>JADMNL010000024.1:416680000-418091666 GCA_016271365.2 Neoceratodus forsteri | reverse complement strand
GCCAAGATCCAAAAGTTCACTTTTATCTCAAGATAATTCTGTAAGGTCCTCTGTTTTACCAGGCAGGGCATGTAGTACAACACCCCCAGCCAAATCTAAGTTTCCTCTGATAAGACGTAATTGAAGTTATAAGAGGTTTTTGAAAGAAAGTCTAAATATTCATGAAACCATCCAATAACAATGGCAATAAACCGTAAACTAACAGAAATTATTGTACCTGATTTGCAGCCGTACTCTATTGTGGAAGACATGGGTTTCTGGAGGCTTATAGAATACTTAGACTCATGGGCCCAGATATTCAAAAGAGCTGAGCCATGTGCAATAGGGTTGCGCCTGCGCAAGTCTGAAATTGCGCCATTCTGCAATGTTCAGCAGGAGGCAGTTGCGCCCCCCAAGTCATGCTGAGCAACAGCGCAATGCTAGTGAAGGCATGCTCAACCGGAGGGGGAGGAACCATGCATAAACTGCACAGCCCGATATTCAGCTGAGTTGTGCAGGCGCAACCCCTACCTGCGCCTGCACAACTTTAAGCCAAAAAAAAAAAGGATTAAGTTGAGGGCCACCCACAGGTGAGCTGCCGCATTGCAGGGCACAACACAGCAGCTGCCACCTGTGGGTGGTCCTCCACTTGTTCCCTGTGCCCCCCTTGCAGCCCAATCGTGGGGCATAATAGTAACCCTCCCATAGCCCCGGCGTGGGCAGCAGGTATTTCGCCCCCGCAGCAGCCCGATGCGTGGGCATGAAGTGAAACAACCCCGACTGGCCGATCGCGGGCATGATGTCACACAACCCCCACTAGCCCGATCAGGCAGAACTCACCCCACCCCCGACTAGCCCGATTGCGGGAAGAACACACTTCCCCACCCCCGACTAGCCCGATCACGGGCCGAACTCACCCACCCCCAACTAGCAGAACACACTCCCCACCCCCACTAGCCCGATCGTGAGCATAACGCCAACCCCTCCAAGACCAATATCCCTGGTGGTCCAGTGGACCACGGCCCGATCGTGGTATAAGGTCAAACCCCCAAGTCCAATATCCCTGGTGATCTAGTGTCCCCCTATCCCACCCACCCACCCACAGAGCCCCACCACCCGCTCCCCTCCCGTCCAGCTGGCGGGTGGCAGCACCCACCCACCTGCCACCCGCCGCCCGCCGACGACAGCGATAGAGCTGCATGCCCATTGGTTCAGGAGCAAGAGCTATCGGGCGCAGCTCACCGCATAAGGCAGTCCAGATATGTGTTCTGCCTGCCATTGGGGCTAGTCGGGGTGGGAGAGTGTGTTCTGCCCGCGATCGGGCTAGTCGGGTGAGGGAGTGTTCCCGCCCACGCATCGGGCTAGTTGGGGGTGGGAAGTGTCTCACCCGCGATCGGGCTAGTCAGGGTATGGGGTGAGTTCTCCTGCGATCTGGCTAGTCGGGAAGGGGTTTAATACGCTACGCCCGATCGGGCTAGTGGGGGGAGATTTATTTTATGCCCGTGATCGGGCTGCAGGGGATGTTGGTCCCCGACGGCTGCTGCCTGGCAGGGTGCCAGGCGCAAGTCGTCGGGGATCAGCACACCTGCATGCTAATGGCATGCAAATGGGCCCGTAATTAGATGCAAATGGCCCCATGTGCCTGCATAAATTATGGCCCCATTTGCATGTCACCTTTGAATATCGCAGACGGCGCAGGCGAATGGAATCACCGCATCTGAATGCTCCACTCGACCACTTGCGATGGCGCAAGTTCCACTGCGCCATGCACAGTGGCTGTGGCCGGGGGGCGATATTCAAAGGAGTTGCTCAATAGCACAACTCTGTTGAATATCACCCCAGTCACACCCCTGCGCAACTTTTTTGAGCAGCGCAAGGGCTTGCGCCACAGAATGGCGCAGTTTGAATATCCAGCCCATGATATTTAGTGCCAAGTAGAAAATACTTCTTCAGTAAGTGCTGTGTCCAGGATGTATGACAGTTTAGTACTTCAAGTAAGCCAGCCCGGTGGCGCTGAGGGTTGAGGCACTGGACGCCGCCCACACCTCACGCTGCACTGGTGACCTGAGTTCGGGAAGGGGAACAGGTCATTGGGGATTGGCAGGGGAGAGGGAAGGAGCAGGATTGAGCAGCCATTCTGGCACCTCTCCTCTCTTGGGGAGTATCTCCATCGCCCACCCATAGTTCTGCTCCCAGCGGGTGGAGGTCTGACTGGTAGCGCAGGCAGGCAGGGGAAGCAAAGTATTGGGAGGGTGCCCTAGAGTCACGTGCATGCACGTGCCTCCACATGCATGCACGTGACTGGGGAAAGGAAAAGATAAAAACTGGGGGCAGAAAATGCACAAAAATACAAATTGAAAAAAAAAGTACTTCAAGTAAGGCATCCTCTCCGAGAGGCTGAGGACAAGGTAGTTAATTTTACTACTGAAACATGGGCCAGCACCCAAATCTTTGTCTGTCTTTCTCTTACTGCACACTGGGTCAGTTTTGCGGGTAACTCATCATCTTCACACACCACTCTACCTGCTACCCCTGTCACTTCAACCACTACTAGTACTACTACTACTACTATCTCTCGCAGCTCCAAAGCAACACTCGTGTTTCTGAAAATGGCAGTTCTCCATGTATCTCACTTTCAAGACATACACACACACACACACACACACACACAGAGCACATTCAACCAGAACTGGAAAGATTAGTTAGTGCTCGGGTCACCTCACAGAGTTTGAAATTTTTTTTTTGTTGTTGCTGACAATGGTTCAAATATTAAAAAGCACTTCATGACGTCAGTTATGTACATATACGCTGTTTTGCATATTGTCTTAACCACCAGATTTTGGGATGCCAAAAAGAGGACACTTAGTCCCTCCCCCAATGAGCCCTTGTGCCAGACCCCCGAGTAAATAGGTTTAAAGTTTCCACCGCCTTCACAGCTTATTTACAAGGAGGTCCTGGGTAGGAGAGAGTAAAAAAATCATAAAAATAATAATTGAACAACAGGATAGAGATGGTAAGTAAAGGATATTTGGCAACCGGGAAAGAGGACATGCCCTCGTAAAAGAGGACATCTAGTAACCCTAAACCTAACAGTACGAAGCTTCTTGCATAATGACCAGCAAGCATCAACCACTGTGGGAACAATGCGCAAAGTGTGTGGCCACTTCAAGCATTCAGTAAAAGCCGGTGACCTCCTTGCAGATATCCAGAAGAACAAAGGCCTTTCCCACCACCAGCTTGTTCAGGATGTACCACCAAGGTGGAATTCAACTTTCTTTATGATTGAATGCATCTTTGAACAAAAGGTAGCTATCATTGAGTATATCATGTACAATTGTAACCCCCTGTCACCCGGGGTTATTAGAATCCCACTTAGATCTAGTGGCAGGCAGGGAAGGCAGCTTGTGAAACACCAGTTAAATGGGTTTCACACTGTCTCACTCTGTCCTCAGTCTCAGCTGAGCTGGAGGGATGACATCATATAGAATTCTTGCAGCAGCATAAGCCACAGTGGAATGTTGCAGCTGGGGAGTTAGGTTAGAACGTTGGGGTTTTCAAAGTCAGTGTTGTGCAGTCTGTAGTGGAGGGAGGAGGTGCACTGCAGTTGGCAGTGTCTCATATCCCTCAGCTCTGTTCAGAGCTACCTCTGTAGAGGGTGTGTGTTCTCGCCCTAGAGAAGACACAGAATAGTACTTTTTGAAGTGGTTGAGACCGTCCCCCAGTTGTTCCAGTGCCTCATCCCTGAGAGGGATGGGGGGAACAAAACCAGCTCTTCAGGGGCAATTCCCCTGGCCCTGCTGGAGGAAGAGAAGCTGCCTGTGAAGAAGACGTGTGCTGAGGCACCGAGAATTACGTTTTTGTTTTTTCCTGAGAGAAGCCTGTGGGCACCTATGAACCAGGGTGAGTCTGCTCTGCCAGACAGCCTATGTTTTCACTGAGACTGTTGTGTCAAGTATCTGCTACTGTGGGTCAGGAAAGGACAGCCAAGTACAGTACTTAAGTTTGTGTATGGCTTGAAATACATCTAATCAGTGGGGGTCTACAGGGATGGACATAGCCACTTAAAGAACGTTACAAGTCAGGACACCAGTTACCAGAGACAGTAAATTGTTATGTGTTAAATGGTAGAGTCAACAAGCCGTGCTGGTGGACCAGGGAGGTGCAAGAGGTGGTGAGGGATAAAAAGGCCGCCTATGCATGTTTTAAGTGCTCCAGGGGGCCAAGGGAGAGGGGAGACTATGAAATGGCAGCAAGGAGAGTCACCAGAGTGGTGAGGGGAGCTAAGGCAAGGATGGAGCAAAACCTGGATAGGGATATCCGGAGGGGTGGAAAGGGATTTTATAGATACATAGGGCAGAAGAGAAAAGGGAGAGAACAGATCTCCAGGATTAGGACTGGGGAGGGATGGGCTCAGAAGGTGGGGTAGCAGGCAGAGGTACTAAATGAGTACTTTGCCTCGATACTTATGAAAGGAGACAGGGGATCCATTCAGCCGGAAGGGAGGGAGGGGGAGACAGCTGAGTGGAGGGGTCAGATGGAGTTGAAAGGATCGGAAGAGGCTGAGGCACCGGGTGGGCCAGGCCTAGAAAGGGATGGGTGTCTAGTTGGGGGGGTTGGGAGGGAGAAATCACAGTGAACAGCGTGAGGGAGGCCCTTCGGGTGCTGAAAACTGATAAGGCACCGAGACCGGAGGGGCTGCATCTGAGGGTTCTGAAAGAACTGGCGGACAAACTAACAGTTCCACTAGTTGCACTTTTCAACACCTATCTGCAGACAGGATGGGTGCCTCGAGACTGAAGGGTGGCTCATATGGTACCTATCCACAAAGGGGGGCCTAGAGAGGAGATGGGAAATTATAGGCCTGTCAGCCTAACGTCTGTGGTAGGCAAACTAATGGAGGGCTTCATCAAGGAGAAGCTCGGGAGGCAACTGGAAAGGCTGGGGCACCTGGATGACAAACAGAATGGTTTTGTCCCGGGGAGATTGTGTCAGACCAGCCTCATAGATTTTTACGATTGGGTGACGGGGACCCTGGACTGACAAAGACCGGTGGACGTCCTATATCTGGATTTCAGCAAGGCGTTTGACTTGGCACCCCACAATGGGTTGTTGACAAAGTTGGGGGGGTGGGGGTGGGAGAACAGTTGCTTAGATGGGTAGAAAATTGGCATAATGAAAAGAAAACAGAGGGTAGTGGTTGGTGGGATAGTCTCCTCCCCTAGGAAGGTCTTCAGGGGGGTTCCCCAAGGTTCAGTACTGAGGCCACTCCTGTTCAATGCCTATGTCTCTGATATAGGGAGGGAGAGTTAGGAGTAGGATGAGCCTCTTTGCGGATGACTCAAAACTGGGGGCACTGGCAGATGGGGAGGAAGAGAGACAGACAGTCCAGAGGGATCTGGATACTCTGGGGGGTTGGTTAAGAAGGTGAGGACTGAGGTTTAATCCAGAGAAGTGTAGGGTGCTGCATCTGGGGGTCAGAAACCCAGGTCATGTATACACCCTGGGAGGGGTCTCACTGCAAGCCACAATGAGTGAAAGGGACCTGGGGGTGGTGGTAGACACCAAAATGAATAACACTGAAAACTGCAGAAGATCGGTGGCAAAGGCAAACAAGATTCTGGGCTGCATAGCCCGGGGAATTATGTCCAGGAGGAGGGAGGTTATACTCCCTCTGTATAATGCT
Source organism: Neoceratodus forsteri (assembly GCA_016271365.2). Classification (NCBI taxonomy): domain Eukaryota; kingdom Metazoa; phylum Chordata; order Ceratodontiformes; family Ceratodontidae; genus Neoceratodus; species Neoceratodus forsteri. The sequence continues at coordinate 418,086,004 of JADMNL010000024.1, read as the reverse complement.
TTGGTCAGGTCACATCTTGAGTACTGCATGCTGTTCTGGAGACCTCACCTTAGGAAGGACATAGCATTGCTGGGGAGTGTTCAGAGGAGGGTAACCAGGATGATTCGGGGAATGAGTGAAAGGACCTATGAGGAAAGGCTTGAAGTTCTTGGGCTGTACTCACTGGAGGACAGGAAAGATGGGCGGACATGATAGAGGTCTTCAAATATGTGAAAGGGATAAACAGGGGCAGAACCAAAGAAATGTTCAGGCTAAAGAAAGGGGGCACAACCAGGGGCATGGAGGAAGCTGGGAGGGGAACTACAGGAGAGAACTCGAAGGCATTACTTCACCAGAGGGGTGGAGGCCATGGAATGCACTGCCCGGGAGTCTAGTGGAGGAGGGCACAGTGGAGGGCCTTAAGAGGGGGTGGGACAGGTGCATGGGTATACTGAAGCCTAAGAGGATCCTCTCGGGGGCTGAGGGGGTTGAGGAGCGAGTGCCCATTAGGGCTGGCTACCGAGCAGACACAAAAAACTGTTAGGCCTATTCTGCTAGCTTTTTGTATGCTAGTATATACATTTTGAGATAGCAGTCTATAAACAGAGAGTTTCAAAGGAAAGGTCTTGACTCCAAATGAATGCTTGGGTATGAATTTGGGGACAAAAGGTGGGAGACCCCCCCATCTGGAGAATCCAGATTTACCTCCACAGATTCACTTTGGGCACCTATAGCTTTCTCCTGGGCAACTGGCCAGTGTTCACAGAAAATACCCAGACGTGGGATTAGGATATGTGTTTTCCCTTAGAGTTTGGAAGTGCTCATGGGTGGTAGAGGGAGCCACCAGCAGAAATGTCCATGCCATATGGAAAGTGTGTACCAGTGCTAGCCAAGGGCCATGCCAGGGAATCCAAGATGGAGAGAATACCAGTTCGGGCTGAGAGCCCAGTGTGTTCAGATCCGGAGGGGAAAAGTTGTTGTGATGATGAAGATGATGTGTTCTGACCTCTATAGTTCTGTACCACCAGTGAGTGTAGCCCCGTGGGGGTCCATCCTGCTTTGTATTCCCGTGTGTAAGTGAATAAAAGCCCCACTTTAGAATCCCACCCCTGGTTTGGACATTCACAGTTCTTGCTTCCTGTGTGTGGAGTTACTTGGGTGCCCCTGTCCAGAAGTACAAACCTAACCCTGATGCAGAGTGAATGTTTTCTCCCCGAACTCAGGCTCACCAGGTACTGGGTTATAAAAATGGAGGCACCGGGACCTGGTTACACAATGATATTGGGGAGGGCATTGTACTCCATTATATTCAATGGTCTTTGACAGAACTCTTGTGTCACATTCTGAAACCATTCATGAGTGCTACAAAAGAGGTGAATGCAGAAAAGGCATCCCTTAGCCAATTTATTCCACTCATTCTACTTCTCAAGAAAAGGCTGGAGAATATGAGGAACATCTTAGATATGAACAAACCTCTAGTCAGTAAGATGCTTACTAGACTTAGCAATTATGACAAATTATCAGTCATGACATGGAGCAAAGAGTATATCATAGCAACACTGCTTGATCCACGTTTCTGGAACAGATACCTTCCTGATGTGGTTTCTGAGGATATGGAGGAGTTGAACTACAGGCAACTTCTGATTGATGCAGTAGATGAGGTTTCATTAGGAAGCAGTACTCCAATGACACCACCTCAAATTCAAAAGACTGCTCCAACAAACAGTGCAGAAGCAGACAATGAGAAGGATGACATTTTGGGGCCAGCTGCAGGACATTAGAATTCCAAAAGGAGAAAATGCATGCTCAGTAGTAAGCATGGGAGATGCATATCTGTCTGAGCCCAACATTAGTATTAAGGATGACCCTTTAGCTTACAGGAAAAAGAAAAAAATCAAGCTGGCCAAAGTTGGCTACCCTGGCTTGTAGGTATATTGGATGTCCACCCTCCAGTGATTGTTCCGAATGTTTATTTAGCTCTGCTGGGGATATTTCAACTGATAAACAAACAAGATTAACACCAGACAATGTAGAGAAACTAAGGTTCTTGAAGGGTAACTTGCCAAACTTTGGCTACGTATGTGACGCTGATCTTGAAGAGGATGGCACTGACAGCAGTATCTGTGGATTAAGTGATAGCATCGGCTTTTAATTTTCAGACTGGACTGGTTAAAACTAGAGATCTGGGACTTACCTGCCTTTTTTTTTACCAAATCATCGTCTTGGGGGTGAGTGGGAGGTGCAACCAGTACATGACATTGTACTGGTAGCAACTGTGGCAGACAAGTCCCAGTTCTCACAGAGTCGCATTCTCCTGAGGAGATCATTTAGTAAATGTGCCTTTAACTGGATTGATTTACAATGCTGCTAGCTCCTCCCGATAGTAGTGGTATTAGCAGTGTTGAAGTGATGACTTTGGACTGCCTTGTCTCTTCTCTCACATTCTGTTGCTTCCAATAGTGATGCTTTGCATTTCATACCAAGAGCGATTGCTAAACAAAGTGGTGCCTGTGACTGAGACACAAACAAACACACTATCCTCTTCTACAAAAATCAGGCTCACGAGACTGGTTAAAAAAAAAAAAACTACAGATCTGGGACTTGACTGCCTTTGGCCCAAATCATCGTTGTCCTGGGGGTGGGTGGTGCATTGCGTTCCATGCCGAGAGCAGTTGCTAAACAAAGCGGTGCCTGTGATTGAGAAATAAACCTAGCTATACAAACAAATACGCTATCCCCTTCTACAAAAATTAGCCTCAGGAGATTGGTTGCAAACGAGAGATCTGGGACTTGCTTGTCATCACAGTCACTTTCTCATTCTTTTCTGAGCAGTCCTTTCTGGTAAATGTGCCTTAACCATATTGAGCTCAGTGCTGGTACAGTAGTTCTGTCCCCCCCCTCCCCCGATTGTAGTAGGCAGGGATAGTAGCAGTCATGAAGTGGTAGCTGGCTGACTGGCTGATGCTGTTTCTGATTCTCCATTATGGTACTTTGTTCCTCCTTGTTCATTAATCTTAACTGGGAGACATTCACAGTGGTGCCTGTTGAGAAATAGGAGTCACTACAGTTATTAACTTTTATACACAGTATTGCTGTCTTAAAAGTCAGAAACAGAAGAGTGGTTAGAGAGTGTGCTGGGAGTTGCCTGACTTTTGACAAAATTACACAGACAGTCTGCATGTGGTGGGGGCTGTCAGTGTTTAATACACACACAGGTCAGCTAACTGCTATTATTCTGGTTCACATTGGTGCTGTAACTACTAAGTTATAAGGGATGGTCAGAGTTCTGGGACTTGCCTGCCTTTGGATAAAATCATCATCATTGTTACAGGCCCACTCCTGTGGGGTGGGATTTCTCTGCGCCACAGTAAATAAATCCTTCTTGTGATGGGGGGAAGGGATCAGGGATGCCTTTTCTCCATCCATTTAATATGTGTAACCCCCCTGCAAATGGGGGTTCCCAAAAGTCTTCCAGGAGCTTGCCTGAATGCTCCAAGCCTGGGTGGTGTTCGGCGTCTGAGCTGCTTAACTGTGGTTGCAAGTGAGTGCTATTCGAGCCTCCACGTACTGTCTCTTTAAGAGCTGTCTGCTCGCAGACTTAATTAGTTTGTATGGGGGGACTGTGTATTTAATGCTCGAATCCTGCCCAAGCTGCGGAGTAATCATTCCATTTTGCAGTCGCTGAAGGTGCAAAGGGAGCCCATCTGAAAGCTGTAACTGTTTGCTTGTAATCATTTAAAGTATTAGCAAAATTGTAGTTTGTCTAACCTGCCTTTATTGCAGCTGGGCCTCTGTGTATGTTACCTCTCCATTTTGGACCTAAACTGCGGTGCTGGGCCAATTGGGTTAAGGGAGCCCTAAAATGGAGCCTGTGGACGAATCAGAACTTGGACTCGTAATTTGAGCCAGCCACAAGGGGATTGTATGGGCAGTGACTCTGGGAAATGTAGTTTTGACATTGGCACCTTTTTCTACCAACAGAGGGAGTCTTATTGTGAGTGACAGCTGAATCAGCCAACAGAATAGTGTGGAGCTAAAGGAAATGCCCTGCTCTGTGACTGGAAAGATCAGATCAGTTGTGGCAGTGAAGAGAGAAGGAGCTGTGTGCTTCTGCGGTGTATAGTTTCGCGTGGGAAGCACGTGTGAGGCTCTGAGGTTCGGCCTGCAGCCGTTGCAAGTGCCAGTTCAGACTGAATCCGATTGTGAGGAGAAAGAAGGAAGTCTGAAGAGTGGAAACCAGGCTCACCCTGTAGAAGACTGGAGAAATTGCTGAATCGCGCTTGGTCTGTCAGGAACTGAAGCTGCTGTGTGTGCTCCCGGGTATTTTGCAGTAATTGCGATCGGGATCGAGGAGCAGCCTGCCTGGTATAGTACTTTCCTTTTACAAATGAATGTGCATAGTGCTTGTGGGGAATCACTATTTCCAATCCCCCGTGCTGTGTGCTGAAGCTGGAAGCAAACCCCAGCTTAGCTTGGACTAAATACGTTTGCTATCAACTGCATTGGGGTCCAGTCACAAGGACCTTGTCTCCATGCCCTGTTGTTCTGGCAATCCAGAAGAACATCCACCATCTGGTCCTCAGCTTGGGTATTGTGTGTACAAATCAGGGTATTCCCATGCAGTCTGTTTTCAATCACAAGTGTGTCATCCAATTCTTGTTCGTTTCCCTGCTTCATGGACTGAGCCATCCGGCTCCGGATTACAATTGGGTGTTATGCATATATTTTCTTCTACAGGGCCCCATCCATCTGCACCTGCCGGCCAGCCCTGGGCAACGGACCTGGCTAGCCTCCTCCAACATGGGTACCCAGAGTGTGACTTTTCAGACCCTGTATGTGTGCACAGTACTGTGATTTAATGCCACCAATTAATCTGATTTCCCCCTTCCGTGTTACTGCCCCCTAAATAAATCAGATTTGTTTTTGTTATACTATATACTGTCTGTGGTGTTGGTACTTATGGAAACAGTATTGTGTTTCGCTGTGTATGTTGTTTAACCTTATTTTACAGAGGGTCCTCAGAGATGTGCTGCAGAACCAGTCTCAAGGGTAAGTGGTATCTATATGAGTGAACAGTGTGTATATGTGGGGTATTGGGGCTGTAACTCCGGGGTACTGTGTGAGCCACTAGAGGGAATAAACGGGGGGGGGGGTCTCAGTGTCCCAGAGGGCTGTGACTAAGCTAGTCTAACCTCTACAAACCCTGACCTCTGGGTGGAGGCACCCACCATAGGACCTAGGCCCCTCAACCTGTCCGTAGTCAAACAGGCAGGGGTAGTAGCCCTTGGGATAGCGCCGTCTAGGGGTTACATATGCTCTCTGTTTCACAACTGAACGTATGTCAGAGAATCCTATGGCACCCTCTCTTCATACGAGTTGATACAAATATAGTCTTGAGTCTGTATTCTTGGGATAGAACCCTCTCAGCCACTGCACCATGAACCAGAAAGTCACAGGCCTGTATAGGCTTCCGGTGACCCAATATACCCTATTATGTGTCTTTCCCCAGAAATGCAGAGCTCGGTTCAAACCCCCACAGGCTCCTCCTGAGACCCTTCATATTTCCTCCCCTCCTTTCATCACAAAGTCCCTGGTGGTACTTCACTTTGGTAGTGTTTGGCCTTGAAACAGTCACACAGGCGTAGTAGGGTTTGAACAACTCTCCCAAGGCAACCCACTCAAAATGACACTTGCAGAATCATTTTAAAAGTAAGCCAAAAGCTTTACTAATTCAATTAATAAAAACAGTAAATAACATAAAGACGAATAATTTTAGACGTTGGTTACAGGATATTGAAAATAAAATAAACAAGCATTTGTCAATGCCGAATGTTGATTGCGTTGGTCTGTTGCGCTCGCTCACTGCCCCGGTGTTACTTGCTCAGTCTGTTTCTCCCGGTGCTGCAGGCTGCCCTTTTGTACTGGGCTCCTGCCTGCATTTGCACCTTTGTCTGCCCAAAAAGAAATCCACAGCTGTCCCGACAGAGCTCCATTGAGGTCGCTCACTCCCCGTGTCACTCAGTCATTCTGTTTCTCGTGGCGCTGCAGGCTGCACTTTTGTACTGGGCTCCTGGCTCTGTTGGCGCCTTTTTTCTGAAAATTTGCAGTAGTCCCGACAAAGCTCCATTGAGCTCGCTCAATCCCCTTCTGTCACTCGCTCAGTCCATTTCTGCTGGTGTTGCAAGCTGCCCTTTTCTATTGGGCTCCTGCCTGCGTTGCTGCCTTCTTCTGCCCACAAAGAAATTTGCCACAGTTACAATAGAGCTCCATTGAGCTCGCTCAGTCCCCCCCCCCACTCGCTCATTCTGGTTTCCCTGCCACTGCAGGCTGCCCTTTTGTACTGGGTCCCTGCATGCATTGCTGCCTTTTTCTACCCACAAACAAATCTGCAGCAGTCCCAACAGAGCTCCATTGAGCTCACTCACTCCCCCTCCCTCACTCGCTCGGTCTGTGTCTCCTGCTGCTGCAGGCTGCCCTTTTGTACTGGGCTCCTGCCTGCATTGGCGGCTTATTCTGGCCAGAAAAAAATCTGTTGCAGTCCCGACACAGCTCCATTGAGCTCTCTCACTCACTCATGCCGGTTCGGCCTGCGTTGCAAGCTGGCCTGTTGTACTGGCCTCCTTTCTGTGTTGCCACATTTTCTGACCACAAAGAAATCCGCAGCTGTCACAATAGAGCTCCGTTGAGCTTGCTCACTACTGCTCTGTCACTCACTCGTTCTGTTTCTCTTGGCGCTGCAAGCTGTGCTTGTGTACAGGGCTCCTGGCTGCATTGGCACCTTTGTCTGTACACCAAAAAAATCCGCAGCTGTCCCGACAGAGCTCCGTTGAGGTTGCTCAGTCTCCCTCTGTCACGCGCTCATTCTGTTTGTCCTGGCGCTGCAAGCGGCCCTTTTGTATGGGACTCCTGCCTGCATTGGTGCCTTTTTCTACCCACAAAGAAATCCGCAGCAGTCCTGATAGAGCTCCGTTGAGCTCACTCAGTCCCCTGTCTCACTCGCTCGTACTGTTTCTCCCACTGCTGCAGTTTGGCCTTTTGTACTGGGCCCCTGCCTGCATTGATGCCTTTTTCTGTCCACAAAGAAATCCGCAGCAGTCCTGACAGTGCTCCGGTGAGTTCGCTCACTCCCCCTCCGTCACTTACTCTCTCATTCTGTTTCTCCCAGTGCTGCAGGCTGCCCTTTTGTACTGGCCTCTTGTGTTGGGCCTATTCTCTGCCCACAAACAAATCCCCAGCAGTCCCGACAGAACTCAGTTGAGCTTGGTCACTCCCTCCACTCACCCGTTCGATCTTAATGTGTCCCAGTGATTTCCCACAGTGACCGTGCTATTCTGTGGCAGGAGTGCAAAAACATATTTTAGCCAGGATGTGAAAAATGGCAGATGTACTGTTCATAAGGTGTGGAAAAATGCCACTGTTGAAAATGTGGCGTGAAAATATTACAAAATTGCGAAGTTACAAGGGTGTGTGGAAACAGTTCAACGCACACTTGTAACAGAGTCGTGTTATGGAGTTTCATCACCAAATTTTCAACATAGGGATTTTAGGACCTCTGCTCATGAACAGTGCCACTGTCATTTTCTTCATTTGTTGCGAACAGTGATTTCCCACAGCGACCACGTTATTGTGCGCCGGAACTGTGACAACACATTTCAGTCAGGATGTGAAAAATGACAGCTGTACTGCTTATAAGGAGGTGTGAAAAAATTCCACTGGTGAAAATCTGGCGTGACAATATTACAAATCTGTGAAGTTACAAGGGTGCGTGGAAAGTGTGCAACGCACACTTGTAACACAGTCATTCGATGGGCTAGCATCATCAAATTTTCAACATATGCATTTTAGGACCTCTGCTCATTAACAGTATCACTGTCATTTTCTTAATCTGTCCTGGACAGTGATTTCCCACAGCAACTGGTCTATTCTGTGCCAGAAGTGCGAAAACACATTTTGGCCAGGATGGGAAAAATGACAGCTGTACTGTTCATAAGTAGGTGTGGGAAAATGGCAATGTGGGAAATCTGGAGGAAAATATTATAAATTGCGTCATTTAGCAGCATGTAACTGGTGAACACACGCCGTAATACAGTCATTTTATGGAATATCGTTACCAAATTCTCAACATAGTCATTTCAGACCTCTACCATGAACAGTGTCACTGTTATTTTCTTAATCTGTCCCAAACACTAATTTCCCACAGCGACCGTGCTATTCTGCGCCAGAAGTGCAAAAACACATTTCCGCCAGGATGTGAACAATGACAGCTGTACTGTTCAAAAGGAGGTGTGACAAAATGCCAATGTTGAAAATCTGGCATGAAAATATTGCAAATTCGTGAAGTTACGAGCGTGCGTAGCAACTGTGCAGCGCATGCTCGTAAAACATTATTTTGATTTTTTCCACCAAATTTGCAACATAGGCTTTTTGAGAGTCCACCTCATGAACACTGGCACTGTCGTTTTCATTAATTGGCCCCCAAATGTGATTCCGCGCAGTGACCACAAAATCACCTTTTGGGGACAATTAGCATCATGACAGTTTAAGCATTCAAGAGGAGGGGTCCCAAAAACCCCATGTTGAAAATGTGGTGAAAAAATTCCCAAAAATGCCCGAGACATGCACTAAAGTTGAAAAAAAACTATTTATTACATTATACAGCTTACCGGCATTTCCTCAGTTCGTGGTCAGTTTTGAAGAGTGCAGACGTGTTCCCGGTCCACCGAAGATCGTCACGCCGAGCTCCGGAGGTAAGTATGGGGTGAGGGGGGTTGGGAGGCAGGGTGCGAGTGGGTGGTGTGGGTTGTGGTGGGGGCAGGGCGAGCGCTAAGGGCAGTTCCTTTTTTCAGGAAAAAACAAAACAAAAGACGCGTGGGACCATTTTTTTCTTCACAGGCATCTGGCATGCTGGGGTGGGCTCCCAGCATGCCAGCAAAGCTTTTGTTTAGGGGTCAGCAGTAGCCAAAGGGGATTGGACACCCCATTGGCAAACAAGGGGGGGGGTATCATTATGCCGATGGGGATTGGGCACCAGTCGGCAGAAACAAAAGCGGGCGGCACAGAATGCCAAGAGGGAGTGGGTCCCCTTGCTGTAACTAACAGAAACAAGGGCCACCAAAGCCGATAGATTAGGTCCCCGTCGGCAAGTAAACACGTGGGGGAGATTGTTTGTGAACATGGCTACAAGCCGCTGCCATGTTCACAAAACAATATCAGGGTTTTACATTCCGCCCTGCAATGACGGATCGCTCCCTCATTGCAGCGGATGGCTGACGCTGCAATGAAGAAGCAGCCGCTGATTGCAGCGGCGAAATTCTCAGAACTTGGTGTCAATGTTCCAAACTGCTGTCACCAGCAGATTGCAACGGCATTGGGGGAATCGGGACAAGCCTTTGCAGGCTGTGGGGGCATTGGCCACAACAGTGCCCCGCCTCCACAGCCTGCTTCTCAGCAAGCTGTCCCAATATGTTTCTTGTGCTGCACGCAATCAACATAAAAACCTACACTTTAAAACTCTGAGATTAAAATTCTACCTTGAGTTCTTAATTGCTGAATTTTGAATTGCAAAGTGTCCTTAGATGTAACAGTTGAAGTCTTAGTTCTGGTGGTCCAGGAGAAATTGTCTCTTCTCCAAGCAGACAGGCAGGGTCCCAGATGCTAAAAGGCTAAAAGCTAAAAGGCTCAGATACCCCTCTGCATTCTTGTTTCAAGGAGTTTCAAAAGGGCGGGTCAGTGGATAGTGGCTGGCTCTGCAATTGGCTAGCATTCTGTTTCTATGGCTACCCAGCCAATCAGCTTTTAGTATTTTATTACAAAGTACAGATATCAAAGATATGCAGTTCTGAATATGAGAGGAGACAAAAAAAACTCAGAGGTCAGTTAGTTTAAACCAGAACTCTAGGGGGAAATCCAGCCTCCCTCCTGGGAGTTATGGCTGTAATTAAGCTACACTCAATACAGTCATTTGCTTAAATCGTAGCCCATTCAGCTGTAACAAGATTAAGTCAGTGTGGACCTCTCAAAACAAAGGGGGTGCAGAGATCATGGCTCCTCATGAGGTCCTACCCTTTTCACAAGTAAATTGGGCTACCTGGCCTCCCAGCTAGGCTTAACTATTCTTCTGTCTCCTTCTAAAATGATTTAATTAACTCTAGCCCCTGTCTAGTAACTGACAGATTCTCTGCCCAGTAACAAGGAGTACAACATCATTCCACAGGGCCTATGTACTTGTACCTATGATCCCTTGCACTGGCCACCGTGGGCGTCTCTGATGCATCATATACATAAAATAATATAAACCATGACCAAAACAATATGGTACAGCCTTATCTCACCACAGTCATTATCTTGGAGGTGGGTGCCATTGTGAGGTTCAGCATGTACATATTACAGCACTGGCACTTCCAGTAGGCACATCTGCAGTTGCATTGTTCACGCCTTCTCGTCTCATTTCACTAATCATGCTGTTTATTACGACTGAATGGTGGTTTAATTGCTTTTTATACAGTTGACTAAAAGGTGTGTAAAATTATTTTTTAACATACAGTTACCATAAAACATAAAGGATCTGAGGTTCGAGCAGACTCGATAGACCGTAAAGCCTAATCTGCTGGCAATTAGTATGTTAGTAAAAGGTTTGGATAAGGTTCAGATAACTATCCAAACATTTTTTTGCTTACCAGAACCTTTTAGAACCTCAGAACCTTTTGACGTTCCCTCATCAATAATCAGGACTGCTCAACCCCTGACTGATTTGACATTTAAGCAATAATGCACAACAGGGTGTGTGTCGTGCTGGGATAACATCATGCCTCAGGTGGTTGGGCACAAGGCCATAGGCCGAGTGCGTCCAATACCTGAGGCGTGATGTTATCCCAAACGACACACACCCTGGAGGGCATTATTGCTATTGTACAATGGCTCGTTGTTATTTATAAAATAAAAAAATAATTTTAAAGAATGTTTTTGTTAGGGTGGGAAAATATTTTTGTATCTTAAGAGAAGATGCAAAAAAAGAGATCAAGCTTGAGGAGGTCATCTGCATTGGTTCACAGTAAGGCTGAGACTAGAGCCGTGATGTTGTGCTGGGATAACATCACGGGTCCAGTCCCAGACTGACCAATCAGAGACCAGGATTCTTTCTTGCCATTGTATAATTTATATTGTATAACTGGCCAAGTATCCTTTGCTTGACCCTGCAAAAATGGACTATCATGCTTAGATGTACCTTGGGCTGGGCTTCTATAGGTCACACTATATTTCGGATCTCTTATAAAATTCAAACATTACGGCACCAAGTGATTTAATTTTATGTCGTCTCAGGTACTACTGTGGGCGGGGGTGGTGAGGCCACACCTTCTACATATCTAATTTCTCACTTGCCTACTTCTGCCCTTGTGCAGTCATTTTTTTCAGGGGGTCATTGGGAGGTTCAGCCCTTTTCAGTAGGCAGCATTGCATTATTACCCCAAATTTCTTGGGTCCCCCTTCCATGCAGGCTGCCTCACAATCCAGTCCTGTAGTTGTGTTCGAGAGTGGATTTTCCTAAAGCAGTTGGAGCCATCTAGCTGTAACAGCCTTAAACTCAGGTCCGTGTGAGCACTGGCATAGCCTGCCTTTCCTATTGTCTCTTAGTGATGGTAACTGGTTTGCCACAAACAGAAGGAATTGCTTAGTAGTACTGTATCTTATTTTTCTTTAACTTCATACTTTAGTTTTACTCTGTTCCACATACCTGTATGTCTCTGGGTATATTCCTTGAGTTGTGAGAGAATTAAGCCTAAAGCTTAAAGTGTTCTTACCTTTATTATTCTTGTTCACACTTGTCACTGTTGTCTGATGTTAATACTCTGTTATCAGTACTTGTGGTTGTGTTGGGATACTGGGGGCAGGGGGTTAGGGGTGTATGGGACTGTCATTGTCATTACCACTACAGATTACAGTGGTGGCCTACAACAGTTTAAAAATTGTGTCTTGGAATACTAGAGGGTCGAGGTGCTCCATCGAGAGATGTAACGTAATCTCCAAACTGAAAGACCTACTTTATGATGTGGCTTTCCTTCAGAAAATGTATGTGCTAGATCTTGAGAGCAGCCGCCTCCATTCCACGTGGGTCAGACAGACATTCCATAACACTTATACCTCCAGACTGAGGGGAGTGGCTATATTATGTAAAAAAAGGCTTGCAACTGGGAATCCACAAGATCTTCAAAGCTGGAGAGGGCCATATACTGATGTTAGATGGGACACTTCAAGGAGAACCTATCACAGTAGGAAGTATATATGCCCCCAACAACCCAGATCCTATAATTTTTGACGTGTTCCTGACAGAACTCTAAGGAGGCCCCTTGGGGATTATCCTAGGAGGGGATATCAACCTGGCACTTAACCCTGAGCTAGATAGAACTGGTCCAGGCAGTAGGCAAGAGGTCCCGGTGGCCACACAAGTGCTTCACAGCTTTTGACACAGCGGCATACATGACATATGGCAGTCCCTCACCTCCACTGAACGTGACTTCTGGTACTGCTCCCTGGTCCATGATACACGTAGCCATATGATGTTCTTTCACATCCTCTGGCTTCATCTTCCATGCTTGGTTGGCAACAACTGGGAATGTTCTTATTTCAGACCACACTTTGGTCATCCTGTCTCTTGTGTGGGGCAGGGTTACAGGCCCTAGCAATAAGTGGAGATTTAATACCGCATTGCTGCAGCAATCCACCTTTGCCACATTATTTATTTATTCAATTTTGGTAACTGGGTAGGCCCACTGAGCCCCGAAGTTCCCTTTTTCAGGGGCGACCCGGAATTAGTTACAGAAGGATACGAGTACAATAATGGAACAAGGACACAGTACATCATAACAAAAGGGAGAATTCAAGTTCATGAATAAACACTGCTGACATTGTGCCAAAAATTAGTTACAGGAGAAGACAATTACATAAAAAGTCAATGGTCAAAGAGTCAGCTCCTGGACTACTTCTCACTGAATGAAACCCCAGAAACTAGTGCAGCTACTCAGTGAAAAGTGATGAAGGCAGTCGTCGGGAGAACTAATTGCCAATACTTCTCAGTTCAGGAGAAATAGAGACAAACTGGTTCACCAGCAGGAATGGGAATTAAAAAAGCTGGAAGCGGCTGTCCAGCTGTATCCAGAGCAAAGGGACTCCTTGCAACCCTTGATCTTGGCTGCTAGAGCCATGGTACAGGATACTGAACTGATTATGCCCTGTTTGTTTGAGCCAGTCATATTGGGAAATGGGTGAGCAACCAGGTAAGTTGTTAGCGCACTGCCTATAAGCTCGGAAACAAGGAAATAGATCCCAGTTATACACACCTCCCAAGGGCTCCCAGCATCTTCCCCATAACTTATCATTGAAGAGCTCCAAGCTTATTATAGTTATCTGCATGCCTTAGAAACCTCCCCATCATCCTCGTAATCTGACGCCTTGTAGCGGGATATTACCCTCCTCCAGGTCCCAGAAGCCACCAACAGTTCCCTGACATCAATTATCACAGGAAAAAAGGTGGGAAATGTAATAAAGTCAATGTCTAAGGGGAAATCACTTGGATTGTATGGATTCCCCAGTGAATTTTGTCAAGAGTAGATTCCCCTTCTTGCACCCCGGCTAGCCAAATATTTTTAACGAAGTATGGCAAACTGGGCATCTTCCACCATCCTTTTCCCAAGCCCTCATTACCCTTATACCCAAGAAAGGAAAGGACAGCATTCTGGGTGGAAGACCACAGTTTTATTTATTTATTTCTCGGAATTACAATACCTTTGATTCAGGGACTCTTTTACAAAGGTTCCATGTCAAAAGTGAACAAATTGTACGGCAGAAGAACATTTCCAAAGTACAGAGACAATGTTGCTGAAACAGTTACACAGATTACAGTTGCAGGTTACAAGTACAATTAAGTTACACACAAACTAGCAACAGGAGCAAGAACTGGTAATAATCGGTGCAATAAGAAAGTAAAACTTAAGTGGGTGCAGCCACTGGTATGACTTTGTCATCAAGCAAGGCTGCAGGTGGCAAAAAACAGCAGAACGCATGGCTATCTGCATATTTAGAACTTTGAAAGAAAACCTTGGGTTACAGGTAGTTATCAAGTTATATTCAGAATACTGGTATCTATACAGTCAGTGACTGACTTAATCCATGTTAGATAGGTGAAGAGAGGGGAGGGGAAGGGATGGAGTGGCAGAACCTGAGGTCACAAGGCTCAGTTGGTGCCAGGTAAGCAGCTGAAAGTTATAGTAGACAGGAACAGGAGCAGGGACAGAAAGGGAAAGGAAGAGAGATAGCATAAAGGGTGGTAGGAGGGATGAACAGAAGGAATAAATGGCACTCGGGTGGTTAAGGAAGGATAGGTTAGGGGGTAACATATTTGGTGTGTCTAGAAACACGTGTCTATGTCTTCTGTTAGCACCCTTTGCAAACTGTGTGAGGAGGCCTTTCGGCACCATGCAATTCTGCTTAAAGTTGGACCAGCATAACATTCTGTGGTGATTTGCATATGCAGCCCATGATGCTTTGCATTGTGGGGGCATGTGTGATTTTGTATTTTCTTGAAACTTGGCTTCCCAGCCAAATGCCCTTTGGGGTAACCCTTGCCTCAGTGTTTACGCACAGAGGTTCTTTGTCTTTTAAATTGTTTTTTATTTTAATGGGTTCACCACAATATATCCCAGGCACACTGCCTTAGGGGTAGCTGGTCCATTCCACTGGGGTGTCAAACAGATGAGGCATACTGATGAGTCCTGGTAGGACGAAACACGTGTCTATGTCTTCTGTTAGCACCCTTTGCAAACTGTGTGAGGAGGCCTTTCGGCACCATGCAATTCTGCTTAAAGTTGGACCAGCATAACATTCTGTGGTGATTTGCATATGCAGCCCATGATGCTTTGCATTGTGGGGCATGTGTTTTGTATTTTCTTGAAACTTGGCTTCCAGCCAAATGCCCTTTAGAGTAACCCTTGCCTCAGTGTTTACCACAGAGGTTCTTTGTCTTTAAATTGTTTTTTATTTTAATGGGTTCACCACAATATATCCCAGGCACACTGCCTTAGGGTAGCTGGTCCATTCCACTGGGGTGTCAAACAGACGAGGCATACTGATGAGTCCTGGTAGGACCCTTTGCAAACTGTGTGAGAGGCCTTTCGGCACCATGCAATTCTGCTTAAAGTTGGACCAGCATAACATTCTGTGGTGATTTGCATATGCAGCCCATGATGCTTTGCATTGTGGGGGCATGTGTGATTTTGTATTTTCTTGAAACTTGGCTTCCCAGCCAAATGCCCTTTGGGGTAACCCTTGCCTCAGTGTTTACGCACAGAGGTTCTTTGTCTTTTAAATTGTTTTTTATTTTAATGAGTTCACCACAATATATCCCAGGCACACTGCCTTAGGGGTAGCTGGTCCATTCCACTGGGGTGTCAAACAGACGAGGCATACTGATGAGTCCTGGTAGGACGAAACACGTGTCTATGTCTTCTGTTAGCACCCTTTGCAAACTGTGTGAGAGGCCTTTCGGCACCATGCAATTCTGCTTAAAGTTGGACCAGCATAACATTCTGTGGTGATTTGCATATGCAGCCCATGATGCTTTGCATTGCGGGGGCATGTGTGATTTTGTATTTTCTTGAAACTTGGCTTCCCAGCCAAATGCCCTTTGGGGTAACCCTTGCCTCAGTGTTTACGCACAGAGGTTCTTTGTCTTTTAAATTGTTTTTATTTTAATGGGTTCACCACAATATATCCCAGGCACACTGCCTTAGGGGTAGCTGGTCCATTCCACTGGGGTGTCAAACAGACGAGGCATACTGATGAGTCCTGGTAGGACGTAAACACGTGTCTATGTCTTCTGTTAGCACCCTTTGCAAACTGTGTGAGGAGGCTTTCGGCACCATGCAATTCTGCTTAAAGTTGGACCAGCATAACATTCTGTGGTGATTTGCATATGCAGCCCATGATGCTTTGCATTGTGGGGCATGTGTGATTTTGTATTTTCTTGAAACTTGGCTTCCCAGCCAAATGCCCTTTAGGGGTAACACTTGCCTCAGTGTTTACGCTGAGGTTCTTGTCTTTTAAATTGTTTTTATTTTAATGGGTTCACCACAATATATCCCAGGCACACTGCCTTAGGGGTAGCTGGTCCATTCCACTGGGGTGTCAAACAGATGAGGCATACTGATGAGTCCTGGTAGGACGAAACACGTGTCTATGTCTTCTGTTAGCACCTTTTGCAAACTGTGTGAGGAGGCCTTTCGGCACCATGCAATTCTGCTTAAAGTTGGACCAGCATAACATTCTGTGGTGATTTGCATATGCAGCCCATGATGCTTTGCATTGTGGGGGCATGTGTGATTTTGTATTTTCTTGAAACTTGGCTTCCCAGCCAAATGCCCTTTGGGGTAACCCTTGCCTCAGTGTTTACGCACAGAGGTTCTTTGTCTTTTAACATATTTGGTGGGGCAATCACAGCTGTTAAGCTTAATAAGGTGTTGCTGGAGTTTGCATTTAAACTGTCCTAACTTGGGTATGTCCAGGACATCCGAGGGGAGGCCAGACAATCAGTTGGGAGCTCTATATATAAAGGCCCGCTGCACTTGAGTCATATGGCAGAAAGGGACTTGGTAAGTGATCTTGGATGCACTTTTCAAGCCACAGGGGTTGGATGCAGGTGTAAGGAGATGCTGTGTGGCAGGAGGGGTCAGCCCAAGGCAAATCTTTTTCACCAGTGGCAGATCTAGTAAATAATCCTGCCTTTGAGGTGCAGCCAATTGGTTTGGGTGTACAAGTCACAGGTGTGGGTGTGCCTGTGAGTGCCTGAGACCAAGTGGCACGATTTATTAAGTGTGATGCTAATTCTTTTGAGAGCGGTGTCAGTCATAGACCCATAGATGATGAGTCCATAATCAATTATAGAGAGAACCGAGCTGGTGACTGCTAGACAGAGTGCTTTGGGTGTCATACTGTACCTGTGCCTGTAAAGGAGTCCTAATCTTGTGTTAATAGCCTTGGAGATAAGGTTGACATGCTCATTATAGGATAACATGCTATCAAGGGTTATCCCTAGGTGCTTAAAGTTGTGGACTTGTTCAAGTGGTTCACAGTGGCTATTGAGAATGGTTAATTGGGCTGTTTTATATTTGTTATGTGGACCAGCAAACAGTATCACTGTTTTTTTTTGTAATTCATTATTAGCCTGTGTTGGGTAAACCAGGACTCAACCGCTGTGAAGCTGTGTTGTAGACTACTAGCAAGGGGGAGAGAGTGCGGCTGGCTCAAGAATAGTACAGCGTCCAGCACAGAGGTTTGCTGAAGGAGTGGAGTGAAAGCACCTATCTTTACTTTAAAGGTACATTCATATTTATTTATACTTCTCTTCCTTTTGAAAGTAGCAGGGCAAGTTGGGAGAAAAGATCTGTAAGCAGTGGTTGGGGTGCTTTGAAACTTGATAGGTAGTGACTGGGTTACCTTGAAACTTGGGTTTTAAATTGTAACAGGTGGTGTGGGGGAAACTAGGTCAGGAACCTAATCTCAGGGTGAGTAGAATCAGGAAGCCTTGTGAATCAGATGTTTAATTGGGGGGTGGAGCTGAGAGAGGTTTAGTGCCTTCTAAAAATTAATTACTACAGGGTGCATGACTAGCAGCAGCAAAGGGATGTAAGGGGAAGAAGACACACACACACACACACACACACACACACACACACACACTACTGCCCTCAGTCCCACCCGAGGCTATAGCTCCACCTTTATAGGCTCTAGGGGGTGATGACAGCAGATAGATACTTCCTGTGGAGGCAGGAGGGGAGGGTTCACCAGAACTCATAGAAATAGGTACAGGGCACAAAGGCAACTAAGCAATGATGTTTCTCTACTGAAGGAAGGTAGAGAAGGGAGGAGAGAAAGGGGAAGAGAGAGAGAGAGACGGAGAGAGAAATATCCTAAAGCAGGAAGGACACTAATAGACATGATGGGAGAGGTGCAGTGCAGCGGCTGTGGGGCAACAGTCTTCAGTGAGACCTTCTGGAGGCTGCGGTGCTGTCCCATCTGCAGACACCTCTCTGGGCTGAAGGCAGAGATTGCTCGTGTCCAGGCCGAGTTGGCCAGGATTCAGGGGACCTCCTCCCCCGCCCAGGGACCACCATGTCCTCCCCTGCTGCCTCAACGGTTGCCAAGGAAGAGGAGCGGCTGGATGACAGTGGGCTTAGAAAGGGTGAGGGCAGTGGGGAAGAGACACATCTCTTCTACGGTTCCACTCCATAACTCCTATGCTGCTCTGGCAGGGCGGAACTGTCCCAGAGAGGCACCCGCAATGGTAACCAAGGAGGATGTGGGGGTCCTCCATGACGGAGACCCTGGGGGGAGGCAGAGGATCCCGGAGGAGGAGGAAGCAACTCCTGATGGGGAACTATATCATTGGGGGGTAGACTTGGAGCTAGGAGGGGAGGGGAGGGAGTGAGGGAGGTCAAGTGCCTACCCCCTGCCATGGCTTGGAGGGATGGACAGCACATCATAAGGATTGCTGGGGCAGCAGGACAAGAGGGTGAGCTAGATGCCATTGTCCACCTGGAGACGAATGACCTGGCAAGTGGTGAGGCTAGGGTAGTGCAGGAGCAGTTCAGGGATTTGGGGAGGGGTCTTAGACAGGTGGAACACTCTGTAACCTTTTCAGAGGTGTTACCCATCGAGGGCAAGGGGGAGAACAGGGTACACCGCACCAAGAGATTCAATGCATGGCTGAAGGACTGGTGCAGAGTGGAGGAATTTTGCTTCATTGGGGACTTGGGTTCCACCTGGAGGGATGCAGGCCTGTACAGAAGCGATGGCCTGCATCTATCCGGGGTGGGGGACCAGGATCCTCAGTGAGTGGTTAAATGTTTAATCTGAAAGCATTTAAATTAACTAAAGGGGGTGGCAAAAATAAGCTGGGTGAAGCAAACAGCCCCTTCCCCTCACAAAATGATACAGACAGCAGAGAGGACCCTAAGGCTGAGAAATCTCCAAAGATGACTAAAGCCAAAATAGGTAAAAATACAGTGAAAAGGCAGAATTGGAGTAAGGACCAGAGGGGTATGGAGAAAAGACATGGGGGTGGGAGGGGAGAATAAATGGTTCACTCTCATCTCCTTTTACTGTACATAGGGGCACCCAGCAAGGATGCCCTCTATTGCCTATTCTATTTGTCCTTTTTATAGAGCCCTTGGCCTCTCACCTCTGATTATCCTCATGAGTGCAAGGAATTCCTCTAGGGGGCAGAAAATATAAGGTAATCCTTTTTGTTGTTGACATCTTGTTAACAGTTATTTATCCCTTAGAGTCTACATGAGGCTTGGAACATTTTGGAACACTTTGAATACCTGGCAGGCTTCTGGCTTAATGTCACCAAAACAGAGGTACTAGTATTTAATTATACCCCATCCCAATTAATTATGCAATGGCTCAATATTTGATGGAATAGAAATTCCCTAAAATATCTCGGAGTCCTTTTAACTAAAAACCCAGAACATTTGGAACTCCTTAACTATGAGCCTTTGACTAGCACAATAGCAGAAGACTTATAACGCTGGTCCTCACTCGGCCTTTCTTTTTTGAATAGACTCGAAGCCATCTGACAAAATATCCTATTCCATATTTTGTATTATCTTCAAACTCTCCCACTCCTCCCAAATCGCAGTTATTGCCGGGAGTGGGATGAACTCCTTAATCATTTTCTTTGGGGAAGGCAGCGCCCCCGGATATGGCTTTCTCTTTTGCAGCATTCTAAGGCCTGAGGTGGACTCAATTTCCCAAATATGCAGCTTTATGCTTTAGCTTGCCAGTTAAGGCTTGTTTATGGTTGTCTGAGGGCTACAAAGCACACTGAAAAATATTGAGTTTGTCCTAAATGACTTACATGATATTGGTGTGGTGCTGCTGTTTCCCCTCCTCAATATCTACCCTTTTTGAAATTTTTTAGCTTCACGGCAACTGCCTTATGAACTTGGCATGAACTCTCCGGGGATCACCTAGGGGACCAGGGTCCCATACTGGGTACCTTGGCTGGGAGCCATTCTAAGCCACTACATAGAATGGATCTCTTCCTACGCAGATGGGGCAGGTGCGGGTTAATTTACCTGCATCAGCTCCTGGTTACCTGCATTAGCTCCTGGCAAGCAGAGGTATACTTCCCTTTGCAGATTTGAGGACCAAGTATTCATTATCAAACACAGACCATTTCCGCTATTTACAACTCAGGGCTTATTTGCATACCCTACCTCACCATAGGGTCTTCCCAGAGCACCCCTTAGTGCTTTTTACCCTACTTCAACAACACCAACAAGGAGGGGTAGGAAGTTACTTAGTGGGTATTGTCATGCGCTCCTGGCCCCCAAACCTCAGGCAGCCTGGTAGGACCTCCTGTTTGCAGAGAGGATCCCCCTATTCAGGAACTCGTGAGCGGGAGTAAGGATTTCAGGAAGACTTACCACCAAACCTTCCTTTTCCCAGTGGGAGGGTGGATTCTGTAGTTTCGAGTTCCCTTGACTCTGCACTACTTTCAGTATTTGAATCCCACCACGGCCACTGGCTATGTCTTGCCTAGGTAGTTTTATATGATAGCCAAGCAGTTCTATCTTTTTAGGCACACAGTCTTTTAAAAACCCTTCTGTTTAAAATGTTAAATCACACAACCAGACCCCAGGCAGAGTTGATAAGAAAATCATAAAGTTTACTTAACATAAAAGCAATACAGAGAAGTTTACAGTTTAGAAGAACTTTGACATGTAGACAATAACAAAAGTAAAACTGGATGGTTCACAGAAAACTCTAGGTACTGTATTCTAAACTATACATTGTTCTGATGTTAAAGTTCAGACAAGATTTCAAATGTCCTTGTAGAGATGACAGTTCATTAGGCAATAGCATTTGTAGCAAGTCCTTGATCCAAGTCTCTGGATGTCCTTTTAAAAGTCTTCCAGGCTCTCCTTGGTTAAAATGTCTTGGTTTTCCAAAATTCTGACTTAAAATCAAAATTTCCTGTTCAGTATGTGACAAGTCACACTTTCCACACACGCAGGTCTGGTGTTAGAGATTTTTCCAGGCCTACACATATACTTGTGGTCTACAAGTATATGCCAGTTAGAACCGGTGATCTGCCTTCCAACTAAACTGGCTTTCAACTGCTCTGCATTCGAAGTGTGTGTCTGATGATAATACTTGAGGTTCATTTTAGGACACACCCTCCTTATTTTTTTCCTCTGGGGTGGGGTTAATGATTCCAAGACAATGCAGATATTAGGGTGCAACAGTTTACCTTTTCCCTGTAGGGGTCACCATGGTTTCATGTCAATCTCAGTGACATCTGGTCCATGCATGTGGCTTAACCTCTGACCCCTAGGTCATTATATTACCCCTTCCCTGTCATGGAAAGCCACAGTGGGATGTTTTATGCCTTTCTGGGGTCATATACTTGTCTCCCTTATCTTGAAATATAACAGGTCCACACTACCCTTTATAGAAATAACAGTTATTTTGTAGATACCTGTTAAAGAGACAGTGTCTTAATTCCAAAGTACATTACATCATATACAATGTGAACCCACATAAATGGATATTGGCCTATCATGCGACAGGTATTATATATGCCATCCTCAGGGATGAGATCAAAGATTCCTCTGTATCAGTACTTAATCACTGATACACTGATATTCAAATCCTGTATCTTACCTCTCTATAACTCATACATTAGACCACATCTGGACTATGGAGCAGCCTTCTGGTTACCTTATCTGACTAAGGACAAGAGGTTGCTGGATGGTGTCCAGAGAAGGACTACAAAACTGATCCCCAGATTAAGAAATCTACCATATACAGAAAGATGCAGGGAACTCAATTTGTAAAATTTAGAGGTAAGATGCCAGAGAGGTGATCTACTAATGTTGTTCAAGATACTTCAAGATAAACAACTAATGAAGGAATGTGGGATAAGATATGCTAATAAACCAACCATTCTTAGATGTAATAAGCATCAGTCATTTGTTCCTAGGGCAATCAGGAACAAAAGGAAATATTTGTTTTCTATCAGAGCAATAACACTTTGGAATAAACTTCCCCAGACAATTGTTATCTCAAAAAATATTGAGCAATTTAAGATCAACTTCGATATAGAGGATGTGTATGATCGCTCATACACAACAAGGGTATTTTTCACTTGAGAGGTTTCAATGGTAACTGGAGACCTCAAGAGTGCAGCTTGAGAGGTCTCATTACCATGGAAACCTTGAGAGCTGAAAAATGCCCTTGTTGTGTATGAGCGATCATACATTGTCTTTTATAGTGTATGGTGCTCATACAAAGACTACGCTTACTTTCGTGGTGATTTTCGCCTCCTCTGGTCTGTTTCACCACCACGGCCATTCACAGAGGATCGCCGGTCGCCCGGTTGTGCATGCGCACCAACCTTCTAAGTTTTATGTGGCAGTAGCTATGTAGCTAGTGCAGCACAACAGCTACGATGACGTAGCTAGTGCAGCACAATAACGTTGTTGTAGGGATGGATTTCCATCCAAAATAATGTTCTATCATACACTATAAATATATTCTGGGTACCTAACCAAGCATCCCACAAGGTGTGGAGAGGTAAACTCGATGGGTCATCTGGCCTTCTTTTACCTTAAATAAACCATGTATAGTGGCTAAAATACTCTCTTCTGAATTATAAATTGTCCATTGCCCCTTATCTTAAGGAATTCACTTGGAAATGTTGCATGTGGTTCTTTAGAACACCTGCAAGGTTGATGAAATATATAGGAGAGCATGCAGGTCAATGCTGCCGAAATTGCGGGGAGAAGAGGGCCATGTGTTTCGGTCTTGCCCTGTTTTGACCCCTTATTGGAACGATGCTGCCCATATACTAGAGTCTGTATTTGGGTTCACAGACCTTTTGACTCTGAAATTGGTTCTGTTGAGTATTCTGACATCAGCTAGGAGCCCGAGGGGTCGGCAGTTAAAACTATTATTAATCCTACTGACAGGAGCCAAGAAAACGGTAACCAAATTATGGTTGTAGCTGCAGCCTCCAACATTATCACAGTGGATTGCCATAATAGATAATAATTATTACCTTGAAAAATATTCCTATCATTATTTATTTATTTATTTTTATTTACTGCAGTTTGGGATTGGTACCTTTGAGCTGAGGGCTCGTTTACAAAGGCTCCAAGTCATGATAAAAGCAATACAAAGCAAGACAAAACATTACATATAGGTGAACACAAAATAAACAACATGTTAATAAATGCTTTCACAGCAAGTATAGTATTACAAAATTACAGGATCGGAGGGCAAAAATACAAGGTTAATATGAGCAAGTCTTCTAACTGGCATACTAAATGTGAGAGGGTCAATGAAAAAGGAAGGGTGAAGCAGCCAAAGATAGCTTTGTTCAAATTGAGAGGTGTGTGTGTGTGGGGAATTGTCAGGAGAAGGGGGCCCTTTGTGCAGGGGCAGGAGGGAAAAGTGTGAGGGAGGGGGATGGGGAGGGATTTAGGGGAGTTTGATGGGGGAGAGTGGGGTGAGTAGGAAGGGCAGTGGCAGGACCAGATACAGGTGGGGCATCACTGGTTAGGTAGCGCAGTCACAGACATATTTGTTGGCTAGGTGTACACGGAGCCCTTCTTTGAACTGGCTAAGTTTGTTACATTTGAGTAGGGCTGGAGGCAGGTTGTTGAGCCACTTGGGTCCACGATATGAAAGGGATCTCTGGGCAAGAGAGGTGCGCTTGAAGGAAACTACAAGTCTTCCCTTTGATGCACTTCTGGTGCTGATAGAGGGTTGGGCAGTTTCAAAAAGGGTGGAGGTAGACTCTGGCGTGAGCCCCAGCAGGGATTTTTTAGCTAGTAGGCAAGCCTGGTATTGCAGCCTGAGATGTAGGGGGAGCCAATCAGTCTCACAGTAAAGGGCACATGCTTGCGTCAGGTGGTGGGGTCCCAGGACCAAGCAACAAGCCTTTTTTAGCAGGGTTTTGACCCTTTTTAATGTGGTGTCAGAGTCAGCCCCATAGATCACAAGACCATAGCCCACAGAGTACAAGACAGAACTATTTGTGACCAGTTTTAAGGTGTCCAATGTTATCGATAGTCGGTGGCAGTTGAGAACACCTAGTTTCATGGTGGCAGATTTGACAAGCTGCTCAACGTGAGTGAAGAAGGTGAGGGTGTCATCTAGGTAAACCCTTAAATATTTAAACATGTTTATTTGTTCAAGTGCATCACCTTTATGGCTCAGAATCCTGAGAGGGCTGTATTTCTTCTTGTTCTGAGGTGTGGAGAAGAGGATGCTTTTTGTCTTTTTACAGTTCAGCATTAGTTTGTTTTGGGAGAAACAAGATTCCAGTCTTTGAAAGCTGTCTTGCATTTCACTGGAGATTGATGCCGATTCTCTGCCAGGTGTTGAAATGAAGGCATCATCCACATACAGCACAATGTGTAAGAGTGCTGCCAATTCTTACACATTGTGTCCTATGAGATAGGTAACTGCTGAACCAGGAAACAGTGTCAGTGGACAGCCCTGTGTATAGGAGACAGTGTTTGAGCAGCTGGTGGTTAAAGCGATTTACCAAGTTTTGATATATGAACGCATATACTGCAAGGTGACTGCATATAGAGCTGATTCGCAATGTATTTTGATAGATGCATATCCTATTTTAGCAAATTAAATCAGGTTTTCACCCTCACAAACCAGGAAGTGTCATTTTGTGTATTGGAGCCTGTATTTGGTGACCTTTGACACTCATTACCTTTGCAATGTCACCACAGGTAGAACTGTGCTCTGCAATTAAAATTAGTTCTTGGTCACAGCAATTCTGTCTTGATACCAGAGCTCTTGGTCGCAGCATGCAGCACGACAATAGCAATGTCAAACAGTTCATTTTCAGGGTCCGATGATGAAAGCATTATGTTGTCCTGTACTAACAGTGATCTTTCGGACACTGACATAGTGCCACAGTTTGACAGCCACTGCATAGTAGATCCCCATAGGGATGACCCTATGACAGCAGCGAGAATGATGTGGGCAGTAGCTCAGGCAGTCACAGCAGCAGTCCCGATCCATTCCAGTACAGCAGTGAGAGCAGACCTAGCAACACGGACTGTTAATATTATATTTTGCTACTTAGTGCTATGGTTTGGTTCCCGTCATTGCCGTCATTTTACTGTGCAAAATCAAGGTATGGTGTGTGTTCTGTTATTCCCAGCATCGATGTGCCCACACAAATGCTGGTGATAGTACCCTGGGTTTTTATATTTCTTTTTTTTGGGGGGGGGGGGGATTGCTTTCCCTATGTTAACGAGTTGTTGGCCACTCCAGCTTGACACTGAGAGCATGGCTTGATCTGGTGGCATTGCTTGAGCAGGATAAATGGCTCACAATTTGTCCAAATTCAATTTGTCCAAATTCCTCACCTGGTACCAGTTAGTAGTGCCCTCCCGCCAATTGATTTATCAGTCACTTACTCTGATGGAGCACAGGGTGGAAATTACAAGCAGGCACCTTGTACCCCAACCGCTCCAAACCCCCCAGCTGCACACATACACTTAGAAAAATGCTGCAGCATAGAACTTTAATTATCTGTAAATTATTTATACTGTTTGGATCTGTCTTTGCCCTAGTGCCAACTGGTCTACGCTATAGCTTTCTTCTCTGTGTATGTGTGTGTTTGGGGGTGGGGGGCCTGCTTGTACTTTCCCCTTTAGAGGTATCAGTGATTGAGTAACGTGTTGAAGTCACCTGTTCCCCTGTTTACGGCATGTTATAAATTTAAAACGACAAATTATTGCACCAACTTTGTGTTACCTCTAAGTGCTCAGGAACTATACAGACTGCAGCTGTCATTAGTGTCTGCATAAGCATCTGTAATACCATCCTGGCATTGGCTTATTACCGCTACATGTGTGCCTCCAAGTGCATTATGAACTGAGCAAAAAATACACAGTACAGTCGGTGATCGTCCCCCACCCTCCAAGGTTAAAAATGACACTGCCAATACCCTTCTCATGGAGAAAGAGACCACATTTAGGTTTAGATAGCCTAAGTACCATTTGATTGGTCCACTACAAAAAGGGACAAATCCTTGCGGTAGGTACTCAAGTGTTAGACTGTATTTGAACCACCCTTCCTTACTTATGTCACCATACTTCATTACCACTTTGGTCTGTGTCAAGCCGTTTGTGTTTTCCCATTTTTTCCATTACAGTGGATCTCTGATGCACATGCATAAAGTGTACGGCAAATACAACAGATGCTGCACTATACTGTCTCCCATGCCTTACCGATGTCATGGTGCATTGTGTAGACTCCCTGCATTCATTGCTGTGTAGACCATATTTTGGTTCAGACATTATTCCCCAAGTATGCCGAACTTACAAGCACACTTTGCAATATAACACCATAGAAGCCGTACATTGGTACCACAGTGTCGGGAGAGGATTGCAACTGCAGTCTCTTGTTTTGCTGATGCTCTGGAGCACATACAATGATGCTATAATCCTAATTGTAAATAAAGACTGTATGTTAAAATGTTAAAAAACTAAGTGTTTTTAATTTTGAGATACACTGTAAACTATTCACTAAAAATACCACCAACAGCTTAATCTGGTTCAAGGTCAGTTGGCATTCATCTGTATCCCCCTCCCCCGGGTCGTGCCTGAAAATAGGCAGGATTTGTCTAGTGCACTTACCTGGTCAACAAAAGCTAAATAATTAAAAAAAAATAAAATGTACAGTATAACTATGTACAGTATATAACTGATTTTATTGCATTCGTTTATAAACTTAGCGAGGAGCTGGCAAGCTGGAGAAACAATTCAGTGCACCATGTCCCTTTATTCATGCACATCTAAGCATACTTTGGTGATCAGTGTTATGGTGCTTGCATGAGAACACCACATGAGTCCAAGAAAACACAGGAGGACAAGAAAAAATATAAATTGTCTATAATGATGGTGACAATCAGAAATGCAATAGCAAAGGCAGTTTACTGAAGCAATCACACTGGAAGCAGCACTTGCCAAAAATATAAGTTTATTGCACTGTTCTCCTGGGATTGGACTGTGCAGCTCAGTGCTTATACTCTTGCTGCACATTACAATTCTGAACTGTTGAAAAAGTCATCCATTTAACACAGACCTCTATGTACCAATACTGAAAAGCTTACTTCAATTTATAGATCTGCCCAGTTCAAAAGTCATCCTTTTGTGTCCCAATACGCTACAGATTACAGCTCCACTCAGTTAAAAAAATGTATTTTTTATACAGACTTATTGTTTTAATAATGTACTTGCAGCACTTATTAAAACTGTAACACTGTACTCAAGCAATGTAGATTGTGATGTTCCTAGAACTGATGGACCTGGGACACAGAGCTTAGTCAGATGAGTAAAATTGAAAATCAGGAGAAATCACCACTTCTGCAATCCCAAAAGCAAGTATAACAGCTGCCAATATAACAAACCGTTTCAGTCATCAGTGCTGTAATTTTTGCCAGTTCAGTTTTGGATCTGCACTCACTGAGGCTGGGTCCAGGAAAGATGAATGAACGAGCAGTGAGAAAGGTGCAGTGAGAACACCTTCCCTGTGCTGATGTCACTCATGCATGTGGATGCACTGCTCACGTGCGAACCTCAAACAAAGAAAAAAACATGTAGAGACAACTGTGGCACAAAAATGTTAAAACACTAAGCATATGAATTTATTTAATCACACATGCCCACACAATTTATTTAATACTTAACTTCAGAGCAGTTGAGCTTTGCATCACTCAACGAAGGGAAGGTGATCTGCAAACATGACATCAGGGGAAGTTGGTAAATCACTTTAACAGTGTCAAATGCCTTAGTAAGGTCTATAAAGATAGACCCCACTACCATCCCTTTGTCCCGGGCCCCATAGAGCTGGGAGGTGTATTCGACTAAGCTGGTGAGCATGGAATGTTTTTTCCGGAATCCGTGTTGTTGTCTGCAGAGTAGATTGTTTTTTTCAAGGTATTCCATCAGTTGATCAGAGGTCACCCTTTCAAAGGCTTTGGAAAGGGGGGGGTTAGTATCGAAATGGATCTAAAGTTTGACAGGTTCATTCTGTCGCCAGATTTAAAGACTGGGGTAATGATCACAGCCTTCCATTTGTCCGGGAACACACCTGATCTTAGGGAGGCATTAACGACCAGGTGAGTGGGGCAGTGAGTTCATTTAAGGTGAGGGCAGCCATCTTCATGTCAATTTGGTTGCTACCCATCCGCGTTTTCCCTAGAACTCACTTGATATATTTTATAGCCTCAGTTCTAGTTATCAACCTGAAGTAGAAAGGCGGGGTGCCATTAGTGGGAAAGGGGGGTGAGTTCAGGTAGGACAGCTGGTCTGTTAGTGTATGGGTGAGGTAGTCTTTTGGTAACACATTGCTTAGGTCAATGAAGGCGACATTGAATGCATTTGGAATATCCCTTGGGTCCTGCAGTGTTACAGATGCAGTTACAATGAGGTCAGGGGGTGCCCTGGAGGCCCTTCCCATGAGGGATCTCACCGAGTCACAAAACTCCCTTCCACGGCCCCAGCTCTTGCTTAGCAGAGCATTGTAGTAGGAGGCTTTGGCAAGTCTGATGAGCATTGTGCAGCTATTTCTGGCTGCCTTGTAGGCTAAGAGGTCTGCCTGTTTCCCTGAAGCCTTGGCCGTCTGCCATAGGTTGTCTCTATGGCACATAGTTCTAAGAGTGACCCTGATAGCTACGGGGTAGCTGACCCTCTGGCTTTTTTGGTTTTGTACGGGATGAACATGTCGCATGCCAAAGTGAAGATTTTACAAAAATAGGCAAGGGCTTGGTTTCCATCTCCAGCCCTGTCCAGCAGGGACCAGTCTGCCTCCTTCAGGTATTATTTATGTATTTATTTTTTTTATTTAGTTGTTTAACCAGGTATAGCACACCAAGCTTAAAGCTGAAGGTATCCAGAAGCCCAGTTCTCAGGGTTCGATTTCTGGAGACCTGCGGTGGGCATTTAGTGAACTTATCTGTTCAGGTGCATAATACCGGGGAATGATGACTGAGGGAATCAGGCAGGACCGAAACTGGTAAGTAACCAGTCAATGAGGGAGCTAGTCCCTATGGCATAGTTCTGTCTAGTAGTTTGATTTACCAACTGGGTCAGATAGAGGCCAGATATTTGGTCTCTAATTCCAGTAGCATTTTGGGAATGCCAGTTAATGTTGAAGCCACCGACAATGACTTGTTCCCAGTTTTGGTTGTGCTGCTCCAGATTATTTATTAACTGCTCAAAGCCAATGGGGTGTGTGCGCTGGGGGTATGTAAACTGTGGAGAGTAGGGGCACCTTGTTTTGCTGATCTACGGTGAGTTTTAGGGTTAGGATTTGTGCCTCCCTAGTGCAAAGGCTGCAGGGCAGTATTTGTCCTTTGATACCACATCTGAGATAGACCAGGCAGCCAACCCCCCCCCCCATTTTGACAAATGTATCTGATGGAACATATTGTAGACGTCCAGTGCTACAGTCTCATCAGTGACTTTTGGGGATATCCAGGTTTCCGTGAGTGCGATGATGTCTGGTTTAAGCTTCTCCACCCAAGCCTGGAGTTGTGAGAATTTGGGGAGAAGGCTTCCTATGTTCAAGGAGACAATCTTTAGGTGGCCCAGTTTCGGGGTGGGGCATGCGGAATGTGGGCCAGGGTTAGGGTGCACGTTCCCCGATAGAAGAAGCATTAAAAGAATAAACTTTCTAAGGTGAGGAGACCAGGACGCCTTGGTGGCAAACTATGACTTAGTGACTCCTGGTGTTATTGGGGCAGTAGCGAGTTTGTGGCAGCACAACAGGGCAGGTACAGGAATTCTGAGGGGGCTGGGGGCTTATTGGGTGGGGGTGAGTGATTTAGTGTAGGGGCAGATAGGAATCTGAGGATGTTCCCCTGGCAATGTGCAGCAAAGGCTGGGTAGTACCATGGAGGGTAGCTGGATCCATTGTAGGCGGTGTAGAGGTCGTATCTGCTAGTACCCTGAAGTAGAGGAAAAGGGGTAGCAGGAGTGCCAGCTTAGTTTGAGCCTGCATTCTGGTTGTTTAGTTAGTGTGCTGTTATCTGCATAAAACAGAAAGGTTGGCAGTTGAGGATGCCCTGATGCTGGGGCAACTGACTAAGAAGGAGCTATTCCAATGAGAGCTGCAATATGTTTAGGCCAATAGAGGGGAGTGCTGATGGGAGAGGGAGGAGCTAAGGTGCATTTAATTAAGGTTGGAGGAGGCGGAGGGTGGGGGGCTGAAAATCTCAGTTAAGGAGAGCACCAGATCCAGGGCAAAGAGGGAGCCGGTAGGATCAAGACAGCCGCAACCTCAGTCCGAAAACCACTCTCCCTTGGCGGTAGGAGAGAGTTCCCTAGCCTTGGGCAGTGGCTAACGAATAAGAGGCAGCTGGCCAGATGAACCAATAGCAGGGAAGCCTGTCTGCTGACAACCAATCGGGTGAATGGGCTTGAGAGCCGGTGTCCGTACCTGAATGCATAATTGGAAGGCGGGCAGGGAAGATGCAGCCAGCCGAGACAGAGCCGCACCGCTGCTGCAGAATGGCCCGGTCAAGGGCAGGATCTGAAAGGGGAAGAAAATGGGGGATTAGTTCCTGAAATAGCTAAGTTGCCACTGGAGTGGTATTTAGCTTAAGTGGTGGGTGGGCTGTTGGTCGGAGGGAGGAGAGACAGCAGAGTGTAAAGCTGGGTGGGGGTGGAGAGAAACAAAAGATGTAAGAGATTGGTTAAGTGGCACCCGGCTTAATGGGGCCAGGGGTGCACGAGGTGAAGAGACAGGGATGGGTGGACAGTGCAGGCCTGGAGGAAATGATGGGGGTAGACGTAGAGGGCTGCAGAGAGAGAGAATGAGAATAGAAGAAAATAGAGCTGCCCTTGCTTGTCCAAACCTAAGCTGCTCTAACAGTTCTGCACAGGCTAAGAATTGCACTTGTAACAGATAACACAGTCTAGCAGTGGTTCCTGGCAGGACAGTATTTAACAAGGCATGCAGCAGCAGTAAAGAAAAATGTAAACAGTATTCTAAGCATACATCACTGTGGCTAAACTAGCCTAATCAGCTGCACAACAGACACAGTTACACTCTAACTTAAAATGGGCAAAATCTTGGTTAAGGAGAGCGCCAGATCCAGGGCAAAGAGGGAGTCGGTAGGATCGAGACAGTCCCAACCTCAGGCCGAAAACCACACTCCCTCAGCAGTAGAAGAGAGTTCTCTAGCCTCAGGCAGTGGTTAAGCAATAGGAGGTAGCTGGCAGGATGAAGCAGCCAATAGCAGGGAAGCCTGTTTGCTGACAACCAGTTGGGTAGCTGACTTGAGAGCCGGTGTCCGTACCTGAAAGCGTAGCTGGAAGGTCGGCAGAAAAGGTGCAGCCAGCCGAGACAGAGCTGTGCTGCAGTTGTAGAATGGCCCGGTCAAGGGAAGGATCTGAAAGTGTAGCTGGAAGGTGGGCAGGGAAGGCACAGCCAGCCGAGACAGAGCCGCACCGCTGCTGTAGAATGGCCCAGTCAAGGACAGGATCTGAAAGAGCATTATTTGAATCATATTTATTTATTTAGCTTTTGTTAACCAGGTAAGTACATTAGACAAGACATTTGCCTATTTTCAGGTACGACCTGGGAGAGTACAGGAAATACGACATAGTACAATACGATACACTTGAGGCAGTTATACAGAGTCAGGGAAAACAAAAAACATAACATAGTTGGCAGGTACACACAAATGGTCAGAACAAATACAATGGATCACCAAGGCTGTGAGCAGAGCATTATGTACAGGTCATATACAGTATAAGTCCATTATGTACAAATTATTTACAGTATAAGTCCCCAGAAAATGGAGGCACCGTCAGAGCAATATCCAATACACAGAGCGTATAAAGTGTGTGCAGGACAGTATCCATGCAGGCAGGCAGGACAATAGGAGGGATGTTCAGTGCAGGGGACCAAGAGAGATTATGGAGGCTTGGGACAACCACATGCTGAGGAGAGCTTCAAGTGTCTCCACAGGGCGGTTCGGAGGCAAGCCTGGGAAGGGGAGGAGCGAACCTGGGCAAAAAGGGAGTTCCATAGTCTGGGGGCACATGAGACAAAACCTCTGAGTGTGAGTGGCAGGAATCCTTAGAACAGCAGGGCCCAGGGATCTGAGGGAGTACGAGGGGGAGGCCACCGGAACGAGGAGCTCTGCCAAACCAGGTGGGGTGTCGGTACCAAGGACCTTGCCCATGAAGCAGCCCAGGACAAAATTTAAGTAATTGGATGGGGTGAGCCAGTTAGGCTTACTATACAGGTCACAGTGCTGGGTGAATCGAGGGGCAGCAAGCGCAAAATGGCAAATTTTATTGTAGGTGACGGACCACCTGGTGAGGTGGGCTTTGGAGGTATGGGCAAACAGGAGAAGCCCATAGCAGAGAGAGGGGAGACACACTCCTCTAGCCAGCGCAAGGTGAGCAACGGGAGTAAGATTGCTCTTAGCATGATAGGCCAGACCCAGTTTACAGTTAACGGCTCTGCAGACACTAAGAATATGGAGTCCAAGGTCAAGTGTAACCCCAAGATATTTGATGGAGTCGGTGATGAGGATGGGGGCACCATCAAGACCAGTGATACACAAGGGGGCAGGGGAGGCCTTTATCTTGGCCAGGGACCCAAAGAGCATGACCTGAGTTTTTTTGAGGTTGAGGACCAGCTTGTGGGACGTTATCCAAAACTGGACACTCCTGAAGTCCTCGCTCAACTGGTGGTTTATGACCCCAATGTCCCGAGAGTGGGTGAGGAGGACCAGGTCATCTGCATATAGAATGGACCTGGAGTAGGAAGAGGTAGCAGGTAGATTGTTACAAAAATGGAAAAGAGCAGGGGCCCCAGGACTGAACCTTGAGGAACACCTGAGGACACAGCAGTGATGTCCGAGAGCACCTTGCCATATTTGATCAACTGCTGTCTGCCCTGTAAGTAGTTGGTGAACCAGGTGAGTACAGGGGAGACAAGCCAAGTGACCCAAACTGAGAGCAGAGCAGAGCAGAGCATGGTCAACTAGATCGAAAGCTTTGGATAGATTGATGAAAATGGCACCAGAGAGTTTACCCTGGTCCATAGCAGTTCTGATCCCAACAGTGGCATCATCAGGCTGTTTTTGGGGGGTGGGCTATAGCACCCCCAATATAATCTAAAGCCCCCCCAATCATATCCCTCATCAAAGAAATGGAATCATGGCTTCACTGCTGAAAAAATAAAAGAAGCCATGATTCTTCTTTAAGATGCAGCACTTCATAGCACCACCGCTGTACCACATGGAGCGCACTTTCGTTTTCTCCGTTGGCGCACTCTGTGTCTTGTGAATGCACGGGTGGCTGCTGTGATGCTGACGGAGTTGGTTGGATACAGGAGACTGAGATCGAGAGTTGGAGGGGTACACGAAACGCCAAACCACTGGAGGCAACCAGGAGAGCTCAGAAATTGTTAGGTATAGAAGAAGATATGTGGCAGCAGGTTAGTTTTTTTTAATCTGACAACACTGACAGCGTCAGCACCAGGGGGGGCAGGAGTAGGTTCACGTTCCACTTGGTTCAGCGCCAGGAGTGGGTGCTGCATTCCTTGTGACTTGTGGGAGGCTCTGAGAACAACAGAACACACAGGCCAGGCCATCCACCAAACACCAGGGACTGAATGGCGGGGGAGTTATGGCAATGCCTCTGCCTTCGTTTCTGCCTGGCCTACCCTGCCAAAAAACTAAAGCATTGCTTTTGCTTGCACAGCCAGCCGGTCAGTGTACAAACATGTGGTGTGCTTTCAGACACACATGGGACACAGTCCTTAGGCTGTGCAGCACAAGTTGTCTCATGCAGCTTTTGGTTGCTGTTAGAGAGAGAGGATTTCTCAAACATGGAACGTGTTACCAATCTGGCATGCAGTTGTTATTGGGCTCATTAGTATGTTTGGATGTCTGTCAGGATCTTTCATGGGTTCCATGCCACTGCTTTCTAGGGGAGCTTGATCAGCAGAGTGGCCACTGATGCCTTGATGGATTGAGGGTCTTTTTTTCTACCTGTAAAGCTAAGCCAATCAATCTCATTTACTTTTCAATAAAAAATGTTTTTCTCATACCACACTCAGTACTTGGCATAATTTTCAGCCCTGCTGTCTGTTTAACTCTAGGGTCCTTAATCTTCCCAGCAGATCTGCTGGGGTAATAATGCCTGACTTTTCCAGCAGATCTGCAGGGAATATGGTGTCTCTCGGTCCATTGTCCCTGGTAGTCCAGTAGTAACAAAATCTTTCCACATGTAAGAAATACAGGTGATGTTAAACAGGCTCTTCAAACACATTTTTCACCATTAAAATGCAGGAAAAGCCGCAGGCCTGGTGGTGCTGAGGGTTGAGGCACTGGACACCACACCTCGCACCAAACCGGCAACCCAGGTTCGGGAACAGACTCTGGGCCGCTGGGGGTCAGAGGTGGGAGGAGGATCGAGCATCCCAACAGATGCTCTCCTCCTCTGGGGGTGGGTTCATGGGATGCCTTGAGCATCTGACGCACCCATGTCTGTGGAAGCACGGGCATCAGGGGCACAGACGGCTCTTCGAGAGTCGGGGAGGGGAGGACGTTGTGGGCATTTGACTGCGGCATGTGCCAGCATGCCGTATGTCTGGACATTCATCCTACATGCCAAAATCCTCAGGAGAAGGAGGGACTAAGGGGGAAAATGAAAAAAAAAACTCTCGGTCCAAGATGACGACCAATCTAAACCTCAGATCACCTACCCGCAGGGCAGACCCCATTGTGCAGGCACTCCAAAGAGAGAGGAGTAAGGTAGGAGGGATAATGGAGTAAGCCTGGCACTCTAGGGGCGGATTCTGAGGGAGGGATCTATGGGGATGATCAGGGTCTGAAGGAGTGAAATGAGGGGGCAGTAATAAAGGCAGGGATAAAAATGAAAGTAAAAAAAAAAATGCAGGAAAAGCCACTGTTTGAAGGTAACAATTTCTAAATTTTCTGGGGGCATGCCCCCGGATCCCCATAGCTTTGTTAGGATTTTAACGTTGGGGCATTAGCTCCCCCAACTTTATACCTCTAATAACGCCCCTGGATCCCAGATGCGACAGTGACAAGGGCCGAGAATATACTGTGCCCTTTACGAAAGCCATGCTGCTCAGGAGACAGAAGCTCGTGAGACTGGATATACTCCGTGAGTTGCCCCGCCACAACTTTCTCAAGGAGTTTACTGATTAAGGACAGTATGGCTACTGGTTGGTAGTTGTCCAGAATCTTAGGGTTGCCCTGTTTAAGTATGGGGACAACCGTAGCCACCTTCCATATGTCAGTGTTTGATGAGATTTGGAGGAGGGGGACCCTTTATAAGACAAAGACTGATTCAGCTTTTGTACCGTTACTGTTTTTGCACATATGGAATTATGATGGGCATATAAATGTAAAAACCTCCTAATAGTTATGTTTTAGAGTGGCATAACTGTATGTTTTCATCTTCTACAGCCTCTGCCTGTGTTTCTTGTCTCACTTCTTGTACACTTGCAACTTTGTTAAATATTTAATAAAATGTAGCCGGCCCGGTGACGTTGAGGGTTGAGGCGCTGGACGCTACGCCGGTGACCCAGGTTCGGGAATGGACTCGGGTTGCCTGGGGGTCGGCAGGGGGAGGGAGGATTGAGCATCCCAGCGGATGCCCTCCTCCCTCAGGGGTGGGATACCGGAGACCCGGTAGCGTCCGACACTCCCATAGAGAGTGCCAGTGGAAGCATCGGCCCTTGAAAGGATCGGTGGCTCCGAAATGCTGGAGTCAGGGAAGGGGGGACGTCGTACAGTGCATGAGAGGATGACGTGCACTTGCACGTCGCCTCTCTGGATGTAAGTCCTAAAGGCGCCGGTATCCTAAGGAGGCTGGGGAACTAAGGGAGAAAAATGGGGGAAAAATGTACAAACCCAAGCCTTACAGGCAAGATGAAGCTAAGGGGATGGGATACCTTGTGGATTGCCCTGGCGGACGGAGTAGGAGGAGGTACGAGGCCTCCTCTGAAAGCCGTGGGAGCCGGCAAGTGTAAAAAATATATATATATTTAATAAAATGTAATTATGAAAAAAAAACTCACTAAGGTACCCTGTGGATCATGAACATATGTGCTGATTGAATATCTCGCTATGGTACGCACAAATACACCATGGCCCAGATATTCAGACTGCACCAGGCTGTGGCGCAAGCCTGGGCGCAGCGTAACTTGGCTGCGCAGGGGCGTTGCTTGACTGGGCGATATTCAATGGAGCTGCGCCATGGCACAGCATCATTGAACATCGCACCCCGGCTCACCCACAGTGGCATGCCAGTGGCACTGCACCAGCGCAAGTGGCCAGATTGAGCTGGGAATGCGCTAGCGCAAGTTCCCTTTGCGCTATGATGCAACAACTGCGATATTCAAAAGTGCACATGCAAATGGGGACATAATGTATGCAAGGCACAAATGGGGCCATTTGCATGTCATTACGGCCCCATTTGCATACAGGTGCACCAATACCCGGTGACTTGCACCTGGTGCCCTGCCAGGCAGCAGCCGTCGGGGACCAAGGCCCCCTGCACAGTGTGGCAATGCGCCCCCTGCCTGAACATGGACATATGTAGATTTAAATAACGTCCCATATCCCTGGTGGTCCAGTGGACTGCTACACGCCCAATCACGGGCTTAAGTATATAATAAAGCATGTCCTATATCCCTGGTGGTCCAGTGGACTGCTACACAGCCGATCACAGGCTTAAGTATATAATAAAGCATGTCCTATATCCCTGGTGGTCCAGTGGACTGCTACACGGCCGATCACAGGCTTAAATATATATAATAAAGCATGTCCTATATCCCTGGTGGTCCAGTGGATCGCTACGTGCCCGATCATGGGCTTAAGTATATAATAAAGCACGTCCTATATCCCTAGTGGTCCAGTGGACTGCTCGCAGCCTGATCGTGGGCTTAAGTATAAAATAATTCATGTCCTATATCCCTGGTGGTCCAGTGGACCACTCGCAGCCCGATCCATTCACATATCTGGAATGTGTAGTACGGTATGGGCTGCCGCCCGATTAACTCACGCTGTGGACCAATGGGCATACAGCCTCCACGGTGTCAGTCGGTGGGTGGTGGGGTGGTGAAGCGGGTGGGTGCTGCGTCCCGCCGCTGACTGGGGAGCAGGTGGTGGGGCTCAGTGGGCGGTGGGGATGGGGTACTGCTGGACCACCAGGGATATTGGACTTTATTTTTTGATACAAATGCCCGTGATCAGTCCACTGGGCCACCAGGGATATAGGACATGCATTTTATTATACTTAAGCCCGCGATTGGGCTACGAGCAGTCCACTGGACCACCAGGGATATAGGACGTGAATATTATTATACTTAAGCCCGCGATCGGGCTGCGAGCAGTCCACTGGACCACCAGGGATATAGGACGTTATTTAGTTACACAGATGCCCATGATCGGGCATGGGGGGGTGCCGCCACAGAGGTGCAGCGGGAGCTCGGGTGGCTACCCACAAGTGGCAGCTGCCATGTTGTGCCCTGCACTACGGCAGCTTACCTGTGGGTGGCCAGCCATTGTTCATTTTTTGGCTCCACCTGTGTGTCAGCACAGGTAGAGTTCTTGCGATGCATGGACTCAGCACATCCCGGCTGAATATCGGGATGTGTGGGTATGCATGGCACGCTTCGACCTCGCGCCACATTACTGATGCGCTCCGGCGCATCGGGATTTGCCAGGCACAATCCCGTTTGAATATCGTGCCGGGTCACATCAGTGGGTTGCGCATGGCGCAACACTGTTGCGCCATGCACAACCCTTTTGGATATCCGGGCCCATGTATGTAAGCTGGGTATTGCTCACTTACCACGAAATGTATGTGCCTTCCTGCACAATATCAGTGTACGTAACTGTTTAGAAAGTTGAACAATCAATAAAAATGTTCATGGTACATTGCTGGGAGCGGAAATTTATTTTTTTTAAAGCAGTGTATTTGTTTGTTGGGGGCCATGGGCATTTTATACAGTAGTACTGCGGTGTGGGCCTGAAAGCTGCTATTAGTGTGCAGTTATACACTGGATCATATCAAGCTGGAGAGAGTAACTGGACGTCTTGGGATGCTTAAATATTTGTCAAAACCTTTGGGGAATGCTGTGTAATAGGGTGTGACACTGAAAGTGAAATTTGTTTAATAAGAAGATGTTGAGTCATGCAGGAGATGGATTTTATAAATCAGGGCAGTAGGGAAATCCAATATGGCATCTGTTAACTCCTTTTTTGTTTTGATTTTTGAATATATTGATATGGGCAGTCGTGAGGTTTTCTAAGCATGAAAATCAGTTCTGGTGTCTGACCATGCAGTGCATCAATAGCTTTTCAATGCATGGTCAGATGACATCTCTCAGCCAATGAAGTTTCAGGATTTTATTTTGCCACTGAATCAATACAGAATGACATACAGTACAGACAGTGGCAGCATTTTACAAAATCTTGGATTCATACATGAACATAATAAAAAACAGAAACAAATATTTTTATTAAAAAATTAAGTTAAAAACAGGTATATTTATAAGTGTTCATCAAATGACAATGTTCCAGACTGCTGTCGCTTGATAATCAATAATGGGACCCTCTCCCATTTTTGCATGCATAAGTGGAAGTTTAAGAAACTGTTCAGAGAAGGAAACATTTCCAGTTTAATCACTAGTGATAAAACATTGTTGGTTGCAGTAAGTCTGTGGCTTTGGATGCTGGTACTGCTAATTGCATGGACGGTTACATTGATGAAAACAGGGCAGCTCCTCGATGTGTTCCGTTTCCATTGAAGTAGTAACTTATTCAAGTAACGGCACCAGCATCAGGAGCCAGTGACTAATTGTAACCACCGGTCTGGTGGCGCTGAGGGTCGAGGCACTGTATAATACTTGTACAATACTTGTTACAATACTTGGTACAATACTTGTTACAATACTTGTACAATACTCGGTACAATACTTGTTACAATACTTATAGAATACTTGGTACAATACTTGTTACAATACTTGTACAATACTTGGTACAATACTTGTTACAATACTTGTACAATACTTGGTACAATACTTGTTACAATACTTGTACAATACTTGGTACAATACTTGTTACAATACTTGGTACAATACTTGTACAATACTTATACAATATTTGGTACAATACTTGTACAATACTTGGTACAATACTTGTTACAATACTTATACAATACTTGGTACAATACTTGTACAATACTTGGTACAATACTTGTACAATACTTGGTACAATACTTGGTACAATACTTGGTTTGAAGACAGGAGGAGGCTAAATGCCCATCTGGCCTGTCTCCCACAACAGTGGGACCATCACACTACTTCTTAGCCCAAAGAAAATCATCCAGCTTGTTTCCAAATGAGTTTAAGGTCCTTTGATTAATAACTTCTTCAGATAGACTGTTCCACATGAGAAATGCTCTATAAGTGAAGTACCCTCTTCTGCTGTTTTTATTTGATCGTTTGAAGTAAAGCTGCTTTTTGTGGCATCTCAAGTCCACCTCGCTATTGTTGCATCTTAAACCAAGTCCTTCCATTAAGTCCTTGTCTCCAGTGATTTTAAATATCATTAGCATGTCTTCCCTCTCTCTCCTCCTCTGCCAAGAACTGTACATACCCGGTTAGAATAGAGCTACGTGAATAGCGCCAGTCTAGAGTACGCTAGTTCATGTAGCTCTAGCACGGATAACAAGAAGGGATGTACAGAGCGTTCAGTAAGCACTCCCTCGGTTACTGTCCATGGTGCTTATGGCACAAAAGGGCACCAGGATCCAGAAGGCAGGCTAAGCTGCTCCCGTGGTGTGGAAGGCTGGGGCATCGAGCAGCTCAACCAACAGCATGGGAGACCAGGGTTCTAATCCTGGTCGCCATCTTTTTTTGCGCACTCGGGACTTAGAATTTTTTTATGTGGGGCTGTGGAAACAGTATTTCAATGCCAACAAATTTTAACATTCCTCATGATCTGCCCCCCCCCCGAGTGAGAATCCTCCACCACCTGTTCCCCCCACAAAAACAAAATCAACAGCATTACTGCCAACGGCATTATTGCCGGCGCTATTCTGATCCAGTGCCTCCAAAGTATACAGGCCCAGCTCCTTGATTCATTGTTCATATGGTTTTCTCCCTACTGACAATCGATTTGGTTGTCCTGCACTGTACCTGCTCTATTTTGTGTATATCCTTCTTCAGGTAAGGGCTCCTTATGTCACACTTCACGCCATGCCGATGACTTGGGTTTGGGAAGGGACTCGGGTTGCTGGGGTTCGACTGGGGAGGGAGAGGATTGAGCATCTGGAGGACTGCTGTCCTCTCCTGGAAGCTCGGTTTGTCAGACTGGCTGCTGAGTGCCACCAGGTGGAGGCCTGGTTTTATGGCAAGCTTGGACAGCATGGAATGGGAGGTCTGTGGTCAGCTGAGTGGTGGGTGCTTCTACACACATACTCACATCGGCTGCATGAGGGAGGGGAAGGAAGAAAAGTGGAAAAGGGATCTGGGGCCTTGTGAAGCCCTGCATGCCTGTCCACAGACCCGTGCTGCTGCCTAGGGCCTTGTGGTCCAAACTGCATTATATATTCAAGGTGGAGGGGAGGAAGGCCCTCCCTTCCTCCCTTGACCCTGCCATGGAGGTGGGGAAAATCATGGGGGTGCATGACTGCACCCACCCCTGGGAGAGGTAAATGCCAGTTCATGGGGGTAGGGGACAAGGCTGAGAAGCTGCCCCGGATCCCAAGTGGAGAAAAATTTATTGAAAAAGAAAAGACTACATGTAACCAATGATATCACTAGTTAAAGTACCTATATTGGGACAATGGGGGGGGGGGAGAGTACACACAAAGCTGGACGAGGGAGGCAGAGCACAAAAAGTAAGAGATGTACTCAGAAAGAGAACAGGGAGCAGACAAACATGAATTTTGAACAAGAGGATCCCATTGTTAAAGAGGGAGAGCAGAGTGGCCATAATAAACTGAACGTTCACCTATTTAAATGGAAACAGTGCTGACTTCCTGAATAAACTGAGTAATGCCAGTCAGCTGGTTGTGACACTTTATCAAGGGACAAGTATTTCACAGTGAGCAGAGTTAAGTTGCCTGGCACCATGACTACTGAAGAATGCAATTTGCCCTGAAGTTAATAAGCCCTTTCCCCTCCCCACACACACTCTTCTCTCACCTTTGACATTTTCTCCTGAGAGAAAAGGGAGGAAGGACCCTTTGTAGACCAGACACTGGAGCCTGGCAGTGATGCTGTAGGACTAGAGGCTGATAATTCTGAGAGTTCTGCAAAGCAATTGCAGAGAAAGTCTCATTCAGGAGTGGCTTGTTTTTCCCAAAAAGGAAAATGCTTCCTCCTCAGTCTGCTACCCCCCCCCCCATGAGTTCTTGCTGACATTTCTGCTTTCTCTGCAGTCTTGCATAATGGGCTGCTGTTGCAAAAGAAGGGGCTTGACATGGACTAACACCTCTCTGTCAAGATAAATCACCATCACTTCTGCTGCTGAAGTCAGCCCCTGGCAATGACAGTTTTGAACCTTGCAGAATTTGACCTCATTTATGCCAGACCTGGTATTTGGCATCATCGGCAGGGAG
Source organism: Neoceratodus forsteri (assembly GCA_016271365.2). Taxonomy (NCBI): domain Eukaryota; kingdom Metazoa; phylum Chordata; order Ceratodontiformes; family Ceratodontidae; genus Neoceratodus; species Neoceratodus forsteri. The sequence goes on along the minus strand of JADMNL010000024.1, from coordinate 418,044,302 downwards.
AAAGTTGGTCAGAGTTCGGAATTGGAGGCAGCAAAATTCTCACTCTCTAAATCCAGATGTATTGGGCAAACCTTTTTTAAGCTTTTCCTTTTTACCGTAGCAGAAATACACACGACCAAAACGTAAGACATAAGCAAATGCTGGTAGCATACTATAAGTTACTAGGAACTATGGGATGTCTGTTGTGGTGTAATAGACTCTGAACACAAAGGTTTGGTTGAAAGGATCACAAAGTGAAGTTGGATGGTTCAGGCTTCCCAAACGTTACGTTTCTATAGTATTCTGAGGGTGAGCATTCCAGACTGATCATCCAGAGGAGGCAACGCTCGGAACGAGGGTGAGCATTTCATGCTGAAGGCCCAGAGGAGACAAACACTCTGGAGTGCTGTTTGGGTCTGACTTTGCAGATTTCTAAAGTTGTGTGTGTTGGAATTCAGTAGGAAGTGGCTACAGAGAGAACAGGTTTAATATCAGTATTGTAGACGTGCCATAATCTCCGATGGCATGAAGCACAACATCTGCTGAGTCTTGCAATAATGCAGACCCACTTCAAGTTACACCAAATGGTGTCATTCTATATATTCTATTTATAAGATGGCAAGAAAAAATCTAGACATTTAATTGGTTGAGAGATGTCTCCTGACCGTGTATTAACTCTATAACTGCACAGTCAGGAACTGAATCTCTTTTTCCTCCCCCCAAATACTACTTAGAGACATTTTATGAGTGTAATAAGCCCATCCAGGGTGTGCATTATAGGATTTTAATGCACTTCCCAGGGGCTTGAGGACATTCAGCCTTCAGCTTTGTGCCTTACTACACCCCTGGGGAGTGCATTAAAATCCTATAATGCACACCCTGAAGGGGTTTATTACTCACATAAAACTTATCTACAGTCTATGCAATTAAAATACTAACAGTAATGAGAGGTTACAAATAAGTCTGTTTTCTGTGCTTTGTGACCCTCTTTTTCTTTATTACCAAGGTCAGTTGCATGAAAATAAGATCACTGCCTTCTGGGCTTGACCTTCTCTGCTGGTTGTCTACATCTGACATCATAATCATCTACATAGAAACATAGACTTTGAAGGCAGATAAGGACCGCTAGGCCCATCTAGTCTGCCCATTTCCCTACCTACAGGATAGGCCGCAGATTCTAGTTAACCAACAGCCTATTTCTTCCTACCCCTCACAAGAATTGCCTTATGTCTGTCCCATGCATTCTTGAATTCTCCCACAGTTTTAGACCCCACAACCTCCTCAGGAAGGCTGTTCCATGCATCCACTACCCTCTCTGTGAAATAATACTTCCTCACATTGCCCTGAACCGCCCTCCTTCTATCTTTAAATTGTGTCCCTTGTTCTTGCAAGTCTCTTTTCTGAAAGATGCTACCCTCTTGGACTTTGTTGATTCCACTGAGGTGCTTAAAGTTTCTATCATGTCCCCCTCTCCTTCTTTCCTCAAGGGTATACATATTAAGCTCCTTTAGTCTCTCCTCATCGGCTTCTCTTGCAGACCCTGCACCATTTGGTGCCCTCCTCTGGACTACCTCTATCCTGTCTATGTCCTTGCAGAGATGGGGTCTCCAGAACTGGACACAGTACTCAGATGGGGTCTCACCAACTGTCTGTACAGAGGGATAACAACTTCCTGTTTTCTGCTGCTGATGCCTCTCCCGATACATCCCAGTATACCCCCAGCCCTCCCTACTGCCTTCTCACATTGCTTGCTAACCTTAAGGTCATCTGATATGATTACCCCAGGTCCCTTTCCTTTTTGTTGTTTACTACCTCCCACCCATTGTGTATTCTTCCCTGGGTTCTTGTTTCCCAGGTGCATTATTTACTTCTTTGCATTGAATCCTAGCTGCCATACTTCTGACCATTCCTCCAACCTTGCCAAGTCCTTTTCATCCTTTCCACGCCCCTTGTGTATCAACCCTGTTGCAGATCTTTGTGTCATCTACAAAAGGCATACTTTTCCTTCCAGTCCCTCTGCAATGTCACTGATGAAGACATTAAAAGGACTGGACCCAATACTGAACCCTGCGGTACCCACTAGTAACCCTCTTTCTTCAGAGTGGACTCCATTTACAATTACCTTCTGTTCCTGTTGTGCAGCCAATGTTTACCCAGGCTACCACCCTGGGACCCACTCCCAGGCTGTTAATTTGACTATTAATCTTTTGTGTGGGACTGTGTCAAATGCCTTGCTAAAGTCTAGGTAGGCCATGTCCACAGCCCTCCCTGGTCTACTACTTTGGTCACCCAGTCAAAGAAATCTATTAGATTAGTCTGACATGACCTTCCCGCTGTGAACCCATGCTGCCTTGGGTCCTGTGCTCCACTGGCCTCTAGGTACTCAACTATTCTTTCCTTCAGAGTGACTCCATCACTTTCCCTACCACAGAGGTCAGACTGACAGGTCTGTAGTTTCCTGCCTCTGTCTTGGTCCCACTTTGTGAAGTGGAATCACATCCGCTTCCTCCAGTCCTCGGGTATCACACCATCCTCCCATGATTTATTAAAAGAGTAGCCAGTGGTTTCACTAGTTCCTCCTTAATTCTTTTAGAATTCTGGGGTGAATTCCATCAGGACCCATTGCTTTGTCCACCTTCAGTTTTAGGAGTTCTTGCAGAACCCTTTCTTCTGTGAAAGGACTGGGATCGACCCCCTATCAAAGTGCTTCTGTTAATTGGATTAGGCACTTCCCCTCCTCTTTTGTGAATACTGAGCAGAAATATTTGTTCAGTATCCTGCTTTTCACTGTCCCCTCTGCCCACCCACCGTTCATTCTATTCAGCCTTACTATCCCTCCTTTGTCTTTCTAGCCGTAGCTGAACCTATAAAAGGTTTTATCCCCTTCTAACTGAGTTGGCTATCTTTTCCTCAGTTTGGGCCTTTGCTCTTCTGACTTCCCTCCCTGCTTCCTTCTGCCTTAACTGGTACAGCTCTCTGTCCTGCTCCTTCTGTGTTTCCTTATACATCCAGAATGCTATCTTTTTCTTCCTGACTTTCACAGCCACCTCTTTTGAGAACCATAGTGGCTTTTTCTTTCATTTTGATTTGTTTATTTGCTTCACGCAAAGGCTTGTTGCCTCTGTGATAGCAGTTTTGATGATTCCCCATTGTTGCTCCACACCTCCTTCTAGCCTGTTTGCTAGTGCTTTTCTGAGGCACTCTCCCATCTTGCCAAAGTCAGCCCTCCTAAAGGTCCAGTACCCTCACTTTTGTAAAGCTTGACTCTGTAGCTGAGTTTAACGTGAACCACACTGTTTGATGGTCACTTGTCCCAGATGGCAACCCACTTCTAGATCTGAGATCCTCTCACTGCCCCGTTTGAGAGTACGAGGTCTAAGATTGCTCCCTCACAGTGGGTTCGAAACTAGCTGTCTAATGCCTGCCACCTGTAGGGCATCAAGAATGGCCCTGCTCTTGGATGTGGCTGCAGCAAATGTGCTCAGTTAACATCTGGCATATTCAGGTCTCCCATCAACAGTATCTCCCTTTCTCTGCCATTCTAAGAATGCCTTCTATCATATCCTTGTCCATTCCTCCCCTGACATGGGGGTCTGTACACAACCCCTGTGTGGATTGTGGTGCCCTTTCCAGTCTCCAAGGTGACCCACAGTGCCTCTTCTCCTCCCTGTTTACTCTTTTGTTCAGGTGCTTTATCCCTTCCTTTACATGAGAGCTACTCCTCCCCTCTTCTCCCCTGCCTGTCTCTCCTGTAGGTTATGTACCTGGTATGTTAACATCCCAGTCATGGTTCTCTGTGTACCATGTTTCTGTGACTGCTTCGATATCAGGCATCCCTCTTCCATCATGGCCACCAGCTCAGGGAGCTTGTTGCCCAGACTACGAGCATTGGTACTCATTACCCTCCATTTCCTGATGGCCTTACTCCTTTGCCCCATCCCTGTCCTTCTTGCCTTTGTCACTTTCTCCATTTACCCTGCCCTTCTCCCTATCGACACCTCTATGTTGGTGTTTGCACTTACTACTAAGTGATTATTTGGGGGCTAGGAGTTTCCTGCTCCTTTCAGTGCCTCCCCTTGGCTGGTTTAAAAGCTTGCCAATGAAGCATTTAAACCTATCACCTAGGATCCTGGTTCCCCTCCCGGACAGATGCAGCCCATCATGCCAGTATAAGCTTGCATCACTCAGGTGGACCCCAGTCCCAATAAGCCAAATCCCTGAGCTCCACACCAGTTTTTCAACCACTGATTGAATCCCATGGTGTGGAACACCCTAGCCTCTCCTATGCCATAGATGGGCAGCACCTCCAGAAGGCGTCAGGCGTGCTACTTGACTAAGCCCTCCCCAATTCCACAAACTCTTCCTGCACTTCTAATCCCTTTCTTAGCCAGGTCATTTGTCCCTAGGTGGACAATGACATCCACTCCCTCCCTGTGCAGCTGCTCCAGGCAATCCTGAGTTTGCTCCCTGTCCCTCCAAGCCATGGCGCCAGGCAGGCACCTTACCTCCCTCTCCCCTTCCTCCCCCAGTTCTACCTTCCTAACAATGGAGTCCCCCATCAGGAGTTGTTTCCTTCCCCTGCCACCCTCCTGTGGGTCTCCTTTGTGGAGGTTCCCAGCATCCTCCTTGGTCTCCACTGCGAGTGCCTCCATAGAGGAACCACACTTTGCCAGAATGGCATAGGAATGGTGGAGAGGTACCACTGGAGGGATGTGCCTCTGTTCCACCACCCTCACCCTCCCTGAGCCCACTGTGGTCCAACCGCTCCTCTTTCTTGGCAACCTCTGAGGCAACAGGCAGTGGCACTGGTGGTCCCTGGATGGAAGAGGAGGTCCCACAAATCCTGGCCAACTCAGCCTGGAGATGAGCAACCTCCTCCCTCAGCCCAGAGAGGTGCCTGCAGATGGGACAACACCGCATCCTCCAGAACGTCTCCCGGAAGACTGCTGCTCCACAGCCACTGCACTGCACCACTCCAATCATGTCTTATTTCTGGCCCCTTAACTGTTTGCAATCCTTACTCTTTCCTCTGTTTTCTCTCTCTCTCTCTCCTTACTTTCTGCCTGTGTGCCCTTTAAGCTCCTGATTGTCCTGTTCTGAGACAAGAATATCCTATATTTCTCAGTAGACCCTTACTTGCTCAGAGGCAGACCTCCAGCAGCTAGAGGGGCGGAGGCTACTCTTGCCCTTCTAGGATGGTGGGTCTTTGGTGGTTCTGTGATCACTCACTTCCTGTGCCCAAACAGGAAGTTCCTGTTGTCAGTCAAATCCTGTGCCTATAAAAATAGAACTAGCTTTGGGTGGGGGAGTGGAACGGAGGGAAGGAGGGCAATATAGTCCCAGCAGAGAAGTCCAGTCACACAGCAGTCCTTTCTCCTGGTGTCTTCTGCCAAGCTATGATATCAGCAGTATCTTCACAGCAACAGATTGTGATTTCATAACAGAATTGTGATGTCAGGTGTAGACAAGTAACCAGAGCAGACAGTGCAGCCATTCTGTTTTCATACAAATGTCCGTAGCAATAAAGAAACAAGGGTGAGAAATATGGAACAAATCTGAAATATATGCTGACTTGTGTCTAAATTGTGGAGGCAGTGTGGCCTAGTAGTTAACTCACCCACTTGGGAACTGGCATATCGCAGGTTCAAACCCCACTGAAGCCAACAACTCACTGTGTGATTCTGGGTATGTCACTTAATCTCTCAGTGCTCAGCCTACTCAGATGCAAGAATGGATAGAAGCAGGACCCCACTGGAAGTGAGATGTTACATCTCTGTCGATCTATCCTGGGTAATTACATTGTAAAACAAAAAGTAAATTAATAAATAAATGTTATATGTGACAATTCCAGTGGCACTGGGGGCTCTTTAAGCAGGGCTTGAGTTTTATAAGCTGCATTATGGTATTGAGGGTAGGGCGGAGTCTAAAGTAGAGTGGTACCTGTCTGTTATGGACACAATATATTAAAGGCAAAACAGATTCTTTGGTTCCGAAGGATACTTAACAAACAGGTACCACTGTAATTCAGAGAACAGTCATACTCCCTGTTATGGGGTGTTTTTCCAGCGCTACACACACACACACTTGCATTTAGCTTCTCCATTTTATGTTTGCTTGCATGCATGTGCAAGAAACATAGTGCCACCATATGAGTTTTCGTAGGTGTGCCACACCCGCTTCCAATGCCCTGATCCTTTTTGCAGGTGCAGCCACACTGCACCAATGAATGTCTGAGCTGTCTATGACAGCAGTTCAGATGCAGTGGTATACAGTTGAAAGAAAACAACTGCTACAATCAGTGGTGGTAACGTGTAAGCAATTTGCATACTGCAGTATGCAAATTGCCTACATGTCACCACCCAACACGAGCCCCACCCTCCACAACACACACAGACTCACAAAATCTGTCTCTAAATCCCTAAATGTTTCATGGTGCTCCACCGCACACCTTGCCTGATTCTCACTGCCGAAACCAAACCCCGCCTCTCCCGGTTTTTAAAGCTGATGGGGGTGCCCAATCCCCCTGTCGGCATGTCCCCTCCCTGGTTCATTTGCCGATGGGGTAGCCCAATCCCCACTGCCATGATGCGCTCCACCCATTTGTTGTGGACCGAGGGGGGGTGACCAATCCCCCTCGGCTAATGCACCCCCCCAGCACACTGTATCACCGACGGGAGGTGTCCAAACCCTGTCTGCTCCAACCCCCCAGGAGAAACATCCAGGTGTGCTGGCACACTGGGAGCCCACCCCAGCATATAGAAAAGCGTCCCACGTTGCTGTTTAGCTTTTTAAACCTGTAAAACCAGAAAGCAGGTTGCTCGCAGTCTCTTGCCCCTCCCCAACCCGCACCCACCCTCTCACCCTACCTCCGCACACCCCACTCGCCCCATACTTACCTCTGGAGCCTGGTGCGATCATCTTCGGTGGACCAGGAACACATCTGCACTCTTCAAAGCCAACTGCAAACTAATGAAATGCCAGTAAGCTGCATAATGGCATAAATAACATTTTTTTCAACTTAGGTGGCTATCTCAGCCATTTTTGGGAATTTTTTCATTAAATTTTCAACATGGGGTTCTTGGGACACCACCTCATGAACTCGGTCACTGTCATTTTGTTATTCAGTCCTGAAAGGTGATTTTGCGGTCACTGCAGGGAAGCACCTTTCAGGACCAATTAATGAAACAACAGTGTCACAGTTCATGAGGTAGGCCCCTAAAAACCCTATGTTGAAAATGTGGTGAAAAAATTCCCAAAAATTACTGTTTTAGGAACGTGCGTTGTGCAGTTCCTATGCACGCTCGTAACTTCGAGAATTTTTAATATTTTTACTCCAGATTGTTAACATTACCATTTTTCACACCTACTTATGAACAGTACAGCTGTCATTTTTCACATCTCACCTGAAATGTGTTTTTGCACATGTAGCGCACAATGGCGCGGTCAGTGTGCGAAATCAATGTTTGGGACAGATTAAGAAAATCACAATGATACTGTTCATGAGCAGAGGTCTTACAATGCCTATGTTGAAAATTTGGTGACAAAAGTCCATAAAATGATTGTGTTACAAGCATGCATTGTGTAGTTTCAACGCACCCTTGTAACTTCACGAATTTGTAATATTTTCACTCCAGATTTTCAACATTGGCATTTTTCCACACCTCCTTATGAACAGTACAGCTGTCATTTTTCACATCCTGGCTAAAATGTATTCTCGCACTTCCGGCGCAGAATAGCGCGGTCGCTGTGGGAAATCAGTGTTCGGGACAGATTAAGAAAATCACAGTGACACTGTTCATGAGCAGAGGTCCCAAAATGCCTGTGTTGAAAGTCTGGTGTAAAACATCCCCAAAATAATTGCATTACTGGTGTGTGTTGCGCAGTTTCTAAGCATGCTCATGACTTCACCAGTTTTTTTATATTTTTACTCTACATTTTTAACATTACCATTTTTTACATCTCTTCATGAACAGTACAGCTGTCATTTTTCACATCCAAAATGTGTTTTCGCACCTGTGGCGCCAAATGGTGCAGTCGCTGTGCAAAATTACATTTCGGTTAACAAACTCATAGTGTCACTGTTCATGCGGTGGGGTCACAAAAAGCCCATGTTGAAAACTTGGAGTAAAAATACCAAGAAACACCCAGGGCATTAGGGTTTCTGACCATAATGCCCTACCCTGTAGGGACTGACAGGCGTCACGGATGTGACCTGGGATCGTCAGCAGTAATGCTCATGCCATTCCACCCCCAACCCCACACTGCAGCCAGTGACAGGCACTGAGGTGCGCTTTGGACTCTTTGGCTCCGGAGTTCACCCCATTCTCCTACACTGCACCCATTTCAGCATATTTCCTTATGAAATGAGGCGAGTGTAAAGCCCAAACACCCCAAGGCACACCTCAACACTTGTCAGTGTCTGCAGGGTAGGGTGAGGTGAAATGTAGTGACCGTTATGGGCGATGATCCAAAGGCACACCCCAATGCCTGTCCATCTCTGTAGGGTGGAGGCGGAGTTGGCGTCAGTTCACTACTTCACTGCCATTCCTATACTGCATCTGTCTAACTCCTGCACTTCCACTGCTAATGCCAGCAAGCAACCATTCGGCATTGACAAAGCCTTGTCTTCCTCTGAACCTGGTTACCTGCCTGCTGCTCAACTAATATTTGTCCCTGGTTTCTTCACCCTCCACCCAAATTGCATAATTTTACACTTTTTACCCTCTTTAGAACGTCATGATGGTATCTGTTCTATTTGAATTGTATGCTGCTCTGTCTGGAGTGCGGTGTGATAAACCTCATCAGGTGCTTGTGTTTGTTGTTTACTTGTAGTGACTATGTTAGTCGTGGTCTCTAGGCACTAAGTTCAGAGGAGGTTTTCTTGGTGGTGTGGTTATTGTTAAATTTGTACAGGAAGGTGTTATTCATGGAGTGGGAACTGCAGATTTGTGAGAAGAGGGGCTAAGTTCTGGTCCCCCCCAGAGCTTTATCTCCCCAGATATGTCCTGTCAGGGACATGCCCTATTCTGGCATGTTAACCCTGACATCCTTTCCCTCTGCTGGTGTCCATCCACCTAAAATTCCCATGATTTTCCCTTGGTGGTGTCCCCCCGACGAGGCAGTCCACTAGGGTGGATTAGGAGCTAGCATCAGTGTGCAGTTGGGCTCGGGTGGTTTTGGGAGTCCAGGCAATTCTATAGACAGTTCATGGGTTTTTCTCCAAACTTTTCTCCCTGATTTCTCCCTTCTCCCCTGGCAAGGGCTTAGCCCATCGAGTAGCCTCAGCAGCATACAGCGACATGCTGCAGAGTGATCACGCTCCCTTGGGCCACTGCAGGGGTTGCGGTGGCAGTGGAACCCGATGCCATCTCTCTCCACCCCAGTGCACTGCTGAGCCTAAGCCTGGCAGCATGTTTCCCTTAAGGATACCACTGTATCTATGCAAATAAGGGACTCCACATGCCTAATGGTGCATGGAATAGTCTGAGATGTTGGCAGCAATAAAAAGCTGCCAGCAAGGTGCTGTTTAATGCCACCAAAAACCTGGCCCTAACCATGCACCGAGGCTGTGACCCCACCCCCACCTCGAATACCGGGCAGGTGTATTGTAGGTGTACTCTTCATAGTGTAGTAGACCCGCCTCCTCCTGATTGCCCCTGTGAAATAGTATTACTGATAGTCCTCCCTGGCACCTAGTGGACCCCCTGATTGCCTCTGTAAAACAGTATTACCAGTTGCTCTCACTGGTGTCTAATGGACGTCCCCTTTCTGTGTGCAGACCCCCCCAAGTGTCACCCCCCCCCACTCGGCCATCTACTGGGGACCCCCACCTTGCAACCCTCCTCACCCTGGTCACCAGCCGGCACAGCCCTTCCCTCACCAACTTGGGTGGCCACAGTCTGACATGCAGAGTGTGATCGAGCACAGTACTCACGATCGCGTTCTATGCATATCAGATGACTGTTGTGCAAGGAAGTGAGCCAGATGGTTGTGCCAGTTAGCCATTACAGATGAAAAGACATGGATCAGGGTGGGGGGTGGAGGGTTCTCAGTGGGCGATCAGATTGGGGGATGACACGTGGTTGGGACCATTGGCACAGGCCACTAGACACCATGGAGGATTGTGACTAATATTATTTTAAAGAGTTGGTTGGCGATTGGGGGATCATCAAGGGAGGGGGGGGTCCACTAGATGCCAGGGAGGGCCTTTGGTAGTACTATTTCACAGAGGCGATCTGGGGAGGGGGGACCACTAGATGCCAGGGATTCCTTACATCACTTGTCTTCTATTGGCGCTAGGTGGCTACTGCATGCATATGAGCAAACAACGGGCATGCAAATGGGGCCTTCCTGTCATGCTTGCCCAGTGAACACTCTTGCTGAATATGGCCCACAGGGCCCCTGGCACTATACTGTTTTGGGTGCACTATCCCTTCCTGTCATGCTTGCCCAGTGAACACTCTTGCTGAATATGGCCCACAGGGCCCCTGGCACTATACTGTTTTGGGTGCACTATCCCTTCCTGTCATGCTTGCCCAGTGAACACTCTTGCTGAATATGGCCCACAGGGCCCCTGGCATTATACTGTTTTGGGTGCACTGTCCCTTACTGTCATGCTTGCCCAGTGAACACTCTTGCTGAATATGGCCCACAGGGCCCCTGGTACTATACTGTTTTGGGTGCACTGTCCCTTACTGTCATGCTTGCCCAGTGAACACTCTTGCTGAATATGGCCCACAGGGCCCCTGGCATTATACTGTTTTGGGTGCACTATCCCTTCCTGTCATGCTTGCCCAGTGAACACTCTTGCTGAATATGGCCCACAGGGCCCCTGGCACTATACTGTTTTGGGTGCACTGTCCCTTACTGTCATGCTTGCCCAGTGAACGCTCTTGCTGAATACGGCCCACAGGGCCCCTGGTACTATACTGTTTTGGGTGCACTGTCCCTTACTGTCATGCTTGCCCAGTGAACACTCTTGCTGAATGTGGCCCACAGGGCCCCTGGCACTATATTGTTTTGGGTGCACTATCCCTTACTGTCATGCTTGCCCAGTGAACACTCTTGCTGAATGTGGCCCACAGGGCCCCTGACACTATACTGTTTTGGGTGCACTATCCCTTCCTGTCATGCTTGCCCAGTGAACACTCTTGCTGAATATGGCCCACAGGGCCCCTGGCACTATATTGTTTTGGGTGCACTATCCCCTGTGGCCTGTGTGCAGTCATATTCACTGCACTGACATGGCCACATATTCATTCAGTTAGCATGCTCCATTAAGGCGTGCTAACTGGCTGAATATCACTCCAAGCTGACTGTGTGCTGTTTCTGAGCACGCTTGTGACTTCACCAGTTTTTTTTTTTATATTTTTACTCCAGATTTTCAACACTACCATTTTTTTACACCTCCTCATGAACAGTACAGCTATCATTTTTCACATCCTGTTCGAAATATGTTTTCGCACCTGTGGCGCCAAATGGCGCAGTCGCTCTGCAAAATCACCTTTCCGCTAACAAACTCATAGTGTCACTGTTCATGCGGTGGGGTCACAAAAAGCCCATGTTGAAAACTTGGAGCAAAAATACCAAGACACACCCAGGATGTTAGGTTTTTCATCCATAACGCCCTACGCTGTAGGGACTGACAGGCGTCAGGGATGTGACTTGGGACTGTTGACAGTAATGCTCACATCATTCCACCCCCACCCTGCAGCCAGTGACAGGCATCGAGGTGTGCCTTGGACTCGTTGGCTCCAGAGTTCACCCCTTTCTCCTATACTGCACCCATTTCAGCATATTTCCTTATGGAATGAGGTGAGTGTAAAACCCAGACACCTCAAGGCACACCTCGACACTTGTCAGTGTCTGCAGGGTAAGGTGAGGTGAAATGTCATGACCGTTATGGGCAACGACCCAAAGGCACACCCCAATGCCTGTCCATCTCTGCAGGGTGGGGGTGGAATTGGCGTCAGTTCAATACTTCACTGCCATTCCTACACTGCATCTGTATAACTCCTGCACTTCCACTGCTAATGCCAGCAAGCAAACATTCGGCATTGACACATTCTTGTTTATTTTAAAGATGGTCTGAGAAACATATTTTTCTGATTGGCTGTAAGCATTCCATCAGCCCTATGTTAATTGTTTGTTAGCACACATAGCACCTACTCACATGCTGTACAAGGTACAACTAGTAATAAAAAAAAAACATTTGTATTGTAATAGCAATAAGGCATTCCCAGTGGTTGTGTTACTGGTCATTTGATCACCCTCATGGGAAATTGATACATGAGTATGCCTTTTGCTGCATCACATCCCCAGAGGGTGATTAACAGACCATTATCATCACCCTGGTCATGACTTACTGCTTATTATACCATGGACATACATGAACAGCCAATGAAATGGTAAGACTGGCAGTTTACCACCGGTGTAAATCCTCTGATGTTCATTGGCTGTTGAAGAGCAAATGGTCATCTACATCCTAATCATCTGCAGCACAGGAATAAATACAATAAAAATAAACACACACAGCCACCGCTTTAATATTTGTATTTTATTATAGCAAAAAAAAAGAACCTTGGTATAATCGCAATAAGCCATTCAGAGGATGTGGGTTATCGGGGGATTTACCATGGCTGGCGAGGCTTTACCCACTCGGCTGCACCTCGTGGGCAAACCACTCCAGCTGTGGTAAATCCCCCAATAACCCACACCCCGTCATGGCTTATTGCTTAAATGGTAACTGCATAGCAAGCTGAAAACAGGATCATTGGGGTGCCATCCTTTGGGAGCGATGTTAAAGGCCTTCACCAAGGCAACAGGATGATGGGATGCATTGGGAGGGGATTTGATAGCAGGAGAAAGGAGGTATTACTACCTCTCAATAGATCACTGGTAAGGCCACACCTGGAGAACTGTGCCTAGTTCTGGACCCTCACTTTGGGAAAAGACAGGGACAGGCTGGAGACGGTGCAATGCAGAGTAACAAAAATGATTCATGGCCCGCAGGACAGATGTCAGCTTATGGCACTAAACATGTACTCACCGGAGATCAGAACGAGAGGGTCAACATGATAAGGGACCTTCCAAGTTCCTGAAAGAAATGAACAAGGTAACCTGTGAGGAACAACTGACCAGGAATAACAAATCTACAATATGGGCACATGAGTTGAAGCTGGTGGGAAGGAAATTCAGGAGGGATGTGAGGAAGTTATTTTTTATGGAGAGAGTAGTTGAACTGTGGAACAGCCTGCCTGCTTAGGTGGTGGGTGCCATGACCATTAATTGTTTCAGACATGACTGGCATGGTGTTATGGGCTTAATCATCAACAGGGGAGTAGCAGCAAGGTAGGGAACATGGGGGAAAGGGAACATTGTTTCACCAGGAGTAGCACACTAAGCTGGAGCTTGTTTCCAGATGCGACCTGGGAGCACAAGGAAGTTGTAACTTGCTCAGGATCACACAGTATGCACCTAGGCAGCTGTGGGATTCAAACCCAGGTCTCCAGATCTGCAGCTCAGAGCCTTAACCCACTGTGCTATATTGGGGGTGGGCAAGGAGCATAAACCTCATAAAGACACTAGGTAAGGGGGTAGGACAGGGTATTATGAGCAGACTAGATGGAGCAATGTTCTTTTTCTGTCATCATCATCTATTTTTCAATGTTACGTAACTATTTCTCACTTTGCCTTCCTATTTTCCTCAACGACCTTTTGCTTTGTTTTCCTTCACTACGTTTTTGGGATTGGAAGACCACAGGGAGTGTCAGGATTGTTTCCTCAACAACAGTCCAGCAAAATGCCATATGGTGCAACGAGCTTGTTTGACTAATGCCAGTCCTCAGAGAACCAAGGCAATGGAGAACATAATGTGTTTACTTTTTTCATCAATCCTTCATTAGAGATCAATGGATGAGACACCCATTACAAGGCAATGGGGAACACAATGTGCTTACGTCTTTAGTCAGTCATCCAGTACAGACCAATGGATAAGGTACCCATTATTGTTCAAAGTAACATATCCAATAAACAGCATAATATGGCGGCAGTTTGAAACAAGCATTTGTCAATGCCGAATGTTGGCTTGCTGGCATTGGCATTGGTAGTGCAGGAGTTAGTGAGATGCATGATAGGAATGGCAGTGAAGTATTGAACTGACACCAACCCCAACCCCACCCTGCAGAGACTGACAGGCATTGGGGGTGTGCCTTTGGGTCATCAGCCATAACGCTCATGGCATTTCGCCTCACACTACCCTGCAGATACTGACAGGTATTGGGGTGTGCCTTGAGGTAGTTGGGCCTTACACTCACCCCATTCCATAAGGAAATACACTAAGATGGGTGCAGCACAGGAGAATGGGGTGAACTTTGGGGCTGAAGACACCAAGGTACACCTCGATGCCTGTCACTGGCTGCAGGGTGGGGTGGAATGGCGTGAGCATTACAGCCGATGATCCCAAGTCACACCCTTGATGCCTGTCAGTCTCTACAGGATGGGGCGTTATGGTTAGAAACCCTAACGCCCTGGGCATTTGTTGGTATTTTCACTCTAAATTTTCAACATGAACTTTTTGTGACCCCACCTCATGAACAGTGGCACTATCAGTTCATTACACGAAAGGTGATTTTGCACAGCGACTGCGCCATTTAGCGCCATAGGTGTAAAAACAGTTTCAGGCAGGATGTGAAAAGTGACAGCTATACTGTTCATGAGGTGGTGTAAAAATATGGCAATGTTGAAAATCTGGAGTGAAAATATAAAAAATTGGCGAAGTTACAAGCGTGCATAGAAACTGCACAATGCACGCTCATAATGCAGTCATTGTTTGGAATTTTTTCATCACATTTGCAACATGGGCTTTTTGGGACCTTCCCTCATGAACGGTGGCACTGCCATTTCATTAATCAGTCCTGAAAGGTGATTCCGAGCAGCAACTGCAAAATCACCTTTCGGGACCGAGTAACGAAATGACAGTGACATGTTCATCAGGTGGGGTCCCAAGAACCTCATGTTGAAAATATGGGGCCAAAATTCAAAAAAGCGGCTGAGATGTCGACCTAAGTTCAACCCCCCCCACTGACTCCCATTATAAAGCTTACCGTCATTTCTTCAGTTTGCAGTTGGCCTTTGAAGAGTGCAGATGTGTCCTGCACCACAGAAGATCACTGCTCCTAACCTCTGGAGGTAAGTGTGGGGTGAGGGAGGGGGTGCGGGGAGGTGGGTGTGCAGGGGGAGGGTGTGGGTTGGAGGAGGGGGATGGGGAAACCACAAGGGACTGTTTTCTGTTTTACAGGTTTAATAAAATAAAAAGACTATGTGGGACAGTTTTTCTATTTTACAGGGGGAAGGCAATTTAAAAGAAATATTTAGGCACACTGGGGTGGGCTCCCAGTGTACCACAATGGTGGGAGTGGCGCATGTCATTGCCGACACGGGGACTGGGCACCCAGTTGTCAGCAAAGAACATAGACAGGTTGGGGGGCGGTGCATACGACACCAAGAATGGGCATCCCGTGTCGGAAACAATTATTTTGGCACACTGAAGTGGGCTCACAGTGTGCCACATTAATGAGGGGGGGATACCTGCCAACATGGGGATTGGGCACCCCTGATGTCGGCTTTGCAGGACTGTGTAATGGGCGACAGGAGCCGACATGTGTCGACACACTGGGGTGGGCTCCCAGTGTGCCACATAATGGGGGGACATGCCGATACGGGGATTGGGCACCCCGATGTTGGCTTTCCAAGGAGAGTGTCTGTCGGGCAGCTGGAGTTGTCGTCGTGGAAAGCCGTGCCTTGGCTATTTTACTTATTGAAATGTTTCACCAGGAAAGGCACACTGAAACTCCGCCGGTAACTCCAGCCATGCACATTACTGTGCACCGTAATGTGCATGGGCCGAGTCTTGTCATCTGCCGCTGTAATGAGGAAATAGCACCTCATTGGAGCGGCAGATTTCTTTCAAGGCTTTGACTCTCTTTGAAACTGCTGTTATCGCCGCGTGCTCACTGATTGGTGGCTGAGGGACACGCCCACTAAAGCACCCCCTGCATGGGCCACAACACTGACACACCTCTGAAATGTGCTACTACCGCAAGATGTTGCTTGCACACGCGTAAGCCGACATAAAAAGCAATATAGGATGCATAAAGAAAGGAAGCCAGATCATTTCCAATTTTTTTTTTGTTTTAAATCTCTCTAAGGTATATGCTTGCATAAAGCATAAAATCCTATGCAAATGTACGTCTTCCACCCATGAGGTGTGCTAAGCCTGGAGATGGTAAAGAGATGGCGCCCGGGTTTGTGGTTAGAAATGGACTTGGAAGGTGGCATGGTGCTTCCATCTACGGGGATCCGTATGACAGAGCACTGCCAGGGTGTTCCCCCACAGTAAATAAATACAACTCCCACCCTCTGTGACAGGGAACACAATAACACAATCCCCTCCACACTTATTGCTCTAAGCATGCAAATAAACTGCAAGGCAATAATGGAAAAATACATCGGCAGGTGCAAATAAATAACCAGTGGGTTTATTTTGTGGTAGCAAAATGTGGTTATTTCACTAAAATTACATATTTATTTCACTAAAAATATCACCAACAGCTTAATCTGGTCCAATGTCAGCTGGTTTCCATCTATAGCCCCCTTCCCTGAGACAAGTCTGAAAACAGGCAGAATTGTTTAGTCCTCCTTTTCCGGTTAACAGAAACTAACTAACTAACTACATAAATATTATCAGGTAGGGGACAAGGAAAGCAAACGTAAAAATAAAGACAGCAGTTTGCATTCACCCCCACCGTAAGTCGTGTCTTAACCCCTCTCCCCCCAGTGGTGTGCCAGTTAACCCCACAGGCCCTCTGGGAGCTTCCAGTTACAGTTTGAATGTGCACACAGATGTAGAGTTGTAGGCCTGTGATGCTCGGACCTTGGTGCGGGACCGTGTAAATTCAGTTGTTGGTTGTAGCTGCGGACTAGCAAATTACACAACTGGAGGGGCAGTAAAACAGTTGCTCTTGGCTGTAGCTGTGGGCTTCATTATGTTGCTTGCACACATGTGCAAGAAACATAGTGCCATCATCCGAGTTTTCGGAGGTGTGTCAGCCCGTCTTCCAATGCAGTCAGTGTGTTTGCAGGCACGGCTCCAGTTCCCCAATCACTGCTGCAGCTGTCTATGACAAGCTGAAAATGCAGTGGCATACAGTTGAAAGGGAGAGCTCCGTTTGAGTGAGCAGAGCTCTCCCCCCCACACACACACATGCGCGTGCGCGCCTGCACGCACACTGCATGTTCATCGCCTTCCCCTCACTGTCCGGCTGTGAGGGGTGCCCAATCCCCGTCGGCTCCACGCCCCAAAAGCATCCGGGTGCCGCGAGGCCACCCCAGCGTGGCGGAAATCGCTGTTGTGGCGATGGGGTGCCCAATCCCCTGTCGGCTCCACTCTCCCCCAATGCTGTCACTGATGGGGTGCCCAATCCTCCGTCGGCTCCACTGTCTCCCCCAGTACAGGGTGCCACGCTGGGACCCACATGGCGTGGCAACAGTTGCATGGCGGCGAAGTGCCCAATCCCGGTAGCTCCCGTCCCCGAGCCATCCTTCTGCCACGCTGGGAGCCCACCCAGCGTGGCAAGCGATCCAGCGTCGTCATTTAAAAAAAAAAACCTGTAAAAACGGTCCCACGCAGTCTCCCTGCCCCCACAACCCGCACCACCCACTGCGCACCCTCCTCCCCACACCCCTCACCCCATACTTCATCCGAGTCCGGCCAGCGATCTTCGGTGGATCGAACACGTCTGCACTCTTCAAAGCCGACCGCGAACTGAGGAAATGCCGGTAAGCTGTATAATGGGATAGATAGGGTTTTCAACTTTGTTGCATATCTCAGGCATTTTTGGGAATTTTTACACCAAATTTTCAACATGGGGTTTTTGGGACCCCTCCTCATGGATTCTTGCACTGTCATGGCGTTACTCGGGCCAGAAGGGTGATTTCGCAGCCACTGCGAAATCACCTTTCTGGAATGATTAATGAAACGACACTGCAGTGTTCATAAGGTGGGCTCTCAAAAAGCCTATTTTGAAAATTTGGTGGAAAAATTCCTAAAAATGATTGTTTTACGTGTGTGTGTTGCACAGTTCCTACGCACGCTCGTAAGTTTGCGAAATCTCAATATTTTCACTCCAGATTTTCAACATTGCCATTTTACCACACTTCCTTATGAGCAGTACAGCTGTCATTTTTCACATCTCACAGCGTGTTTCCACCCATGTAGCGACAATGGTGCAGTCGGTTGTCTTGAAATCAATGTATGGGACATATTAAGAAAATCACAGTGACACTGTTCATGAGCAGAGGTCTTAAAATGGCTATGTTGAAATTTGGTGAAAAATTCCTAAAAATGACTTTGTTTTACGAGGCGTGCATTGCGCAGTTCTCATGTGCTTTCGTGATTACTAATTTTCAATATTTGCACTCAATGACTTCAAATTCTAAACAGCAGATAGAAGCAAGCAACATTCGGCATTGACAAATGCTTGTTCTAAGGTTGCACAGGAATGCCCAGAAGTACCTAGCCAGCTAGCTTAACAAGTAAGCTTATTAATGCTTTCGTGAAGGAGGCTTCTACTAGGGAATTAATGCATGGTTTGGAGGGGGTTGTGGCACGCGGGCGTTGGCGGGTGCACAACAACCTTACATTAATTCCCAGTAAGCCGACTCGAGGGCATTAATGCATTTGTAACATGGGAATACTTGCGTTGTTATTGTTTCCGTTTTTACAGTTCTGTTTGCTGGAACTGTTCAGCTTTGTGTCGGCGCGGTGAGATTCTGCGTCTTCGCCGCAATGTGTATTCTGTTTGCTGCTGTGCCAGCTAGTGGTGCTAGAGCTTGACCTGGTGATCCAATGATTAATAGTTGGAGCGGGCATTACCAGTGATTAATCACCGCTCCAACTTTGATCATGTGATGTGTTTTGTCCAATGGCATTGCCTTATTTCAGGCTTCTCTTTTTTGCCGTGTTACAATAGGAATTATAAGCTCTGTGGGTAAAACCCAGTACTCATGACCTTTAGATGACAGGTGGGTGCTGTTTCCATGAGGATTCTCCCCTGCTTAGGTTGATAATGGATGGATAGTCTTCTCTGGAGGCTGGATACAGGCGCAGTGGATCCAACATGCTCCCAGTGGTGAAGGGTGCAGACCTTGATGACTTCAGATGATCTGAATTCTGTTTTGTAAGGTGTTACAGGTGCAGTGGAACCAACACTCTTCCAGTGGTGAGGGGTGTGGGCTGTGGTGTCCCAGACTACGATGATCCTTTTCACTCTACAAGGGGACTTGCTTCACCCACCCTGATAGGTGGGCAGTCACTGGGGAGCTCAGCTGGTTTGATCCCGTCAGGATAAAATCCTAACAGCAGCACAAGGCAGTGGCTCACTACCTTCTCAGATGCAGAGCAACTTTCACGGCAAACCTACTCTAATTTGGTGCTAGAGCCCAGACGTGGCACTCTGGCGGCATCAGTTCCCTTTTTCAGGGGTCTCAGGTTTGCTTTGGGCAAATGTTTTAGTCAAACAAGAACAGCAACTAGGAGCTATTCACAAATGCTCTTCTCCTCTCAGAGATTTCTCTCAGGCTAATCTGCTCTATTGCATATGGCTGTCTCCCTTGAGTAGAAATCTGGGGATTAAATAGCAGTGGCTAGCATCTCATACATTATTAATTATGCTAAACCTCTGGCTCTCAGTGGCTGTTAGTTCGAGAGGAACAGTATGTGTACAAGTCCTCAACCAGCTTGCAATTCCGAGCTGTTTTGTGGAGCTGAGCTCCAAACTGATGCCTGTTTTAAAGGGACAGTATGTACTAATTTAGTAGTTTTGCACTTTGTACAACCCTTCTTTCTCATCTCCTATTTCTTTAATTAGCTACCACGTTCGCAGCTTTGTTCTCACTCGGTACTGTAACACTATCTTACTTTTTTCTTTAACTTGTAACCATGTTCACTAATTTGTATTCACTCCTGTACTGTAATTTTAACTACTTATGTACAGCACTGTATATAGAATTATAATGTATCCTTATTTCACTGTAAACATGGTGTTTCCTGAACTATACTCTTTTTGATCTATGTTATTCCCCTGTTTTATTTATTTGTTCCCCTTGGTGGCTATCTCAGTCATTTTTTTTTAATTTTGGCTCCAAATTTTCAATATGGGGTTCTTGGGACCCCACCTCATGAACACATGTACTGTCATCTCGTTATTCAGTCCCGAAAGGCCATTTCGTGGTCTCTGTGTAGAATCACCTTTTGGACTGATTAACGAAACAACAGTGCCACTGTTCAAGAAGTGGGGTGGCAAAAAGCCTATGTTGCAAATTTGGTGAAAAAATTCCAAAAAATGACCATGTTAAGAGTGTGCATTGCACAGTTTCCACGCATGCTCGTAACTTCAACAATTTTTAATATTTTCACTCCAGATTTCCAACATTACCATTTTTTCATGTCTCCTTATGAACAGTATAGCTGTCACTTTTTACATTCTGCCCAAAATGTGTTTTCGCACATGTGGCGCACAATGGCACGGTCGCTGTGGGAAATCAATGTTCGGGACAGATTAAGAAAATCACAGTGACACTGTTCATGAGCAGAGGTCTCAATATGCCTATGTTGAAAATCTGGTTAAACAAATCTCCCAAATAATTGCGTTCCGGGCCTGCATTGCACAGTTTCTATGCATGCTCGTAACTTCACTAATTTTTCATATTTTCACTCCAGATTTTCAACACTGCCATTTTTTTACACCTCCTTATGAACAGTATTGCTGTCATTTTTCACATCCTGCCCAAAATGTGTTTTTGCACCTGTAGCACCAAATGGCGCAGTCGCTGTGCAAAATCAGCTTTCGGCTAACAAACTGATAGCGCCACTGTTCATGAGGTGGGGTCACAAAAAGTCCATGTTGAAAATTTGGAGTGAAAATACCAACAAATGCCTGGGGTGTTAAGGTTTCCAACCATAACACCCCACCCTGTACAGACTGACAGGCATCAGGGGTGTAACTTGGGATTGTTGGCTATAATGCCATTCCACCCCCACCCTGCAGCCAGTGACAGGCATTGAGATGTGCCTTGGACTCTTGGTCCCAAAGTTCACCCCATTCTCTTATACTGCACCTATCTCAGTGTATTTCCTTATGGAATGGGGTGAGCGTGAGCCGATGATCCCAAGGCACAACGTGTTTCAGTGTCAGTGTTTGCAGGTAGGGTGAGGGTGAAATGGCATGGCGTTAATGACCCGACAACCCAAAGGCACACCACCCCAATACCTGTCAGTCTCTGCAAGGTGGGGGTGTGATTGCCATCAGTTCAATACTTCACTGCCATTCCTATTGTGCATCTCTCTAACTCATGCACTACTAATGCCAATGCCAGCAAGACAACATTCAGCATTGACAAATGCTTGTTCTATCTGCAGCTGGTCAAGAAGGAAAACAGAGCTGCCTTATAGAACAGAGTATCACATGAATAGGGGTACAGTAGGGTCACCCATTAGGAATTGGTCGTGTGATCTGATAATGAAACACATGACAAAATAATTACAAATGGGAACAACAGAATTCATAACAAATAGTAGACCCTGTTGTCTCTGGCTGACTATAAATCACTTGTTGTTGGAAATAGCACTGTTATTCTCTAACAGCGAGGTCAGAAGCAGGTCAAGCTTGTGCGGTTGTGAGCATTTTTTTTTAAACTTTATTTTTAGCTTATACATGATACAGCTTATACCGTATGACATATACCACAATAGGAGATAAATGTTGGACATCACAACTAGATACAGGGCATAATATTGTGAGGAATATGCAGTATTAAACTTCACTCTGTATTAGTGATGATCACCCTTTAACAGTACAGGCAACTACTCTACAGCAAGATAATAATGTAGGTTAGAACACTCTCACCCATCATATACCAATAAACCATTTACCATTGTTTCTGCTCCTCATAGGATTCTAATGGTGGAGGGCTGGTAAACCTAAAGAGAGAGACTAAAAAGAGACTTGCAACAGATAGCCTTGACTCAATTAAGTTGCATTGCACCCCTATCACTACAGTTAGTCCAGCCAACAGATGGGGAGACAGGCTATGTAACAGGAGATTTCAGTTAGTTCACAAATTGAGTGGGGTAACTTATCCCCTGTATGTAAAGTATACCTCAACAAGTATAGAATTTTATATTAAGGCAGAAAACATGTAAAGTACCAACATGGCTAACCAAACTCTAATGCTTGGGATTCACAAATAAAACTCAGTCCCTTGACTATTATTTCCCCCTCGGGATGACTAGGCACTTAAGGACAACCTTGATCAGAAACACCACAGGTTTAGTCATTAGTGTCTGATTCAGAAGCTGAGTTGGAATCATTTCTCTGCTGGTTCGCTGTCATTAGGCCCTCAAGTAGTTTAGAAGTGAAGAATCAGGATCTGTAAAGGTATGTGTCTTGCCCGCATGTTTGATCTGAAGCCTCGTGGGGAACAAAAGCTGGGCCTTAATGTTGTTCTCCAGGAGAAGTTTCTTTGTGGTTTGTAATTCCTTTTTCCTGGTCTGGGATTGCGATGAAATGTCAAGAAAGAATGCAATCTTACTTCCCTCCCAGACCAAATCCCCCCCCTTTGCTGACCCATACGTAATAGTGGAATACGGCTCTCTGAACTAGAGAAGGTAGCGATATCAGTCAGAGATTATGCCCTCCCTGAGCCTTTTCTTGAGCACATGGGGATGGCAAAGGCCTTGATCACTGTTATCCCTGAGTCAGCAGGCAGTAAGGCAAGGTAGGAGAAAATCAGTCTGTTTACTGCAGATAGTATTTCAGTAGCGGAAGCAAAGTACGGGGGAAACCCCACTATACGGACATTCGGCTGCATCTGAACATTTTCCAGTGTCTCTATCTTAGCCCTGAGGTAAGTGAGGTCTTGGACGAATCTAGCGTTCTTCATATGTTGGAAATCTCTCTCTGATTTAAGGGCTTGGATATTCAGATCGTGGGCTCCCACCTTTTCATTGAGGTCTGTAAGTTGAGCCTCCGCCGCAGCCAATCATCGGTTATTTTCCTCACCAGTCTCCTGTATTTTGTGGAACAGAGCCATGATTTGGGGATTCAGGGCATCACTTGGCCACTGCTCAGCTGAGGAAGATGGCCCCGATCCTGCTCCCCTCAACGACTGCAGCATGGAAAGAAAGGCATCTATATGGTGTGCAGCATGCTTATGATTCTTTTTGGGACCCATAATGTAGTCTAGGTCGTTCCGGAACAGGGTAAAGGTATTTTCGTTAGCCCAGCTACCCAAGTTAAGCAGAGTATAAAATTTAAAAAATCCCATCATATCAGAGGACAAAAATTAAGCAGCCACCATGTTGGGTGCTCAACAACGCCCCCCCTCCCCGGGTTGTGAGCAGTTTGACGTTTTGGGAGGACTAGTTTACATACATAGACACTGATGGCAGAAAAAGCCCACTGGCCTGTCCAGTCTTCCCACCTTACCTAACTACTCTGCACTGGTCCTAGTGCCATCCCTTCCCTCAGTTCATGCCCCATCCCCTTCTAATCCCATACCATATGCCTGTCCTATCCCTGCTTGAAACTGCAGACCTAAGTGGCCCTTACCACGTCTTCCGGCAGCTTGTTCCACTTATCCATCACTTATGTTTCTATATTTGTATAGTTCCATGAAAAAGTGCTTTTGACTGTCTTTCTTGACTCTCCCCCTGCTTGTTTCTGTGAGTTCTACCTGGTCCCTGTATTTCCAAGTGCGCAACCTGACTCAGAACCACACCCAGCCTGTGAGCAGATATACCTATGTGCACAATGGACCTAAGAGAATAGTCTGGGCTGATGAACACAGGTGCCTGACACTGTGCCTCATTCAGTTGGCAGAATGCAGTGTTACAGGTCTCCATCTAGTGAACCTTTTCTGGCATTCTCTTCCTGGTGAGATCAGACAGGGGTTTGACCATCCTGAAGAAATTTGGCACAAACTTATGGTAGTACCCTGCCATCCCTAGGAAAACCTGTACTTTTTTTCCTGGTCGTGGGCGTGGCCCATCTCTGTATGGCCTCAATTTTCATTGACTTAGGCTGGATGTACCCACTCCCCACTCTGTGCACAAGGTGTAACACTTCTGTCGTTCCTACCTGATACTTCTCTGCACTGGCTGTCAGCCCAATGGCCTGCAGTCAGTGGAACTCCTCTGTCACATACCTAACATGATCCTCCCAAGTCTGGCTGTAGATGGTGATGTCATCCATGTACGTTAAAGCGAAGGCTCCAGCCCCATTCAGAATGCGGTCTATGCACCGTTGAAAGGTGGCTGGCACATTCTTCACCCCTAATGGCATTACCCTGGACTTGAATAATCCAACTGGGGTAACGAAGATCAACATTTCTCTGGCTTCAGGGGTCGGGAATACCTGCCAATAGCCCTTTGTCAGGTCTATGGTGGACAAGTAAATCTCCCTCTAACCTTTCTAGGACCACATCTGTCCTGGGCATGGGGTATGCATCCAACTCTGTGCAGCTGTTGAGCTTGTGGAAGTTGACGCAGAACCTTGTGATCCCATCCTCTTTGGGAATCAGTACCACTGGGAGGTACAGGGATTGCTGGACTTCTGGATCATCCAGAGAGCCAGCATCTCCCTGATTTCCTCCTCTGTGGCATGTCTTACTCCTTCTGTGACTCTGTAGGGTGGCTTTCTTAGTGGGGCTTAGGACCTTGAATCCACATGGAGCTCTGCCAGCATAATATACCCCAGTCTCCCCATAAACATTTCAACAAATGTAAGCACCATCCCACACATTTCAGCAGCTTGGGCTAGTGTCAGCCACTTTGAGAGGGTGACAGTATCCATCAAGAATTCACCCTTAGCCTTTCCCAGGAGATCCACCAGTGGGTTTGCTTCTTCCCCCTCTAGTTCCACACAACCAGGACCATCTTGTTCTTGTCATGATAGGGTTTCATCATGTTTCTGTGGTAAAATCACTGTTTACACCTCCTGTCTGGTAGCTCCACCATATAATAAACATAATTTACCCTCCTGACCACTGAGTAAGGCCCCTCCCAAGCCACCTGTAATTTATTCTGCCAGACGGGATTAGCACCGTCACCCGTTGCCCAACTTCGCACTCATGGGCTCTGGACCCACAGTCATACCATGTCTTTTGCCTATGTATTAGAGTGGCTAGGTGCTTTTGAGCAAACCCATAAGCTCCTTGAGCCATGACCTGACATTCAGGTCATACTCTATGATAAATTCTCATTTAGGAACAAGCTCACCCCCTCATTCATCCCTTACCAAATCAAGGGGTCTCTTACCCTATAGTCAAACAGGATCTCAAAGGGTGAGAACCCTGTGGACTCCTTGGGGGACTTCCCTATGTGCAAATAACAGATGGGATAGGTTTTGTCCCACTCTCTTGCATGCTGGTCAGTGAATGCCCTTAACATGGTTTTAAGGCACCCATTGAATTGCTTGACCAGACCATTAGTCTGGTCTAACAGTCTGGTCAAGCGATTATGGCGTAACCCCCCTACAAAAGGGGGTTCCCAAAAAATCTTCCTTGAGCTTGCCTAAATGCTCACTGCCAGGCTGGTGTCCTGCATTTTAGCAGTTTAAATGTGATTACCAGAGCCTGTATAGCCTCTGTGTACTGTCTCTTTAAGAGCTGCCTGATTGCAGCCTAAGTATTCTGAGAGGGAGCTCTGTTGAAACATGTAACTATTTGCTGAAAATCATTTAGAGTGATAATGGTAATGTAGTTTGTCTAACCTGCTTTCTTTGTAGCAAGGACTGTTTGTTTTGTCTCCACTGTCTTGGTCCTGGAATGCAAATTGGACCAAACAGTACTGGTGGGACCTAAAATGTAGCCGGACTCCAGGAGCTGTCTGGAGTCAAAATCTGTAGAAACTGTAGTTTTTAACTTTTTGCGCCTTTTTTGCACCTGAAGGGGGAGCTCTTGCTTTGATTGACAGCTAAATCAGCCAACCAAACCTTTTGGATCTTGGGGAAGTCCCGGGCTGCTTGCAGTTTTCAGTTAGATCTAAACTGGAAGCTGAACAAGAAAGAGCTGAAGTAATTTTGAGCAGCAATCCTGAGTGGATTCGCATGGGAGAACTGCGAAAAGGCTGGGCTTTTGGCTTGCATGTCTGCTGCTGCTCCTGAGAGGGAGAGAAGAGAATTATTTTGGACTAAATCCAAGTTTGTGCGACTAAAGTAAGCTACTGAAGTGGGCCAGGCTCAACCTGAAGAAGACGTAAGATTTTGCTGAATACGATCGGCCTGTCAGGAGTTCCAGCTACCCCTAAGCTCCCCGTGTGTGCAGAGACTTTGCGAGTGTGACCGGGGAGCGTTTGCCTGATACAGTAGAATTCCCATATATATAAATGTGCTATGAGCTGCTAGTGGGTTGTGAGTTAGTTCTCCACTGTGTGAACTGTGTTCTGCTTGCTGGAAGCTGTATCCAGCCCAAAATGGACTGCTTCCGAACTTGTCTCCATGTGGTCTGTGCTTTGCCAGACTGGCCCAGCCAGACTACCCACTGCACAGAGAAACCATCGACAAGAGACCTGCCTGGGGATCAGCCCCCTGCTCCACGCTTGAACAGGAACTACGTTTCTGTGACTCGTGTGGACCCTGCTTCTCCTGGCATTCCAGATCAACCACCTGCAGTCTCGATTTTTGTCCAGCCTGTGTCCAGTCTTGGGTATCATGAGTAAATACCAGGGTAGCTCCCTGCAACAACAGCTTAATCTGAGTATGTCATCTGATTGTCTTGTTGTTTCGTTTCCTTAATGAACTGAGCCCTCTGGCTCTGGATTACAAATATTGTGTACTGTGCATGTTGTGTTTTCCATCACAGGGCCCCAACCAGCTGCAACCCCGGGCAACAGTCCTGGCTAGCCCATCTCTTCTCCACCTGGGTACCCAGTGGTGTGACTGTGTGGGGGGACTCAAAGCACATGCATAACTGCTTGAGTGATGTAACCTTTAAGCTAATTAACCTGATTTTGCCCCTTCCTTGTTCAAGTCCTCTGAATAAATCAGATCTAACTTTTTCTGCATGTAATCTGACTGTAGTTCCAGTTTGTGCTCAAAGTACTGTACTGTTTCTATTTGCTGTGCATAACCTTGTTTTATAGGGGTTCCCCAGGGTCGAGCCAGAGGTACCAGCCCTGGTGGTAAGTGCAAACAGTGTGGGTACTTGTGTGGTGTACCAGGGGTATTGTGAAAGTGATTATTGTACAGTGTTCAGGCCACTAGAGGGGAAAGAGGAGGGTTACAGTGTCCTGGAGGGCTGTGCCCAGGTTAGCTTGAGCACTACCAACCCTGACCTCCGGGTGGAGGCACCAGTTTCAGAACTCAGGCCCCTTAACCTGCTACTAGCCAAGCAGGCAGGGGTAGTAGCCCTTGGGATAGCGCCACCTAGGGGTTACATCAGTATGGTAAAGCCCTTAGCTGCCTTACCCCACACTTCTTCCAGACACTAACCACCATGTCAGACATGAAGTCGGTGTCCTGGTCCAACAGCATCTCCTGGGGGAATCTACCTGACTAAATATCCCCAGCAGTTCACTGGCTACCTTCTCAGCCTCAATAGTGGACAAGGGCATTGCCTCTGGGTGTCTTGTGGCATAATCTACCACCACCAAAATGTACCACTTGCCAATGCAACTTGCAGTGCTAAGCAACCACACAATGTCCATGGCAACTCATTGAAATGTCTTTTCAACAACAGGTAGGGGAATCAAAGCTACATTAGTCTTGTCTCCAACCTTCCCCTCCCTCTGGTATTGTGGAGAAGTCCAGCAGTCGTTTGCCACATCTTTAAAAAATATTGGGCCAGTAAAAATTGCTAGTCAGCTGCCTTTTTGTGTGGCTGACCCTTAGGTATCCTGAAAAGGGCATGTTGTGGGCTAAGGCCAGAAGCTACTTCCTACACTCCCTAGAAACCACTATATGCTGGAGTACCCCTACCTCTGGTCCTCCCCTAGGAACCCATACCAGTACAGGAGCCCATTCTCACAGTACACCTCCCTTTTTCCAGAACTCAGGGAGTTACCTTCCACACTGGTGGCTAACTCCCTTAACTCTGTAGGGATGGGTCAGCTTGCTGAGCTCTCCCTAGCTCTGCACACCTGACCCTTCGCAAAACACACTCTGCTGTGGGAGAGCTGCCCATGGCTGGGCTCTCCTCAGTCTGTAGCTGTGGCACAGAAGTACTGTTCCTAGCTTGTTCTTCAACTACAGCTTCTTCTGCCACTGAGGTAGGGGCTGCTTCCTCAAGCACTACCATCCTCTGTGTCCTCAGGAGCAGGATCCCTTACCTTGCTACGGGTAGTGGCACACACAATACTGGCCCTTCTGTCAAGGCCATTATCCATGATTACATCCATGGGCAGGTCAGATATAACACCCACATCTTGTATGCCCTGACCACTGCCTCACAAAAGAAATGGAGACCCCACTGTCTCTCAGTCCCTGGGTCACCATTCCATTTACACACGCAAGGTGCATGTGTGCTGTGGAGTTAGAGGGTACTGCACTTCTAGGAGCCTTCTGAGCTATCCCCTCCAACTGCACTTGCACCTTTTCCACATTTATCAGACAATCCTTAAGACAAATGCACCAGTCTCTGGCAGATATAGCACCTGCGTTCACCTTTCTCTGTACTTCTGAAACTAGGTTGCTTTCCTTTTGGTTCTGGCTTAAGCTGGCTTACTTTAGGTTGCCCCTTGTGGTTCCCTTAAAACCACCTGATGTCCTTCCCCCACTGTCTTTGCAAAGAGAAGATGGTCGGCTGGATATGAACTGATCAGCCCACTCGGCTGCCTCTCTTGTGGAGGTCAGAATTTTATCCAACAAGCATATTCTCAGTTCCTCAGGCACAGTTTTTAAGAACAGTTCCAGAAAAAAATAAATCTTTAATTTCTTCTACAGTGTGAGCTTTTTCACTTTCTACCCAGTGGTCTAATAAGTTACTACAGTGGCATCCCCCAGGATGAAACCCAATTGTTCAGTACTCTGCAGAATGCTACAGCAGACCTAGTGAATAAAGCAATGTAATTTCAATGGCAATTAGTCCCTTTTGTCATTCAGGAAAATGTGACACTGCCAGGATGAAGTGAATGCCACAGTTTCCTGCATGACAAAGGGGACTAACTGCCATTGAAATTACATTGCGGTTTATTCAGTAGGTCTGCTGCAGTATACTGCAGAGTGCTTTAAAAGTGTGTTTCATCCTGGGGGATGCCACTGTAGCTGCACACACATTTCAGCATAGCTGTTCCCAAATGCCTTTCTTAACCCCCTAAATTCTATAGGCCTTGGGGTTTAATTTAAAATGCTTCAGCAATGCATTTTTCACTTTATTGTAATCCATGCAGTCCTCAGTGTCCACTCTGGTATAACCGAGTCACCGTGTAACTTACGGTTACTACCCCTGCCTTGCGGGCTCAGCAAGGTTGAGGGGCCTGGGCTCTTGTTCTGGTGGAAAAAGGGGGGGGGGTCCTTTCCCAAAATAAAATAGTGTGGTACCTCCCACCCAGAGTAAATTATAGTGCGCCAGATGTTTGTGTGGTACAACCCCCTGGGATGTTGTACATACCCACCTCCCCTCGCAGTCACCCCACACAGAATGCCATTTTAAACTGTAATTTTTCAGAACGCATGCAATTAAAGACTGCAGCTAATAATATCCTCACAGGTGGTATTGAACAACAATGAAAGATTTATTAAGTAGGGAGGGGAAGAAAAAGGAATGCATAAATAAATAACTGGTTTGCTGAAATTTGATATAACTGTTTGAAAGCTGAACAAATAAACAACAACTGTGCCCACTCCGAGCTGCATCGTCCAACCAATAAGCCCAACTCCCAACTGGTACCAGTGTCCACTGTCTATCTGGGTACCCTGAAGAGTTGCAGGTTTGTAGGTTGCAGCAGGTCGGCAGGTGTTGGTGCACTTTTTTAGGATAAAAGCAGTTGGCTGGCAAACTTTATGCAAATCCCCAGACAGAGCAGGCCCTCTGCTTACTCATGGTTCTGCAGTTCAGTCTCACAGGGTCTGGTGACGATGGCAGGTGCAGTCAGTCGAGCTGGGGCCTCAAACTGTACAAATAAGGCGATAATTTGCTTGACTGTAGCAGGAATTGTCAGCTTGTCACCTTCTGGAATATTGCAGGCTCGGGCTGCTTGTCAGCTTCTGAGCAGGCTGTCATGGATGCTGGAGTAAGCCAGTACTGGGGGCCAGGGCCACACACCTACCCCACACTCAAGGCATCTAATTCCCAGGGAAAGAGGATGGGTAATTTCTAGCTCTGACAACACCTGGCCGATTCCTCATACTGTCCTTCCTGACATACTGTAGATTCTCTATCAAGACCTCAGGATTCACACAGTCTCTACTCTGCAGGCAGTAGTCACTGGCACCTGTGGTGGCGGATCTGATTCTCCCCCAGTGTGAAAAAGTAAACAGTCTCTCCGGTGACTCTCCTGATTTCAGGCAGCACACCTTAAAGAGGGACTCTGGCCAAAAGTGCTACATTGCAGAATTAGAGTAAGCATACCCCCAATAAATCTCATACCAAACATTAGGTTTCTGTGTTACTTCATTTTAAAGTTATGGGCTATTTTGTAACCCTGATTTCACTACCTGTTCAAATAGGCCAGTTTCAATGAAAAGGTGCTGATGATGCCATCTCCTGAACTGACAGGCTAGCCCTCCCTGTCAGCAAGCTAATAGGACCTGTTTCTCCAAAGTTAAAAAGATCATTCTGCAATGGTTTTCACAAGTAAAACAAGCAGCACCATTCTAAAAATAGTGCTATAGAATCTATGTGTTTCAGGTTTTGTAACAAAGTTGACAAATTTGTATTTTAATGCCTTTTTGATGTGGTTCATTTTGCAGAGTTGCAAGATGTTGTCAGCATGCTTCCCGGCTGCTGATACCATGTGAAGTGCTACTCTGCAGCGCCTGTTTGGAAGCTGTATTGCTACAAGTGTTGCAATGTTGGTAACTGCATTGCTGTTTGTCAGTGTCTGCTTTACAGTAAGTTTTAATAGGGGCCTTATATGTGTGAATTCCTGGTAATGGTGGAAGTGTTAACCCTGGTAAAACAATCATTGTAATGTGGTCTACAACACAGATGAGCCTGGATATAGCTCAAGTAACAGCCTGTCAATGAGAAAAACAGAAAATGAGCTCTGCTCAACTGAGTATCTCATTCATTCATACTTTGATGATGAATAAAATATTGATTTATTGATTAAGGATTGAGCTGGTTACTGCATAGAAACTCTTAGTAAGGTTTCAAAACAGCACTACCTCTCCCACCCCCATTTACAGGGTGATGGAATAATTGTTTTAAAGGGCCTTCCTTTAAATTCGACTCGGTGCCGCATGGAAGGCTGGGTAGTAAGTTAGTAGGCACAGGGGCGGGTGCAAAGCTGGTGAGTTGGGTAGGAAACTGGCTTCAGGGAAGGCAACAGAGGGTGGTGGGTGGGGAGCTCTCACACCCAAGGGTAGTGACGAGCGGTGTTCCACAGGGCTCGGTGTTGGGACCAGTGTTGTTTGGGATATTCATTGCAGACATATCATGGGACATCAAGAGCAAGATCAGTCTGTTTGCTGATGATACCAAGGTAGGAGCGGTGGTGGATGACCTAGGGGGATGGCAGGGGTTGCAGGATGATCTGGCAAAGCTTGAAACCTGGTCAGACACCTGGCAACTGGGGTTTAATGCCAAAAAGTGCAAGGTGCTGCATTTTGGGATGAAGAACCCAGGGCAGAGTTACCAGCTGGGGGAGTGCAACTAGCCCAGACAGAGGAGGAGAAGGATCTGGGTGTGCTCATTACAGGGTCAATGAACAACTCGGCACAATGTAGGAAGGCAGCTGCAAGGCCAACAAAATGCTGGGTTGTATTGCAGGGTATATCTCGAGGAGGTGATTCTGCCACTGTATGGGTGGTGGTCGGGCCGCGCCTGGAGTACTGGCGTGCAGTACTGGCGCCCGTGTCTGAGAGGGCATTAAGTTACTGGAGGGTGCAGCACAGGGTGACAAAGATGATCAAGGGGCTGGGGACTTATCATACGAGAGGAGGTTGAGGAGTTGAACATGTACTCACTGGAGGAGAGGAGGGACGGGGGACATGATTGAAACCTTTAAATACATGAAAGGAATAAACAAGACAGGTACAGAGGGCTGTTCAAAGTAAGGGAGGAGGGACACCAGGGGCCATGATATGAGACTGGAGGGAGGAAGGTTCAGGAGGAGATGAGAGACACTTTTTACAGAGGGTGGTGGCTGGGTGGAATGCATTACCTGCAGAAGTGGTATCCAGTAGAACAGTGGACTGCTTCAAAAGGGGATGGGACAGGACAAGGGGGAAGGTTAATGAAAAGGAAGGGTAGAAGGGAGGGGCAGCTGCAGAATAAGGGGTGCTAGCTGCACATTTGAGCAGACTTGATAGACCTCAATGCCTTTATCTGCTGGCAAATTTCGTATGTTCGTATGTTTGTATCCTGAGAAATCACCTCAATTGAATGATAGATGTGAATGATCCTAGCCTTTCGCCACATCAAAGATATCCAGTCTGCAAATCTCACATTAGTGTGCTGTGACTTAACATCCAGCAACCCAGGAGAAAAGGACCACAACAAAAAAGCACCAAAAACCAAAATATGAATTTATCAACTTTGTTACAAAATCTGAAACACACATATATTTGAAAGCAATGTTTATTGAATGGTGCTGCCTGTTTTACTGGAGAAAACAATTTCACATATTTTTTAAACTTTGGAGAAGTAGGTCCTGTAACCTTGCTGACAGGGAGGGCTAGACTGTGAGTTCAGGAGATGACATCATCAGCACCTCTTCACTGAAACTGGCTTTTTTGAACAGGCGGAGAATTTAGGGTTGTAAAATGATTTGTAACTTTTAAACAAAGTAACCTAGGGATCTCAGTTTTGGCATGAGGGTGATTTGGGCTATGTTGATCCATATTCTGAATTTATTAATGCCAGTAATTTGTGACCGTAGTCCCTCTTTAAACAATATTCTGACTTCCCCAAGCAACAGGAGAACTCTGCGGGCTCCTCCCAAGTTTGGCTTAAGCAGACACTTCAGTCTCTTGCAGAATGCTGTTCAACCCTCTTAATAGGCTGAGGGGATTCTCTGGGTGCCACAGGAATCCGGCTACACACAGTCTATCTGGCCCTCCAGGCACAGAGAGCTTTTGGCAAGTCTCCTGAATGTCAGCTGTGGAAGCCTTAGACAGACTTCCAAGCTGTTTTTTTGGCTCACTCTGCGCTCCCCTACTTCACTCAGAGTATCTCAGGCAGAACTGCCACAAGCTGTGTTCTCCCCCAACAACTGAGGAGAAAAGCTGGCAACTCCCATAAGTTAATACAGTTGTCCATCTAGTAAATTAATATTTATAAAGCTTACTTGACACCTAATTGGTTGACACTAAAGGCGCCAAAAACATCATCCTGTCCCCTTACCCAGGAGGCATAACCACAGTCCTTGGCACTCCTCGAGTACCGATTGGACGAAACAGGGTCAGGGGTCATCATAATGGAGTCCAAGTAAACATTTTATACAGTATCCCCCTGCGACAGGCAGAAACACATCCACAGAGTAGTCTGGCAGTTCTTAAAGCAACAGTAGACACATATACATCTATGCAGTTATACAGTTTTCACTTTCCCTTTTTTTGCTTCTATTGAGTGTGCGTCTGAACCCCTAAACATGTTCTGGGATCCCAGGGGTCAGAACATACAAGATTACCAGTCTTTGTCTGCAAATGCAGAATTCTACTTGAGCACTGTGGTTCTAAGGCATATGCAAGCTATCTGCCAGCTCACACATTTGAGCAGGCACCAGCTCAAACGTGCACACACTAAGCTATGCAGCACTTCAGTGCTTATTTTGTGCTAGCTGTGCTATACCATTAGGTGGTAAACTTTAACTGTTTACACTACTCCTCCAGATCCCATAGCAGAACAGGCACACAAGGGCTGGCAGAAACAATAGCAAGGCACCTAGGAACCCAGGACTGGCGAGACCAAGTGACTGGGAGGCAGACCAGGTAAGCCCCACCTGTGGGGGGGTTACACTAGCAAAAGCTGATAATGCCTCACTTGTAAGCAATGACAATAGGTGTGTCACCCAAGCAGCCATGCCCAATTCAGACTGCCCACAGATTCTCTTGAAAGATCTTAAAAACAAATCAAGATCACCCCCTTCCTTCTGATATCTGGGAAACATTTTAGAATTAATTTTGGCTTCCTGGATTGAATCCTTCATGTCATTACTCACAGTCTGTGGTGATGTTGTCTGGTACAGCCTCTCCATCTCTCTTGCATGCTCATGTTCTTCATTTCATTTCATTTTTATTTTATACTGGAAAGGCACGTGGGCAAAATGACCATTTTCACAAGCATCCAGTTAAACAAAAAACATAAGATGGTATATACACAGTTACAGAGAATATAATTTATTTCAGTGTTACACTACAGAAGTTGTTATCCACACAGTTAAACAGAATATTACTTTGACAGAGCTACACTTATTGCGTAAATACAAGGTCGTAAACATGTTACACGTACAGACAGCATGTCAATAAACAGTCAATTGAGCACTGTAAATCCATGAACAACAATAGATAAGCAAGGGCCTTGCTGTACATAAATGACGAAATGAGAACCTGAGAGGTGGTGGATGGGGGAGAGAGAGAGAAAGGGGAGAGGAGAGATTAAAGTAAGGGGGTGGATAAGATAGAAAGGGGTGGAGGAGAGTGATGTTCTTTCATCTGGATGTCGTGCTCGTGGTCTTTTCTCTTGCTGCTCAGCCGTTCACTTCTCCTCTTAAGCCAGTTATATCTCCTGTTTTTCTTCCTCCTCTGCTTCCAGCTTCATCTTCTCATCTGGGAATTTTGGCACCAGATTTTCAGCATGGGGTTATTGGGACCCCGCCTCATGAATTCACTCACTGTCATGGCGTTATTCAGTCCCAAAGGGTGATTTTTCAGTCACTGCGCGGAATCACCTTTTGGGACCGATTAATCGAAATGACAGTGTTAATGTTCCTGAAGGGGCTCTCAAAAACCTATGTTGCAAATATGGTGGAAAAATCAAAAATAGCTGTTTACGGTGTGTGTTGCGCAGTTTCCACAACGCTTGTAACTTCATGAATTTGTAATATTTTCACTCCAGATTTTCAAAATTGGCATTTTACCACCTCCTTATGAACAGTATAGCTGTCATTTACATATCCTGGCTAAAATCTGTTTCGCATGTCCGGCTAATTGCTGAATTGTTATGAAATCAGGTTTTGGACAGTTTGAGAAAATTACAGTGACACTGTTCATGAGCAGAGATCTAAAATGCCTATGTTAAAAATTTGGTGATGAAGAATCCATAAAATGACTGGCTGGCGTGCATTCGCGTGGTTTCATGCACCCTTGTTGCCATGGAATTTTGAATATTTTCATGCCAGATTTTCAACTCTGCCATTTTCCACCTTCTTATGAACAGTACAGCTGTCATTTTCACATCCTGCCCAAAATGTGTTTTCACACCTGTGGCGCACAATGACGTGGTCACTGTGGGAAATCAACTTTTGGGACAGATTAAGAAAATCACAGTGCCACTGTTCATGAGGGGAGTTCCCAAAATGCCTATGTTGAAAATGTGGTTTAAAAAAAACCCAAAATAATTGTATTACGGGCGTGCGTTGCAGACTTTCTATGCATGCTCATGACTTCAATTTTTCATATTTTCACTCCAGATTTACTACGTTGCCATTTTTTTCACCTCCTCACGAACAATACAGTAGTCATTTTTCACATCCTGACCAAAATGTGTTTTCTTATCTGTGGCGCCAAATGGCACAGTCACTGTGCAAAATCATCTTTCAACTAACAAGCTGATAGTGCAACTCTTCATGAGGTGGGGTCACAAAAAGCCCATGTTGAAAATTTGGAGTGAAAATACCAACAAATGCCTAGGGTGTTAGGGTTTCCAACTGTAACACCCCACCCTGTAGAGACTGACAGGCATCAGGGGTGTGACTTGGGATCATCGGCTGTAATGCTCATGCCATTCCACCCCCCACCTCCCATCCTGCAGCCGGTGACAGGCATCAAAGTGTGCCTTGGAGTGCTCGACCCAAAGTTCACCCCATTCTCCTATACTGCACCCATCTCAGCGTATTCCCATATGGAATGGGGTAAGTATATGGCCCAAAGACCCCAAAGCACACCACAACACTTGTCAGTGTTTACAGGGTAGGGTGAGGTGAAATGGCATGAGCGTTATAACTGATGACCCAAAGGCACACCCCAACGCCTGTCAGTCTCTGCAGGGTGGGAATGAGGTTGGCGTCAGTTCAATAGTTCACTGCCAATCCTATTATACATCTCTAACTCTTGCAATACCAATGCCAATGCCAGTGCGACAACATTCAGCATTGACAAATGCTTGTAAATCATGACATCAGTTTTAGCCAAACAGGATTTTCATTTCTAAACATTCCAGGCACTCTTATAATCTTAAGAGGGTCTCTAAATTCTAGTTCTAAGGTCTATTGGCATAGTTCATTTCCCACGCAAGGAATTTACTCATTTTCTACACTGTAAAATCTTTTCATTTTAACTGCAACTTCCTTTTTTAATACCAGAAGTTTTAGGCATGATTTATAATGATTATATGCACAGGTTGGGCTTATTTTGTGGTTTTAAGCATGCCTTCTCAAGTCCTAGGGCATTAGAGTTGCTGTACCTAACCCTAATGTCCTGGGAGTGAGCTCGCATCACAGGGATGATTGTTAGTGCACAAGGTAAACAGTGGCTGTGCACACACCAGATGTGGAGGAAAGGACTCCAAGCTGGGGAGAAAGCAAAAAAAAACATATGTGCACTGAGCCATCTAAATAACTTCAAAACAAAATGTCACAGGAACGACCAAAATTGGTGGTTTGTGGTTGCTTGCAAGAAGTACATAAGAAATACCCTATTTTTTAACTACA
This sequence comes from Neoceratodus forsteri, assembly GCA_016271365.2. NCBI lineage: Eukaryota > Metazoa > Chordata > Ceratodontiformes > Ceratodontidae > Neoceratodus > Neoceratodus forsteri. The sequence continues at coordinate 418,007,236 of JADMNL010000024.1, read as the reverse complement.
GGTTTGAGGACTTTTTAAACAGCCTATGAATACACAGAGCAGACAGTTTCTACTGTAAAAGGCAATTATTGATTTTATTAACCACTCCATCCTTACACACTATGCCTGCCTCCCTCCCTTGCCAGGCAGGCCCTAGGCCACCGCACAGTACAGTTCATCCATGTCCACCTTCAACCATGTTACTTTATTGTAGTCAAGACTTGCATAATAAAATATTATGGGGGATGGACTGTGGTGTAGCCCTTTGACTGCAAGGGACATGGACACTGTAAGTATGTTGGTGGGGGGGTTTAAAACGGCTCATACATTCAAGCTAATGCTTAATGGAGACCGGAAGGGATCGTGTTACCTTTAAAAAAAACTGTAAAATATGCACATTGCACTGCAAAAAACTTTGTTTTTATTACCACCCAGTCAGTCTTAACTAGAACTAGAAACTTACAGTACCTTTGAATTGTAGCTGTATTTGATTTTCATTTAAATAAAAATGATATTTAATATTTCATACACCCTTAATTGAAAAAGTGTGAAAGCAGCGCCAGCTAAGATTTGGAATCAAGAAATGTAACTGACACAGCTTACCTAACTTTTAAAAGCAGCTAGATTTGGAGTTTGAGAAAAAGACCAGGATTGGTTTACACATGCATGCTGGACAGAAATGAGGCAAATATCTGGCCTACTGGTAAATTGCCAGTCCCAGGCTAGTGGAGACTGGACAAGTCTCAGCCTCTGTGTTTAGAACACTAACTGCCTACTGCAGGAGAACCACCACCTCCCCCTAACATACACCCTCACCAGCACCTGCTGACCAAGGAGTGACACTGATACTGACTGTGTGGAAAGACTTTCCTGAATGCAAGTACAAAGAGTTGTGAGGAGACAGGACCCCAAATGAGGGTGCACTATGCTCTCACTTACTTACATTATGCTAGAAGTTTTTTTTTTCAGTTAGCCCATTTTACTACCAATTATTAATAATTCCAGGTAGCCAAAATATGCATTTTTATTTTATTTTTTTTAATTACCTTAGATATGGTGCTTTTTAAATTTCCTTTGCTTTTTCCAGTGAGCCAGACTGGACACTTACTGCAATTTGAATTGTCCAAAGTTAAATTTTACTGGAGTTATAGTGTGTTGCAGTGCAGACACACAGAAATTTCAGAATTTAAATAACTATGCTATTAAGTTAAGGTTTTGCAGACCCAAGAAATAGGTATAGTCACTACTAGCAATGAATGATATGCCACCATAGCACTGACCACAGCTACTGTAGCAGCGCTTGAAATCTTGGCCAAGGCACTAAAAATGTGTTTTGATACTTTTAAGTGGTACATTCAAGGGGGTCAAGGGGCGGACATGTTCAAAGATATCAAAGTGCCTGTAATTAAACTATGAGAATATTTTAAAATGCATAATGGCTGCATAAAGCAGTTAATGAAATACATAATCTCGGCAAAAAGTTCATATTTCTATACTGTAGTGGGAAAATCCTCTAAGAGACAGCACCCTTCTCACAGACGACAATTTTCCCACATTGGGAAATGTGAAGTCCAAAAGACGCACCAAACCTGGTCTGAGAGTTAGGATTTTTTAGTTCCTGCAGTCACAGAGATGTGAACATTTGCAGCATCATCACTATCACAAGTCATGACAGACCCAAACCCTTCCCCAGTCTCTCTTGGGGATAAGGGGCCCCACAATAACCACCCATCCCATGACAGTATGCGGATATGCGGACTTGTTATTATACACATGCACTCAACAGCATGGTAACGGCGGTTAAAAATATTTCAAAACAAAACTACCCTTCAATTACAAATATTTAAAGGAAAGGGATTCACCTGTGGTCTAGTTTACATTCCTAATAGTGCAGCAGAGCAGCAGCGTGAAGATGTCTCTCCTCAGATGTAATGTTTAGTGTCATCTTGCTCGGTTGTCACTTTTGCGATGAAAATGAAATACTCTTGAAATTCAGGCTATCACGAGGTTGACTAAGGGTTAAGCCAGATTCAAAATACATGGAAGAAAAGGCCCTACATGTCCATATATACTAGAAGTGAAACTTTGTGAGTTCTACTGAAGTGTTTAAAACAATGCTCGACTCGCACAGTGTTGAAAGTTTCCCTTTGGTTTTCTCTCTCTTTCAATGGAAAAACTGGTCTGGGTCAGAAAGGCTCTATTCATGGGGTGGATATCCATTGCTTGAGGGGTCAATAGATATCTCTCAGCTGTATGGATCCAATCCAGCCTTGTGTTTGTGAACAGCTCCAAACCACAAACCCACCTAAGTACCAGACCCCAAAGGGATTATTCATTGATGCTACAAGTCCTGCTTTATAAATCGCTAGTTTTCCTGGTGTCAAATCAGTATGCAAACAAGCATTTGTCAATGCTGAATGTTGTCTTGCTGACATTGGCATCGGTAGCACAGGAGTTGAACAGATGCACAATAGGAATGGCAGTGAAGTGTGAAAGTGACGTCAACCCCACATCACCCTACAGAGACTGACAGGCACTGAGGTGTGTCTTTGGGCATTGGCCATAACGTTCATGGCATTTCAGCTCACCCTACCCTGCAGTGCAACAAATATTGTGTTATGCCTTGGGGTTCTCAGGCCTTATGCTCACCCCAATCGGCCATAGTGCTCATGGTATTTTACCTCACTCTATCCTGCAGACACCGACAAGTGCTGAGGTGTGCCTTGGGGTGTTCGGCTTTACAGTCACCCCATTTCATAAAGACATATGCAGAAATGGGTGCAGCATAGGAGAATAGGGTGAACTGTGGGGCCAAAGAGTCCAAGGCACACCTCAATGCCTGTCAGTGGCTTGAGGGGGTGGGGTGGTATGGCATGAGCATGACAGCCAGCAATGCAAAGGCACACCCCTGATGCCTGTCAGTCTGTACAGGGTGGGACGTTATGGTTAGAAACCCTAATGTCCTGGGTGTTAGTATTTGCACTACAAATTTGCAACATGGCATTTTTGTGACCCCCACCTCATGAAAGTGTTTGGGACCTCTGCTCATGAATAGTGTCACTGTGATTTTGTTAATCTGTGCCGAACGTTATTTCTTACAGCAACCTCGCCATTCTGCGCCAGATGTGGGAAAAGACCGTTTGGGCAGGGTGTGAAAAATGACAGCTATACCATTCATAGATAGGTGTGAAAAGATGGCAGTGTTGAAAATCTTGCATGAAAATATTAAAAAATGCTCGAATTTACAAACATACGTAGAAATTGCACAGTGCACACTTGTAACAGTCATTTAGTAGAATTTTTTCACCAGATTTTCAACACAGGCATTTTGGGACCTCTGCTGATGAACACTGTCACTATGATTTTCTTCATCTGTCCTGTTCGATGATTTCCCACAGCGACCGTGCCATTGTGCACCAGTTGTGTGAAAACACATTTTGGGCAGGATGTGGAAGATGATAGCTATACAGTTCATAAGGAGGTGTGTAAAACTGACAATGTTGTAAATGTTGAGTGAAAATATTACAAAATCTCAAAGTTACTAGTGCACGTGGAAACTGCACAATGCATGCTTGTAACATACTCATTTTGTGGACTTTTGTCACCAAATTTTCAACATAGGCATTTTAGGACTCCTACTCATGAGCACTATCACTGTGATTTTCTTAATCTGTCCCAAACACTGATTTCCCACAGTGACCAGTCTATTCTGTGCCGGTAGTGCGAAAACACATTTCGGGCAGGATGTGAAAAATGACAGCTGTACTGTTCATAAGGAGGCGTCAAAATATTGCCGATGTTGAAAATCTGGAGTGAAAATATTATAGATTTGTGAAGTTATGAGCTTGCATGGAAACTTCGCAATGCACGCTTGAAAAAGTAATTTTTTTCACCAAATTTGCAACATAGACTTTTTGAGAGACCACCTCATGAACAGTGGCACTGTTGTTTTGTTAATCAGTCCCGAAAGGTGATTTCGTGCAGTGACAACGAAATCATCTTTCGGGACCGAATAATGACATGACGGTGACTGAATTCATGAGGAGGGGTCCCAATAACCCCATGTTGAAAATTTGGTGCCAAAATTCAGAAAAATGACTGAGATATGCACCAAAATTGGAAAAAAAATGTATTTATGTCATTATACAGCTTACTGGCATTTGTTCAGTTCGCGGTCTGCCTTGAAGAGTGCAGACATGTTCCCGTTCCACCGAAGATCATCGCACTGGGCTCTGGAGGTAAGTATGGGGTGAGGGGAGTGTGGGGAGGCAGGGTGCACAGAGGGTGGGTGCAGGTTGGGAGAGGGGCCGCTGGACTCGACGAAGGACCGTTTTCTGGTTTACAGGGTTAAAAAAAAAAAAATTGCGGAATGGTTTCTGTTTTTACAGGGGCAATTGGCATGCTGGGGTGGGCTCCCAGCATGCCACCTAACTGTTTGGGGGCTGTAGCCAATGGGATTGGGCACCCCACTGGCCATACAGAGGTGTGGGGATAACATGAGCCAAGGGAGATCGTCTCATACACAGCCAAGACATGGGGGTACATTATGCTGACGGGATTGGGCACCCCATTAGCAAATTACCTCAAGGAGGCATGCTGACAGGGATTAGGCACCCCGTCGGTGGGTGGGCAGAGGTCACATAGGCTGAGAAGTTAGGTACCCCTCGGCACACAGAAATAAGGGAGTACATTATGCCGATGTGGATTGGGCACCCCCATCGGCTTTATAGGTAAAAGGCAGCAGCTGTCCTCGATTTCTCTGGGGACTGAGAAGCTGACGGTGAAGCTGCCGCCATGTTGCTTGCCCAGAGCAGTCAAGCAGTAATTGGCTGCTGCAATCAGGGACCGCTCTGTGGCACTCCCTGATCGCAGCGGCTAATTTCTTTGAAGGTGGTGGAACGTTTTTTTTTCAACTGCGGTCATAGACAGCATGCTATGCCATTGGCACCACAGAGCCCAGCCTCAAAAAGCAGTGGTGCCATTGGTTGCACCAGGACTGCACCTCCAAAACCTGCTTCTCAACTGAAGCAACCACAATATGTTGTCTGCGCTCTGTGCGCAAGACAACATAACAATAATGAGGTTACTCCTAGGTTTGTTAAAAACAAAACCAATAATTTTCTTTTAAAATTTTTACCATCCGAGTACAGTTCTGACACCAGGCACATCTTAAACTGCAGTAATGGGCACAGGCGAGGGAAAGAGACAGTGAGAGAGCAAGAGAAATAAGGGCTCCTTAATCTGATCAGCTCAGCCTGCCACAAATTTTAGTAAGCTAGCTACTCCACTGGATATTCCTAAATAACACAGCCCCCACACCACCCCTGAAGCAGTAAGATGAGACATGAGTGGCACCAGCCCAGCTACTGTGTGGTGAGTAGGTGTTATGTGAACAATTTAACAGTGATCACTCACACAAGTGGAAGTCAAACTGGAGCCTAGTCAGCCCCCGTGCTCACTGCTCACATTGTGATAGGATTTGTTTACACCACTTAAATTGTAAATTTCCTCCATTCACCCCATGAGATAATGAACCAAATGAGCTGCCAAGATCCGAGACTACACAGGTAGTGACAAGGGTCTTGCCCAGGGTTCGGTACTGCCACAGTCCGTCTCCTACAGGAACACTAAAATGTGTACTTCGAGTTTGCAAAAATTTATGCTTTTTGTAGGAGAGGTCAAATAAGGTCTCAGTAACTTGCAAGTTAGTAACGTTTAATCACTCACACACAACACTCCTGGAGCAGGTTAGGTGGGGAGTCTTCTTGTGCAATATAATGTGATCAGGTGGAGGGAGGTGGGGGAGTGTGTTAGTTGGAGGGAGGTGGGGGGTGTGTTTGGTGCATGGATGGGTGAAAGGGTATACAGTATAAATAACTTTCTGGACAGTTGAAGCAGGCAGGACTTCAGTTTTATATACATTCACCAGGACGGGGAGGGAGGAGGGTGCTAGCGAGGGGGATGGGGGGGTTATTATGAGATTAAAAAGTGTCTGGGAGGTGGGAGGGAGTGGGATTACACCATAATGGGTGGGGTAGGGATTTTATTTAATATGACCACCACGATCTTTGTCTTTTTTGCAACCGAATTGCATAAATTCACACGGTAGAACTACTTGCATTGCTGAGTCACCTGCGAATTAGTAATTTTCATAGTTCTGCTGCACAAATTTAGGCAACTCACTGGGTGAATAAATATGCAAATTGCAGTCATCAGTGAAGCGAATTTACAGAAATTTGTGAAATGTTTCGCTAAGCCAATTTCATCGGCTTTGCACACCACTTCCAGCAGCCCCACCTCTAACTGTGGTGACACGGGAGCCTGCAAAGGAGAAAAAGCTCTCACAAGTGGTTAAAAAGCCAGTGCACAACCGTAAAATGCAAACTAAAATACCACCATGCCCATACCTCTCAAGTGTTCCTCATTATGAGGGACATCCCTCATTTTGCCCAGTAAAACTGCTCTGTCCCTCGTCCGTCCCTCATGGAAAAGGTGCTGCCCACACAGAGAGTGTGCTGTAAGTTCAGATTTTAAAGCAGAACTCTTAATATTCTAAAATACTAAATCCAAAATAAACTTTGTACAAGTAAACACTAGGTTTTCACAGTATTCTGAGCTTATATCTCCATGTTTGAGGATGTGTCCCTCATTCTGAGGGTCTGTGTCCCTCATTGTCCCTCATTTTGAGTGTCCAAAAAATGTCCATGTCCCTCATTTCAGTGACAAAAGGTTGAGAGGTATGACCATGTCACTACATGGTTGTCATCAAAAGAACATCATCAACTGAACTATTCTGAAAGGCATAGACAACGTTTTGAATCTTTGCACACCCATCTTCATTTGTAAATCTTTTACTCAACTAAATTTAACCTGACTTCAGCTGTTACTAGAGTCAGATTATGTAATCTTAAGAGGGACTCTCATTGCAAATTTAGAACAAATATTAAATAAAAAATTATTTTACCATTCATGCATTCACTATATTTCCATTTATATCACTGATGATACAGTATTTTTGGAAGACAGCTTTGTATAAATGAGCACTTTCACCCTCTCAAAATCACTAACTCAGAGTACTCGGGCATGCAGTGAAGTCACAGTTCTGTGTTTGAATAATCTGATGTGTTGCCACGGCAACAGATTGTGATGTCATAAATGGAGGTGGGGAACATTGCTAAATAAAATTTGTAGGTTTTGTGAAATGCGGCAAAACAAATTTTACAGATTCTGAAACATTCACACAGATGGTGAAAAAATATTCTATAAGTGTATGACTAGCAGAGTTTAATTATGGAGGAAAAGAATCGCAAGTGTCATTTTAAAAAGATATGCATAACAAGAAGTACAAAGTACGGGTCTTGTGTCGGGAATTCGGTTCCCTAGTTCCCATAAACAGAATTTTGTGGCATTTTCTCCTTAAAACTAAAGCAGCTACACATATACCTAACACTGTGACATTTACAACACTTATGTTTAACTTGAGTGCTTTTATTGTACTACCAATGCCAATGCCAGCGAGACAACATTCACCATTGACAAATGCTTGCTTAACAATTAAATCTAATGCACTGTTCTCATGGTTGAGAAATTCCTATACAGAAGTGCTCTGGTTAAGAGGGATGATTCAGGTCTTACCATGCTGACTCCACAAGAGATTTCTCTCCCCAGTTAGCACCTCTTCTCACCTAATAATAAACACATTTACCTTGGGGGAAGGGCCCAATTCCAACTCCCACAGCAGAATGAAAGTGGTGAGTAGATATGAATTCTAGCCTGACAACCTCCTGACAGTCACACACACTCCTCAGCCACTCCCTGAGGTAGGCTGTTTTTCAAGTTGGTAAAGTTTTGTACGCTGACTCTGTCTTCTCTCTCCCTCATGCTCACTTCACTCCCGCAGGTGCAATCTGTCACCCGAGACCACACTAACTCTGCCTTCTCTCGCCACTCAATTCTGCCTTCCCTTTCCTCTACTCTTGCTTTACTCCTGCTGGTGCGATCTGTCTCCTGAGACCACACTAACTTTACCTTCTCTCTCTCCATCGCACGCACTTGTGCCTTCTGTCTCCCACACACTCATTTCATTCCCACTGATGCGATCTGTCTCCCCTGAGACCACATTGATTCTGGCTTCTTCCACCCCCCCCCACCCCATCTGTGCATAAGTGTCAGGACAGGACTGCTGCATGTTTAGAGCTCATAAACATGCATGTCTGTTAACAGGGATGGCCGCTTCATCGGGATGAAGGCCCGCCACAAGGGTGTTCCCATTAAGTGGCTTCTACTGTACTAACAACGAAAGGCTGCTATGTAAGCTGTTTTGCCTGTTTGTTGTTTCCAGAAGATTTGCAAATTCCTGCATAGTCTTTGTTTTAATTACATGAGTGGACACTGGTGGGAGTCCTATGTAACCACCCCACTACTATATGCACAACCAGCTGCAAGTGGTGCTGACTAAAAGATGTACAGTGGGTTGGCTCCTGGGTTCATGGTTAGCAATGGAGTTGTAAGTGGTGTGGTGCCTCCACCTATGAGGATCCTTATAGCAGGGTGCTGCCAGGGTGCTTCCCCACAGGAAATTAATATAGCCCCCTCCCTTGGTGATGGGTATATTGGTAACACAATCCCCTCCCCACTTATCACTCTAAGCATGCAAATATCACACTAGCACAATAATGGAAAAATACTTCAGCAGTGACAGATAAATAACCAGAGGGGTTTATTTCAGGGTTGGAGAATGAGGTTGGGGACAAGGGAAACAAAGGAGGAAGAAACGCCAATGCAATCAGCTTTAAATCAATACACACTATACGGTATGACACCCTGTCCCAGTCCCTACCCCCCCAATGGTGCATCAGTTAACCCCACAGTCCCTCTGGGAGCTCCCAAACAGTCCAGGGGTACACACAACAAGGAGTTACAGGCCTGAGAAGAATGGACACTAAGTGCAGTACCTTTACAGTTGGGTGGGTGGATGCAGTTGCTAAACATAAACTATACAGTTGCTCCTGGCTGCAACTGTTGCTGTGGGCTTTGGTTAAGGTCCTGTAGGAAGCTCCAAGATTAATTAACTAGCTAGCTAAATAGTTTACATTGACTGTTGATCTGACAGTTTGCTGGGTAAATCCAGTACTCAGGACCTTTAGATGACCCGGTGGTGCAGGTGTTGCAGAGATGTGTTCCCAGTTCAGGCAGTCATGGATGAGCTGATCTGCTGGTGTAGATGATGATTATGATTCTTTTCACCCCACAAAGGGACTTGTCTTCACCTTCCTCAAAAGCTGGTCCGGCAGTTGATCTTCATCCCATAAAGGGATTTGTCTTCACCCTCCTCAAAAGGTGGTATGGCAGTTGATCTTCACCCCACAAAGGGACTTGTCTTCACCCTCCTCAAAAGGTGGTACGGCAGTTGATCTTCACCCCACAAGGGGACTTGTCTTCACCCACCTCAAAAGGTGAGTAGGCAGTTGATCTTCACCCCACAAAGGGACCTGTCTTCACCCACCTCAACAGGTGAGCAGGCAGTCGATCTTCACCCCACAAAGGGACTTGTCTTCACCCACCTTAAAAGGTGAGCCGGCAGTCGATCTTCACCCCACAAGGGGACTTGTCTTCACCCACCGCGGCAGGCAGGCAGGCAGTCAGAACCTAAAGGAGTTGGTCCCATCAGGACAAAGCTGTGTCTGTGACTGAGAGGCAGCAGCAGGCCACCCTCTCAGATTTAGAGCAACTTTCAAAGCATCCCCTGCTCTTTGTTGGTGCTGAAGTCCTGGCTTGTCACTTCAGATAGAGATGGGGTGGGGTGGGGGGAGATTGTTTAACCAGGAAAGGCACACTAAGACAAAACTTGTTTCCAGGTGTGACCTGGGAGCACAAGGGAGTTAAGTGACTTGCTCAGGGTCACACAGTACACAAGTGGAGGGTCTGGGATTCAAACCCAGGTCTCCAGATTTGCAGCTCAGTGCCCTAAACTACAGCTCTATACTGCCTCCTAAATAGATAAGTCTTTGTTTTTCAATAGGATAGAACTGTTAGGACTTTGCCGCCCTGTTTACAAAGTTGTCCTGCTTGGATACAAAGTTTCTTATATACAAAGGTGGAATATAAGAGGTTTCAGACTGACATTGTAATATACATGCTAGATACAAAGTTTCTTATATACAAGGAGGGATACATTTAGATACGTTTCTTATATACAAAGGAGGGATACATTTAACCTACTAACATGTATCAGTGCAGCTGATGTATGTGACGTTACTGTAAAATCAATAACAGGTGCAGATATCAAGAAAATGTTTAATATGGTTTTGAATGCTTTCACAGTAGGTGCCTTCTTAATCTCTGGGGGTAACTTGTTCCATTGGTTTGCAGCCCACCATTATGAATTTTTTTCCCCTTAGGAATTGGATATTCTAGGTACGAGAACTCCTCTGTTTTTTACCTCCCTTTAGCCGTGTTTACATGGCAGTAGTGCTGCAATTATAAAACCGCAACAGTGCGGTCCCGACCACTTACCACCTGCAATCTGTCTGTCTACACGGCCCCTCTCTGCACTGCTACAGTCTGTGCTGGTGCATCAGGGAGGAGCCAGACATCTGCTGGCCGATGGATGAGTTGCTGTGGTGCAGGCAGTCCACACTGCCATTAAACTGCTATAAGCCGCTCACTCCTCTTGGTGCTCCCAACTTGCCAGAGAACCTGGGAGCATCTTAGCGAGCAGCTTACTCTGATTGTGTACATGTCCACATAATCACATTTACACTGGAGCAACCCGAGCGCATGGGTTACTCCACTGCAAATGTGACCATGTAAACACTGCTTTAGATTGTGTGCATACAGTATGTACTAGTTACATCATTTTTGTTTTCAGATGGTATAGTGGGATCCTTAAACAAGTTGTAAACTGTTAGTGCTCTTGATTTTTCCCATTTGAGTTCTAGTGAGTCCCTTTGTGGGTCAGTATACATTGAGCAGTAATGTGTGTCATATTTGCATCCTAGTACAGATCTTGCTATTGCTAATGTATTGTATGTTCTGTCAAGCTTCTTCAGTATGGAGCTGGTAGCATGCTGATATAGATACATATACACTGTTGGCAGATAAGGGCCTACGGCCCACCCAGTCTGCCCATTTGAGCTTGTAAGTTCACTTTATGTTTTCCTAGAAGTCCGTTACCTCTTACCCCTGACCTCCGGAATTCCCTTATGTCTATCTCATGCATTCTTAAATCCCGTGATTGTTTTAGCCCCCACTACTTCCTCTGGCAGGGTGTTCCACTTGTCCACCACCCGTTCTGTGAAGAAATTCTTCTTTCCTATGCTATTCCTGTCTCACCCCTGTCTCTGCCGATGAAGTACTGATCACACTCCTATCTTTAAACTCAACAACGGCCTCCATCCCAGTCTCCTTCACCTATCAGCTCCTGCTATCACCCTCCCACTGATCTTTCTGCTAAACCTATCCTTCTCCACATGCACAGTACCCTCATCCTAGAAATCCGCCTGTGTGATCCCACCCCACAAGGGTGGCGACACCTATACTCCTGGAAAGTATCATCCGATCTCCCTCCTCCCCCACTCTATCTAAGGTACAAGAGTGCTTAATACAGTCAAGACTAAACACGCTCCTCACCACCACTAGGTTTCTGTCCCCATACCAATCAGGCTTCAGAAAGCACCACTCCACTGTATAGTCTCTCCTCAGGCTCACTGGCCACATTCATTCAGCCGCTGACAAAGGACTTATCACAGCAGCCATTTTCATTGACCTTGCCAATGCCTTTGATTCAGCATCCCACCTCCTACTCCTAAACGCCCTCCATCATGCTGGTCTCACCCCACCTGCAGTACAGTGGTTCATCTCTTACCTAACAAATAGACATCAGTCAGTCAAACTAGCAAACTCGTCTTCTGCCCCCCCTCCCTATCCAAGCAGGTGTCCCTCAAGGTTCCATTCTTGGTCCCATTCTCTTCACTGTTTTCATAAACAACCTCCCCTCTGACTGCTCACACTCCCTCATCCACATGTACGAGGATGATACCACCCTTTTCACCTCTGGTCTCAACCTAAACACTATCAAATTTGCTCTACAAGAGGATTTCCACAATGTCCAGTCTTGGTTCAAAAAACACAAACTTGAACTGAACATCTCGAAAACGGTCTATATGACCTTCAGTACCTCCTAAAGACTGGAAAAATCCTTTCCTTCCCCTCCTATCACCACCCTTGAAGGTACCCCCCAAATGAAGTTGCATCTTATAAGTACTTAGGTGTTTGGTTAGACCCTCAACTAAATTTCTCTCACCACATTGACTACCTATTGTTTAAGCTGCGCCCTAAACTAGGCATTCTTTATCGCAACAAAGACTCTCTCTCTCCCTCCGTGTCTGCCGTGAAATTCTCACAAAAATGATCTTGCCTATACTTGACTATGCTGACACAATCTTCTGCACTGCCCCCTCTTCCCTGCTTGCCAGACTTGACTCTCTTTTTTATGCCTTCTGCCGCTTTACCTCAAACGCTCCCGTGAGGACTCACCATTGCTCCCTCTTCTCTACTCTGAATCTCCCTTCCCTGTCCCACTGGTGCCTCATTCACTTTGTCTCCTTTATCTCCAAATTCTGGTTTAACCTTCTCCCCTCCTATCTCTCGGATCACCTCACCCCCGCTCCACACACATCCTACTCCCTCCGTTCCAGTGATGCCCGCTCCTTCTCATTACCTAAACCGTCATCAAACATGGGCAAATCTGCCTACACCTATCATCTCCCCACACTGTGGAACTCTCAACCTCCTGTTCTACACAACTCCCTTGCGCACCCCTCTATCAGGTCTCAGCTACGCCTCCTGGCTCCTCCCACCTGCTCCCATGCCACCTGACAGCACTTAGATACTACTAACCTATCCTGTTACCTTACTTCTACTCTATCCATTTTATGCTCTATATTGTTTCCTCCTTTTTTTTTGCTGCACTGCTTTGTATCTCCCATGATTTACCGTCTTACTAATTACCGAGTTTCGATGTCCTCCCTACCTGTGATCGTATGAGATGTGTACATATTTTGCCTCTGTAATTGCCCTACTTATACTATGTAATTGTGACTGTATTGCTGTTATAATTGTTTATGACATTTTATTTTTTTACCCACTTCCCTTATTTCCCCGGGTCGCACCTGGAAATGAGCCTTGGCTCAGTGTGCCTTTCCTGGTTACCAAATGTTTAAATAAATAAATAAATAATAAATAAATAAATACAAAAATGCTAGGTTACTGTATTCTAGTACGGGTAATAATTGTGTTGCTATTGTTTTCCTAGTGTCTTTGGGAATGAAGTAAGCCTTCCTTCTCAGTGCTCCTAGACATTTGTTTACTTTTATGGTGGTGTTGTTTATGTATGTGTTAAATTTAAGTGCATCATCTATCATAACCCCAAGATATTTGTATTCCTTCACATTTGTTAATGATTGCCCACCTAGCGACCTAATGTTTAGATACAGTATGTTCAGATCCAGTTTATTTCTCACCCTGTTGTTCCTGAATAACATTGCCTGGGTCTTCTTGATACTTAGAACCATGTTTGTGTTAGTGAACCATTTCTGTAAGCTATTGAAGTCTGATTATAGGGTGAGATCCAAGTCGTTAATGGAGACTGCTTTACCAAGACAGTATCATCTGCATACAACTTTATGTCCACCTTGTTGATGTGGGTGGGCAAATTGTTTATGTAGATCAGGAATAACGGGGAACCTAGAATAGATCCCTGTAGTACCCCTCTTTGCAAAGGTAGTGAAATTGAGAGTGCACCCCTTACAGAGACCTGTTGCTGTCTGTTACATACTGTGGACATGGATGTAAGCAGGCATACTTCAAGCACTCCATGGTGTGCAATTTTATTTAAGGTGGGTAGCAAATAGGCTGTGAATGGCTTCCTTTTTCCATGAAAACTAACAAAGAAAATACTGAACCTTTCTGTAATTTTATTCATAGGAGTCAAAACCAGAAGGACTGGTCACTAATACTCTCTTTGCATCCCAAGGACAATACAACTTTATAGGCTCTGGGCTGGTATGTGGGTGTCTTAGGGAACAATGCATGGCATTTGTATTTACCTATGCATGGCAACAACCACTGTCATGAGATACAAAAGGTGCATTTATTGTGCCAAATGAGGCAACAAACATGGTCCTGGTGTACATTTGTAAATTGTCTGGCTACACCCGGGGGGGGGGGGTAGCAGTGAGTCCACTTGGTGTGCAGATCTGAAATCCCTGGCTACACCCCTGACTGTGGGTATGATTTGAACCATGCCATAGCTTTCTCAGAGAATCCTATCTGATTTAGCCTTTCCAGTAGTATCTTGTGGTTCACCAGGTTGAAGGCTTTGGAGAGGTCTACATACACTGCACCCACATGTTCGTCCCCATGAAGTCCAGAGGCCACAGTATCTACAAAGTGTATGAGTGCAGTGGATGTTCTGAAGCCATATTGATGGTTGGAGAGTAGTTTGTATTTGTCCAGTTATTCATCAATCTGCTTTCTGGTCAATCTTTCAAGGGTTTTGGACACTATGGAGGAGGGCAACAAAGATGGTGCATGGATTGCATCACAAGTCCTATGAAGACAGGTTGAAGGAACTGAACATGTACTCCCTGGAGGAGAGGAGGGAGAGAGGGGATATGATAGAGACATACAAGTATCTTACAGGGAGGAACAGGGTGCAGGAAAACACTATTTTTAAGTGAAAAAGATGTTCCAGGACTAGAGGGCATGGGATGAAGTTGGAGGGAGGACGATTCAGAGGAAACATGAGAAAGAATTTCTTCACAGAACTGGTGGTGGACAAGTGGAACACCCTGCCAGAGGAAGTGGTGGGGGCTGAAACAATCATGGGATTTAAGAATGCATGGGATAGACATAAAGGAATTCTGGAGGTCAGGGGTAAGGGGCAACAGACTTCTAGGAAAACAAACTGAACTTACAAGCTCAAATGGGCAGACTGGGTGGGCCATAGGCCCTTATCTGCTGACACTGTCTATGTATCTATGTATCTATGGGCAGTAGTGCTATAGGTTGGTAGTTTGATGGGTTATTTTGGCCCCCCCCCAATGGAAAATGGGCACTACCTTGGCTATTTTCCATGTGACTGGGTATGATCCTTCCATTAAACATCTATTATAGATCGTTGTTAGGAAAGGAGCTATGATTTCAGCTGGGTATTTTATGAATTTTGCTTCAATTTGATCTAAGCCGCTGGATTTTTTTTTTGCATTCAAGTGTTTTATTTCTTTCTGTTCTTCATTCTGTGTGATCATTTTGGAATTGAACTTTGGGTGAGTTAATTGTTTGGGACAGCTGTTGGGTTCGTTTTTATCAGTGGTATCCAGTACTGTCTTTGCGTCAAACATGTAAATGTCTGGCAATGTGCAGCAGTAATTGTTTAACAGGTTTGCTGTCTCATTTGTTGTTCGCTCATTGCTCTTGTCATCCCTAAAGTTTGAGACTGGAGTTTTATTAGTTTTGCCCTCCAGTGTATGAGGAGGGATTTGCATTTTTCCTCTATTATTGTTCTATAGAAGCTTTTTTAAGTTTTCCTGATCAGGCTTTTGCATTTGTTTCTGGTTTTCTTGAAAGCCTCCCTGTCGTCTTTGTTTAGTGCTTTGTTTGCTTTTTTCCATAGCCTGTCTTTTAGACTGATTTGTTTTTCATTTTCTCATTGACCCATGGCATATGCTTTGCTCTTTCTTTTCTTTCCTTGAAAGGGGTATGCTTGTTGCAAATTTCAAGAAAAGTTTTTGGAAAATCCATCACTGTTAGGTTGATATCCAGTATTAGATCCAGTCTGCTCCATTTAATATTTGCTATATTCATGTTGAAAGTTGCTATATTAAAGTTTTTCAAATACCTTCTTCTCAGGAGAGAATCCTCGTTTACCTTTGCAAAGTCTCTCCTGATTGTAATTTGGATGGGGTTGTGGTTGCTTAGATTTGGAGTGCTCACAGTCATGTCTGTTGTTTCTATGTTCTCTGAGGTCAACAACAGATCTAGTATGTTCCCTTTGCTCGAGAAGGAGCCTCTTCCTGTGGGGAGGGCAACATGCTGGATGAGACCCACAGAGGAGAAGCTAACTACAAGGTCATCCCCCCAGGTCCTCTTCGGGCAGCAATGAAGTCGCCCAGCAGTAGTATTTCTCCCTTCTCACAGCTTTCTTCTTTTCTCTGCGCCAGCTTATCAAATTGTATTGTTTCAATTTTTGGTGGGGAGTATGCTTATGCCAAAATGTAGGTTTGTTTAAAGGACCTGTGTGAGTACTAACTCTATGCCATTTATACTTCCTGAGAATTTTAGCTCAAGGGGTCCCAGGTCCATTTTGATGTACACTATAACCCCTTCCCCTCTTTTTGTTCTGTCATATCTATAGTGTATGTAGCCATCAGTATAGAGTTCTGTGTCCGTTTTGTTTTTTGTTAACCATGTCTCTGATAGGCCACCAAATCGTAATTTTTGTCTTCTACCTAGACCCTTAGTTGGTACATTTTTTTTTCACCAAGCTTCTTGCATTATCGTATGCTATTTTTAGTGTTTTATCTTTGGGTCCAGGGTTTGTTTCAATGTCTCCACTAAGTATCAGGATGGAGATTTTGACTATCCCTTCATTATGTAGACTGTATAATTTAATATCATTTAGATTTACAATTCTTGATTTTATTGTTGATGGATGTAGCTTGTTCCAGTTGTTTGTGAAAAGACTTGTCCTGGGCTGTTTGTAGGACCTTCATACTGGAGCTAAACATGCAGCATGGCTTTCTATTTGTCTACAACAGGATTGCATTGGGTTCAGTTGGGAACTATTTGAATCTGATAATCTAATTACTAAGCACAGCCAGATTAAAGACAGCTTCATTTTCTGGGGTATGTATTTGCACTTTAAGGAATGTTTTGCTCTTGGGTGGCTTGTCCTTCGGCCCTTACAGGTGAGGCAGGATCAGGAAGTCAGTGGGGTATAAGGTCAGTAGTTCGACGTGGAGGTGGGTTGGGGAGTTCTTTCACTGCTCCATGCGATGTGGAAAAGAGCATGGTGAGGGGAGTAGGGAGCAAAATGAAGCTTTAGGTACAACCTTGCGGAAGGTAAGTCAGGCTGTCAAATATATTGTAAAACAAGTTCTTTTCACGAAAAGTAAATTTAGCGCAAACACAAATGCAACCATAATTGCATAAATTAATTTTATTGCTCGGTCAAAACCACCACATTCACTATAATGGAAAGAAATGCTAAAAGTGCTAATTAGCGTAAATTTATTTTCATGCAAATTGGTGCTTCAGCGAAAATAGTGGGTTTGAATCCCACAGCCGCCTAGGTGCATACTGTGTGATCCTGAGCAAGACACTTAACATCCTTGTGCTCCCAGGTCGCATTAGGAAATAAGCTTTGGCTTAGTGTGCTACTCCCAGTTAAACAATGTTGCCTGTTCCCTATTTGGCAGTGAAAATTTCAAGTTCTACAGTATGTTGCATCAGTGTTGGGTGTGGAAGCTTTGGGAGGAATTCCATTTGGCGCCAAGTACCTAATGTCCTGTGTGCTTTGCTGCATGTTCATCCTGCTTGCTGGGGGGGGATCATGACCTTCTTGCAGCAAGATGAGGACTGGCTCTGGGAGCTCATAAAATGAAGCTTCTGACGGGGCTCCTTTCTGAGGTAATTCCCCAGTTTCTGTCATTTCAGGTTTATTTATTTTATTTATTTATTTTAATTTTTATAACCAGGTAAGCCCACTGAGATAAGACAGTCCCTTTTTCAGCAGTGCCCCGGGGAACCTAATCATTCCACAAAGTGAATAGTCATTCAAAAAAAAAAAGAGCAGCTTTCAAGGCAGCCCCTGCTCTTGGTTGGTGCTAAAGTCCTGGTTTGGCACTTTGGTTGATGAAATTCCACATTTTTTCTGGGATTTACAAGTCTGTTCAATAACAAACTTTAAAAACTTCAGTCAGTAACAGCCTTGAGAGTTGTCAAAACAGTTGCTCTCTCTTCAGAGATCGCTTACAGAATCTCTAGGGTTAACTGTCAAAAACTCTGTCTTCATGGACCTGACCAAGGCATTCGACCAGGTTGACCATTGCCTTCTCTTGGACACCCTCAAGGGCTTGCACATATCTGAAAATGTCGTCAAATGAGTTTGAAGCTACCTCTCTGGCAGATCGCAGAAAACTAATATCAATGGTCATTTTTCTGCTGAATGTCCGATTAAATGTGGGGTACCCCAGGGCTGCATCCTAGGCCCGCTCCTGTTCTCGCTCTTCATCAATGACCTTCCTTTCATCTGCCAAACCACCCAACTAGTTCTTTACACTGATGACGTGGCCCTCTACTACAGTGAAACTAACCTTGATACAATGTTCAGTAACTTGCAGGCTGACTTCAGCAAGCTACACACTTGGTTCTCTGCCAAAGGCATGATTCTAAACTCCAAGAAGACCAAGTTTATGATCTTCTCCAGCCCAAGAAAAGCCTCAGTCATGGGCCGATCTCTCTTAGACAATCTTGGTAACATCATAGAACAAGTCTACGAATTCAAATACCTTGGACTGTACTTAGACCCTCGCCTGACCTACAATATCCATATTACCAATCACATCAAGAAAATCCATAGGAGGCTAGGTCTCTTATACCGAATCAAAAAATTCCTTATCCCCTTCTCCAGACTACGCCTCGCCAGCTCCCTTCTCCTGCCCCTCCTTGATTATGGCTCTGTTGTCTACTCCCCCAACACATCCCCCTTTTCTCCAAACTCAGGACTGCATACAATAGTAACACTTGCGCTTAAGTGACCGGCCTCCCCTGGATGACCCATCACTGTACCCTCTATGCCTCCCTCAACTGGCTCACCCTTGAAGGCAGGTTCCAACTTAAAATGCTGTCTTTTCCACACAAAGTTCACTGTAACCTACTGTCGATCAGCGTTAACGACCCTTTTTCCCCTTATCGGTTCCCAAGTGCAGTACTAGAGGGGCCGCCTGTCATATCTTTGACACCTCTCTTTACCACACCAAGCATGTGCAGAACTTCATCAAATTCCCGGGTCGTGCCTGAAAATAGTCACCTGTTGGCTAGTGCACCTTCCCGGTTAACAAAAACTAAATAAATAAAAAAAAATTAAAAAATACACGGGCCCTAAGTTTTACAATAAACTGCCCCCTGAACATCAGGCCTGTAGTTCAATTGGCTCATTCACCTTCTCCCTCAAGGGCCACCTCCTCCAATCCACCACCTGTGTCTGCCCCAGTAGGGAACCCCCCTGAATGCCCACCAACCCTTGAGTTACCTTGGAGTTTATAAGTATCTGTATAATGTCTCTGTTGTTGTGTGCTCTGTATTTTTTTTCTATTCTAGATGATCCTGTCATATGCACTGTTCCTATTGTAAATACTGTCAAATATTTCAAATATTGTTTTTACCTTTTTCTCTGTGTTATCGAATTTTTGTACCACTGGGCATTTGTGAAAATGGGCATTTTTGCTCACATACCTTCCAGTATAAAAATAAAATTGAATTAAATTGAACTAGAATGTTGTTTTAAAAACTTGACATTCCATTGGCTAGGAAAGAGTCATTAGCTCCACCTCTGATTAGACTACTGCAGCTGCCAATCAGGTCCTTGCTGTCCTTCAGGCAAACCACTTCTAACATGGCTGCTCCCACACAGTCCCATCCAACTCCGTAAAATATATTTTAAATTGAAACACTTTGGGCAGCATCTGGCTGTAGGTTCAAATCCTCCTGGTCCCTACTGGTGGTTGCTAGGCTCAGGGAGTATATTGAGAGGACAGGAGCCCCATCAGAAGCTCTGTTTTGTGGGCTCGCAGGCAGGAGCAAGTCTCTGCTTATGAGAGGCTCTTATACTGGAAAGAATCATGGCACTGGTAGTCCCAGCACCCTATTGTCCCCATTCTCTGTCTTCCTCTCCTTGACCCACGTGAGGTTTGGATTGGGTCAGAAAGCTGTTTACATTTATTTATTTTATTAATTTAGGTCCCCCAGCCTCCTGCTGGTGTCTGAGGGAGCCAGGAAAGTGAAAGTGAAAGTGGTGCTTTGAGGTGCTGAAAACTCTTGGAGGCCTCTCCCTAGCTCCCCGCCCTGTTTTGCAGCTGTTGGAGGTAGCGGGAGAGCATGGCATGCAAGCGGCTCACTGACCGCACATAGACACATAGACACTTAAGGCACTGATGGCAGAAAAAGGCTGTTGGCCCATCCAGTCTGCCTTCCTTACCCAACTATTCTGCCTTGCCCTAGTGGCAATCCTCCCCTTTTTTACTGCTTCCTTTCTCTCTAAACCCACTTGTCTGTCCCATCCCTGCTTGAAGCTGGTCATTGACTTAGCCTGTACAGCTTCTTCTTCTGGTAGCTTATTCCACTTATCCACCATCCTTTGCCTGAAGAAATGTTTCCGGACATCCTTTTTGAATCCCCTTCCCTGCCAGCTTAAGTGAATTCCCTCTCATCCCAGTGTTTGAACTCAAGGAGAATAGTTCTGTGGCATCTATTTATCCTATGCAGGTACTTGTACATCTCAGTAATGTCACCCTTTCCTTAGGGGGCAGTATAGTGCAGTGGTTTAGGACACTGAGCTGCAAACCTAGAGACCTGGGTTTGAATCCCACAACCCCCACTTGCATGCTGTATTTTTTTTTTATTTAGTTGTTTAACCGGGTATAGCACACTAAGCTGGAAGCTTTTTTACAGGAGCGACCTGGGAGCACAAGGAGGTTAAGTGACTTGCTTGGTTAAACAATTTCCCCTTTTCCCTTCTTTTCTACAGGGTGTCTAAGTTTAAGTCGTGCAGCCTTTCTTCATATGTCAAACCCCCAAGGCCATGCACCATCTTAGTTTCCCAGTGCTTGTAGTGCCTCTGTCTTGTTGCAGTCTTTCCTCCGGTGTGGGCTCCAGTGCCTTATGCAATATTCCAGATGTGGCCACACCAGTGACCTGTATAGAGGGAGGATCACTTCCTGCTTTCTACTGCTTATCCCCCTTCCTATGCATCACAACATTCTGTCTGCTTTGCTCACTGCCCTGTTGCAGTATGCAGAGGTTTTTAGGGCTCCAATATCATCACCCCTAAGTCCTTTTCTTCAGGAGTGCTATACGGCACCACCCCTACCATTTTGTATTGTATCCTTGGGTTCCTTTTCCAGCTGTGTGTTACTTTGCATTTTTTAGTGTTAAAGTTCAGCTGCCATCTCTTGGACCAGTTCTCCAACCTGCTCCAGTCCTCTTGGTTCCCTTCTCCCTTCCTCCATGTCTACCCCAGTGCAGATCTCTGTGCCCTCTGCATCAGAGGCAGATCTTAACCTTCATATCTTCACCCATATCACAGATAAAAACACTGAAGAGGACCGGTCCTAGTTCAACCCTTGAGGTACTCCACTGGTCACTTCTCTCACCTTGAATGTCTTGTTAGGCAAGAAGGTTTTTGAGCAGCTATAATAAAATGGCCAAACCACAATAAAATGTTAACATTTTCTCTAGGTTAGAGGGATATTCAGTGTCCTTTCCGTATTCATTCTAGGGCAAAGGGCGTAAGCAATAATGGTTCAGGAACCTCAAACATCTTCAGCAGTCACAACACAATCAGAGACACTTATTCAAAAGAGTCACACACACAAGAATAAGTCCGATCTTTCAGCCGAGCTGACAAACAATTAACAACCGACACAAAGTGCTGAGAGCCTGACTTGACTGATTTATAGAACGAAACCAAATAACGCAAGCTCAGTAAATTATTTCATTCTTGAGGTAACAATCCTGCACTTGAGAAGTGCAAAAGTAATTGGTAACCATGATGGTCTAGGGGATACTAGAACAGAAGTGAGACAGCACATAAAAAGACTGCTATCAAAAACATATTGACAGTAAACAGTTCTCCCCCACTTCCTGGCCCCCAACGGGCACCGACAGTGGTAGAGGGGAGTCATGATAGTGATATATCAGCTGAGGGCCTAGTGCTGATGATGTCACTGTCTGGTTACGTGTCCATGATCAGCCGAAGCACTACAGGTAAAGCATCTTCAGTTTTGAGACTCAGCAAAACAGTAGAGGTAAATCTTTTAGTATATATTCACGCCTTGTCCACCAACTCCCACATCTTCCACGTATTCACTTTTTTGGCTGCCTCCAAGGGGCTGTCTGCCTCACTAAACTGAACTGACCTCCTCAGGGCCTGGCTGATAGAGTCGGATCTTGCTCGGGGCACAGCGGCTAAACCCACACTGTCAGGCCCATTGAGGCACTGAAAACTGTTCCGTTTGCTCCCCGACCCTGGCGCCAATCCAGTAGAGGGCCGGCGGAGCGAAGATGCAAGCGGCTTCAGACACAGTTAAGCTCCTGACATTGGGCGGGTTGGAAGTTTCACCTATAAAACTGTTAATCCATAGTTCTTTCTGTATCCTGAGCACACATTTTTGAATAAAGTATATGCACCTACTGGTGTGCCACTTGCTATTTTTCTGGTGGCGAGTGCTCCATTTTTCTTTTTTTCTCTACTGATGACTATTGAAGTGGGCATCCCTTCCCATGGTGTAGTATCTTTGTTTTTGCAGTCTAATCCATAAATTTAAGCATCTCTTACAAAGTTGAAGTAATCCCTGTGGGGAGGGATCTGTAAAATGCGCTTGCCTATTTCTGTATAACCTTTCACTATAAGAGACCATTCAAGCAGATAAATTGCCTACAGCCTATGGCAATTTTAAACATTTTCTTACAGGTCATTCACTTTGTGGCATCATGCTGGCTTGTGTATGTACAGTGTGGTAGCCACCTAGCTATCTTATTGCATTTATAACCCCCATGAGGTCTAAGATTGAGCATAACAACTAAGTTCCTTATGATAATTCTGTTGTATTGCAGAATGTGTAGTACAACTGCTTATGCTGTGGATTATGTGTATATGTTCACCCTATAAACCTAATAAAAAGAAATTACAAAAACAGAAAAGAAAAAAAACATGTATTTTCTTTAAAGAGTAACTAGAAAAAGTCATACCACCTCTCAGTCAGATATCTTTCCACACATTCTATAAAGGGAATGTTTGTTTATCTGGGAATATAGGAAGTCAAAATTCTGCAAAATTCTGCTGGCAGACTGTCCACTGACACACACACGAACCCACGCACACCGCACACACACACTACACAGGGCCTTATATGGAGCCTGCACATCAGGTTTATGTATGGAATGATGAACAACAGAGCAGAGATTTTCCTGGTTAAGTAGACAAGGCTGGGGGAAGATTTTTCCAGCCACTGATAGCTCTCTGTGTTCCTGGGCCAGCCACCATCAAATGAATGAAACTGGTGATGTGCTCCTGCAGGAACATACTGAGCCAATCAGGTGTCACTGTGGGAGCACATCACCGGTATCATTCATTTGATGGTGGCAAATCTAGGAAGACAAAGAGTGCTGTCAGTGGTTGGTCGCTATAGTGAGGGACAGTTGGCTTCATTGCAGGACAGCTCACTGACTGACCAGACATCATTTAGTACCCTTCTGGGGTGAGTGGGGGGAGGGAAGGAGAGTGGCGGGGTGGGGATCTGTCCTTCTTGTTTTATTGGCTTGGTGGGGGCAGGGTTTTGGTGTACACTGTGGTTACAAATTGGACATTAAGTGGGGGCAAGTGGACTTATAATATACAACTTTGCCAGGACTGGGAAGAAGAGGGAGGTATGGATGTTACAAGACTGGAGGAGTTGGGGTTTTCATTTCTATGGTCAGGGCTGGTGGGAGGAGGGTAGCAGAACATAGCTACACAGGTGGGGTGTTTTTTTAAATAGTTAAAAAAATAGCTACTACACGGGGCAGGCCCAGTGGCATGGAAGGCTGACGTGCCAGTGATAATCATTTTTATTTTGCATTTCTTTTATTTACAAAATGTAATGTAACTCTCCTCCCCAACTTTTAAACGGGAAAACCCCCACTTTAATTTCACACACCAGGATGCCACATTTGTGTATGCCACTTGTTTTGCAAGAGGGCCCGAGACTCTGTACAACAGCAGGGTGTTATGCACAAGATGACAGCTATATGCAGGATATGAGGTCCTACAATTAAGCAGTAAAGTATGGCAGGGTATGCATTACTGAGGAATAATGGCATGCCTTGGGAAGTGAGCATGCGGCAATGACGAGTGTTTTATGCACTCAAGAAGTGCTGTTACCCAACAATTACTCACACCCTAGAGTGCCATACTGGTATCATAAAACGGTTCTTCAGATCAGTTTTAACAACTGAATAATGAGGTTTAGGATGTTAAGCATTTCTGACCTGTGCTGTTGTGCTGGAAAAACGTAAGACATCTGACTAATCACAGGCCTTGGTGTCTCTTACCCATTTTATAATTCGCATTACTGGCTAAACTACATCAGAGATTTACAATCATCTATGTGATAATGGCATATCATTTTTTTCTTACTTTGTTTCAAAATAGCTGTTTCTCCACTGTTGCAGCCCACCCAGTCCTTGAGACTGGGAGTGTACCCCTTTGGTGGCACTCTCATCTCTATCAGCTGCTTGCCCCAACACTTATGCTGGTGGGGATCGACAATGCAGGATCCAAAGGTACTGCCAGACTGGCTATCATCCCAGTTACAATGTTTGTTTTAACCCATCTTCTCCTGCTATTCAACCCTCCACCCATGAGGCCAGCACCCCTTATAAGATGGGGACATGGTCACAGATGCTACAACATACTCCTTAGGTGGGCAGGCTCCCTGGCCCATCACAGGAGTTGCTGGAGTGTTGAGAAGAAACCCCTCCTGGGTTGGGAAGCTCTGCAATCAGCAGCACCAAACCCGGCTCACCTGCCAGAATGTCCTAAGTCCATTCCTGAACCTATGTCACCAGAAATTGCATAAATTTAAGCAGCAAATGCAGTACGTGAAACATTGATACCTTAAAAAATAAGAACCTCCTAGAACTGGTCTTAATTAGATCCAGGAACGGTACAACTGGTGATAGATTCGTAGAGATCTGCAAACCTTTTTGAGTTTATCCCCAACTCTTTGCTTGCAGAGCTTTTATTTTAATACAGTGCATCCTAATGAGACTTTTAACTTGATGCAGTGACACCACGCCCACTGCCTCATCGAAGTCTTAGTTTTGTGTCCTGGCCAGAAAATGCTTTGGTGTTTCACTGTCCTGCTTTTTGCATCTAGTGAGTGGAGCTGAACATCCTCCACCATGTACTGTACATGAAATGTGCAGATAAGCAGCACACTAGGGTGGGGGAAGCAGCACGGTCATTGGCCAGTATAACTACTGGGGCGGCACAGCTTGCTGTTGGGTACGTTCAGTCACCCGCTCTCCCCAAGTTGACCTCATGCACAGCGCAGCCAGCCAGGGAGGGGTTGACAGGCAGTGCTTCAGGTGTGGGGCTTGCATGCCTGCATCCCAACCAGTTCAAGCCCTGTAGCTTCATAACGAAAAGTCAGCACTTTCAGCACTGCATTGTTTTGCAGACGTTACTTCAACGGTAAGACATGGCTGTATTTCAGTATTCAAACCAGCGTCTGCTCATCTGATAAGATATGCAAAAAGAAAGCATCTCAGAGAAGCAACGGTTAACTGTCAGTGTTCCTGTGTTCCTCGTACAGAGCAGCATGTGTCTATGACCCTGCATCTGCTTTCTTATGCAACAGACATTGTTCAGACAGTTAACTTTTCACCCCGATAGGGTACTAGGAAGATCAAAATCTGCATGTGGCAAACATGGCTTCTCCTTAAAGGGTCACTGTCATTTTGCATCATATTTTTTCTTGTTGAAAACCCACATTTTATATTTGCTTACCTTCCTTAAAATGCAGTAATGTTGCTAGTTGTTTTATCTGCTTCCTCTCTTAATAGAACTGAAATGCATGGTGATGGTGTAATTATACCCAGCCATGTTGTGTTTCAGATCCTTGATCGACTCTGGAATTGCTTGAAGTTGTCATTATTGTACTGTGACAGATACTGCGGCAAGGCATGCCTGGGCCATACATGTGGCACTGCCACCACCTATGATAAACCGGTGTCATCCAGTAAATTGTGGTTCTGGGGTGAATGCTGGAGAGACTCCAGTCGATCGAGCCACAGGGACTTCGGCTGTTAGTGGGTTCAATAACCGACCCAAGTTTAACAGAATAACACAGCTTTATTAACAACCAACGGCCTGCAAGAAGGAGGGTTAGTACAAATGTTAGTTATAAACATAGCCCTCTTAGGTGTCCTCCCAGGCAGGCCATAGAAACATAGAATTTGATGGTGGATAAGGACCGCTTGGCCCACCTAGTCTGCCCATTTCTCTACCTAACGGGTAAGCTGCAGATCCTAATTAACCAACAGCCTACCCCTTCCCACCTGGTACCAAGTTTTAAACAGACCACTTAACTCAGCCCCTGGGTACAACAGGTGTAGTATCCCTGAAGACCTGTAGACGTTTCTGCGGGTTGACCGGTGTTAGTGCATTTTAAACAGAGCAACATGCTAAATTCCGTAAAACCCCACAGGCCATGCAATTGCTTAAATGGCAGAAAAACCCTCATCACAGGGTATTTGTAATCCAAATTGCAAAAGACAGTGAAACACAGGCACTGTCCCTTGAAACAATGCCACACTGCAGTGTTCTCACAGTTCCTGGACCAGGATGGCTTCTCCTTGTACCCCCCCCATGGGAGGGGCTTATCTTGTTGCCTCACAGCCGTGCCCTGTTTCCTCCCATTGCCCTCTGGTGCCAGTCCAGGTCCTGTGTGCCACTAGGGTCCCCATCTGGCCTCTCATGTGTTTCTGGTCATTTTGGGGCCGGAGGAGCCACATCGTGGGACTGCTGCATTTCTTTGCACTTTAAATGTGCAAGCAGGGTCCGTGCATTAGCATTAGCATCTTGCCATTTTCTCGCCACTCCTGTGGCTAAACAATTGCCTCTCTGGTGGTCTCGACCCCCAGGATATGTCAGTTGGGGTTGGACACACAGAGGAGGTGCCTCATAAGTGGCCAGGTTATTTTGTTTAAAAGTGCCAATGAATGTTATAGAATGGGGGCATATATGAATATTAACGAGGCTGGATATTAATATTAATGAGCCTGATCACTGCGCTTGGGAACTGTGTGAATCGGAGTCAGCAAAAGGCAAGCCAGAGTGTTTCCAAAGCTAACTCAGCAGCCAGATGGTAGTGGGGAAAGGCTACAACAAGACTGTGGGGGCAAATATGTGAAAATACTGTATATTTTGGCTGCAAGAGCTCTCTAAAGTTGGGACTGCTGTTAAAACTGTACTGAACTGTTATGATAGCAGCCATCTTTGATACTTTAACCCCAGTACCAGCCAATCAAGGACTCAGGCTCCCAAAGACAGTGTGAACTGACTGCTGGGAGAGGTGTGAACCCTATTCTAGATGCCCAAATTAATAACCAATCAGTAATTGAAGGGAGCTAATGTTTAATAATTTTACTGATGGACAGCATGTTTCAGCCAGTCGGAGGCTGGGATTTCTGGAGTGAAACCCCAGGGACTTTATCAGTTTGGGGAAGTCTGGCTTGGACTCTCAGCAAGTCAAGAGGGCTCATTTTGTGTGTGGAGCAAAAGCTATGCAATCAAATGCCTGAAAACTTGGAAAAGGTTTTCTTCTGCCTGGAGAACCAGTGTTTGTGCATTTGAACCTGCAGTCGCTGGAAGAACCCTTAGTTGTGAAGAGGGTTTGTGAACTGGTGTGCCAGATCTTGAAGTTGGCAACTTGGACCTGAAGCTGAAGGAAATTATGGGAAAGAGTCTGCAGAGCTCCAGTGTTTAGGAATCTGCCTACATTGCTGAAATCCAGCTGTTTAAAGGTGGAGCAGCCAACCAAGAAACTGTATGCTGTTAGCGCAGATTGCCACTAGTGAGGTGGAATTCAAAGGAACCATTGCTGCACCATGGGGCTGTTAGTCCCCATTCAGGCACAAGACAGAGACTGCAACCTGCACAGCTGCAATGTGGAGCCAGGTAGGGGAACTGCTAACCCTTATCGAGTGGGGTGGATTCGGATGCACTGGGCCACAGGCGCGTGCCTGAGTGCTAGGGCACTCTGAACCCATTTGGGGAGTTGGACCATGGGGTCACTCCCGGATCTGGGCTCATTGTGGACCAGGAAGCCTTGCATAATGCTCCCTTTTTCCAACCTACCAGGCAGGCTGAAGGTGACAAGCTGAAGACTCTGCAAGCAAGTCAGAAAGTGACAAGCTGCTAGATCCTGCCACATCACACAGCCAGTGTTGCTATCCATTTGTTTTTCAACCCTATGGCACAGTTGTGCCTCTTGATTAGATCCACTGGGCTAGAACCTGAAAACCAGTGTCTTCAGAACCATAATACAGGGCTTGCCCTGACCAGGGGGTCTAGTGTAAAGTTGTCTGCAAGTGCAAAGCAGTTAACTTCCACAAACCCAAAGTGTTTCAAGGGCCCCAATGCTGGCCAACCCGCGGCAACATATAGGCCTGCACTGGTCCTGGGTACCCAAATAGACTAAGGGGGGGGGGCACTGGTACCAGTGGGGAGGAGGGTTAATGTGCTGTTGGGAGATGGGCACTGTTGTTAAAGCTGTTTGAATCTTCAAAGTGCCATCATTTTTCTGCTTTCCCATTCCCTTTTCCACATGATAAAAGAATTTGGCTGTTACTGTTAAAAGTAATAATGAGTAGACTGGACCCTATGCACTATGCCTAGGTGTCATGGAAACCAAGCACATAGGCATAGATATGCGTGAATGCCACACAGTGGGGTCCCGCGACTGCTGGTGGCATTCACGAATGGCACGCAAGGCAGTTATGCACCGTATCCTCTGGCTGCATGGTCAGCAACGCACCAGGGATGGGCGGGGGCTTGCCGGGGATGTGCCTGCACTATGCACCATTCACAAAGGCATGTAGTGCTGCTCACAGGGGGGCGTAGCAGTGAGTAGGGTAATGGGGGACCCTGCCATAACTGCTGTACATGGCAGTGTGCTGACAGACCCCTACCCGATCCAGGCTGCCAGGCGCAATCCCTCTACCCCTACAGCAATCCCACTCCCGTTCCATATGCCAGGGCCCCCCCCACACACAGCAGTGCCTCAGCCCCAGCTAAATGCAGAATCATACCCCCACCCCCTTGCCACACATCGGCACCCCATCCCTATAGGTAGTACTGTAACTCCCCCAACCCAAATTAGCCCCATCCCTGTTGTATTATGGCTGACCCCCACCTCACATGTATGCCCCGTCCCCAGTGTTGGACATGTCATCTCCCCGCACACACAGAGGTGACCTGGCCACAAATCCCGACCCCCAAACCTGGGAACCCAAGCATCAGCATTGGTAGCCAGTGGAACCCCCCACGGCACTGATAACACCACCCCTAGTCCCTGTGCCTGCCAGTCGATGCCATGGCTCAGGAAAGTCAGTGGCACAGCCCTCAACACACCTCCTTGGCTGCCAGCTGTCCAACTGATGCAGGGAGTGTGTTGCCTATATATAGAGGTGCGCTCCCACATCAGCTGGATGGCCAGTGGCAGTGGAGGTGTGCAGAGGGCTGTGCTGCTGACCATCCTGAGCCGCGGCACCAACTGGCAGGTACGGGGACCAGGGTGGTGTTGTCAATGCCATGGGGGATGGGGGGCCACCATCCACCAATAAGAGGGCTGACAAATGCAATCAGGGGTGGGGGAAACATGCTAAGCAGTACAGGACAGGGGCCACCAGTAGGGTCCTACGGTTGGGGAGAGGGTTATCGCTGCCTTGCTGACTGGTGCTGGGGCTCTGCTGGGGGTTCTCCATGATGCTGGGACCAGCAGGGGCACTTTATGTTGGAAGGTGCTTCATACTGGCTGCTGGGACTGGCGGGGCATTTTGTGTTGAGGGTGTGTGCTTGATACATCATGTTGGGATAGGGCGGTCGCTTCAGGGGAAGGGGCTCATATGTGCACCTAGGGTGCTAGCCAGAGGGAGAGTCCCATGATAACAGGGCACTGACAGTGGGGGTGCCTGGGTACCTGTGTGTATGTACGCACCTGGACCCACACCCTTGCACACTCACCAACTCCCACAGAACAGGGGAAACACTCTGAGACCCAGGCCGACCATCCAATTGGATACCCACCTGGGTCCACTACTCCACCTCCGGCTGCCCTGCGCAGTTCTGCATGCCGGGGGTGGGGTCTTGGACAGGTGGTGGCCATTTGTGCATACTCGCCTGTGCACACCTGTCCATGGGTGTGGAGCTACGCTGGTGGGGTACATGCCTCTGGCGCATACTTTCTGCCCATTGGTGCATAGCGCCCATTATTAGTCACAGTCATTAATTATATGTGTGTTACAGCATTTCGAAATAAAGTGGTATTCTGTGTGTGGGGTGACTGGAAGGGGAGGTGGGTAGATACAGCATCCCAGGGGGTTGTACTACGCAAACACCTGGCCTACTATAATTTTACTCTGGGTGGAGGCACCATGCTATTTACTAATACTTTTGGGAAAGAACCCCCAATTTTCATCAGAACAGAACCCAGGCCCCTTAACCTGTATAATAGTCATCAGGCAGGGGTAGTAGCCCACTGGCACATGGCGCCTGGGTTACATCCTGATGCAGCAAGCCACTGGATCTCTGCTCTCCCAAGGTGTCTATGATGCAGGTAGGCTTTCTCCCTTTGCTTCCT
The DNA here is from genome assembly GCA_016271365.2 of Neoceratodus forsteri. Lineage (NCBI taxonomy): Eukaryota > Metazoa > Chordata > Ceratodontiformes > Ceratodontidae > Neoceratodus > Neoceratodus forsteri. The sequence continues at coordinate 417,976,571 of JADMNL010000024.1, read as the reverse complement.
GATGAACCAGCTACCTTGGGCACTGACTGCAGGCTCTTCCAATCTTCTTCCACTCATTCTGGACTGCTGAGGCCCTGATCAGGCACTCAAACATCCTGGCTTCCAAACCTCTAGATCTAACACAGCCCAGCACCATACTGTAGTGTCTGCTACAGGATCTGGATCAGCAGCCTTTGTTTTTTTTCTCCACGCTCTGCCTTCAGCGTCACTCATGTGCTGGCTTGCATGTGGTTGCCACTCTCTTCCTCTCTGGAACTCAGCAGCTCTGTTCCCAGTTTGCTGTCTGCTTTTGAGGCCTAGGATGGCACAATTTGCATTCACTCTCTGCACTACAGACCTTTCCACCTTGAGATCTCCACCAGATCTGCCCTCTCCAGCACAGTCCTGCCTTTATATGCCCTAATCACAGTCTGTTTTGGTTTGTTCCTTGGGCTGTAACTTCAGAAACTTGACAGTCCACAGGACACAGAAAAGGTGCCAAAACCTGATGCCCCTCCTTTCCACAGAAGCCTCCTGGAGTCCTTTCCTCTGCGAAGTTTCTGAGAGCAGGGTCAGGCTTTCCATAGCAGGTCCATTACACTACCCCCTCCTGTAAGAGGATGTAGCCTTGCATCCAGCTGGCACAACTATGGGTCTGAATCCCAGTCCATAACATATTCCTTATGGCAACTAGGAGCCTTGCGCACTCTCTGTGGCCTGGTGCTGCTTCTGTCCACTGGCAGCACAGGGCTATGTATTGCCATGTTGCCACCAGACCCTTCACCAGGATCGGCAAGGTTTGTTCCTGCACGTTCAAGTTCTGTGGGCCCAATCACTGCACCAGGGCCTACTAGAGGAGCTATCTTTCTGGGCTGACCAATTTCTCTGTCCTCATCTTTGGAGCTTTTGTTGTCCAGAAAATGGGTAGCCCATGGTTCCTGTACCAGTTCCTGTTTCTGTTTCTGTTGGCAGCGCTGTTACAGCCTCCAGGTTACTGACGGCTGTCTGGCCACTTGAGGTGGAGGTGGGGGCTGTGGTTCAACAATTGTCCCCTCAGTGGGCCTGACCCCAGTAATAAGATTTCTGTCGGTTATAATGTATGATTACAGTCTGTCTGTCATTTACAGATAGCAGTTCATAAACACATCTGAGACCTTTTTTGTCCCTTGATAAGGGCCCTTGAACATGGCTGTAGCTTGGGGCAAACATCCTTTTCACGATTCTAATTCTTAACCCACACCAAGTCACCCTCTGCATAAACTTGGCTGGTAACCTTAAGGTCAAACTGCTCTTTCTGCTTACCCATGGCCTTCTCTTGGTGCCTCTTTACTGCTGCAGCCTGTGTACTGAGATACCCTCTCTAGGGGCTGACTAGTTTGAGACGAGACCATGGGGATTCTAGAGGTGGTACTTACAGCTTTCCAAGATCCACAAGTCAGACAGGCTTTACACAACTCTTTAATGGACTTTCTCCACCCTGGCCAGTAGTACCTGACCTGCACTTCCTTCATGAGCTTCTCTTTCCCAAGTGTCCCTCAGTGGCAGTGTCATGTAATGCATTAAGGATCTCTGGAACTACCCCCTTTAGGATGACTATACATTTGTGATCAGGCCTGCTCTCCTTATCTGTGACCTTCAGCATTAAAAGTCCTTGTTGTATACGGAGGTAAGGCCACACCGCTTGATACCTGCAAAGTTCGGGGTTATGTTGGACCTCTTCAGGGAATGCAATGAGTCTTTTCGTCAACCAGAACATCAGTCTGGTGACCACTGGATCTTCCTGTTGATGGTCTGGCAAACTTAGCCATTAAGTGTCCTCTTTTATATACTGTCAGGGGCCGAGGTTTCAGCACATCCCAGGGCCAGGACCTCTTCTGGTATTGTGGCACTCAATGTCACCACTGGGATAGGGCATCTGCATTATTATGCTGCTTTCTGGGGTGATGTATGACTTGACCGGACTGTGCCAACTGTTCCAGCCAACAAGCAAGCTGTCCTTCAGGCTCATAGAAGTTGTGTAGCCAGTGGAGTGAGCCATGGTCCATTCATAGCGTGACTGTTTTTCCAGGAAGTGGAAATGGCGTGTAAAGGTTACAACAGCTAACAGCTCTCTCCTTGTCATGGCATACTTACTCTCTCATGAGCCTGACTCGTGTAGGCGACCACTCTCTCCTTGCCATCTGCCACCGGGGCCAACACTGCTCCGATGCCCACCTCGCTGGCATTGGTGTCAAGGATAAACGGCAGTTGTGGGTTGGGATATGCTAGGATGAGTGGAGAAATCAGTCATAGTTTCAGTTCCACAAAGGCCTCCTGGCAGGAGTCTGCCCAGGCAAACTGTGTCCCCTTCTCAGTGAACTTGTGCAATGACTGGGAAATTTTGGCAAACTCCCATTGAACCTTCTGTAGTATGACACCAGTCCCAAGAAACTCCTCAGCCCGCCACCGAACGAGGTCCTGGCCAGGACCGCACTGCTTCAGCTCTCTCTGGATCTGTTCTGAGTCCATCTGCTGAGATTAGGTGTCCCAGATACTTCACTTTGCTTACACAATCTAAATGGCATGACATTAAACTCAGACAGTCCTTATTTGGTTGTGAATGTGGTCTTCAGCTGGTCCTTGGGGCAAACCTCCACTTGCCAGTACCCACTAGTCACGTCCAAGGTGGAAAACCAACGAGCCTTTGCCAGTAGATCGAGGGTGTCGTCGATATGAGGTAGTTGGTACGCAATCTGTGTGGCAACCTCATTCAGGCAGTGATAGTTCACACACATGCATACACCCACATCCGTCTTCCATATCAGGACTACTGGGGTGGGCCATGGGCTTGTGGAGGGCCGAACAACTCCCTGGTCCTTCATCTGATGCAGCTGTTCTTCAGGCTCCCCCTGATAATGGAGCAGGATCCTCTGAGATCCTTGCTTGATTGGATGGATGTTTCCAGTGTCAGCCTAGTGCTTGGTTAGCCTAGTACACCCCTGGTCATGATCTTGCAAATTGAATACATCAGTGCACTCCCACATCGCAGCCCGAGCTGCTCACATCTACTCTGGTGTCAGTTCAAACCCCAGGAAGTCTTAATGTATTCTGACTTATGCAGTTAGCCCTTCCAAATGAACTGCCCTGGAGATGAGAGAGTTAAAAGTCTATATGCTAATAGTGAAATGTTCAATAGGCTCGAGTTTGGTTTTCAAATCACTGTCCCTGGTACATTCTATGTAACTGCCAGATTGTTTACTCTGCCTGCCTAAGTCACCTCGGAGATTTCTCCTCAGCTTCTGTCGGGTGAAGCAAAATTCATCGGTTTTTCAAACTACCATTTATTTTAATTTTATTTTCAAATCTCTATCCTTCAGTTACAGGTTAGACTAGTCTAAGTTTACTTCATTTTGGTAAGTTTTTCAGTTTCTGAATGGTTACTCGCAACCAGGAGGAAACCGAAGACATTTATTTACTTTTTTTGAGGTAAAGTTTTATTTTAAAGTGTTTCTATTTGTGTATTTGGGTCCGGTTCTAGTTTTGGTTTAAAAAAACAGATATTTTACTTGTTTTTTCTCCCGGTCGCTGATCCGACCATAAACCGATACTTTCGCTCTGAATTTGCTTATCCAGGCTTAACCGCCACCTGTAGATAAGTATTAATTTGTGTTTTGTGAGGTTATGTCACAGAAACCCAAGAAAAGAACCGGTCACACTCGGATTCAGCATTGTACTGAGTGTGGAGAGCCATTTGCCAACGCTGATCCGCACCTTGTTTGCATGTTTTGCTTGGGGTTTGACCATCTTGAAGCAGATTATGAGATCTGTAAAAAACATTCCCCAGAGTACGCTTGACAGGCCTCTAAATAGACTGAGAGAAAGGATGGCCGGGAAATCTGCTGACACAGATGGCCGGTTCAGTTCCGCACCAAAAGATAAACCAGTGGAACCGGAGGGGGTGCCCTCACACCAGGGTGAGACCTCCTCGTCCAAAAGAAGTGCAGAGACAGCCCTTGAAATGGCTTCTGCAAAGAAAAAAGAGAAAGAGTGCTGATTTAGAACCACAGAAACAAACTGTTGTGATTCCAACCGCTGTGGAAATACCGAATGCAATTTGCATCATTCAGTCGCTGCAATCCGGTTTGGGTGAACCAGTTCAGTGTCCACTACCTCATGCCTCGGTTCAAACGCCTGGTATCTCAGTTCCCTATAGTTCATATGACCCAGAGGCATACTATGAGCAGGAGTATGATGATGATGATGAAGAGGAAGACTTCGATGAGCCCATTCAGCCAGATGTTTCCCTTGACCATCAAGAGTCTGATTCCCCTCCTCGCTCCTCTGGGGACCCCTCCTCTCACTATGCCTTTATGAAAAGAGTGGCAGTGACCCGGGTGCTGCCTGCCCAGGATGCCCCTGAAGAGGAAGAGGAGCCCAACTATGTAGAAATGATAGATGTGCCTTCTACCAAGAGACTCATGATACCCATCCACAAGTATCTGAAGAGGCAGACCATGAAAATTTTGCAAACCCCTACTTCCATCCCTCTAGTTGATAAAAAAGATGGAAAGGAGGTATTTGCTGGCTGGGAATGGTACTGACTTTTTATTTAACCATTCCAGCCATGAGGGGGTGGTTCAAGCTGCAGCCTGTGAGAAAGCAGGCATTCCTCTGGCCTCTCATCCTCCTGACAAGGATTCGAGGAAGATTGACTCCATGGCCAAAAAAAGAGTACCTGGAGGCTTCCCTGGCCATCAGGGAGGCCTCCTATATGGCCTATGTGTTTAGGTACCAGAAGTCGTTATGGGAGTCTATAAGGGAATTGGCTAAGACTGCTCCTCCTCAGCTGGCAGCAGATTTGGAGGAGGCTGCCAAGAATGGCATAGAAGCATCCAAATACCAGTTTCTCATGGCTGTGGATGCAAATGACAGTGCCTCAAGAGCTATGGCCACTGCAATTTCCCTGAGAAAGTTTGCCTGGCTTACATACACAAATCTCTCCCAGGATACCCAAACAAAAGCCCTGTATTCCCCCCAGTACAGAACTGTCTGTTTGGGGAACAGACAGAGGCTTACATGAAGAAAATGGACGAGTACAGGGTTGCTTATAAGAGTGCTGCAGCTAAGGAGAAGGCTGCCACTTCACAAAAGCAACAAGGTAGGGGAGGCAGGGGCAGGTCTTACCAGAGACCTTTCTACCAGGCCCAAGCCTTCTCTGCTTACCAGCAGCAGCGAGGCTACTTCAAGGGTAGAGGCAAAAGTGGTGCCAGCTGTGCTGGCCCCAGTCCCCAGCCCAAAACCCCTACCAAGCAGACCCCCTGAGGTTATTGTCAGGGCCGCTTCCTCAATTCCAGTAGGGGGCAGGCTGGCTTTTTACTTCCAGACTTGGCAAGCCATTACCACAGACAAGCGAGTCCTAGAAGTAATAAGCCAGGGCCTTGCTCTAAGCTTCAAGTCCTTTCCAAAAACAAGAGCAAGGTCATTCAAACCTGCCACCAACTCAGAAACAGTACTACTGGAAGCAGAGGTATCCACTTTACTGCAAGACAAAGCCATGGAACCTGTCCCCTACCCTCACAGGGGGAAAAGGGCTGTATTCCTGGTACTTTCTAAACTTGAAGAAAAATGGGGAGTGGCGGCCATTCTGGATCTGAGATACCTGAACAAGCACCTGACAATACCAAAATTCAAGATGGTCACTCTGGCTATGATCCTTTCCACTCTCAGACAGGGGGATTGGTTGGCATTCCTAAACCTCAGGGATGCCTACATTCACATCCCCATCAGACACTCCCACAGAAGGTACCTCCGATTCGAGTTGCCATCAGGCCATTACCAGTTCAGGGCTCTGCCCTTTGGTCTGACCTCAGCTCCAAGGACCTTCACAAAGTGCATGGTAGTAATTGTGGCACCCCTGAGAAGGTTAGAAGTCACTGTTTTTCCCTACCTGGATGACTGACTAGTCATGGGGCACTCCCCTCAGCAGGTGGAGGACGCCTTGGTGCTCACACAGGATACCCTGCAGTCTCTAGGGTTTCTGGCAAATTACAAGAAATCAGTGCTGAAACTTGTTCAGCTCTTGGACTTCATAGGTGCAGAACTTGACACAGTTCAAGCCAAGGCCATCCTGCCACCAGGAAGGATGGACAGCCTGGTCCAGTTGGCAGGCTCTTTTCACCTGCACATCCTTCGACCAGCAAGGCACTTGCTTCAGTTGCTGGGCCATATAGCTGCTTCAACAGCAGTCGTCCCAGGGGCCAGGTTTCAAATGAGAGACACTCAGTTTCACCTCAGGTCCTTCTTGTCTCAGAGAAGGGATTCTCTTTCCAAGATGGTACCGGTGACAGCCACTCTGCTACAGGCCCTGCAGTGGTGGCAGGACAGGGACAACCTCAGAGTGGGTGTCCCATTCCTGCAACAGTCTCTGACTGTGGTGTTGACCACAGATGCCTCCCTTTTAGGGTGGGGAGCCAACTTTGGAGAGCACAATACACATGGTACCTGGCTCAAGCAGGAGTCACTCCTGTACATAAACTTGCTGGAGCTCAGAGCAGTGCTTCTAGCACTCTGATCATTTGCTACAATGGTACAAGGGAACGTGGTGCAGGTCAGGACAGACAACACTACTACCATGTATAACATAAACAAACAAAGTGGAACATGGTCCTCTATCCTGTGCACAGAGGCCATGAAGATTTGGAGCCTGGCCTACTCCCTCAGGGTTTCCCTCTCTGCAGTACACTTGTCAGGAAAGGACAATGTCCTGGCATATGCTCTCAGCAGAATCAACTAGAGCCACCACGAATGGGCTCTGAACAGACAAGTTCTGCAGACAGTGTTCAGGAGATGGGGCACTCCAGAGATAGACCTCTTTGCAGCCCTGGACAATCATCAGTTGCCTTAGTTCGGTTGCAGGCCCCCAGCACTGGGCTCAGTGCCTCTGGATGCACTGTTACTGGACTGGACAGGCAAATTCCTGTATGTCTTCCCTCCATTTCCTCTGATACCCAGAGTTCTGATCAAACTCAGGTGCCAGTCAGTGACAATGATCCTGACAGCCCCAGATTGGGCCAGGCAACTGTGGTACTCAATGCTGCTGGCCCTGTTATTATCCAGCCCAGGTTGCCTACCCAGAAGACACAGCTTGCTGACCTCCTCCCAGGGTAGGATCCTGTACCCCAACCTCATATCCCTCTGGCTCAAGGCCTGGCTCTTTAGGGCCTAGAGTGTGCAGGCCTGCATCTCTGAAGGGGTTTTGGATATTCTAAGGGTCTCCAGGAAACCCTCCACTAGGAAGACTAACACTTCCAAGAGGAAAAGATTCTCAATTTGGTGCTCCCAAAGAAACACTGATCCACAGGAGGCTGGCCTAGCAGTTCTGTTGGATTATTTGGCACACCTTCATTCATTTGGCCTTCTGCCCTGAAGGTGCATTTGGCAACTGTTTCTGCCTATCTTTCAGCAGGAAAGGGCCCTTCCCTACCTTCTAATGCTATCTTCAAGATTTTTTTAAGGGGTTGTTCCATCTGCTTCCTCCACACAGGTAGCCTACCCCTTCTTGGGACCTGAACATCTGCATAGAACAGTTGATGCAGCCCCCCTTTGAACCCACGTCCTCAGAAGAACTCAAGTATTTGACATGGAAAACTGTATTTTTGGTGGCTATCACTTCAGCGAGAAGGATAAGTGAGCTACAGGCCTTGTCTGTGGAGCATAACTACATTGTGGTCCACAGAGATAAGATTGTCCTCAGGACAAACAGGAAATTTCTCCCTAACATGGTTTCGTTTTTCTATTTGAATCAGTCCATTACATTGTCTGTTTTCTTCACTGAACAATCTAGTTCAGGAGACTGCAGGCTGCATAGCCTACTGTAGATGCCAAAAGGGCTATCAATTACTATTTGGATCAAACAAAATGCCATAGAAATGAGTGTACTCAGCCTTTCCTCACCTATGGAGAAGTGGGAAAGGGCAAGCCAGCCACAGTGAGGATCATTGCATGGTGGATTGTGGCCTGCATTCAGTTTTGCTATGGAAAACTGGGTAAGGAGCCACCAGTGGGCTTGAGGACCCACTCCACTAGGGGGACAGCTGCTTCCATAGCAGCTGCAAGAGACATCCCTCTGCTTGAAATTTGCAAAGCAGCTACCTGGAAAACTGTTCATGCTTTCACTAAGCACTACTGCCTGGACACCCAGGCCAGGAGTGATGCCGGGTTTGGTGCAGCAGTATTGCAGAGTCTATTTCCCAAGTAGGTTCTGTGCCCACCTCTAAGGGGCACTGCTTGGTAGTCTGCATAAGTCAGAATGCAGTAAGACGTCCTGGGGTTTGAAGAAAAAATTACTTGCCACAGTAATCTTGTTTCTTCCAGGGGAGTCTTACTGCTTTCTGACCTCCCACCCTGCCTCCCCTACCAGAACCTAGGGGCACCGCACTCCAGCTATTCTTTTTATACTGTTGAGCCACTGGGTTGGTACTCTTGGGCACCTGTGACTTGAATCTTGTTATATGCACTTCTTAGGGTGGCCAGTCATTTATAACTTTGTTAGTTTTTATATAGTTGTTTAGAATAACTTAGATGTCATTATAGTTTGCTCATAAGAATCTGGCAGTTACATAGAATGTACCGGGAACAGTGGTTTGAAAACTGAGCTCGAGCCTATGGAACGTTTCACTACTACTGAACCCACATAATGGACACCCTTATAGCAGAGGCCTGCTTATAATGGATGGATCTGCCTTGCCAAAAGCTACAGTATGTCTGTAATGTTAAAAATCACATTTATACCATACTCTGCAGCCCTTGTATAGCGGACACTGTGAGTTCCTCTCTGCCCCTGTTACATGCTGCAAACTACCTGCTAGCTGTCGTCTGATCACATTTTCTGCTCAGCCCCCCGATCTCCCTATCAGCACAGGTACTGTATAGCAAAATGTTTTCAGTCTTGTTTACTGCTCGGTTCCCAATCAGCTGTAAATAGCAGGTTCCCATGCCCTTGGTTGGCAGAGTAGGGGGCATGTTCTGATTTTAACTCTTGTGTGTGAGCTGTGGTAGAGGAGAGGTACATTTTAAGACTCTAAGATATAGCAGACACCCCTTAAAACAGACAAAACCTGCTTGCACAAACGTGTCCGTTATAAGAGGGTTCCACTGTATTAGCATATAGGCTTTTAACTCTCTCATCTCTGGGGCAGTTCAATTGGAAGGCCTAACTGCATAAGTAGAATACAGCAAGACTCCCTTGGAAGAAACAAGATTACTGTGGTAAGTAATTTTTTCTTCTCGTTCCTTGAGTTGTAGTTTTTGAGATAAGGTCTGTTCCCTGCAACCTGGCACTTATTCTCCTTTTGGGGTGTTTGGAGGTCTGATTTGCAAGCCTTGAACTGTGGTCGAGTCCTTAGGCAGTATCGTCACTTTGGGACACACACAGACAGACAGACAGCCTGAACTGCTGGTGCTGCTTTTATCCACAGGGCATCTCAGTGCTTCTTCCAGTACAAGCCAACACTGCAGCTCACTTGCTTTGACTGCCAAACTGATGGTTTCACTTTTGTTTCTCTTCTCTGGCCCCTGTTTTGCAAGAAAAACATTTCTGGGGCTGACCAGAGACTACAGGGGCACCAAGGACTCAGACCAGGTGGCAGTGGGCAAACAGGAGGAGGAAAACAGTGCTCTAATAAGCTCTCAACCTTAGTGGTGGTGGTGGTGGTGGTGGGGGAGCATTTACACATGCATCTTCTCAGCCCTCTGAATCCCCAAGGACTATTGTGATGGGTTCAGAGGTCACCAGCAAATCTGTCTATAAATTTCAGCCTGTTAGAAACCTGCTTTGCACCAGATACTGTTTACAAGCACAGCATGGGTGGGACAACATTCCAAAGCCTGCTTTGCCCTGGAATGGACTGGCCAATGAGACGTTGAGTTTCAGCCAGTATAAAAGAGATTGAAAACAAGGCTCTGGGCTCTGTTTTTGCTGTCTGCATGACCAGGACGACTACAAGCCATTCACAACTTTCAAGGCTAGGTTCTTAAAAGTGTGGGACTCCCACGCCCCCCTGCACATAAAAAGGGTCAGAGGCACCCACCTTCCCTGGATCACCGCTGATATCATCAACAGATGCCACTCCAGGGACCTCGCTTGGAAAACTCACAAGAAACTAGGCACCCAAACATCTCTCCAATGCTACCGGGCCCGCCACAACTCCTATACCACACTCATTCACCAGGCTAAAAAGAACTACTTCCTATCGGCCTTCAGCGCAAACCTTAACCACCTGACAAATTTTGGGAAATCATTCAAATCCCTCTTCTCCCCCCCCCCAACCCAGCCGCCATCACCGACACTATCACTACAGGACACTACCATCACTGACCCCTGTGAGGTAGCCGCCACTTTCAACACCTATTTCTCCAGCTGCACGGACTCGCTCCTATCGTCCCTCCAGCACCCACCCACTCCGTGCTCCCCCCTCCACCAAGAGCACTCCTACTGACCATCCAGCTTCTCCTTTCACCCTGTATCCCTGGCCAAAGTACTCAAATCCCTATGGTCCCTAAACCCAAATAAAGGTAAATGCCCCATGGCCCTGGATGCCAAGATGTTATACTTGTCTGCTCCCGCCATAGCTGCCCCACTAGCCGATCTTTTCAACCTCTCCTTCTCACTAGGCAAATTACCAACCGAATCCCTCCCTAAAGGGGGTGACCCCTCCTCACCGGGTAACTATCGCCCCATCTCCCTCCTCCCGATTCTGGCCAAACTACAGGAACGTCTTGTCCTTGCCCAACTCTCTCCCAATCTGGATGCATCCTCCTTCTTTACCCCATACCAATCTGGCTTTCGCAACTCACACTCAACTATCACTTCCCTGCTAAGAGTCACTGATGCCATACTCATGGCATATGGACAATGGCTACATTACCTCTACCATCTTTATCGACTTGGCCAAGGCTTTCAACACCATCTCTCATGCTCTGCTTCTTTCTAAACTAAAAGATGCCGGCCTCTCCGAGCTGGCTTCCAACTGGTTTCACGACTACCTGGTAGGTAGGCACCAGTCTGTAAAAATCGCCTCCCACATCTCTAGCCTACTAAGAGTTACTGTCAGCGTTCCCCAAGGCTCAGTCTTGGGCCTACTGCTCTTCTTCATATTTTTAAATGACCTCCCATATGCCTGTCTTTACTCATCCATGCACATGTATGAGGATGACACAGTGCTGTACGCCACAGGCCCTTCCACGAGCGATGTGCTAATCTACTACAGCAGGATCTCAACACCATCCAGCACTGGTTCCGCTCAAACCAACTATTCCTAAACCCTAAGAAAACTATGTCACTAACCTTCGGATCACAACAATAGACTCTCCCACCAAGCCTCTTGCCCCCCCTTCCAAACACTGGACGGGACCCTCCTGGAAGCATGCACCACTTTCAGATACTTAGGTGTCTGGCTCGACCAGCACCTAGATTTCTCCACTCATATTGATTCCATCCACAAGAAACTACTCCCTGAACTCGGTGTCCTATATTGGTACAAAGGCTGCCTCTCCTCTCCAGCCCGGAAAGCTATTGTTCAAAAGATGATCCTCCCAATACTCGACTATGGTGACATAGTCTGTGGCACTGCTCCCTCCTCCTCCTCCTTAGCCAGCCTTGACACAGTTTTTCACTCCTTCTGTTGCTTTATCCTGGATTGCCCACAAACAACCCACCACTGCGCCTTATACAGTTCCCTAGCCCTGCCGTCCCTCCAAGACCGCAGATTAACCCACTGTGCTAGGACCGCAGCCAAATTCTGGTCCCAGTCCCTTACCCCCTACCTGGCCTCTGTCCTCTCCCCACAACCTCCCCCTGCCTACTCCCTCAGAAGCACGGACCCCAGGCTTCTCCACTTCCCCTTCATGCGTACAACAACCAAAGGACAAGCAGCTTTCAAATTTCGTATCCCCAAGCTCTGGAACGCCTTGCCAGCCGATATTAGACACTCATCTAACCCCCGCCACCTCAATCTCCTACTCAGCACACACTTCTCCTCCAGCTGCTCTTGCTTTTAGCTAGTTCCGACTATGTGCATGTATTTTGTGTTCTCAGATGGTATTTTGTGTAATTTTATCCATTTGTATTTCCCCCTTCTCTGTTTTCCTTTGTTTCTACCTGCCGATTGTCTGTAATGGCAGGTGGCCTCCACGCTGTGATGTACAATTACTGTGCCCTGTGATGTACTATTTTATTGGGACTTGTCCCCCAGGATGCATCTGGAATCAAGCAACCCTGCTCAGTATGCCTTCCTGGTTAAACTCGTAAATAAATAAATAAATAAATAAATAAAGCCAGAGATCTAATGACTACTAGGAGCTGCAGCCCTGGCAGGCCACCCAAAAAGTGTGCACATGTCTGAATTGAAGCGGAGGAAGCAGCTTCTACTATGGATGCTCAGATATCTGTTTTGATAGATGGATATCTCAGATTTCAGCAAAAATTTAGGATTTCAGATTTTCAGATAAAGATGCTGAAAATCCTAAATCCTAAATATTAGGATACCAAATCAGATTCAGAAATCTGATCCAATTTGGCATCTGTGTGACTTCCACCACTTGTTTTACATAGGTGACATGGAAATTGTCAGCAGATAAGAACCGCTTGGCCCATCCAGTCTGCCCATATTCCCTACCTACCTACCTACTGTAATACCACAGACCCTGCTTGGTCTCTGGCTTTACCACCCCCCCCCCACCATTTCCAAACTAATAAAATTCCCTTGTGCCTATCCCATGCGTTCTTGAATCCTGCTACAGTTTTTGCTTTGACCACCTCCACTGGGAGGCTGTTCCAGGCATCCACCACTCTTTCTGTCAAGAAGTGCTTTCTAACATTTCCCCTGAATCTACTCCCCTCTAGTTTCATAGTCTCTTTGTTCTTGAGCGTCTTTTTTTTCTGAAAAATGCTTTCCTCTTGTGAAAGTCTCTATAATTTCCCCTCACTCTCCTTCCTTTCCTCTAGGGTTTACATTTTGAAGTCATTTAGCCTCTCCTCATTGGGCTTTTGATACAGTCCCAGCACCATTTTAGTCGCTCTCCTCTGGACCACCTCTGTTCTGTCTATGTCCTTTTGGAGATGTGGTCTCCAGAACTGAACGCCGTATTCTAGATGGGGTCTCACCAATGTTTTATACAGCCGTATCACCACCTCCCTTTTTCTGCTGGTGATACCCCTCCCTATGCACCCCAGCATCCCACTAGCTCTCCCCACTGCCTCGTCACACTGCTTGGCCACATTTAGGTCATCAGATATTATTACCCCCAGGTCCCTTTCCTGCTTGGGGGTCATCAGTACTACTCCCCCCCCATCTTGTGCTCCGACCCTGGGTTTCTGTACCCTAAGTACATGACCTTGCACTTCTTCACATTGAATCTCAGTTGCCACACTTTGACCACTCCTCAAGCTTTCTTAGATCACTATTCATTCGCTCCCCCACCTCCCCCCGGAGTGTCTACCCTATTGCAGATCTTTGTGACATCTTCAAAAAGGCATACCTTCCCTTCTAGCCCCTCTCTGCAATGTCATTAATAAAGACATTAAAGAGGACTGGACCCAGTACTGATCCTTGTGGCACCCCGATGGTCCCTCTTCCTTCCTCAGAGTGAACACTGTTTACCACCACCCTCTGTCTCCTATCCCCCAACCAATTTCTTACCCAGTTTACCACCTTTGGACCCACTCCTAGTCTGCCCAGCTTGTTTACGAGTCTCCTATGTGGAACGGTGTTGAAGGCCTTACTGAAATCTAGGTAGGCCACATCCACTGCCCCACCCTGAGCTACCTCCCTGGCCACTCAGTCAAAGAAATCTATCATATTTGTTTGGCATGACCTCCCTGTTGTGAATCCATGTTGCCTTGGATCCTTTATGCCTCTGGTTTCAAGATATTCCACAATCCTTTCCTTCAGCAGTGATTCCGTTAATTTCCCCACCACCAAAGTCAGGCTTACTAGCCTGTAATTTCCAGCCTCCTCCCTGCTACTGTACCACTTTTGTGCAAGTTCCCCACACCCTACAACACATTAACCCACGTCTGCCCAAACCATCCTGTAAGCTTCAACCTCCCTCCTCCACCTCCCCCACCTCCCCCTCAAGCCCCTGAGAGCACAGCACATGATACTACTGTCTGTTTGACAATGTAAAATAAACTAATGTGTTATTATATATTTTACACTGGCACGAAAGAATCCTGGCTCCTGATTGGTCAGTTGGCCATCACAGCAGGGATGTTATCCTGTCATAACATCCCTGCTGATGATCTGGCTGAGCAACATATTGATTGTTTACATCTTTTCTTAAAAAAATATTTGTAAACACTAAATAAAATTCTTTAAAATTCTTTTTTTTCTGTATAAAACAACAAGCCATTATATAATAGAAATAATGCCCTCCAGGGTGGGTGTTATGCTGGGATAACATCCCTTCTCGGGTGTTGGATGCCCTCGGCCGGTGGCCTTGGGCTCAACCACCTGAGGGGGGATGTTATCCTATCATAACACCCAACTGTCAGGTATTATTCCTTTAGTATCCAACTTCAGTCTACATGTCAGCTCCTTTTCATAACCCCCCAGCTGTGCAAAATCAGGAGCCCAACTCCCCTGAACCCTGACACAAGCCTCCCACAAGTTACCCCCAGTTCATTTAAGCACCCCCTCCCAACTACTGTCCTCCCTACCTCAGCACCCCAAAAAATAGTGAAATATTGTCTGGTGAGGGTGAGGGATGGGTTCTCCATGGCATGTGGACCCACGGTGGAGCAGCTTACACTCACCATCGGTCCTGGTAGGTGACTGAATGGTGACATCCCCCTATAGTAACACCTGAATAGCCACTGCCAATTATGTTAGTAACAGTTGCATTTTATATATGTTTTCTATAGTTGTGAATTCATCCCATTATTAGTATGGTAAATATTGTACCTTAAAGCAGCAGTGCAACAAAAAATATATTTCCAAAAAGCTAGTTTCAGCTACAGTTGATAATCATATTAGCATACCTGTCAATATTTCTTGTCTAGGTACCTCCTGGGCTGCGCTCCATGATTTTTAAAGTTGTTTATTTTCTTGGTTCTAATCCTTACAAGGTCTACAATGCTATTTCTAAGCCACGAGTGGCAGCCATTCTTTTTTTTTTTTTTTTTTAGAAAAAGCTAACTTAATACATTTGAAAATACTCAACGTTTGGTGGAACTAGAAAATGTTACTGCCAAATAAAACTAGAAGATGCCTGGAATCTATTACAGTGAAAAAAGTAGGGTCAAATTTTGTTGTCAAATTTCATTGCACTGTTGCTTTAAACAATATTTAGTCTGCTTTCTGTTTCAGTAAAAGGCATCAAACTACTGTATCTAGCAATTCCAGCTGTCTTTCTCTAGCGCATCTGACTGTCTCCAACTGACCTCACAATGTTACATCACCGCCTGTTACCATGGTAAGCACTGAGTTGTCATAAGTGTAAAGTAAACAAAACCCATGGGAAGATTTGTTATACAAACTTAAAAGGCAACAGAAAGCACTAAGAGCTCCATACCCAAGTGTGTGACAGGTACTCAATTTGCACATTACGTGCAAAAACTTTTTTTTTTTTTACTTATTGTTCACTGTAGTGCAGTACATTGCATTAGACTAATTTTTGCTTACTTCCAGGCTGACATTTCCTGTAACTACAAATCCCGGAATTCCCCAGCAGGTGGCATCAAAGGAGGGCTGTACGTAGTCCATAGGAGAATAGCGGGACCAGTAAACATCTGATCTAGTGTTACTCAGATAGTATCCTAGCAATTAGGATACCACCAAATACTTGCCGTTTGGCAGAATAGTGGATCCGGTCGGATAGCAGTGCAATCCGACCGTGGATCCAATCCTTCCCTGGATCCAGGTCAGATCCTGCATTATACAATGTTGGATCCCTGGATCTGCCGTCGGATAACGTGTGATCTGACCTGGGATCTGACCTCTGAATTCAGCCAGATCCCAGGTCGGATCCCACTTGGACAGTGCTGCTATTCGACGGATCATAGTCGGATCCACGGAGGCACTATCTGAGCAACACTAATCTGATCGGAACTTATAAAAGCTCAAACATGCACTGCAGGCATTGACTCTCTCACTCCTGCAGTCCTGCTCTGATGTCAGCTGCAGGGGAATCTGGGATTTGTAGTTATAGAAAATGTCAGCCTGAAAGTAAGCAAAATTACTTTGATGCCATGTACTACACTACAGTAAACAGTAACTAAAAAAAAAAATGTTTTTGCACACGAAGTGTAAATTTGGACCAGCCCCCCATTTAGGTGTGGGGCTGTTAGTGCCGACTGTTCCCCTGTAATAAATTAGCCACTCCAACATCACATTCAACTTTTGCATTTTTATATTGCAGCAGTTTATTTAGCATATAGCTTTGGTACCTGTGTAGTTCATGCATTTTTGAAAAATTGTTGCACATTGCATTTTATTGTTCCTGTACATGTACCTGTTATTGTCACTATTTTGTAAATTGTTGTTAAACTCTGTAATTCATACAGTTTGCACAATGTTTACAAACTTTTGTATCTCTGAAATGTATTGTTTGTACCTTTTGCAGTTTAGAAGTGAGAAACAAGGAAGTGCCCTAGCTGGGATCTGAATCAAGGCCTTCTTGGAAAACTGTCCCACTACATAACCAGCTATGCTACCAGGACAGCTGCAAACCTGGGAATCCCAAAGGCACTCATCTTTCTCGATGCACACGCTGCAGCCACACAAATTAGAATTACATTTTTATTTACAAGGAGCACGGTGTGCATATATATTTATTGCTCCTGCACGTGCACTATTGTCGTCACTATTTTGTAATTGCTATTGCCGTTTCACTGTGTAGCTAATGCATTATTCACAATTTTTGTATTGTTTCATGTTTCTGTAATTATTTGTACCTTGCAGTTTATTGTTCCTGCACATGCTCCTGTTGTCACTATTTTTGTAATTGTTATTGCTGTTCAAGTTCAGTTGGCATTCATCTGTATCCCCCTCCCCCGGGTTGTGCCTGAAAATAGGCAGGATTTGTCTAGTGTACTTACCCGGTCAACAAAACTAACTAAATAAATAAAATAAAATAAAACTCTCTAACTCATGCATTTTGTACAATTATTGTGTTGTTTTATGTTTCTGTAACTCACTGTCATATTAGTTATACAACTTGTACTTTGCATTTTATTGTTCCTGTACATGCACTGTTGCTGTCACTATATTTGTTCTTATTGTTGTTTGCATTTCGCATTTTATTTTTCCTGCACATGCACTGTTGTTACTATATTTGTTATTGTTATTGCTGTTAGTATTTTGCATTTCATTGTTCCTGTACACTTTATTTTTTTATTTAAAATGTGTTTACTGGGTTTCCCTGATCGACTATGGCCTGATCATCTGTGGCTCGGCCTCAGCCTCCACCCTAAGGCGGGTATCCTTGACCCTAAACAAAGCTTGCAAGCTCATCACTGGATCCCACTGCCTCACCCACACCTGTGATCTATGCTCCCAAACTGGATGGCTACAATTGTCTAATCATATCAAGTACCAGACCTGCTTAATGGCGAAAAAAAATAACATTGGGCTTAGCCCCCCCAGGTGTCCAAGCATTCCTCCGCATGGCACAAAATCCACGCTCCACCAGGGGCTCTGAATCACAGCTTCTGCACATCCCACACTGCCGCACCACACAGGGGCAAAGATCCTTTGCTCACAGAGCTCCCAGCTAGTTAAATGGCCTTGGCAATGACATATCCTCCCTGCCTACACTAGGCCCCTTCAAATGCAACCTCCGCCTCCTTCTGTCTGCCTCCAGCTCCTGTGATTGTCTGCCTTAATCTGCTGTTCCTAATCTAGCACTTGCTCACCCCCAATTTCCTCCTTTAACACTCCTCCCCCCCCTCCTTACCCTCTCCCCCTTCCCTTTCTGCACTTTTCTTGTGCCCGACAAATGCCACTGGCTGCACCAGATTTGTTGTCCCTTCCTAGCTTACCCTCCCTACTGGCTCCTTGTACCACAGTAATGTATGTATGTAACTGTTTGGAATTGACTGTAAATTGTTTTGCTCTCCACCATTTCAAATTGCATTGTTCTTTCATGTTGCATTGTTCTTCTAAGTGCCTTGTCTCCTATTGCTTCTCAATTTGCTGTGGAATGTTTGTAAAAGAGCCTTGGCTCAAAGGTATTTATAATCCTAGACTTCAAATAAATAAATAAATAAATAAACAAGGGCATAAATGCCCAGTTTCAATGGTGACTCAGGAGCATACAAAGACACACATAACAAAATACAAAAACTATTATACAATATTTACAAGTCATTCAATAACCAACAAATCACTCAACACATTTGGAAACAGAGTTTTTTAGACAAAGGTTCTTCAATATAGTTTTAAGCACTTGGGGCCAGATTCACAAAACTTTACCCAAGCACAAACCCAGTTTGCCCAGAGCAAACTGGGTTTTGTCTGGAATTGGTATTCACAAAGCCCAGTTTGCCCCCGGACAAAGTTGGGAGGGGGGCTGCAATGCAAATGAAGGGGAGGGGACCTGCATATCCCTGCAGTCCAAATAACAAAGTTTTTGCTCCACACCAGGGGCTGTTTGCGAAGGCCCTTGTGTAGAGAAATTACTGCCAATGAAAACCTGGTGGTAATCCACACAGGTACTGCGCTCCCCCCCCATCCACGATCGCACACCTGGTATTGATAGAACTGTTTCCATAGTGTAGTGGTCCCTTGCCCCTCCCCGATTGCCCACCTGATATGTGGAAAAAAAGATTTCCTTATATAGAGCCCCCCCGCCCCGGTCACCAATTGCCATCCCCAAATCTGGAAACACACCATTCCCTGGTAGTCTAAGCGTCCCTCCCCACCCCTTCCAGTGTAATCCAGCACCCTCTCCCCATCCCAATGGTGATCATCACCAGCACAGCCCTCCTCACACCACCACGGCTGGCCGTCGACTGAGCCTTCCTGGAGCATGTACTGAATTCAGTAAGTGCTTCTCCAGAGCTCCCGTCAGTGGCCACCCATGGTGATGTGAGGAGGGCTGTGTCAGTTGCCAATCAACCACTGGGATGAGAGGGAGCAGGGTGGTGGGTCACACTGGATGGGGTGGGGTTGGGGGAGGGACCCTAGACTACCAGAGAATGTGGGTGTTTCCAGATTTGGGGATGGCAGTTGGTGACTGAGGTGGGGGGAGGGACCACTACAATAAGGAAAATTTTATTTTCACATATTGGGTGGGTGATTGGGGAATGGGGAGGGAACACTACACTATGGAAATTAATTTTTCTCTATTGGGTGGGCGATTGGGGAGGAGGGAGGGAGGGATGACTACACTATGAAAATTATTTTTTTTATATCGGGTAGGTGACCAGGGATGGGGAGGGACCACTACACTACGGAAATTAATTTTTCTATATTGTGTTGGGTGATCAAGGACAGGGAGAGACCACTACACTATGGAAACATTACTTTTGTATGTAGCACAGTGATCGGGGAGGACACCACTAGCCTACCAGGGAATAGCATATTTATTTTTGAGA
Organism: Neoceratodus forsteri; assembly: GCA_016271365.2. Lineage (NCBI taxonomy): Eukaryota > Metazoa > Chordata > Ceratodontiformes > Ceratodontidae > Neoceratodus > Neoceratodus forsteri. The sequence goes on along the minus strand of JADMNL010000024.1, from coordinate 417,957,019 downwards.
ATGGTGATTGGAGGATGGGGGGGCACTAGACCACCATGGAATGCGGCTTCATGGGGCATGGTCTGGTGGAAGGCATGCTAAGCCACCAGCGGGCCATGCAAATGGGCCCATAATGGTGACATTGCAGAGGGTCTGGAGGGAAAGGTATGCCTCTTTGCAGATGATACAAAGATCTGTAACAGAGTTGATACACAAGGGGGTGGGTAGAAAGGATGAGAAGGCACTTGGCAAGGTTGGAGGAATGGTCAGACATACGGCAACTTAGATTCAATGCAAAGAAGTGCAAAGTAATGCACCTGGGAAACAAAAACCCAGGAGAAGAGTACACAATAGCAGGGGAGGTACTAACAACAACAAAAATGGAACGGGACTTGGGGGTAGTCATATCAGATGATCTAAAGGTGGGTAAGCAATGTGAGAAGTCAGTGAGGACAGCCAGGGGGATACTGGGATGCATAGGAAGGGGCATCACAAGTAGAAAAAGGGAAGTGGTTATCCCTCTGTACAGACAGTTGGTGAGACCCCATCTGGAGTACTGTGTGCAGTTTTGGAGACCTCATCTACGCAAGGACATAGACAGGATGGAAGCAGTCCAGAGGAAGGCAACTAAAATGGTGCAGGGTCTGCATCAGAAATCATATGAAGAGAGACTGAGAGAGCTTAATATGTATACCCTTGATGAAAGGAGGGACGGGGACATGATAGAAACTTTCAAGTACCTCAAGGGAATCAACAAAGTCCAGGAGGGTAGCATCTTTCAGAAAAAGAGATGTGTAAGAACAAGGGGACACAATTTAAAGATAGAGGGGGGACGGCTCAGGGGTAATGTGAGGAAATCTTTTTCATGGAGAGAGTGGTGGATGCGTGGAACTGCCTTCCTGGAGAGGTTGTTGGGGCTAAAACAGTGGGGGAATTCAAACATGCATGGGACAGACACAAGGCAATTGTAGTGGGGGGTGGCAGGAAGTAGACTGTTGGTTAACTAGAATCTGCAGCTTATCCAGTAGGTAGGGAAATGGGCAGACTGGGTGGGCCAAGTGGTCCTTATCCGCCGTCAAAGTCTGTGTTTCTATGTATGTTTCTATGGGCATGCTAATGGCCAATAGTGCCTTGCATGGCCAATAGGCTCATTTGCATGGCTCCCTTAGTGAATAGGGGCTTAACGCCTGTGTGCTATGCTTGCCAATCCATTCTCCTGGATGGCTGTGGGAGCAACACTACTGGGATTCCTGGTACTTTGACTGGGTTAGTGCTTCCCCCACCTGCCCCTATTCACAGTTGGATAGCGTACCACACTTTCTGACTGTGAATAGCTCAGTTGCCCACCAGCCCAACTGCAGGGTGCCGCACAAACCTTTGCACGGCACTTTGCATTTTTCTATGAATCCTGGCTCTGATCTGAATGGACATGTTGCATACTAACTTGGAGCACATTCCAACATTCTGTTGCACGATAAAAGAAAGATATTTGGCCAAGTGAAGTTTTACATAATAGTAATCTACACTGTTCTCCCTGAGAAGCCCTTGTTAAGTGAGACCTTTGCAGTGACAGAATTCATGAAAGCAAATGATGCTGGACTCTTAATGAATTTTCTAAAATTAAACAAAGTGAAATAAGTACATTTTAAGTCACAGGAATACCAGTTCATTGAATTATAAAGCAAGCAGGGATGGGTAATTTTGGGGCTGGAAAGTGCAAAATGGTAAATGGAATTGTACAAGACACTGCACACAGGAAATCAAAAAATCCGATGCTGTGTAATAAATTAGCAACCCATTGTCAACTAAAGAAAATAGAACAGATAGAGCTAGGCTGTTCTTGGATTTTAATATTAAGCAACCTTTTAGATGCTATAGCTGTCCAAGTTGCATCTGAAAGTTGTAACTAGGTTATTTATCTAATATTCAAAGGGTAACAATTAGTCCACGGTAAAACCCAAATAACAAAAATGGTCTCTGCCCCCTTGGTGTCTAAAATTGGACGAGCAGGGGGGCAAAGATGCCAATTTCAGTCTTGATCCAGATTTCATGTATATAGTTTTGGTGACATTTATGACTAGGGTGTTGTCCAATAGCCACATTTAGACAAGGTCAAAGTCGGACTGAAAAACTTTACTGATTTCAGCCAGAAGGCTGCCTTTTCTGAAAAGCACTATATGATCTGCATAACTACAGTATGGGATTCAGATAACAAAAGAGGAAGATCATTAAAAAAAAAATTGAAAAAAAGAGTGGGACCCAAAATTGAGCCCTGTGGAACTCCTATATTTAATTTTCACCTGCAGAGAAAGGGCACCTTGAAAATAAACTTTTGGGGAACAATCAGGTAATCTTAAAACCAAATAGCAGAATTTGGAAAAAGTCTTATGCCCTGAAGCTTTGAGAGCAGGCAACCGTGGTGCACCAAATCATAGGCCTTAGAAAGGGCCAAAAATAATGCACTGGGCACATCTGCACTGCCCAAGGCCGGTGCAAAGAAATTAATTCAGTTACAGCAGTCCTAGGATTTTGATGAAAACCATGTTGTTGTTTATAAAGCACTTCTTGATCATCTAAGAGATGTTTTAGTTGGTCATGTGCAATTTTTTAAAGGGCATTGGCCAGTGGGGCCAACCTTGAAACTGGACGGTAATTCTTGGCCTTAGTACAATTACCAGACTTATAAATGGTCTCAATGGATGCCTGCTTCCAAAGCCCCAGGACCATCCCAGTAAACAAAGAAAAATAAAAGAACTCACAAAGGGGATAAGCCGTTTGATTGATACCTAACCAAAAAATGCAAATCAATTTCATTAGGTCCAGAATAAATTTTGAGGTTCATTTTCAACAAATAATCAAAGGTCTCATCTAAAGAAATCGCTTCAAATTCAAACTTAGGAGATACAAGCCCACTGTTGGAGGGTAAACTGGATTCTACACTTGGGAAATTAGGTGCAAATTTAATGACATCACAAAAGGTGTTATTTAGAGCTGTAGCACTTTCAAGCGGGGAAACCAGTTCACCCTCCTCAGAAGACAGCAGTGGAATAGATGTCATTTGAGAGTTACTCAAATGTTTGTTCAAAGTTTCCAGTTTTGTTGGGTTCCATTAGTGACAGAAAACTGGTTTTCCAGGAAATAATCAGATTTCATTTTTCTGGTTCTTTTTTTACACGGATTTCACTATCTGCAGTATTCAACTAGGTCAGAACTTATACAATGTTTTCTATATCTTTTCCATGTTCTGTCTTGCTCTTGCATATGGTGGATGAATTTATCCACTATCCAGTCCTGATTTGTTTTTTACAAATCCTCCATAGAGGAGCGTACCCATTACGAACTGCATTACACACATAAAGAAAAAATACAGCATGTCATATACATTTGGAATGTTAGACAAGTAAGATCTATCAGTTTCTGCAATTGAACTCCTAATCTCTTCTGAACTAAGCATGGAGTGAGACAGAACATGTACTAAGGTTTTTTTTGGTCTACGCACACCCTAGAGGCACAGGATGGGGCTGTGGTTACTCATATGATCCAACAAAGGGAAAGCCTGTAACACTTTGTTTGGTCTTTTAGTGCAAATTTAGTCAATGAGTGACTCACTCCCTGTTCTATAGTTCTGGTGCTTAGGATGGTCAAGGACCTGATGAAGATTACAGTCCAATAACAGATCTTTTATCTTAGAGTTTGTCCTATTAAGTCAATTATTGTTGGCATCCCCTAGTAGGGTGCAGGGGTTAAACTAGGCAGGGGGCCTATAGGAACTCAGTTCCACCACCCATGTCACCTTTCTCCATTGACTACTATAGGAGAGTTCTTCCACCTAGTAAAGGCAGATGCACAACCTAGAAATCTAGGTAAAAGAGTTCCTCCCATCTAAACATTTCCAATTTAGTTGTTTAACCAGGAGTAGCACACTAAGCTGAAAGCTTTTTTTACAGGTGCGACCTGGGAGCACAGGGAAGTTAAGTGACTTGCTCAGGGTTACACAGTATGTAAGTGGAAGCTGTGGGATTCAAACCCAGGTCTGATCTGCTGGATGTCACCAGATTTGCAGCTCAGAGCCTTAAACCACTGCGTTATACTGCCTCCCTTTTTGCCTCCCCAATTTAACCACTGGTAAGATCAGATCTTTAGTTTCAGATGTAGTACTCTTGTAGGTCATGTGCAAAGAAAGACCTTCTTCTGAATACTCAGGGAGAATGTAGAAAGTGGCCATACAAGGATGTTTGACATTTGCCAGAAAGTTCTTAATGGCAATAAAATCACGAAAGGACAATGATAGCTGATAATTTTCTGATGTCACTGACAGACTAGAACAAGTATAAATAACTCCCCCCCCCCCTTTTTGCCCTGCATGTCCTTTCAAAATATATTATAATGATCAAGGGTGAATCCGATATCACTGCCTTTTTTTATGAGTAAGAGTAAGCCATGACTCAGATATGGTAATAATATCAAAATCATGGGTATATAGTCATGCATGTAGTTCAACAATTTCAGGTACCAAAGTTTGGATACTTAAATTTCTTACTGAAAGTGAACCCTTTGATTTAGTGTTAAGGGGGTTAGAGAGGGAATAACCACTGATTGGTCCAGGATTTAGCTGAATATTAGCAGCTAGGAGCAATACAAAAATTGCCAGCAGAAACAGGCCTAGTGGTCTATCAAGTCTGCTTGAGTGCGCTCAGTCTGTTTTACTGGAGCTGCCCCCCAAAGTTACCCTCTCCCAACCTCTCTTCCCTATCCCTTTTTCCCCTCCCATTGCCACTCTCCCGTTTATGCTGTCCCACACCTTAAAAGTATTTGTCATCTTTTTCTTTGGGAGGGGGAGAGCAGCAGACTGGAGCAGACACAAGGACGTGGTGCTTCAATACTAATAGGCAAAAACATACAAAGGAGAAAAGTAGAGCACACACAGCCTCTATTAAAACAAGGGCAGTGGTCTTCTAAATAAACATATTTATTTTATACTGGCATATACAGAGGCTATAAAAACCTAGGTTCTACTTTTCTCCTTTGTATCTTTTTTTTTTTTTGGTAGCATAGTTAGTTCTACAAAGGTCTTTCCTACTGTACTTTATATCACTACTAAGTGCAACATTAAATAAAGTCTGTATGTTCCGTCAAACATAGGTTTACAAACTCAGTTACAATTTAAGCCTGCTCTGCCAAACAATGCAACAAAACAGACTTTATAACAGTGTGTATTGAAAGTATGTCTACTCCATATGTAACACTAAATGGTTCAGTTACAAAAGTACTTGAAAAAAAACAACACAGAACAGAACACCATATAGAGACTAGGCATCTTGCAAGTGAGACTCAAATTCAAATAAAACCAGTAAAATATCAGGCCTGAGCCCCACTGACTCCACCGACTCCCAATACTTGGCCCGCACTTCACACACACTGTGCCGTCGTCACTGTCAGATGTCACCGCATCTAACAGCACACCAGCTTTAAATCCCCTAGCGCTACCAAGTAGGCTGCCACAACCAATTGGATGGGGCAGTGTATACTAGCAACAGGAGACAGCTCAAGTGCTGGTGCTATGTAACAGAAACATATGCGTAATCAATGTTCGGATACAATGTGTGAACAGGTGTTAGTTAAAGGTAAGGTTGCAATGGTCATTCAGTGCTTGGGTAAGAGTAAACAAAATTAGCAGTCTTTCACAAATAACACTAGGTCTCTTGAAAGGCTGAATACTTGCAAATGGCAGTGACGTTACACTGCTCAGGCTGCTGATGGATATACCACAGGGATCCAAGGCAGAGCCTGCCACACTCCACTAACTCCCTACACTTTACCCACATTGAGCCACTACCATTGTACATGCACTGTTGTTGTCACTATATTTAATGTTATTGCTATTTCACTGTCAGTCATGCATTTGCAACATTGTTGCATCTTTTTATATTTCTGCAAGTCATTATTTTATTATTTGTACTTCGCGTTTTACTGTTCCTGTTCTTGCACTGTTGTCACTATATTAGTTCTAGAGGATAATGTATGGGCAGCCATACACAACAAGGCTGCATCTGCATTAAGAGGTTTCTATGGCAACCAGAAACCGTGAGACCGACGCGCGACAGGCCCACTGGTTGCCACAGAAAACTCGACATGAAGACACAGCTTGTTTGCCTTGTTTGCTCAGCCCGCCGTATGTTAATTGTTTCACTTCTCCGATTCCACTTCAGAGTGCTATGAATAAAAGTGAATGATTTTTTAAAAATTACATTGACTCATGTTTCTTGTGTGCCTTGAACCATACACTATAAAAGACAGTGTATGAGACACTCTACACAACAAGCATGAGTAGCCATCTTGAGGTTGCCATGGCTGCGCTCTTGAGGTTTACTCGGTTGCCATGACAACCTCTCAATGGCTACACATACTTGTTGTGTACTGTGTCCCATACATTATGTTTCATATTCCAGGCATGGAATTTCATTTGTGACAGAGTTCCGCCATACACTATATTGTAACTGCTGTTTCATTCCCTCTTGTAATCCCTCCCCAATGTTGGAAACGAGCTCTGACTCGGCCTAGTCACCAAATTTGAAATAAAAAAACAAAAAAATTGGAAAATCTTCAGCAAAACCTAGAAAAGACAAGTACAATGAAAAACTTGTGATTTGTAGTAAATTGTAATCACTGACTAGAATATGTTCACGGAATGATAAAAAAATGCATGTTATGGATTTCAGAGTCCCGCTTCTGGCCACTCCTGTCAAATATGGCAGCAGAAATGGAACCAGAGCTACCCACCTCAGTTCCACATTTATTAACTGTATCTGAAGCCAACCAGAGTTTCATAACTGTGTTAGGGTGGTTGCTTTTGAAATGTAAAATACAGCTGTTATTGGTTACTTTAAAATATTTGTAATAAGTTTCAGTTACTTATTGCATTTTAGTAAGAGTGACAAGTAACTGTAATTTATCAATATATTACTTTTAAATTACTTTATATTACTTTTGGAGGCGGGAACTTCAATTTTTATAGAAGCACTCATTGGGGGGCTATGCTTGCCTTTACAGCTCACTGCTCCTCTTGAGAATTGCCTTACTGGTATGCTACATATCTCTGAGTGTGTTAAATGCTTGATTTCTTCTAGGGATGAACTAGTACATGTCTTTAGCCATGTTTACAAGGCCACTTTCTTTATTGCTGTGGCGTATGTCTGCAATGCCCCAACCTCGGGAGTCAGTAGCCTGCTGCATTCACATGGCCCCACTTAGTGCCGATGCCATACATGCTGGAGAGGAGCTGAGAGTACTGAGAGGCCCTGTGTGATACTGGGAGTGTCCCTGCACATGTTGGAGCAAGCAGTGCAGCCTGTCTGCACGGCTTCTTACACAGCTCGCTCTGTGGCATGTTCCGAAGATTAATGCGGGTCATTGAGAGGCTCAGCGAGCGACTTACCATGATTCGGTAAGTGTCCACATGGTCTCTTTTGTACTGTAGCAGCAGGAGCGCTCGAGTTGCTGCAGTGCGAAATTGGCTGTGCAAACGGCCCTTTAGATAGTGGTTGCATTACTCTGAGCAGCCCCAACAGGGCAAAACATGTCTGTAGTTTGCCATTCCCAGTCTAAACTGGAGCAATGTCAAAGGCTGTGTAAAAGGCAACTTTCGTTCTGCTGAAGACTTTTTTCAGCCTACTCCCACACAAGGATTTGTATTTCCATGATGCTTTGAAAGGATAGCAGAACCACAAAGGTTCTAAGGTTCTAAAGGATTCTGATAAACCACAAAAGGTTCTGGTAGTTGTTTGAGCCTTGTCAGAACTTCAAGACTCTTTTAAAGTACAAAAACTTTTAACGTTTATTGTTCCCCCTTTAACTGTTTTCAGTGAAGGTAAAGGAATCTAAAACCAAGTTGGAGTGGCATTGTAGTACTCTACCTCCAGCCCCCTTTTGGGTCTTTCTACCAGTACCACCAGTAGCCTTCATTCTAGATACAGAGCTGATGGGGTGAGTATATTAATCTCTAAAGAAGGTTTGGATAAGGTTCTTTTACAGAAAATGGCCAAAATTCCAAAGGTTCTAAACTTATCCGAATCGTTCTCTTAGCCCTGATACTTCATGCTGGGTTTGAGGCTTTAGCGTATACTGTATCTGTGTGGTTTGGAGAAGCACACAGAAATTAAACAATTCTTATGCAGGTACAGGTAGGGGTGGGCATAGAAACATAGCAACATAGAAACATAGAATTTGACAGCAGAGAAGGACCGCTTGGCCCACCCAGTCTGTCCATTTCCCTACCTAATGGATAAGCTGCAGATCCTAGTTAACCAGCAGCCTACTTCTTCCTACCCCCACCCCCTAGAATTGCCTTATGACTGTCCCATGCATGCTTGAATTTCACCACTGTTTTTGACTCCACAACCTCCTCTGGCAGATACCTTATTTTGGATACTCAGCTGAATATTCGCATTCGGGGACCCCAAATATTTGGAATTTGGTGTTCTTATTTGTCATTTGTGTACCTGTTGGGGAGGAGTAGAAAACAGCCCCCCCCCCACCAGTCCAGTTATGTTAAAAACAACCCCCTGTCCCTCCATCCTCTGCAACAGGTCTACTCCCACCTTCCCCCCCCAGCACCTACAACTGAGGCGTTGGTTCATTAAAAAAAACTCTCACGATTGATGACCCACACAACCTGCCTGTCTCTACAGCTGACCACCATCTCCTCTTCTGATATTGTTAGTTAGTCATTGAAAACAATCATCCTCTCCACTCCACCGGCACCCATGTCCAACCCTCCTCCTTCCAGCACCCAAATTTCCTAACATTAGCGTTCCCCCAGGCGCAAAGGTGATCAGCATGACCTGCCCTCCTCCATGGCTCGCTGACCTCTTGAGAATGGGAAAGCACTTCTGCGCTTGCTTGCACAGTAAAATAGCAGACCACGTAATCAGCTGTTTTACTATGTGAGCAAGCATGGGAGCACTTTCCCATTCACAGGAAGGAGGGTGCATAAGACCTACTGCAGGGATTCCCTTTGCGTAGCCTATGCACCCTTATGGAGGCCTCTGCTTTACTCTTGTTGCAACAGACGCTAGTGTAACCCCCCAACCACGCTAAGGAGGGCTTGTGTTACCAGTTCTTGGTGCTCTTTTGCTAGCAAAGGGTTAAAATGTTCAGAATGGTGGGGTCAGCCCAATCGTGCAGAGGGCTGAGGCGCTGGATGCCTTACCTCTCACCACACTGGCAACCCATGTTCTGGAATGAGCACAGTCGCCAGTGGGTAGCCGGGGGGCGGGGGTTGGGAGTGGATAAAGTGGCCGCCAGGCAGCTGTCCTGTTCCAGATTGGGGAGGCCTTAGCTCTTGGCTGCCACCATGTGGAGGCTGGATGGTAGCATCGCACAAAGGGGTCCCCAAAGCTCATTAATGCCCAACTGCCCTTATTCTGCCCCCTACTATGGTGAACAAATCGAAGGTGGCCCCAAGCATGGAGTTCAACTACAGCTGCCCGGACATCATGTAGTAGCTGACAGTCAATTTTGGGCCCTACGAAACAGTCCACCACTGGAGGAGGCTGCCGCCCTGTGATGAGTTTGTGGGAGCCAGGTGAGGTGGGCTGGGGCTTTGCAGTGAAGGGTGGACGGAGTCGAATGTGGATATTGTGGTGGGGCACTTGGGAAGGTTTTATTGCGGGAGAGCATATGGGGCATCTTGGGAGCTCAGCTCGCATTGGTTGATAGCTCACCTGGAAAACTGCACCAGGGTCTGCAGGGAAGCTTCTAATCTGCTGGGGTATCTGGGAAGCTGCTACAGGTGTCACCAGTGGCATCGTTTCACCACAGTCACAGCCGGGCACATTGCAAAAAAAATTTCAGTAGTTTCATAGGGGTTGGGAAGCCCCTCAATCCAGCAAATCCACTAAATTTTATATAAGTAAATGCTAGGAAAATCTTATTTTAGGCGTTGCACTGGACATCATAGGGGTTGCAAAGAAATCATAGGGGTCTTGACTGCGACCCTGGCTACCCATAAATGACGCCTCTGGGTGTCACATGTGAAGCTGTTGCAGCAACTGGGAAGCTTGCACTGGGAAGCTGGTACTAGGAGGGCACCTAGGAAGCTGGCTTATGAGGCACCTAGGAAACTGCTACAAGGGTCACCTGGGACCATACAAAGAATGTCAGCAGATACAGGCCTGATTGTCTGTTTTTTTTAGATTATTAGATCATCGGTTTACAGACCTTTGAGTCATAGACTCATTTACTAAGGCACCTCGTCAAGAGAGCAATACATCACAGCAAACAAAACAGTACAATACATAACGCTTAGATTAAAAAAAGCAACCAGTGTTACAGGCATTCACTGGTGGTACACGCTTGGTAATAGGTAGATCACAATAGTCATAATATAGCTACACGAGTACCACATCAGGTAGCATCTAGAGATATTTTATTACATTAGTCAGCAGATATTGCATGAGACCCCAGGTATATACAGCTAAAATAGACAGGGCAGACCCAGCCTAGGGGTGAGGATAAGGGGCAGGAGGAGGATTATGTGCAGTTGCAGCAGCGAGTGCTTGTCAGATGGCTTCTGAGGGAGACCTTTAAAGGACCAAGCTTAGTGGAGTCAGTTATGTTGGCTGGGAGGGAATTGAACCAGGAGGGAGCCTGATAGCAAAAGGATCTCTGGGCCATAGAGGTCCTTACCCTGGAGACAATAAGGGAGGTTTTGACAGTGCTGCAGGTGGAGACTGAGGGGGAGGCACGTTGCAGGGAGGTGGTGACCCCGGGGGGGGGAGAGCCCTAGCAGGGTCTTTTTTACAAGAAAGCAGGTTTGGAAACAGAGTCTTTCTTCAAGGTTGAGCAAGTTTGTGGTGGAGTACAGCAGGCACATATAGGTGCATCTAGGGGCTCCCACAGGGTCGGACTGGCCCACCTGGATACCTGGAAATTTCCAGGTGGGTCCTCCTCAGTTGGGTAAGTTGTTATCTCCTGAACTCTGAAAACTTTTGCATTTATCTTCTTTTTTCCAATTAAATGGGGTATCTGAGACACTGTTGATAAATGTAAGATACAAACACAGAGCTAGTGTATCAGATTGAAGTGGAATATTGACATGAGTGTGTCAACCTGGGCCTTCCTCTATTGATTTTCCAGTTGGGCCCTTGCATCTTCTTTCCAGGTGGGCCCTTTGTACCCCAGTCCGAGCCTGGGCTCCCAGCATTAGCCTGCAGGCCTTGTTTATAGAGAGCTGGATTCTTGCAAGTGTAGTGTTGTCGGCTGCAGCATAGATGGGCAGCCCATAGTCGATTAGCGACATGACAGAGGAGGTGATTGCCAATTTAAGGGTCTCTTGTGGTAGGCAGTCCCTATGGTGGTATAACAGTCCAATCCTGACATTGGTGGCAGCAGAAAGGGCATTGATATGGGAATGGAGGGAGAGTGCCAAATCAAAGAAAATGCCCAGATACTTGTAGGAGGAAATCTGCTCAATGGGGTTTAGTGTGCTAGGCAGTATCACGAGAGGGGCACCACTGGCTTTGATTTGGTGATGCGAAAAGAGCATAGCTTTGGTCTTTTTTAGGTTCAGGACTAGCCTTCCTGATGTGGACCAGTGCTCAACTCTATCAAAAGCTTGTTGGAGGGTGGCCTGGAGTGTGTTGGGGTTGGGATCAGTGGTGAAGAGCACTGCGTCATCCACGTAGAGGAGGATCTAACTTGGGCAAGCCAAGGGGAGGGAGTTGAGGTAGAGACTGAAGAGGAGAGGGCCTAAAATGGAGCCCTGCGGAACCCCAGAGTGGTCAGGTCGTGGGTAAGATAGGGTGTTTTTGATTTTTACACACTGAGTTCTGGCAGAGAGGTAGTTGGTGAACCATGAATGGGGGCCAGGGGAGAAACCAAGGCATCTGAGGGAGTCAAGCAGGAGAGGATGGCAAACCGTGCCAAAGGCCTTGTAGAGGTCAATGAACATGGCACTGGCAAGACGTCCGGCATCAAGAGCAGAGTGCAGGAAGTTGGAGAATTGAAGTAGCATGGTTGTGGTGCTGTGACCTGCATGAAAGCCATGCTGTTCAGGGCACAGGATATTGTGCATGGCCAGGTATTCAGCAAGCTGGTTGGCAACTACTTTTTCAAGGGCCTTAGAGAGTGGGGGGGAGGATGGAGATAGGTCGATAGTTATCTGGGGTCATTCGATCACCACTCTTTAGGATGGGAGTGATGATGGCGGCTTTCCATGTGCTGGGGAACTGCCCCAGGCATAGAGAGTGGTTGAGCAGCTTGGTAAGTGGGACCAGGATAGCATCCAACGTCAGACAAAGTAGCCTAGTGTCCAGTAGGTCGGTGCCGGGGTTGTTACTACTAACGGCTTTTGCAGAATGGGTCTAACCTCCAATGGGGAGATGGTACGTAGGTAGAAAGGAGGTCTCTAGATAGTGGGCAGGGGTGCTACTGGGATGGGGTCAAAGAAGTTACTGGGCAGGACTGAACTCAGGTCTGAGAAAGTGTGGTTTAGGCAGTCTGCAATGCCAAGGGGGTCAGAGCAGACAGTTCCATTAAAGGAGAGTTGAGAGGGGGGTGGGAAGCAGGATTTCCCATTCAGCTCCTTTACATTATCCCAAAAGTTTCTAGCTGACCCCCAGAAGGAGACAAGAACGGGTTGGTAGTACTGGGCTTTGGCCTGACGAATGGCCAAAGTACACTTATTGCGCTCAGCGTTGTACGCTTGCCTGTCAGATGGCTTGTCAGATTCCACAGCAATGTGCCATAGGTTGACTCTCATTTCAAGTTTGTGAAGGAGGGAGGGGGTAACCCAGGGCATGTTTTGCTTTTTGGTGCGATTTCTAGCGAAGGGGGCATAGAGGTCACAGGCAATGTTAAAAGTGCGAGTGAAAAAATCCAATGCCTCTTCTATGGACTGTGCAAGCCTGATTGGGGACCAATCCAGTTGTGAGAGGTACAGTTTAAGGTGACGCAGGCCACCTGGGAGTAGGAAACGTTGCTGGGTGGTTTGTGGTGCAGGTTTGCTGTTGGCAGCGGACCAAGAGAATATGACCGGGGAATGGTCACTAAGTGAGTTGGGAAGTACACTGATATTGAGCACCCTCTGGGGGCGGTTGGTAATGGTGATATCCAGGAGGGTGCTGGAGCTAGTAGAGCAGTTGAATCTAGTTGGGGTGGTGACAGCTGGGGCATGTCAAGGGCGACAAAGATATCTCTAGTTTGGGAGGCTGTGGCAGAGAGCCAGTTGATATTCAAGTCACCAACAATTATCTGGGCCATTTTGGGTGGTAGGCCAGAGAGGTAGTCAGCAAGCACCTGAATGGCGAGGTCTTGCTTTCAGGGGGGAATATAGGCAACTGTGAGAAAGAGTGGGCCCTTACCAGGGTTGGGGGAGATTTTTAGTGTCAGGGCTTGCACCCTGTTATCAAGCTTGGGTGGTGGAAGTGCATGTCCAAGGAGGGAGTCACACATATAGACAGCACAACCACCTCCACACTTACCCACCCGATCTTCCCTGAAAAGGGTGTAACCAGGAAGGGAGATGAAGGAGTCAGGGGTGGATTTGGATAACCGGGTTACGACGAGTGCGACAATGTCCGGTTGGTGCTGAGTAACCCAGCATTGGAGTGCAGCAGCCTTCTTAAGGAGGCTTCAAATATTCATAGAAGCTATGCGGAGTCCTTGAGCCTGGGCAGGCTTGTTCATAAGGTCTGGCACGGGGCCAGGGTTTGGATGAATGTTACCCGATAGAAGCAACAGGAGGATGATTAGGCGCACCAAAGCATGGTAGTGATTGTGGCATCTCCCCTTGCAACTGGACACGGGGCCAGGTGCTGGGGTGCCTGGGGTGGGTAAATACGAAGGGTGGGAAAGACATTGAGAAGAGACCAAGGTATGAGTGGGAAGTAAGAGATAGCAGGGCTGGAAGTGTGGGGGGGTACCAAAGGGGGGAGGTGATCGAGCGTCAGGGGGGTCTGGTAGAGGTGTTGCAGATAAGAGGAGGGGTACTATGCGTAGAGGGTGATGGTCCTAAATAAGGTGGGGCTGGTGTAGGAAGTAGAAGGAGGGCCATAGTCGTTGTTAATGCACTTGATCCTGGATGCATTGAGGATGATAAGTTATCTGAGCACGAGAGAAGATCACCCCTTTAAGAAGTTACAGAAAGGAGAGCCCCTTTAAAAAGTTGCTTGTAATTGACTAGTGTGAGGCCTCAGGGGGCGGGGATCACTGGGGAAGTGTACTTAATAAAGAAGTGAAGAGGGGAGAGGGGTGGGCTAAAAAATTGTCCAGACAGCAGTACAGCAAGGCAGTGGCCGAGCTGTGTTTCAAAAAAGGTGCCTTGAATGCTTTCTTTCTCAGTGGGGACCTGCAGCATCCAATCGGGAAGCAGCCACAGTCCCCAGGAGCCAGTCCAATTATGGGGATTGAAGCCTGACACCTCTGAGCTAGGAGCTGACCAAACATACCTGCTTTCCTTGGTCAGGGGGTGGCGGGCTGGATGCAGAGGTCCGACCGCCAGCAGGTAGCAGCACCAGGGCCACTCGGCTGAAGTGGAGAGCTTGATTTGGGCTTCTGGCTAAAATAGATCAGAAAAAAGGCAGGCCGTTAGTTAAAAAGTCAAAGACAAAGGTCAAGTAAATTGGTGGGAGGGCCCTGGGCAAGTAGTGCTCAGGGCAGAAGTAGGTGCAAATAGTGAGAGAAAAGGTTCTGCAGAGAGGTCTGGTCAAAGGTGCCAGGTGGGAATTTAGCAAAACAAAAGGCTGATTCAGGAGGTGGGGGCCCTAGAATGAGACCAGGGAGAGCTGGGAAGAAGGCGTGTGGTGGAGAGGACTCAGGGTAGTCTGGAATGGGTAGAGAAGATAGCCCAAAATTCCAGGCAATATTTACAGAATGTGCTGGTTTAGAGAGTGTCAGAAGAGGGAATCAGGGGTCCAGTAGATGGCAAAGAGACACTGTGGGGAATAGCGAGAAAAAAATACAAAAGGGAAAAAAGTAAGAGAAAGGGAAGCAAATAAGGCAGTCTGAGGATGAATGAGAGGAACTGTGATGTATGGCAGTAGTCAGTTCTAGCTATTCTACAATATTGGGCAATTAGCAGAAAAAATTCAGTAGTGCAAGTAGTAAGCTATATAGACGTCAGGCAGTCAGTTAGAGTTCGCTACAACTCTGCTATACTCTGCTAGGCAATTCCTACATATACAGTGCAATAGTTTAGAGGTAAAATGTTTAAGCAGTAAAAATATTCAGTAGTGCAAGACATAAGCTATGTAGAAGTCAGGCCTAGCTAATACAGCAGGCTAAATGGCAGAAAATTCCAAGAGGAGAGGAAACAAAATATAAATATATATATATTTCCACATGAGCAGTGAATTCAGCAGAAAAAATTATCCAAAGAGCAGTACAGCAAGGCAGTGGTCGAGCTGTGTTTTGAAAAAGGTGCCTTGAATGCTTTCTATCTAGTCTGCTTGAGTGTGTAGCTGGCAGTCTGTTACACTACAGCCAATCCCCCTTCTCCTACTCGCATAACCAGTTTCATGCCCGTACTAGCTTGCTACCCCTCCATCCCAGTACCTCATTGGCAACCTTCCTCCTGATTTGGCCCCATCCCCTCTTAAAACTGCCCACCATCTTCAAGGATACCACCTCCTCAGGCAGTGCATTCCACCCTGTCACCACTCTCTCCGTGAAATAGTGCTTTCTCATTTCTCTTCTGAATATACCACACTCAAACTTTAGATTGCTCCCCCTAGTGTACCTCCCTCTTCTTAATCTTAAAATTCCTTCTGTACTATCTTTATTTGTGCCTTTCATATATTTGACTGTTTCTATCACATTCCCTCTATCTATCTGTTCCTCCAGGGAGTACATATTGAGCTCCCTCAGTCTCTCCTCGTAGGGTTTGTCCTCTATACTGAGGATCATCATGGTAACGGTTGCTCTGCGTTGGACTCCCTCCAGCAATTTAACATCTTTCTTTAAGTAGGGGCTCCAGAACTGCATGCAGTACTCCTGGTGTGTATCACTAATGATCTGTACAGTGGCCGGATGACTTCCCCTCTCTTGGACATGATTCCTCCGGCAGTATACCTCAGCATCTTATTAGCCTTAGCTGTTGCTGTTGTCTGCAGTGGGTTGAATGGTTCGTTTGCCCTTATTATCACTCCAAGATCTTTTCCCTCCTGTGTAGGGGATAACGTTACCCCACAAGTCGATAAGGATTCCTTAGGTTTCTTGCTCCCAAGTGCATGACTTTATGCTTCTTTGCATTAAACCCCAGCTGCCATCTTTCTGACCAGTGCTCAAACATTAAACCCCAGCTGCCATCTTTCTGACCAGTGCTCAAGTCTAGCCAGATCATCCTGTAGCCCCTGCACCTGGGGAGCTGGTATTGGGATGGCATCTGGGAAACTGGCATAGTGGTCACTTGGGAAACCAGTGTGGGGGCACCTGGGAAGCCTGAGTCGGAGGGCACCAGGGAATCTGCTACAAGGACACCTGATAAGCTGGTATGGGGCACCTGGGGAAACTGGCACTGTGAGGGCATCTGGGAAGCTGGCACTGAGAGGGAACCTTTAAAGCTGGCACTGGGGTCTCCTTGGAAGCTGGTACTGGGGCTTTTTGGAAGCTGGCATTGGGAGGGTACCTTAGAAGCTGGCACAGTGGTTACCTGGGAAGCTGCTATAGGGGCATCTGACAGGCAGGCACTGGAGTCACCTAAGAATCTGCCACAAGGGTTACCTGGTGTCTAGTGGCACCCCACCACCCTTCAATCCTTGTCCCGATGTTTTCCTGGTGTTTAGTGGCAGCCCTCACCCTCCTCACCTACCAAAGTTTGTGCTTTTCTTATCTAACCATACTGCTTAACGAATTGAGAAGGACCTTAGCCATTTTACCCCAACCACTTATTGCTAGTCCTAGCCACTTTTATCACACTTCCTGTTATTCCCGCTAGACTGTCATCCCCCTACAATGTCGCTCCTCTTTCTCACCAAAGGACTGCTCATCTGTTGATCCCTCCTGACACATCTCCAGCTAGATGTGTCTTACACTGCCCCTGCAAAATACCTACCTCAAGTCACTGGTCCCATGTTACCACCTCCCCAAAAATACTTGAAACTCTGCATGAACGACTCCATGTGGTACCTTGGTCTATTGGCCATAGCACAATGAAATAAAACAATCATAATTAGGCACCACTACAAGCATATACATAAATTGCCTTTTCTCCACCCACCTTCTTCTTATTCCGATACGTGCCTCCTACTACTATCAGGTGACATAAAAATAAACCCAGGGCCCTCTAGAACACAAAACACTAACAGCACTGAAGGGACCAAGCCGAACCCCCTAGCCACTTGTCCCACCTGGTCCAACACAAAAGGGCTCAAAATAGCCCATATGAACATAGAGTATCGGAGGAAAAATGGCTGAACTAGAACTCTGAACTCTGCACTACAAGCCAGATGTCCTCTGTGTAACGGAGTCCTGGTTAGCACCATCCATCCTGCCACATGAGATTGCTCTCCCCGGCTACCCCTCCTACCGGCGTGACAGGACACCCAAAAAGGGAGGGGGGTTATGATCTACACCATGGCTGGGTTGATGAACAGCGAAATATCTGACCCAATAACTAACCCAGCTGCTGAACACCTATTTATCAAAGTTATCTTAGGCAATGTGAAAAACATAACTGTAGGCTGTATATATATCTACCCCCTAATCAAGCAGCTGCCACTTGCACAGAATTTTTCTCTAGCATTAATAACCTGCCCCATAACGACACTATATTATGTGGAGATTTTAACCTTGATTGGGCCGGACCTAAAAGAACACAATACCAAGCTGCACTACTTGATGCAAATCTTGAGCAACTACTCGGGCAACCCACTAGACTTAACATGAAGTCTGGTAGACATAGTGTATTAGACTGGATCATAACCAATACACCTGCCTCTATTAAAGCCGTAGGCGTACCCCCTGATGTACTGAGTGACCATTCACCTACTTTGTGCATCGGAAAAACAGTGCCCCCCCCCATAACTCTCAAAACCAGGGATCTAACTAATTTTTTCACTGAAGCTTTCCTGCAAAGTCTCACCTCAGTTGACTGGTCCCCCATATCCACCCTTCCAAACATTGATCAGGCTTTAGACTATCTTATCAATACTTTTGACTGTATCCTAGACTCACATGCCCCATACAAAATCAGAAGGTCCAAAGGTCTTCACTACCCTTGGCTTGCACATGAACTGAGGCACCTCATGTGTTCCCAGGGTAAATCCTGGAAGGCCTATAAAAGATCTGGACTACAGTCAGATTGGTTAATCTACCACCACCTATGAAACACATGCAAGGCAAAAATCAACAAGTCCAAAAGGGAACACTTTCAGTTCCTGCAGGAAAAGCACCTTGCTAACCCTAAAAGCTTTTGGAAGCAAATTAACACACTCATTAAGGAAAAAGAGAGGATTATCCCTCAAAGCATGACTGCAGAAGGCACTACTATGACCACACCTCTGGAGATAGCCACTAGTATCAACTGTATCAACCATTTCTTTACTGACCTTGATGTTTACAAGACTGACCTTCCTGTTGCTCACCCCAAACAGTCTGACACTCATCCTGAAACTACTCATCCCCAAGTCCATTTAAAAATAATCTCTCGGAAAGAGGTACTCAAACTCCTGAATGGTCTAACCCTTGACAGTTCTTCTGGATTTAACTTCTTATCACCTAAATTTCTCAAGATAGGAGCATCTGCGCTAGCTTATTCTATTACCCTACTAATTAACTGATCTTTCTTCACTCATTCTATTCCTAACAAATGGAAAACGGCAGTCGTTGTCCCGATACACAAGAGTAGCCCGACCAACCTCGTTGAAAACTATAGACCCATATCCATCCTATGCACAATTGCTAAAATTCAAGAAAGAATACTATATAACCAACTATACTCTTATCTTGAATCAACCAACGCCCTCACCAGTCACCAACATGGTTTTAGGAAACCACACAGTACTGAATCCACTCTCATAAGAGTCACCACTGACATATGGCAAGCCGTGGATCAGAGTAAAGCCACAGGAGCAATCTTCGTGGACATCACAAAGGCTTTTGACCTCATCAGCCACCCTGTTCTCATCTCCAAGCTCAATCATCTTGGCCTCAATGACAACTACCTTTACTGGGTCCCATGCTATGTAACAAATCAGTCCCAGTGCGTCAAATGGGCAGGAACATTACCAACCCTATCTGCTATCACCGAAGGGGTCCCTCACGGGTCAATCCTTGATCCACTTTTATTCTCAATTTTCATTAATGATATGCCGTAAAATTGTGGAGGGGCATCCATTCAGCTCTATGCCGACGATGCAATATTATACAGATCCTCCAGAGATATCAATTGCATAAACTCTGACCTGGAAAAAGACTTCCACACCCTTGAAAACTGGTTTAAGAATAACCTGTTGGTCCTGAACACCCAAAAAAACAAATTCATGTTGTTCCATCATACCTCCATTGATACTTCCCTGACTCCTCTGACTATCAAATCCTCCTGAGGCATACCGCTGGAAGGGATTGCCTCGTTCAAATACTTGGGACTGACTCTGGATGAGCACTTATCCTTCGATGGGCATGTAAATAACGTAGTCAAGGCAACTAATTAAAAAATTGGCCTCCTTTATCACATCGCTCTCTGCCTCTCCAACAGTGCGAGGAGGACCATTGCCTCAGCAACCCTCATACCAGGCCTCTTCTATGGGGCTTCAATAATCCACTCTGCCAAGTCATCACTTCTTGACAGATTAAGAGTGGCTATCACAGAATTGCTTGCTTCACTTCTAAGGCCCCTGCTCGAGTCCACCACTGTAATGTTCTAAACACCCTGGGCTGGTCATCCTTCAAAGCCAAGTTGGACTTCCTGGTGGTCTGTACCACCTTCAAACTCATCCACCTGCCCTCCCCACCCAGCCTATCTAATCTTCTCACACTAAAAACTACCAATAAGACCTTTAGGTCCTCTCATCTACCTATCTTAAATCTACCCCAAACTTGAATAGCCATAGGTAGAAGATCATTCTCCTTTGCTGCATCACAAAAATGGAACAACCTCCCACATTCGTTACTAGCAAGCAAGTCACTCCCCATATTCAAAGAACGGTATAAGGAATCTCTCTTCATGCCACCTATCTGCAATGGCACCCGCCATTAAAAACCTCCCCCTGTAGCCAAATCTCCTCCTCCCCATTATCGCTGTGTCTCTTCCTACTCTCCTCTTCTATCTAACCCCACATTCTATCCTAATGTATCACTGCACACCCACCTCCCTGCACCCCCCTCACCCCATACTTACCTCTGGGGGTCCGGAACAGTGATCTCCTGCGGTGCAGGACACGTCTGCACTCTTCAAAGGCCAACTGCAAACTGAAGAAATGATGGTAAGCTTTATAATGGGGGGGTTTCAACTTAGGTTGATATCGCAGCCATTTTTTTTAAAATTTTGGCCCTAAATTTTCAACATGAGGTTCTTGGGACCCCACCTTGTGAACATGTCACTGTCATTTCATTACTTGGTCCCGAAAGGTGATTTTGCAGTTGCTGGACTAAATCACCTTTCAGGACCGATTAATGTAATGACAGTGCCACTGATCATGAGGGGAGGACCCAAAAAGCCCATGTTGCAAATTTGGTGAAACAATTCCAAACAATAACTGCGCTATGAGCATGCGTTGCGCAGTTTCTACACATGCTTGTAACGTCATCAATTTTTTTATATTTTCACTCCAGATTTTCCACATTGCCATTTTTTCACACCGCCTTATGAACAATACAGCTGTCATTTTTCACATCCTGCGTGAAATGTGTTTTTACACCTGTGGTGCAGAATGTGCGGTTGCTGTGGGAAATCAACTTTTGGGACAGATTAACAAAATCACAGTGCCACTGTTCATGAGGAGAGGTCCAAAAATGCCCATGTTGAAAATGTCGTGAAAAAAATTCAAAAAAATGATTGCGTTACAGGATTGCGTTGCGCAGTTTCTACACACGCTTGTAATGTCACCAATTTTTTATATTTTCACTCCAGATTTTCAACATCGGCACATTTTCACACCACCTCATGAACAGTACAGCAGTCATTTTTCACATCCTGCCCAAAATGTGTTTTCGCACCTGTGGCACCAAATGGCACAGTCGCTGTGCACCTGTGGTGCCAAAATGGCGCAGTCACTGTGCAAAATAACCTTTTGGGTAATGAAATGATAGTGTCCCTGTTCATGAGGTGGGGTCACAAAAAGCCCATGTTGAAAATTTGGAGTGAAAATACCAACAAATGCCCAGGGCATTAGGGTTTCCAACTGTAACGCCCCACCCTGTAGAGATTAACAGGCATTGGCGGTGTGACTTTGGACTGTCGGCTGTAATGCTCACGCCATTCCACCCCTACCCTGCAGCCAGTGACAGGCATCAAGGTGTGCCTTGGAGTCTTCAGCCCCAAAGTTCACCCCATTGTCCTATACTGCACCCATCTCAGCGTATTTCCTTATGGAATGGGGTGAGCATAATGCCTGAAGACCCCAAGGCACACCGCAACACCTGTCAGTGTCTGCAGGGTAGGATGAGGTGAAATGGCATGAGCATTATGGCTGATGACCCAAAAGGCACACCCCCAATACCTGTCAGTCTCTGCAGGGTGGGAGTGGGGTTGGTGTCAGTTCAGTACTTCACTGCCATTCCTATTATGCATCTCTCTAACTCCTGCACTACCAATGCCAATGCCAGCAAACCAACATTTGGCATTGACAAATGCTTATTTTATACAAACCTGCATCCCAATGTGCTTTACAACCAAAAAGATGGAGAGACAGTTATTGGTGCCATTATAGATGCACTGGGAGATTCAGAAAGCACAGACAGAGATAGAAAGAGAGATTAAAGAGAGGTTCAGCACAGGGCGGTTATGTGACTTGTACAGGGTTATAGAGTGAATGACAGTGGTGGGTTTCAAACAGAGGTGCTGAGGTTCACATTACAGCTCTGCACTCCAGCCACTTAAAAAGCTAGGGCACTGCCTAAAATTAGTATCTTTTTCAAACATAGCGAAGTATTACGTCTTAAATCTAAAGTATTTTTTTTTCTTTTCCGTGTTGCTAATAAAAAAATTTACTATCTGACAGTACTAGTTGTGATGTGTGGAACAGTACTCTACCTGGAATCTGACATAGCTAGTTCTATTCCTCCACGTACATCATCAGTCCTGTGACCTCACTGTCCGTAACAATACAGCTGACCAAGAGCCAATTGCCTGCTGCCAGATCAGTCTTTTGTGATGTCACAATAAGTGAGGTCACAAAAATGCTAACAAGGTCTAAAGATAAACAGAACTAGATGTCAGCCTCCAGGTAAAACACTGTTCTTTACATCCAATCCCATCTAATACTACCAGTTAGAAATGAGAAAATCTTCTAATAAGCAAATGGAAAAAGAAAAATGTTTCAGAAATAACAAGTAATTACTGACTTTTTAAAAATTAATAACATTTTCTACTTGCTGTTTGTGACACTTCTAGCTCTTTAAGCAAATGTCACTCTATAATCGATGCAAGACACTCATAGAACCAGAAAAGAATAATTTGCTAGAATCAGCAGAGAAAATAGATTCCCCAACTCTGTTCTGCATTTATTAGCAACATGTGAAGCAACCGGATTTTCTTTTAACCATCTACCCTTTCCCAGACCCAGAGAGATGACCAAATCCAATGTGGATAACTTTGACCCCCCTTCCCCTTCTGTTATCTGGTGCCCTACTGCATTGACTAAACCCAAGCATTCCGTTCATACGGCATCTGGCACAATTAGCCCTGCCACCTGTTCCCTGTTTTCATGATTATCTCTGATTGGTCACGCTTCATTATTTGAGTGTTAGCTTTTTCACATTATTGTTGTAGTACGTCAAATGTAACAAGGAAGAAATGTTGACTAGTAGTATGCCCCCTCCATTTTTTTTCATATGGAAAGAGTGAAAAGGGGATGACGTAGCCAGGTTTCACTGCCATGTGGTGTTTTCCTAACCTAATAGGGATCACCCTCGGCATGATGCAGCAGCTGCCACATACAGGTACCAGGCAATGCAAGTCCTGCACTAGAACTACCGTGACTCAGAGGACACAGAACTTTGGGTCCTGGATGCAAGAGTATGGCTAGAGCACCACTGTTGCTCAAGATTCACCCTCCCCCGACCCCAACTTGTAGCCTATCTTGTAAGGTCTTAAATAGTCCTAGTTTCACAATTTTTATGTTGTCATGTTCAATAGGGGAACGTATGGTAATTTTAACTCTGAGGATCTTGGCAGCTCAATCTCTTCCCCTTTCTGGTTGCAGTTTGTTAAAGTTCCACCCCTGTGCCACCCTCCCGCTGCTCAGATGCTTTGAGGCATCTAAGTTTGAAGAGCACAGGGGCCGGCTCCACCGTAAACTATTTAACATCTTTTCAAAACCCTTTTTTAATGGCTTATATGTCCATTTGATTAAACTCAAACCCACTTTCCAAATAACAAGTCTCTAGTTAGTTGGACGGTGGGTTTGATAAATGGACATATAAACGATCAAAAAAAGGGCCTTGAAAAGATTTCAATGGAGCATGCCCTCACAAGCTTCAAACTTTAATGTCACAAAATGTCTGAGGGGGGGGGCAGCACAAGGGTACAGTCCTCCCAAACTGCAACCAGGAAGGAGAAGGGACTGAGTGGCCAAGCTCCTAGGAGTTAGAATAATGACCTCTTAATTATCATGTTAAATGCAACAACATAAAATTCTGAAAATAGGACAATTTAAGTCCTTACAAGTGTAACCTCCCCCCCCCCCATGGGTGGGACTTACCTACTCTGCCTTCCAGCCATCTGGTCTCACCAGTCTGGGTCCCTCGGTGCCGCTGGTGTTGCTCCTGCCAGCCCGTGTGCCTGTTTTGCTGTGGGTCTGAAGGAATGGTGTGTGAATAGTTAAAACTGCCAGACCAGCAGTACAGTGCAATTAGCACTGGGCAAGCAGTGAAGTGCCACACAGCTCGGTATGCCACATTGAAGCTGCTCCTGCTCGAATGTACGAGCAGGTGGTCTGCTCGTAGATCCAGTTAGCACTCTGGCAGTCCATGTTAAGCTGCATTTATGGCTCAAGTCTGGTGTCTCCTTTGTGTGCCCTGACCCCGTGGACTGCCAGAGACATAAATTGAGGTCTGGAGACACACTTGGGGTGGTAAAAGAACTTAAAGTTTGTGTAAATACTTAAGTGCACTATTTCTTTAAGAGCAGCCAAAGCTGCCCTGTGAATGTGTTCTCTGCCTGTTACCCGGGGACCCAGCGCTATGGCACTCACATCAGGCAAGGGGAGCCCTGTTTGTTTCCATTGCACCACTGGACTATAGAGCAGGAGGACACCTATTGGGGCATGTGGACATTTACTTTTAAAATTATACAGAAGGCCTTAAAAAGGACAGTTAAAGTTGGGACTTCATGTAAACTGTTATATGGATGCCATCTTGGTGACCCCTGACCTCTTCTTTGTCCAATTGTGATTCAAGGAGTGCGAAGGACTGCTGCTATGGCTCCTGGGTAGGGGGACTGGACAATGTTCTTGGTGCCTTTAGCAGCATCCAATCAGATGTCGAGTGGACTTCATACATATTAATTTTGTAGAAGGACAGCTGTGTCAGCCAATCAAATGCTGCCATTTTCTCTTCGGACTGTGGGGGAGTTTTCAGTTTGAGACAGTTCTGCGGGAGGCTCTCTGTGAGACAGGGGAGCGCAGAGTAAGCCAGAAAAGTTTGGAAGTCGGCCTGAGGCTTCCACAGCCAAATCTGGGGATACTTGCCTAAAGCTTTCTATCATTTAGAATGCTAGAGTGTATGTTTGAAGAGCTGTTAGTAGCTAAAATGCTGAAGCCATCTGAGAAGAGCCCTCAGCCTACGAGAAGAGTTGGACTGTATCCTGCTAAGTGCCTGAAGTGTTGCCTGGGTTCAAACCACCAGAGTACAGAGACACACACAAGCATTCCCATTGTCTGGGAAATCCAGTTTGAAGTAGCAAAGCTGCTCTGTGGTTTTGAACCTGCAGTTTGGAGCATATCTGAGAGACTGACTTCCACTCCCAGCCCTGGGAGGTAATCCAGACCTGCTTCAGGAAGAATCCACATTGGCAGCCAGCAGAGAGGAAAAGACTGCGATTCCTGAGCTCCAGGATGGAAGTCATTGCCAGCTGAGAACGGTCTGGCGATTTGGCTGGGTAGTGTCACTGCCAGGCATTGCCCATCATTTCTCCCTCAGGGTTGGATGCTCGGACATGTGGGGTGGGACGTGTGGCCCTGGTCTCCAGTACAGATCCGCTCCAGCATCTGTGATGAAGCAGCCAGAAAGGTAACAGGCTGCCAGATTCTGCCACCCGCACAGAAGTGACCTGCTATGAGCATCCTGCCACAGCCAAGTAACCTACAAACCTGCTTGTACTGCTACAGGCCCCAGCACACCTGACAGAACTTGTTTCTGTATCCAGACCCTGTGTGAACAGAACCATGACTAAATACGGAGCCCGTCCTGCACTGGGGAATTATACAAAATTTCTCTAAAAATATTGTTTCTCTGAAAGTGCACGAATGCCATCCAACCAGCTGCACCATTCAGGTCTGCACTGGACACCACCTGGGTACCCAGACTGACACTGGGGGACACTGGTACCAGTGGGGAGAGGGCCTGTCAGCTGTGTGTTGCTGTTGAGTTGAGGCTGGACATTGTTATTACCACTGCTATTGCTTTTACCTGTTACATCAATTCTTACCAAGTTGTTATTTATTGCTGCTTCCCTTTTCTCCCCTCCCTATTTAATAAATTGTTTCTTGTTCTTGTTTAACACTACTGTCTGTGAACATATTATTAGAGAGCGCTAATAATTGTATGCATTTTGCCTTATTGCAACAAAGGTTGGATTCCTGTGTGTGGGGTGACTGTGAGGGGAGGTGGGTAGGTGTAGCATCCCATGGGGTTGTATCATATAGACAGCTGTCCCTATTTTAACTCTGGGTGGAGGCACCGCGCTACTTGTTTTATATCTGGAAAAGGAACCCCCATCCAAACCAACACAGCTCAGGCCCCTCAGCCTTGCTTGAGCCCGCAAGGCAGGGGTAGTAACTGAAAGTTGCACGGCGACTCAGTTATACAAGGTAGGTTGCAAGTGTATTTGGTATTTAAAGCACTGAAATTGGTGCTTTGGAGCTGTCACACACTAATCTGTGGTGTGATCCCACAGTACTGTACCCGAAACTTAAATACAAAAGAAACAAGCATTTGTCAGTGCTGAATGTCTGTTTATATTTGCCATATGTTGTTGGGCACAGATGGCACAGCAGGTAAAATTTAATACCATGAATTATAACAGTGAAATTGTCATGACTGGGACATAAAGAGGTGTTGTTTGTGTAAACCACCCCAGTTTAGGGGGCTTATTACAAGTTACCTTGCTCTCCTCCCGTGGCTTGGCCTGTTAGGTGGGACAAGCAGTTGGTGTCCGCCCTCGTGGGTGTGTCTTCTGGGCCTTTCTGCTATAAAAGGGGAGGTGGTAGAACGTTCAGGAGGCCAGTGGTGTGCTCTGCGTACAAGTGGGACCCCGGCCTGGGGAGTTGTGACCTTCACTCTGCAGTGCTGCTTTGCGCTTGGTTTTTGAGGTGTTGGCAGGGAAAACAACCATGGGATGGGACCCCGTATGTTTATGGGAGCCGTGGATGTTGAGCTGGTGGCCCACACTGTGCTCTGCACACCAAGGTGGGCCAGGGTCCATTCCATTTTTGCTGGTGGATTGGCAGTGGGGATGCCACTGCAGTGGCAGAGCCACGGAGTGGTCATCCTGGTGGTGGCAGCACCAGGAGGCTGTACCCAGGTGGCACGCTGCCATTGTTTTGTTTGGTGGCCTGCCAGGAGGGGTTTTGCTGGACCCACCATACCCGTGTCTGGGGTGGGTCCTGCTTTGGCTCGAAACTGCAGAATGATGGTGTAACTCTAAGGAGGGAGCCAGTCACTTTTGAGAGCTCCCTGGGCGTGTGTTTGAGTGTGGGTGGCTTGGGAATATTGAAAAGTTGGTAAGGTGTCCCAGGGACAAAGTTATTGGTGAGCCCTGCTGTTTGTGGCCAGAATTTTGGTGTGGCTTCCCTTGTGTTGTAGCCCTCCCCCCTTTTCTGAGCCTTTTCACATCTGAAAAGCTGCGTGGAGCTCATTCCCTGGCCTGCTTAGGCCTAAGTGATTATCGCACCTCCGGGCTGCTTATGTCTGCCTGTGTAACCTTGTGCCTGTGCTCCGTTGTGCCTCCAGACCCATGGAGCTGTGTAATTTTATTTTTTATCAATTTTATTAATCAAATAATTTTTATTATTTAAATCGGTGCCTCTGTTCATTGATGTTCTGCCTGCTCTAACAAATTTGACCCCTCAAGCTATTTTATGCTGCTTTCCCTCCTGCTGCCAGCCCTGTTCCTGTTCTCTAGGTGCCAACATTGTGAGGCAGCACCTGTCTGGTAAGAATTCTGCGGACAAGGTAAGAAAAATTATGTTTTCATAGAAACATAGAAATTGCCGGCAGATAAGGACCACTAGGCCCTATACTTGTATGTGGCCACTAACCCTATGTGATCAATGGTTTTTCATCACTCCCTCCCCTCTCAAGGTTCCCTTATGCCTGTCCCAGGCATGTTTAAACCCCTCCACTGTGCTTGCCCCCACCACCTCTTGTGGCAGGCTATTCCAAGCATCAGCTACCCTCTTTGTGTAGCAAAACTTCCTTAAATTAACCCTTAATCTACCCCCTCCAATTTCATTCATGCCCCCTTGTTCTAGTACTTTTTCTCCCTTGGAAAAGGTCCCCCACCTGTACTCTGTTTATGCCCTTGAGGCACTTGAAAGTTTCTATCATGTCACCCCGCTCTCTCCTCACTTCCACTGAGTACATATTGGGGTCCTCTAGGCTCTCCTCATATGTTTTGTGGTGCAAGTCCTGTACCATCTTAGTCGCCCTCCTCTGGATAGTCTCTACCTTGTCAATGTCCTTGCACAGGTGTGGCCTCCAGAACTGCATGCAATACTCCAGGTGTGGCCTTACCAATGTTTTATACAATGGCATCATCACCTCCTGTCTCCTGCTAGTGATACCCCTGCCTATACACCCCAGCATGCCACTGGTCCTCCCTGCAACCTTTGAGCATTGCTTTCATACCTTAATGTCATCAGAGATGATAATCCCTAGGTCCCTTTCCTCTTTGGTGACAGTCAGCACCTCCACCCCCATCCTGTAGGTCTACCCAGGGTTCCCTCTACCCAGGTGCATTATTTTGCACTTCTTTGCATTGAACCTCAGTTGCCACGTCTCTGATCATCTTTCAAGTTTCTCCAGGTCCCTCCTCATTCTCTGCACCCCTTCAGAAGTATCTATCATGTTGCAGATCTTTGTGTCATCTGCAAATAGCCAGACCTTTCTTTCCAGCCCCTCTGCAATATCACTAATGAAGACATTGAACAGGACTGGTCCCAGTACTGAACCCTGTGGTACTCCGCTGGTCATCCCTCTCTCCCGGAATTGGATCCCATTTACTACCACCCACTGCTTCCTGTCTGTCAGCCAGCTTTTAACCCAGTGTATCACCTTTTGTCCCATGCCCAAACTTCCCATCTTGTTAACCAGCCTTTTATGTGAGACGATATCGAAGGCTTTGCTGAAATCTAGGTAGGCGACGTATACCGCTCCTTTCTGATTAACTTCCCTAGTCACCTAGTCAAAAAAATCAATCAGATTTTTTTGACATGACCTTCCTGCTGTGAAACCATGTTGCCTCAGATCCTGGGTTACACTGGATTCCAGGTGTGCCACTATCCCTTCTTTCAGCAGTGTCTCCATGATCTTCCCCACCACTGAGGTGAGGCTGACTGGCCTGTAGTCCCCTCCTCCTCCCTACTGCTGCTCTTGTGCAGCGGTACTACATGTGCCCTCCTCCAGTCCTCTGGAACCACTCCCATGTTGAGCAACTCTGTGAACAGGGCCACCAGAGGCACTGCCAGTTCACTTTGTAATTCCCTTAATATCTTCAGGTGTATGCCATCTGTCCCCATGACTTCATCCACCTTCAGCTTTGTGAGTTCTTCCAGGACTCTCTCCACCATGAATGGACTGGTGTCCACTTCTTCTCCTCCATTGCCTCTGCCAACCAACTGTGGTCTTTGACGCTCCCCCTCCTTAGTGAATACTGAGCAGAAGTATTTGTTCGTATTTCTGCCTTGTCTAGATCCCCCTCCTTACACTCTCCCTCCTCCCCTTTGAGCCTCTCTATCCCCCCCATTGTTTTCCCTTCTCTCGCTGATGTGCCTAAAGAATGTCTTTTCCCCTTTTTTTCAGAGTCTGTGCTAAACCCTCCTCTGTCTGTGCCTTAGTTCTCCTTACAGCTTTCTCGGCTTCCTTTAGACATTCATGATACACCTCCCTGTCCTCCCTCCTTTGGGTCCCCTTATATTTTATTTATTTATTTTATTTATCAAGTCTAGGATTACAAATACCTTTGAGCCTTGGCTCTTTTACAAAGGTTCCACGTCAGAGAAATACAAATTATGGGGAACATCAAGACAGGCATTACAACAATGTGGACATTGCAAACAGATACAGATTAATACAGTTCAAGGGTAGCATTGTAACAAGGCACCAGCGCATTTGTCAGAGAAAATAGACAACAGATAAGAAGTGCCAGAGTCATAGGGAGAGGGAGAGAGGCGAGGGGAGAAGGAATGTAGGAAGGGTGGGGAGAGGGTGAAAGTGCAGCATTGGGTATACCAAGATGTGAGGGTAGAATCCAGTGGGGGGACCACTAGAGCAGGAAGGGAAGTGGAAAAACAAGGTTAAGTTGGGCAGTCACAGGAGCTATTGGTAGTGAGATAGTCCTGCTGAAACTCAGTCTTTTAATTCTTATTTTGTCCCCCACTTCTTTAAAGAACCATAGTGGTTTCCTTCTTCTTTTCCCTTTGGCCACTGTCCTAATGCATTGGTTTGTTACCTCCACTATGGCTTTCTTCAGTTTACCCCATTGTTCTTCCACCCCCACTACTGCCCCTTCCTTTCCCAGGATTGCTCTTATACATCTACCCATTTCCGTGAAATCTGCCCTCCTAAAATCTAAAACTTGTGCCCTTGTGTGGCTTAATTGATTCCCTGTCTCCATGCTAAACCACATAGTGTGGTGGTCATTGGACCCCAGCTGCCCTTCCACCAATACTCCTTTGACTCTGTTTCCATTGGTCCATACCAGGTCCAGAATTGACTTGTCCCTGGTTGGCTCATGCACCAGCTGCCTGAGACCAACCCCCTGCAGGGATTCTAGAATGGCTGTGCTTCTGGCTGAAGCAGCTGCCTGGGTGGTCCAATCCATGTCCATCATATTGAAATCCCCCAGTAGCAGGATTTCGCCTTTAGCTGCCATGTCATGTATACCCTCCACTAGTTGCCTGTCTACCTCCTCCCTCTGTGCTGGAGGTCTGTAGATCACCCCTGTTTGTATTGCTGTGCCATTACCTGGCTCAAGGGTAAGCCACATTGTCTCAGCCTCCCCCATCTTCCCTGAACTTCTGTAGCCTTAATACCATCTCTGATGTACAGGACCACCCTACCACCCTTCCTACCCTCTCTATCCCTCCTGAACAGTGTATAACCTGGTACATTGATGTCCCAGCCGTGATTAGCAGAGTACCATGTCTCTGTTATTGCTGCTATATCAAGGTCTGAATCCGCCAACAAGGTCTCCAGGTCTGGAACCTTATTTCCCAGGCTACAGGCATTTGTTAACATGACCTTCCAATGTTTACAGTCTACCCTCCCTCTGTTCCTGTTTTCGCTCTCTTGCCTCTTACCCCAACCCGGTTTCCCCTCCTATGTGCTCTCGCTCCCCCGTACCTCCTCTTATTCACTCATCTCCTGATTGCCCCTCTCTGCCTGATTCAGCGGATACTGTTGTCCTCTTATGTTCCTGCCTGTTCCCAGCTGTGTTCCTGTTTGGTAATTTCCTGGCTCATGCCTCCCTTCAGCCATTAAACACCTGGACCCCTAGACATGAGCGGAAGGGAGGGTTACATTTGTCATGTGCTTACCATAAGCTGGTAGTACAGATGCATAGACCTGAAAAGGCCCTGATTCTTACCAGGAGCAGAATCCAGGTTACAGTCCTGATTAGTTTTGATTGGTTTTGAATCAAATCAGAACCTTTAGGAAATTAACGGTAGTTCAGAAAAGCATCACAAAATGCATGAAAGCAATCATAAAATGCAGCAGAAATAGAACAGAAAAGTGTAACCAGGTCTCCGTGTAACTTTCGGTTACTACCCATGCCTTGTGGGCTCAAGTATGATTGAGAGGCCTGGGCTCTGTTGGTCTGGATAGGGGTGTTCTTTTCTAGATATACAATAAGTAGCGCGGTGCCCCCACTCAGAGTTAAAAAAAAGTGGGCCAGCTGTTTTATTTATTTATATATTAGAAAGAATCGGATTCCATTGACCTTTGAGCCAAGAGCTTGTTTACAAAGGTTCCTCAGCGGTACAGAAAAAATACAGAGATACAGAGACAAAATAAAGCATACAGTATAAGCAGTAATAATATACAAGGGGGCGATCAGATGATATAATGTAAGATCTTAGCTAGTTGAAGACTAGAAGAGTAAAAAATGCGAACATGTTGAGACAGTTTTTGTCGTAAGTGCTGCAGGTGGGAAAGACAAAGTTTTTTATTTTTATATTTTATAGGATGGCGGGCCTATAACCAGTGCCTGTTGAGAAGGACAGGACCTAGCAAGAGAAGAATAGGAGGTGAGGGGGTGCGGGAGTGACCAACAGAGAAAAACATGGGTAGAGGGGAGGAGAGAGGGGTATGTGTGGATTTACAGAGGGGTGAGGCCTTTGTTGCATGGTATCTGGCTAGGCAGAATAGAGGGGGAGGGGAGGGAACCATGAGGAGAGGAGGACCAAAAGGAGGGAATGAAAGGGAGGTATAGAAAAAAATAGGAGGGTAGTAGGGGAAAACGTGGGCTGTGGGCTTCAGAAAGAGAGATGGGGGGCATATATTATGTTCAGTGGTCACAGTTACTGGTAGATGTAATACATCACAGTACTACAATTACTGGTTGAGGAATTATATATTATGAGCAACAGACACAGTCAATGGTTGATGTAAGTAGGGCACGAATCTTGGTTTTAAATTGACCTAGTTTGGTTGCAGTTAAGATTTCATTAGTCAATGTATTTAATCAATAGGGCGCCCAATACTCGTAGGATCATTGGCCTTGGGAGGTCCGTTTGAATGGGGCTAAGAAGGATCGGCTGTTAATACCTCTAGTACTCCTAATGTTGTTAGACTTGCTGAGTAGGTTCTGAACACCTGGGGGAGTTAAGCCCATTGCGGATTTCATGGCCAGTAAGCACACTTGGTACTTTATCCTGCTATCTAGGCTTAGCCAACTAAACTGTGCATAAAGCTGACAGTTGTGAGAGAGGCAATGAGCTCCTAACACAAATCTGCATGCCTTACTGAGCATTTTTATACGCTTGAGGGCTGAGTCGGTTGCGACACCGTACACCAACAGTCCGTAGTCTATCACAGACAGAACTGAACTAGTCACTGCCATATCTCTCAACCTTTTGTCACTGAAATGAGGGACATGGACATTTTTTGACACCCCAAATGAGGGACAATGAGAGACACAGACCCTCAGAATGAGGGACACATCCTCCAACATGGA
Source organism: Neoceratodus forsteri (assembly GCA_016271365.2). Lineage (NCBI taxonomy): Eukaryota > Metazoa > Chordata > Ceratodontiformes > Ceratodontidae > Neoceratodus > Neoceratodus forsteri. The sequence continues at coordinate 417,924,267 of JADMNL010000024.1, read as the reverse complement.
GATACAAGCTCAGAACACTGTGAAAACCATAGTGTTTACTTGTACAAAGTCCATTTTGGATTTAGTATTTTAGAATATTAAGAGTTTCTGCTTTAAAGTCTGAATTTACAGCAGCACCTTTGTGTGGGCAGCACCTTTTCCATGAGTGACGGATGAGGGACAGAGCAATTTTAAGTGGCAAAATGAGGGATGTCCCTTGTAATGAGGGACACTTGAGAGGTATGATCACTACTAGATTTAGCACCTCATTGGTGAGGCACTGTTTGTTCCTGTGGAGAACTCCTAGTTCGGCATTAGCTATTTTGGCACCAAGATTAATATGCTGGTAAAAGTGAGAGAGCAGTCGAGGGTAGCCCCTAGGTACTTGTAGATTTGCACCATTTCGAGTGGTTCATTATTGCGGTTTATTACATTCAGGTGATGGGACCTATTTCTGCTATGAGAGGAGGCAAAAAGTATGGTTTTGATTTTTTTATAGTTAAGCAGCAATTTTGATTTTAGAAACCACGCTTCGATTGCAGAGAAATTGGATTGCATTCGACTTTCTAATGCTACTGGATCGGTGTGGCTTGAGTATAGTACCATCATCTGTATACAGTAAGATTTTGTCATCAACTGATAGTGGTAGCTGATTCAGAAACAGACTAAAGAGCAGGGGACCTAGGATGGAGCCTTGGGGGACCCCAGTTACTACCCTGCGACTCTCTGAGAGGGCGTCTATGATTTTCACTCTTTGAACTCTCTCCAAGAGTATCTCAGTATCCCAGGGGGTTGTGTGGTACAACCCCCTGGGATACTATACCTACCCACCTCCCCTCACAGTCACCCCACACATGGAATACCAACTTTGGTTGCAATATGGCAAAACTCATGTGATTATTACCGATCTCTAATAATATGCCCACAGACAGTGTTAAACACAGCAGTAAATTATTTATTTAATAGGGAGGGAAAAAAGGGATACAGAAATAAATAACAACTTGGTAAAATTTGATATGGCAAGCAAAAACATAAACAACGTTAATGAGAGTACCCACCCCTCAAGCAGTAACTCACATTGTTTAATAGGTCCCTTCCCCACTGATATCAGTGTTTCCCCAAGGTCAGTCTGAGTATCCAGGTAGAGAAGATGTTGCAGGCCTGAAAATGGTGCAGCTGGGTGGCCGGCATTGGTGCACTTTTTTAGAATAACCAGTACTTCTGCAGAAGCTATGTACAATCCCCAGGTGCAGAACAGGCCCGCGTTTACTCATGGTTCAGAAGCACAGTTCACACAGGGTCTGGACCACAGTAACAGGTTCAGTCAGCCAAGTTGGCAACTCAAGCAGTACAAGCAGGCTTGCATCTTACTTGGCTGCAGCAGGATTCTTGCAACTGATCACCTCTCGGCAGGTGGCAGACTCTGGCAGCTTGTCACCTTGGTTGCTTCATCATGGATACTGGAACAGACCATTACTGGAGACCAGGGCTACATGCCTTACCCCACATGTCCAGACATTCATCCCTCAGCAGGGCCGGCCTTAAGGATAGGTGAACTAGGTGGACTGGCCGCCTAGGGTGCCAAATGATAGGGGGGGCCTTGAAACAGAGCTTAATTTTTTTTATGTTTCGTACACTATTTTTTTTTTTTTTTATGAGAGTCACCTGGACAGTGAAAGTTATATGGCCAAATTTTGTGTCTTTGGGGAGGCTGGGGGTTGAACTTTAAGACTTGTTCACCACCGACCACCACATTCATCTCCACGGCTCCACCTGTATAATCAGCCATTGGCCACCCGCCACCGCCCCCCTCATTAGCGCATGCAGAGTGGTGAAGCAGTTGATCGGTTTTGGTGGGCGGCAGCAAGGGACTGAGCCAAGAGACAGGCAGCACAAAGTTAACGAGGTGGGTGTTTGAGGAGGGAGTCGGAAAGAGCCAAGCCAAGTTGTATGGTTTTGCCGGGTCATGGGTGGTGAGAGAAGAAGAAAAAAAAAAGACGGCAAAAGTGAGCAAAATTGAAGAGACGAGACCGCAAGCACCTTTGAGAAAGCACTTACAAGTGAAACGTGTCAGGTGACATCATATCAGGTGGTTCCTGATTAGGGTAGTGTGTCGTTTTGAACTTGTACTCAGGATTGTTGGATTTATACAAACAGCAAAACTACGAACTGCTAACTGTGAGTTTTAGATTTTCTATGAATAAAACCTCGACAAAGGAGACCCAAAGGAGGGTGGAATGGGACCCCACAGGGGAAGGAAACAACTCCTGGTGGGGGACTCCATTGTTAGGAAAGTAGAACTGGGGGAGGAAGGGGAGAGGGAGGTAAGGTGCCTGCCTGGCGCCATGGCTTGGAGAGACAGGGAGCGAATCCTCAGGATCGCAGGAGCAGCTGCACAGGGGAAGGAGCTGGATGTCAATGTCCACCAAGGGACAAATGACCTGGCTAAGAAAGGGATCAGAGCAGTGCAAGAAGCATTTGTGGAGATGGGGAGGGGCCTTAGACAAATAGCACACACTGTAACCTTCTCGGAAGTGCTGCCTGTCTATGGCACGGGTGAGGCTAGGGTGCTCCACACCATGGGATTCAATCAGTGGTTGAAAAACTGGTGCAGAGCTCAGGGATTTGGCTTCATTGAGACTGGGGGTCCACCTGGAGGGATGCAGGCCCATACTGGCATGATGGTCTGCATCTGTCCAGGAGGGGAACCAGGATCCTAGGTGATAGGTTTAAATACTTCATTGACAAGTATTTAAACTAGCCAAGGGGGGAGGCACTGGAAAGGAGCAGAAATCCTAGCCCCCCCCCAAAAAAAAATCAGGGAACTAAGTGAGGTAGACACCAACATAGAGATGTCAATAGGGAGAAGCGCAGGGGTAAATGGAGAAAGTGACAAACGCAATAAGAACGGGGATGGGGCAAAAAGGGGTAAGGCCATCAAGAAATGGAGGGTAATGAGTACCAACGCCTCGTAGTCTCGGCAACAAGCTCCTGAACTGGTGGCTTTGATGGAAGAGGGATGCCTGGATATTGTAGCAGTCACAGAAACATGGTACACAGAGAACCATGACTGGATGTTAACATACCAGGGTACACAACCTACAGGAGAGACAGGGAGGGCGGGGTAGCTCTCTATGTAAGGGAAGGATAAAAGCAACTGAACAAAAGAGTAAACTGGGAGGAGAGGAGGCACTGTGGGTCACCCTAGAGACTGGAAATGGCACCACAGTCCGCACAGGGGTTGTATATAGACCCCCATGTCAGGGGGAGGGAATGGACAAGGATAGGATAGAAGGCATACTTAGGATGGTAGAGAAAGGGGAGATACTGTTGATGGGGGACCTTAACATGCCAGATGTTAACTGGAGCACCTTTGCAGCAGCCACATCCAAAAGCAGAGCTATTCTTGATGCCCTTCAGGTGGTATGCCTCAAACAGCTAGTTTTGGAACCCACTCGTGAGGGAGCAATCTTAGACCTCATACTCTCAAATTGGGACAGTGAGAGGAACTCAGATCTAGAAGTGGGTAGCCATTTGGGAACAAGTGACCACCAAACAGTGTGGTTCACGATAAACTCTGCTACAGAGTCAAGCCATACAAAAGTGAGGGTTCTGGACTTCAGGAGGGCTGACTTTGACAAGATGGGAGAGTGCCTTAGAAAAGCACTAGTAAACAGGCTAGAAGAAGAGGTGGAGCAACAATGGGCAAATATCAAAACTGCCATCACAGAGGCAACAAGCCTTTGTGTGAAGCAAATAAACAAATCAAAACGAAAGAAAAAGCCACTATGGTTCTCAAAAGAAGTGGCGGTGAAGGTTAGGGAGAAAAAGATAGCATTTAGGAAATATAAGGAAACATAGAAGGAGCAGGACAGAGAACTGTACCAGTCAAGGCAGAAGGAAGCAGAGAGGGTAGTCAGAATAGCAAAGGCACAAACTGAGGAAAAGATAGCTAACTTGGTTAAGAAGGGGGATAAAACCTTTTAAAGGTATATCAGGGAGCGTAGAAAGACAAAGGGAGGGATAGAGAGGCTGAATAGAATGGATGGTGGGTGGGCAGAAAGTGACAGTGATAAAGCAGGGATACTGAATGAATACTTCTGTTCAGTATTCACAAAAGAGGAAGTGGGGGAGGTGCCTAATCCAATTAACAGAAGCATTCTGGAGAGGGGGGGTTGATCCCAGTCCTTTCACAGAAGAAAGGGTTCTGAAAGAACTCCTAAACTGAAGGTGGACAAAGCAATGGGGCCAGATGGAATTCACCCCAGAATTCAAAAAGAATTAAGCAGAGAACTAGTGACACCACTGACTATGCTTTTAACAAATCATGGGAGGATGGTGGTACCTGAGGACTGGAAGAAGCGGATGTGATTCCCTTCACAAAAGTGGGACCAAGACGAGGCAGGAACTACAGGCCTGTCAGTTTGACCTCTGTGGTAGGAAAGTGATGGAATCACTTCTGAAGGAAAGAATTGTTGAGTACCTAGAGGCCAGTGGGCACAGGACCCAAGGCAGCATGGGTTCTGGCGGGAAGGTCATGTCAGATGAATCTAATTGATTTCTTTGACTGGGTGACCAAAGTAGTAGACCAGGGAGGTGCGTGGACATGGCCACCTAGACTTTAGCAAGGCATTTGACACAGTCCCACACAAAGATTAGTAGTCAAATTAACTAGCCTGGGAGTGGGTCCCAAGGTGGTAGCCTGGGTAAAACATTGGCTGAACAACAGGACACAGAAGGTAATTGTAAATGGAGTCCACTCTGAAGAAGAGGGGTTACTAGTGGGGTACCGAGGGTTCAGTACTAGGTCCAGTCCTTTTAATGTCTTTATAGTGACATTATAGAGGACTGGAAGAAAAGCATGATTCTTTGCAGATGACACAAAGATCTGCAACAGGGTTGATACACAAGGAGGCGTGGAAAGGATGAGAAGGGACTTGGCAAGGTTGGAGGAATGGTCAGAAGTATGGCAGCTTGGATTCAATGCAAAGAAGTGCAAGTAATGCACCTGGGAAACAAAACCCAGGGAAGATTACACAATGGGGAGGTAGTAACAACAACAAAATGGAAAGAGACCTAGGGTAATCATATCAGATTACCTAAGGTTGGCAAGCAATGGAGAAGGCGGTAGGGAGGGCTGGGGGGATACTGGGATGTATAGGGAGAGGTATCACCAGCAGAAAACAGGAAGTTGTTATCCCCCTGTACAGACAGTTGGTGAGACCCCATCTGGAGTACTGTGTCCAGTTCTGGAGACCCCATCTCCGCAAGGACATAGACAGGATGGAGGCAGTTCAGAGGAGGGCAACTAAAATGGTGCAGGGTCTGCAAGAGAAGCCATACGAGGAGAGACTAAAGGAGCTTAATATGTATACCCTTGAGGAAAGGAGGGAGAGGGGGACATGATAGAAACGTTTAAGTACCTCAGTGGAATCAACAAAGTCCAAGAGGGTAGCATCTTTCAGAAAAAGAGATGTGCAAGAACAAGGGACACAATTTGAAGATAGAGGGGATGGCTCAGGGACAATGTGAGGAAGTATTTTTCACAGAGAGGTGGTGGACGATGGAACAGCCTTCCTGAGGAGGTTGTGGGTCCTAAAACTGTGGGAGAATTCAAGAATGCATGGGACAGACATAAGGCAATTTTTTGTGGGGGTAGGAAGAAATAGGCTGTTGGTTAAATAGGATCTGCAGCTTATCCTCTAGGTAGGGAAATGGGCAGACTAGGTGGGCCAAGCGGTCCTTATCTGCCGTCAAAGTCTATGTTTCTATGTTTCTAAGTCCATCATATGAGTCTTGGAATATATGGAGTCTAGCAAATTATGCTTTTGCCTTAAGCAGGTATTGGTCCCTGAACTAGCTCTTTTCACTGAATGTTTTGACCTGGCACTGCATACCCTGGATGTGGTCACATCTTTGCACCACTGACTCTCAAATACTTGAAGTGACCAGCATGGATTAGCTAACAAAAGGGTGCTCCTCTTCTTGACTAATTGTTTGTAAAATACATGCTCCTGCAAGTACATGATACAGCCTAGATGGCAAACTCATGACAGGTGTAGAGTGCTACTGAGACCTACTCCCTGAAAGACCTTGTACTACGGATGAGAAATAATTATACAAATTTCTCAAGTCTATTAAATGACACTACAAGTAATGTTTCTGGACCTTTCAATATAAGGCAAGCACTGCGCCAATTCAAAAAGACTGCATTTAAATTAAAGGGACTCCAATAGCAGGAGATCTCACTCAGGGCATATCTTGACATTGGCCATGTGCCCAGAGGTCTGCGTATCCTGAAGAACCCGACCAGTGGTCAGAATCGAGAGGGGTTCTTGAATGGTTGTGAGCCATAAGCCACAAGGCTAGTAAAGAATACTTTAAATTAATTATCAAGGAAAATGCCAAGACACAAAAAGAAGTGGAAAATGAATTAAGCAACAGGAGAAAGCTCCGAAGGTTTGTCCAACTCACCCCAGTGTAGTCAACTGCTTGTGGAATTTGCCAGAATTTGAGCAAGTATGAGGAAAATGTAAGCAAACAAAGAAAACAAAATTTGAGAGGGATAGAGAGATTTCAAAGATGGTAAGGTGTTTAATTGGTCGCAGGGCGGAGCTGGGGGCAGTCACCCTTCCTGGCTGCCCCAGTGTGGAGTAGTGGTGCCCCACCACTGTCTTTATTCAATGTTTAGTGCCCATTGTGGAGCCCATGATTGACTGAATGCCCCCCGACTCCCAAATGCTCCCAAACCTGGCTCCACCACTGATTTTTAGTCACCCGCCATAGGAATTAACTGCATGTGCTAACCAGCCCAAATTGATATTAAGAAAAATGCTGCAGGGGAATATATATCACACAGGCAGTGGAGAATTATGATTCAGAGCCAGAAGTCTTTTTAGGCAAGGAAGAACCGTGTCAAGCTGGCTGAGACCGACACCTTTGTGCCCAGAAATGAGTCATAGGGAACAAGTTACAGGGTAGAAAAGTAGTTAATGAATTACTGAGACAGAATCTGTTAAAAGTAAAGGAAACAGAGAAAAATGTGTGATCCCCAAATTGCATTTGCAACCACTTACAGCCCCAATCACAGCAAGTGGTGTCAGTTCTTAGAAAACACTGGCATCTGATTAGTAAGGACCCAGGATGGAAGGAACTAAATACTGGGATCCAAGGGTGGTTTTCCGTGAGAGGAGAAAACATCAGGGATTTTGTGGTTCTTTCTGTGCAGCCTTACCAGAGAGATCAAAACCTGGCTGCCACATGGAGTGGTGGATGACACAAGTGTGGCAACTGTAAACATTGCTAATTAGTAAATACGACCAAGGTCGTCTTTAACCCTGCCACAAAGAGGGAGGCAAGAGTTAGGGGGTTTATAACTTGCAGCATATGTGGGATCATTTATCTAGCTATGTGTAAATGTGGCTGCTACTATGTGGGCAAAACTAAAAGGGCCCTAAAAACCAGGATAGGGGAATATGCAAGGGCCATTGATGAGGTGGACCCTACCAGTGTACTAGTGTTACACATTTGGAAGGCCAGGAATAGAGATGAACATTGCTTTAGCTTTACGGACATAGAGAAGCCTGTTATGTCATGAAGAGGAGGGGACTATGATAATTTGCTCTTTTGTAGGGAGCAATACCAGATATTTTTCCTGAAAGCAATGGAAAGTAAGGGATTGAATGATCAAACAGAGATCAAGCCTTTCTTGAAAAAATAGTATAATGTGACTGTGTTGCTTCCTTGTGGTGTTTTCATGTCATATCTAACTGTGAGTTGTCTTTTCTTCTTTTCTAGGTAGGTACCTTTCGACTGGCAGAGGTTTTGGTGTGTTGAATATTAAGTTAAACACTGAAAGCAGGTTTATTATTGCTAATTCTGTTTTGGCTTAATGCATTTATCAAGTTTTCGGTACCTCTAGACTTTTCAGACTGGGTGGCATGTGCTTGTTTTTAATAATTATAGTACTGAACAAATAATAAATGAAAGTGTTCTGTGCTTGTTATCACTATTATATGTATATAATTGTGTTCTTTTAATATCGTTTGTTGTTTTTTTATATGTTTACAATATATGGTTTTGTGAAGATGAGAACTGATGAACTCAATTTACGATGTCTCTTTAAATGTGATTGTATAAAGGAGACATTAGGGGTCTGTGACGAGCACCTTAGAGCAAGCTCTTACGAGTGAAATGTGTCAGATGAGGTCAGAGCAGGTGGTTCCTGATCAGGGGAGCCGGTCTTTTTAAACCTGTACTCAGGACTGTTGGATTTATACAAACAGCAAAACTGCAAACTGTGAGTTCTAGATTGTGTATGAATAAAAGCTTTGAAGTCCATCGTATGAGTTTTGTAGTATATGGAGCCTACCAAATGGTGCTTTTGCCTTAAGCAGGTGCCGGTCCCCGAACTAGCTCTTATCACTTTACTAGTTGGTGAGAAAAATATACCTTGGCCTTGCACCTTCTGGGGTCTCAACTCTGTTACAACACCGAATTAACAAATGGTGCCTTAGGAGATCCACGCTACAGCTACTGAAAGTCCCCCACTGTCACACTTCACAGGGACAATGCTCTTTTGCTTATCAAGTGCCACTCTGGTTCAATGGCCTCCGCCCAACCATCTCCTCTGCCCCAACAATTGGTATGTTTAAAACTAGGCTCCGGGACTATCTCACTACCAACAGCTCCTGTGACTGCCCAACTTAACCTTGTTTCTCCACTTCCCTTTCTGCTCTAGTTGTCTCCCCCTCCCCTTCTCACTGGATTCTGCCCTCACATCTTGGCATACCCAATGCTGCACTTTTCACCCTCTCCCCACCCTTCCTACATTCCTTCTCCCCCTCTCCCCTCTTCCCTCTCCCTATGACTCTGGCACTTCTTATCTGTTGTCTATTTTCTCTGACAAATGCCGCTGGCTGCCTTGTTACAATGCTACCCTTGAATTGTATTAATCTGTACTCTGTTTGCAATGTCCACATTGTTGTAATGTATGTCTTGATGTTCCATAATTTGTGTTTCTCTGACGTGGAACTCTTGCAAAGAGCCAAGGCTCAAAGGTATTTGTAATCCTAGACTTGATAAACAAAAATAGTTTGAGAGCTTCTGTGTTAGTGCTGACCTGGGATCTGAGATGCTCTATAATCAAATGATAACTTTAAGCTTTTAAGCAGAAGGTTACGTGGTTCTGCACAGTATCCGTGGTGCTAAACCCAATTGAGGAGCAAGTGTTTGGAGCCTCCTAGCTTGTTTAAGTGTGTTGCCACATTGGGAGCAAGTGCACAATGTTCTGTGTAGCAGGAGCTGGAACTTTGGTTGTTTCATTTGGAATGGCTCTGACAACTAAAGCCTGGGTGCAAAAACAGAAAAAATAGCTAGGGAAGGGCTGAACCTTATTAGATGGAACATGGTCGGACTTCGAGCAAAACCTAATGATGGTAACTTGGTAAAAATGTATTAGAAAATTTGACATAATGGTCTTTCAAGAAACATGGCTACCAAATAAGGAAAAGTTTACATTAGAAGAATACCAATGTTGGGAAATTGAAGTAGTAAAAAAAATCCACATTTGGCAGACCAAATAGGGGGTTGCTCTAATTTATTATTTTATTTGTTTAAAAATTTCACCAGGAAAGGTGTACTGAGCAGAATTGCTCATTTCAGATCGTCCTGTGGGACAGGAGTGAGGAACAGCAAAAATACAGAAATTACAATTAATAACAGTCATATACAAGTGTGAGAAAAAATACAGGAAATACAACTGAAACAGTCACATACATTCATATACAAGCGTGATTAGATTACAGGATTATACAGATTCAAGTGCTAACATTGGTAGGGAAGCAGCGGTACAAAAATTAAGGACTGAGATTAGCATATTTATAGTACTGAAAAGAATATGGGTATGAAGGGTCAGGAGATAAGGCCCGAATATAACATTGGTAAGGGGGAGTGAAGCTGGAGGTGGCAGAGTGGCAATTAAGAAAAAAAAGAAAGAAAGGGGTGAGGTAGGGGAGGGGAAATTATGCGCAACTGCAGGAAGGAGAGATAAGATTTCTTAGGAGGGTGGAGAGGACACAGGAGGGAGGTGGCATAATGGATGGGTGGTAGGGAAGGAGTTCCATAGTTTGGGGAAGCGGTGGGAGAAGGCTGCCTGACCTGTAGAGGTGGTCCTAATTGGGATGGTCAGGGTACGAGAATCGAGGTTTCTATGGGAGTGGGAAGGAGGGGGCTTGTGGGAGTGAGAAGAGGAGAGGTACGGGGAAGAGAGCAGAACCAGAATTTAGCTAGGACGTTAGCACAGTGGGCATGGCGCCTGTCATCAGAGACCGAGAGAGAAAGACTGGTAGAGGTCACAGTGGTAGGTGCTTGGAGGGCAGCAGAGAGCAGCGCCAGCAGAAAGAATGGAAAAGTGTGTCCAGTCTGGTTAGGGAAGTATTGGGAGTGGCACTGTAGACTACATCCCATAGTTGAAAACTGTGAGGATCATTTTCTGGACAAGTGCTTAGTGGGCCAGCAATGGAATACATCCACGGTTCCTGTACAGGGCATCCAGTTTGGGGTGCAGCTTTTGTGGATGGCGTCTATGTGTTCAGAAAAGTCAAGATGTTGGACAAGCCAGATCCTGAGGTACCTAAAGGAGGTAGCATCCTCAAGCAAGGTCCCATCAATGGTGTGGACAGAGGGAGGAGGGAAGCGAGAGAGTCTCTGCCTTGTGCCAGAGGTCATGGAGACTGTCTTCTTGGTGTTCAGGAACAGCTGATTTGAGCATAACCATAGTTGAACCTTGTCAAAGTCATGCTGAAGTCTATATGCTACATCAGAAGGGGAAAGGTCAGAGGTATACAGGATGGTGTCGTCCGCATACATGTGGATAGAGGTGAAGGGGCAGACACCAGGAAGGTTGTTTAGGAAGACAGAGAATAGCAGTGGTCCCAGTACAGAGCCCTGCAGAACTCCAGTGTTGATTGGGGGGGGGAGAGAGTGAATCGCTAATCCGAATGGATTACATCCCTCCCTCAAGGTAGGAACAGAACCAGTTGGTGGCAGTGGCTGAGAGCCCCGCAGCAGAGAGTGTGACCAGAAGGAGGGGGTGGGAGTCAGTGTTGAAAGCCTTGGCTAGGTTACAAAGATAACAGTGGTGGTGAGGCCCTGGTCCATGCCAGTGAGGATGGAGTCAGCGAGCCTAAGGAGGAAGTGGTGGTGTGGAGCTACCTGAAACCAGACTGGTAAGGGGTGAAAAAGGAGGAGAAGTCAAGGTAGGAGGAGAGCTGGGATAACACCATATGTTCCTGGAGCTCGGCAAGGATGGGAAGAAGAGAGATAGGATGGTAATTACCAGCGGTAGAGGAGTCATGACCTTTTGGGAGGGGGATAACAGCGGCATGTTTCCAGTCAGCTGGGGCAGATGCAAGAGAGAGAGAAGGAGAGATTAAGGAGAGAGGCAAGTGAGTGAGGAGATAGCAGGGGCAGACAGGTAAAGGATCTTGGAGTCTAGTCCATTGGGGGCACTTATCCTCGGAAGGGTTAAAGGCAAGGAGAACTTTGAGGGTGTCTGCAGAGGATATAGGGCAAAAGAAGGAGGAGGAGGAGAATGAAGGGGAGTCAGATTGTGAGGACTTGAGGGGTTGGACGAGGAGGGAGGGAGGGAGAGTTGAGAGAAGGCAGGAGGTGCAGGAGGTGAAGAATGAATTAACTCCATGGCCACGGAGAGGGGGGACGACAGGGTGGCATTACCTACTCTGAGGATTGGAACAGGGGGCTGGGTTGGAGGAGAGAATGTACCTTGGAATCCACTAAATAATTGATTGACTGTTAGAAACTTGATCTGAGGGATCTCAATATTCTTTGTATAATAGTTTTTGTACTACAAAAAATGGGACGCAATTGTAATAAACATATATTTTGTCATTCCACATTGCTGGCTACACAGAGGATGCCCTAAATATTCTCACAGAGGTGTTTATTTTTATATGTAACCCGGGTGACACCGTACCCAGCAGGGTACTATGCCTGCCTTGCTGGCCAGATCAAGGTCGAGGGCCTGAGTCCTATTTCTGATTTTGCAGGAGTTCTTTCCCAAGATAGAACAATAAATAAATCGTGTGGTGCCTCCACCCAGAGTAAAATTACAAGTGGGTCTGGGATGCTGTACCTACCCACTATCCCATACAGTCATCCCACACATGGATTACCATATACCAAGAACCATGATTTTCAGTACGTTGGAAATTATTGACTTGAGTTAACAACATGCTCACATGGGGTACAAATAATATGCATGTGAGTCAAAGTTTGAAAAGACAGTTAACCAAACATTTATTTACATGGTGGAGGGTTAGGAGGCGGAGATTGGATGCAGAGGTTAAACAGCGATTTAGATTTGCATTTAGAAATTGGCATCATACAACAGTCATTTTGCAGTTTTAACTCAAAACATCTTTTTAATGCAAGGCCCCACCAACCTTTGGCAGGATTATAGTTAAGCTCTCTGACTAACTAGCAGCTACAGGTGTATGGCATACAGACCCCCACTGGTACCAGTCCCCAGTTCAGATAAAGCCCTCAAAATTCTGTCTCTGGGTACCCAGTGCTAACTTGTTACAGGCCTGATACTGGTGCATCTGGTTGGCCGGCACTGGTGCGCTTAAATAAATTAGATTTAACATTTTACCTCTCTTTGGGCTACCCTAACATTCTTGCTGGACTTGATACTGAAGGTAGGCTGATGAACTTAAAACTTAGCCCAATTTGCACTCAACCACTGAACTTGGCAGAAACTTGGCAACAGATATTTACAGTTCTCCCCAGGTGCAGGACAATCCTTGCTTTTACTCATGGTCCTGCAGACAGTCTCGGGTGGCATTTGGAACGTAGCTCTGGGGTGCTTGAAATTATCAGAACCTGGATACTAAGAAACTGAGATGAGCAGCAGGCTCTTGCAGCTTTAGAAGGCTGGAAAAACTCTCAGCTCCCTTAGCAAGATGAAACTCTGGATAGGCAGAAGTCACAGTCTGGAATACTGGTCAGCACAGTGACCTGGGCTGGCATGCCTCAGACCCCCATGTCTAGGCATGACCCCTCAGGGGGAGGCACAACGGCAGTGCTTAGCTGGTGGCACTAGCAGGCTGATTCCCAACACTGACCTTGATAGAAGACTTTCCTTTCTTCCTCTCCCTGTAAATATAGACACATCCAGATACTATTGGCATCATTCAGCCACCTGCCAGTGTAGCGCTGTGGCTCTTTTCATCAGGGCGCAGTCTCTAGACTTTACCGGAGACAACAGTCCCAGTGAGACTTGGGCACATACAGTGTGGCAACTGTAGTTTTGGTCTGCATACAGTGGATTCCTCTGAGGATCCTGAACCTGGCACTGAAAACATACACTTTTACTCGAACATTCCCATAACACTGGACATCACTTTCCTCACAGTGCAGGTGCTCACAAAGAAGGGTTTCTCTTCCTACTTTGAAGGTAAACCTTGACAATACTGGTGAGCCTCGCACTCCAGGGGGGACTCCCATACCATTTTCTGCAAACCAGAACCATCCATGGCCAGTCCTTTAGACAAATGTCCAACCCCTCTTTGTGATGCTGAGTGAATGCAGGGTACAGACAGAATTTGTCACCTCCTAGAACTAGTGGCTACTCTGCCCCAAGAAGATCTCCATCTTGCTTGAAATCCACAGACAACTTTCCCCTCAGGAACCCTCCAGGCAAAGGTCTCACCGCTGAGGTTGCAGATACTTGCAGTTCTCTCACAGCTGGATGTTGTTAGACCTTGCAGCTCTCTCCCAGTTGAATGTTGCATCAGGATTCCTTAACCAGAATTCCTCCAAAATGTGAAGAGCAAAACTGCAGGCCCTTGGGGACAGGCAACTGGAAACCCACAGGCAGGCCCTTCCTAAGCCTTGCAGCCACATCCTTCTGCAAAGGGGCTGGAGCCTCCTTCCCTCTGGAGGGGCTCCTGCTGAACTGAACTAGAATCAAAAGTCTCCTGGGTTTTAGAAGCTTCAGACAGCTCCCGATTGGCTGAAACAACTATCCCAATAAAGAGTTAATATTCATTAATTTCCTTCGATGCCTGATTGGTCCTGAAAAAAGGCACCAAGAATTTCCCCAGATTTTCACCCCCATAAGTCTTTTGAATAGTCCCAACATCCTTGGCAAAAATCCTGGCCCTCTAATTGGCTGAAATAAGGTCAGAGACTACAAGCATGGCTGCTGGACAAACAGTTTAAAGGCAGTCCATACAAGTCCCAACTTTAGTGTCCTGGTAAAGCCAGAATATACATTTTATTTAACATATGTCCACCGTCTATTAGGGTCCCCTCTGCCCTGTTACACAACTGCACCGTATAAACATATAACTTGCTCCCAGCCTGTCGCTGCTGCTGATACACACAGTCCCCAGGCAGCAGGCATGCTTCCTACTTAATATTTATCATGGCCTCATTAATATTCATGAGGTGGATAGCTAGCTCTGATAGGCGCTCTTTATTTAAAATGCTTAGTGACTCCTCTTGCACCTCCTCTGGGTCACTGGCCCCTGTACTGCTAAACTTGGGGACCGGGACCACTGGAGAGGTGTTCTGTTAACTGCAATCATGGCAAGAACAACAAGATGTGCTACTGCATACAGAAACAGAGTGGCGGTTTTGCAACTTCTCTTCTGGCCCCATTTCCATTGCAAAATCATGCAGGGGTTGGCTGGAAGATTTAGTGGACCACTGGAGCGCGGGCCAGTAGGCAGAGGCAGGACCAGGGGATCCAGAGGGAACAGAATGTACTGGGCAGTCCCCAAGGGGCAAATTAAGGTAAAACCCTTCAGGGGGTTACATATAAAAGCCAGCTTTCAGAACATCACTATAATTTTAGCAGGGTATGCATGTGCACAAACAGGCTCTTCTGTGAAGCAACAACAAAAGAAATTATAACTTAAATGTGTCGAATAGAGGCACAGGTCAGGAAACATAGAAAACCAGGAGCAGTTATAGAATTCACCAAAAATTATTTATTTACACTAGCAATATCATAAAATAAATTTGTTCAGTATAACTATTTATAAAGGCAAAATAAAATAAAGATTCATCAGAGTTTTCTTCAATCTCTGTCTCCATTTTCTTTTCATTTCTCTTGCAGTTGCAGCTTAGCTCTTACTGTATATAAGTCTTTTCAAGCCCCATCCTTAGCAAGCATCCTGTTTTTGTAAATATCAGGCAGGGCTGCTAGAACACAGTGTGCTTGAGCTGAGAGGCCCCCTTTGCACAGCTTTTGCAAAAGGCTGGAAGATTTGCACTCAAGTAACCTCTAGAGTTTACAATAGCTTTTTGCAGTCATCTCAAATTATAATTATATACATTTCAACAGTAATACTATACATTTTCCAAACAAAGGGGATCCCAATATCAGTTCCATTTCCATACAATGATTTGCACATATTTTATTTCAACAGATATGCAGGGGAGGAAAAACAAACAGCAAGGGAAAACTGAGAGACAGTAAGAGGCAACGAACTGCAAGATTGTTGGGTGATCAAGTCCGAAGTCTCACAGGAAAATTGGGTTGCACAACCAGATAGACAAGAGACAGAAAAGGATAGATCCTTGCATTTAAACACCCTCTACACAACAACTGGGACAGGGTCCTATTCCAACCTGTCACATACAGCCCCTCTTAAGAAGGAACCTGTTTTATTAAACAGGTTTCCAAAGCTTTATTTTCTAATAACATTTGTTGCTTTCAGCAATTAAGCACATGTGCATCATCTCTCCGCTGTCTTTTTTTAAACAGTACAGCAAACAGCAAAGTTTAAACTCGTACATTTGTTTTTCAACCTTCACAACTGTCAATTCCTGATCCATATATTGACAGAAAATCAGCATTGCACTTCTCTTTACCAGATTTGTATATCACAGTGAATTTAAATGGTTGTAGTGCCAGGTACCACCTTGTGATTCTGGAATTGTTATCTTTCATTTGGTTAAGCCAAAAGAGAAGATTGTGATCTCTTACAAGAACAAAGTCAATTCCTAGCAAATAAAACTTAAGAGACTCCATGGCCCGCTTTACTGCTAAACATTCCTTTTCGATAGTGGAGTACCTTTTCTGTCTGTCATGCAACTTCCTACTTATGTGCAGAATAGGTTGTTCTGTCCCATCTATATTTTAACTCGGTACTGCACGAGGCCTACCTCAGATGCATCTGTTTGAAGCAAAAATGGCTTCTCAAAGTCTGGGCTTCTTAAAACAGGGGCTGAACATAATGCAGTTGTTATGGCTTGAAAAGCTTCGCCACACTCTGAGGTCCATTTCACATTATTTGGGTATCGTTTTTTCATGAGTTCAGTGAAGGGAGTAGTTAACCCTGCAAAGTTGGGAACAAATCTCCGATAATAACCAGCCAGCCCTAAAAATGACCTGACATGTTTCTTTGTTTTAGGGACAGGGCTGTTAGCTACAACTTCTGTTTTAGAAACCTCTAAACCTTCTCCATTTCCCAACACATAGTCCAAATATCTAGTTTCCTGCATGCCCAATGCACATTTGGTAGGATTAATAGTCAGACCTGCATTTTTGATAGCTTGGATAACTGCTCGTAGGTGTTCCAGGTGGCTTTTCCAGTCTGGACTGTACACCCCCACGACATCATCCAGGGATGCAGCACAATAACCAGTGTGAGGGTATAAAATGACATCCATGTACTGTTGGAATTTAGCTGGTGCACCATGTAAACCAAATGGCATGGTGGTGAACTGATAGCATCCTATAGGGGTGGCAAATGCAGTTTTATCCCTGGATTCTTTAGCTAAAGTTATTTGCCAGTAACATAGAAACACAGAAACATAGACTTTGACAGCAGATAAGGACCACTTGGCCCACCCAGCCTGTCCATTTCCCTACCTACTGGATAAGCTGCAGATTCTAGTTAACCAACAGTCTACTTCCTGCCACCCCCCACTACAATTGCCTTATGTCTGTCCCATGCATGTTTGAATTCCCCCATTGTTTTAGACTCAACAACCTCCCCAGGAAGGTGGTTCCATGCATCCACCACTCTCTCTGTGAAAAAACATTTTTCCTCACATTACCCCTGAGCCATCTCCCCTCTATCTTTAAATTGTGCCCCCTTGTTCTTACACATCTCTTTTTCTGAAAGATGCTACCCTCCTGGACTTTGTTGATTGCCTTGAGGTACTTGAAAGTTTCTATCATGTCCCCCCGTCCCTCCTTTCATCAAGGGTATACATACTAAGCTGTCTCAGTCTCTCTTCATATTGTTTCTGATGCAGACCCTGCACCATTTTAGTTGCCCTCCTCTGGACTGCTTCCATCCTGTCTATGTCCTTGAGTAGATGAGGTCTCCAAAACTGCACACAGTACTCCAGATGGGGTCTCACCAACTGTCTGTACAGAGGGATAATCACTTCCCTTTTTCTACTTGTGATGCCCCTTCCTATGCATCCCAGTATCCCCAGGCTCTCCTTACTGACTTCTCACATTGCTTACCCACCTTTAGGTAATCTGATATGACTATCCTCAGGTCCCTTGTTGAGATCGAGGGTACTGATATACTTTGCACTCCCCAGTCTGTCCACCAAATCATCTGTTCTGGGCATAGGATAAATGAAATTCTGACACTTGATTAAGCTTCCTAAAATCAAGGCAGATTCTAACACCCTTCTTTTTGTTTACAATTATCATGGAGATGACTAAGCACTTCTCGACCACTCTGCAATACCCAGTTCTTTCATGTTTTGTATTTCCTTAACTCATCAGCTCTTAACTGTTCTGTCAACCTGTATATCTTTTGCCTAATAGGATGAGCATTCCTTGACACTATTACGTGCTCAACCCCTTTTGCTCAGCCTGGTACTGTAGTAGACGTACTGTTAAGTGTCTTTTACACTATGAATGTCTGCAGTTTGTTCTGAAGTTAAGGAAACATTCACCTTACAGCACCAGCATTTACAGTTTGTTCCAGTCTATCATAAGCTACATCAATATCTTTTTTATCAGTTTCTGGTAAAACTAGCAAAGCAGCTTTGGCAATTTTTCAGCCCATTTCTTAGGAGGTTAGCATGGTATATCTTAGTAGGATTTTTCCTGTCAGGGGTCTCAATCTCATAGTTAACAGTACTAGTACGTCTAAGAACTTTATATGGCCCTTGCCACTTCATTAACAGTTATTTTTTTTTGTAGGCAACAATAGAAAACCTTTTCACCTGGCTCAAAACTTTTACTTTTACCCCATGGTCATAAAATACCTTCTGCTGGTTTGGGCCTCTTCTTGATTACTGTGGGAAATTTCAACATATTTTGCTAGCTTCTTTCTTAGGGCACACGTATAGGAAGTTATAGATTGTTTCTGAGTGGGTTATCTTCCACATTTCTTTATCACATCCAGTGGCCCTCTTGGCTACCTACCATACAGCATTTCAAATGATGAAAACCCTGTTGATGACTGTGGCACTTCTCTGTAGGCAAAAGTAGGCAATGCAAGTATTGGTCCCAATCTTTCCTTCCCTTTACAAACCTTTTAACATGCATTTTAGGGTTTGGTTAAAACACTCAACAAGACCATCTGTCAGAGGGTGATAGGGAGGTTCTTATAGTAGTGATACCTAGTAGTCTGTACAGCTCCTTAAGTAATGCAGCACCAAAGTTACTACCCTGATCATTAATAATTTCTTTAGGTATGCCCACTCTGCTGAAAATTTTGGCAAGCTCTGCTGCAACTTTTGGGGCTATAAGTATGCATTGGAACTGCTTCTGGGTATCGAGTAGCATAGTCGCATACTACCAGGATAAATCTATTACCCGTTTTACTTTTGTCTAAAGGACCAACCACATCCATTGCAATTCTCTCAAATGGCACATCTATTATGGGTAGGGGCACCAGGGGCACCTTGTCTTTTTTAGTGACTGTGGCTACTTTCTGACACTCAGCACAGGAATTACATTAGGTAGCAACATCTTCATAAATTCCTGGCCAGTAAAATCTATACAGCAATCTGGCAAGGGTGTGATCCCTCTCTGAGTGATGAGCCATAGGACTATCGTGCTATCTGTAACAACTCTGTTCTATACTTCTGTGGTATAACCAATTGCTCTGTCTGTTCCTGTGTCTGAGTTTTAACCCAAACTCTGTACAGTACCCCATTACACTTTTTTTCAAACATTGGTCCACTCTGTTTTGGTTTCACCTCCAGCTGCTTAAAATAATCCTGGAGAGAAACACTGTTAGCTTGCTCTGAAAGAAAATCACAGTTAACAATTTAGTTTTAGCATTTTCATATTTTAACCCTTTATGTCCATCAGTCATTTGCTGCCACAGTTTCTTCAGGCATCATCTTTCTTTCTTGGATTTCTAGATCTTGGAGCTGTGCTCAAAAAAGTATGAATCAAAATCACCAAAAGGAAAAGTGTCCCCACCATCTGAAATTTTCTTTTCCTGAGCTCTGGTCACCACAGCTGCTGAAACATTAGGATTTACTCCTTCTCTGATCAATTCAGTAAATCCTGGGAAGTCATTTCCAATAATCACAGGTACAGGTAATTTAGGCAATACCTCCACTTTCATTTGGTGCAACACACCCTTAATTGTCAGAGTCACTTGGGTGATGGAATAGCATCGAGTGTCCCCATGGATGCAGATGACACCAGTACTTGGTCCCTTTGCACAGTGTTTTCCAAGCACTCCAACATACACTAGGGTCTGTCTGCTTCCTGAATCAATGAGTCATTTCACAGTCTTAACCCCTTCACATCTGTTAAGCACTTGCTCCAATTTGCCAAGGACAAATCTGCTCCAGTGCCAATCTCCTTACTATGGCAGTTTCTTGCAAAATGGTCTGGCTTATTACAGTTATAGCAGATAATGTATTTGGGCTCATATTTGTTATCCCCACCAGAGATCTTATCAGGCTTTGAGTTTAAATGGGAAAAAGAGTGTCTTACCAGTGCTTGGCTGCTACCTCACTGATGTGGCATCTGTCTGGCCATTTGGCAGTCCTTGGCCAAAGAAACAGCCTTTTCTCCACTCTCTGGTCATTGTTCCTTTACCCACAGCTGCACATCTTTAGGCAAGATGTTGATGAATTGCTCCATGGCAAATATGTCGATGATCTGTGGGACTGTTTTGATCTCTGGTTGAATCCATTTTATCAGGAGTTCTCTGAGTTGGGTGAAGGCTACTCAAGGATTGTCGACCAAGTTGTACGTCAGAGATTGAAATCTCTGCCTGTATGTCTCTCTGGAGATGTCATACCTTTTCAGGATTTTGCTTTTCACCAGGTCATAGTTTTCTGACTGTGCAGTGTCCATATTGCTGTAGGCAAGTTGGGCTTTCCCTGGCAGGAAGGGTACCAGTCTAATTGTCATTGCTGCTTTGGCCATTGGCAGGCTGTGGCAACTCTTTCAAAAGTTGTCAGGTATGCCTCGATATCATCTGAGGGCACAACTTTGTAAGTTTAATGGCTTCTAAATTGCTTGCATTTTGTTGCTTATCTGGGTCTCTGCCAGATCCTCTGCTTTTGATAGCTTGCAAGGCATCCAGCCATCACCGCTCCTGTTGCTGCATCTCTTCTCTCATCTGCTGCTCTTGTCACAGCATCTCTTCTCTCCTCTGCTGCTCCTGTCACTGCATCTCTTCTTCTCTCTGCTGCTTAGTCTCTTACTGTTGTATAGCCCACCATTTGAAAAAGTCCATCAGGCTTTCAGGTTCTGTCACTGCCTGTTCTTTTTCCATAACGTGTGCTGGCTGTACAATTTCAGAATGGACTTCTGTCTCTGCTAGTTTGGCTGCCATTCTCCTGGTAACCACTCTTGGACTTGCTGCTGCAGAATCCATACCTTCCTCTGTGTTTCCCTGGTACTAGGTCCAGTACCCATGCACAGAACTCCTGTCTTAGGGTATGCACGGCGTACATCCCACTAGGCTGACACCATCTGTCATTGAGGCACAGGTCAGGAAGCATAGAAAACCAGGAGCAGTTAAAGAATTCACCAAAATTATTTATTTACACTAGCAGTATCATGAAATAAACTTGTTCAGTATAACTATTTACAAGGCAAAAAAGATTCATCATAGTTTTTTCCTTCAATCTCTGTCTCCATTTTCTCCTCATCTCTCTTGCTGTTGCAGCTTAGCTCTTATATAAGTCTTTTCACTCCCATCCTTAGCAAGTATCCTGTTTTTGTGAATATCAGGCAGGGCTGCTAGAACACAGTGTGCTTGAGCTGAGAGGTCCTCTTTGCACAGCTTTTGCAAAAGGCTGGAAGATTTCCACTCAGGTGACCTCTAGAGTTTACAGTAGCTTTTTGCAGTCATCTCAAATTATAAGTATATACATTTCAACAGTAATGTTATACATTTTCCAAACAAAGGTGATCCCAATATCAGTTACATTTACATACTAACATACTAAAATGCCAGCAGAATAGGCCTAACAGTCTTTTGAGTCTGCTCGATTGGTCAGCCCCCACCCTGGGTGCTGACCTTGCTGCCCCCCTCGTCTTCTCTGGCTTCTCCCTTCCCAGTTCTGGATATTCTTGCTGCATTGGATTTTGCATCCAGAACCCTTCCCCTGTACCTGTCCCAGCCCCTCTTGAATCCCTCCACCATCTCTGCCTCCACCAGCCCCCTAGGCAGTACATTCCATAGCTCCACCACCCTCTCAGTGAAGTAGCACCTCCTCCTTTCTCCCCTGAATCTTCCCCCCTCCAGATTCCACCCATGCCCTCTAGTGGCCCCCTCCTCCTTCCTTCGAAGCACCCTGACTGTTCCTCCCCTATTTACCCTCTTCATGTACTTGAAGACCTCTATCATCCCCCCGGTCCCTTCTCTCTTCCAATGTGTACATATTTAGCTCTTCAAGCCTCTCCTCATAGGTCCTGTCCCCCAAGCTCCAAATCATTTTGGTTGCCCTCCTCTGGACCCTCTCCAGAAGTTTAATGTCCCTCTTTAAGTGTGGCCTCCAAAACTGCACGCAGTACTCAATTTCCATACAATGATTTGCACATATTTTTATGTCAGCAGTTATGCAAGGGAGGAAAAATAAACAGCAAGGGAAAACTGAGAGACAGTAAGAGGCAAAGAGTTGCGAGACTGTCGGGTGGTCAAGTCCAAAGTCTCACAGGAAAATTGGGTTTGCTCAACCAGATAGACAAGAGACAGAAAAGGACAGATCCTTGCATTTAAACACCTTCTACACAATAACTGGGACAGGGTCCTATTCCACCCTGTCACAAGATGACATATCAGGAATTCCTTTAAAGAAATCCCAAGATTAAAAAATGATGTTGAGAAGTAACAAACTTCTGGACATATCAGATGAGTTTATGTTTAGGCTGCTCAATGACATTACCATTGGAGAGTTAGCTGGTGGCAATATTACTTAACCAACATAAACAGGGTGAAGAGTATTCAGTATAATGTATTTGGCTGAAATAGATTTTGGGAAAGTAACCACTAACGGCATTTGCATGAATCTGGCAAATATTTATTATACCATGGCAAAACACTGAGATGATGCAAATGCAGATAATAATCTTTGTACAA
Organism: Neoceratodus forsteri; assembly: GCA_016271365.2. NCBI lineage: Eukaryota > Metazoa > Chordata > Ceratodontiformes > Ceratodontidae > Neoceratodus > Neoceratodus forsteri. The sequence continues at coordinate 417,901,723 of JADMNL010000024.1, read as the reverse complement.
CAAATTCTAGAAAGATTAGACTGAACACTGTTTATTCATGAGCAGCTCTCAAATATTTTGAAAAAGTATCTGTTAACTTATTGGAGAAACATCTTCTCTGCCCCAAGGGATTTTATATCGTTTCACACCCCCACCCCCTCAGATAAATCATTCAGTATTTTTTTTCTAAGGAAGTTAACTGCCATTGGGAATGTCATGTTTCCTGGGGGTTGGGGGAAGAGGGGGTGAAGATTAAAAAAAAAATTCAAGTGAGAGAGCCATTGCAAGTTTGCCTAGGTGTGCCACATATCCTAAGGCTGGCCCTGACCCTCAGGGGGAAATGATTGGTAGTACCTGGAAGTGACACTAGCTGGCTGATTCCCCAGACCGTCCTCTGCTGGTAGTCACTCCTGTCCTGGAGCTCAGGAATCACATAGTTTTGTCTTCTCTGCTGACTGCAATGCAGATATCTCCTGAAGTAGGTCTGGATTGCCTCCCAGGGCTTGGGGTGTCAATCAGACTCTCAGGTACTTTGTAAACTGCGGGTTCAAAACCACAACGCAGCCTTCTGACTTCAAAGCTGGATTTCCCAGACAATGGAACTTTCTGTAAGTGTCTGTGGACTCTGGTTTTTAAACCCAGGCAGCACTTCAGTCTGTTAACAAGACACAGTCCAACCCTTCTCACAGGTTGAGGGCTTCTGTCAGATGGCTTCAGAGTTTTAGCAACAAAGCAGTTCTTCAAGTGTACATACATGCTGACTTTCCAGATGATAGAATGCCTTGGACAAGTCTCCTAGAATTTGGTTGTGGAAGCCTTATGCCAACTTCCAAACTTTTTCAGACACAGTCTAAGCCCCCTGTCTCACAGAGAGCCTCCTGCAGAACTGCCTCAAGCTGAAATCTCCCACACAGTCTGAGGAGAAAATGGCAGCATCTGATTGACTGACAGAGCTGTCCTTCTGCAATATGTATGAAGACCTCTCGACATCAGATTGGATGCTTCTAAAGGCCCCAAGAACACTGTCCAGTCCCCTACCCAGTAGCCATAGCAGCAGTCCTTTGTGCTCCTCGAATACTAATTGGACAAAGAAAAGGTAAGGGGTTACCAAAATGGCATCCATAAAAACAGTTTGCATGAAGTCCCATCTTTGTGTTTTTTAAGGGCTTCTGTATTGTTCCAGATTTACATGCCCCCATGGTTCTGAAGCTATCCCTTTTCCATATTGTCCGGTGGCAGAGTGGAAACAGGGACTCCCCCCGTCTGTCGCAAGCACCATAGCACTGGGTCCTCAGTATGGGTGGGTGGACTGTTCCGGGGGAGATACGGGCCCCCGAATTGAACCTGCAATCCATGGACCACGATAAATATGGACTTTGCCATAGAAGTCCAGTTTCTGGGTCTGTGGGGATGCCATTTCTGCAATTTTGTTGTCTGTTGTCTGGGGGATGCTGTTGGGACATACAGGCAGCTGGCAGTATCCAATCAGGCAACAGAAGGTCACATGACGCACTCACCGGTATATAAGGCTGGCGAGTGCACCATGTGGCCCAGAAGGAGGAGGATCGCAGTAGAAGAGAGAGACTAGAGAGAGACTAGAAGGTGGAGCACCAAAATGCAAAAGCACTACAGTTAGGGGAGGGAGGGGGAGAGATTCCTGATCGTGGAGGACGTAGGGTGGGTGAAGTTGGTTGGTCGATGACGGAAGTATGGGGGGGGCATGAATGATTAGTTACAGAAAATCACAAATTAAACTTTTTCTTGGCCTCGAACAGTAGTAGCTGTGTGTACAAAATGGGCAGGCTGGCCACTGGCAAAATCTGACTTGTGCTATTCCAGATCCAGAGAGGAAAGAGTACTGGTGGTGGCCCAGAGGTTACAGTTACAGAAAATCCCAAATGAAATTTTTTTATTCTTGGTCTCAGACAGTGTAGCTGTGTGTACAAAAAGGGCAGGCTGGTAAAATCTAACTTGTGCCATTCCAGATCCAGAATACTGGGGGGGGGTCCCAGAGACTACAGTTACAGAAAATCCCAAATGGATGTCATGCAGCTCGCTAGTTGCTAGTGGGGAGAGCTCTCCATGAGATCCACATAAAAAACCTTTAAAACTGCATTAATATGGAACCAAATAATTTGAGAGTGCAGATAAAGGCACAGGCATGCCGAGGAGAAGAACCAGAAGTAAAAATCTGATTGAGGAGGCCCTGGATGGTGATGGACTGTCAGAGGGGGAATCAGAAAGTGAGAGCTCCCAGGCCTCCCATACCTTGAGGTGCGGCCATGCTAGGCCCGAATATCCAAGCCTGTCAGTTCACCAGCACCAAATGGCTCAAATCATGAGCAAAATAAAGGATTTTAGGAAGGAAATGAGGAACACTGCACTGGCGCTCAGGACTGACATTACAAAACTGGAAAAGCGCCAAGAGCTCAGGGATATGCAGCTCAGAAAACTGCCTCGGGTGGGCCTGACAGAAAGCGCCATTGTGAGCTCCACCAGACTGTAGCGACTCTCCAGGACCAAGCAGAGTATGCCAAAAGCCGTAATAGGTGAAATAACATCCACCTGTCAGGGTGCCAGAGAGCTTAGAGGGAGCAAATATCAATCAGTTCCTCCAGAAATTATTCAAAAGTTTCCTCCAATTGCCAGAGGACATTACACTGGAGATTAATAGGCCCACAGAGATTCTCGGCCCCAGGCCAGCAACAGGAGCCAGGCCACAGACCATCCCTGCTCGAAGGCGATTCCAGGAAAAGAACCCTGCTACACACTATGTGGAAAGAAAGGCATGGTGATGTATAGGGCTAGCAGGCTATTTTTAGAAAATGACTATGTCATGGAGTTGATGGCCAAGTGCCGATGTATATCCCCCTCATGAGAGCCCTCAAGAGTGCTAACATTAAATTCAGAACCACTTACCCTGCTTGCATGGTGATCTTCTTCCCAGAGGGCCCCAGTCCTTCAATTCGGCAGATGAAGCAGCTAAGGCTAGCCAGAAGGAAAATCGCACTCGGAGAGGCCTTCAGGACTAAGTTGACCAACACACCCCTGGCATCCAAAATCTCCCAGAAACTCTGGTCAGAAGGACAGCAGGACTCTAGGCAGTAACAGGGCAGCAAGAGCTGAACAAGATTGTGGAGATGCTCAGGAATCAGCAGAGGGATGAACAGGCACAGACTGCTACACAGACTGCTCCTTCATGAGTCTCCCTCGTATATGGGCCTGCCATAAGGTATTTGAACTTTCTCCTGACTGTTGTGCCCCTTCTGTCCTGCGATGCTTCTGATGCTACTTCCTCTAGTCTCCACACCTGAACACTATGCAGCTCAGTGCCACATGGCAGACAGAGGAATGGAAGGCGCATCACCTAGCGAGACCATGCAATATTACTGAGCCACATCGGAACCCTGATGGACATAAGGACAGTCAGATAGCCTCAGCCCTTCTCAGTATGGGACATATTGGTGTAATTGTGTCATGAAGGATCATGAACTTGTACATATTGGTCCCCCAGTAAAAGTGTATGGGGGCGGGAGGGGTGGGGGCTCCTGCAAATAAAGAACGGATTTTAAAATGAGGTCTGCATGGGGGGTCGGCTTACAACAAAGCCTGATCAATAGTGGAGATTTCAGGGGTGGGGAGTTGGCCAGCTTGCACATAAAACCTGAACACTTAATGCAGACTGCCTAACACTTTCACTGGTGCCTCTGAATATACTGCCAAGTTCCATTAGCAATAAACGATAATTAGAAAATGGGGGGACCAAAAAAATATATATATATAATAGGGGAAGGGAGGGTTAAATGGGCTCATAATATGAACAGGGAGTCCAATAGGTGATGGGAAGACATGCTCTTTTATTCAGCCAGAGCTGCTTTGCATCCCTCTTCCACTTTCAGGACATCGGACAGCAGCAGAAGCTTCAGTTGCCACGACACGGAGACTTGCCTGATGACGGCGAACCCATCAGCAGGTAAGCCATATGCAAACAGGGGCCACAAATGAGGGGGTTAGGGGAGCACAGAAGTGGGCTACGAACCAATCTTCGGTCTGCAGGAACTGTGAAGGCTGCATGCAACTCTAGAGAGGAACTGAGGGTGGGAAGAGAACCGGGGGGATGGAGGAGCAACAAGATCTCATATGGGAAGAAGGGGGGGCAAGGAGGAGAAGGGTGGATAGCATAAGAGGGACATGGACCAAGATTTATGGGGTAGGTCGGGGGCCCCTAAGGGAAGACTTAAGTTCAAACGACAGATATGGTTGGGGGGGGATTACAACTCAGAATATCCCCTGATGTCTAGATGCACTTATATTTATAGTCTTGAGTTGTGTCGGCTCACCCACGGCAGAGGGTACCACTTCGGAGACTCCAATATGCGGTGACATTCCAGCTCTGGGGACCGGGCCATCTGCGGTGTGCATGAAGAAGGTTGCCGAGGTACGGGGGGACCCTGATGGAGGTAAGACTTAATAACTCATAAATATCTCTATGTTCCCCTTAGGGGAGGCTCGGGGCACTCAGGCTGACATCGGGGAAGGGGACCTGCCAGTGTCTCATGAGATGTGAGGTCTTGGGGTGTGGGGAGGGCTTTGCGTGGATACCCATCCTCCGTCCGCCGTGGAGGAAGGGATACGCCGACCACTTTGGGAACCAATGGGGTGGCTTTTCACCGCTGTCCTAGCAGCCCAGAGCTGCAGAGGTCTGTCCCTGAGCACCCAAGTCAAACCTCCGGTAGTTCTCCTGACCAATGGGGACTCCTGCAACAAAATGTCCCTAGAGTTTGAACAGAATCTCCTGATCCCAGCCACACTCAGAAGGTGGATCCCATGGAGAGGCATGTAGTCCCAACTCGACTTTCTACATAGGCATCATTTGCCTTAGAAACATAGAAACATAGAAGTTGATGACAGATAAGGACCGCAAGGCCCATCCAGTCTGCCCATTTCTTTTTCTACCTTATAAATGTGCCATCGGCCTTTGCTCTGTCAGTGGCTTATCTATTCATACTCATTTGTATTGCTCCCTTATGCCTAGCCCATGCCTGTTTGAAGCCCTGCACTGTATTCATAGCCACCACTTCTTGAGGTAGGCCATTCCATGCATCCACCACCCTTTCTGTGAAAAAGAATTTCCTCACATTCCCCCTTAATCGGCCCCCCTCTAATCTCATGCTGTGTCCTCTTGTCCTGCTATTTTTCTTATATTTAAACATGTTAGACTCTTTCACCTTGTTAATGCCCTTAAGGTGTTTGAATGCCTCGATCATATCACCTCTCTCCCTCCTTTGCTCAAGGGGATACATATTGAGTTCTGTTAATCTGTCCTCATATGTCTTCTGATGCAGTCCCTGCACCATTTTGGTTGCCCTTCTCTGGACTGCCTCAATTTGGTTAATGTCCTTGTGAAGGTGTGGCCTCCAGTACTGCACACAGTACTCCAGATGGGGCCTAACCAGTGTCTTGTGAAGAGGGATTATTACCTCCTCTTACGACTTGTGATACTCCCTACTAATACACCCTAACACCCCCTAGCCTTACCTACTGCTTTAGAGGTCTGCTTGATGATTTCAGGTCATCAGTGATGATGATGCCCAAGTCTCTTTCTTCCTTTGTGACTGCTAGCAACTCCCCTCCCAGCCTATAGGTGGCTTCAGGGTTTCTCTTCCCTATGTGCATGATCTTACACTTCTTTGCATTAAATCCCAGTTGCCACTCTTCTGACCATTTTGCTAGTTTATCCAGATCTCTTCTCATTCTGCCCACCCCATCTGGATCATCTACTCTGTTGCAGATCTTGGTGTCATCTGCAAACAGACAAGCCTTACCCTCTAGTCCATCTGCAAGGTCACTAATGAAGATGTTGAAGAGGACTGGCCCCAGGACTGATCCCTGAGGTACCCCACTTGTGACTTGCATCTCTTCTGACTGTATACCATTTACCACCACTCTCTGTTTTCTGCCCATCAACCAGTTTGCCACCCAGTTGACCAACTTCTGACCCACCCCGAGCCTACCCAACTTATTTATCAATCTTCTATGTGGAACAGTGTCAAAAGCTTTGCTGACTCAAGGTAGGCAACATCAACTGCTCCCCCTTGGTCCACCACTCTGGTTACCTAGTCAAAGAAATCTATGAGATTAGTTTGACAGAACCTTCCTTTTGTAAACCCATGCTGTCTTGGATCCTGTGCCCCTATGGATCCCAGGTGTTGCACTGTCCTTTCCTTAAGGAGTGCCTCCATAATCTTGCCCACTACTGAAGTAAGACTGACTGGTCTGTAGTTCCCTGCCTCCTCCCTGCTACCACTCTTGTGGAGCGGGATCACATGAGCCCTTCTCCAGTCTTCTGGGACCTCTCCTGTGCTCAGAGACTCACTAAACAGTTCTGCTAATGGCTCTGCTAGTTCCACCTTTAGCTCCTTAAGTACCCTGGGATGTACGCCATCGGGTCCCATTGTCTTATCCACCCTGAGCTTAGCAAGCTCTTGTAGGACCCTTTCTTTTGTGAAGGGAGTAGTGCTCACCTCTCTCCCCCCTGTGTCCATGGTGCTAAGCTGTGGGCCCTGCCCTACCTTCTCTTCAGTAAATACTGAGCAAAAGTATCTATTTAGGATAGATGCTTTTACAGGGTCCTCCTCCTCACATGCTCCCTTTTCTCCATTAAGCTTAGCAATACCCCCTCTGGACTTTCTCCTTTCACTAATGTATCTATAGAAAGTCTTGTCACCTACTTTTACTGTTCGTGCTAGTGTTTCCTCAGTTTGGGACTTTGCCTGCCTTACTGCCTTCCCTGCTTCCCTTAGGGCAGTTTGGTATGCCTCCCTATCTTCATCCCACTGTGTTCCCTTATATTTTCTGAAGGCCAGCCTTTTGGCTCTGACCTTTTCTGCTACTGTATTTGAGAACCAAAGTGGTTTCCTTCTTCTTTTGCACTTCCTTTTCTGTCTAACACAGTGGGATGTTGCTTCAGGTATTGCATCCTTAATGCTTGCCCACTTTGCCTGTACCCCTCACCTGTGTTTCTTTTGCCAGGCCAGCTTAACTCTGTTGGCCATCTTATCAAAGTCAGCTCCTCTGAAGTCCCAAATTTTGCCTTGGAATAGGATGATTTAGATGTAGTAGCTAAATTGAACCATTCCATGTGATGGTCACTGGCCCCAGGTGACCTTCTACCTGAGATCTGTGATCCCTTCCTGTTAGTCAGTACTAGATCTAGGATAGTCCTGTCTCTTGTGGGTTGTTGTACCAGTTGTTTGAGGCCCTCCCCCTGCAGGGAATCCACTATGTGTCTAGTTCTGGCAGATGTTCCTGCTGGTATTGACCAATCTGTATCCGGTATGTTGAAGTCTCCCATTATCAGAACCTCCCCTTTAGCTGTCATGTTTTGTATATCTTCTAACATTAATGTGTCTATGTCCTCCCCCTGGTCTGGGGGCCTGTAGACAACCCCAGTTCTTATGGCTGTCCCATTTCCTGTTTCCAGGGTGACCCACATGACAAACTCTCCAAGTTCGGGATTGGAGGGGTATTCTCATCTTCATGGTGGGTGGTTGGAGGAGAGGGGTGTCAATCCTGATCCCGGGACACACCCCTTTTTGTTCCGGTGAAACTTGGGAAGACCCAGAAGGCAGGATGGTACTGGTGCATGGGACCATTAATGGCAGGCAGGTGACATTAGCCAATGCCTACTTCCCGCCGGGACTGGTGCTCCCACAGATGAAGCAGCTGCTAGATAAAGTGGTGCAGTTTACGGAGGGGACGCTGATGCTGGCAGGGGATTTCAATATAACACTGAACCCAAATCTGGACTCATCCAGCCTAAGGGCCCCCAGACAGATGGCGGCACAAAACTTTTTTGGCTGGTTCATTGGGGTGGGTTGGTGGATACCTGGTGACACTGTCACCCTCACGCTCTGAACTACACCCACTACTTGGCAGTACACCAGATGTACTCCAGAAATGACCACTGTTTCACACAAGTGGAAACCTCCAGCAACTGGTGGGCTCCCGACTAGGGGATATAGTACACTCAGACCATGCCCCAGTGCTCACTAAGTGGTACATGGGGAAACAGAGGTGACACATGTTTTGGCACTTAAATAATTGCTACTTAAAACTCATTCAGGCCTAGAGGCGTCTGTAGGTGGTGTCTGAAAGCATAGCCACTCAGGACAATAACGCCTGTAGACGTACTCAACTGACTTTCACTCAGGCCTAGAAACGTCTGAGGAAGTCAGCAGTTTTTACCTATCTATTAAACAAACCGAATTGCTTAGAATTGAATGCATAGCACCATTAGAAAGGTAATTTTGCTCTGAACAATTTTGATGCAGATACTTTGTGTCTATCATGTATACTTTAGCAGTTATTCATATTTGTTTAAGGTTTGGTGTGCATGGCTAACATTTGTCTCTCAAGCCTCACCTAAGCACCTTGAATAAATCTGAAAAAAAAAACAGTTGTTTGGTATTTCAGCAACTGTAAAATAAAAACTAAATGGATTACAATTGATTGCATAGCACCACTAGAAAGGTTATTTTGTGCTGAACAATTTTGCCACTGATACCTTGTGTCTACCACATATACTTTAGGAGTTATTTGCATTTGTTTAAGGGATGGTGTGCATGGCTGACATTTGTCTCTCATGCGTCACCTAAGCACCTTGAAAAAAATCAGTTTGGTATTTCAGCTAGTATAAAATAAAAACTAAATTGATTACAACTGATTGCATAGCACCACTGGAAAGGTAACATTGTGCTGAACAACTTTGCCGCTCTTACCTTGTGTGTAGCACTTATGGTTCAAGAGGTATTCACATTTGTTTGTAGCATGCTGAGTATGGCTTGATTTTTCTTAGAAAGGCCCAGGATGCAGAGCTAAGAGTATACAGGGCACAAGTGGTAGAAGTCTCAAAGAGCTCTTGTGGTGTGAATGAGTTAAAAACACAACATTCTAAAGACTTCCTTGCCAAAAAGCTGGAGGAGATAAATCATGATGATCCCCCAGGTGACTCTGCCCCTGCGGTGTACTGGGACACCATAAAAACAGTCCTCCGGGGACACATTATACAATATACCACAACAAAAACACGGGCCAGAAAGGAACAACAGAAGGGGCTAGAAGACACATTACATTTTCTACAGATGGCACACAAGCAGGGAGACAACTCGGTGAATGAGCATCTACTTCATACCAAAGCGGATCTGGATGGGCTAATCAAGCATAATACTGAGATAGTCCTGATGTACCTTAGACAGAGGTACTGTGAGGTGGGCCCCAGAGCAACACACCTGTTGGCATATCAGGGATGCAAACAGCAGAAATGATTCACTAGAGATTCCTTACAGCATCCCCAGGATGGACGCCTCTTATAAACACTACATGACATTACCCAAGGGTTCACGAATACTACTCTAGGTTATACACCCTGAACACACCCCAAGCCAATCCACCATCAACACTTACCTACAAATCCTTACCATGCCACAATTAACCCAGAATCAGGGGGAACTACTCACCCAACCCATCACTGAGATGGAGGTGGCTACAGCTATCTCTGGGAGCAAGACCGTGAAATCCCCGGGACCAGACAGATACAGTGCAGAATTTTATAAGACACTCCAATCACAACTCACCTCACACCTTACACACCTGTTTAGCTCTGGATTGGAGGGGGAGATGGTCCCTCCTAGCTGGTCTTACGCCTCCATATCAGTGCTACTTAAACCAGAAAAACCCACGCAACAATGTAGTTCATACCGCCCGATCTCTGTCCTCAATGTGGATTATAAGGTATCTATGTCCATATTAACCAACTAGTTGCGCTACTACCACAACTTATTGGAATAGATCAAACAGGATTTATTCAAGGTAGAACCACACCTGATAATATTAAGAGAACATTTCATATCCTGCATGTGATGGACACAAACAAGTCGCTTTCAGCCATCATTAGCCTTGATGCCGAAAAGGCATTCAACAGAGTTTATTGGCCCTTCCTATACTCAGTGATGGTGAAGAGGGGCTGCCGGGCGCCTTCATCCAGACCATTAAGAACATATACAGCACCCCTAAGGCATGTGTGGAGAATAGTGGTCACCGCTCTGACTACTTCCCACTTGCCAGAGGGACCCATGAGGGCTGTCCCCTCTCCCCAATTCTCTTTGCCATGTATATCAATCAATCAATCAAACTTTATTTAACCAGGCTTTTCACCTTTGAGCGAGCTCATTTGCAAGGTGGTCCTGGACAACAATTACAATGGGCAGCAATACAATGGTATAGATATACCAGTACACAACATATACAACATTTGAATACAGTCAATGATGTTTTGTGCATTTTATAGTATATACAGATTACAGGCACAAAGGATAACATGGGAATACTGCTGCAAAACTGTAGTACCCTTGTAATAATACAGCACAACAGAAGATATTAAGTATGTGCTATAGAGGAAACAGGGAGTGGAGAGATGAGAAGGGGAGGATCGGGACGGTTGAGGAGAATGGGTAGGGGTAAGGGGGAGAGGAGCAGAAGTGCTAGAATGACCTGACAAACAAAAGCAGGATTGGGAAAGCAACGTCTTGAACAATTATCTACAACATGAGCAAGTTTTTTGCAAGGCAGCTGTGAGAAGAGACTTGAAGATGGATATCCCCAGTACTGTAACAATCTTAAGTGCCTTCTAAAGGGAGTTCCAAAGGGAGGGAATAGCAAAGCTAATAGCGGCAGCACCAGAGCGTGTTTGGATCTTGGGGACATCGAACATAACAAATGCGTAGCATCTCAAACAGTAGGTCCCTGAGTTTTTATTAAATAGACTGGAGATATAAGAAAGAAGTTTATTTGTAATTGCCCTGTGAAGCCAAAGGGCTGCATTCCTCTTCCTCCTGATAGTAAGAGAGGACCAGCCAAGCATCTCGTAGAGATGACAGTGGTGGGTGTTTAAAGGAGTGCTAGATATGAATCTCAAGGCACGGTGGCATAGGGTGTCTAATTTACCTAGAACTGATACAGGGCAGTGGCTATAGAGGATGTCCGCATAGTCAAGTAGAGGTAGGAAGGTTGTTTGGACCAGTGTCTTTTTTGCCTCGCATTTGAGAAGATGTCTAATACGACAGAAGACGCCCAGGCGCTGTCTCAGTTTTTGGGCTTGTTCCTGCAAATGTACTGTAAAATGAAGCTTGCTGTCTAGCCAAAAACCTAGGTATTTAAAGTTGTCAACAATTTCAATTGGTTCATCAAGTAAGGTGAATATCCTATGATGGTGTACAGTTGTTGTCGGAGTGTGGGATTTAGGGGAGATGACCATAGCTTTTGTTTTGCATGCATTAAGGAGGAGCTTCAGCCGCAGAAAATATTTTGCAGGATGTCAAATTCATGTTGCAGCTCCTTGAAGCAAGCTGTGGGAAGACACACTGTGTATATCACTGTGTCATCCACAAATAGATGCACATGTACCTTGTGTATTTGGGAGTCAATGTTATTAATATAGCATAAAGAGTATGGGACCCAGTATGGAGCATTGCAGTACTCCACGAGGTAGAATTTTAAGCAGCGAGAGATCACCTTAGTCTTTGATTTGTTGTATTCTGTTGGTAAGGTAACAGTTGAACCATTTCATGGAGGTATCGTCAAGTCCAAGGCCACTCAACGTGGCCAATAGCAGGCTATGGTCAATGGTATCAAAGGCCTTGCTTAGGTCTAAAAACAAGGTATAGATGTGCTTCTTTGCATCCATTGCATTTAGCCAATCACTAGAGACTTTGACAAGAGCGGATACAGTGCTGTGCTTTGGTCTGAAACCCCGATTGTATGGGGTTTAATAGGTCCTTAGATTTCAGGAAGTCCCTTAGCTGTTGGTTAATTAGCTTCTCCAGCAGTTTTGATAGGATGGGGAGTAGGGAAATTGGCCTGTAATTGTTTAGGTCACATGTATTCCCAGACTTGAAGAGGGGGATAATGTGTGCGATTTTCCAGATTGGTGGGAGGTCCCCTAGTGAAAGGGAAAGGTTAAAAAGGTGCATGATGGCAGCGGATAAGTGAAAGTGTCATAATTTCAGAAAAAGGGTCTCTAAAAGGTCTGCCCTGGCACTTTTTTTGTATCTGGTGCCAACAGTAGGTCCTCAACCTGCTTAAAGGTTACAGGGCTAAAACAGAAGGAGGTCTTCTGATTTGTTGTGCTGGCAGGGCGAGGAGCATCGTCGGGCAGAGACTGTGTAGCTAGACTACTGGTGGGTGAGGCTTTGAATGCTAGTCCTGCTGTGACTAAGTGATTATTGAATTGCTCCAGAACGTCAGCCTTTTCAGTATATGTGACGTCTCCACCCACTATCTTGCTAGGCAGGAGAGAGGAAGATGGTCGGCCCTCCACCTCCTTTAGGATATTCCAGAATTTGGCAGAGTTATTTCTGTTCTCTTCAAGAGCAGACTGGAAATAGAGACTTTTCTCAGTTCTAATAAGTTTAGTGCAGGAGTTTCTAGCGACGTGGAAGGAAAGCCAGTCAGAATCAGTTTTCGTTTTTCTGGCTTTCCTCCACAGATTGTCTCTGCCCTTAACGGCTGCTTTCAGGGCGGGTGTAAACCAGGGGGATGACCTTTTTCTGGATTTGTTTTTGGTAAGGGGGGGCATTCTTATCAATCACATCCCTGACAAGGTTTTGGAAGATGTTGTAGGCCTCAGTGATTGATGTAGCTAAGCAAAGGTCCTGCCATCTAATCTTGTTTAGGTCTGATAGGAAGGCAGCCTGGCTAAAATTCCTTAGGCATCTTTTGACTTTGAAGAAAGAGGTTGAGTTAAGCTTGGGAGTATGCCTTACACAGGCTATAGCTCTGGGATCGCTTACATCATTATGGAATACCCTGCCCTGCATGGGATATATTGTGAGGCTTGTTAACAAGAATTAAATCCAGGAGTGAACTGCAGTTTGGGTTTTTGTTATTAGGGTGGGTGACATCAGGGGTCATTTGCGACAGGCCATGCTTGTCACAAAGCTCTTTCAGAGTTTTAGAGCATTCATCCTTCCAGCTGAGATTAAGGTCCCCTAGAATAATGCATTCAGAGCTGACCTTCTCCAGATGCTTGTAGAGGTGGTCTAGTATTCCGGAGCCACCAGACGGTGGTCTATAGCAGGCAGTTATTGCTATGGTTTCTTCAGAGGAAAGTGTTACTTCACAGTAATGCTCTCAAATTCCTTTAAGGGTGGAGGAGATGTCAATAACTGTTACAGTGAATCTCTGTTTAAAAAAGACAGTGACCCCCCCCCCCCCAAGCTGGTGTATCTGACCTGAGTACGTTGTAGCCAGGGATATTAACGCTGCGGTCAGGAGTGGAACTCCTAAGCCAAGTTTCTGAGACCACAGCTATATCTGGGGATGTGTGAAATGCCTGAACCTGAATCAAGTCAATTTTCTTTGTAAGCGCAGACATTTAGGTGAAGGAAGCTAATGCCCTTAGGTTGAGGTAGCTCTGAAGGGCATCTAGAATTATAGGGGACCAGGGTATATGGAACCCTGGTGCAAAAAATCAGAGAAGCTAGAGAAATGCAGGGTGTGGGAGTGGGGGACAGAACATAAGATAGCCTTATACGTGGATAATGTCCTCTTGTACCTAGGCAATCCAGAGACAACACTCCTGGCTTTAAACATGTCCTGCAAGAGTTTAGTAGGGCATCCGGATATGTCCTTAGTACCAATAAGACAGAAGCCTTCACATTCAAATATACCCCACCCCAAGGATAAGACGATTGTTCCCATTTAGGTGGGACCTCCAAAAACTTAAATACCTGGGAATTTACTCAACACGGAACCCCTCACAAGCATATGAAAATAACTATGCTGCCATTACCCAGCTTACTAAGGATCTAGCCCAATGGCACACCCTCCCACTGAATTTATCAAGGAGAATAGACCTAATTAGGATGGTAACGCTGCCAAGGGTGCTATACAGCTTTCAAAATTTACTAATCACCATATCTCAGGCCACATTGCAAAGTTGGAACCGAGCCATATTTATCTTGGGGGGACAAAAACAAAGTACGATTTAAACGTTAAGACTCCCACGGGACCAAGGAGGACTTGTTCTGCCTAACTTACAATTCTACTACTGGGTGGCAGTCCTGACTCACACAATAGCTAGACAAAACTCTACAGAGCACGCCCATTGGATGGATATAGAAAAACCAAACATGAGTATTACATGGCCTCTACCATACTGGACTCAGACAGGAAGCCCTGACCACCAGCAACCCCTGGATTAAACTGGACATCACTGGTGGACGACAATTAGGAGAGCAATGCACCTGACCCATTTTTGGCCCTCTTGTGTCCAATTGCCCATCTCCCAGACTTACAGCCTGCCCTTCTGGATCATAAGTTTCGAGAATGGGAACAGTATAGCCTTAAATACCTTGGTCAATTTCAAAAGGGGAAACCTTTCAAACATTTGGTGAGATACAGGGAATACATGAACTCCCAAGGCAGGATTTCTACAGATATTTACAGCTTCGCCACTACTGTGATACTCTGCCCAGAAGGGTCTTTTATCACAACCATCACCCCCCATAGTTAATATGCTCACTAACCTGTTCACACACCCTGGGGGGAGGCATCTGGTGTCCATGGTATACCAACCAATGCTACACACCCTAGAGTACAATACCACTATGACCATTATGTCATGGCAAGAAGAGCTGGAGAACCAGATTGACAGGGAGTGTTGGAATAAGGCATGTTATAATTCCTCTAAAATTACAAGCTCCCACCAATAGAGAGAATATGCTTGGAAGCATCTTTTGAGATACTTCCCCACCCCAATCATTACAGGACACTATGACCCCCAGAGGGGCACAAGGCACTGGTGATCCTGTGGAGAAAGCTGGGCAACCCACACTCATGTTATCTGGTCCTGCCCACTCATACACCCCTTTTTGCAACAAATACAGGGTGAGCTAGTGGAGGTCCTGGGGCATGGGATACAACTTACAGTGGATCTTTTTGTGCTCCTACAATACTCAAGGGGATTCAGAAACCCAGGTACTAAATACCTTTTAGGTATACTCATCACAGCATCAAAAAAGGCCATCACTAAGGCCTGGTTGACTCCTAGGATCCCAGGAATACAAGAATGGAGGACAATAGTGACAAAGATATACCATCTAGAAAAGATTACATATAGTCTTGTAACCCCTAGATGGCGCTATCCCAGGGCTACTACCCTGCCTGATTTGCCACTAACAGATTGAGGGCCTGGATCCAATGGCGGTGCCTCCACCCAGAGGTCAGGGTTTGCAATAGTTAAACTAACTTGGTCACAGCCCTCTGGGACACTGCAACCCCTTCTTCCCACTAGTGGCCCACACAATATATCAGAATTACCTTCACAGTATACACTTACCCCCAGGTCTGGTTCGGCACTGGGACCTCCTGTGAAATGAGATACAGTGCAACAATCACAGTACAGTACTTTAACATAGACAAATACCTCAGGCAGTATAACTTTGCTGAAACAAGCAGCTCTGATTTATTTAGGGGATATAACAAGGACAGGGAAATCAGGTTAATTAGCTTATCACTCTAATAATCTACCTATGGCTCTGTGCACAGGCCTATCCCTATCAGTTACTGTCCCTGGGTACCCAAGCCCTAGTGGCTAGTCCAAACCGTGGCAGCTGGTAGGGCCCTTTCACACAGAGAAAAGGAGAATTAAACAGTCAGCAGTACAGTAATTCCATTTGGATTTAATGTGGCAATTCAACAGGGAGCGACCCTGAATTAGTACTCACGACCTCCAAATAAGATAGGGTCCTTCAATGTCAGCAGGGCTCACTTGAGGTACACAAACCTCTTCACACATCCATATAAAAAAGCACTATACCAGGCAGGCTGCATCTGTATCCCGATCGCAATTACTGCACAATACCGGGAGAACACACAGCAGATTCAGTTCCTGACAGACCGAAGTGCAATTTTCAGCAATTCCTCCAGTCTTCTACAGGGTGAGCCTGGTTTCTACTCTTCAGAGATCCTTTGATTCTTTTCACAGGACGGATTCAGTCCTAACAAGCTGTTACACAAGCTGCAGACCGGAACTCTGGGCCTTACACACGTTTTTGACTAAAACTGCACACTGAAAAGCACAGGGCTCCTTCCTTCTTCACTGCCAAAGCTCAACTGAAACTCCAACCAACAAAACCGGGCACTTCCTTTGAGTTCCTCCCAGTTCTTGACTGGATTGGCTGTCACTCACAATAGACTGCTGCTGTTGGTCAAAAGGCACTGAAGTCTAAACTACATCTCCCAGAGTCACTGCCCATACAATCCTCTTGTGGCTGGCTCAGATTATGAGTCCAAGTTCTGATTCGTCCAAGGCACCATTTTAGAGCTAGTTACCCCACACTGATTGGTTCAGTTCAGCAGTTCAAAACTAGAATGGGAACTAGCAGACACAGTTCTGACTGCAAAGAAAGCAGGTTAGACAAACTGTAATTTCATTATTACTCTAAATAATTTCTGGCAAACAGTTACATCTTTCAGATAGGTTCCTTTGCACTCCTAGTGACTGCAAAAATGAAGTGAATTGGCAGCAGCTCGAGTGGTACTCAGAGAAGCACACAGTCCCCATACAAACTAATTATGTCTGCAAGCAGACAGCTCTTAAAGACAGTACCAGAGGCTCTAAAACACTCACTGATAAATGGCTTAAATGCCAAACACCATTCAGGCTTGGAGCATTCAAGCAAGCTCCTGAAGTCTTTTGGGAACCCCCATTTGCAGGGGTTACACCTTCCTGGCCTGGGAAAGCTTGACGTCCGCGTCAAGCAAGTACCCCATAAGTTTCAACTGCAACCATATACATTTGCATTAGGCTCGCATGTAATCATCAGTCAATATATCATTTTACCAAGAACACATTTTGAAACATTGCAGTACGTCACTTTACACAGTATTACATACACATTGTACCATAACTCAAGTTATTACTCTTGTACATGAAACCTGAAGGAGGGGCCCTTCCTATCAGTTACCTTGGGGCTGGATGGGGCAAGGGCACCATACTTAGAGGCAACACAAGTAACTTGGAGTTAGCACTGATGCTCAGTTTGGGCAATGAGCTCGGGACACATACACTCCTTATGGACAACACTGAGAGGCAAGTCCACAGGCCTCCCAAGTGAATCATAACTGAGGTGCACCACAGGCTTACAGCTCGACCAGTCTTTCTAGGGGAACTGTTATAGTCTCTGCATTCTGAGCCTCATTTCAGCATTGTCCTCACTTGTCAGGAGTCTCCATGGGGGTAGAGAGGCTAGAACTTGGGGCACTTTCAGCTCCAGGAGTTACAGTTTCTGAGTCCACAACATTTGGCTCGCATGGAGAGCTTTGACACTGGCAGTGGACTGTCAGGGCACTCAAAATACTCTTCTTGTTTGGGTGTATCACCAGTCTGCCCCAATCTATCATTTTCCTCCCTGAAAGCTCAAACAGTTCAACCATGCACAATGTTTCCATTTCATCTGATCTGATGCTTTGCACTTCACTTTCTGGGAGCATTGGCTCCAGGGATGAAGCTGGGGCTTAGACAGTCCAGAAGGCCCAGCTTTGTCTCCAGTATTGACTAGGGATTGCCCGAAACAATTGACTCAGTTCGTAAGAAGGATAGTATTCAAAGTCACTCTCACTTTCTTCCGATATGGACTGACAGTCATGCTCAACTGGGACTTGTGGAGGAACACTTTAACTTTGCTTCTGTAGGTGCAGACTTTCTTGATCTTTCTTAGCAGCAGCTCTAGTCACTGGTCCAGAGGGGCATCTTCTAGGGCTCAGACTCAATTAAGATTTGTCCAATGGGCAGTAAATGATTTCTATGCATTGTTTTTACATCTTTTGAATTATTCTCAGGCCTTACTTTGTACACTGGCAGATCATCTAGTTTGCCCACTACAATGTGAGGGAGATGGTGCCATCTGTCAGCAATCTTGTGCTTGCCATGCAGTCCCAGATTTCTTAGCAATACCCGATCTCCCTCCTGGAGTTCCTGTGCTTTCACCTTTTATCATACCTTTCTTTGTTGGCCAGATTTCTTTTGGCAGCCATGGTTTGAGCCAGTTAGTACATGAGTTAGCTGGGCCTTTAACTTTTGCACATACTGTAAATAGTTGTCAGCTTGAACCCCATCAGGAGAGACCCCAAAACACACATCTACTGGTAGTCGAGCTTCTCTTCCAAACATCAGGCGGTAGGGGGAGAATCCAGTGGCATCACTTTTGGTGCAGTTATAAGCATGTACCAGGGTGCTAATTTGTTGGCTCCATCTAGGCTTGTCCTTTGGGTGCAGGGTGCCTAGCATATCTAGAAAGTCGGTTGAAACGCTCAGGCTGTGGGTCCCCTGCGGGGTAGTAAGGAGTGGTTCTGGACTTTCGCACTCCCCACAGAGAAAGCATCTCTTTGATCAGACGACTCTCAAAGTCTCTCCCTTGATCAGAATGGATTCTTTGTGGAGCCCCATAGTGAACAAAAAAGTTTTCTACAAGTACTTTGGCTACAGTGGATGCTTTCTGGTCTTTGGTGGGGAAAGCTTGGGCATATCTCGTGAAATGGTCAGTGACCACCAGCACATTACTGATATTTCTTTGATCTGACTCCAAACTCAGAAAATCAATACAGACCAGCTCCATGGGTGCACTGGTGGTGATGTTAACAAGGGGCAGCCCTCTGGGGCAAAAGCTTTCCTCTGTAAGCAGCGACTACAAGTTCGAATATGTTGCTCCACATCAGCCCCATCTTAGGCCAATAGAATCTGGATCTCACCAAGTCAAGTGTTCTGTCTATACCAAAGGTGCCCCATGTGGTTGTGCAAGGACCTCAGTACTGAGTCTCGAAAGGCAGTGGGCAGCACTAGTTGTTGTTTGTCTACTTGTCCCCCTCTGTCTACTGTTTCTGTATAACAGTTTATTGATCAGTTTCAACTTAGGACCTTCTTTGTATAACAGTGCAGTTCTCAAATCAGTGGGCGTAATTTGGACACATCTTTTCCTGCATAGAGGGCTTCTAAAGCTGCTTTGATCATGGGATCGTGAGTTGAGCCCATGAATACTGTCATTGTCCAGCTGAGGCAGTGCACCAATGTCTATTGCAGAAAGTGGCAATAAGCAGCAGGTATGCAATTCTCAGAGGCTCCCAAGCAATCCACCATGCAGTCCACTGCGTCCGTGGACATTTGTTCCTCCCTGTCAAACTTCCGGCAGAGTGCCCGAATGTCAGGTTCTGCCAATCGGACCCAATCATTCTGGGGAACAGGCCTCCGGGAGAGAGCATCAGCATCTATGTGGTTCAGACCTGCTCGGTATTCGAGAGCATAGTCATATGTAGATAATGCAGAAAGCCACCTATGGCCAGTGGCATCCAACTTAGCTGAGGTCTGCACATAGGTCAAAGGATTATTGTCAGTTTTACTAGTATTTTAGCCCCATACAAGTACTCATGGAATTGGTCAACAATAGCCCACTTCAAAGCTAGGAACTCTAACTTATGTACAGGATAGTTCTTTTCGGATGGGGTCACGCTTCTACTGGCAAAGGCCACTGGTCTCAGGCCATTCTCGTGCTCTTGGTACAACACAGCCCCCAACCCTTGCAAGCTAGCATCAGTGTGCAGGACGTAAGGTTTTCTTGGATCGGCATAGGCCAGCACTGGAGCATGGGTAAGTTGATATATGATCTCATGAAAAGCAGTCTCACAATCAGAGTCCAGCGGCCCAAATACTTCACTCGGATGAAAATACACTCTTTCAGTCTTGAGGGACGCTGACTTTTGGTATTTTTTGTGGGTTGGGGATACCCTTGAGTAAGGTTAAGTAAAGGGCGGATCACTCTTGAATAGTCCTTGATGAAGCGCCGATAATAACCACAGAATCCCAGGAATCTTTGCAGTTCTTTTAGATTTTTGGGCTGTGGCCAGGTGGTCAAGGCCTCAACTTTACTTGGGTCGGTCTCTATTCCATCGGTGGATACTATGTGTCCCACATACTTTACTGATGTTTGAAAGAATTGACACTTATCAATGGACAGTTTAAGGCCAAAGTCCTCCAGTCGGTCCAATACCTTAAATAATCTGCTCATGTTCCTCCAGTGAGCTGCCAAACACAATAACATCATCTAGGTATACCAGGCACTCTAGTAAGTTCATGTCCCCCACTGCACGCTCCATCAATCTTGAAAAGTGGCTGGGGCACCTGAAACCTTGAGGCATCCTCATGAATTCATAGAAGCCAAGCGGACAGATAAAGGCCGTCTTCTCACGGTCCTCTGGGGCCATCGGGATCTGGTAGTACCCACTGCGGAGATCCAGCACAGAGAACCACTTGCTCCCGCTTAGGCAGTCCAAAGCATCCTGAATGCGGGCATTGTGTACTGATCAGGATAGTCCACGGTTTAAGGTGCGATAATCCACACATCCTTACTGTTCCATTCTTTTTCCTCACTACCACAATGGGGAAGCATAAGGGCTTCTGGATTCTTGTATTACACCAGCAGCTAACATCTCTTGCAGATGCGTCTCACATCATCTATGTCAGCAGGTGCCAGGCGTCGAGACCTCTCACGAAATGGTCTTTCGTCATGCAGCGGATATTGTGCTCAGCTCCTTGCACGCATCCTACATCCCATTCCTTTAAAGAAAACACCTGGTCTCTCTGGGCAAGCTTCTCACTGATCCTCACTTTCCATTCAGCTGGCAGCGGAGTCGCGAAATCAAACAAGTCAGGCGTTACTCTGTCATTCTTCCTTGAACTCTTGCTGCTGGGTAGCACTGCAGTGTCTGCACAATGCACATTAGCCAGGATGCAACCTCTGTTTACTCGAATGTCTCTTTCAGACACATTATGAACTTGGACCATTACCCTTCTGGCATAAGCATGGGCTCTAGCGGGCAAAATACTAGGCTTGACCAGCAGTCCCTCTGGCAATTTTCCATCGCCTGGTGCATCCAACATTAATATTTTATTCTAACATCCTTTCTGATACGGACCTCTCCTGTAAGGTACACTGGGCATTTGGCGCCAGGATCAGAGACTCAGGATCCTTCTTCCACACAATTCGACCGGTTCCTCTGGTTCTGTTTTTCAGCATCTCTCTGTGCCTCATAGGGCCTTCTTAATTAAAGCGGAACTCTTAAAGCTCTACTAGTCTTTGACCCCTGTTTTCATAACACAACTGTGCCAGCCTTCCGAACATATGAGCATTTGTTCCAATCAACAAAGGACACCATCATACAGTCCAGTGGGGACACACTAAGGCTAGGGTCTCTACTTGTTCGGCCACTCCAGCCAAGGAGGTGGGGAAAGACAGCCAAATTCGGATATACCCGGAATAGGGGTAGGCCTTCTCACTTAACCCCCATACATGCAGTCCTTCTAATGGTTGTAAGGGTACGTCTGACAAATGCTTCTGATACCAATCCTGGAACATAATTGTCACTTGGAGCCACTGTCTAATACAGCTCTTGTAGACACTCCATTCACCTTTACAGTGGTCTCCATGGAGGGACCCACTATTCTGGACCAGTCTGGAGAGGCGGTAGTGGGGGCCTGGGCAACTGACCTTGCCACAAAGGGCGTGAATTAGCATTTTGGTGCCTCACTGGGATCATGTCGTGCACCTCTTAACCACTGATTTCTTCTCAAGCTCTCCTTGTAGCCTATATGCAACTTTGTCAGTGTCTTTTGGGGACTGGCATTCCCTTTTCATGTGCCCATCTTTCCCACAATTATAGCAAAGATACTTTCTGGAGTTTGAGCTGGCGGTGCCACACTGGGAGCCAGGGCGGGGTATTACTAACTGGAAACCTGGGTGCCATCTCTGTCTGCGGCGTGATAAGCATTTGGAGACATCTCGTCAGTTTCTCCACTTCCATGGTCAAGGAATTGAGTTGGAGCTGTTATCAGCAGGAGATACATGGGTGGGTACCCCACCCCATAGCAGATGCAGTGGATATAGGTCAGGGCCCGTACTTGCAGGCGTGGCCTTCATAAAGGGACTGTTTTTGAATTCCCGGATCTCTCTCAACAGTTCGCCCCATTGTGACATATCTTTTTCCTTGTCAGAGCACTCATTGACTGCCAACCTCTGCCCCTGAACTTCACTTGATGGGTCACCCTCAGTCACTCGGAGTCGTAGCCGCAGCTATTGGTGCAGGTCCCTCCCGAGTCGTCTTTTTCTCAACTCCTCGAATTTCTCTCATTAACTCATCATAGGAGGGTGGGGATTCCAGTCGATTCTGCAGGTAACTGAAGCAACAGCAGTTCTGAGAAGGGGCAGACTTAAGGATTCTGTCCAGCCTGGTTCGGTCCAGTTCAATCGCTGGCAAACTACCTTTCTGAGGCATTCTTGCAACAATTTTTCCAGCCGAGATACATACACAGACAACAACTCCCCTTGGTACTGTTGTGCATTTCTTACTCTCCACCATAGGTCCTCATCAGAATCTGGGCTCCCATACACATTCTCCAAGGCCTCAAGATAGGCCTGTGCAGTCGCTTCAGGGTTACTGGCCCGTTTATGCGGATGGTAGCCAGGGCAGGGCCTCGGGGCTCTCACTAACCCTCTTTAAGCTTTTAGCCTTCCGAGCATTGCCATTCTAGCACTTGGGGGGCAACATAGTCTAGCCAGGTCTCCCAGTCATCCTCCCCTTCGGGGGTGGGAGGTGCCAGAGAGATCCTCAACCTTCGGTAAGAGTCGTGACTAATGGCAGGTGCAGAAATAGGAGTCTGCATTGGTTCAGCCACCATTACGGGCACTGGAGCAGGAGAGGGTGTTGGGGAGGAACACCCCAGGTGGCAAGAATAGTTTCTTCAAGTCCTCCACAGTTTTCCCTCTCCCAGCAACCATTCAGCAAATTTCTCCTCAAAAGTTTCAGATAGTGGTGGGGCTGAATCCCCCGGGTCTTCTGTCCTTAGTTATCACTCTCCAAGCAGTGAGGGCTCCTCTGGGGTAATGGTCTGTGGCACTTTGGAGCTATCTATGGGATCCTTAAACTCTACTAGGGCCAGGAAAGTGTGGGTGAGCAGATTAGCATGCCGACCCACCACCACAGGGTTTTGTAAACCTTCCACCTTGGAAAGTACTCCTGCACAGTGTCCGTATTGATACCAGGGGGATGTCCAGGATAAGCATAGCATTTGGGGTCGATCTCCTCCCAGTACACCACCCACCAGCCGGTGCACAGCCACTTCTGTCGGGTACCCATTTTTTTCTTAACAGTGGTTTGTAAATATGGCCACTAGAGGACACACAATCCCAGCGGTGAGCCTCCAAGATGTAACCCCTAGATGGCGCTATCCCAGGGCTACTACCCCTGCCTGATTGCCACTAACAGTTTGAGGGGCCTGGATCCAATGGCGGGTGCCTCCACCCAGAGGTCAGGGTTTGTGCATTCATACTAACTTAGTCAGCAGCCCTCTGGGACACTGCAACCCCTTTCTTCCCACTAGTGGCCCACACAATATATCAGAATTACCTTCACAGTATACACTTACCCCAGGTCTGGTTCCGCACTGGGACCTCCTGTGAAATGAGATACAGTGCAACAATCACAGTACAGTACTTTAACATAGACAAATACCTCAGGCAGTATAACTTGCTGAAACAAGCAGCTCTGATTTATTTAGGGGATATAACAAGGACAGGGGAAATCAGGTTAATTAGCTTATCACTCTAATAATCACCTATGGCTCTGTGCACAGGCCTATCCCTATCAGTTACTGTCCCTAGGTACCCAAGCCCTAGTGGCTAGTCCAAACCGTGGCAGCTGGTAGGGGCCCTTTCACACAGAGAAAGGAGAATTAAACAGTCAGCAGTACAGTAATTCCATTTGGATTTAATGTGGCAATTCAACAGGGAGCTGACCCTCAATTAGTCACCACTCCCAAATAAGATAGGTTTCTACTCTTCAGAGATCCTTTTGATTCTTTCACAGGACGATTCAGTCCCAACAAGCCGTTACACAAGCTGCAGACCGAACTCTGGGCCTATACACGCTTTTTGACTAAAACTGCACACTGAAAAGCACAGGGCTCCTTCCTTCTTCACCTGCCAAAGCTCAACTGAAACTCCAACCGACAAAACCGGGCACTTCCTTTGAGTTCCTCCCAGTTCTTGACTGGATTGGCTGTCACTCACAATAGACTGCTGCTGTTGGTCCAAAAAGGCACAGAAGTCTAAACTACATCTCCCAGAGTCACTGCCCATACAATCCTCTTGTGGCTGGCTCAGATTATGAGTCCAAGTTCTGATTCGTCCAAGGCACCATTTTAGAGCTAGCTTACCCCACACTGATTGGTCCAGTTCAGCAGTTCAAAACTAGAATGGGGAACTAGCAGACACAGTTCTGACTGCAAAGAAAGCAGGTTAGACAAACTGTAATTTCATTATTACTCTAAATAATTTCTGGCAAACAGTTACATCTTTCAGATAGGTTCCCTTTGCACTCCTAGTGACTGCAAAATGAAGTGAATTGGCAGCAGCTCGAGTGGTACTCAGAGAAGCACACAGTCCCCCATACAACTAATTATGTCTGCAAGCAGACAGCTCTTAAAGACAGTACCAGAGGCTCTAAAAACACTCACTGATAAATGGCTTAAATGCCAAACACCATTCAGGCTTGGAGCATTCAAGCAAGCTCCTGGAAGTCTTTTGGGAACCCCCATTTGCAGGGGGGTTACATTAACATTTTGAATTTTGGTTTCAAAAGATGCTTGTTCAGGAACCTTAAATCTAGGATGGGCCACCATTCTCCTGTCTTTTTTGGGGTAAGGAAGTATCTTGAGTACAGCCCCTTGCCCTGATGGTAAGGAGGAACCCTTTCCACTGCTTTGCAGTCTAGAAGAGAAGAAACCTCTGCTTCCAAAGCAAGGGCTTCTGAAGGATTTGCAGGTGAAAATGTCTGGCTCTCATCTTTGGAAACCGTTTGAAGCTGAGAACCAGACCTTGGCTTACCACCTCCAGAACCCATTTGTCCAAAGTTAGGGACAACCAGTTCTGGCTGAAATAAGCCAACCTTCCCCCCACCGGTACAGGAGAATCGGCCCTAGGCACCCCATCAGGGTGCCTGCTTGGCAGCAGTTTTAGGCTGAGGGGAGGGAGAAGGTCTGCCTGTGCCCCGTCTGCCTCTGCCTCTGAAAAAACACCTCTGTGCAAAGGCTGAAGAGGCCTGAACTTGATAAAAAGGCCTGTGGAAAGGCCTGCCTCTACCCCTGGGGGCATGCCTTTGTGGAGTGGCATGCCTCTCCTTAGCTTGGGCACTTTTGTAAGTAGTTCTGTATTCATCCATCTTTTTCATGTATTTCTGTTTGATCCCCAAACAGAGAATTTCCTACTACAGGAAAATCCATAGCCTTTGACTGAGTATCTTGGGACAGATTAGTGCATCTGAGCCATGCCAACTCACGGAGCTACAGAAGTGGCCATGACCCTAGAAGAAACATCATTAACATCAACAGCAGCATGGAATTGAACTTTAGAGGCTTCAATGCCATCAGCAGCCACTTGTTCCAACTCACTAGCCAGCTGGCCCTGGGCCTGCTTGGCTAACTGCAATATAGTGTCCCATCTAGATTTCTGATATCTAGCCACATAAGCCATATAATTAGCCTGCCTGAGTCCCAAAGAAGCTGCCATATATTGTTTTTTTGCCATGGCATCAATCTTCCTGGAATCCTTATCAGGAGGATGTGAGGCCAGGGGGAATATTAGCCTTGTCACAGGCTGCAGCTTGAACAACACCTACATGACTACACTGCTCAGTGAGGAAGTCTGTATCAGGGCCTGATAAGGTATACCTTCTGTCCATTTTTTTATCTACAGGAGGAACAGAATGAGGATTTTTTAAAATCTTTGTTGTTTGCTTCCTAAATGAGTTATGCAAAGGAATAGACAACCTTCTAGACTCTGGAATATCCATCATTTCTACATAATCAGGCTCCTCTTGCTCATCCACAGCCTCCTCTAAAGGAAGCTGGAGGGTTTCTGCCACCTTTTTATAAAACATAAAATGAGAAGGGGACTCAGACAGCAAAGGGGGAGATTCTAAAGGTCTGTCTGGAGAAATGTCCGGTTCAATGGGCACGTCCAGACCTTCCCAGTCACAAATATACTGATCAAATTCCTCCTCCCCCTCCTGTGGTTCATAAAAAATCCTCAACATCATAACCCTGAACCACTGGACCTGAACGAGCCACCCTTTTCCCAGTTGTAGGGAGTTCGACAGGTCCCTGAGACAAAGACTGAACAATCTGTATGGCTTTTGCTATCTCTGCAGCAGTTGGAGAGGCAATTTTGGACTCCAGACCTGCTGATTTCTTTGTCTTTTTTACTGGGACTGGTTCATCTGAACCAGCCTTTCTTTTGCCCGAGAAAGTCACGCCCTGGTCAGAGGGCACTCCCTCTGGTCCAGTGGGTGCTGGACCGGGCTGGCCATCTGGGTCAGCGGACTTTTTGGCCTCTCGTTCCCTGAGCCGGCCCAATCTCTTTTCCAGGGTGGCTGCAGGGAAATTTTTACACACCTGGAAGTCTGACAGGAGGTGGTCAGCCCCCAGACAACAGACACAAGTGGTGTGTGGGTCAGCCTTGGCAAAGGCTTTCCCACAGACATCACAGTGTTGAAACCAGTGGGCCGGTTTTTCTTTTGGGTTTCTCAGACATAATGCCAGCCTAACCAAAACTTGCCCTTTTAAGCGGCAGTGCCAGGCAAGACACCTTATCGGTTCCCTAACCGTGTCGCGGTATTTGAAAACCAAGATTTAACACAAGGTTTTTTAGAACCGATAAGAACCGGAACCGCACTCTAAAAGCCCATTCAATAATTTAAAACGTTAGAAAAAGCAAACCCGATCGGTTCAAAACTGAACCGATAATAAATTTCCACACAGACTTAAAGATTTGTACTTACGGTTTACCAGATAGAGCTTTTGACCGAAACGCGGTAAAATAAATACTTTTTGCCGGTTCAAATGAACCGAAAAAGACCGCTTGAACCGAGAAATGAACCGAGCTGAAGGAGCTGATCTCCGGAGCGACTGTTCAGTGAAGCGGAGTAAAGAATCTGGCAGTTTCATTTGAAACTGGCCAGATAGAGCTTTGAACAGCGTCCTCGCGCTGTGGAACTCCAGGTTTCTCTGGAGTTAACTGTTTCCTCTCCGGGGCAGTTCAAGTGCAGTGGCATACTGCAAGAAGTCCTAATATAGCAAGACTTCATGGTGTTTGAAATGAACCACTTAGCAAAATAATGTAAGTGCAAAAAATAGCCAGGAATGAAATAAAAAAATGGGAGGTTGCCAAAAAAGGTGTCTGGTTCCTGGGAATGAAAATGGGAGCTGAAGGTACCTGTGTCTTACAGAAAAATACCCGAATTAAAGCAGAGTAGTGTTAAGACTGACAGTAAACACTAAGTTTTACTGTTTTAAAATAATAAATCTGACTGGAGACCCAGTGGTACTAGAGCTATACTGGGAACCATTCTCTTCAGGTAGAGAAACAAATCTGACAATTGCCGGGCAGAAGGTAAGGCCACAGAGTTTTCAAACACCCATTATAAATTCTATGTTCCATTCTTAGACAACAGTTCGTCTTTAGGGCACTGGTCTCCATGGAGAATGATGCACAGAATGAAACCATGAGTGAGGGATTCCTGGGGTTAGAAGAAAAAATTACTCATCTTAGTAATGTTGTTTCTTCTAATGGAGTCTTGCTATATTATGACATATGCAGCGAGTCCCAACCATCGAACTGCTCCGGAGGTGAAAGAGTTAACTTTCCATGCCAGGCATGGAACGCTGAGCTCGAGCTCGGTTGAAACTCTGTCTGTTGTTCTTCAAACTCAAACCGTCAGATCTTTATGAGCTAAACTCACTGAGGTCCTGTGTGAAAGCTGTAAACCTACACTAGCCAACTGGCTACTAAACATAAGAACACATTTTGGTCCCAAACAAAGACTCAAGTCAGAGACCCAAAAATGAAAAACACAACACCAAGTACCCCAAGAAAGGAGGGGTAGAAACAACAAGGTAGGCACCTACTGAGTGCCAACACTGCACTACCACCCACATCCCAAAAATGAAAATTACATTACCTACCGTAATTCTGATCTTTCTGTGCATCTTCACCATTCATCACAGATGGGTACTGGCTGGAGATCAGGACCCTCGCGAGGAAGCTTTTTTTTTTTTAAGGTAGAGGCAGACCAACACAGCATCGAGCGCCTCGAGGCGGCGTACTGCTAATGGCGCCGAGTGTTGGCCGTTAGGCTGTGTCGACTCCGCCTGCCTACCAGTTCTGAGTCGCCAGAGAGGTAAGAGGAAGGGATGGAGGGTGGGACAAGAGATTCCAAGGGACAGAAAAGGAAAGAAAAACTGAACCAAAGGAGAAATAACGACTCAGAGGACAGCATAGAAGAGATGAGACTAAGGGGATTGGGTAGGGGCCCAAATCTCTGGAAGTGGAAGAAGGGAGGGGAGAAAATTTAGGAGAGAGTGAGAGGTAACAAGGTGTCCAAGACCCTTGTCCGTCACCAGATTGTATGAAGCAGAGTCGGCTATTCTGGAAGAAGGACAGGGTACAGGGACTAAATACTCTCTCAGGAAAGATGTTTGGTGAAAAAAGGAGGTTTTCCTTTTTTTTTTGAAACAGTTGGATGGAAACCAGAAGGAGAACAGGAGGAGGGCAACCACCAACTCCCACCCCATCGGGGTGGAGACATGTAATGAGAAGGAGTGCCACTCGAGCTGTACCCTTTAAAGGAGAATACCCCTGTGGGTCCCTACTTCCCGCTCCAAAGGAGAGGGGAGCTACAGAGGAGGGGACCCAGAGACTGAGGCCCCAGGGGATGGTGGGCGGGGTTGTGATGAATGGTGAAGATACACAGAAAGATCAGAATTATGGTAGGTATGTAATTTTCATATCTTATCTGTGTCAATCTTCACCATTCATCACAGAAGGTGAGTACCAAGCCCCCGAAGAGTTGATTCATTACACCCTAAGGGACAGAGTCCCTTAGCCCTCAGCGGTGACAAACTAAGGGGAACCTTCCGGGCCTGAGGAGGCCGAGAGTGGGAAGCGAGATGGGGTCCCCGGAGGCGGGAAAAGCTGCCCTACAGCGCCGTCTCACTCTATGGGAGAAGAGGTAGGTTCCCTGGTGGTAGAGCAAATCACCCCTGCGCTGGGCCAAGGGTGACAACCGGGAAAGACGTAGCCACGCCGATCTCCTGGTGCAGATCGCTGTCCCTACGACCCTGGTAGCTACCTCGTTGGCATCGTAAGATGCCCTCGCTTGGTGCCTTGCTAGCTCCAGGCCACGTGCAGAGAGCGCGATGGCTTGTCTGGTTTGCTCAGAGTCAGGCAAAGTAGCTAGGATCTGACATAGCGTGGACCACAAGAACCTGCTGTAGGCTGCATAGTGGGCCTGGTGAGCGGAAACAGAAAGGAGCAACCGTGCCGAGTAGAAGGTCCTCCTCCCCCAAAAATCAAAATCCGAGGAGTCTTGATCCGGGGGCCGGTCATGGTGGAGGGCGCAAAGCCCATCAGGGGTGTCCAGATGCGTCAAGCCAGACTGCGGATGAGGCACAGAACCTGGAGACTCCGGGGGAGCGCAATACCTCTGGCTGAGGTCCCTCGGGCAGGAACTCCAGAGAAGAGCCTCTGCCAGAAACACAAAGACGCCTTAAAAGGGAGCAGGCCAGGGCGACCACAAGGGGTGGCCTCACCAAAATCGCCAGTGTGTGCGCCACACGCCCAGGATTGCTAACAGAGGGAGAAAGGTGCAAGTCCTCCAGCATCCACAAGAGGAAGCGCTGGTACTCGGAGAGATCAGCAGCTGGAGAGATGTGGACAGGGGTTCCTCTCCCCAGAAGAGGGGATGAGGAGGCTGGAGGTCACCATACGTTCTGAAGGTGGCTGCAAGGGGAGGATTGACAAAACCTGGCTGTCCATAGCTACTTGTTAGGCAGGAAACCGAGCAGCCACACGCCTGAACTGCTCCCAGAGTGAGAGCCACTAGGACCAAAAACCCCAAAACACACCCAGAAACAAACTGTGCTGTAGTTGTGTGCCTTTCCCGGACAAAGACAGTGAAAACAATCTGAGCATGTTGACTTAAAAGAAAAAATTAGGACACCATTAACTGTTTATTAATTGTAAAAAAATAGACTGACAACATTGTTAAAACGTGCATAACCTGAAATACATTATTAAAAGAGAATTTTACTTTTCTTGATGAAGTTAAAATCATAACAGTTTATTACTGACATACTTTGGATGGAATGAGATTTTCTATCGTAAAGGAAACAAATTAATCTGGTTGATCCTGCTGCTCATGTCCTTCGGGCGTGTCCTACACGCTGCAGCTCTGCCAATGGACTGCAACTTTCCAGAATGCCATTCCCATTATAATGTAAAAAAAGAGAAAAAAAGGGAGAGACAGACTGTATGTGTGTGCATACACGTACGCACGTCTGTGTGTGCACATGTGTGAAGTGTGTGCATGCATGTGAGTGTCTATCTCTGAGAGAAGTGCTGCACTAACTAAACTGTGCTGAAAGGGAAAAAAGTTATCACCATTAATTAAATAAAATAATATATGGGTGAGTGGGTGTAAAAACCAGAACTTTGCACACACCCTTGGTGTGGGATGTTTTTATAAGCCCCTTGGACTGTGCCCTCGGGGTTAATGTAGCACCTCATACCTTGTGTGTGTGTGTAAAATTCTAGTTACACACACCCACCAATATATTATTCTATATTTTAATAATGCAGTTCTGATTATGCATGTTTTAACAATGTTGTCCATCTATGTTCTTTTGCAATTAATAAACTATTAATGGTGTCCCATTCTTTTTTCTTTTCAAGTCAAATCTGGATAGTAACAGCATAATATTTTCAGAATCATAACACATGCTCAGATAGTTTTTACTGTCTCTGTCCAGGAAAGGCACACAACTACAGCTTATTTCTGGGTGTGTTTTGGGACCACAGGGAGGTTAAGTGACTTGTTCTGGTCACACAATATACAAGAAGAGCATGTTGGAATGAAAACCCATTCCGCTGGATGAAAGAAGCTTTTTCACAGCCCTTGGTTTTAACCTCTAGACTGTACTGCCAGTTGTAAATCAAAATCTACACATTTCGAGGCTGGCCCCATGATGCCAGGCCAGAGGTAAGAAGCAACATTTGCAACTTGTAGACCTGAGTTCACACCTGAAATTGTAAGAGAAAAAACTGTAAGAGAGGGAATGGAGTAAGACAGAAGTCAGTGCTGTGGCAGCCCCAGAAATCTGTACTGACATGAACACAGCCAGAGTTTAGAAATCCTGATATGGGGCTCCAATACCTGTTGACACCACAGAGCCAGCCTTGAGATACGTGTAGTTTTTAATGATCAGCTGGCAGTATAGCCTACAGGTTAAAGCAATCCTAAAGATGGATTTTGACTACTAACAGTTTGAAATGTAAAGGTGATAACTTACTAGTTTCAATGCACATACATAACAATTATTATAAATATAGAAAGTGTTGTAATATCACCTTAAAACACACTTAATAAAACAGATGATTTCCTATTTAACCTACAGTAAATGGAGGGCCAAGTTCCTTGGCAACATCATTTCCTGTCAGGAGCCTAAAACACATGGCTGCCCCAGCCCTTAATTACAGGCTGAGTTACATATGAATAACTCTGGACTGCAAAGACTACAGATAAATACAATGGCTCACTCAAATTAGCTTTTTATGGACTTTTGGACATCAAGAAACACTGTTGATGACAGTTCCCATTTAAGGTATCTCCTATACCTCCTTATACTATTAATTTTTTTTGAATCAGTTGTTCCATGTAACTTGTTGGACAATGCATTGCCAGCCTTCTAGTTTGTTTTCCGGACCACTTCTTTTGACATTTTCGATCACCCAACTTTACTTTGGTCCTTTATTTTCCCAGCATTTGTCTTTCCTCAAATTCTACCCCCTCCACCCCCCCCCGTATGGAAAGATATTTTTTTCAAATCCAGGTGTAGATTGCTTTAGTAGATCTCCTACGTGCAATCTGCACAACAAAGTATGGAGGGATATAATTAACTAAAATCGGGGGCTTGAAATTAAACAATGAAAAATGTAGGAGTTATGATTCAGTGTGTGCTTGGGTGTTTTAAAGGGCCAGTATCTGCTTGCACAGCATTACAGACTATGTATATTTCACTGTTATTGAATGTTGAAATATGCCTTAACATATTGATAAGTTCATGTTAAGGCTAGATACCTGTTGGGGTGTAATGAATTTGTCAGGTATTTGTTTTTATGGTTCACTAGGTGTATTTGTAATCACTGTTTTTTATTAGGGTAATTTCAACCAATCAAATGTTTCACGCTACTAGTTTTGAAAAACATCATGATGTGTGACTATTTAAATGCAATGAGTGTCTATTGTCCACCTCCCCAATGAAGGGCTGTCCTCGAGCGCGGGGAGTAGTTTAGGCACCAATAAATGTTCATTTAAGTTCTGATTTTACAGTCTCACTGCTTCCTTTACCTCAAAAGAAGCTAGTAATAATGGGTTTGTGGGTCAGAATTTTAAGGAAATTATTGGTAGTGTCATCCATGCACCCATGCCCTTCCCAGTGTTGTCGTTCTTTAATAGTTTGAGATAATATTTCTTACAAATCTCTGTCAGAATCATTTAATGATAATTCTTGCTTCAGAGTCTGGAATTCATTCATTTTTACCCTGATAGAAGATCTTTTACTGATTTTAACCCAATAGTATATTAATCAAAATTATTGACTGGTGACTCATTTAGTAGGACATCGGAGTTGTGCCACATAGGCTGCCGGGGGAGTTGGCTGACATGTAGTGTAGAAGTGGTTACAATGTGACTGAGTAATTAGAGGTTACCTGTCTTTCCACATATCAGCCACTCAGGTGTATATGCCTCTTGAACCCCCTCTCTTGCCCAGTTGGTGAATTGCAGCATTCCTCAGGCCAAAGACTGCAGGTAAAAATATGGTGCCTAAAGTCATCCTTTTCTTACAGGCATAGTCAGTGTGTGGTATGCAGATCTTGTTTTTTTTAGAAAGCCCATATGATTTTGCAAATTAAACTTTGCAACATGTGACATCATTCTGTAGGAATTAAGGTGGGTATCATACTGAATATAAAGAGTACTCTAGGCAACTCCATAATTTTAATTGTGTCTAGTCTACTCCATATACCAAGAGGTAACTTATTCCATTGTGTTACATCATCTTTGGTTTTGGTCCAGAGCACCTCCAGATTTATTGATTGTTTTATCTATTGACCTGTGTATTTGATCGCCTGGCTAAGTAATAGATTATTTAGCCCAATGCATACCCCATTCTATAATATCTGCTTGGCAGTATCTATTATTTAGTGATAGAAATTGGAATGTATCCTTAATTGTGTAACCTGATATTTCACTAAATTCATCTAGAGTTGATGTTAGTGTCTTTAGTGCAGTTCCAGAATCTCTAATGGTAAGCAGTCCATTGTCTCCAAAAAGTGAGCATAAATAGGGTTTCCTCTGTACTTCTATAACTTTAATCTGTCCATTCTTGTTTACCTTCTCACCAGAGGATCCATGACTAGCTCAAATAACACAGTAATGGGCAAAGCGGGCAGCCCTGCCTGGTTACTGTGATCAAAGGGGAAAAAAGCCAGATATCACCCCATTAGTTACTACAGCCAATTTAAAGTTTTCATGTAATAATTGTACACAGCAGATAAATTCTTGTGCAAAACCATATTGTTTTCTAAAATATTAAATAAGAAAGCCATTGGACTCTGCCAAATACCTTTTCGGCATCTCCAGTAAAGTGACTGGGTATACAGCATTCTCAACTGATTTCATAATATGAAACAGTTTCCTTATATTGTCAGCAGCTAACTGGTTTGCTCGGGGTACGACGAGTTTTGGTACAGTTTTGACAGATATTTTGGCCAGTATCTTAATGTCCACAATAATCAGTATCATTGGCCTGTAACTACTGCATAGGGTGGGATCATCCCCTTGTTTTGGTATTACTGAAATGAGGCTTGACACATTGTACCAGGTAGGATTTCCCTTTTTAGAGCACCCTCACACATTTCCTTGAGCACTGGGCTTTGTTGATAGGAGAACTTGTTGTAGAAGTCAGATGAAAACCCATCCAAGCCTGGGGCTTTATTGTTATTTTTTTTCATCTCGGATATAGCTTTTTGTACTTCCAAACCGGACAAAAACTTACATAATTCCAATTGTATGATCTTCTTTCACTCAAGGCAGATTTAGAGCTGCAAAACATTTCTCTATTTTTTGCATTTTTATGGTTGGGAGTACAGAGTTCTGAGTTGACATTATACAATTTTTATTGATGTCTCTGTATTGTACAGATAAAGGTCTTCCCTCTTTGTCTCCAATTACTTGAACAAGTGTTCTATTAGTACCCTGTTTTAGGCATATAGGCAGAATTCTACTTGCTTTGGGTCCCGAGTCTGCGTAGCAAATATTGTCTTCCAAATTCAACCTCCCCCTTATCAATTCATCATACTCCATTTTCTTTTTAGACCAGCTTAGCCATTAATTTGGATTTGTATCCTTTTTTTCATATTTATTTTTCCCTCTGCCATCATGACCTGCTTATCATTGGACTTACCACAACCAGCCTGTCCCCATCTTTTCCTGAACCTCCTTCTCCAGTGTTCTTCCCTGGCTTACCCTCCCCAGGGCTGGGCCACTGGGGGTGGGGACCCTACACCTGGTGGACTTAGAGTCTGATGTCAGAAGAGCACCAGGGTCGGCATTGCAGGGTCTGAAACGTGAGGCAGGTGTTCACCTGCACAGTCAGGGATGTTTCCAGTTTTTCTGCCCCAATTTCTCATGATGTGCATGTGCACGTTAATGCATGCCACAAACTCTGAGCATGCCGGCGTCCACCCTCCTTGATCGTTGACTCCTGCCTGCACAGCCACCCTGTGGTCACCCAAGTGACGGTATTGCAGCTGAGACCAGAGCCCTCCTTCCCCAAGGTGGAGAGTGTCCTTCTGGGACACTCAAATGACCTTCATTGGCTGGCCCTCCAATGATCTAGGCTCATTCACGAACCTGGGTCATCGGTGTCCCAAGTGGTAGTGGTACCACTGCACTGGCAGGCCAGATGTATAATTTAGATCCTTCTCTGTTTGCTGTACCTCAGGTAATTTCTTTTTCCTTATCCTCCTTTTTTTTGTTTAGATGACAAACTAATCAGACATTCTCTTAGAATGCTTTTGAAAACTTCCCAGTTACTAATCCAGGTGTTCTCCGGTGTGTTTAACTCAAAAAATCTTTTATCTTTTGGCTGATATCCTCTGATTATCTGAATTTTTGAGAATAAAGTTGCTAATTCTCCATGTATTCAAGTGCTTAGTCCCATCCATATTTCATAGAAACATAGAAACATAGAATTTGATGGCAGATAAGGACCGCTTGGCCCACCCAGTCTGCCCATTTCCCTACCTACTGGATAAGCTGCAGATCCTAGTTAACCAGCAGCCTACTTCTTCTTACCCCCACCCCCCAGAATTGCCTTATGACTGTCTCATGCATGCTTGAATTCCACCATGATTTTGACTCCACAACCCTCCTCCAGAAGGCCGTTCCATGCATCCACAACCCTCTCTGTGAAAAAATACTTCCTTAAATTACCTCTGAGCCGCCCCCTCTATCTTCAAATTGTGCCCTCTTGTTCTTGCACCTCTTTTTTTGAAAGATGCTACCCTCTTGGACTTTGTTGATTCCTTGGGGTGCTTGAAGTTTCTATCATGTCCCCCTCTCCCTCCTTTCCTCGAGGCTTACATATTAAGCTCCTTAAGTCTCTCTTAGATGTCTTCCGGTGCAGACCCTGCACCATTTTAGATGCCCTCCTCTGGACAGCTTCCATCCTGTCTATGTCTTTGCGGAGATTGGGTCTCCAGAACTGCACAGTACTCCAGATGGGGTCTCACCAGCTGTCTGTACAGAGGGATAACAACTTCCTGTTTTCTACTGGCGATGCCTCTCCTATGCATCCCAGTAACCCCCAACCCTCCTTGCCCTCTCACATTGCTTGCCCAGCTTTAGGTCATCTGATATGACTACCCCAGGTCCCTTTCCATTTTTGTTGTTGTTAGTATCTCACCCCCATTGTGTACTCTTCCCTGGATTTTTGTTTCCCAGGTGCATTACCTTGCACTTCTTAGCACTGAATCTAAGTTGCCATACATTTGACCGTTCCTTTAACCTTGCCAAGAGTTAAAGAAGCTGGGGCATGACCTGAAATCACAATTTGTAATGTGTCCATATCAATTATTTCTTTAACATTTTCTTTTCCAATAAGTATGTGATTGATTCAAGATCCTGATTTGTGTACTGGAGAATAGAAGGTGAAATCTTTTAAGCCTATATTCATTATTCTCCATCTATCTAGGTCTAGTCAATCTATCATGTGTTGGAGGTCCTTATCTGACTTGCTAGCTCTTTAAGTTATATTTGATCAATCTAGATTGGGATCCAATACACAGTTCATATCTCTAGCCAGCACAAGCCTCGAGCTTAGAAAGGGTTGTAGTTTATTTGACAAATTGTTGAACATCTCATATGTGCTATTACAGGGGCCATAGATGCTTGACAGAGAGGTAGGGGAGTTGTTTAGTTTACTGTGTATTATGATACTAGGACATGAATATTCATACTAGGAAGGTTAAGAAGCGCAGAAGGCTAATAGCCCATAGTGCACTTCTCCCGCATTACGGATTAATGATCCCATAACAAGTTTCTTGTTAAGTATTTATCTAATTTTAATTTAAATGTATTAAAACTATTATCTTCAACAATATCTCTTGGAAGAGAATTCCATATGAGGATAATTATTTGAGTAAAGAACCCACTTCTTAAAAGTCCTTTAGGATTTGTAAGCATAAGTTGAAATTTATGACTTCTAAGGCTAGTTTCTCAATGGTTTATTCTAAACCCCAGTTCTGATAAGAGAGGATCTTTCCTAATGATTTTGAACATTAGTAACAGATCACCTCTTAATCTTCTAAATTCTAAGGGGAATAATTTTAGTTCCCTTAATCTTTCATCGTATGCCATATGTTGGAGGCCATCCGCCATTTTGGTGACTCTCCTCTACACACTTTCCAATCTGTTGATGTCCCTCTATAGGTAAGGACTCCTTAAAGGGGAACAGTAATCAAATGTTGAGTGAACATATGCTTGGTACAGTGGTATAATACAAGCTCTACTTCAAGAAGAAATCAACCTTGTTATGCAACCTATGAGCTTGGTAGCTTTTCTGGCTACTTCTGTGCAATAATTACCAAACTTAAGATCATTACTAATGAGGTCTCCAAGGTTCTTTTCATTGCTAACACTTTTTTAGTCATTTGCCATCCATATAATAATCATTGCATGGGTTGGTTTTGCCTAGGTGCATGATAACACATTTTTAAGACCTAAAGACCATACCATGTATCCTGGCCCACCTTTCCAATTTTAATTCTAATGATAAAATTACCTTTTGGATCTTCTATGATTAGTACACCATGTATTATGATAAAATTACCTTTTGGATCTTCCATGATTAGTACACCATGTATTATGATAAAGTTACCGTTTGGATATTCCATGATTAGTACACCATGTATTATGATAAACTTATCTTTTGGATCTTCTGTGATCTGATCCACTACGAAGTTAACAGCCCTTCCAGTTAAGATAAGTACTCCTTTTTTTTTAGAATTTCATCCTGACCATAAACTTGTCCCACCCACTCTCTTTTCATAAACGATACATCCCTAGGTCTCAAGTGTGTTTCTTGTAGTAGAGCAATATCCACATGTATGTTCTTTAGGAATCTCAGTACCTCATTATCTTTTATCATTTAAACCTCTTACATTCCATGACACAACTCTGCTATCCAGTCTAATTTAAATGATTGTTAAGAGTATTATTTTCTGTTACCTTCTTTCTTGTTTTAAGAATTGTGGTCACTTGGAGTGACTGTATCATGAAATTTAATCTCTGTTGGTGTAACATCCTTTGGGTTCTATTCACTGTGTTCATGATCTTATAACCATGTGAGTTGTCAATATAATAACATTCAAAATATATACACACAATCATGTACCATAAGAACTGAGCTTTCAATAAAATCTCCCCCCCCTTTTTAAGAACTGAAGCTTCCCCGCATCCTTTCAAGACCAGAACATTCTTAATGGCTCAGTTGGACTCCTCCCCATCCTGCAAATGTGTGTCCTTTAGCATACTTCTGAATAAGAATTCGTAAGACATTCTACACCAATATTCGTAGTAGGCAAAAAAAATATGTTTGGCAAAAATGTATTTATGACATCCTTAGCTTCATCCTCAGTGTACTTTTTTTTTGCCCCAGCCCTCCTGGCCAGCCAGTCCTTGGGCTGCCAAGGGTCCCCCATCACCATCTCACTGCTCCCATGTTGCCACAGCCCAGCTGACTCAATGAATCCCTTCATTGGGGGGGCACCCCATCCCATGGCACCACCAGAGAAGAGGAAACTAGCCCAGTGGGCACTTTCCATCTATGCTGGGCTCAGCGGGGGTACAGCATGGACACCTCTGGGCTTTGTGGTGAACAGGAGACTGGCAGCCATCATCTGGCTGGACAGGTGGCCCATTTTCTGCTAATTTTGCCACCCGGCCACTACCCATAATGTGGCTACATGCTGTGGTGTCCATGGCAGCATACACAGGTGGTGCGTGATTACCCATGCCACAATGTGCATTGCCCAATCGGGCTGCCACGAGCTGCTCCAGAGCAGTGCAGACCTATGTCCCCCCCCATAAGAGCATCCTGCTGGATGCTCTAAGCCCTCCCTGCTGGCCTTCACTCCTGTCAACCTGTGCTTGGATGTGAAGTTGGGTCACCAGCATGCCAAGTGATCAATTACCCAGTGCCACAGAGCCAACGTATCCTAAATATATTTTTACATTTCTCAGATTTTTTAAATACAGCTTTGATAGCAATCACCATACAAATACAGAAGCCAGAAGATGTGAGATGCTTTGAGGAGTGCAGTCTAATTTTATTAAGGTGTTAATAACACATTAATATACTGTAATTAGCTAACTGGTATCATAATGCACCAGCTGGCTACCATCATATATGGGGAAATATGATGTTTTTTTTCTTTGAGGACAAGGGCACAAACATGCATTATATAATTGCAAACTATGGAATAAACTCAAAAAATGGTTAAGAAAACATAGCTGGGACCGGACTCTTTGGTGAATGATCTCTTAATAGGAGAAATAAATCTGCCATTAAAATATCAAGAAGAGCATGACCACATTGCAGCATTTAAAGAGCTACTGGTGTCTCAAAGAAAAGTTTAAAAAACGTAATAATTAGGTACAATTCTGCCTGCATTCCATTTATCTGTTATATATTTCTCCTCCCCATTATTTATTATTAAGGACATTTGCATGAATATATGATATTTATCCCATAGAGTTGATTTAGAGTCCATCTGCCTCTATAGCTTACTCCCTACTTCAAGTTATAATCCTTTGTTGTGACATCAAAATCTGTTGCCATGGGAGTAACTGTGACATCACAAGCAGAGCTCTATGACTTCAGGTAGGGAGAAAGCAGCAGGAATAGTCCAACTCTTCAGGAGCAAAGCTCCTGTTTTCATGCAAATTACCTCAGCAATAAATAATGGGGAGGAGGAATACAGCACTAAAGGGAAATACAAGCTGGACTGAGCCTAAATATTAGGTTTTGTTTTATTTATTTTATTTTATTTTATTTAAACAGCAGTTTGGAAAACCTTTGAGCCATAGGCTCATTTACAAAGGTACCTTGTCACAGTAAGACAAACGAAAATACACAGTATAACAGTACAACACAGTATAACAGTAACTTAAGACATAGATACAAACAAGCTGGTACAGGTAGGATTGATACAAACAATACCAGAGTTATGTTGTCCTTAGCAGCTTAGTAGTAAGCTTTGTCATAAGTATTAATCACAACTTTGACTAATAGCAATTACAGCATCGGGTGTTAATAAGGTGGTTACGTAAGGAAGTTTTGAAGCACGATATAGTTAGAGCTCGGAGATGGAGGGCAGTGTGTTGAACCAGGAGGGGCCCTAAAGCTGAAGGCTCTTTGGCCGTGAGAGGTCCTAGCTCTAGGGATAACAAGAGAAGTTTTCCCAGAGGTCCGAGTATGAACTAGTGGGACAGAGCGGCGTATGGTGGTGGTCAATCCTGGTGGGGATAGTCCAAGGAGGGTCTTTTTTGTAAGGGTACAGGTGAGATATTTGTTAAAGTTCTTCTGAACATGTCACCAGCTCTTTAAACTTTAGAATGTTAAAGTTTATCTCTGGGGCAACACATCAGGGCTGAGATGCTATGTTTTTTTTTTTTTACTTTATAACTGGCCCCCTAGGAACTGTCTTGGGCAGACCCCACTCGCCTCCAACTATTCTACTACCCACCTGTTGTTTGCCCACTGGGAAATCAGGGACAGACACTCCCCACCTACCTTGGTCTGATGAACCCTCGGACTAGTCCGACAGGTCCAAGGCATGGTGAGGGATCGGGAGAGCTGGTGGGACGAACCTGGCACTGGGCATGTGGTGGCAGTGCACTGGGGGCTGCTATCGCCTATCCCAGGGACCAGGGTTTTCTGCTGTTGTATGTTTCCCTTGGAGCACAGACATGCAATGATGTCTATGCACTGGTGTGCTGACATCCACTGCCGCTCCACCCCGTTACAGCATCACTTCCTACAGTGCCACCAATCTCCATCAGGGGCTCATTGTGGAGCAATGCAAAGCCCGCTAACCACCACGGGAGAGGAGAGAAGTCCTCCGGATGCTCAATCATCTCCCTCCCCTGCTGACCCCCCAGCAGCCCAAGTCTGTTCCCGAACCCAGGTTGTCAGTGTGGCGCAAGGTGTGGCGTGCACTTCAACCCTTAACACCACAGGGCTGAGATGCTATGTGTATTTCACAAAAAACTCTTGTTGCTAGAATAGGGTGGACTTTAATGAGTTATTCACATTTAAGCAGCGGTATTTGGTAGATGACAAATTATTTTTTTGTTAACAAAGTATTTCTGATAGCCTTAAGCAGCAAATTATTTTTAATTTTTATCCAGATATTTCTTAAAACAGCTTTTGTAACCAATTTAGTAATGATTGACTTAAGTCATTAAAAATGGCCACTAGTCTTTTAAAAATCTCAGCTGACACTGTCTTTGGAAGGTACAAACTGTACTAGCTTCATCGTGTGGATTTAATAGGATGTTCCTGCCACAGGGTTTTGATGGTAAACAGTATTATCACCATTCCAAGGGAACATTTATGAACAGTGCCCCATCACAGTTTATAGAAGCATAGTCTTTGATGGAAGATAAGGACCGCATGGCCCACCCAGTCTGCCCATTTCCCTACCTATTGGATAAGCTGCAGATCCTAGTTAACAAACAGCCTACTTCTTCCTAACCCCCACCACAATTACCTTATATCTGTCTCATGCATTCTTGAATCCCCACACTGTTTTTGACCCCACAAGCTCCTCAGGAAGGCCGTTCCATGGTCCACCACCCCCTCCATGAAGAAATACTTCCTAACATTGCCCTAGAGCCATCCCCCCTCCATCTTCAAATTGTACCCCCTTGTTCTCGCACATCTCTTTTTCTGAAAGATGCTACCCTCTTGAAGTTTGCTGGTTCCCTTGAGATACTTGAAAGTTTCTATCATGTCCCCCCTCTCCCTCCTTTCCTCAAGGGTATACATATTAAGCTCCTTTAATCGCTCTTCGTATGGCTTCTGGTGCAGACTCTGCACCATTTTAGTTGCCCTCCTCTGGATTGCCTCCATCCTAAGATGAGGTCTCTAGAACTACAAACAGTATTCCAGATGGGGTCTCGCCAACTGTCTGTACAGAGGGATAACAACTTCTTGTTTTCTACTGGTGATGCCTCTCCCTATACATCTCAGTATCCCTCCCAGCCCTTCTTACTGCCTTCTCACATTGCTTGTTTACCTTTAGGTCATCTGTTATGACTACCCCCAGGTCCCTTTCCATTTTTTTGTTGTTAGTACCCCCCCCAGTGTACTCTTCCCCTGGGTTTTTGTTTCCCAGGTGCTTTACTTTGCACTTCTCTGCACTGAATTTAAGCTGCCATACTTTTGACCATTCCTCCAACCTTGCCAAGTCCCTTCTCATCCTTTCCACCCCTTGTGTATCCACCCTGTTGCAGATCTTTGTGTCTGTAAAGAGGCATACTTTTCCTTCCAGGCCCTCTGCAATGTCACCTGTAAAGACATTAAAAAGGACCAGTCCCAATACTGAACCCTGCAGTACCCCACTAGTAATCCCCCTTTCTTCAGAATGGACTCAGTTTACTATTACCCTCTAAATGCCCAGGAAGAGCTCTTTTTAACTAAGGTATTAGGATTACCTGTAGCTGGCAGCAGTCCGCAGATATTGACGATTAAGTCTGCCCTATACGGATACATTGCCACCATTTTAATAACTTTGTGATGTCACCGACAAGCTGTGCCCAACTACAGTGTGGTTAGCCACAGCTTGAGGTTCTAAACATAGTGGCAACGTAGCAGCACTGTTTGGCAGTCATTCATGTCTCTAGACTGCTGCTCACTATGGGTAAGCCCAATACCCCACTTAAAAGTGCTTTTCATAGGCTTTCAACCCACGACTGTCACTGTTCATGAACGTTCCTCTAAGTTTTTTATGGGGACCATGGCAACAGAGCCAGAACTTAGTCATGTATCACAGTTTTAGTAACAAAAGGAAAATGGGTATTTGATGTTTTTGTCAGAAATGGGGGCTGGGGGGGAGGAACTACAGTGGCTAACTAAAGGAACCAATAACATCAAGGGTCACAACCTCAAACTAGCAGAACGGTTTAGACAGGACATTTTCCTTGTTACTGAGGGAGGAGGATCAAGCTACCATGGGAGGTATAACAGATTAAGGCCAAAGTATAGAACACCAGACTAGAGGAGAGTACTTATCTGTCCACGTCCAGCTACATGTAATTTCACAATATTTCCATTAGGAATTACAGGCTCCAAGCTGTCTCGAACTATTGGATAATTCCACCCTCACAAAAAAAAAAAAAACAGCTGCAAAAAAAATAAAGGGGATGATAAGAGTGCCAGGTCCTTCAAACTCTGAAAGCTGATTAAAAGATCTTTCAAGTGAGGTACTAAGTATATGTAGTTCAGAGAGATTTCTGAATCATTCATAAACTTTGTCATATAATCTCAGTTGTTCTATGGAATCCTAAGGTAAAGCTGGTATCAGAGGTACAAGATGGGTTTAACATACAACTGCCCCAGACTAGGTGGGTACAGGGCCGAATTCTACAAAGCCACCACAGAACGCATCATCTTATCATTGTTTAGGGCAATGAATGAGGTGATAGTATATTAAATCAAGATAAAGGAAGGCCCTCCTCCACTGGCCTGGGCCTATGCAACAATTTCAGTGATCCCAAAGGCTGGTAGGAACTCTGAGCTATGTGGTCCCTCCTGAGCTATATCGGTCGGTGTTCAATATCAACTATAAATGCTTTATGTTCATATGCTGACACATTGGTTGGATATTCCTACCCTCCCCGATTGCTTGGGACCAGATGGGGTTTGTCAATTCTTGAATGACAACTGATAATGTACAATGGACGCTTCACGTGATGCAGGGTACTCCACTCCACTCCATTTGGTCCTCCAGAGTCTTGACACCAAGGTGTTTGACCCGGTCTCCTGGTCCCTTCTTATTTAAGGTGATAGAAAGGCTGGAATTTCCCGGTCCCCCAATCCAGCTCCTGCAAGGTATGAATGAGGTCCTTCTCCCTAGCTTGTGATTAAATGGGCACCACTCTTATTTCTTCCCACTGCTTAGGTGCAGCAGAGAGGGGTGTCCCCTATCCCCGCTGCTCTTCTCAATTTATATTCAGCCCCTGGCCCAGGCCATCCATGAGCAGAAGGTGTTATGGGAATATTTTCCGTGGCCAAGGAACACCATGTCACCTTCTATGTGGATGACAGCCTGCTATATATTGTGAATCTCGAGAAGTTACTCCTTGCAGTCTTCAAGGTCCTGGACTCCTTCGAAGCAGCATCGGGCTACAGATTACATAAAACTAAAATGGAGGTCCTATCCTTCAACTAGTAAACATCCCAGGAGATTCAACAGCAATTTCTGTTTCACTAGTATCAGGACAAGCTAAAATATCTTTGGGTTTATCTCTCACACACCCCAACCTCAAGTTTTTTTCCCAAAAATAAATACTCCACCTTTACTGTGTAACTAACACAGGACCTGGCAAGCTGGAATA
Organism: Neoceratodus forsteri; assembly: GCA_016271365.2. Taxonomy (NCBI): domain Eukaryota; kingdom Metazoa; phylum Chordata; order Ceratodontiformes; family Ceratodontidae; genus Neoceratodus; species Neoceratodus forsteri. The sequence continues at coordinate 417,857,338 of JADMNL010000024.1, read as the reverse complement.
CAATACCCCTCAGCTTCTCGCAAAGAGTCTAGCTGATTTGTATGGTGCTTCTCTCTAGGGCACTGTGCTTGTTTCAGAACATACACCTACAATTAGCAGTATTCCATCAGTGGAAAAAAGTGAATTTCATGCTTCCTCTTGTCATGGCAACACCCAAGAGTTAAACTAAAAATGCTTTGTCTTCCCAAAACAAAGGAGGGCATCACCCTCCCAAACCCAAGACTATACCGTTGGGCGACTGATATCCATTTCATTGTCCTCAGCATCTCGGCTCTCTGAAAGTCATTTGGCAATGAGTTGAAAATGAGTTTTTCCCAGCTGCAGAATTTGTAAGGCCCCTGTACCACACTGAACCAAATAAAGGTAACCCCCTTGCTTTGAACCCATGGCTCAACTGCCAGGCCAGAGTCTGGTCCCAGATCAAAAATCAGTTGCATCGCCAGCCCAGTGGCATGGAGGGCCGAGGCACTTATGCCTTACCTCCTGCCACGCCGGTGACCGGTGTTTGCAGTGCAAGCGGGTTGCTGGGGGCCAGCTGGGGAGGGAGAAGATAGACTCTCCTGGGGAAGAAGAGGACCATCAGTCAGTGTTAGCCTGGCCCTTAGCGAAGCTGGGGGTTGGCACACCAACACAGGGCAGAGGCGGGGCACCACCATTGGCATCATTGTAAGTCTTACCACCACACTGGGGGGGGGACCAGGAAAACATTGCCAACCGGTAGGGTGACACCGGTCCATCGCAACTCCACACCTGGCCAGCTAGACACCTCCAAAGCTGCATGAGGCAAGCTCCAGTAGATGTTGGGCAGACAGGGCTGGGGGGACAGCATAAATAGAATAAAAAAAATATATATATAGCAGTTGCACCTAAACTGCTTCCTTCCTTCCTTATGCAGACTGCTCTGTCAGAGCACTTCAGCCCAGCAAGAGTAAACCCGATGTTCAGGAACTGGGAGTGCCGCTCACTGCAGTATCTGTCAACTCTTCTCAGGGGCCATATTCAATCCTTTGCTGAGGCGCAAGCCGATTTTTATAGATTTCTGCAGCTGAGAAACTTTTTTTTACTCCCACTTGGCCTCCAAAATCCTGACCCCCAACCAGCTCTCAATTACCCAATTACTTTTATTAGGGATCATGTAATATGAGAGAGTACTATTGAGCGGTTCAATTTGAGCAACTCAGTAATACCACTCCTAATGAAAGCAAGTGGGAAAGAACACCGCTAATAAATTACAGTGAGTGTAACAGTGAGATGCACTCACTGGAACAAGATATTACCATTCGTTTGGCCAAGCCCTGCCGAGCTGGCCATTTGTCGTAGTGGTTAGAGCCACCGCCTCTTGAACTAATTGATATGGGTTCAGGTCCTTGGTCTGGCTACAGGATGAAGTTTACGGTCCCCCGATTCCTCCAAGTCTGCTCCCCGTGGAGTTAATAATCTTAGATAGTGTGGTGGGGGGTTTTGCCCCCGCATAAAAAATGTGTGCACAAGAGGAAAAGTTAGAGAGCGTCACCATTTCTGGTGGTCACCGTGATTCTGCTCGCCCTTGTGACAGCAGGTGCTTTTCTACTTGCAGTTTGTGATCGGCAATATAGAGGAATTGCCCTTATCACATAAAACCCTTTTATTAGCACTGGAGGCACAGAACATATAGTGTCCCACATCTAACAGGCGCTCTCCAACTTTGTCAGAGGCTCCACACAGGACACCAAGCAGCAATGGCTACAAGAAATTGGAAAACCAGTTACTATTGAGGACTAGTACAGGTCCTGTTCTGCTGCATCCAGTGTCACTAGCTCACACCAATGGAGACAATATGCCCAGAAACATCACATCAGATATTTCTGCACCCAATCATCCCCCCACTACTCCCCCACTCAGAATTCTTCAGGAAACTATGGGGAGGCACAGACCAACCTCATACATGTCATGTGGACCTGCCCTATGACCTATTTTTTGAGGGGGATCTGCGAAGTCAGCTAGATCAATTATTTAGCAATCCTATCCCCATCACGACAGAGCTATACTTACTACTGCTAAAAATTCCCAGGGATCTATGAGACCCTAATACAGTAGTGGGCAACCCACAGCACACATGCAGGCCCCCCAGTGATCAACCAGTGGCCCCCTCATCCATCAAAAGTTCCCAAGTTTTGCTGGTAATGTTCGAATGCACGTGAAGAGTGGTTGAAAAATGCAAAAAGCTGGTGGAAAATATGGTCCCCAGAAGTCACAATGTAAAAGCAGGATGCCACTAAAATATAGTAAATGAGTACAAGCAAGACCCATTACAACAGCAGTGCAAGCGGTGAACTTGTTTCATTCTGAGTGTAACAGGCAGGAATTTGGGAACACACCACCAAAATACGTGCCATGTGTGAACTATGTGAGTTAACCCTAATTCTACACTGTAACACATCTTAAAAAGCCAATAACATTTCCGGCAGGGCTGTGTGGAGTAAACTCCGATGGAATGGAAGTGACAGTTCTGCTGAATTCTGTAATTTCGTATGCAAATGATGAAGTATCTACATTAAACAATCAATGGATTCTCCCCCCCACAGTTCACAATGGATCTCTCCCCCCCAGTTCACAGAAATGAATCATCTTACTCACCCTACTGTTATATGTACATACAGTATGTGTTGACTTCTCTTGAAATAACATACTGGCCATCACCTCTGATAATGGTCTGGATTTACAGCACAGTACTTGTGCTATCTGCCCAAGACATACAACAAAAATGGCACAGTCTTAAGGATCAGATAAATGTGTGCAGAATGTGGTACAGGTCATGGTACAGTTACATGCATACATGAGCTACTTTGCATGCTTTATTAAAGGACTGCAGCTGATGACATCACATTGCCTTCTGTTTAATTTGTGACTGTGAAAAGGGATCTTGCAGCCCTTGGGGTGTTTGAAGGCTGCACCTGTGGCCCTTTATTATTGCCACCACTTCCTAATGCAAGATCCTCGCTGGTATCCTGCTGACTGCAGCTAAACATCACTAGATTAGGGTTAACCCTAAACAATCTACCATCACTGCTGAATCAAATGTATAAGTTGGAGACAATTACACTTTTTCAACGATGAGGTAGAACTTAGTTCCTCGCATTGGAATGGGTGAATACTGCATGTAATGAGGATGGACGGGGAGTTTGTGCCATGAGCCTCAGCCACACGTCAGGACACCCCACAAAATACACCCGATAGTCTTTTTTGCCCACTGCTGTTTCTGAAGTGGTCCACCACTGCTAACCAGAACCCCCCCCCACCAATGGAATGGGGGGGTACCTGGCTCTCCCCTTCACTCCGCATGAGACTTTGTATGGCTACACATTGCTGTTCTCACCGAGTGAGATGTGGTATGAGTAGTTTCCATCAGTGTTTACTCCACCATCCCCTTCCCCCAAATGCTCCACCATAGGGGGCCGGAGTGTTTGTTACGCCAACCCCCCACCAAATTATGCATGTACAAAAGAAGACTCTCTACTATGGGTTGTAAAAACCTGTTTTTATTAATACAGTGTTGGAATGGAAGACATATTTGCAAGAAAAAAAAATAGAGCAAGACTCCATTTCATAATCCCAAGGTGCTAGCACACTTGTATAATTTCTGTACATTGTACCTTGGATCTGTTCTGTTACCATCCTTCTCCCACAGGACGCCATCTGAAAATGAGCAAATACCAGCTCAGTATAACATTCTTATTCAAAACCTTTGCATAAATTACAGCCCCCCATGCTCAAAAGGGGGGTGGTCAGACACCTCAAGCACATTTGCTAATTGGTATGGATCCTCACTTTGACGTTATTCAGAGTTGGTGAGGGACTAGGCTGTCAGTCATGAGGACCACAACTCATCAAGAGTCCCAGTGGTAAGGTTCAAGAGGGCATGCAGCGGCATTAGCCCTCATCCATGGCACAGAGCCAGACTAATGCAAGGTGTGTGACAATGGAGGAATCCTTAGATCATGTTTTGATCCCAGATATGCTTAAAAATAATAAATAAAAAAAAACACATAGCGGTCTGGTGTACACAAGCAGATGGAGTCACAGGAGGGAAGCTTTATTAGTATGGTCAAGGAATTCCTCAAGATAGATGTTGATGGCTCTTAAAGGAGTAGCACTATTAACTTGCAAGACAGTATTTTCTGTAGACCCACAACCAGTTATTTCACAATGGTGGTAGACTATTTTTGTGTGATATTAACCCTTGTTACAATATGTACATCTGGTGCTGACTGAAAATGGTTCACACCCTACATCAAAATTATATACCAAAGTTTTACTAAAGACAGGCATCCCCCAAAAACAAAAAAATTGCTCAGTCCACGTTAAAGGAGCTACCACAATGGAAGTGGTGGTATACTCCAATGGACCTACAGCTCCCTTTGACCTTAATTTAGTATGTTCCATAGGAAATGTCCAAAACCTGACAAGATAGCCGTGTACAAGAAAAGCAAACTAGACCAGTTCTGCAGTATTTTGTTCAAGCTTTGATCTCAGTTAAATCAGATTACAGTAGCAATATTAAGGCAATGTACAAAATTATTTTTTTCTATTTCATTTATTTCTTTTGTTAACTGGGTAAACATATGAGCCAAGGCCCAAAAATGTACATAATGTACAGCAGTTGCAAACTGTAACTCATTTATATCATGTCCCACGAGTTTGGAATGAAGTGGTACAACTGTAAGGCTTAGAATACAATGTTCTGAATCTTGCAAGGCTAGGTGACAAGCCAACAGGGTTCTGTCCAGTTGTGCTACTTTCCAAAACGTTCTCCTGATGATAAAGACTCTTTTTTGAGTTCACGTGGCTAGCATGTGTGTAAATTCGACTGGCCAAGGAAAAAGAAACAGATGTAGCAATTGCGGCTTATCAGCTTTCAGTCCAGTTAGGAGCATTTACGGTGGACAATGGATGGGCCAGACTCATCGTATTCCTGCTTGCTGATCCACATCTGCTGGAAGGTGGACAGAGATGTCACGTTGGAACCACCAATCCAGGCTGAGTACTCACGCTCACCTTTGGCAATGATCTAGGGGAGAGAACATAAAATGGTTACAGAACACCAGTTCAACTAAATTGAGCAGATGCTCAAGGTCAGTCAATTTAAAGGTCTCTCAATTGTGACACCAAAACCAGTTTTAGCACAGCCTCAATCAAGTTCACTGTACTAACCATAATTATCGGCATCCATACACAACAAGTCTGCGCTTCCATAGAGTGGTTGGGATAACATATGGACCTCAAGAAAGAAGCTAGAGAGGTCTATGCCGGTATTTCAATCTCAAGATGGAAGCACAAGGAGAGTTTTTTCTTTGGCACCCATATTTTGTGTTACAGTGTATGGTTCAAAGCAAAAACATGGCCAGCTTTTAACTGCGGCTACTGTAACGCTGAGGTACAGTGAGCTAAGAAGTGAAACCAGGCAGTGGGAGTCAGCGCAAGGGAATCACAGCTGCAGAAATAATAGAATGGGCACAATAAGGTTTTTAGAACATGCACAACAAGGATTTGGTGCACTCAGTTAGCCCTAACCATACGCTACCAGTATATGTTTTATGCATACTGTGTACATTCTGTAGAAACTGCACATATTGGTTTGCATTCAGTTATTATTACTCCTCATCAAGCTCTTGCATTGTCAAAATGCATCCTCATTCTGTGGTTGAAAGAAAATGGTGATCAGACCACTCACATCCTCAACTGACAGGACATCCAATAACCCCCCAACCTGCAACTACGGGCACCCACCTGTACACTGGATCGTGACTGGTCAGTGAGTGCGAGTGCATGTGTGTGTGTGTCTCACTTTATCCATCTGACCCTTCAGGTCAACAAGGAAGCTAGGGTAAATACCTGAAGAAAGCAGGTAAGCAGGTGACCGGACTGGTCAGCAGTACAAAAAAGAAACATGGTGGAGAAATCATTTCTGTTTTATCTCCACCCCCCCCAGTTTATGAAAACTGAGCGCAGTTTCTGCATTTACAAGCATGAAGGTAGACGCTGGGGAGGACAGGGATGTATTTAATCATGGAAATCTCCAGTGGCAAGCATTTCTTTGTATGTATGTATATATGTATATATATATATATATACATACATACACACACACACACACTATATGTATATATACTGTGTATGTATAGGCGTATGTATATATGTGTATAATATACACATACACACACACACACCCTTTCCCGGAGGTCAGGGTGCTGTACAAATAAAACCAAAGGATAACTGTAACATACAATTCTGTGATTTAAAGAAAATTCAACGAGGGGGTGCTGCACCATAAGAGTCAGCTTCACAGGATTTACCACTTTTGTTCAGCATGATCTTGGAGTAGCTGGCAGAATGCTCTGAAAAGTGGTAGGGCCAAAAATGCATGGGGTTAAACTCCCTCTTGCCAGCATCTCCCTGTGCCTAGTTCCTGGATGACCCCCCAACCTCACCTGAAGGTGTGGCCCTTTATTTTCATTTTTAAAGTTTGACCACTGTGCTTCAATTTAGAAGCCCATGACCCCAGACCACCCCTAGCAACACTACTCAGGCTTTCTCTTTCAAAAATATCCTCTGGCACCCACAAATAAGAGTGACAGTGACACCGCTTACTGCCCATGCTGCATTTTAAGAAGGCAAAGTTCTCACAGTAATAAATTATCATGATTGCTATACTGATGAGGCTCCGGCTCTTCCACTTATGAAAGTGGCAGGGGCATGGCCATAGTTGTCCCCAGCATCTATGCAGCAGCACTTGAAATGTGTGCCTAAGTGCCGGTACTCTCATACACTCCATGGCAGCAGTTGCTTCTTCACCTCTGCCTCTTCAGAATGACCATAAAGGTGAGCCCAGTTCTTTGAAACAGAACCGCACTGTAAAGATGACACACACACACACACACACACACACAAAAGTTCATGCATAATCCTACCTTGATTTTCATTGTGCTGGGTGCCAGAGCTGTTATTTCTTTCTGCATTCGGTCGGGGATGCCAGGGAACATGGTGGTACCACCAGACAATACTATGTTGGCAAACAGGACCTTATGGACATCAGCATCACACTTCATGATGGAGTTGTATGTGGTTTCATGAATACCAGCAGATTCCATACCTTTGGGAAAAAGAACCTTCATCGAGATAAATCTACAGCACTAAAGATGATGGGGGTGGGGTGGGGGAAGAAGAGGGAAAAGACAAAACACCTAGCAGTCCTTCCTGCCCCCCAAAACAAAACAAAAAAACATAATCGGGGGGGGGCATGCAAATAAGCATGATATGAACAGTACCCTTTGCTCTTTATAATTTCTCCCTCAGAGTCCTGCGTTTATTGGAGTTTGGTGACCTGGTGGGCAAACTGAGGCCAATGCCCCTTTTTCAGGTGCAACCCAGAACTAATTACAGGCAACAGAGATAGTTTATAGTAGGTACAGGTTACGCAGATCTCACACACTACATTACAATTTAGTGTTATAAGGCATGGAACAGAGGAGGGAAAAACTGTTACACCAGGGTCAGTGAGGACAAGCACCTGGGGCCAGATATTCAAAAGTTTGCCCAGTGGGCAAAATGACTGCACCCAGTTTGCTGGGGTTTGTGCCCACACAATATTCAAAGGGAGCAGTGGCAAGCACTGAAAGGGACACGCAAGCAGAAAAATATGCAGTGGGCAAAGGGAGGGGAGGGACATAAGGTTTGGTACAGTGCGCTATTCAGCACAGTAGCACTGCACAAAGGGAATAGGACAGGTCACCTTGTACTGTGCAATTACCGCAGGGAAGAAGCCCAACGTACTCCGGGCAACCCTAGGGCTGGAGCCACTGCAGCCAACAACTATGTCAGTGGTTGGAGGTAGCACACCTGCTCCTTTGTGCGCAGTGATCCCCCCACGATCTGATAACCATCCCTGTTCTGAATGATTTTTCCCTGATGGCCAGTGGTTCCCCCCCCTCTCCGCAACCTCTGATCCCATCCCAGTGGCACCCCCACCTCCCGATCGGTCATTGCAGTTAAGTCCCTGGCACGTAGTGGCTCCTCACACACTGGGTACACCAGAGCCACCCCCTTTATCATAATCTCTAGTGCTGGGAGGGCCCATACGGCTATTGGCACAGCCCTCCCATGCGAGAGGAGCCCATATGGCAACTAGCACAGCCCTCCCCTCACCAGCTTGGCCAGCTTCCATACACAATGACAGAGTGCGTGGTTCCTGTGAAGTGTATGCATGTTCCTTTACAGTACACAGGAGGCACGCAGCCTGTCATTGCGTACGCAGCTGGCCAAGGTGGCGAGAGAAGGCCGTGGCAGTCATCTATAGCAAGGGGAGTGGCAGTGTGGTGTAACCAGCGTGGGTGGTGGGCCGTTAGATGCCAGGGACTTCTTGAAGGTAACTGCAATGAATGACTGGAAGGTGGAGGGGGGTGCCACTGGACACCTGGGAAACAATTCTACTGGGGAAAATGTTTATTTTAATGGAGGGGACAGGGATCAGAGTGGGCGAGGCCAGACACAGAAGGGGAGCAAACCTGTCTGCCGCTTCCCATGTAAATGAGCACTGGGTATGTATATGGTCCCTCGGCACCCTTGCATGCCCAATGGGATGATTTGCATGGTGACAGCTGAATATCACACTGGAGGTTACCAGTGCTATCTGGTCTGGGGGTGTGCATCCCTGCACTTCCCAGATCCATGTCAGGGCAGGGCTAAGCCAACATGCCCCTATATTCAGTCAGATAGCAACCGTGCACTATCTGACTGAATACAGCATCCCTGAGGTCATTGGCAATGGGCAAGTGCAGCAGAAACCTTTGCACTCTACCCTGCCCCTTTTCCAATATCAGACCCCTGCCATCATGGATGAAAGTCCTGAGAGTACTCTGGAAGGTTGTGAGGGATTGGGTCCCATGAGGTCACCTGCAAAATTATAGGACTCCTGGGGCATTTCCCTGTTGAAATCGGGGAGGGGGCAGAAGACTGGGCCTTATGCAACAGCATAGGTGAGCCCCATACATTACATGCTTTAGAGGAACCCATCTCCCATTCACCCCCATCACAGTCCTTAGTTTGAGATACTTACCCAGGAAGGATGGCTGGAACATGGCCTCTGGACACCTAAACCGCTCATTACCAATGGTGATCACCTGACCATCAGGCAGTTCATAGCTCTTCTCTAGTGAGGAAGATGAGGCAGCAGTGGCCATCTCCTGCTCAAAGTCCAGGGCAACATAGCACAGCTTCTCTTTGATGTCACGCACAGTTTCTATTTCTGCTGTTGTGGGAAAGCTGTAGCCTCTTTCTTTCAGGATCTTCATGAGGTAGTCTGTCAGGTCACACCCAGCCAAGTCCACACGCAGGATGGCATGGGGCAGCACATGACTCCCATGGATGGGCACAGTGTGAGAGACCCCATCACCAGAGTCCATAACGATACCAGTGGTACGGCCAGAGGCGTACAGGGACAACACAGCCTGAATAGCAACATACATGGCTGGGGTGTTGAAGGTCTCAAACATGATCTGTGTCATTTAGAGGGAGAAGAAAGAAATGCTTTTTCTGCAATAAACAGGTCTTGTCTCAACCCATGCAGTAAGACATGCCAATATGCAAGACAATTGTGTGGAAGAAATGAGACTGTAGGTAGAAATAGCACAGCAGAAGGAAAAACAAAATGAGAAGAAACCTTAAGACTTTAAGGAATGGTCCTTTGATCTTTCATGTAGTTGATCCACAGGAACAATGATGACTCACTCCTAATTTCCAGTAGGATTTAAAGCAGTAGTGCAAAGAAAATGGGTTAAAATTTTACCCCACCTTTTTTTCTTCCTAATTGATGCCAGGTGTCTTCCAGTTTCTTTTGTTGGTGAAATTCTCAGTTTTCATTGTCATTTAAGAATTTAATGAACATTTTGAAGTCATTATTTCTCAAGAAAAAAAGATGGCCGCCTCATTTTTGCACAGAAATAATACTGAGGACCCAAGAAGAGTAAGAGTCCAGACAATAATGCAGATGTACAGTACACAGCATTGGAAGCACCCAGAAAACCCAAATCAACAGTTCTGCCAATGTTTTTTATAATCATAGCAGGAAATTAGCTTTTTGGAAAAACATTTTTTGCTGCACTGCTGCTTTAAATGTAAATGAAGATACTTACAGAGCAGGTGTTCAGTGTTCTCTCCCAGCCAAAACATACAACAGCTCACCTGTCCCCATCTCGACCAACTGGCACATAGGCAGAGACATTCAAACGGGTTGCACCACTGCAACCCAGAAATGTGCCCGGAGCAATATTCAAAAGTGGGAATTGCGCAGTGCAATTCCCCGGGCACAAAGATAATGTATGCGGCACATCTCCAGGGGCGCACTCCATGCATATGCTGCACATCCAGATATTCAGCCCAGGATGTGCGGTGCATTTGCTGGCACAATCCAGAGATGTGCCACATACCTGGGCTCACAGTTGAGCCCGTAAAACTGGCTCAGGTGCTAGCCAACCACAGGTGGGCGGCTGGAGTGCAGTGCGCAACACAGCAGCCAGCCATGGGTGGCAACCCCCCCAACCAATGTGCACAAGCTAGCACACACACACACACACACACACATATGTTCCTGGTAGTCCAGTGGTATCCCCCACCCCATCCTTACCCTCCCATCGCCAAAATAAATTATCATAACATCCCTGGTAGTCCAGTGATTCCCCCTCCCTGCCCAAATCCCCAATCGCTGTGAAAATGGCCATTACAGCTCCCTGGCAGTCTAGTGGTAACCCCACACAGGACCCCAGCCCACCCAACATCCGTGGACAGCATACCCACTGGCATACCTCCGCGGCTCCATCCAAATGACAGCTTACAGTATGAGCTGCAAGCTCATTGGTCTGAGCTGCAGTTTATCTGTAAGCTGTCATTTGGCAGGCAGCTACAGAGGTATGCAAGTGGATATGCCGCCACTGATGACAGGGCAGCTGGGTGGGCTGGGGGATTCTGGCATGTGGGGGGTTGGAGTACCACTAGACTGCAAGGGAATTAGAATGGCAGTTTTCACGGCCATCAGAGATTTGGGTGAGATGGGGTGGGTACCACTGACTACCAGGGAAGTTACATATGGCGATCGGTGGTAAGGGAAGAGGAGGGGGTACTACTGCAGTCCCTGGTATAGGGACTGCATGCTGTGTAGGGCACTAGGTGCATTTCACTGGCCAGCCCTGCACAACACATGCAAATGGGGCCATAATGACATGCAAATGGCCTCATTTGCATATTGGTGTCTGAATATCAGTAATTTCCACATGGCGTATCTGATGCACTGGAGCTTTTCCCATTCCTGGTATTCAGACCTGTCGGGGGGGCGCCGGTGCATTGTATTACTTCTTATATTCAGAAGAGATGTGCCATGGCACATCGCTTTTGAATATATCCCTTAATTGCTCCAGCGCACTCCACCACTTGCGCCATTGCCAAACACAGTTCTGAATATCTGGCCCATAATTTTTTTTTTGCTTGCTGTATTGAGAAGGAAAAAAGCTTGTGAAACTACTCCGTGGAGCCTGCAGCTAAAACAGAAGAAAACAAAAAATTCTCTAACTTCCTTAGTTGAAGACACGCCCCAAAGTGAACACATTTTGTGACGTTGGTTACAGAAGGGCGCGGTGGCGTGCTCAGACTAATGGGGCAGTTTTTAAAGTTATTACACACACACACACACACACACACACACACACTTTTGACTCTTGATTTTGACAAAGGAAGGAAGGCCACCACCAACAATAAGGACATTTTAGTTGAGCGGTGGCCTTGCTTTGTCAAAATTGGCACTCAAAACTGCCCCCATTATGGTCTTTGGAGCATGCCCTGATTTTCTTGTACAGACGCTCAAAATGTGCTAGTGCTGGGGAGTTTCTCCGGCCAGTTTGAGCATTTTGCCGCGGCCTCCATGGAGCAGTTTAACTAGTGTTTTTCTTTTAATACAGCGAGCAAAAAATAAGACAGCATGTGAATAACTGAACCCGTCTGTTGTGAAAATCTGCCAGACTCCATTGTGAAGGACGTGACCTGACTCATGCAAGTCATCCTGTAATTTGTTGATGTTTCGGTGCTCTAAAGCCTGCACTAGTTATACTGTATTAGTCAGTACTATTGCTGTTCTCTGCAGTCCCTGTGTTCTTGTCTTATGCTGGCCATGAAACTTTAAGACATAGCAACTGTCCTGCTGTTTTCTGTAGTTTAAAGTGGATAAGAGTTAAAAATAAATAAAATAAAATGCTTCTAGAGAATACAGGGACTTCACAAGATATGCAACAGAACTGAATGAAGAGTATAATTTCTGCTGGCTTGCGCGTAGCATCACCAACTCCGATGATTGAGTAGGTCATGACCTTCTAATAGACAAACAGGTTTTCAACCAGGACGAAACAGAGTGACGTAACCTCACTTGTGTTTAAAGCAGGGATGCAAGTCAGGCAATCACTGTTCATGCCTACAAGCTTACAAAGCTTTTGAAAACAAGGGCATTCCCTCACAGGTGGAAATGCCAGAACAGGTAGAGCCCTGAAAGTTAGAATAAATACTAGATGTAGACATGGAAGGAAAAATAAAATGACAGAAATTAAGCTGGACTAGTGTAATAACAGATACATTTATACCTGTGTCATTTTCTCTCTGTTGGCTTTAGGGTTCAGCGGGGCCTCTGTAAGCAGGACAGGGTGCTCCTCGGGGGCAACACGGGACTCATTGTAGAAGGTGTGGTGCCAAATTTTCTCCATGTCATCCCAGTTGGTGACAATACCATGTTCAATTGGGTATTTCAGGGTTAAGATATCCCTCTTGCTCTGTGCTTCATCACCTACATAGCTGTCTTTTTGTCCCATCCCAACCATGACACCCTGTAAAGAGAAAACATATTACTGTACTGAAAACACCACGGCCCAGATATTCAAAGAGTTGCGCATGGCGCAACAGTCATTCGCCATGCACAACCCAACGATGCCCCGATTGTGATATTTAAAGGAAAAGTCGCCTCGCACAAAATCACCGATCGCGGGCACATCAGTAATGTCGCGGGCACAGGTGGGGGTGCCTCATACTGAACTGCACAGCCCATATTCAGCCGGGCCGTGCAGAGTTATGCAGGCGCAACCCCCTACCTGCGCCTGCACAACTTTAGGCAAAAAAAAAAGGATCAAGTGGAGGGCCACCCACAGGTGAGCTGCCGCATTGCAGGGTGCAACACAGCAGCTGCCACCTGTGGGTGGCCCTCCACTTGTTCCCGGTGCCCCCCCTGCAGCCCGATCGCGGGCATAATAGTATCCCCCGGAGCTCCGATTGCGGGCAGCACAGTAGTCCCTCCCACAGCAGCCTGATTGCTGGCATAACATGATGCCTCCATAGCCCATTGCTCGGCATCACATCCCTCATTCCCTCGTTTGTTTGTGACGGGCGCATTCATCTCCCCACGCCCAGAGTCCTGTATTAGTGGCCCTCATTTCATAGCCCCACCATCTTTCCCCATCAGCCAGCAGGGAGTACTCACGCTTCACCACCGCCATCGCCAGTTCTAGGTTTGCTTATTTGTTCAGCATGAGCCATGGCTGCAGTCTATAGTTGCACAGTTCAAATATGAATGAATGAATTCATTCACATATCCGACCGGCCTTGTATGGTATGTGGGGCTGCATGCCCATTGGCTCATGCTCTGCACCAACAGGCGCAGCCTCTACCATGCTGTTAGTCGGTGGGGGCGGGCGGCAGGCGAGGCAGGCTGCCGCCACCGCTGACGGGGGCGGGTAGGGCCCATGGGCAGGAGGGGGGGGGCCACTAGATCACCAGGGACTGTGGACGGGGGTGGTGGATGCCGCCCACGATTGGGCTATTCGGAGGGTGGGGGATATTAACATTATGTCAGTGATCGGGCTATTCGGGGTTGGGGATATTAACATTATGCCTGCGATCAGACTATTGGGGCATCTGCTATGCACGCGATCGGCTATTCGGGTGGGGATATTAACATTATGCGGCGATCGGGCTATTTGGAGGTGGGGGATATTAACGTTATGCCGGCGATCGGGCTATGGGGCGAACATCATGTTATGCCCGCAATTGGACTATTCGGGGTGGGGAAACATATTTTGCCTGCAATCGGGCTGCAGGGGGCGTCAGTCCCCGACGGCTGATGCCTGGCGGGGCGCCAGGCGCAAGTTGTCAGGGATCGGCGCACCTGCATGCTAATGGCATGCAAATGGGGCCGTAATTAGATGCAAATGGCCCTCCTTGTGCCTTGCATAAATTATGGCCCCATTTGCATGTCACCTTTGAATATCGCAGGTGCTGTGCATGGCGCAATGGAACTTGCACCACCGCATCTGTATTCTCCACTCTGACCACTTCTGGTGGCGGTTCCACTGTCGCCTTGCACAATGGCTTGTGGCCAGGGTGATATTCAGAGAAGTGCTCAATAGCGCAACTCCGCTGAATATCGCTCTGGCCACACCCCCTGCACAACTTTTTGAGCAGCGCAGGCTTCGCGCCAAGAATAAGCAGTTTGAATATCTGGGCCTACATGTATATCAATGCAGAGATCTTAAAGCCACAGTATTTTCATTTTGTGCACTTTGTTTTATAATGTATTTGTCAAAATCAGCAATACTTGTCGGAGGGGCCAACCGGGGAGAGGGATGGAGCCGTCCATGGACATCTCTCCTCCCTCCGGGAAGGGTGGGGCACACACTTAGTGCATGGATGACCCCTATCAGAGGCTGGGAGTTCCACCGCACCAGTGTCAAGCTGATCCAGGAAGCGGGAAGGACGCTGGACGTCATTGCACGCCCTGGCCTTCCAGGAAAAAAAAATACTGCTGCTCGTCTGTCTTTGTGAAGCCCTGCCCTAGCCTCGATTAGCTTCCTGAGCTGGGGCTCCTGACTAGTCCCAGTTTTGCGGCGCCGTGGGAACGGCGCCACCCCACCCTCTGGGGCAAGCCAGGGTGACTGAGGGAGTCGCCAACAACACAGGAGGTGAAGATCAGGGCTCCATGACCAGGGCTGATGTCCTGACAGCCAGAGCAGTGCAGAAAAGAATAGAAAATTAAAAATCAGCAATACCAATATCTTTGCATTTCTTCATTTCTGACTTGAGATGCCCCTGCAATGGACACCATGAAGAGAAAAGAGAAAAATTAAAATCTGGAAGTGGTGCAGTACTATTTACCAGATGCACATGCCAGCACCAATATACTACAGCCACGATATAAATCCAGTTAAAGATCTCAATGAAATTTTTGTTTAAACATTGCAAGCGGAAGGCATCTTATCAGTGGTCACTGCACCAGCCACACGTGTCCATGTGGCTTAGCTTGCAGGATTATGCAGACATTCCACTTCTGGTAGTAGTACAGTCACTTCCAACAGTGGCAGGTATTACTAAATTGGAGCCTTTCCCTCTAGGTCACGGGTTCAAACTCAGCCTAGGGTGGTAGTTGCCAAAATCCATTGGCAGAGGGCCGTTTAGTGGCCTTTGTGAAGTGAGTTGTGGTGGTCTCAGTCCAGTTCCCAGTGGACACTCCACAACTGACACTCATGGTAGTCTCACGAGGTCAGTAACTGAGTGGGCATGAAATCTGAGCTACCCTCTCACCTATGTGGTGGCCCCTACGTAACCAGGTTGAGGCACACTAGTGGAGTAGTGTGGGAAACTTGCACTGTGCTGTACACATAAAGTGGACACAAATGGCTTCAGTTTTATCAGTGCTGTCAATACAGCACCTTCCACAAAATACAGTCATTCACACATAATCATTGAAAGGTGTCAGCAGAAGTCTTCAAGTACATCTTGTCTGCCAGTTTTTCAATCCATGTCATACCAGCCTACTCTGTTAGTAGGCTGAATGTCTACCCCCCGTCCCCTCTCACCATCTCAGCACACAGTTTCATCTTTCTACCACCCTTTGTATAGTACTTACATCCCTCCCCAAATCTACCCATCACTGGTTTAACACTTGTGTATCCTAGTTACCAATCCCATACCACTTAAAACTGGTCATACAATCTTCCATTTCAGATAATGCATAGAGGGGATCCTGCATCCTGTTTGTAGCCCACCTGTGGACAGATTACGCAGTCTCATGTGTGGTCTTCCTAGTGATCCCTAGAGGGGCAACCTCTAGCCATTATCTGAAGTGGAGGATTGTATGATGACTGTATGATCAGCTGTAAACTGTGTGGGATGGACTACAGCAGTTCTGTACCCTCCCAAGCCCATATGTAAAGAGTAAAAAATCATAGCTTTTTGTGCATTTGATCTTTTTCCATTCTGTGAATTTGATCTTTTTCCATTTTACCGGTCAGTCGATAGCCCCAAAAAAAAAAAAAAAAAATTTACAAACCTGATGTCTTGGGCGTCCAACAACTGAGGGGAATACAGCTCGAGGGGCATCATCACCAGCAAAGCCAGCTTTGCACATACCAGAGCCATTGTCGATGACAAGTGCGGCAACTTCGTCTTCCATTTTATCTGATTGAGAAAAAGTCTAAAACTACCATCAGCTTGCTATTTTATCAATCTCAGTAGCTTAGTGTTGCCAACCCTATCTGGTTGCCAAAGAGTGCTGCCTGGAATACAGGAGGTTTTAGCCAGAGGCAACTAAGGTGACACTACTCTGGAGCCATAGCCGTTAAAAAGGAAAGCTGTGGCTTGGTGCTCAGCCAACCAACAAGTTCAAGGAGTGTGCACTGCTGGAGAAGGTGGAGCTGTCCTTTTCCCTGTGCTGGAGCCTCATTCTCAGTCACAAGGGACTGGTGCAAGCATGCTGATCCTTAGAGACCCCAGAGCTATTCTCAAAGGGGGTTGCAAACTCCTCCCACACATTTGTAAATCACTGCAAATTTGCACTGGAGGGATGGGTCGGCATGCAAGTGCCAGCAGAGCCACATTTGCAAAGCACGGCAACCCTTGCTTTTACAGTCACATTAGTGACACATGCTGGTAGCATTTTATTCAAGCAGCTGGCAGTAGTGCAATGCAGAACCAAAGAGCCAGTAGGGGACAAAGATCAGGAGGGACTAGACCAGCAGATAGTGACTCCACTGGATGCAAGAACTACATTTGGTTTTTAGAAGGGCCAGGAGAGGCCACAAAATGAGGGAACACATTCAACACATGGCAGGGGTCACATTAACTTTTCTTTTGTACTGGTCCAGCTGAGAAAGTTTTACTGGTCTGCAGTGCCATTTACAGTGCTCACAAGCTATAATGGAAAAGTATCGGGGAGGAGACAAAATTTATTTCCTCTCCTCATCCCTTTCCAATTGCTTTCCGTTTTCCAGTGGTACCCTCTCCCTCCCTAGCCTCTTAGTTTCTCCCTGGTGTCCAATGCCATTTCCTCCCTATAAGTCCTCCTGTCCATGTGCACCTCCTCTCCTTCCCCATATAGTATCCCCATTCTCCAGTGGCACCCGCTCCCCATTCCATTAAGTTCTCTCTGGTGCTACTGGTACCCCACCCACAGGAGTACCCTGACACCATTTGACATGGAACCTTTGTAAAGAGCTCCGAGCTCAAAGATATGATCCAATCACTAAATAAATAAATAAATAAAACAAAACACCTTGGTCCCCTATGACACTGACACAAACCTCTGCTCACCCCTTGACCAACTGCTATCTAAGTCACACACCAGCAATACAGTAAACAAACAAAAAAATATTAATTACCCCGCCACTACCAATCTCAGCCCCACCAACCTCCCCTTAGTTAAAAACTAACCCACAAGGTGACAAGTTATCAGTATTTAAAAAAAAAAAAAAAAACACACACACACACATATACACACACGTACTGAAGCCACTTGCCACTGATCCTACCTTAAACAATCCCATTGCCTAGCCTGAATACTGGCAGTCTCTCCCAGCAGTGCTTTGCAATACAGCCTGAGGGGAGATTGCTGGCATTCGGGCATGGCAGCGCGTTGCTTTTTCTTTCTTTCCAATAGTTGTCAAGTTGAAGTTGTGGGCAAGTTCTTTTATTACAGTCATGGGTGGTGGTTCTGAGATGGGTGGGAGGCCTTGCCCAAACAGGAAAGTCCGCTGAGTCAACACTCACCCCAGGCAGTTTTCACTATGCCCAAGGCCAGTAATGCTGAAGTCTACCACTGACTTGGCAAGGAGTAGCTGGGTGGATGACCAAGACAGTTTTCGCCAGTAACTATGGCCTCTGTCCATGCACTAAGTCCATGGATGTCCAGTGTTTAAGAGAGTGTGTGTGCATTGGGGGGGGACCCCTCTCAATCAACCAGATTACTGTTCAAATGGTTTTACTCTGCTGCTTGAACAGTATGGGTTCAGCTGAACAATATTCATTATTTTTCTCTCATTTTATTTTTTTATTTTAATTATAATGTAAATATATACTCAGTGGATCAGTGCCCCACACATACAAATATTTGAAATGAACCTTGGTTGTTGCACATCATCAAGTGTTTGCACAAATGAGCTGCATAATCTTGTGGGCACTCATTAGCACCTCAACATAACTGCTGCACCTCCAGTCCAGCCCTGGCAATCAACAGTGACTGAGAAATGGGTCCTCAGCATGTCACAAGGAGCCCCAATACACAGAACCACAAATTAGTATTTTAAGTTTGAAAAGGCAGACCCAACAGTACAAGCACACTAGCAACACCTTTACCCCTCCCAAGTCAGCCTACCTAGGGAACCCACACTCATCTAGCAACCCACCAGCCCAACTTGCATTTGCAAGCCCTTCCCCAGTTGGTACTCAGTAATCACACCCCTGTCAAATTACAAATTTCCGTCAACAGCCCTGGGCTACACCGTAAAAAGACTTTAGTCAGTGTCTTAACACAAACAGTTACAAAAAAGTTTCATAGCCACTTTTGCTATCACTACCATTTTGATACCAGTACTGAAAGAAGAATATACCCTCCAGGGTGTGGGTATACTGGTGGATTTAACACGGCTGGTGTGGTTCGGTCCCGAGGTGCAGATGAGGGACTTAACCACATCAGAAGTGGTAAATCCACTGGTATACCCACTCCTTGGAGGGGTATATTGCTATTATACAATGTTATTCTGTATTTTTTTGTGAAAAAATAAAAATAAAATAGCAGTTTTTTGCAGTTTTAATGATTTTTAGTGAGTATGTTCTTGCGCCAGAAAATATAGTTCTTTGGTGCTTGGCAGACTATTAATATGTTGGCCGTCCCATCAACTCAGAGAGGGATTGGTACAGGAAAGTTAGTTTATGTTTAAAATGAGAGATACTTTAGAGCAGGATAAACGGGATGCAGGCAACAATGACTGGGAGAGGAAGTGTGAAAGAAGAGAGAGAGAGAGAGAGAGAGAGAGAGAGAAAACATGTATGTTAGCAGGATTTAGTTATAATGATCAGTGCTGCTGACTCAGAATGCAACTTTTTTTTTTGTTATACATATTATTTTTCTGTTTTTAAATTGGGAGTATAAGGGTTTTAGTTAGGTACTGCCGGGGATTCTTCATGTTACAATCGCATTTATTTGGATGCAGTTGGTTGGTAGTGGCTGGAAGGAAGATGGGGAGAGATGCACTTTGACATTGGCAGTTCGTCGATGTGAAGTGGAGTACTGGTTTTAACAGCAAGTTTTTCAGTAGTCACCGAGGTAAATTACATGCTTCTTAGTTAAAATGTGAGGTATTTTTATCTATTCAGCAGCAATTTACCTGACAATATATTGTTGCGTTTTAGTCAGAACGAAGTGTATTTTTGTTGTGTCGGAGACCAGCTGAGAGCCGTGAAGCAGGTGGGAGCATGAGTGTCAAGCAGGAGAATAATAGTGGATGAGGTAGTGAGAAAAAGATTTCTTTATGGTGTGTTTTTTCACAGCAGAGTTAATTTTGGATCGTGGTGCAGTTGTATTTTGTGCTTTTTAACATGGTCAAAGAGAGGGGGCAGCAGCAAGGAATGGAGCGGACAGTAAGAGAAGTAAAGAGAGAGCGTGGAGGTGGGTGATGTCTTCGGTTTGGGGACAAGTTTGAAAAAAATGCTGTAGTTTGGGTTGAAATATTTATAAGCCCGCTCAGCAGGAGTTAATGTGATGGTTTTGCTGTGGTGTAGGTGAGTGAACATCTTGCTGTTTGTCATCATGTTTACCACTCTGTGGTGCCGATTTTGACATGGTCGGAGTGATTTGAAAGGGGGGTATTGCTGCTGCTGATCAGTGGCTGGCACCTTTTCCAGTGGGTACACAGGAGGATTTACAACGCTAAAAAGGTGCCAGCCAGCCAATCAAAATGCAGGATTTGGTGTGTTTTTTTGTGCCCATTGTATAATTACTATTTAAGCAGATGCAGGGACTTTGTTCCAATGGGCTTACCTGGGGACCAAAAAAAAAAAAAAAACAACACACACCTGATGTATAGAGCATATTGGAGTTCCACGCCTTGGCCCCTGTCCAATTAATTGGGAACCCTGTACAGTGCATACTGAAGTCCCAAGGAGTGGCACACCCCTGGCCCCATTTCTAATTGGGAACCCTGTACAGGGCACATTGAAGTCCAAGGAATGGCACAGGCACACCTCTGGCCCCATTCCTAATTAACTGGGACCCATGTACAGTACACACTGAAGTCCCAAGGAATGAGACATCCACGGCCCCATTTATAATTTAACTGACACCCCTCTCCATAAGGAGGCAGAGTGCTCTAGTGGTTATGAATACCAGATTGGTAACAAGGAGATCAAACTACACTACAGGCAGCACAGAAGTTAATGAATAAATTGTTTCCCAGTGGTCCTATCCACCAGCTGCTGTAGGTCAGTAGCAGCAGGACACAACTAAAAATGTTGTATGTCTGCTAGGACAGTTGTAAAACATTCCCTCCTTGCAGACAGGGACTACCCCCCCACCTCCCCCCTCCCCCATAAAATCATTGGGAACTCAGTAACTAGGGCTATGATCAGCCCAAAGTCAACATGCCCTCCAAGTCAAGGAGTTCAACAGGATGCTAGATACCCAAGTCAAGTCACAATTGCAGCCCCACCCCAATCATGGAGCTCAACAACAGGGCTACAAGCATCCCATCCAAGTAACAAATGCACCTCCTCCCCGTCACACATGCAGCCCCCACCCCAGTAATGGACCTCATAACAAGGGCTGCACCGCACAAATACTGTTAAATTTAATGCGACTGCCAACTCGATCACTGCCAACTTTGTATCCCTGTGCTGCTGTTTGGGAGCATGCCAGGGTCACCCCTGTAAAAGGGCACTGTATACCTCTCAACCCCTCGACATATAAAGTTAGTGTTAAGTGTAACCCCTAGGTGGCGCTATCCCAAGGGCTACTACTCCTGCCTGCTTGGCTAGTAGCAGGTTAAGGGGCCTGAGTTCTAAAACGGGTGCCTCCACCTGGAGGTCAGGGTTGGTAGTGGTCAAGCTAACCTGGGCACAGCCCTCTGAGGCACTGTAACCCCCCTCTTTCCCCTCTAGTGGCCTGAACACTGTACAATAATCACTTTCACAATATCCTTGGTACACCACACATATACCCACACTGTTTGCACTTACCACCAGGGCTCGTTCCTCTGGCTCGACCCTGGGGAACCCCTGTAAAACAAGGTTAAGTATAGCAAATAGCAACAGTACAGTACTTTGAGCACAAACTGGAACCACAATCAGATTACATGCAGAAAAATTTAGATCTGATTTATTCAGGGGACTTGAACAAGGGAGGGGCAAAATCAGGTTAATTAGCTTAAAGGTTATATCAGTCAAGCAGTTATACATGCACTTTGAGTCCCCCCCACAGTCCACCTCTGGGTACCCACATAGAGAAGAGATGGGTTAGTCAGGACAGTTGTCCGGGGTTGCAGCTGGTTGGGGCCCTGTGATGGAAAACACACATGCACAGTACACAATATTTGATATCTGGAGCCAGAGGGCTCAGTTCGAAAAGGAAACGAAACAACAAGACAATCAGGTGACACACTCAGATTAAGCTGTTGTTGTAGTGAGCTACCCTAGTATTTACTCACGATACCTAAGACTGGACACAGGCTGGACGAAAATCGAGACTGCAGGTGGTTGATCTGGAATGCCAGGAGAATCAGGGCCCACACTAGTCGCAGAGGCATCGTTCCTGTTCAAGCGTGGAGCAGGGGCTGATCCCCAGGCAGGTCTCTCATCGATGGCTTCTCTGTGCAGTGGGTAGTCTGGCTGGGCCAGTCTGGCAAAGCCCAGACCGTATGGAGACAAGTTCGGAAACAGCCATTTTGGGCTTGCTACAGCTTCGAGCAAGCAAAACACAGTTCACACAGTGGGGAACTAACTCACAACCCACTAGCAGCTCATAGCACATTTACATGTCTGGGAATTCTACTGTGCCAGGCAAAGTGGTCCCCGGGCACAATCGCAAAGTCTCTGCACACACCGGGAGCTTAGGGGTAGCTGGAACTCCTGACAGGCCGATCGCATTCAGCAAAAATATTCGGTCTTCTTCAGGTTGAGCTTGGCCCACTTCAGTAGCTTACTTTAGTCACACAAACTTGGATTTAGTCCAAAATAATTCTCTTCTCTCCCTCTCAGGAGCAGCAGGCAGACATGGAGGCCAAACTCTCAGCCTTTTCATAGTTCTTCCATGCGAATCCACTCAGGATTGCTCTCAGAATTACTTCAGCTCCTTCTTGCTCAGCTTCCAGCTTAGTTCTAACTGAAAACTGCAAGCAGCCCGACTTCCTAAGATCCTAAAGCTTTGGCTGGCTGATTTGGTTGTCAGTCAAAGCAAGAGTTCCCCTTCAGTTGCAAAAAAGGTGCAAAAACTCAAACCACAGTTCCTATAGATTTTGAATCCAGACTGCTCCTGTAGTCCGGCTACATTTTAGGTCCCACCAGAACTGATTGGTCCAATTTGCAGTCCATGACCAAGATAGTGGAGACAAACAAAATAGTCCTTGCTACAAAGAAAGCAGGTTAGACAAACTACATTATCATTCTAAATGGTTTTCAGCAAATAGTTACACCTTTCAACAGAGCTCCATCTCACATTATTTATGCTGCAATCAAGCAGCTCTTAAAGAGACAGTGCACAGAGGCCATACAGGCTCTGGCAATCACATTTAAACTGTTAAATTGCAGGGCACCAGCCTGGCAGTGAGCATGTAGGCAAGCTCAAGGAAGACTTTTTGGGAACCCCCCATTTGTAGCGGGGGTTACATAAGGAATGTTTCTGTCAAGTTAGGGCAATGCTTTAATAGTGTCCATGACAAGAAATAGCTCTAACATTGCAAGAGACATCAAGGATCGAGTGTTAACAGAGCTGTGTGAAATTCTTCCCAGTTGAGAGGTAAGGGACACTGTCTTAGTTGGCACTTGTCTCCACACAGTTACCGAAGTCCAAATATCACCCCGACCCCGCAACCAACCAGCATCCTCGCTCAATCTCTTGTCGTCTGACACCCATCAAATTGGTCTCTAAAGCCTACAAACACAGCAACCGTTCCTACTCCCGGTTCCCCTCCACGTCTCATGGGCTCCAAAGGATTACGTGGCTTGTAAAATACACCGTATGAACCATCACCGAGAGTAACCCAGTTTAGTCCTCGATTCCCGAGGTACAACAAGCTTCGCCCCTGTCCTCTTCTGCTCCTGAGGTACCACAATTTTGCCCCCAGGAAGCGTCACAACCACCAGAAAACCTCGCCACAAGACTCCGGCTGCTTGGGATGCTCCTGCCCTCCCTCCCTGGTCCTCATTTACCTGCGGCTCGGTGGAGTCTTCCCGGTGCTTTAGGAATGTCTGCTTACAGCTGGTGCTAAGTCACTGTCGCCGGCTCAGCGACTCTTCCCAGTCACTCCTGCGGTCTCTTATAGTTGCTGCTGCCTGGTACTGCCTGCCACAGCTCCTCCTGCAGCCCAGACACCCACGTCCATCTATGGGCATGGATCTGGAGCTCGCCGCCCCATTGGCTCATTCACCTCATCAGCTGGAGGGACAAAGGTGAGGTTGGCTGGCAGCCAGGTCCCCGCGACTGTAAGGTGTTTCCGTGACTCATGGTTAATAGATGGTGAAGGCTGTCTAGGTTTCTTTCTTTCCAGGTGTGCTGCGCAGTGGGCCAGATTTACGGCAAAGGTGTATGCAGCATACCTCTCAACCTCTCAGCATTAAAAACATAGCACTGGCCTTCACAAATCATAGCAAAGGGCCAGAATGTGTAGTACATTCTTATTTTAAACAATAACATGTCTAGATAGTTGGACCCATATAATTAGTGATAAGGAATGTTTCTACCAACTTAGTTTAATGATTTCATAGTTTGTGTGTCCCTAAATAGCTCTACCATTATAAGGAACATTAGCAAACCTATGTGGAGCAAGGGGGGAATTTGAGTGTGAAAATCATAGCGGTATGCGAAATTCATAGGAGCTGAGAGATATGGTTTGCAGGCATACCAACTGTACACATTAGTGCACAATGTTTTTAAAGAAACTGTTCAGAACCATGTGCTTTTTTTGGAAGATATTTTGAAATGTTTGATTTACTAGGGTTACCACCTGTCCTGATTTTCGCAGGAAAGTCCTGATTTGGGCAGCTGTGTCCTGCAAAAAAAAACATGAAAAATACTACATGTCCTGACTGTATAGTAGAAAACATGTTTTCTAACTTGCCCCTTAATGTTGCAGAAAACTATAATACCTTAACTAAAATACCTTAAAATAAGAAACAATAGAAGCAACTAAGAAACATAACACTTAGCTTTAATTTGATTATATAAAGCAAACACGCCTGTTGCATTGGTCGAGGTTACCTAACGCCCTGCAAAAATCATGTCTCAGTAAGAAATGTCCCACTTTGGACTTCTTAAAAGTTGGTGACCCTACTGTTGGCTACTGAGTAGTGTCTGTGTTTAAATTTATGAGGCCAGCTATTCAAGTCAGTCTGGGGTTGTTGCCCATGCTAATTAGGGTGTTGTGGGTGGGGTCCTCTTCAGAGACCCCCACAGCGTGGTCAAAACCCCAGACCCCCACAGCACGATCAAACCCCATTGGTGCCCGAGCGCTAACAAAGTGCTGTGCCCATACAAATGAGGCTGTCTCCTCACATAGGGGTGTGGCAGCAAATTCAGAGGTTTGAATGCCAGATGGCACATAAGGTTTTAGTGGCAGGCAGTGGTACTGCAACTACCTGTCGCTCCCTCCCGCAAACCCCATCCTGGTCAACCACTGAACGCCCTAGTGTTTAGTGGCATCATCAGATCACCCACTTACGAACATATGAAAAATGCCAGCAGATACAGGCACTAAGGTCTATCAAGTGTGCAGCAATCAGTGTTTTACTCTGCAGCACCCCCGGTACGGTAATGACCTTCCCCCAGCCTTGTCCTACCCCTCTTAAAACTGCCCACCAGCTTTAATGTTACCACCTCCTCTGGCAGTGCGTTCCACCCATCCACGACCCATTCTGTGCAGTAGTGTCTTCTCATTTCCCTCTTGAACCTTCCCCCTCCAATCTCAGACTTTGCCCCCTAGTATTTCTCCAACCCTTTAATCTAAAAATCCCCTCTGTACTAACCCTGTTTATCCCCTTCATATATTTGAAGGTTTCGATCATATCCCCTCTATCCTTCTGATCCTCCAGGGAGTACATGTTGAGCTCCCTCAGTCTGTCCTCATAGGGTTTGTCCTCCATTTCTGTCGTCATCCTGTTACTCTGTGCTGTACTCCTCCAGCAGCTTGACATCTTTCTTAAGTAGGGCCACCAGAACTGCATGCAGTACTCCAGGTTTGGTCTGACTAGTGACCTGTACAGTGGTAGGATAACCTCCTCTTCCTTGAGGTGATTCCCTGGCAATACACCCCAGCATCTTATTAGCCTTAGCTGCTGCCTTCCTGCACTGCACTGAATGGTTAATTTGCCCTGTGATTACCACCCCAAGATCTTTCTCCTCCTCTTCCTCCATAGTGGATAACTGTACCCTCCCAGCCTGTAGCAGAACTTTTGGTTTCTGGCCTCATGTGCATAACTTTTCACTTCTTTGCATTGAAACCCAGCTGCCATGTGTCCGACCAGTGTTTGAGTTTATCCAGGTCCTCCTGCAGTCCTAGCCACCCCTCTGTTGTCCACCACTGCAGCGATCTTTGTGTCATCTACAGATAGGCTTATCTTATTGCTAACCCTAACTGTGATGTCGGCAGTAAAGATGCCAAACACTAGACCCTAGCACTGAGCCCTGTAGAACCCCTCTTGTTACAGCCCTTGGAAATGAGAGTCCCCCCCCCCACAACAACCCTCTTCTGCCTATCCCGCAGCCAGTTTTTGACCCACTCTACCATCATCTCCCCTACCCCTAGATGACCCAGTATGCTAACCAGCCTCCCACGTGGCACCAAATCAAAGGTCTTGCCGAAGTCCAAGTACAGCATATCCATTGCCTGGCACCTGTCAATTGCCCTTGCTACCCAGTTGTAGAAGTCAACCATGTTTGTCTGGCAGGATCTACCCGAGACAAACCCATGCTGCCTGCTGTCCTGGAGACCATTCTCCTTCAGAAAGGCTACCAGCCTTTCCTTTAGGATAGACTTCATGAGTTTTTCCATGATGGAAGTGGGGCTGACTGGCCTGTAGTTTCCTGGTTCATCCTTGGGCTCACTTCTATGGATTGGCACCATATGCTCTGATAGTAGAAACATTCTCTTGTTTGTCTAGTGACACCCTCTGCCTTTCATTCACCCACCCCGGTAGTTCAAACATTCTCCCTGGTGTCTAGTGGCACCCCACAGTCCAATCACCCACCCCAGTAGTATAAACATTCTCCTTTGTGTTTGGTGGCACCCCCCACCCTCTGATCACCACAGTGCCCTTGTGTCTAGGGACCCTCTCCACCCTCTGATCCACTAGCCTCATAATACAGACAGTCCCTGGTGGCTAGTAGTACCCCCCTGAAAGCCCGATGTAAGGCTTTGGTAGTCCTTGGTGTCCACTCCCATGATCTGGTCACCAACTGGACCAGTGAATGATGGTGGGTCAGCAGCCCCCCACACACTGCCCACACACACTGTACAGCCCAGCCAACCCACCCTGTATCTGTGCAGCTGGTGCCCTGCCAAAAGCCCATGACAACAACTGGCATAGCCCTCCTCTTACCTCCTTGACCAGCTGCCATGTGGGAGGAGAGGGAGTGCATTTACAGTATACAGTATATTCTATGCACACTCCTTGTCCTCCCAAACGGCAGTCAGCTGAGAAGGTGAGAGGAGGGCTGTGCTGATCTTTGTACTCAGCTCCACGACTGCACCACCTTCACAGGTATGTTTGTTTTGGCTGGCTGGTGTGCTGGGTGCAGGCAGTGCAGGAGGCTGCTGACTTGCCATCATTCATCAGTCCAGTTGGTGACCGGTCATTGGGAGGACCACTGGATGCCAAGAACTACAGTACGGAAGTATTTTGGGGACAGTTGTCTGGAGGGGTACCACTAGACAACAGGGACTACGATACATTACAGGGCCAGAGGACCAGAGGGTGGTGAGTGTCCCTAGGCAACAGGCCACTGTGACACCAGAATGGGGTGGGTGATCAGAGGGTGGGGAGCCACTAGACACCAGGGACTTGATGTTACAAAACAGGACAGGTGATCAGAGTGTGCCAGTAGACATCAAGGAGGACATGTTAACTACCAAGGCGGGTGATCAGAGGGTGGGGTGCCAAGACACCAGGGAGGATGTGTTAACTACCAAGGCAGGTGATCAGAGGGTGGGGGTGCCACTAGACACCAGGGAGTATATTAGCACAGCAGGGATGGGCATCTGGGGTGTGTGAGGGGGTGTCACCACCATGCCTGATGTGGCAGACATCCATGGGACAGGTGAAAACCTGATGCTGCTTCCCATGCAAATGAGTCCAGAATGGGCATGCGTATGGCCCTTTAGCGCCTTGCATGTCCAGTGGGCTCATTTGCATTCTAGGGCTGAATATCGCAACTCTGCTCCTGAAGCTATCCAGTCAGGGGATGCAAATCCCCGTGGTCTTCATACGGCCCAGGTCCATGTCGGGCAGTGCAGCTTGCCTTAGTGCTGTGCCAACATAGCCCTATATTCAGTCGAATGGCATCAGTGCACTATCCAGCTGAATATGGCAAATATCCAGGTTGGGCAAGCGCAGTACATACATTTTGCGCGTTGTTTTGCACATATTTGAATATCTAGCCTAGATATGGTGCATTACTTTCCAATGCACTTTACTCTGCAAGAACAGATGACTGTTCACACTGATTTTATGTAAGAAATCTGATGTAAAGGTTTTGAATTTTGTTCTGCATTTAAATTTTTTTTTCTTTTTATTGATAGGGAAATAACCTTTAGGCACAGGTATCTGTTGTAAAAGGTAACTCAGTCAGAATTGAAATAAACCTACAGTACAAACATGACAATAATAAATATACAATATATAGATATTGTATCACTTACATAAAACCAAATAAATAGTTACTATCTAAAACAGTTGCACAACTTGAGGGGCCCAATTTTCAAAAGTCTGGTGCAAACAGGTGTCTACCCATGCAAACAGGGTTTTGCACCGAGTGCAATATTCAAAGGAGGTAGTTATGTAGGCAAGTTAGGGTTAGTGCCCAAATAAAGCATGATGTATTTGGGTAGACAGAAGGAGTGGCAGGGACAGGAATATCCGCACTACCCCGTATTCAGCATATTTGAACTGCGCAAAAGGGATCGCTACGGTTCTGTTGCACAGCACAAATACTGCTAAACAAAAGCCCGACATACGCTGGGCATCCCTAGTGGCTGCCAGAGTTACTGCAGCTAACAATGAAGTTGGGTGATGGGACAACACACATGCCCGCTGGTGGCCATGCCCCCCCCCCCAATACGATCACTGTCCCAGTACCGATATAGGAAGCTCTGGTGCCTAGTGGTCCCCCACCCACAGATCACCAGCCTGTGTAGTCCGCTCATAATCCCCGCTGCCTAGTGGTCTCCCTTCTGATCTTCAGCCCATATTCAGTTCATAATCCCTACTGCCTAGTGGTCCCCCTCCTACCAATCACCAGCCTGCATTGTAATATACTGCTCCCTGGTGCCTAATGGCCCCCTTTCCGATCACCAGCTCCTACAGTCTGGTTATACTCCTGGTGCGTAATGGTCCCCTCCTGATGATCACCAGCCTGTACAGTAATGTACTACCTCTGGGGCCTAGTGGTCTCCTCCTGGAGATCACCACCCTTATAGTAAAGTATTACTCCCTGCAGCCTAGTGGTCCCCTCCTCAGGCCAATCGCCAGTCCATAGAGCACATTAATAATCCCTGATGCCTAGCGGTCACCCCCCCTACTACTGGAGCCCTGGCCCATACAGTAACCTGGTTCCCTGGTGGCCAGTGCCCCCCCCTCGGTTCCCGATCCCTGGCCCTGTCAGGTTCAAGATCCTCCCTGGCATCCAGTGGTCACCCCTCCCCCACTCCTCGATCCCTGGCCCTCACACAATGACAACACCCCGTGCTGTGTATATGAAAACAGTGTAATGCAAGGTGCAGTGCAAAAAACAACCCAATATATTCCTTGGTGTCCCATGCTACTCCCTTCCCCTGCAATCGCTGTGCCCCCCTGTGTCACATAGGTCATCTCTGGCATCTAATGGCTCCCCCACTGCAGCACTGATCACCCACCCTGCCACCCCCTTACCTGCATCGTCAGTGTTGCAGGAGCCCATGCGGTGACCCAGGATCAAAATTAAGTTCTGCAGCCACTAGCCAGCAGGGCTAGTGACTGGAAAGATCCACTGGCTCCTCAGACATTTCCACTGGCTCAGCTGGTGTACATACTGAAGTGCTGCCTTCTCCTGTACAAGCCTGCAGGGCTAGTTAAATGAAAAATCTTACTAGGCCAATACAAAATCTACCAGCATTTAACTAGCAGGCTGGTGCAAATTTTGACTTCTGGCAACCAGCACTACCCTCCTCACACCTCCAGACACCGTATGCAAATCCAGATAGCGTGTATGTTATGGTAATGTACTAGGTGCATGTTCTCTATTGTAAAGTAGGGATGCGCACTGTCTGGATTTCCATACAGCAACTGGTTGAGGAGGGCTGTGCTGGTTATTATATGGCTCCTGCTGCACCGACGATGCAGGAAAGGGTGATCAGTGCCATGGTGGGGGCACCAGGGATTACCCATGTGACACGGGGTATGGCATCATCGGGGGGAGCAAGGACACCAGGAAATATATTGGGTTGGTTTTGCACTGCACCTTGCATTCTACTCACTGTTATCATATACAAATCAGGGTGTTGGCATTGTGACAGGGCTGGGGATCGGAGACTGGGGGACCACTGGATGCCACAGAAGATCTTGTACATGATGGGGCAGGGGACTGTGGACCGGGGTGGGGCACCACAGAGCTAGGTTATTGCATGGGTACTGGGGAGCACACTAGCCACCAGGGATAATTAATATACTACAGTGCAATCCATTTATAATGGGCACTAATGTGTATATTGAAAGTGCCCATTATATGCCTTGGTCACTGTATGCAAAAAAAAAAATTGTTTGCGATAAATGGTTTTATTGCAATGGCCACAGCAGACAAAAAAAAACAATGATACCACACCATACACCTATGTCTCACCTTCCATCTGTGCAGCCAGTCCTCTGAAGGAGTGAAATCACTGTGGCTCCAGCAGCAGCAAGTTCAGTTGCCTTTTGGATTAGCAAGGGCCACTAACGAGGGCGTCACGACCCTTGCAATGCTGAACCACCTCACTAATGCTTCTTCTACTTCAGTCTTTTCCTTCATGTTCTCTTTTCCAATCAGCTTAACATTAGTATGCCAATTGGACAGAACTTTCTCTCCATGAGGTCAGCCAACGTTGATTTAGGCAAGGACAATTGTTAAGATAAGTCTCGCTGACTCATTTTAGGTAAATTATCAATTTTTGTTGCAGTTCAGCCTTCTCACTAAGAGTCATGGCCTTTACGTTTTCTGGCCATTATTCCACAGCACAGTAGAGAATAGCAAGGAAGAGAGAAAACACAGGTGTGCTTAAATGGATGTGGGGGGACATTCTACAGCAGACAATTAGGGTACTTAACACTTACAACACCTTTGCAAAGGTGTGATTGCTGACACAAACGGTCAAAATAGACAGCACCCTGTGTTCGTTATATCACTAATTTCTATAATGGCATTTAATGGAGCAGGCATTTGGAAGAAGAAATTGCCGCTAAAGCTGATTGCCGGATTAGCTGCGGGCGATATAAGTGGGGCAAACTTCATACAGGCTAGCAATCAGATGGAGAGGGACCACTAGGCACCAGGGAATAGTACATTACTATATGGGCCGGCAATTGGCGGGGGGGGGGGGAACCACTCAGCACCAGGGGGGTACTACATAACTACAAGGTTTGCGATTGGCAGGAGGGAGGGACCACTAGGCACGATGGCATATTAACCGACTACACGGGCTGGCGATGAGGGGGTGGGCCACTAGGCATCAGGGACTTCTGTGTCTTGTAGCGTACTGGGCAGTTGGGGTGGGAGTGGCACCACGCTAACCTGCCGCCACTTGCCATGCAGATGAACCCGTAATGGGCATGTAAATGGCCCCTTAGCGCCTTGCATGCCCAATGGACTTATTTGCATGGGCCCCTCTGAATATTGTGCATAGCGCTCTGTTGCTATCGGGACTGGTGGCACTACTTCCTGCACTGCAGAGATCCATGTCAGGGCAGCGCTACTTGACTAAGCTGCAGTTGACAAGCCCCTGTATTCGGTCAGATAACGCTGGTGCGCTATTCAGCTAAATAAAGCATCCTCGGACTTCTGGGCAAGGGCAAAGCGCAGCACAAAACTCTGCACTCCGCTTTGCCCAGCTTTGAAAATCAGGCCTGAGATCCTTTAAATACAGTCTCATAACACTTTTAAAGTGTTCTAGAGATTCACTATATAATAAAATTGGCAACATATTCAAAGTTTTTACACACCTAAAATAAAAAGATCTCTGCTTCAAAGAGGTTTTACGGTTTGGCATCTCCAATTGTAGATTTTTTTTTTTTGCGCATTTCTTGTTTTATACAAGTTAGTACATTTAGATAATTCATGTAATGCACCAGTACACTGATACAGGTCCTGTTCTGCTGTATTCAGGGTCACTAGCTCACACCAGTAGAGACAGTATGCCCAGAAACATCACAGATATTTCTGCACTCTAGTCGTCACCCACCTCTACTCCCCCGCTCAGAATTCTTCGGGAAACTATGGGGAGGCACAGGCCAACCCCATACCTCATACATGTCATGTGGACCTGCCCTACAGCCATTTATTTTGGGGAATCTGTGAAGTGAACTAGACCAGTTATTTAGCAATCCTATCCCCATCATGACAGAGCTATACTTACTACTGCTACAAATTCCCAGGGATCTAGGAGACCCTAATACAGTAGTGGGCAACCCACAGCACACATGCGGGCCCCTCCCAGTGGTCAACCAGTGGCCCCCTCATCCATCAAAAGTTCCCGCAAGTTTTGCTGAAGTAATGTTCGAGTGCACGCGAAGAGTGGTTGAAAAAAAAAAAAATGCAAAAAGCTGGTGGAAAATATGGTCCTCCAGAAATCACAATGTAAAAGCAGGACACCACTAAAATATATAGTAAATGAATACAAGCAAGACCCATTGCAACAGCAGTGCAAGCGGTGAACTTGTTTCATTCTGAGAGTTACAGGCATTTAGGGTTACCACCTTTCAAGGAGCCCAAAGTGGGACATTTCTTACTGAAACATGATTTTTCGCAGGACAGTACGTAATCTCAACCAGTACAACAGACTTGTTTTCTTTATGCATTCAGAATTAAGGCAAAGTATTGTAGTTTCATAGTTTTTTTTTTTTTTATCATTACGTTATTTTAGTTAAGGGATTATAGTTTTCTACAACATTTAGTGGAAAGTTGGAAAATATTTTTATACTGTAAAGTCTGGACATCTGGCATTTTTCATGTTTGTTTTTTTGCAGGACACAGCTGCCCAATCAGGACTGTCCTCATGATAATCAGGACAGGCATTTGGGAACACACCACCCGAATACGTGCCATGTGTGAACTATGTGAGTTAATCCTAATTCTACACTGTATCACATCTTAAAAGGCAATAACATTTCCAGCAGGGCTGTGTGGAGTAAACTCAATGGAATGGAATGGAGAGTTCTGCTGAATTCTGTCATTTCGCATGCAGATGATTAAGTATCTCCAGTAAACAATCAATGGATTCTCCCACAGTTCACAATGGATCCCCCCACTCCGCTCAAGGAAATGAATCGTCTTACTCACCCTACTGTTATACGTACATACAGTATGTGTTGACTTCTCTTGAAATAACATACTGACCATCACCTCTGATAATGGGCTGGATTTACAGCACAGTACTTGTGCTATCTGCCCAAGACATACAACAAAAATGGCACAGTCTGAAGGATCAGATAAATGTGTGCAGGATGTGGTACAGGTCATGGTATAGCTACATGCATACACAAGCTACTTTGCATGCTTTATTAAAGGACTGCAGCTGATGACATCACATTCCCTTCTGTTTAATTTGTGATTGTGAAAAAGGGGATCATGCAGCCCTTGGGGGTGTTTGAGGGCTGCACCTGTGGCCCTACTATTATTGCCCACCACTTCCCTAATGCAAGATCCTCACTGGTATCCTGCTGACTGCAGCTAAACACTAGATTAGGGTTAACCCCTAAACAACCTACCATCACTGCTGAATAAAATGTATAAGTTAGAGACAATTACACTTTCTCAACGATGAGGTAGAACTTAGTTCCTCACATTGAAATGGGTGAATACTGCATGTAATGAGGATGGACGGGGAGTTTGTGCCATAAGCCTCAGCCACACATCAGGACACCCCACAAAATACACCTGATAGTCTTTTTTGCCCACTACGGTTTCTGAAGTGGTCCACCACCGCTAACCAGAACCACCACCACCCCCACCAATAGAATGGGGGTACCTGGCTCTCCCCTTCACTCTGCATGAGACTTTGTATGGCTACACGTTGATGTTCTCACCGAGTGGGATGTGGTATGAGTAGTTTCCATCAGTGTTTACTCTTCTATCCTCTTTCCCCAAACGCTCCACGTTAGGGGGCCGGAGTGTTTGTTACGTCACACCCCCTCGCCCCAAATTATACATGTACAAAAAGACTCCCTGTACTATGGATTGTAAAAACTTGATTTTATTAATACAGTGCTGGAATGGAAGACATATTTACAAGAAAAAAAAAAAATAGAACCAAGACTCCATTTCATAGTCCCAAGGTGCTAGCACACGTGTATCATTTCTGTACATTGTACCTTGGATCTGTTCTGTTCCCATCCCCCGACACCATCTGGAAAATGAGCAAATACCAGCTCAGTATGACATTCTTAGTAAAAACTGTTGCATAAATTACAGCCCCCCCCATGCTCAAAAAGGGGTTGGGGTGGTCAGACACCTCAAGCACATTTGCCAATTGGTATGGCTCCTCACTTTGATGCTGTTCAGAGTTGGTGAGGGACTAGGCTGTCAGTCATGAGGACCACAACCAGGGGTGCAGCTACAAGGGTGCAGGGGGTGCAGTGGCACCTGGGCCCATGAGGTTTGAGGGGCCCAAATCTTAATTTTGATGTTTATTCAAAACTGGGGAGGGGCCCTGTAACATCGCCTTGCACCCAGGTCCTCTGGGAATTTGCTACGCTACTTGCCACAACTCATCAAGAGGCCCAGTGGTAAGGTTAAAGAGGGCATGCAATGGCATTAGCCCCCATCCACGGCACAGAGCCAGACTAATGCAATGTGTGTGACAATGGTGGAATCCTTAGTTAGATCATGTTTTGAACCCAGACATGCTTACAAATAAATAAAAAACTCAGAGCAGTCTGGTGTACACAAGCAGGTGGAGTCACAGGAGGGAAGCTTTATCAGTATGGTCAAGGAATCCCTCAAGATAGATGTTGATGGCTCTTGAATGAGTAGTACAATTAACTTGCAAGACAGCATTTTCTGTAGACCCACAGCCAGTTATTTCACAATGGTAGTAGACTATTTTCGTGTGATATTAACCCTTGTTACAATATGTACATCTGGTGCTGACTGAAAATGGTACACACCCTACATAAAAATTATATACCAAAGTTTTTACTAAAGACAGGCCATCCCCCCCCCCCAAAAAAAAAAAAAAAAATTGTTCAGTCCACGTTAAAGGAGCTACCCACAATGGAGGCGGTGGTATACTCCAATGGACCTACAACCACCTTTAACCTTAATTTAGTATGTTCCATAGGAAATGTCCAAAACCTGACAAGATAGCCGTGTACAAGAAAAGCAAACTAGACCAGTTCTGCAGTATTTTGTTCAAGCTTTGATCTCAGAATAAGTCAGATTACGGTAGCAATATTAAGGCAATGTACAAAAAATGTACATAATGTACAGGAGTTGCAAACTAACTCATTTATATCATGTCCCATGAGTTTGGAATGTAAGTGGTACAACTGTAAGGCTTAGAATGCAATGTTCTGAATCCTGCAAGGTTAGGTGACAAGCCAACAGAGTTCTGTCCAGTTGTACTATTTTCCAAAACCACTCTCCTGATAAAGGCTCTTTTTAGTTCACGTGGCTAGCATGTGTGTAAATTTGACTGGCCAAGGAAAAAGAAACTGATGTAGTAATTGCAGCTTATCAGCTTTCAGTCCATTTAGAAGCATTTACGGTGGACAATGGATGGGCCAGACTCATCGTATTCCTGCTTGCTGATCCACATCTGCTGGAAGGTGGACAGAGATGCCAGGATGGAACCACCAATCCAGACTGAGTACTTACGCTCAGGTGGGGCAATGATCTTGATTTTCATGGAGAGAACATAAAATGGTTACAGAACACCAGTTCAACTAAATTGAGCAGATGCTAGAGGTAAGTCAGTTTAAAAGGAGTCTCTCAAATTGTGACACCAAAACCAGTTTTAGCACAGGCTCAATCAAGTTCACTGTACTAAACGTTATAATGTATCAGCCGCCCATATACGTCTATGCTTTCCAAGAGTGTTGGGATAACAGCATATGGACCTCAAGGGAGAAGCTAGAGAGGTCTATGCCGATATTTCAACCTGAAGATGGAAACACAAGGAGAGTTTTTTTTATTGGCACCCATATTTTGTGTTACAGTGTATGGTTCAAAATAAAAACATGGCCAGCTTTTAACTGCGGTTACTGTAACGCTGAGGTACAGCGAGTAAAGAAGTGAAACCAGGCAGCGGGACTTAGTGCAAGGGAATCACAGCTGCAGAAATGATGTAATGTACACAAAAGGTTTTAAAACATGAACAAGGTTTTGTGCACTAGATTAGCCCCAATCATACGTTATCAGTATATGTTTTATGCATACTGTGTACATTCTGTAGAAACTGCACATATTGGTTTGCATTCAGTTATTACTCATCAAGCTCTTGCATTGTCAAAATGCATCCTCATTCTGTGGTTGAAAGACAATGGTGATTAGACCACACTCACATCCTCAACTGACAGGATATCCAACCACCCCCCAAACTACGGGCACCCACCTGTACACTGGATCGCGACTGGTCAGTGAGTGCGTGTGCATCTCTCACTCTGTCTGACCCTTCAGGTCAACAAGGAGGCTAGGGTAAATACCTGAAGAAAGCAGGTGAGCAGGTGACTGGACTGGTCAGCAGTACAAAAGAAACGTGGTGGAGAAATCATTTCTGTTTTCTCTCCCCCCCCCAGCTTTTGAAAACTGAGCACAGTTTCTGCATTTACAATCATGAAGGTAGACGTTGGGGAGGACAGGGATGTATTTAATCATGGAAATCTCCAGTGGCAAGCGTGTGTGTGTGTATTTACACTTACACTTTCCCGGCGGTCAGGGCGCTGTACAAATAAAACCAAAGGATAACTGTAACATACAATTCTGTGATTTAAAGAAAATTCAACGAGGGGGTGTTGCACCACAAGAGCCAGCTTCACAGGGTTTACCACTTTTGTTCAGAACGACCTTGGAGTAACTGGCAGAATGCTCTGAAAAGTGATATGGCCAAAAATGCAAGGGGTTCAACTCCCTCTTGCCAGCATCTCCCTGTCTAGTTCCTGGATGACCACCCCAAAGGTGTGGCCCTTTTATTTTCATTTATAAAGTTTGACCATTGTGCTTTAATTTAGAAGCACACGACCCGAGACCACCCTAGCAACACTACTCAGGCCTTTCTTTCAAAAATATCCTCTAGCACCCACAAATAAGAGTGACAGTGACACCGCTTACTGCCCATGCTGCATTTTAAGAAGGCAAAGTTCTCCACAGTAATAAATTATCATGATTGCTAATACTGATGAGGCCGGCCTTCCACTTATGAAAGTGGCAGGCATGGCCATAGTTGTCCCCTAGCATCTATGCAGCAGCACTTGAAATGTGTGCCTAAGGCCGGGTGCTCTCATCTACTACATGGCAGCAGCTACTTCTTCACCTCTGCCTCTTCAAAATGACCATTAAGGTAAGCCCAGTTCTTTGAAACAGGATTGCACTGTAAAGATGACAAAAAACAACAAAAAAAAAAAAAAAAAAAAAAAAAAACACCAAACACAAACACACGCAAGTTCATGTATAATCCTACCTTGATTTTCATTGTGCTGGGTGCCAGAGCTGTTATTTCTTTTTGCATTCTGTCAGCAATGCCAGGGTACATGGTGGTACCACCAGACAATACAGTGTTGGCATACAGGTCCTTACGGATATCAACATCACACTTCATGATGGAGTTGTATGTGGTTTCATGAATACCAGCAGATTCCATACCCAGGAAGGTTTGGGAAAAGAATCTTCATTGAGATAAATCTACAGCACTAAAGATGACGGGGATAAGAGGGAAAACACAAGACACCTAGCAGTCTCCCCTCTCAAAAAAAAGAGAAACAATATAAAAAGCCAAATCGGGCGCTAATAGCATGATATGAACAGTGCCCTTGCTCTTACAATTTTCTCCTCAGAGTCCTGCGCTTATTGAGTTTGTGACCTAGCTGGCAACTGAGGCCAATGCCCCTTTTTCAGGTGCAACACAGAACCAATTACAGGTAACAGATAGATTATAGCAGGTACAGGTTACGCAGATATCACACATTACATTACAATTTAGTATTATAAGTCATGGAACAGAGGAAGGAAGAACTATGTTGCACCAGGGTCAGTGAGGATAATCACCTGGGGCCAGATATTTAAAAAGTTTGCCCAGTGGGCAAAATGACTTCACCCAGTTTGCTTCGGGGTTTGTGCCTGCAACAATATTCAAAAGGGAGCAGTGGCAAGCACTAAAAGGATGCAAAAACAGAAAATATGCAGTGGGTAAAGGGAGGGCGGGGACATAAGGTCTGGTACAGTGTGCTATTCAGTGCAGTAGCACTGCACAGAGGGAATAGGACATGTTACCTTGTACTGTGCAATTACTCAGGGAAGAAGCCCAACGCATTTGGCAACCCCAGGGCTGGAGCCACTGCAGCCAACAACTATGTTAGTGGTCGGAGGTAGCACACCTGCCCTTTGTGCGTGGTGGCCCCCATGATCTGACACCCATCTCTGTTGGGAAGGATTTTTCCTGATGGCCAGTGGCCCCCTCTCCGCAATCCTCTTCGATCCCTATCCCCATTGGCACCCCCCCCACGATCGCCACTGCAGTCAAGTCCCTGGTGCGTAGTGGCTCACACACACCACAGGTACACCAGAGCCACCCCACCCTATCATATATTCCGTGCTGGGAGGAGCCCACTCGGTGTACAGCCTCCTCAGCTTGTTCAGCTGCCATATGCAAGACAGTGCGTGGGTCCGTGAAGTCTATGCGTGTTCCCTTTATAGTACACAGGATGCGTGCAGCCTGTCATTGCATATGGCAGCTGGCCAAGGTGGCGAGGGGAGGGCTGTGCCAGTCATCCATGGCAAGGGGAGTGGCAGTGTGGTGTACCCAGTGTGGGTGGTGGGCCGTTAGATGCCAGGGACTTCTTGAAGGTAACTGCAATAAATGACTGGAGGATGGGGGTGGGGTGCCACTGGACACCAGGGAAACAATTCTACCGGGGAAAATGTTTATTTTAATGGAGGGGACAGGTATCAAAGTGGGCAAGGCCAGACACAGAAGGGGTGCAAACCTGTCTGCCGCTTCCCATGAAAATGAGCACTAGGCATGTATATGGTCCCTCAGCACCCTTGCATGCCCAATGGGATGATTTGCATGATGACGGCTGATGAATATCACACTGGAGGTTACTAGTGCTATCTGATCTGGGGGTTTGCATCCCTGCACTTCCCAGATCCATGTCAGGGCAGGGCTAAGTCAACGTGCCCCTATATTCAGTCAGGTAGCAACAGTGCACTATCTGACTGAATACAGCATCCCTGGGGTCATTGGCAATGGCAAGCAGCAGAAACCTTGCACTCTACCCTGCCCTTTCCAATATCAGACCCTGCTATCATAGAGGAGAGTCCTGAGAGTACTCTGGAAGGCAGTGAGGGAGCAGCAGTTCTGAATAAAGAGGGTCCTTTATACTGCCTGTGCTATCTACATGTATAACACCTCTGTGGGTCCCATAAAGTCAGCACTTGCTAAATGTTTGGGCACTGTTAGAATCAGGTGGGGGGAGGAACAGCACAGGGGAGCCCTCATACATTACATGCTTTAGAGGAACCCATCTCCCATTCACCCCATCACAGTCCCTAGTTTGAGATACATACCCAGGAAGGATGGCTGGAACATGGCCTCTGGACACCTGAATCGCTCATTACCAATGGTGATCACCTGCCCATCAGGTAGTTCATAGCTCTTCTCTAGTGAGGAAGATGAGGCAGCAGTGGCCATCTCCTGCTCAAAGTCCAGGGCAACATAGCACAGCTTCTCTTTGATGTCACGCACAATTTCTCTTTCTGCTGTTGTGGTGAAGCTGTAGCCTCTTTCTGTCAGGATCTTCATGAGGTAGTCTGTCAGGTCACGCCCTGCCAAGTCCAGACGCAGGATGGCATGGGGCAGCGCATAACCCTCATAGATGGGCACAGTGTGAGAGACACCATCACCAGAGTCCATAACGATACCAGTGGTACGGCCAGAGGCGTAGGGACAACACAGCCTGAATAGCAACATACATGGCTGGGGTGTTGAAGGTCTCAAACATGATCTAGAGAGAGAAGAAAGAAAGAAAGAAATGTTTTCTTTTTCTGCAATAAACAGGTCTTGTCTCAACCCATGCAGAAAGACATGACAATATGCAAGACAATTGTGTGGAAGAAATAAGACTGTAGGTAGAAATAGCACAGCAGAAGGAAAAACCAAAATGAGAAGAAACCTTAAGACTTCAAGGAATGGTCCTTTGATCTTTCATGTAGTTGGTCCGCAGGAACAATGATGGCTTCTACTGCACCCTCCTAATTTCCATTAGGATTTAAAGCAGTAATGCAACGTAAATGGGTTAAAATTTGACCCCACCTTTTTGTCTTCCCAATTGATGCCAGGTGTCTTCCAGTTTATTTTGGTGGTGAAATTCAGTTTTCTTTGTCATTTAAGAATTTAATGAACATTTTAAAGTAATTATTTCTCAAGAAAAAAAGATGGCTGCCTCATTTTTGCACAGAAATACTGAGGACCCAAGGAGAGTAAGAGTCCAGACAATAATGCAGATATACAGTACACAGCATTGAAAGCACCCAGAAAACCCAAATCAACAGTTCTGCCAATGGTTTTTATAATCATGGCAGAAAATTAGCTTTTTAGAACAACATTTGTTATTGCACTGCTGCTTTAAATGTAAACAAAGGTACTTACAGAGCAGGTGTTCAGTGTTCTCTCCCCCCCCCCAAATCATACGACAGCTCACCTGTCCCCATCTCGACCAACTAGCACATAGGCAGAGACATTCATATGGGTTGCACCACTGCAACCCCAGAAATGTGCCCTGGGGTAATATTCAAAGTGGGAATTACGCAGTGCAATTCCCAGGGCACAAAGATAATGTATGCGGCACATCTCCAGGGCATGCCCATGCATATGCAGCACATCCAGATATTCAGCCAGGGATGTGCTGTGCATTTGCTGGCACAATCCAGAGATGTGCCGCATACCTGGGCTCACAGTGGAGCCCATAAAAACTGGCTCAAGTGCTAGCCACCCACAGGTGGGCAGCTGTAGTGCAGTCTTGTAACACAGCTGCCAGCCATAGGTGTTAACCCCCACCAATGTGCTGTCCTTGCACACACACACACACACACACACACCCCCCATCTATCCCTGGTAGTCCAGTGGTT
Organism: Neoceratodus forsteri; assembly: GCA_016271365.2. Taxonomy (NCBI): domain Eukaryota; kingdom Metazoa; phylum Chordata; order Ceratodontiformes; family Ceratodontidae; genus Neoceratodus; species Neoceratodus forsteri. Next base: position 417,816,021 of record JADMNL010000024.1, on the reverse strand, counting down.
CCTCCCAATCCCCAATCGCTGTGAAAACAGCCATTACAACTCCCTGGCAGTCTAGTGGTACCCTCTCACCCACACAGGACCCCCAGCCCACCCAACTCCCCTCAATTGGTGGACAGTATACCCACTCGCATACCTCCAGCTCATACTATAAGCTGTCATTCGGCAGACAGCCATGGAGGTATGCGGGTGGGTATGCTACCCACTGATGACAGGGGGCAGCTGGGGGGGATCCTGTGTGGGTGGGGGGGCTAGTACCACATACTGCAAGGGAATTATAAATCCGCAGTTTTCACGGTGATCGGGATTCGGGTGAAGGGGTACCACTGGACTACCAGGGAAATTACAGATGGATTCATGTGGCATTGGTGGTACGTGGGATGAGGATGGGTACTACTGTGGTCCCTGGTACAGGGACCGCATGCTGCAGGGCACCAGGTGCATTTCACTGGCCAGCCCTGCAAAACACATGCAAATAGCCCCTCTTGCACCTTGCATGCATTATGGCCCCATTTGCATATTGGTGTCTGAATATCAGAAATTTGTGCAGCGTGTCTGATGCACTGGAGTATTCCCCATTCCTGGTATTCAGACCTGTCGAGAGGTGAGGTGCATCAGTGCATTGTATTTGTGTAGTGTGGATTATTTGTTATATTCAGAAGAGATCGCCATGGCACATCTCTGTTCAATATATCCCTTAGTTGCTCAGCGCACTCCACTACTTGCGCCATTGCAAGCACAGCTCTGAATAAGCTGGCCCAGAATTTTTTTTTTTTTGCTTGCTGTATTTGAAGGAAAAAGCTTGTGAAACTACTCCGTGGAGCCTGCAGTGAAAACAAACAAAAATGTTCCAACTTCCTTATGGAGACACGCCCCAAAGCAAACATTTTGTGACGTTGGATATAGATGAGCGCGGTGGCGTGCTCCGACTAATAGGGCAGTTTTTAAAGTTATTACACACACACACACACACACACACACACACACACACACACACACACACACCCTCTTGATTTTGACAAAGGAAGGCCACCACTCAACAATAAGGACATTTTAGTTGAGCGGTGACCTTGCCTTGTCAAAATTGGCACTCAAAAACTGCCCCCATTATAGTCTTTGGAGCACGCCCCTGCTTTTCTTGTACAGACGTCACAAAATGTGCTAGCTTGGGGGAGTTTCTCCGGCTGAAGTTTGAGCATTTTTGCTGCAGGTTCCATGGAGCAGATTTACTACAGTCGTTTTTCTTTTAATACAGCAAGCAAAAATTAAACAGCATGTGAATAACTGAACCCGTCTGTTGTGAAAATCTGCCCGACTCCGTTGTGAAGGACATGACCTGACTCATGCAAGTCATCCTGTAATTTGTTGATGTTTCAGTGCTCTAAAGCCTGCACTAGTTATACTGTATTAGTCAGTACTATTGCTGTTCTCTGCAGTCCCAGTGTTCTTGTCCTATGCTGGCCATGAAACTTTAAGACATAGCAACTGTTCTGCTGTTTTCTGTAGTTTAAAGAGAATAAGTGGATTCACAAATGAAGAGGAGGAGGTACCTAAACCAAACAGAAACACTCTGGATACAGAAGTTGATACCAACCCATTTACAGAAGAAAGGGTTCTGAAAGAACTCTTTAAACTGAAGGTGGGCAAAGCAATGGGGCCTGATGGGATTCATCCCAGAATTCTAAAAGAACCAAGGGTAGAACTAGTGACACAACTGACTACCCTCTTTAACAAATCATGGTAGGATGGGGTGGTACCTGAGGACTGTAGGAGGGCAGATGGGATTCCACTTCACAAAAGCGGAGCATGGCAGAAGCAGGAAACTACAGACCTGTTAGTTTAACCTCAGTGATAGGGAAAATGATGGAATCACTGAAGGAAAGAATTGTTGAGTACCCCCTTGCCAGTGTGGCACAGGACCCAAGGCAACATGGATTCACAACGGGAAGGTCATGTCAGACGAATCCAATAGATTTCTTTGATTGGGTGACCAAAGTAGTAGATCTAGGAGGGGCTGTGGACATGGCCTACCTAGACTTTAGCAAGGCATTTGACACAGTCCCACACAAAAGATTAATATACAAGTTAGCCAGCCTGGGAGTGGGTCCCAAGATGGTAGCCTGGGTTAAAAGTCGGCTGGAGAACAGGACACAGAGGGTAATAGTAAATTGAGTCCACTCTGAAGAAAGGGGGGTTATTAGTGGGGTACTGCAGAGTTCAGTATTAGGACTGGTCCTCTTCAATGTCTTCATAAGAGACATTGCAGAGGGACTGGAAGGATTATGTTTGGGGGCAGTTTTTGGTGGTGGGTGGGGTTGGAGGTCACCCATGACACCACATGTATGTCTCTTTGCAGACGATACAAAGATCTGCAACAGAGTTGCTACACAAGGTGGGGTAGAAAGGATGAGAAAGGACTTGGCAAGGTTGGAGGAATGGTCAAATGTATGGCAGCTTACATTAAATGCTAAGAAGTGCAAGGTATTGCACCTGGGAAACAAAACCCAGGGAAGAGTACACAATGGGGGTGAGATACTAGCAACAACAAAAATGGAAAGGGACCTGGGTAGTCATATCAGATGACCTAAAGGTGGGCAAGCAATGCGAGAGGGCAGTAAGGAGGGCTGGGGATACTGGGATGCATAGGGAGGCATCACCAGTAGAAAACAGGAAGTTGTTATCCCTCTGTATAGACAGCTGGTGAGACCCCATCTGGAGTACTGCATGCAGTTCTGGAGACCTAATCTCATAAAGACATAAACAGGATGGAGACAGTCCAGAGGAGGGCAACTAAAATGGTGCAGGGCTGCACCGGAAGACATGAAGAGAGACTTAAGGAGCTTAATATGTATAGCCACGAGGAAAGGAGGGAGAGGGGACATGATAGAAACGCTTCAAGTACCTCAAGGAATCAACAAAGTCCAAGAGGGTAGCATCTTTCAGAAAAAGAGATGTGCAAGAACAAGGGGGCACAATTTGAAGATGGGGGGTGGCTCAGAGGTAACGTAAGGAAGTAGTTTTTCACAGAGAGGGTTGTGGATGCATGGAGCGGCCTTCCAGAGGAGGTTGTGGAGTCAAAAACAGTGGTGGAATTCAAACATGCATGGGACAGTCATAAGGCAATTCTATGGGGTGGGGGTAGGAAGAAGTAGGCTGTTGGTTAACTAGGATCTGCCACTTATCCAGTAGGTAAGGAAATGGGCAGACTGGGTGGGCCAAGTGGTCCTTATCTGCCATCAAATTCTATGTTTCTAAGAGTTAAAAATAAATAAATAAATAAATAAAATAAAATGCTTCTAGAGAATACAGGGACTTCCACAAGATATGCAACAGAACTGAAAGAAGAGTATAATTTCTGCTGGTTTATGCCAAGATATGCATCATCAACTCCCATGATTGATTAGGTTCATGACCTTTGCAATAGATAAACAGGTTTTCACACCAGGACAAACAGAGTGAAGTAACCTCACTTGTGTTTAAAGCAGGGATGCAAATCAGGGAATCACTGTTCATGCCTACAAACTTACAAAGGTTTACAAAACAAGCATTCACTTACAGGTGGAAATGCCAGAACAGGTAGAGCCCTGAAAAAGTTAGAATAAATACTAGATGTAGACATGGAAGGAAAAATAAAATGACAGAAATGAAGCTGGACTAGTGTCACAAGTGGGTACACATTTATACCTGTGTCATTTTTTCTCTGTTGGCTTTAGGGTTCAGAGGGGCCTCTGTAAGCAGGACAGGGTGCTCCTCGGGGGCAACACGGAGCTCATTGTAGAAGGTGTGGTGCCAGATTTTCTCCATGTCATCCCAGTTGGTCACAATACCATGTTCAATTGGGTATTTCAGGGTTAAGATCCCTCTTGCTCTGTGCTCATCACCTACATAGCTGTCTTTTGTCCCATCCCAACCATGACACCCTGTAAAGAAAACATATTACTGTACTGAAAAACCACATTTATATCAATGCAGAGATCTTAAAGCCACGTGTTTTTTTTTTGTTTTTTTTTATTATAAACCTTATGTTTATACTCACTGCTTCCTTCTCTCTCTCTGACATCCCCTTCACTGTACTCGCTCTGGTCATTGTGGTCTGTCCCTAGAGTACCTGTGATTCCACTAGTCTAGGTACCCAGCTAACCCCCAGGGTGGGATGAGGACCCCCTTACCTCCCAGAACCAACATACTGTGTCATGGATCCAGTACATTGGGATCTGCCACTACGATCCAGAGAGCGTGCAAGAGAGGTGTCAGTCGCCTAGGAGAGAGAGGTTATTTCCTTGTTCCCTACATGTCTGGTGCAATGGGGGCCAATGAGCTAGGAGGCTCTGCCGAGACGTGCCTCCTGCCCGCCCCTGTCGACGTCTGCCCAGTCAGTTAGCTGCTACCCCAACTACCGCACCTTCCACCGGGCTCCCTAGATGGCGGTATTGCAGAGGGAGCATGCAGAAGCCACCCCCAGAAAGGAGGCGGGCATCGGGTGCTTTCATCCTCTCCCCCCAGCTGACCCCAGCACCCCAGGCTCGTTCCCGAACCCAGGTCACCGTGAGTACAAGGCCCACCCACCAGGCCAGTGGCAGCCACAGTATTTTTCATTTTGTGCATTTTGTTTTATAATGTATTTGTCAAAAATCAGCAAAGGGTGGCCAGGGGAGAGGGATGGAGCATCCCATGGACAGCCCTCCTTCTCGGGGAGGGAGGGGACACGCATAGTGCATGGAGAACCCACAGCAGAGGCTTGGAGTTCCACCACACCCAGCTCAAGCTGATCCAGGAGGCGGGCAGACTCTGGACGCCATTGCACGTCCCGCCCCCAGAAAAGTGTGCAAAATTACTGCTGCCCATCTGTCTTTGTGAAGCCCTGCCCTAGCCTCGATTAGCCTCCTGAGCTGGGGCTCCTGACTAGTCCCAGTTTGCGTGGCACTGGTTGAGGAGCGGTGCCACAACCCCACCCTCTCGGGGGCAAGCCAGGGGTGACAGAGGGAGTCACCAGCAACACAGGAAGTGGAGGCTCAGGGCACCATGAACAGGGCTGATATCCCGACGGCTGGAGCAGTGCAGAAGAGAATAGGAAGAAAAAAAAAAATATTCAGCAATACCAATATCTTTGCATTTCCTTTCATTTCTGACTCAAGATGCCCCCTTGCAATGGACACCATGAAGAGAAAAAGAGAAAAATTAAAATCTGGAAGTGGTGCAGTACTACTTACCAGATGCACGTGCTAGCACCAATATACTACAGCCACGATATAAATCCAGTTAAAGATCTCAATGGAAATTTTTGTTTAAACATTGCAAGTGGAAGGCATCTTATCAGTGCTCATTGCACCAGCCACACTTGTCCATGTGGGTTAGCTTACAGAATTATGCAGACATTCCACTTCTGGTAGTAGTACAGTCACTTCTAACAGTGGCGGGTATTACTAAGTTGGAGCCTTTCCCTCTAGGTCACTGGTTCAAATTCAGCCTAGGTTGGAAGTTGCCCAAATTCATTGACAGAGGGCCGCTTAGTGGCCTTTGTGAAGAGTTGTGGTGGTCTCAGTCTAGTTCCCAGTGGACACCACACAACTGACACTCATGGTAGTCTCACAAGGTCAGTAACTGAGTGGGTATGAAATCTAGCTACCCTCTCACCTATGTGGTGGCCCCCACGTAACCAGGTTGAGGCACACTAGTGGAGCAGTGTGGGAAACTTGCACTGTGCTGTACACATAAAGTGGAGACAGATGGCTTCAGTTTTATCAGTGCTGTCAATACAGCACCTTCCACAAAATACAAGTATACACACATAATCACTAAAGGTGTCAGCAGAAGTCTTCAAGTACATCTTGTCTGCCAGTTTTTAAACCCATGTCATACCAGCCCACTCTGTTAGTAGGCTGAATGTCTACCCCACCCCGTCCCCTCTCACCACAGTTTCATCTTTCTACTACCCTTTGTATAGTACTTACATCCCTCCCCAAATCTACCCATCACTGGTTTAACACTTGTGTATCCTAGTTACCAATCCCATACCACTTAAAACTGGTCATACAATCTTCCATTTCAGATAATGCATAGAGGTGATCCTGCATCCTGTTTATAGCCTATCTGTGGACAGATTATGCAGTCTCATGTGTGGTCTTCCTAGTGATCCCTAGAGGGGTAACTTATATCCATTATCTGAAGTGAAGATTATATGATGACTTTTTTCAGTAGTAAACAGTGTAGGATGGACTACAGCAGTTCTGTATCCCCCCCCCACGCCCATCTGTAAAGAGTAAAATATCATGGCTTTTTGTGCATTTGATCTTTTTCCATTTTACAGATCAGTCTATAGCCCCCCCCAAAAAAACAAAAAAAAACAAACAGTAAACAAAACATATGTACAAACCTGATGTCTTGGGCGACCAACAATTGACGGGAATACAGCTCGAGGGGCATCATCACCAGCAAAGCCAGCTTTGCACATACCAGAGCCATTGTCGATGACAAGTGCGGCAACTTCGTCTTCCATTTTATCTGCATGGGGGAAAAAAAAAAAAGTCTAAAACTACCATCAGCTTGCTATTTTATATCTCAGTAGCTTAGTGTTGCTAACCCTATCTGGTTGCCAAAGAGTGCTGCCTGGAATACAGGAGGTTTTAGCCATAGGCAACTAAGGTAACACTACTCTGGGGCCATAGCCGTTAAGAGAAAGCTGTGGCTTGGTGCTCAGCCAACCAACAAGTTCAAGGAGTCTGCACTGCTGGAGAAGGTGGAGTTGTCTTTTCCCCTGTGCTGAAGCCTCATTCTCAGTCACAAGGGACTGGTGCAAGCATGCTGCTCCTTAGAGACCCCAGAGCTATTCTCAAGGGGTTGCAAACTCCTCCCACACATTTGTAAGTCACTCTAATTTGCACTGGAGGGATGGGGTCGAGCATGCAAGTGCCAGCAGAGCCACATTTGTGAAACACGGCAGCCTTGTTTTTACAGTCACATTACTGACGATGCGTCGGTAGCATTTTATTCAAGCAGCTGGCAGTAGTGCAATGCAGAACCAAAGAGCCAGTAGGGGACAAAGATCAGGAGGGACTGGACCAGCAGATAGTGACTCCACTGGATGCAAGAACTGCATTTGGCTTTGAAAAAGGGCCAGGAGAGGCCCACAAAATGAGGGAACACATTCAACACATGGCAGGTCACACTTAACTTTTTTTTTTGTACTGGTCCAGCTGAGAAAGTTGTACTGTCTGCAGTGCCATTTACAGTGCTCACAAGCTATAATGGAAAAGTTTATTGGGAGGAAACAAAATTTACTTCCTCTCCTCATCCCTTTCCAATTGCTTTCTGTTTCCAGTGGTACCTCTCCTCCCTAGCCTCTTAGTTTCTCCCTGGTGTCCAATGCCATTTCCTCCCTATAGGTCCTCCTGTCCATGTGCACCTCCTCTCCTTCCCATATAGTATCCCCATTCTCCAGTGGCACCGCTCCCCATTCCATTAGTTCTCTCTGGTGCTACTGGTACCCCACCCAAAGGAGTACCCTCGACACCATTTGACGTGGAACCTTTGTAAAGAGCTCTGAACTCAAAGGTATGATCCAATCCCTAAATAAATAAATAAATAAATAAATACATAAAACAAAACACCCTGATCCTCGATGACGACTGGCACAAACCCTCTGCTCACCCCGTCAGCCAACTGCTATCCAAGTCGCACACAGCAATACAGTAAACAGAAAAAAAAAAAAATAAAATGAATTACCCCACCACTACCAATCTTGGACCCACCACTCTCCCTAGTCAAAACTAACCCTCAAGGTGATAAGTTATCAGTATTAAAAAACCAAAAATACATAAACACACACACACACACACACATACTGAAGCCGCTTGCCACTGATCCTACCTTAAACAATCTCATTGCCTGGCCTGAATGCTGGCAGTCTCTCCCAGCAGTGCTTTGCAATACAGCGTGAGGGGGAGATTGCTGGCATGCGGGCATGGCAGTGTGCTGCTTTTTCTTTCTTTCTAATACTTGTCAAGTTGAAGTTGTGGGCAAGTTCTTTTATTACAGTCATGGGTGGTGGTTCTGAGATGGGTGGGAGGCCTTACCCAAACAGGAAAGTCACACTGAGTCACCATTCACGCCAGGCAGTTTTCACTATGCCCAGGGCCAGTAATGCTGGAGTCTATCACTGACTTGGCAAGGGGTGGCTGGGTGGATGACCAAGACAGTTTTTGTCTGTAACTATGGCCTCTGTCCATGTACTAGGTCCATGGATGTCCAGTGTTTAAGAGTGAGTGAGTGTGTGTGTGTTGGGAGGGAACCCCCAATCAGCAGAACCCCCCAATCAACCAGATTACTGTTCAAATGGTTTTATTTATTTATTTTTATTTTGTTGACGGTAAGTGATTAGACAAGTCCTGCCTATTTTCAGGCACGACTCGGGGGAGGGGGATACAGATGAATGGCAACTGATCTTGAACCAGATTAAGCTTTTTTTTTTTTTTTTAATGAATGAGGGAAGTTTGGCCAGGACACCGGGGAAATTCCCCTACTCTTTTCGATTAGTGCCATGGGATCTTTAACATCCACCTGAACTACCACCAATCCAGGCAGATGGGACCTTGGTTTAACATCTCATCTGAAAGACAGCACCTCAGAAGTGCAGCACCCCTCTCATGCTGCACTACAGTGTCAGTACTGGGATATTAACCCAAGTACCAGATGTGGGAACTGAACCCAGATGTGGGAACTGAACCCACAGCCCTCTGATCTCCTGACCTCAGAGGCGAGTGTGCTGCCTACTGAGCCACTGACACTCTACTTTTACTCTGCTGCTTGCTTGAAGAGTATGGGTTCCACTGAACAATATTCATTATTTTTCCCTTATTTTATTTTTTTATTTTAATTGTAATGTAAATACGTACCCAGTAGATCAGTGCCCCACACATACAAATATTTGGAATGAACCTTGGGTGTTGCACATCAATTGTTTGCACAAATGAGCATACAATCTTGTGGGCACTCATTAGCACCCCAACATAACTGCTGCACACCCCCCGTCCAGCCCTGGCAATTAACAGTGACTGAGAAATGGATCCTCAGCATGTGTCGCAAGGAGCCCCCAATACAGAGACCACAAATTAGTATTTTAAGTTTGAAAAAGGCAGACCCAACAGTACAAGCACACTCAGCAACACCTTTACCCTCCCCCAATCAGCCTAACTAGGGAACCCACACTCATCTGGCAACCCACCAGCCCAACTTGCATTTGCCTGCTCCCTCCCCAGTTGGTACTCAGTAATCACACCCCTGTCAAATTACAAGTTTCCCAGTCAAGAGCCGTGGGCTACACCCTAAAGACTTTAGTCAGTGTCTTAATGAACAGTTACAAAAAAAGGTTTCATCGTCACTGTTGCCATCACTACCATTTTGATACCAGTACTGTATAGTTACTGGTTAAGCAGATGCAGGGACTTTGTTCCAGTGGGCTTACCCGGTGACCAACACACACACACACACACACACACACACACACACACACACACACACACACACAATGTATAGAGCATATTGGAGTTCCAAGCAGTTGCACACCCTCGTTCAATTAACTGGGAACCCTGTACAGTGCACACTGAAGTCCCAAGGTGTGGCACACCCCTGGCCCCATTTCTCATTGGGAACCCTGTACAGGGCACATTGTAGTCCAAGGAATGGTACAGGCACACCCCTGGTCCCATTTCTAATTGACTGGGACCCATGTACAGTACACACTGAAGTCCCAAGGAATGAGACATCCACGGCCCCATTTATAATTTAAGTGACACCTCCCTGCATAAGGAGGCAGAGTGATCTAGTGGTTATGAATACCAGATTGGTAACAAGGAGATCAAACTATACTACAGGCAGCACAGAAGTTAAATAAATTGTTTCCCCATGGTCCTATTTACCAGCTGCTATAGGTCGGTAGCAGCAGGACACAACTAAAAATGCTGTATGTCTGCTAGGACAGTTGTAAACATTCCCTCCTTGCAGACAGGACTACCCCCAGCCCCCCATAAAATCATTGGGAACTCAGTAATTAGGGCTATGATCAGCCCAGAGTCGAATATGCCCTCAAGTCAAAGAGTTCAACAGGATGCTAGATACCCAGATCAGTCAAACTATAGCCCCGCCCCAATCATGGAGCTCAACAACAGGGCTACAAGCATCCCATCCAAGTAACAAATGCACCCTCCCCATCACACACATGCAGCCGCCACCCCCAGTAATGGATTTCATAACAAGGGCTGCAGTGCTTACAATTCTGTTAAATTTAATGGGACTGCCAACTCGATCACTGCCAACTTTGTATCCCTGTGCTGCTGTTTGGCAGCATGCCAGGGTCACCCCTGTAAAAGGGCACCATATACCCCTCAACCCCTCGACATATAAAGTTAGTGTTACGGAATGTTTCTGTCAAGTTAGGTCAATGATTTAATAGTGTGCATGACAAGAATTAGCTCTAACATTGCTAGAGGCATCAAGGATCCAGTGTTAACAGAGCTGTGTGAAATTCTTCCCAGTTGAGAGGTAAGGGACACTGTCCTAGTTGGCACTTGGCTCCACACAATTACCCAAGTCCAAATATCACCCCAACCCCTGCAACCAACCAGCAGCCCTGTTCAAACTCTTGTCGTCTGACACCCATCAGATCGGTCTCCAACGACTACAAACACAGCAACCGTTACTACTCCCGGTTCCTCCACGCATACCTCTCAGCTGCTATGAATTTGCCAGCGCTAGGGCTTTCACACTCAAATTCCCCTTGCTCCGCATAGGTTTGCTAATGTTCCTTATAATGGCAGAGCTATTTTGGACACACAAACTATGAAATCATTAAACTAAGTTGGTAGAAACATTCCTTATCACTAATTATATGGGTCCCACTATCTGAAGACACAGTATTGTTTAAAATAAGGACTACACATTCTGGCCCTTTGCTATGGTTTTTAATGCAGAGAGGTAGGCTCCCGGTTCCCCTCCACGTCTCATGGGCTCCAAAGGATTACGTGGCTTGTAAAATACACCGTATGAACCATCACCGAGAGTAACCCAGTTAGTCCTCGGTTCCCGAGGTACCACAAGTTTCGCCCCTGGCCTCTTCTCTGCTCCTGAGGTACCACAATTTTGCCTGTGTCCCTATCACAACCGCCAGAAGACTCGCCACAAGCCTCCGGCCGCTTGGGATGCTCCTGCCCTCCCGGTCCTCATTTACCTGCGGCTCAGGTGGAGTCTTCCCCGGGTGCGTTCAGGAATGTCTGCTTACGGCTGTTGGCAAGTCGCTGTCGCCGGCTCAGTGACTCTTCCCAGTCACTCCTGCGGCCTCTTATAGTTGCTGCTGGTACTGCCCGCCACAGCACCCCTCCTGCAGCCCAAGCATATCCATCTATGGTCATGGATCTGGAGCTCGCCGCCCCATTGGTTCATTCACCTCACCAGCTGGAGTGACAAAGGTGAGGTTGGCTGGCAAGCCCGGGTGCCTGCGGCGGTAAGGTGTGTTTCCGTGACTCATGGTTAATAGATGGTGAAGGCTGTCTAGGTTTCTTTCTTTTCAGGTGTGCTGCAGTGGGTTAGATTCACTGCAAGGGCGTATGCACTAGGCATACCCACTGTACACATTAGTGTACAATATTTTTAAAGAAACTGATCAGAACCATATGCTTTTTTTGTAAGATATTTTGAAATGTTTGATTTGGTGTTGGCTAGGCTTACCACCTGTCCTGATTTTCGCAGAAAAGTCCTAATTTGGGCAGCTGTGTCCTGCAAAAAACCTGAAAAATACTACATGTCCTGACTGTATAGTAGAAAACCTATTTTCTAAGTTGCCCCTTAATGCTGCAGAAAACTGTAATAGGATTAATACCTTAACTAAAATACCTTAAAATGATAAGAAAGAATAGAAACAACTAAGAAGCTACAATACTTAGCCTTAATTCTGATTATATGGAGCAAACAAGTCTGTTGCATTGGTCGAGGTTACCTACTGCCCTGCAAAAAATCATGTTTCAGTAAGAAATGTCCCACTTTGGGCTTCTTAAAAGTTGGTAACCCTAGTGTTGGCTACTGAGTAGTGTCTATGTATAAATTTGTGAGGCCAGCTATTCAAGTCAGCCTGGGGTTGTTGCCCATGCTAATTAGGGTGTTGTGCCCATTCATGGGTGGGGTCCCTTTCAGAGACCCCACAGTGTGGTCAAAACCCCAGACCCCACAGCACAGTCAAAACCCATTGGTGCCTGAGCGCTAACAAAGTGCTGTGCCCATACAAATGAGGCTGTCTCCTCACATAGGGGTGTGGCAGCAAATTCAGAGGTTTGAATGCCAGATGGCACATAAGGTTTTAGTGGCAGGCAGTGGTACTGCAACTACCTGTCCTGCCCTCCCTCAAACCCCATCCTGGTCAACCACTGAATGCCCTAGTGTTTAGTGGCATCATCAGATCACCCACTTACGAACATACGAGAAATGCCAGCAGTACCAAGGCAGGTGATCAGAGGGTAGGGGTGCCAGTAGACACCAGGGAGTATATTAGCATAGCAGGAATGGGCATCTGGGGTGTGTGGGAAGGGGGCACCACCATGCCTGATGTGGCAGACATCCACGGGACAGGTGCAAACCTGATGCTGCTTCCCATGCAAATGAGTCCAGAATGGGCATGCATACTTGGCCCTTAAGCGCCTTGCATGTCCAGTGGGCTCATTGCATTCTAGAAACTGAATATCGGCGCTCTGCTTCTGAAGCTATCCAGTCTGGGGTGCAAATCCCGTGGTCTTCTATATGGCCCAGGTCCATGTCAGGCAGTGCAGCTTGCCTTAGGCTGTCCCAACATAGCCCTATATTCAGTTGAATGGCATCAGTGAACTATCCAGCTGAATATGGCAACATCCAGGTTGGCGCAATGCAGCACATACCTTTGGGTTGTTTTGCACATATTTGAATATCTAGCCCCAGCTCCAGATGGTGCTGCACTTTGCTCGACAAGAACAGATGACTGTTCACGCTGATTTTATGTAAGAAATCTGGATGTAAAGGTTTTGAATTTTGTTTTGCATTTAAATTTTTTTCTTTTTATTGATAGGGAAATAACCTTTAGGCACAGGTATCTATTGTAAAGGTGACTCAGTCAGAACTGAAATAAACTATACAGTACAAACATGACCATAATAAATATACAATATATAAATACCTTATCACTTACATAAAACCAAATAAGTAGCTACTATCTAAAACAGTTGCACAAATCGAGGGGCCAAATATTCAAAAGTTTGGGTGCAAACAGGTGTCTGCCCTTGCAAACAGGGTTTTGCACTGGAGTGCAATATTCAAAAGGAGGTTGTTATGCAGGCAAACAGGGTTAGCGCCCAAATAAAGCGTGATGTATTTGGGTAGGCAGAGGGAGAGGCATGGACAGGAATATCTGCAGTACCCCGTATTCTGTGCATTTGAACTGCGCAAAAGGGATCAGCACGGTTCTGTTGCACAGCACAAATACTGCTAAACAAAACCCCAACATACTCTGGGCATCCCTAGTGGCTGCCAGAGTTACTGCAGCTAACAACGAAGTTGGCCGATGGGACAGCACACATGCCCACTGGTGGCCATGCCCCCCCATACGATCACTTTCCCAGTACCGATATAGGGAGGCTCTGGTGCCTAGTTGTCCCATCACCCACAGATCAACAGCCTGTATAGGCAGTTCTTAATCCCTGTTGCCTAGTGGTCCCCCCCTTCTTCTGATCTCCAGCCCATATATTCAGTTCATAATCCCTGGTGCCCAGTGGTCCCCCCCTTCTGATCTCCAGCCCATATATTCAGTCCATAATCCCTGGTGCCTAGTAGTCCCCCCTCCCTTCTGATCTCCAGCTTATATATTCAGTTCATAATCCTTAGTGCCCAGTGGTCCGACCCTCCTGCCAATGGCCCCCCCCTTTCCGATCGTCAGCTCATATAGTCTTTTCATACTCCCTGGTGCATAATGGTCCCCTCTCCTGATGATCACCAGCCTCTACAGTAATGTACTGCTCGCTGGGGCCTAGTCGACCTCCTCCTAGAGATCGCCACCCTTATAGTAAAGTACTGCTCCCTGGAGCCTAGTGGTCCCCTCCTCAGGCCAATCGCCAGTCCATAGAGCACATTAATAATCCCTGATGCCTAGCGGTCACCACCCCTACTACTGGAGCCCTGGCCTATGCAGTTCCCTGGTGGCCAGTGCCCCCCCACGGTCCCCGATCCTTGGCTCTGTCAGGTTCAAGATCCTCCCTGGCATCCAGTGGTCGCCCCTTCCCCAATCTCCGATCCCTGGCCCCGTCACAATGACAACACCCTGTGCTGTGTATATGAAAACAGTGTAATGCAAGGTGCAGTGCAAAAAACAACCCAATATATTCCTTGGTGTCCCATGCTACTCCTTCCCTGCAATCGCTGTGCCCCCTGTGTCACATAGGTCATCTCTGGCATCTAATGGCTCCCCCAACGCAGCACTGATCACCCACCCTGCCACCTCCTTACCTGCATCATCAGTGCTGCAGGAGCCCATGCGGTGACCCGGGGTCAAAATTAAGTTTTGCAGCCATTAGCCAGCAGGGCTAGTGACTGGAAAGATCCACTGGCTCCACAGACATTTCCACTGGCACAGCTGGTGTACATACTGAAGTGCTGCCTTCTCCTGTACTAGCTCACAGGGCTAGTTAAATGAAAAATCTTACTAGCCCAATACAAAATCTACTAGCATTTAACTAGTGTGCTGGTGCAAATTTTGACCCCTGGCAACCAGCACTACACTCCTCACACCTCCAGCCACCATATGCAAATCCAGATAGCGCGCATGTTATGGTAATGTACAAGGTGCATGTTCTCATAGAAACATAGAAACAGAGAAGTTGACAGCAGATAAGGACCACAAGGCCCATCCAGTCTGCCCATTTTTTCTACCTTATAAATGTGCCATTGGCCTTTGCTCTGTCAGTGGCCTATCTATTTATACTCATCTGTATTGCTCCCTTATGCCTATCCCATACCTGTTTGAAGCGCTGCACTGTATTCATAGCCACCACTTCCTGAGGTAGGCCGTTCCATACACCCACCACCCTTTCTGTGAAAAAGAATTTCCTCACATTCCCCCTTAATCTGCCTCCCTCTAATCTCATGCTGTGTCCTCTTGTCCTGCTATTTTTCTTATATTTAAACATGTTAGACTCTTTCACCTTGTTAGCCCTTAGGTGTTTGAATGTCTCGATCATATCACCTCTCTCCCTACTTTGCTCAAGGGTATAAATATTGAGCTCTGTTAATCTGTCCTCATATGTCTTCTGATGCATTCCCTGCACCATTTTGGTTGCCCTTCTCTGGACTGCCTCAATTTGGTTAATGTCCTTGAAAAGGTATGGCCTCCAGTACTGCATGCAGTACTCCAGATGGGGCCTAACCAGTGTCTTGTAAAGAGGGATTATTACCTCCCTCTTACGACTTGTGATACCCCTACTAATATACCCTAACATCCCCCTAGCCTTACATACTTCTTTAGAGGTCTGCTTGGATGATTTCAGGTCATCAGTGATGATGATGATGCCCAAGTCTCTTTCTTTCTTTGTGACTGCCAGCAGCTCCTTCCCAGCCTATAGGTGGCTTCAGGGTTTCTCTTCCCATATGCATGATCTTGCACTTCTTTGCATTAAATCCCAGTTACCACTCTTCTGACCATTTTGCTAGTTTATCCAGATCTCTCTTCTCATTCTGCCCACCCCATCTGGATCATCTACTCTGTTGCAGATCTTGGTGTCATCTGCAAAGAGACAAGCCTTACCCTCTAGTACATCTGCAAGGTCACCAATGAAGATATTGAAGGGACTGGCCCCAGGACTGATCCCTGAGGTACCCACTTGTGACTTGCATCTCTTCTGACTGTATACCATTTACCACCACTCTCTGTTTTCTGCCCATCAACCAGTTTGCCACCCAGTTGACCAACTTCTGACCCACCCAGCCTACCCAGCTTATTTATCAATCTTCTATGTGGAACAGTGTCGAAAGCTTTGCTGAAGTCAAGGTAGGCGACATCAGCTGCTCCCCCTTGGTCCACCACTCTAGTTACCCAGTCAAAGAAATCTATGAGATTAGTTTGACAGGACCTTCCTTTGTAAACCCATGCTGTCTTGGATCCTGTGCTCCTATGGATTCCAGGTGTTGCACTATCCTTTCCTTAAGAAGTGCCTCCATAATCTTGCCCATTACTGAGGTAAGACTGACTAGTCTGTAGTTCCCTGCCTCCTCCCTGCTACCACTCTTGTGGAGCGGGATCACATGAGCCCTTCTCCAGTCTTCTGGAACCTCTCCTGTGCTCAGAGACTCACTAAACAGTTCTGCTAATGGCTCTGCTAGTTCCACCCTTAGCTCCTTAAGTACCCTGGGATGTATGCCATCAGGTCCCATTGCCTTATGAACCCTGAGCTTAGCAAGCTCTTGTAGGACCCTTTCTTTTGTGAAGGGGGTAGTGCTCAACTCCCTCCCCCCTGTGTCCATGATGCTGAGCTGTGGGACCTGCCTTACCTTCTCTTCAGTAAATACTGAGCAAAAGTATCTATTTAGGATAGATGCTTTTACAGGGTCCTCCTCCTCACATGCCCCCTTTTCTCCATTGAGCTTAGTAATACCCCTCTGGACTTTCTCCTTTCACTAATGTATCTATAGTAGTAAGTAAGTAAGTAAGTAAAATTTATTTTTTAAGCGCTCGAAATCAAAGCACTGTACAATAATTAAATACATAAAAACATACATATAACGTAACAAACAACAATAAAATATAGTTCCAATTTCAAGTCAGTGCAATAACTACTCCCCATAGGCCTTTTGGAAAAAGTATGTTTTCAACTCTGATTTAAAGCTTTCGACGGTCAGGCAGCTTCGTATCCGACGAGGTAGAGAATTCCACAGGGTAGGGGCAGCATAAGAAAACGCTCGTGCCCCAGATGTTTTTAAACGAACCCTGGGAACCTCTAGCAATCCCTCGTCGGTGGATTTGAGTAAGCGGGAGGGACGGTAGGGAACAAGCAGATCTTGCAGATATTGCGGTCCCTGTTCGTGTAGGGCTTTATAGGTCAGTAGACCGACCTTAAAGGTGATCCGCCACTGAACCGGCAGCCAGTGCAGTTCACGCAGCACAGGCGTATATGATTCCTAATTGATGTCCCCGCAAAAGCCTGGCTGCAGCATTCTGCACCAGCTGCAAGTGGCAGATATCAACCCCCGGCAACCCTAGGTACAGGGCATTGCAGTAGTCAAGGCGAGAAGTAACAAAGGCGTGGACTAATGTCAGGAGGTCAGCCGGAGGAACAAGGTGTTTCACCTGAGCGATATTCCTCAGATGGTAAAAAGAGGATTTGACGGCAGATGACACCTGGAATTTCAGCGTCAAACTATCGTCAATAATAACACCCAGGTTACGCAACCAGTCTGAGGTTGAGAGCTGGGCTCTATCGATCCATATGCCCGAAGGAAGACCAGCCCTACATCCCGCCTCTCGACAACCTGGGTCCACCACCAACACCTCAGTCTTATCCGGGTTTAACCTTAGCCAGCTGGCACTCATCCAATCACTGATCTCAGATAGACAGTTGTTAAGTTTAGAGACCGCATCTACTTGCTCGGGACTAAAGGACAAATATAGCTGGGTGTCATCTGCATAGCAGTGAAAACCCAGGCCATATTGCCTAATAATGTCTCCTAATGGCAGCATGTAGACAGCGAACAACATGGGTGCCAAAATGGAACCCTGCGGGACCCCACAAGGCAAGGAGACGGCATCAGAGGAATAAGTTCCAGTGATAACCCTATGTCTCCGCCCTGTGAGAAAAGATTGAAACCATTTTTGGACCGTACCAGACAGTCCACAATGGAGCCAGCGTTCCAAAAGCACACCATGGTCCACAGTGTCAAAGGCCGTGGAGAGATCAAGAAGGACTAGAATAGTACAAGCCTTTTGATCCCTCGCTATCAGGAGATCATTTAGAACCCGTACAAAAGCAGTCTCAGTACTATGTCTTTTCCTGAATCCTGATTGAAGAGTATCATAGACATTATGATTTGTAAGATGGTCGTCCAGTTGCAGTGCAACTACCTTTTCAATAACCTTACCCAAGAATGGGAGGTTAGAGATAGGTCTGTAGTTAGCTGGACAGTCCGGATTCAGTGAAGGTTTTTTTAGGAGTGGTCGAACGACCGCCTCCTTTAGGGGTTCAGAAAAGATCCCCTGCTTCAAGGACTTCCAGACGATTTCAGCAATGATCGGGCAGATAATATTTACGCAACCTAATAAAAGTGGCGTAAGGCCCGGATCCAAACTACAGCTAGTTGGACGTACAGTCTGGACAATCCTCATAATGTCCATGAATTCCGCCTACCAAAGTCAGACCAGGTGACACAGGTGTTTGCTTCCCTCGCCGATCACTGCAAGCCCTTATAGAATGAACATGGCTGAGATCCGCCTAATGCCGAAATCTTATCAGCAAAAATCGAGCAAGCTCATCACACTTTATTTGTAGAAAATTTTCTTCCAGACTGTAGACAGAGGGATTGCACAATCTGTCAACAGTCCAAAAGAGTTGAGCCTGTCGGATTTCTTGTAGCAGCAATCTCCTGGACAGGAATTCTGACTTTACGGATATTGCTGATTGATAGATAACATAATGATCCATCAATCTAAGTTTGTCGGCATCCAGGCAGGATTTCCGCATGCTCTCTAGTCTTCGCCCCTCTCCTCAGCTCCTTCAAAGACTCATCAAACCAGGAGTCTTTGGGTGCTGAGTGAGTGGGAACAGGCTGGGAGCAATTGATCCAGGGCCCGGTCACGCCTTGTTATAGGCAAACCATGTCCCTGGATCCATGCCTCATCCGAAATACCTGATAGGTCCAGTACCGCCATTAGGCCCTCTGGATTTACTCCCCTTAAAGGGCGATACTGGACCATCTCCGTAGGGATAGGCCTATTTGGGGGAGCCCCAAAGCTGAATCTTATGGTGTGATGGTCTGTCCATGCATTTGGTTCCACCTCCAAATGCGAGACATCCAAATCCAGTAGGAACACCAGGTCCAACGAGTGTCCACCTATATAGGTAGCAGAGGTAACTACCTGCGACAGGCCCAACATAGACATAAGTTGGAGGAGGTTCTTTCCAAAATGCGAGAGTTCATCGTCGACCCAGGCATTAAAGTCACCCAGAATTAACCATCTAGGCAACTCCAGTGCCATGTCAACGATGAAGTCTGCGAACTCCTTCAGGAATTCACCACCATCACCGGGTGGACGGTAAATGAGGAGAATCCTGAGCTCTGCGCCTGCTGCCAGGATACACTCAAAAGATCTGGTGTTACCCACTGGCACCTCCACAAGATTCAGCTCTGATCTAAAAAAGATGGCCACTCACCCGCCCCTACAATCCAGTCTCGGACGGTGCATTACCGAGAACCCAGCTGGAGCAGCAGAGTCTAAGATAGGACCTGCATTTTCATCCAGCCAAGTCTCGGTAATACATGCCAGGTCAGATGTTGCAACAAGATCTGCAATGATAGCAGTCTTGTTCCTAATCGACCTGGCATTACATAACACCGTTCGAGTTGGATGAGTTTTTGGAGAGGATCGCAGTACCTGCCCACAGTCTGTGGAGCCCTTGGGTATGGAAATCAGGCAAGGAGGGTGCCTCTCCTGACTCCTTTTCGCCCCAGGGCGTCTCCTTGTCCCAACTATCCCTATCCGCCCACTCGTCTCCATTCTCCCACTCTGCCCAGTCCATCGATTCCCTAAATGCCTTCTCAATATCCCAGCTCTCCAGCAGTTGTTGAAGGCAATATCGGTAATCGAGGACAATGGAAGGGACGGAGGTCCCAGAGCAGAGCGGGAGAAAAGCGCCTGACTGTCTTAAGCCCCATCAAACACATTATTGATGGCAAAAACAACCTATCTTAAATAAGAATAGAGTAGAATAGAATCATAAAATCAAATCAAGACCCATACATGGTCAAATACTTAAAAATAAAAAATAAAAATAAAAATAAAATAAAACACACAGAAACGAAAAATATAAAACTCTTCTACCCAAAAATATTAACACTTCCCTGTATAATCATAAAATCCACATATAAACATGATTTAGACCCTAAAGAAGGTCCTGTCACCTTCTTTTACTGTTCGTGCTAATGTTTCCACAGTTTGGGACGTTGCCTGCCTTACTGCCTTCCCTGCTTCCCTTAGGGCAGTTTGGTATGCCTCCCTATCTTCATCCTGCTGTGTTCCCTTATATTTCCTGAAGGCCAGTCTTTTGGCTCTGACCTTTTCTGCTACTGTATTTGAGAACCAAAGTGGTTTCCTTCTTCTTTTACACTTCCTTTTCTGTCTAACACAATGGGATGTTGCTTCAAGTATTGCATCCTTAATGCTTGCCCACTTTGCCTGTACCCCCTCACCTGTGTTTCTTTTTGCCAGGGCTAGCTTAACTCTGTTGGCCATCTTATTAAAGTCATCTCCTCTGAAGTCCCATATTTTTGCCTTGGAATGGGATGATTTTGTTCTAGTGGCCAAATTGAACCATACCATGTAATGGTCACTGGCCCCCAGGTGACCTTCTACCTGGAGATCTGTGATCCCTTCCCTGTTAATCAGTACTAGATCAAGGATAGCCCTGTCTCTTGTGGGTTGTTGTACCAGTTGTTTGAGGCCCTTCCCCTGCATGGAATCCACCATGTGTCTAGTTCTGGCAGATGTTCCTGCTAGTATTGACCAATCTGTATCCGGCATGTTGAAGTCTCTCATTATCAGAACCTCCCCTTTAGCTGTCATGTTTTGTATATTTTCTAACAGTAATGTGTCTATGTCCTCCCCCTGGTCTGGGGGCCTGTATACAACCCTGGTTCTTATGGCTGTCCCATTTCCTGTTTCAGGGTGACCCACAGTTCTTCTGGCTCTATGTGTTATTCTGAATTTCTGTAGCTTTGATATTTTCATTGACATACAGGCCCTCCACCCTCATTTGCACCTCGGTCTCTTCTGAACAATACATAACCAGGTACTGAAGTCTCCTAAGTGTGGTTACTGGTAAACCACATCTCACTAATTGCTACTATGCCCGGTTTAGCCTCTGACATTATTGCCTGCAGGTGTGGGATCTTATTTCCCAGGCTGTGAGCATTTGTGTACATGATTTTCCATTGGCCAGATTTCGGTGTGTTAGTTGTTGGGTGAGGTTTGGTATTTCCCCTGTGCGTCGTACGGGGAGACAGACCTTTTTTTTTACCTGGTGATGCAAATGAACTGCAAACATGCTGAATCCCTGTTTGACCACTAGCTGAGGGGGGAGGGGTGTTCTTTCCATTCGACGTATGGGGTGCTGCTCTGTTGTAAAGTAGGGGATGCGCGCTGTCTGGATTTCCATACAGTGACTGGTTGTGGAGGTGTGAGGAGGGCTGTGCCGGTTACTATATGGGCTCCTGCTGCACCGATGATGCAGTTAAGTGGGGGAGTGATCGGTGACATGGTGGGGGGACACTAAGCACCTATGTAACAGGGGTATGGTGATCACGGGGGGGGGTGTAGCAAGGGACACCAGGGAATATATTGGGTTGGTTTTTGCACTGCACCTTGCATTCTACTCACTGTTATCATATACACAAATCAGGTTGTTGGCATTGTGACAGGGCTGGGGATCGGAGACTGGGGGGGGACCACTGGATGCCACAGAAGATCTTGTATGTGATAGGGCAGGGGACTGTGGACCCAGGGGGGCCACTAGCCACCAGAGAGCTAGGTTATTGTATGGGCCAGGGCATAGGTACTGGGGGGGCACTAGCCACCAGGGATAATTAATGTACTATGGTGCAATCCATTTATAACGGGCATTAATGTGCATATTGAAAGTGTCCGTTATATGCCTTGGTCACTGTATGCAAAAAAACAACAAAAAAAATAAATTGTTTGCGATAAATGGTTTTATTGCAGTGGCCACAGCAGACCAAAACAATGATACCACACCATACACCTATGTCTCACCTTCCATCTGTGCAACCAGTCCTCTGAAGGAGTGAAATCATTGTGGCTCAGGAGCAGCAGCAAGTTCAATTATTTTGGATTAGTATACTAACGAGGCGTTGCGACCCTTGTATTGCTGAACCACTCACTAATGCTTCTTCTACTTCTTCTTTTCTTTCATGTTTTCTTTTCCAATCAGTGTTAACATTAGTATGCCAATCGGACATAGTTTTCTCTCTCTGCCGTAAAAGGTCAGCCAGTGTTGATTTAGGCAAGGACAATTGTTGAGATAAGTCTCGCTGACTCATTTTAGGTAAATTATCAATTTTTTGTAGCAGCTCAGCCTTCTCACTAAGAGTCATGGCTTTACGTTTTTTCCAGCCATTATTCCACAGCACGGTGCAAATAGCAAGGAATGAGAGGAAAACAACACAGGTCTGCTTAAATGGATGTAGGGGGAACATTCTACAGCTGACAGTTAGGGTACTTAACACCTTACAACACCATTGCAAAGGTGTGATTGCTGACACAAAACGGTCGAAATAGACGGCACCCTGTGTTTGTTATATCACTAATTTCTATAATGGCATTTAATGGAGCAGGCATTTGGAAAGAAGAAATTGCCCGCTAAAACCGATTGCCCGAATTAGCTGCGGGTGATATAAGTGGGGCAAACTGTTTACAGGCTGGCGATCAGATGGAGAGGGGACCACTAGGCACCAGGGAATAGTACATTACTATATGGGCTGGCAATCAGCAGGAGGGGGGAACCACTCAGCACCAAGTAATACTACATAACTACAAGGTTAGGCAAGAGGGAGGGAGGGACCACTAGGCACCACGGCATATTAAAGGAAAACTACACCAAAACTTGAAAAATATATGTTGTGCAGAGTGTTTTAATTTGTATGTGAAGTTCTGTGTTTCCTTCCCTCTGACTGGTATTAGGAGTTTTTCCCAAATTAGCTTGCTAGCTTTATGCTAGTTTTACGACCCCTGAGGATCTTCATACCTGATAGTGTAATTGTATTTCTTGTTCCCACAGTGCATCTTGTCTCATGTGACTGTGATGTAAGAGAGACCCAACATATCAGCACACACATGCCAAACAAACTAAATATCTTGGAAGCTTTATAAGCTGCACAAAAATTACCAGCAGCAAAGTTTTTCAGGACAGTAAAACCTTTAGGATGAGGGTGGTCACCAAGCTGAATTCTACAGATTTTAAAATATAGCCATCTCAATTGTTGTGAACTGATTGTAATGCAATGCTTTCTGCTGGATTTATGGGCTCTGCTACATCACCATTACATGAAACAAGGTGCATTGTAGGACAAAGAAATGCAATAAAGCTATTTGATATGGAGATCTCCAGGGGTCGTAAAACTACCCTAAAGCTAGCAGGCTAATTTAGGAAAAACTCCTAATACCAGTCAGAGGAAGGAAACACTAGAACTTCACATACAAATTAAAACACTCTGTACAGCATATATTTTTTAAGTTTTGGGTGTAGTTTTCCTTTAACTGACTGCATGGGCTGGCGATCAAGGGTGGGCCACTAGGCATCAGGGACTTCTGTGTCTTGGTGGATACTGGGTAGTTGAGGTGGAGTGACGCCATGCTAACCTGCCGCCACTTCCCATGCAGATGAACCCATAATGGGCATGTAAATGGCCCCTTGCATGCCCAATGGGCTTATTTGCATGGGCCCCTCTGAATATTGTGCATAGCGCTCTGTTGCTATCGGGACTGGTGGCACTATTTCCTGCACTGCAGAGATCCATGTCAGGGCAGCGCTACTTGACTAAGCGTTGTGCTGATAAGCCCCTGTATTCGGTCAGATAACGCTGGTGCGCTATTCAGCTAAATAAAGCATCCTCGGACTTCTGGGCAAGGGCAAAGCGCAGCACAAAACTCTCCACTCTGCTTTGCCCAGCTTTGAAAATCAGGCCTGAGATCCTTTAAATACAATCTCATAACACTTTTAAAGTGTTCTAGACATTCACTATATAATAAAATTAATTGGCAGCATATTCAAAGTTTTTACACACCTAAAATAAAAAGATCTCTGTTTCATAGAGGTTTTACGGTTTGGTATCTCCAATTGTAGATTTATTTTGCATTCTATGACTCTGGCACTTCTTATCTGTTGTCTATTTCTCTGACAAATGCTGCTGGCTGCCTTGTTACAATGCTACCCTTGAATTGTATTAATCTGTACTCTGCTTGCAATGTCCACATTGTTGTAATGTCAGTTTTGATGTTCCCCATAATTTGTATTTCTCTGACGTGGAACCTTTGTAAAAGAGCCAAGGCTCAAAGCATTTGTAATCCTAGACTTAATAAATAAATAAATAAAAATATACAAGTTAGTACATTTAGATAATTCATGCAATGCACCAGTTCACTGGTACAGGTCCTGTTCTGCTGCATACAGGGTCACTAGCTCACACCAGCGGAGACAGTGTGCCCAGAAACATCACATCAGATATTTCTGCACTCCAGTCATCACCCCCCACTACTCCCCCACTCAGAATTCTTCAGGAAACTATGGGGAGGCACAGGCCAACCTGATACCTCATACTTGTCATGTGGACCTGTGTTTCAGGCAGTGCATTCTATGGACAGCATCCCACGGACAGGCTCCAGCAGGTTAAAGCAGATGGGAAGCTATCATTCTCTAAACCGTTAGTAAGAGGTGTCCCCCAAGGCTCTATTCTGGGTCCAGTACTCTTCACCATATACATCAACAGCATAGACCTAGGCATAAAAAAAGCTAGTATCCACCTGTTCACGGTCGACACAGTTCTATACCTAAATCAGTCAACCCCAGAAACTGTCCGCACAGACCTGCAACAAGACTTTGACACCTTCCAATACCAGCTATTGGAAAAAAAGTTACTTCTGAATGCTAAAAAAACTAAGGCAATGATCCTTTCCCCCGCCAACACGCAGTCTTACCTGTCTATCAGCACCTTACTGGGGAAAAAACTGGAGTATGTCCCCAAATTCAAATATTTGGGAATTTGGCTAGACTACAGACTTTCCTTTGGGGAACACCTGCAGGACATAGTAAAAAAGCTAAAGCACAGGCTGGGGCTCTTCTACCGAATAAACCATCTCCTGACACCTGTAGGAAAAAAACAGCTCGTTCAGACCACTTTCATCCCCTTGCTGGACTATGCCGACTTCATCTACAGCCACTGCAATACCTCTCTCCTGGACAAACTGGACATCTTATACCACAGGCGTTGCGCTTTATTACCGCTTCCCTCCTCTACCCACCACTGCTCTATGCACTGCTGTGAGGTGGACTCTCTGCAATACAGAAGGAAAAGAAACGCCGAGTTTGGACCTTAAAAGCTATTACCTCAAAACTACCACACTATATCTCTGACCTCTTACCTCTAAGTGATCTTCAAACCTATGCCTTAAGGAGCTGCTCACTACTTTCCCTAAAGTTACCCAGGGCTCGCATGAGCATTGGGAGAGCGGACAAAAGCATCTCGCTGCCAACCCTCTGGAACGAAATATAAAAATTACTGAAACTAAAAACCCCAGTAAGTGCCTCATCATTTAAAACTTTATGTGCAAAACTAATCAAAGAGGTCTGTCATTGCTTCAACTGTCTATGATTTACGGCTCACACCGCCATTGGGGCTCATACCCGACGCGTACTATACGTTTACTGGGCATTGTTGCCCTGAAGCCACACTCAAGTCCACTAAGCTGGATCCAAATTCAGTAGAGTTGTGGTAAAGCTGTAAACCGCCAGAAGGTGGCGCTTTGCCGCACCCCCTCAAGTACTCCTAGCTCTAGACTCCACCTGTTCTCCACTCCTGTCCACCCTCCTAACCTGCTATGGTTATAACTAGTTATTTATACAGATCCTCCTGGATTATAGGGCTGCAGTCACCATTTATTTGTGTCTCTGTCTGGTTCTCCCTCTTTTTTACCCAAATGTATTCCTTATTGCATGTAACTATGTGTGGTTTTATTTAGTATGTATGCGCTCCTCGCTCATTTCACTGCTGTTCTTCCTATGTATTACATTGTACTATCTCTTTTTTTTTCCTTTTGCATTGATGTATGATCCTTTGCATGATTTATGACTTGTGAGATGCAGATCCACCTTGCAAATGAGCTTGCTCAATGTTGTCCGCCTGGATAAATAAAGATTTTGATTGATTGATGTTTCACTGTCTGTGTTACTGTACAAGGCATGCTAGGCAGTCTGTAGTCCATGACAGACTAAGGTGACTGTGGAGGTTTCATGTACTGCTCGGGATCACACAGTATTCAGACCATGGTAGCTCACTTTAAAAGATCTCTCAGGCGCAGTCTCTCGAATCCCGACAACTACTCCACAGTTCTTCCGTTCCGATTCGAACACTCAGAACAAGCACTAGTTTCCAGTGAATTTAAAGCCAGTGACTGTGCCTGCACGGTTTCGACTTGACTACACTGTTGGGAGAGGAGTTCTGTGGAGCTCGTATCGGTAGCTTTAACGCTGGTGGGAGAGGAGTTCTGTGGAGCTCGTATCGGTTGCTTTAACGCTGTTGGGAGAGGAGTTCTGTGGAGCTCGTATCGGTTGCTTGAACGCTGTTGGGAGAGGAGTTCTGTGGAGCTCGTATCGGTAGCTTGAACGCTGTTGGGAGAGGAGTTCTGTGGAGCTCAGATCGGTAGCTTGAACGCTGTTGGGAGAGGAGTTCTGTGGAGCTCTGACGGTAGCTTGAACGCTGTGAGAGAGGAGTTCTGTGGGAGCTCGTGATCGGTAGCTGAACGCTGTTGGGAGAGGAGTTCTGTGGAGCTCGTACGGTAGCTTTTAACGCTGTTGGGAGAGGAGTTCTGTGGAACTCAGATCGTAGCTTTAACGCTGTTGGGAGAGGAGTTTTATGGAGCTCTGACGGTAGCTTAACCTGTTGGGAGGAGGAGTGTTATGGGCTCAGATCGGTAGCTTTAACGCCGTTGGGAGACGAGTGTTGTGGAGCTCGTGTCGTTGCTTTAATGCTGTTGGGAGAGGAGTTTTATGGAGCTCGTATTGGTAGCTTTAACGCTGTTGGGAGAGGAGTTTTATGGAGCTCGTATCGGTAGCTTTAACACTGTTGGGAGAGGAGTTCTATGGAGCTCGTATCGGTAGCTTTATTGTGTTTAGCTTTCGCTCATCTTCTGTGGGCAAGCGTGGACGTGCACAGTATGTACACATTATGTAGTTAAATGGAAAGTTTCTAGTACAGTTTACGCTTGTTGAATCTATCGACTGGTGTGCTGCATGGCATGCAGACGATTGGTAGCTACACACGCTAAAAAAAAATGCCCACTGTGATATAGTGCAGTGCTGCAGTTCATTGGGACAACATGGTGGATTGCTTCTTGGGGAGGGTCAGGTGGAGGAAAAACAGTTCCATGGATGGAAACATGATGTCAGGCCTTTTCTACATGCAAAACGTCTGCAGGGCTCCACCCATGCAGCCATAAAAAGGCAAGAACATTTCTGGCAGGGCTGTGTGGAGTAAACTCAATGGAATGGAATTGACAGTTCTGCTGAATTCTGTCATTTCTTATGCAAATGATTAAGTATCTGCAGTAAACAATCAATGGATTCTCCCACAGTTCATAATGGATCCCAGTTCAAGGAAATGAATTGTCTTACTCAACCTATCGTTATAATGTACATACAGTATGTGTTGACTTCTCTTGAAATAACATACTGGCCATCACCTCTGATAATGGGCTGGATTTACAACACAGTACTTGTGCTATCTGCCCAAGACATACAACAACAAGCATTTGTCAATGCCGAATGTTGTCGCGCTGGCATTGGCAGTGGCGGAGGTGGAGAGGCATAGCGCTGTGATTTTGTTAATGTGTCCCAAAAGGTGATTTTACACAGCAAATACGCCACTGTGTGGCAGAGCTGCGGAAATGCATTTTGGGCAGGCTGTGGAAAATGGCAGCTGGACTGTTGATAATGAGGTGTGCACAAATGCCAGTGGTGAAAATGTGGCATGAAAATATTGCAGATTGACAAAGTTACAAGGGTGTGTGGAAACTGCGCAATGCACACTTGCAACACAGTCATTGTGTGGACTTTCGCCACCAAATTTTCAGCATAGGCATTTTAGGACCTCTGGTGATGAATAGTGTCACTGTCATTTCCTCAAAGTGTCCCGAAAAGTGATTTTGCACAATGACCGTGCAATTCTGCACCGGATGTGCGAAAACACATTTCAGCCAGCTGTACTGTTCATAAGGAGGTGTGGAAAAATGGCAATGACAAACAGCTGGAGTGAAAGTATTACAAATTCACAAAGTCACGAGCGTGTGTGCAAACTGCGCAATGCACGCTCGTAACACAGTCATTTTATGGAGTATTGTCACCAAATTTTCAACACACGCATTTTAGGACTTCTGCTCATGAACAGTGTCACTGTCATTTTCGTAAGGTGTCCTGAACACTGATTTCGCACAGCAACCGTGCTGTTCTGCGCCGGAAGTGCAAAAACACATTTTGGCCAGGATGTGATAAATGACAGCTGTACGGTTCACAAGAAGGTGTGGTAAAATGCCAATTTTGAGAATCTGGCATGAAAATAGTGTAAATGCGCTAACTTACGAGTGTGTGTTGTGCAGTTGCTACGCATACTCGTAAAACAGTCATTTTTTGGATTTTTCCCACCAAACTTGCAACATAGGCTTTTGAGAGCCCTCTCATGAACAGTGGCACTGTCATTTGTTACTCAGTCCTGAAAGGTGATTCCAGCAGTGACTGCGAAATCACCTTTGGGACCGAATAATGCCATGACAGTGCAAGAATTCATGAGAAGGGGTCCCAAAACCCATGTTGACAATTTGGGCTAAAATTCCAAAAATGCCTCAAGTTATGCATTAAAGTTGAAAACCCTATTCATTCCATTATACAGCTTACTGGCATTTCTTCAGTTCGCGGCTTTGAAGAGTGCAGACGTGTTCCCGTCCACCGAAGATCATCGCACCAGACTCCTGAGGTAAGTATGGGGTGAGGGGTGGGAGGCAGGTCACAGAGGGTGGGTGCGGTGGGGAGGGGCATTGAGACTACGAGGGACCGTTTTCATTTACAGGAAAAAAATGAAAAAAACCATTGTGGGACAGTTTTTTTTGCAGGGATTTGGCATGCTGGGGTGGATCCCAGCATGCCACCTAACTGTTTGGGGTGTCTGTAGCTGACGGGGGTTGGGCACCCTAGTCGGCACACAAGACTGGGTGGGGGATGAGGAAGTAATGCCGACAGGGATTGGGCACCCCATTGGCACACAAAAGCGGGGGGGCACGAGCCGAGGGATTGGGCACTGCCCTCAGCATTCAACAACTGAAGGGTTTATGCTGACGGTGGAGCTCCCCTTGGCACACAAAGAAATCCGGGGGTAACTGACAGGGGATTAGGCACCCTGAAGTCGACAGTAGTTAGGCAGCATCGCTGACCTTGCCATAATGTCGGCGAGCATGTAGGAAGGGTCCACTGCATATGACGAGCCTTGCTCAGATTGCAGTGGACCTTTTCTTAGATGTGCTCACCACATTATGTATGCATGGTGTGGCGCTGGCATGCAGACTGATTGGGGAGTGCGGGATGCACCTACTGGTGCATGCCCTGCATTCGCCCAACAGCAACCCCACCTCCAAAGCTGCATTGTCCCACGATGTTGGCTGTGCAAGCGCGCCAACATAAAAAATGGCACAGTCTTAAGGATCAGATAAATGTGTGCAGGATGTGGTACAGGTCATGGTATAGCTACATGCATACACGAGCTGCTTTGCATGCTTTATTAAAGGACTGCAGCTGATGACATCACATTGCCTTCTGTTTATGACTGTGGAAAAGGGGATCATGCAGCCCTTGGGGGTGTTTGAGGGCTGCACCTGTGGCCCTTCTATTATTGCCACCACTTCCTTAATGCAAGATCCTCGCTGGTATCCTGCTGACTGCAGCTAAACATCACTAGACTAGGGTGAACCCCTAAACAACCTACCATCACTGCTGAATCAAATGTATAAGTTGGAGACAATTACACTTTCTCAACGATGAGGTAGAACTTAGTTCCTCACATCGGAATGGGTGAATACTGCATGTAATGAGGATGGGCAGGGCGTTTGTGCCATGAGCCTCAGTCACACATCAGGACACCCCACAAAATACACCCAATAGTCTTTTTGCCCACTGCTGTTTGTGAAGTGGTCCACCACTGCTACTAGAACCCCACCCGCCAATGGAATGAGAGTACCTAACTCTCCCCTTCCTCCATGAGACTTTGTGTGGCTACGTTGATGTTCTCACTGAGTGGGATGTGGTATGAGTAGTTTCCATCAATGTTTACTCCACCATCCCCTCCCCCAAATGCTCCACCTCGGGGCCAGAGTATTTATTACGCCACCCCCAAATTATGCACGCAAAAAAGAAGACTCCTGTACTATGGATTGTAAAACCTGTTTTATTAATACAATGCTGGAATGGAAGACATATTTACAAGGAAAAAAAATAGAACCAAGACTCTGTTTCATAGTCCCAAGGTGCTAGCACACTTGTATCATTTATGTACATTGTACCTTGGATCTGTTCTGCCCCCCCCCCCCCGATGCCATCTGGAAAATGAGCAAATACCAGCTCAGTATGACATTCTTAGTAAAAACTGTTGCATAAATTACAGCCCCCCCATGCTCAAAAAGGGGTGGGGGTGGTCAGACACCTCAAGCACATTTGCTAATTGGTATGGATCCTCACTTTGACGCTGTTCAGAATTGGTGAGGGACTAGGCTGTCAGTCATGAGGACCACAACTCATCAAGAGGCCCAGTGGTAAGGTTCAAGAGGGCATGCAATGACATTAGCTCACATCCACGGCACAGAGCCAGACTAATGCAAGGTGTGTGACAGTGGAGGAATCCTTAGTTAGATCATGTTTTTAACCCAGACATGCTTAAAAAAAAAAAAAAAACACACAATGGTCTGGTGTACACAAGCAGGTGGAGTCACAGGAGGGAAGCTTTATCAGTATGGTCAAGGAATCCCTCAAGATAGATGTTGATGGCTCTTAAAGAAGTAGTACAATTAACTTGTATAACCCCTACAAATGGGGTTCCTAAAAGCCTCGTGGAGCTTGCCTAAGTGTTCCTTCGCTCGCTGGAGTCAAGCGCTTAAGCCGTTAGAATGGCACTGTGAGTGCTGGTAGAGCCTCCATATACTGTCTCTTAAGAGCTGTCTGCTTGCAGACACAGTTACTGCTTTCCTGGGGGCTGGTGTTTCTGCCTCGAACTCCGCTTGAACAGGGGCAATCGCTTAATTTTGCGTTCGCTGAAAGAGCAAAGGGATCCTCTCTGAAAGATATAGTTTCCCTGTAAACATGTAAGGCATTAGTAATATTGGAGTTTGCCTAACCTGCTTTTGTTACAGCTGGGACTCTGTGTGTGTTGTCCCTCCATTTTGGACCCAAACTGCTGTTCTGAGGGCCAGTGGGATTAAGGGAGCTGTAAAATGGAGACTGTTTGGACCAACCAGAATTCTGACTCTCCTGGGAGCCAGTTTACAATAGGATGTATAGCTAGTAATTCTGGGAAGTGAAGTTCTGGACCCTGGCGCCTATTTGCACCAACGGAGAGAGTTTCTGGGTGATTGACAACTAAGTCCACCAACTGGACTGGGTGGCGCCCGAAGAGAATGTTCTGCCCTGCGACTGAGAGATCAGATCCGTTCTGACCATGAGGAGAGAAGGAGCTCTGTGCTTCTGCGTTTTATAGTTTCATGCAGGAAGCACGTGAGAGGCCTAAAGTCAGGCCATTGCTGTTGCCAACTCGAATCGGACTGAATATGAGAGTACTGAAAGGAATGAAGGCTGAAAGAGTGGAAACCAGGCTCACCCTGTAGAAGACTGGAGAAATTGCTGAATCGCGCTCAGTCTGTCAGGATTTGAAGTTGCTGTGTGAACTCCCTGGTATTTGCAGTAAGTGCGATTGGGACCTGAAAGCAGCTGCCTGGTATGGTAATTTCCTTTACATATAAATGTGTTGAATGCTTGTGAGGAATAGCTATTCCGGTTCTCTTGTCACTGTGCAGTGTAAGTTGAATGTCGAACTGAATGTAATTGGACTGAATCCGTCTGCTGATCAAAGCAGTGTGGCCTAGACTGTAGAATCTCGTCTCCCTGCTTTGTGTGTCTGGCAATCCAGAACCACCGTCTGTGCCAGGTTTTCAGCGTGGAATAGTGTGAGTACAACTCAGGGCATTCCCCTGCGACCTGTTAACAATCACCACTGTTTCATCTGATTTTCTTTCTTTCATTTCCTCAAGGACAGAGCCATCTGGCTCCAGATTACAATTGGGTATTGTGCATATCTTTTTTCTTACAGGGCCCTTCCATCTGCACCTGCCGGCCAACCCTGGGCAATGGATCTGGCTAGCCCTCTCCCCAACCTGGGTGCCCAGAGTGTGACTTATAAGACCTTGTATGAGTGGACAGTACTGTGATTTATTTCTGCTAATCAGCTTGATCTCCCCCTCCCTGTGTTTCACTCCCCTAAATAAACCAGATTGGATGTTATTGACTTTAAACGGTTTGAAGTGTCAGTACCTATCTAGC
The DNA here is from genome assembly GCA_016271365.2 of Neoceratodus forsteri. Taxonomy (NCBI): domain Eukaryota; kingdom Metazoa; phylum Chordata; order Ceratodontiformes; family Ceratodontidae; genus Neoceratodus; species Neoceratodus forsteri. The sequence continues at coordinate 417,783,400 of JADMNL010000024.1, read as the reverse complement.
AGGCATTACATTGTTTTGTGCAAGTTGACCAACCTTATTTCACGGGGGGCCTCCGAGACGAACTGCAGCATCGGTCTCGAGGGTAAGTGGTACCTTATGATTGGATCCAGTGTACATGTGGGGTATTGGTATCGCAATTCTTGTGTATCATGCAGGACCATTAGGGGATCAAAAGGAGGTCTCAGTGTCTCAGAGGATGGTGACCAAACAAGACCAACCATTACCAACCCTGACCTCTGGGTGGAGGCACCCCATAGAACCTAGGCCCCTCAACCTGTCAGTAGTCAAGCAGACAGGGTAATAGCCCTGGGATAGTGCCACCTGGGAGTTACATCTTGAGGCTTCACCGCTGGGATTAGCGTCCTCTAGTGGCCACGTGGAACGAATTACCCCATTATGTTTAACTTAAAGGAAAAAATGGAGGAGTACCACCAAGTTAAAAACTTGACCCCTTAAGATGATGGTGCACAAATTGATGGGGTGGTGCGAAGCTGAGGAGATGGACTCCAAAAAGACTGTTTTATTGCTGGATATCCCCTTGGGGATTAAAAGCGCTGACATGGTCTCTACTGTAGAACATGTTAAATGTATGGACAAAGTGGAAGTAAAAGGGCGATATACTGATTTGCTCAAACAAACTCCGCAAGTGCTACTTTCATGCAGTATCCTGATAGACCCTGAAAAGGTGCCCCCTATGATTTTGCATGAAGGTGCCCAAAAGGGATGGTTATTCACATACGTAGTGGCCTGGCCACCCCGGGTGGGTCCCCTAATACCAATAGCTTTAAAGAAAAACTGTTCAAACTGTTAGCCTCAGAAGGGAGAACTGTTCAGGAACTGGTAAGGGTATTAGACATCTCAGGTGATCACACTCCCCTGCCTTCACCAGGTACATCTCCCGGGTCCTCTAAGAGCTCCATACTAGCCACACCCACTATGGTAATTCCCCCCATTTAACTGGATTCCTATCGGGGATTGAGACTTTTCTCTGGTACTGTCCCAGTGCCTTCAGGGGAAGATGATTTGGAGACCTGGATGGACTATGCTACCCCTTTAGTACAAGAGTGGCAGTGTTCCAAGGGGGAAAAGAGGAAGCAGTTGATGGAAAGTTTGAGGGTCCTGCACTGAAGCCATTCGATTCCTATGGGCCACTAGCCTGGAGGCCACTGCAGCAGAATATCTTTCCACCTTAGAGGGGTATTTGGCACAAAAACGGAGATGATCTATTATGGAAGTTCAAGTCAGCTGAACAGTGGAGAAATGAGAAATTTTTACTTTTGTTACCAGGATAGAAAGGGCTTTGCATAAGGCCCACGGAAAGGGAGTGCCTGCCCAAGCATTAAACCAGGTCCAATTAGACCACATATTAAAGTCAGCCAGATTTTCGAGCGAATATTGCAGAAACTCAAACTGCAAGACAGAAGGGCCAGCCTTCCCAAGTATTGCCACTTGATGAGAGATCCGTGAGATTGAAACTGATGAAGAAGGCTGGGAACCCTATGCTGGGGCGGTGAACCCTTGTCAGACCCCTGAAAGAGTGAGCCAGATGAGGCCTCAACAGTTGAGAGGTTTGATTAAGGAACTGACTGAGACCTACAGGGAACCAGATCTGTATCAGGCTCCCCTGAGCCTAAAAAGTGGAGGGATGCATGTTTCCCTGAGACCCGACTGAGGGCAACCTGAAAGCAGAAATAAGGGCTTAAGAGAGATGGTGAGGAGCTGCAACGGCTGCCTCGCCTCCCACAGAAGTGGGCGATCCAGAGGCCCAACGGTATAAAACCCCAGTTCAAGAAGAGTCCTGCAGGGCTCCAGAGATGCCCAACCAGATAAGAGATCCCTCTCCAAGGACAACAGAGACACTAAGTTCTGCTACCATTGTGGGAGAGGATGGACACTTTCAGCCTGCTTGTCATCTGCCAGAGAACTTGAGAAAGTTACCAACAGGATAGTGGCCTGAGTAGCACTTAAAACCTGCCCGGTCGGAGACCACTGGGAAAGAGTTTGCCACCAGGGCCAATGCCCGATCGACATCCCAATCAATGTCCCCAAATGGTCCGGTGGTGGGTCCCTCCATGGAGGCTACTGTGAAAGTGAATGGGTACCCACAAGAGCTGTGTTAGACAGTGGCTCTAAGTGACAATTATTTTCAGGACTGGTATCAGAAGCATTTGTCTAATGTACCCCTGCAACCCTTGGAAGGACTACATGTTTGGGGCTTAGTGAAAAGGCCTACTCGAACTCTGGCTATATCCGAATTTGGTTGTCCTTTCCCACCTCTGTGGCTGGAGTGGCAGAGCAAGTGGAGACCTTGGCCTTAGTGTGTCCCCTTACTGGACTGTATGATGGGGTCTCATTGCTGATTGAGCTAATGCACATATGTTTGAGCCGACTGGCACAGTTGTGTTATAAAAAAACAGAGGTCCTGGACTGGTAGAGCTCTAAGAATTCGCCTTCATTCAAAGGGCCTATGACACCCAGAAGGATGCTGACAGAATGGAACCAGAGGAACTGATTGGGGATGTCTGGAAAAAGGAGCTTGAATCTCTGATTTTGGCACCAAATGCCCAATGTATCCTACAAGGAGATGTTCGTGATGAAAAGGATGTCAAGAACAAAATATTAATGCTGGATGCACCAGGAGATGGAAAACTGCCCGAGGGGCTGCTGGTCGGTTCTAGTATTCTGCCTGCAGAGCCCATGCTTTTGCCAGAAGAGTAATGGTTCAAGTTCACAATGTGACTGACAGGGAGATTCGAGAAACAGAGGTTGCACCCTGGCTAATGTGCATTGTGCGGATACTGCCATACTACCAAGTAACAAGAGTTTGGAAATGTGATAAAGTAACACCTGACTTGTTTGATTTGGTGACTCCTGTTGCCAGCTGAATGGAAAGTGAGGATCAGTGAGAAGCTTGCCCAAAGGGACCAGGTGTTCTCTTTAAAGGAGTGGGATGTAGGCTGTGTACAAGGGGGCTGAGCACCATATCCAGCTGCATGATGATAGGCCATTTCGTGAGAGGTCTCGCCGCCTGGCACCTGCTGACATCGATGATGTGAGGCGACATCTGCAGGAGATGCTGGCTGCTGGTGTAATACAAGAATCCAGAAGCCCATATGCTTCTCCCATTGTGGTAGTGAGGAAAAAGAATGGGACAGTGAGGATGTGTGTAGATTATCGCACCTTAAACCAGCAGACTATCCCTGATCAGTATACAATGCCACGCATTCAAGATGCTTTGGACTGCCTGAATGGTAGCAAGTCGTTTTCCATGTTGGATCTTCGCAGCGGGTACTACCGGATCCCGATGGCCCCAGAAGACCATGAAAAGACCCAGCCTTTATCCTGTCGGCAGCTATGAATTCCTGAGGATGCCTCAAGGGATTTCAGGTGCCCCAACCACTTTCAGCGACTGATGGGTGCGTGCAGGTGGGGGACATGAACTTATTAGAGTGCCTGGTGTACCTGGATGATGTTATTGTGTTTGGCAGCTCACTGGAGGAACATGAGAGCAGATTGTTTAAGATGTTGGACTGACTGGAAGACTTCGGCCTAAAACTGTCCATCGATAAATGTCAATTCTTCCAAACATCTGTAAAGTATGTCGGACACACAGTCTCCATCGAGGGAATAGAGACCAACCCAAGTAAAGTTGAGGCCTTGACCACCTGGCCACAGCCCCACAATCTAAAAGAACTGCAAAGATTCCTGGGATTCTGTGGTTACTATCGCCGGTTCATCAAGGACTATTCAAGAGTGATTCGTTCTTTACTTAATCTTACTCAAGATTACCCTCCTACCCACAAAAAATACAAGAGGTCAGTTTCTTCTGAGCCTGAGAGAGTGTATTTCCATATTTGGAGCCAGATGGACACCTGAGTGTGAAGCTGCTTTTCATGAGATTATATATCAATTCTACCCACGTACTTCGTCCTGCCTATGCAGACCCAGCGAAGCCCTATGTCTTGCACACTGATGCTAACCTGCAAGGCTTAGAGGCTACATTGTACCAAGGCACTTAAAGAATGGCCTGAAACCAGTGGCCTTTTCCAGCAGAAGCCTGACCCATTCCAAAAGAACTATCCTGTACATAAGTTAGAGTTCCTAGTTTTGAAGTGGGCCATTGTTGACCAGTTCGATGAGTACTTGTATGGCTAAGATACTATTAAAACTGACAATAATCCCTTTGACCTATGTGTAGACTTCAGCTAAGTTGGATGTCACTGGCCATAGGTAGCTTTCTGCACATTATCTACATAATAACTATGCTGTTGAATACAGAGCAGGCCTGAACCACATAGATGCTGATGCTCTCTCCTGAGGCCTATCCCCAGGAATGACTAGGTCAGACTGTCAGAACCTGATATTCGAGCACTCTGCCAGAAGTTTGACAGGGAGGAACAAATGTCCACGGACGCAGTGGATTGTATGGTGGGTTGTTTGGGACCCTCCGAGAATTGCATACCTGCTGCTTATTGCCACTTTTCTGTAATAGACATTGGTGCACTGCCTCTGCTGGACAATGACAGTATTTGGCAGGCTCAATCCTGAGATCCCATGATCAAATCAGCTTTAGAAGCTCTCTATGCGGGGAAAGATGTGTCCAAATTACGTTCCACTAATTTAAGAACTGCATTGTTATACAAAGAAGGTCCTAAGTTGAAACTGATCAATAGGCTGTTATACAGAGAAACAGTAGACAGAGGGGGACAACTAGACAAACAACAACTAATGCTGTCCACTGCCTTTCGAGACTCAGTACTGAGGTCCTTACACAACCACATGGGGCACTTTGGTATAGACAGAACACTTGACTTGGTGAGATCCAGATTCTATTGACCTAAGATGGGGGCTGATGTTGAGCAACACATTCGAACTTGTAGTCGCTGTTTACAGAGGAAAGCTTTGCCCCAGAGGGCTGCCCCCCCCCCTAGTTAACATCACCACCAGTGCACACATGGAGCTGGTCTGTATTGATTTTCTGAGTTTGGAGTCAGATCAAATAAACATTAGTAATATGCTGGTGGTCACTGACCATTTCACCAGATATGCCCAAGCTTTTCCCACCAGGGACCAGAAGGCCTCAACTGTGACCAAAGTGCTTATAGAAAACTTTTTTGTTCACTATGGGGCACCACAAAGAATCCATTCTGATCAAGGGAGAGACTTTGAGAGTCGTCTGATCAAAGAGATGCTTTCTCTGTGGGGAGTGCGAAAGTCCAGAACCACCCCTTATTACCCCCAAGGGGACCCACAGCCTAAACGTTTCAACCGCACTCTGCTAGATATGCTGGGCACCCTTCACCCTAAAGACAAGACTAGATGGAGCCAACAAATCAGCACACTGGTACATACCTACAACTGTACTAAAAGTGATGCCACTGGGTTTTCCCCCTTCCGCTTGATGTTTGGAAGAGAAGCCTGACTGCCAGTAGATGTGTTTTTGAGTTTCCTGATGCGGGGTTTAAGCAGCTAATCATTTACAAAGTATGTGTACAAAGTTAAAGGCCCAATTAAATCGCTGCGTATCAATTGGCTCAAACCATGGCTGCAAAAGAAATCTGGCCAACAAGGAAAGGTATGACAAAAAGTGAAAGCACTGGAATGCCAGGTGGGATCGTGTTGCTAAGTGAAATCTGGGACTGCATGACTAAACATAAGATTGCTGATGGTGGCACCATCTCCGCATACATAGTGGTAGGCAAACTAGATGATCTGCCTGTATACAAAGTGAGACCTGAAAACAATTCAAAAGAAGTGAAAACTATGCATAAACCATTTACTGCCCATTGGCCAGATCCTGATTGAGGCTGAGCCTCCAGAAAAATGCCCCTGGACCAGTGACTAGAGCTATGCAAAGCAAAACAAAGAAAGTCTGCACCTACCAATGTTGAGTTACAGTGTTCTTGCACCAATAACCCCAGTTGAACCAGAGATGTCAGTCCATGTCAGAAGAGTGGAGTGTGGTCTTGAATACTACCCTTCTTTTGAACTGAGTCAGTTGTTTAGGGCAATTCCTAGTAAATTCTGGAGAGGAGGCTGGGCTTCTTGACTGTCTAAGCCCCAACTTTCGTCCCTGGAACAACTAGATTCTTCAAAGTGAAGTGCCAAGCACTGTTGGATGATCTAGAATCATTGTGTATGGTTGAATTGTTTGACATTTCAGGGAGGACAATGATGGACTCGAAACAGACTGGTGATATACCAGAACAAGAAGAGTATTTTGAGTGCCCTAATGGTCCCACTGTCAGTGTCCAAAAGCTGTCCATGAGCCAAGTGTTGTAGACTCAGAGATTGTAACTCCTGGGCTGAAAGGTACCCCAGGTTCTAGCCTCTCTCACCCCCAATGGAGTCTCTCTCCTGACAAGTGAGGACAATGCTGAAAATGAGGCCCAGAGTGCAGAGACTGTAACAGTACCCTAGAAAGACTGGTCAAGCTGTAAAAGCCTGTGGTGCACCTCAGTTATGGATTCCCTTGGGAGGCCTGTGGACTTGCCTCTCAATGTTGTCCATAAAGGGAGTGTTTGTGACCCTGAGCTCATAGCCCAAACTAAGCCTGGGAAGTAATTCCAGATTACTTGTCTTGCTCCCTCTGAGTATGGTGCCCCTGCCCCATCGTGGCCCCAAGGTAGTTGATAGGGAAAAGCCCCCCCTCTTTCAGTTTCATGTGCAGGAAGGGTGACCTGATGCTGAAATGTTTTGTATGTACCACGATAAACATGTAATAAGCTGTGAAATACAGAATAAGTACATGTGATCAAGAGCTAACATATGATTGTGATTTAATAATGCAAATCTGTTAGTAATGTAAATGTATTTAGTAGTTGTTTTAAAATGTTATAGGCATCTACTTGACACGGACGCCAAGTTCTTTTCAGGCCAGAAAGGTGTAACCTCACAAATTGGCTTCTAAAAGCTTTCATGGAGCTTGCCTCAAGTGTTCCTCTGCTCGCTGGTGTTCACATTTAAGCTGTTAGAATGGCACTGTGAGTGCTGGTAGAGCCTCACATACTGTCTCTTTAAGAGCTGTCTGCTTACAGACATAGTTACTGCTTTCCTAGTGGGCTGGTGTTTCCTTGCTCGAATCCCACTTGAACTGTGGCAATCGTCATCTTGCAGTCGCTGAAAGTGCAACGGATCCCCTCTGAAAGATATACCTGTTTCCCTGTAAACACGTAAGGGCATTAGTAATATTGGAGTTGCCTTAACCTGCTTTTGTTACAGCTGGGATCTGTATGCTGTTTGCCCTCCATTTTGGACCCAAACTGCTGTTCTGAGGGTCAGGGATTAAGGTGAGTTGTAAATGGAGACTGTTTAGACCTAACCAGAATTTGGACTCTCCTAGAGCCAGTTTACAACGGATGTATAGCTAGAAATTCTGGGAAGTGAAGTTCTGGATTGGCTTGCACCAATGGAAGAGTTTCTTAAAGTGATTGACAACTGAGTCCACCAACTGGACTGGGTGGGCCCCAAGAGAATGTTCTGCCCTGTGACTGAGAGATCAGATCCGTTAGACTGTGAGGAGAGAGGTGCCTTGTGCTTCTGTGCCTGTATAGTTTTGGCGCTGGGAAGCAAGTGAGAGGCCTAAAGTTGGGCTGTTGCTGTTGCCAACTCGAATTGGACTGAATTAGAGAGTGTACTGAAAGGAAGTAAGGCTGAAAAGAGAGTGGAAACCAGGCTCACCTGAGACTGGAGAAATTGCTGAATCAGCACTCAGTCTGTCAGGGAATTAGAGATTTGCTGTGTGAATTCCCACAATGTTGCAGTATGTACAATTAGGACCTAAGCAGCTACCCTGGTATAGTAATTTCCTTTACATATAAATATATTGAATATGAGAATAGCTATTCTGGTTCTCTTGTCACCATGCGGTGTAAGCTGAATGTCGAACTAGATATGTCGGACTGAATCCGTCTGCTGATCAAAGCAGTGTGGCCTAGCCTGTAAATTTTTCTCCTGCTTTGTGTGTCTGGTAATCAGGGCCTGCATCTAATGAGTTTTCTTTAAAAGCGTAGGGTAGTGTGGAGTACAAATCAGGGCATTCCCCTCGACCTATTAACAATCACCACTGTTTATCTGATTTTCTTTATTTCATTTCCTCAAGGACTGAGCCATCCGGCTTCGGATTACAACTGGGTATTGCGCATATCTTTCTTACAGGGGCTCTTCCATCTGCACCTGCCGCCAACCCTGGGCAATGGACCTGGCGCGCCCCAACCTGGGTGCCCAGAATGTGACTTTTAAGACCTTGTATGAGTGCACAGTACTGTGATTTATTTCTGCTAATCAGCTTGATCTCCCCCTTCCTGTGTTTCACTCCCCTAAATAAACCAGATTGGATGTTATTGACTTTAAACTGTTTGAAGTGTCAGCACCTATCTAGCAGGCATTGCATTGTTTTGTGCAAGTTGACCAACCTTATTTCACAGGGGGTCCTCCGAGACGAACTGCAGCATCGGTCTCAAGGGTAAGTGGTACCTTATGATTGGATCCAGTGTACATGTGGGGTATTGGTATCGCAATTCTTGTGTATCATGTGGACCATTTGGGGGAACAAAAGGGGGTCTCAGTGTCCCAGAGGGCTGTGACCAAACTCGACCAACCATTCCCAACCCTGACCTCTGGGTGGAGGCACCCGCCATAGAACCTAGGCCCCTCAACCTGTTGGTGGTCCAGCAGGCAGGGGTAGTAGCCCTTGGGATAGCGCCACCTGGGGGCTACACTTGCAAGACAGTATTTTCTGTAAACCCAAAACCAGTTATTTCACAGTGGTGGTAGACTATTTTCGTGTGTTATTAACCCTTGTTACAATATGTACATCTGGTGCTGACTGAAAATGGTTCACACCTACATCAAAATTATATACCAAAGTTTTACTAAAGGCAGGCATTATCCCCCCAAAAAAAAATTGCTCAGTCCACAATGGGGTGGTGGTATACTCCAATGAACCTACAACCCCTTTGACCTTAATTTAGTATGTTCACAGGAAACGTCCAAAACCTGACAAGAATGCCGTACAAGAAAAGCAAACTAGACCAGTTCTGCAGTATTTTGTTCAAGCTTTGATCTCAGAATAAGTCAGATTACGGTAGCAATATTAAGGCAATGTACAAAAATGCACATAATGTACAGGAGTTGCACACTGTAACTCATTTATATCATGTCCCATGAGTTTGGAATGTAAGTGGTACAACTGTAAGGCTTAGAATGCAATGTTCGAATCTTGCAAGGCTAGGTGACAAGCCAACAGAGTTCTGTCCAGTTGTGCTATTTTCCAAAACCACTCTCCTGATAAAGGCTCTTTTTAGTTCATGTGGCTAGCATGTGTGTAAATTCAACTGGCCAAGGAAAAAGAAATTGATGTGGCAATTGCGGCTTATCAGCTTTCAGTCCATTTAGAAGCATTTACGGTGGACAATCGCTGGGCCAGACTCATCGTATTCCTGCTTGCTGATCCACATCTCCTGGAAGGTAGACAGAGATCCCAGGATGGAACCACCAATCCAGACTGAGTACTTACGCTCAGGTGGAGCAATGATCTACTGGAGAGAACATAAAATAGTTACAGAACACTAGTTCAACTAAATTGAGCAGATGCTCAAGGTCGGTCAATTTAAAAGGAGTCTCTCAAATTGTGACACCAAAACCAGTTTTAGCACAGGCTCAGTCAAGTTCACAGTACTAAACATAATAATGTATCGGCGTCCATACACAACAAGTCTGCATTTCCATAGAGTGGTTGGGATACCAGCATATGGACCTCAAGAGAGAAGCCAGAGAGGTCTATGCCGGTATTTCAACCCCAAGATGAAAACACAAGGAGAGTTTTTTTTATTGGCACCCATATTTTGTGTTACAGTGTATGGTTCAAAACAAAAACATGACCAGCTTTTAACTGTGGTTACTGTAACGCTGAGGTACAGTGAGCAAAGAAGTGAAACCAGGCAGCGGGACTTAGTGCAAGGGAATCACAGCTGCAGAAATGATGTAATGTACACAATAAGGTTTTTAGAACATGCACAACAAGGTTTTTGCACTAGATTAGCCCTAATCATACGTTATCAGTATATGTTTTATGCATACTGTGTACATTCTGTAGAAACTGCACATATTGGTTTGCATTCAGTTATTACTCATCAAGCTCTTGCATTGTCAAAATGCATCCTCATTCTGTGGTTGAAAGACAATGGTGATCAGACCACACTCACATTCTCAACTGACAGGACATCCAATACCCCCAACCTGAACTCACGGGCACCCACCTGTACACTGGATCTCGACTGGTCAGTGTGTGTGTGTGTGTGTGTGTGTGTGTGTCTCACTCTATCCATCTGACCCTTCAGGTCAACAAGGAGGCTAGGGTAAATACCTGAAGAAAGCAGGTGACCGGACTGGTCAGTAGTACAAAAAAGAAACATGGTGGAGAAATCATTTCTGTCTTCTCTCCACCCCCCAACTTATGAAAACTGAGAGTAGTTTCTGCATTTACAAGCATGAAGGTAGACGTTGGGGAGGACAGGGATGTATTTAATCAGGAAATCTCCAGTGGCAAGCATTTCTTTGTTGTGTGTGTGTGTGTGTGTGTGTGTCTGTGTATGTGTATATATACATACATATATATATGTAACCCTAGATGGCGCTATCCCAGGGCTACTACCTCTGCCTGATTTCCACTAACAGGTTGAGGGGCTGGATCCAATGGCGGTGCCTCCACCCAGAGGTCAGGGTTTGCAATAGTTAAACTAACTTGGTCACAGCCCTCTGGGACACTGCAACCCCTTTCTTCCACTAGTGGCCCACACAATATATCAGAATTACCTTCACAGTATACACTTACCCCAGGTCTGGTTCCGCACTGGGACCTCCTGTGAAATGAGATACAGTGCAACAATCACAGTACAGTACTTTAACATAGACAAATACCTCAGGCAGTATAACTTTGCTGAAACAAGCAGCTCTGATTTATTTAGGGATATAACAAGGACAGGGGAAATCAGGTTAATTAGCTTATCACTCTAATAATCTACCTATGGCTCTGTGCACAGGCCTATCCCTATCAGTTACTGTCCCTGGGTACCCAAGCCCTAGTGGCTAGTCCAAACCGTGGCAGCTGGTAGGGGCCCTTTCACACAGAGAAAGGAGAATTAAACAGTCAGCAGTACAGTAATTCCATTTGGATTTAATGTGGCAATTCAACAGGAGCAACCCTGAATTAGTACTCACGACCTCCAAATAAGATAGGGTCCTTCAATGTCAGCAGGGCTCACTTGAGGTACACAAACCTCTTCACACATCCATATAAAAGAAAGTACTATACCAGGCAGGCTGCATCTGTATCCCATCGCAATTACTGCACAATACCGGGAGAACACACAGCAGATTCAGTTCCTGACAGACCCGAGTCACAATTTTCAGCAATTCTTCCAGTCTTCTACAGGGTGAGCCTGGTTTCTACTCTTCAGAGATCCTTTGATTCTTTTCACAGGGCAGTTCAGTCCTAACAAGCTGTTACACAAGCTGCAGACCGAACTCTGGGCCTTACAGGTTTTTGACTAAAACTGCACACTGAAAAAGCACAGGGCTCCTTCCTTCTTCACTGCCAAAGCTCAACTGAACTCCAACTGACGAAACGGGCACTTCCTTTGAGTTCCTCCCAGTTCTTGACTGGATTGGCTGTCACTCACAATAGACTGCTGCTGTTGGTCCAAAAGGCACTGAAGTCTAAACTACATCTCCCAGAGTCACTGCCCATACAATCCTCTTGTGGCTGGCTCAGATTATGAGTCCAAGGCATCATTTTAGAGCTAGCTTACCCCACACTGATTGGTCCAGTTCAGCAGTTCAAAACTAGAATGGGGAACTAGCAGACACAGTTCTGACTGCAAAGAAAGCAGGTTAGACAAACTGTAATTTCATTATTACTCTAAATAATTTCTGGCAAACAGTTACATCTTTCAGATAGGTTCCCTTTGCACTCTAGTGACTGCAAAAATGAAGTGAATTGGCAGCAGCTCAGTGGTACTCAGAGAGAACACACAGTCCCCCCATACAAACTAATTATATCTGCAAGCAGACAGCTCTTAAAGAGACAGTACCAGAGGCTCTAAAAACACTCACTGATAAATGGCTTAAATGCCAAACACCATTCAGGCTTTGAGCATTCAAGCAAGCTCCTGGAAGTCTTTTGGAACCCCATTTGCAGAAGTTACACCCTTCCTGGCCTGGGAAAGCTTGGCGTCGCGTCAAGCAAGTACCCCATAAGTTTCAACTGCAACCATATACATTTGCATTAGGCTCGCACATGTAATCATCAGTCAATATATCATTTTACCAAGAACACATTTCTGAAACATTGCAGTACGTCACTCTTTTATAAGTATTACATACACATTGTACCATAACTCAAGTTATTACCTCTTGTACATGAAACCTGAAGAGAGGGGCCCTTCCCTATCAGTTACCTTGGGGCTGGATGGGCAAGGGCACCATACTAGAGGAGCAACACAAGTAACTTGGAGTTAGCACTGATGCTCAGTTTGGGCAATGAGCTCGGGGACACATAACACCTTTATGGACAACATTGAGAGGCAAGTCCACAGGCCTCCCAAGTGAATCATAACTGAGGTGCACCACAGGCTTTACAGCTCGACCAGTCTTTCTAGGGAACTGTTATAGTCTCGCACTCTGAGCCTCATTTTCAGCATTGTCCTCACTTGTCAGGAGTCTCCATGGGGTAGAGAGGCTGGAACCTGGGGCACTTTCAGCTCCAGGAGTTACAGTTTCTGAGTCCACAACATTTGGCTCGCATGGAGAGCTTTCGGACACTGGCAGTGGACTGTCAGGGCACTCAAAATACTCTTCTTGTTAGGTGTATCACCAGTCTGCCCCAATCTATCATTTTCCTCCCTGAAGCTCAAACAGTTCAACCATGCACAATGATTCCATTTCATCTGATCTGATGCTTTGCACTTCACTTTCTGGGAGCATTGGCTCCAGGGATGAAGCTGGGGGCTTAGACAGTCCAGAAGGCCCAGCTTTGTCTCCAGTATTGACTAGGGATTGCCCGAAACAATTGACTCAGTTGTAAGAAGGATAGTATTCAAAGTCACTCTCACTTTCTTCCGATATGGACTGACAGTCATGCTCACTGGGACTTGTGGAGGAACACTTTAACTTGCTTCTGTAGGTGCAGACTTTCTTGATCTTTTCTTAGCAGCAGCTCTAGTCACTGGTCCAGAGGGCATCTTCTAGGGCTCAGACTCAATTAAGATTTGTCCAATGGGCAGTAAATGTTTCTATGCATTGTTTTTACATCTTTGAATTATTCTCAGGCCTTACTTTGTACACTGGCAGATCATCTAGTTTGCCCACTACAATGTGAGGGAGATGGTGCCATCTGTCAGCAATCTTGTGCTTGCCATGCAGTCCCAGATTTCTTAGCAATACCGATCTCCCTCCTGGGTTCCTGTGCTTTCACCTTTTATCATACCTTTTCTTTGTTGGCCAGATTTCTTTTGGCAGCCATGGTTTGAGCCAGTTAGTGCGTCATGAGTTAGCTGGGCCTTTAACTTTTGCACATACTGTAAATAGTTGTCAGCTTGAACCCCATCAGGAGACCCCAAAACACACATCTACTGGTAGTCGAGCTTCTCTTCCAAACATCAGGCGGTGGGGAGAATCCAGTGGCATCACTTTTGGTGCAGTTATAAGCATGTACCAGGGAACTAATTTGTTGGCTCCATCAGGCTTGTCCTTTGGGTGCAGGGGTGCCTAGCATATCTAACAAAGTGCGGTTGAAACGTTCAGGCTGTGGGTCCCCCTGGGTGGTAGGAGTGGTTCTGGACTTTCGCACTCCCCACAGAAAAGCATCTCTTTGATCAGGACGACTCTCAAAGTCTCTCCCTTGATCAGAATGGATTCTTTGTGGAGCCCATAAGTGAACAAAAAGTTTTCTACAAGTACTTTGGCTACAGTGGATGCTTTCTGGTCTTTGGTGGGAAAGCTTGGGCATATCTCGTGAAATGGTCAGTGACCACCAGCACATTACTGATATTTCTTTGATCTGACTCCAAACTTAGAAAATCAATACAGACCAGCTCCATGGGTGCACTGGTGGTTATGTTAACAAGGGCAGCCCTCTGGGGCAAAGCTTTCCTCTGTAAGCAGCGACTACAAGTTCGAATGTGTTGCTCCACATCAGCCCCCATCTTAGGCCAATAGAATCTGGATCTCACCAAGTCAAGTGTTCTGTCTATACCAAGGTGCCCCATGTGGTTGTGCAAGGACCTCAATACTGAGTCTCGAAAGGCAGTGGGCAGCACTAGTTGTTGTTTGTCTACTTGTCCCCCCTCTGTCTACTGTTTCTCTGTATAACAGTTTATTGATCAGTTTCAACTTAGGACCTTCTTTGTATAACAGTGCAGTTCTCAAATCAGTGGAGCGTAATTTGGACACATCTTTTCCTGCATAGAGGGCTTCTAAGCTGCTTTGATCATGGGATCGCGGGATTGAGCCGCGTGAATACTGTCATTGTCCAGCTGAGGCAGTGCACCAATGTCTATTGCAGAAAAGTGGCAATAAGCAGCAGGTATGCAATTCTCAGAGGCTCCCAAGCAATCCACCATGCAGTCCACTGCGTCCGTGGACATTTGTTCCTCCCTGTCAAACTTCCCGCAGAGTGCCGAATGTCAGGTTCTGCCAGTCGGACCAATCATTCTGGGAACAGGCCTCGGGAGAGAGCATCAGCATCTATGTGGTTCAGACCTGCTCGATGATTCGAGAGCATAGTCATATGTAGATAATGCAGAAAGCCACCTATGGCCAGTGGCATCCAACTTAGCTGAGGTCTGCACATAGGTCAAAGGATTATTGTCAGTTTTACTAGTATTTTAGCCCCATACAAGTACTCATGGAATTGGTCAACAATAGCCCACTTCAAAGCTAGGAACTCTAACTTATGTACAGGATAGTTCTTTTCGGATGGGGTCAGGCTTCTACTGGCAAAGGCCACTGGTCTCAGGCCATTCTCGTGCTCTTGGTACAACACAGCCCCCAACACAAGCTAGCATCAGTGTGCAGGGCTGACAGGTTTTCTTGGATAAACATAGGCCAGCACTGGAGCATGGGTAAGTTGATATATGATCTCATGAAAAGCAGTCTCACAATCAGGAGTCCAGCAGACCCCAAATACTTCACTCGGATGAAAATACACTCTTTCAGTCTTGAGGATGCTGACTTTAGGTATTTTTGTGGGTTGGGGATACCCTGAGTAAGGTTAAGTAAAGGGCGGATCACTCTTGAATAGTCCTTGATGAAGCGCCGATAATAACCACAGAATCCCAGGAATCTTTGCAGTTCTTTTTAGATTTTGGGCTGTGCCAGGTGGTCAAGGCCTCAACTTTACTTGGTCGGTCTCTATTCCTCGGTGGATACTATGTGTCCACATACTTTACTGATGTTTGAAAAAATTGACACTTATCAATGGACAGTTTAAGGCAAAAGTCCTCCAGTCGGTCCAATACCTTAAATAATCTGCTCTCATGTTCCTCCAGTGAGCTGCCAAACACAATAACATCATCTAGGTATACCAGGCACTCTAGTAAGTTCATGTCCCCCACTGCCGCTCCATCAATCGTTGAAAGTGGCTGGGGCACCTAGAAATCATAGAGGCATCCTCATGAATTCATACAAACAGAGCGGACAGATAAAGGCTGTCTTTTCACGGTCCTCTGGGGCCATCGGGATCTGATAGTACCCACTGCGGAGATCCAGCACAGAGAACCACTTGCTCCCGTTTAGGCAGTCCAAAGCATCCTGAATCAGGCATTGTGTACTGATCAGGGATAGTCCGGCGGTTTAAGGTCGATAATCACACATCCTTACTGTTCCATTCTTTTCCTCCACTACCACAATGGGGAAGCATAAGGGCTTCTGGATTCTTGTATTACACAGCAGCTAACATCTCTTTGCAGATGCCGTCTCCACATCATCTATGTCAGCAGGTGCCAGGCGTCGAGACCTCTCACGAAATGGTCTTTCGTCATGCAGCCGGATATTGTGCTCAGCTTCCTTGCACGCATCCTACATCCCATTCCTTTAAAAGAAAACACCTGGTCTCTCTGGGCAAGCTTCTCACTGATCTTCACTTTCCATTCCAGCTGGCAGCGAGGTCGACGAAATCAAACAAGTCAGGCGTTACTCTGTCATTCTTCCTTGAACTCTTGCTGCTGGGTAGCACTGCAGTGTCTGCACAATGCACATTAACCGAGATGCAACCTCTGTTTACTCGAATGTCTCTTCAGACACATTATGAACTTGGACCATTACCCTTCTGGCATAAGCATGGGCTCTAGCGGGCAAAATACTAGGCTTGACCAGCAGTCCCTCTGGCAATTTCCACGCCTGGATGCATCCAACATTAATATTTTATTCTTAACATCCTTTCTGATCACGGACCTCTCCCTGTAAGGTACACTGGGCATTTAGGCGCCAGGATCAGAGACTCAGGATCCTTCTTCCATACAATTCCGACCGGTTCCTCTGGTTCTGTTTTTCAGCATCTCTCTGTGCCTCATAGGCCTTCTTAATTAAAGTCGAACTCTTAAAGCTCTACTAGTCTTTGACCCCTGTTTTTCATAACACAACTGTGCCAGCCTTCCGAACATAGGAGCATTTGTTCCAATCAACAAAGGGACACCATCATACAGTCCAGTGGGGACACACTGAAGGCTAGGGTCTCTCTACTTGTTGACCCACTCCAGCCAGGTGGGAAAGACAGCAAGTCGGATATACCAGAATAGGGTAGAGCCTTCTCACTTAACCCCCATACATGCAGTCCTTCTAATGGTTGTAAAGGTATGTCTGACAAATGCTTCTGATACCAATCTTGGAACATAATTGTCACTTAGGAGCCACTGTCTAATATAGCTCTTGTAGACACTCCGTTCACCTTTACAGTGGTCTCATGGAGGACCCACTATTCTGGACCAGTCTGGAGGCGGTAGTGGGGGCCTGGGCAACTGACATGCCACAAAGGGCGTGAATTAGCATTTTTGGTGCCCTCACTGGGATCATGTCGTGCACCTCTTAACCACTGATTTCTTCTCGAAGCTCTCCTTGTAGCCTATATGCAACTTTGTCAGTGTCTTTTTGGGACTGGCATTCCCTTTCATGTGCCCATCTTTCCCACAATTATAGCAAAACATACTTTCTGGAGTTTGAGCTGGCCGAGGCGCCACACTGGGAGCCAAGGCGGGGTATTACTAACTGGAAACCTTGGTGCCATCTCTGTCTCGGCGTGATAAGCATTTGGAGACATCTAGTCAGTTTCTCCACTTCCATGGTCAAGGAATCGAGTTCGGAGCTGTTATCAGCAGGAGATACATGGGTGTTACCCCCACCCCATAACGGATGCAGTCGGATATAGGTCAGGGACCCACGTACTTGCAGGCGTGGCCTTCATAAAGGGACTGTTTTTGAATTCCGGATCTCTCTCAACAGTTAAGCCCCATTGTGACATATCTTTTCCTTGTCAGAGCACTCATTGACTGCCAACCTCTGCCCTGAACTTCATGATGGGTCACCCTCAGTCACTGATCGTAGCCGCAGCTATTGGTGCAGGTCCCTCCGAGGTCGTCTTTTCTCAGCTCCTCGAATTTCTCTCATTAACTCATCAGTAGGAGGGTGGGGATTCAGTCGATCTGCCAGGTGTAACTGAAGCAACAGCAGTTCTGAGAAGGGGCAGACTTAGGATCCTGTCAGCCTGGTTCGGTCCAGTTCAATCGCTGGCAAACTACCTTTTCTGAGGGCATTCTTGCAACAATTTTTCCAGCCGAGATCTACATACACAGACAACAACTCCCCTTGGTACTGTTGTGCATCTCTTACTCTCCACCATAGGTCCTCATTAAGAATCTGGGCTCCCCACCCACACATCCAAGGCCTCAAGATGAGGCCTGTGCAGTCGCTTCAGGGTTACTGGCCCGTTTGCTTGCGGATGGTAGCCAGGCAGGACCTCGGGCTCTCACTAACCCTCTTCCGCTTTCACCTTCAGGCATTGCCATTCTAGCACTTGGGGGCAACATAGTCTATCAGGTCTCCCAGTCATCGCCTCCTTGGGGGGTGGGGAGGTGCCAGAAGATCCAACTCGGTAAGAGTCGGTGGACTAATGGCAGGTGCAGAAATAGGAGTCTGTGGGTACTGGTTCAGCCACCATTGTGGCACTGTGGAGCAGGAGAGGGTTGGGAGGAATCACCCCCAGGTGGAAAGAATAGTTTCTTCAGTCCTCCACAGTTTCCTCTCCCAGCAACCATTCAGCAAATTTCTCCTCAAAAGTTTCAGATAGTGGTGAGGCTGATTCCCCAGGTCTTTACACTAGTCTTAGTTATCACTCCAAGCAGTGAGGGCTCCCTCTGGGGTAATGGTCTGTGGCACTTGGAGCTATCTATGGGATCCTTAAACTCTACTAGGGCCAGGAAAGTGTGGGTGAGCAGATTAGCATGCGACCCACCACAGGGTTTGTAAACCTTCCACCTTGGAAAGTACTCCCTGCACAGTGTCCGTGTGATACCCAGGGGATGTCCAGGATAAGCATAACGCATTTTGGGGTCGATCTCCTCCCAGTACACCACTCCACCAGCGGTGCAGCCATACATCGAGTGCCCATTTTTCTTAACAGTGGTTGTAAATATGGCCACTAGAGGACACACAATCCCAGCGGTGAGCCTCCATGATGTAACCCCTAGATGGCGCTATCCCGGGGCTACTACCCCTGCCTGATTTGCCACTAACAGGTTGAGGCCTGGATCAATGGCGGGTGCCTCCACCCAGAGGTCAGGGTTTGCAATAGTTAAACTAACGGGTCACAGCCCTCATGGGACACTGCAACCCCTTTCTTCCCACTAGTGGCCCACACAATATATCAGAATTACCTTCCACAGTATACACTTACACCCCAGGTCTGGTTCCGCACTGGGACCTCCTGTGAAATGAGATACAGTGCAACAATCACAGTACAGTACTTTAACATAGACAAATACCTCCAGGCAGTATAACTTTGCTGAAACAAGCAGCTCTGATTTGTTAGGGGATATAACAAGGACAGGGAAATCAGGTTAATTAGCTTATCACTCTATAATAATCTACCTATGGCTCTGTGCACAGGCCTATCCCTATCAGTTACTGTCCTGGGTACCCAAGCCCTAGTGGCTAGTCCAAACCGTGGCAGCTGGTAGGGGCCCTCACACAGAGAAAGGAGAATTAAACAGTCAGCAGTACAGTAATTCCATTTGATTTAATGTGCAATTCAACAGGAGCAACCCTGAATTAGTACTCCGACCTCCAAATAAGATAGGGTCCTTCAATGTCAGCAGGGCTCACTGAGGTACACAAACCTCTTCACACATCCATATAAAAGAAAGTACTATACCAGGCAGAGGCTGCATCTGTATCCCGATCATAATTACTGCACAATACCGGGAGAACACACAGCAGATTCAGTTCTGACAGACCGAGTGCAATTTTCAGCAATTCTTCCAGTCTTCTACAGGGTGAGCCTGGTTTCTACTCTTCAGAGATCCTTTGATTCTTTTCACAGGACGGATTCAGTCCTAACAAAGCTGTTACAAGCTGCAGACCGGAACTCTGGGCCTTACACACGTTTTTGACTAAAACTGCACACTGAAAAGCACAGGGCTCCTTCCTCTTCACTGCCAAAGCTCAACTGAACTCCAACTGACGAAACCGAGCACTTCCTTTGAGTTCCTCCAGTTCTTGACTGGATTGGCTGTCACTCACAATAGACTGCTGCTGTTGGTCCAAAAAGGCACTGAAGTCTAAACTACATCTCCCAGAGTCACTGCCCATACAATCCTCTTGTGGCTGGCTCAGATTATGAGTCAAGGCATCATTTTAGAGCTAGCTTACCCCACACTGATTGGTCCAGTTCAGCAGTTCAAAACTAGAATGGGAACTAGCAGACACAGTTCTGACTGCAAAAAAGCAGGTTAGACAAACTGTAATTTCATTATTACTCTAAATAATTTCTGGCAAACAGTTACATCTTTCAGATAGGTTCCTTGCACTCCTAGTGACTGCAAAAATGAAGTGAATTGGCAGCAGCTCAGTGGTACTCAGAGAAGCACACAGTCCCCCATACAAACTAATTATGTCTGCAAGCAGACAGCTCTTAAAGAGACAGTACCAGAGGCTCTAAAACACTCACTGATAAATGGCTTAAATGCCAAACACCATTCAGGCTTGAGCATTCTAAGCAAGCTCCTGAAGTCTTTTGGGAACCCCATTTGCAGGGGTTACATATACACACACACACACACACACACACACACACACACACACACACACTCTTTCCCAGAGGTCAGGCACTGTACAAATAAAACCAAAGGATAGCTGTAACATACAATTCTGTGATTTAAAGAAAATTCAATGAGGGTACTGCACCATAAGAGTCAACTTCACAGGGTTTACCACTTTTGTTCAGAACGACCTTGAAGTAACTGGCAGAATGCTCTGAAAAGTGGTAGGGCCAAAAATGCAAGGAGTTAAACTCCCTCTTGCCAGCATCTCCCTTTGTCTAGTTCCTGGATGACCCCCCCCCCACCCGAAGGTGTGGCCCTTTATTTTCATTCATAAAGTTTGACCACTGTGCTTTAATTTAGAAGCCCATGACCCGAGACCACCCCTAGCAACACTACTCAGGCTTTCTCTTTCAAA
The DNA here is from genome assembly GCA_016271365.2 of Neoceratodus forsteri. NCBI lineage: Eukaryota > Metazoa > Chordata > Ceratodontiformes > Ceratodontidae > Neoceratodus > Neoceratodus forsteri. Next base: position 417,762,673 of record JADMNL010000024.1, on the reverse strand, counting down.
AATATCCTCTGGCACCCACAAATAAGAATGACAGTGACACCGTTTACTGCCCATGCTGCATTTTAAGAAGGCAAAGTTCTCCACAGTAATAAATTATCATGATTGCCAATACTGATGAGGCCCGGCTCTTCCACTTATGAAAGTGGCAGGGGCATGGCCATAGTTGTCCCCCGGCATCTATGCAGCAGCACTTGAAATGTGTGCCTAAGTGCCGAGTGCTCTCATATACTATATCGCAGCAGCTACTTCTTCACCTCTGCCTCTTCAAAATGACCATTAAGGTAAGCCCAGTTCTTTGAGACAGAACCGCACTGTAAAGATGACAAAAAAAAAAAAAAACAAACACCACAAACACATGTAAAGTTCATGAATAACCCTACCTTTATTTTCATTGTGCTGGGTGCCAGAGCTGTTATTTCTTTCTGCATTCGGTCAGCGATGCCAGGGTACATGGTGGTACCACCAGACAATACAATGTTGGCATACAGGTCCTTACGGATATCAACATCACACTTCATGATGGAGTTGTAAGTGGTTTCATGAATACCAGCAGATTCCATACCTTTGGGAAAAAGAACCTTCATTGAGATAAATCTACAGCAGTAAAGATGGCGGGGGTTGGGTGGGGAACAAGAGAAAAAGACAACAAGACACCTAGCAGTCCTCCCCCTCAAAAAAACAAAATACAAAAAAAACAAAACAAAAACAGTGGAGAGGGCGCAAATAAGCATGGTATGAACAGTGCCCTTTGCTCTTTATAATTTCTCTCTCAGAGTCCTGCGTTTATTGGAGTTTGGTGACCTGGTGGGCAAACTGAGGCCAATGCCCCTTTTTCAGGTGCAACCCAGAATCAATTGCAGGTAACAGAGATAGTTTATAGTAGGTACAGGTTACACAGATATAACATTAAATTGTAATGTAGTGTGTGATAAGTCATGGAGGAAGGAAGTATTAAGTTACACCAGGGTCAGTGAGGACAAGCACCTGGGGCCAAATATTCAAAAGTTTTCCCAGTGGGCAAAATGACTGCACCCAGTTTGCCTGGGGTTTGTGCCCAAGCACAATATTCAAAAGGGAGCAGTGGCAAACACTGAAAGGGTACACATGCAAGCAGAAAAATATGCAGTGGGCAAAGGGAGGGGAGGGACATAAGTTTTGGTACAGTCGCTATTCAGCACAGTAGCACTGCACAAAGGAATAGGACAGTCACCTTGTACTGTGCAATTACGCAGGGAAGAAGCCAAGCGTACTCAGGCAACCCTAGGGGCTGGAGCCACAGCAGCCAACAACTATGTCAGTGGTTGGAGGTAGCACACCTGCTCCTTTGTGCGTGGTGGTCCCCACGATCTGATACCCATCCCTGTTGGGAAGGATTTTTCCCTGATGGCCAGTGGCCCCCTCTCCACCCAACCCTGTGATCCCCATCCCAGTGGCACCCCCCTCCCGATCGCTCACTGCAGTCATGTCCCTGGTGCATAGTGGCCCTCACACACCCGGGTACACCAGAGCCACCCCTTTATCATAATCTCTAGCGCTGGGAGGGCCCATACGGCTATTGGCACAGCCCTCCTATGCGAGAGGAGCCCAGCACAGCAACTAGCACAGCCCTCCCCTCACCAGCTTGGTCAGCTGCCATACGCAATGACAGAGTGCGTGGGTCCTGTGAAGTCTATGCATGTTCCCTTACAGTACACAGGATGCATGCAGCCTATCACTGCATATGGCAGCTGGCCAAGGTGGTGAGGGAGGCTGTGCCAGTCATCTATGGCAAGGGGGGTGGCAGTGTGGTGTAACCAGTGTGGGTGGTGGGCTGTCAGATGCCAGAGACTTCTTGAAGGTAACTGCAAGGTAACTGCAATGAATGACTGGATGGTGGGGGTGCCACTGGACAACAGGGAAACAAGTCTACTGGGGAAAATGTTTATTTTAATGGAGGGGACAGGGATCAGAATAGGCGAGGCCAGACACAGAAGGGGTGCAAACCTGTCTGCCGCTTCCCATGTAAATGAGCACTGGGTATGTATATGGTCCCTCGGCACCCTTGCATGCCCAATGGGATCATTTGCGTGGTGACGGCTGAATATCACACTGGAGGTTACCAGTGCTATCTGGTCTGGGGGTGTGCATCCCTGCACTTCCCAGATCCATGTCAGGGCAGGGCTAAGTCAACATGTGCTATATTCAGTCAGATAGCAACCGTGCACTATCTGACAGAATACAACATCCTTAGGGTCATTGGCAAGGCAAGTGCAGCAGAAACCTTTGCACTCTACCTGCCCTTTTCCAATATCAGACCCCTGCCATCATGGAGGAGAGTCCTGAGAGTACTCTGGAAGGTTGTGAGGGAGCAGCAGCTCTGAATAAAGAGGGTGCTATACTGCCTGTACTATCTACACGATAACACCTCTGTGGGTCCCATAAAGTCAGCACTTGCTAAATGTTTGGGCACTGTTAGAATCGGGTGGGGTGAGAAGGTGAGGCAGTATAGCGCAGTGGTCTAAGGCTCTGAGCTGCAAATTTGGTGACATCCAGCAGACCAGACCTGGGTTTGAATCCCCAGCTTCCACTTGTATACTGTGACCCTGAGCAAGTCACTTAACCTCCTTGTGCTCCCAGGTCGCTCCTGTAAAAAAGCTTTCAGCTTAGTGTGCTATACCTGGTTAAACAACTAAATAAAAAAAGAAGAGACAGAAGAATGGGCCTTATGCAACAGCACAGGGGAGCCCTCATACATTACATGCTTTAGAGGAACCCATCTCCCATTCACCCCCATCACAGTCCCTAGTTTGAGATATTTACCCAGGAAGGATGGCTGGAAAATGGCCTCTGGACACCTGAATCGCTCATTACCAATGGTGATCACCTGCCCATCAGGTAGTTCATAGCTCTTCTCCAGTGAGGAAGATGAGGCAGCAGTGGCCATCTCCTGCTCAAAGTCCAGGGCAACATAGCACAGCTTCTCTTTGATGTCACGCACAATTTCTCTTTCTGCTGTTGTGGTGAAGCTGTAGCCTCTTTCTGTCAGGATCTTCATGAGGTAGTCTGTCAGGTCACGCCCAGCCAAGTCCAGACGCAGGATGGCATGGGGCAGTGCATAACCCTCATAGATGGGCACAGTGTGAGAGACACCATCACCAGAGTCCATAACGATACCAGTGGTACGACCAGAGGCGTACAGGGACAACATAGCTTGAATAGCAACATACATGGCTGGGGTGTTGAAGGTCTCAAACATGATCTAGAGGGAGAAGAAAGAAAGAATTTTTTTCTTTTTCTGCAATAAACAAGTCTTGTCTCAACCCATGCAGTAAGACATGCCAATATGCAAGACAATTGTGCGGAAGAAATAAGACTGTAGGTAGAAATAGCACAGCAGAAGGGGAAAACAAAAATGAGAAGAAACCTTAAGACTTCAAGGAATGGTCCTTTGATCTTTCATGTAGTTGGTAAGCAGGAACAATGATGGCTTCTACTGCACCCTTCTAATTTCCATTAGGATTTAAAGCAGTAGTGCAATGAAAATGGGTTAAAATTTGACCCCACCTTTTTTCTTCCTAATTGATGCCAGATGTCTTCCACTTTATTTCGGTGGTGAAATTCTCAGCTTTCATTGTCATTTAAGAATTTAATGAACATTTTAAAGTATTTATTTCTCAAGAAAAAAAAAAGATGGCCACCTCATTTTTGCACAGAAACAATGCTGATGACCCGAGGAGAGTAAGGGTCCAGACAATAATGCAGATATACAGTACACAGCACTGGAAGCACTCAGAAAACCCAAATCAACAGTTCTGCCAATATTTTTTATAATCATAGCAGAAAATTAGCTTTTTGGAACAACATTTTTCGTTGCACTGCTGCTTTAAATGTAAACAAAGGTACTTACAGAGCAGGTGTTCAGTGTTCTCTCCCCAAAACATACTAAAGCTCACCCGTCTCCATCTTGACCAACTAGCACATAGGCAGAGACATTCAAATGGGTTGCACCAGTGCAACACCAGAAATGCGCCCTGGGGCAATATTCAAAAGTAGGAATTGCACAGTGCAATTCCCTGGGCACAAAGATAATGTAGGCGGCATATCTCCAGGGGGCGTGCCCATGCATATGTGGCACATCCAGATAATCAGCCAGGGATGTGCGGTGCATGTGCTGGCACAATCCAGAGATATGCCGCATACCTGGGCTCACAGTGGAGCCCATAAAAACTGGCTCAAGTGCTAGCCACCCACAGGTGGGCAGCTGTAGTGCAGTCTTGTAACACAGCTGCCAGCCATAGGTGTTAACCCCCACCAATGTGCTGTCCTTGCACACACACACACCGCACACACACACCACCATTTCAGCCTGGTGGTCAGTGGTTCCCCTCTCCCAATCCCGAGTGCTGTGAAACAGCCATTACAACTCCCTGGCAGACTAATGGTACCCCCCCCACACAGGACCCCAGCCCACCCAACTCCCCTCAATGGGTGGACAGCATACCCACTCGCATTCCTCACGGCTGCCCGAATGACAGCTTACAGTATGAGCTGTAAGCTCATTAGTCTGAGCTTGCAGCTCATACTATAAGCTGTTATTCAGCAGGCAGCCACGAGGTATACGGTGGGTATGCCAACCACTGATGACGGGCAGCTGGTTGGGCTGGGGGGATCCTGTATGAGTGGGGAGGTTGGGGTACCACTAGACTGCAAGAGAACTGTAACTGCAGTTTTCACAGCAATCAGGGATTCGGGTGAGATGGGGGGGTACCACTAGACTACCAGGGGAATTACAGATGGATTCATGTGGCGATCGGTGGTACGGGATGAGGATGGGGTACTACTGTGGTCCCTGGTACAGGGACCGCATGCTGTGCAGGGCACCAGGTGCATTTCACTGGCCAGCCCTGCACAAACACATGCAAATAGCCCCGTTTGCACCTTGCATGCATTATGGCCCCATTTGCATATTGGTGTCTGAATATCAGAAATTTGTGCACGGCGTGTCTGATGCACTGGAGTATTTCCCCATTCCTGGTATTCAGACCTGTCGGGGGTGGGGGGGTGCATCAGTGCATTGTATTTGTGTAGTGTGGATTATTTGTTATATTCAGAAGAGATGCGCCATGGCACATCTCTGTTCAATATATCCCTTAGTTGCTCCAGCGCACTCCACTACTTGCGCCATTGCCAAGCACAGCTCTGAATAGCTGGCCCAGAATTTTATTTTTTTTTTGCTTGCTGTATTGAGAAGGAAAAATGCTTGTGAAACTACTCCATGGAGCCTGCAGTGAAAACAAAAACAAAATGCTCCAACTTGCTTAGTCGGAGACACGCCCCCAAGCAAACATTTTGTGACATTGGTTATAGAAGAGCGCGGTGGCGTGCTCCGACTAATGGGGCAGTTTTTAAAGTTATTACACACCACACACACACACACACACTTTTGACTCTTGATTTTGACAAAGGAAGGAAGGCCACCACTCAACAACAAGGACATTTTAGTTGAGCGGTGGCCTTGCCTTGTCAAAATTGGCACTCAAAAACTGGCCCCATTATGGTCTTTGGAGCATGCCCCTGATTTTCTTGTACAGACGTCACAAAATGTGCTAGCTTGAGGGAGTTTCTCCGGCTGAAGTTTGAGCATTTTTGCTGCGGGCTCCATGGAGCAGTTTAACTAGCATTTTTTTTCTTTTAATACAGCAAGCAAAAAATTAAACAGCATGTGAATAACTGAACCCGTCTGTTGTGAAAATCTGCCCGACTCCATTGTGAAGGACATGACCCGACTCATGCAAGTCATCCTGCAATTTGTTGATGTTTCAGTGCTCTAAAGCCTGCACTAGTTATACTGTATTAGTCAGTACTATTGCTGTTCTCTGCAGTCCCTGTGTTCTTGTCTTATGCCGGCCATGAAACTTTAAGACATAGCAACTGTCCTGCTGTTTTCTGTAGTTTAAAGAGGATAAGTGGATTCACAAATGAAGAGGGGGAGGTACCTAAACCAAACAATAGAAACACTCTGGATACAGAAGTTGATACCAACCCATTTACAGAAGAAAGGGTTCTGAAAGAACTCTTTAAACTGAAGGTGGGCAAAGCAATGGGACCTGATGGGATTCATCCCAGAATTCTAAAAGAACTAAGGGTAGAACTAGTGACACAACTGACTACCCTCTTTAACAAATCATGGGAGGATGGGGTGGTACCTGAGGACTGGAGGAGGGCAGATGTGATTTCACTTCACAAAAGTGGGAGCAGGGCGGAAGCAGAAAACTACAGACCTGTTAGTTTAACCTCAGTGATAGGGAAAATGATGGAATCACTTCTGAAGGAAAGAACTGTCGAGTACCTAGAGGCCGGAGGGGCACAGGACCCAAGGCAGCATGGATTCACAATGGGAAGGTCATGGCAGATGAATCCAATAGATTTCTTTGACTGGGTGACCAAAGTAGTAGATCAGGGAGGGGCTGTGGACATGGCCTACCTAGACTTTAGCAAGGCATTTGACACAGTCCCACACAAAATATTAATATACAAGTTAGCCAGCCTGGAGTGGGTCCAAAGATGGTAACCTGGGTAAGGAATTGGCTGGAGAACAGGACACAGGGGTAATAGTAAATGGAGTCCACTCTGCCACTCTGAAGAAAGGGGGTTATTAGTAGGGTACCACAGGGCTCAGTACTGGGACTGGTCCTCTTCAATGTCTTCATAAGCGACATTGCAGAGGACTGGAAGAAAAGTATGTCTCTTTGCAGATGACACAAAGATCTGCAACAGAGTTGCAACACAAAGGTAGGGTGGAAAAGGATGAGAAAGGACTTGGCAATGTTGGAGGAATGGTCAAATGTATGGCAGCTTACACTCAATGCTAAAGTGCAGGTAATGCACCTGGGAAACAAAACCCAGGGGAAGAGTACACAATGGGGGGTGAGATACTAGCAACAACAAAAATGGAAAGGGACCTGGGGTAGTCATATCAGATGACCTAAAGGTGGGCAAGCAATGCGAGAGGGCAGTAAGGAGGGCTGGGGGATACTGGGATGCATAGGGAGAGGCATCACCAGTAGAAAACAGGAAGTTGTTATCCCTCTGTATAGACAGCTGGTGAGACCCCATCTGGAGTACTGCATGCAGTTCTGGAGACCTAATCTCCGCAAAGACATAAACAGGATGGAGAACAGTCCAGAGGAGGGCAACTAAAATGGTGCAGGGCTGCACGGAAGACACATGAAGAGACTTAAGGAGCTTAATATGTATAGCCACGAGGAAAGGAGGGAGAGAGGGACATGATAGAAAGCGCTCAAGTACCTCAAGGAATCAACAAAGTCCAAGAGGGTAGCATCTTTCAGAAAAAGAGGTGTGCAAGAACAAGGGCACAGTTTGAAGATGGGGGTGGCTCAGAGGTAATGTAAGGAAGAATTTTTCAGAGAGGGTTGTGGATGCATGGAGCGGCCTTCGGAGAGGTTGTGGAGTCAAAAACAGTGGTGGAATTCAAGCATGCATGGGACAGTCATAAGGCAATTCTAGGGGGTGGGGGTAGGAAGAAGTAGGCTGTTGGTTAACTAGGATCTGCCACTTATCCAGTAGGTAAGGAAATGGGCAGACTGGGTGGGCCAAGCGGTCCTTATCTGCCATCAAATTCTATGTTTCTCTGTTTCTAAGAGTTAAAAATAAATAAATAAATAAATAAAATGCTTCTAGAGAATACAGGGACTTCCACAAGATATGCAACGGAACTGAATGAAGGGTATAATTTCTGCTGGCTTGCGCGCATATGCATCATCAACTCCCATGATTGAGTAGGTCATGACCTTCACAATAGACAAACAGGTTTTCACACCAGGACGAAATAGAGTGAAGTAACCTCATTTGTGTTTAAAGCAGGGGATGCAAGTCAGGGAATCACTGTTCATGCCTACAAACTTACGAAGGTTTACAAAACAAGGGCATTCACTTACAGGTGGAAATGCCAGAACAGGTAGAGCCCTGAAAAAGTTTGAATAAATACTAGATGTAGACATGGAAGGAAAAATAAAATGACAGAAGTGAAGCTGGACTAGTGTAATAACTGGATACATATTTATACCTGTGTCATTTTTTCTCTGTTGGATTTAGGGTTCAATGGAGCCTCTGTAAGCAGGACAGGGTAATCCTCGGGGGCAACACGGAGCTCATTGTAGAAGATGTGGTGCCAAATTTTCTCCATGTCATCCCAGTTGCTGACAATACCATGTTCAATTGGGTATTTCAGGGTTAAGATACCCCTCTTGCTCTGTGCTTCATCACCTACATAGCTGTCTTTTTGTCCCATCCCAACCATGACACCCTGTAAAGAGAAAACATTACTGTACTGAAAAACACCACATTTATATCAATGCAGAGATCTTAAAGCCACAGTAATTTTTTTTTTAACCTTATGCTTATGTTTATACTCCTACTGCTTCCTCTCTCTACTCTCTCAGACATCCCGTCACTGTACCCTCTGGACATTGCGGTCTGTCCCTAGAGTACCTGTGGTTCCACTAGCCTAGGTACCTGGATAACCCCCTGGGTGGGGTGAGGAGGGACACCCCCCTCTTACCTCCCCAGAACCAGCATACTCTGTCATGGATCCAGTACATCAGGATCAGCCACTACGATCCAGAGACATGTGCAGAGAGAGGTGTCGTCGCCTAGGAGAGAGGATTATTTCCTTGTTCCCCTACATGTCGGTGTGCAATGGGGGCCAATGAGCTAGGAGGCCTGCCGAGACGTGCCTCCCGCTCCGCCCCTGTCGACGTCTGCCCAGTCAGTTAGCTGCTACCCCCAACTACCGCACCTTCCACCCGGGCTCCCCTAGATGGCGGTATTGCAGAGGGAGCGTGCAGAAGACCCCCCCAGAAAAGGAGAGCAGCCATCGGGTGCTTTATCCTTCTCCCCACCAGCTGATCCCCAGCACCCCAGGCTCGTTCCCGAACCCAGGTCACCGGTGTGGTACAAGGTAAGGCCCTCACTGCCACCAGGCCAGCGGCAGCCACAGTATTTTTCATTTTGTGCATTTTGTTTTATAATGTATTTGTCAAAAATCAGCAAAGGGCCGGCCAGGGGGAGAGGATGGAGCATCCATGGACAGCCCTCCTTCTCCGGGGGCAGGGAGGGACTGCGCTCAGTGCTGGAGAACCCCTAGCAGGCTTGGAGTTCCACTGCAACCAGCGTCAAGCTGATCCAGGAGGCGGGCAGACTCTGGGCGTCATTCCACGTCCCGCCTCCCAGAAAAACACAAAAATTACTGCTGCCCATCTGTCTTTGTGAAGCCCTGCCCTAGCCTCGATTAGCCTCCTGAGCTGGGGCTCCCTGACTAGTCCCAGTTTCGTGGCACTGGTTGGGGAGCGGTGCCACAACCCCACCCTCTCGGGGGCAAGCCAGGGGTGACAGAGGGAGTCACCAGCAATGAAGGAAGTGGAGGCTCAGGGCGCCATGAGCAGGGCTGATATCCCGATGGCCAGAGCAGTGCAGAAAAGAATAGGAAAAAAAAATCAGCAATACCAATATCTTTGCATTTCCTTTCATTTCTGACTCGAGATGCCCCCTTGCAATGGACACCATGAAGAGAAAAAGAGAAAAATTAAAATCTGGAAGTGGTGCAGTACTACTTACCAGATGCACATGCTAGCACCAATATACTACAGCCACGATATAAATCCAGTTAAAGATCTCAATGGAAATTTTTGTTTAAACATTGCAAGCGGCAGGCATCTTATCAGTGCTCATGTGGGTTAGCTTACAGAATTATGCAGACATTCCACTTCTGGTAGTAGTACAGTCACTTCCAACAGTGGCAGGTATTACTAAATTGGAGCCTTTCCCCTCTAGGTCACTGGTTCAAATTCAGCCTAGGTTGGTAGTTGCCAAAATCCATTGGCAGAGGGCCGTTTATTGGCCTTTGTGACATGAGTTGTGGTGGTCTCAGTCTAGTTCCCAGTGGACACCCCACAACTGACACTCATGGTAGTCTCACGAGGTCAGTAACTGAGTGGGCATGAAATCTGAGCTACCCTCTCACCTATGTGGTGGCCCCTACGTAACCAGGTTGAGGCACACTAGTGGAGCAGTGTGGGAAACTTGCACTGTGCTGTACACATAAAGTGGATACAAATGGCGTCAGTTTTATCAGTGCTGTCAATATGGCACCTTCCACAAAACACATTCACACATAATCATTGAAAGGTGTCAGCAGAAGTCTTCAAGTACATCTTGTCTGTCAGTTTTTCAAGCCACATCATACCAGCCCACTCTGTTAGTAGGCTGAATGTCTACCCCCCGTCACCTCTCACCATCTCAGCACACAGTTTCATCTTTCTACCACCCTTTGTATAGTACTTACATCCCTCCCCAAATCTACCCATCACTGGTTTAACACTTGTGTATCCTAGTTTCCAATCCCATACCACTTAAAACTGGTCATACAATCTTCCATTTCAGATAATGCAGAGATGTGATCCTGCATCCTGTTTGTAGCCCACCTGTGGACAGATTTTGCAGTCTCATGTGTGGTCTTCCTAGTGATCCCTAGAGGGGTAACTTATATCCATTATCTGAAGTGAAGATTATATGATGACTGTTTTTTCAGTTGTAAACAGTGTGGGATGGACTACAGCAGTTCTGTACCCCCCCAGCCCATCTGTAAAGAGTAAAATACCGTGGCTTTTTATGCATTTGATCTTTTTCCATTCTGTGAATTTGATCTTTTCCATTTACAGGTCAGTCTATAGCCCCAAAAAAAAAAAAAATATACATGTACAAACCATGACACCCTGATGTCTTGGGCGACCAACAATGGAGGGGAATACAGCTCGAGGGGCATCATCACCAGCAAAGCCAGCTTTGCACATACCAGAGCCATTGTCGATGACAAGTGCGGCAACTTCGTCTTCCATTTTATCTGCATGAAAAAAAAAACAGTCTAAAACTACCATCAGCTTGCTAGTTTATCAATCTCAGTAGCTTAGTGTTGCTAACCCTATCTGGTTGCCAAAGAGTGCTGCCTGGAATACAGGAGGTTTTAGCCAAAGGCAACTAAGATGACACTACTCTGGGGCCATAGCCGTTAAAAAGGAAAGCTGTGGCTTGGTGCTCAGCCAACCAACAAGTTCAAGGAGTCTGCACTGCTGGAGAAGGTGGAGTTGTCTTTTCCCTGTGCTGGAGCCTCATTCTCAGTCACAAGGGACTGGTGCAAGCATGCTGCTCCTTAGAGACCCCAGAGCTATTCTCAAAGGGGGTTGCAAACTCCTCCCACACATTTGTAAGTCACTGCGAATTTGCACTGGAGGGATGGGGTCGGCATGCAAGTGCCAGCAGAGCCACATTTGCCAAGCACGGCAACCCTTGTTTTTACAGTCACATTAGTGACGCATGCTGGTAACATTTTTATTCAAGCAGCTGGCAGTAGTGCAATGCAGAACCAAAGAGCCAGTAGGGGCAAAGATCAGCAAGGGACTAGACCAGCAGATAGTGACTCCACAGGATGCAAGAACTGCATTTGACTTTGGGAAGGGGACCAGGAGAGGCCCACAAAAATGAGGGACACATTCAACACATGGCAGGGGTCACACTTAACTTTGTTTTTTTGTACTGGTCCAGCTGAGAAAGTTGTACCGGTCTGCAGTGCTATTTACAGTTCTCACAAGCTATAATGGAAAAGTTATCGGGGAGGAAACAAAATTTACTTACTCTCCTCAACCCTTTCCAATTGCTTTCCGTTTTCCAGTGGTACCCTCTCCCCCCCAGCCTCTTAGTTTCTCCCTGGTGTCCAATGGCATTTCCTCCCTATAAGTCCTCCTGTCCAGTTGCACCTCCTCTCCTTCCCCATACAGTATCCCCATTCTCCAGTGGCACCTGCTTCCCATTCCATTAAGTTCTCTCTGGTACCACTGGTACCCCCACCCACAGGAGTACCCCAACACCATTTGACATGGAACCTTTGTAAAGAGCTCTGAGCTCAAGGGCATGATCCGAATCCCTAAATAAATAAATAAATGTATAAAACACCCTGGTCCTCGATGACGACTGGCAGAAACCCTCTGCTCACCCCTCAGCCAACTGCTATCAAAGTGCACACTAGCAATACAGTAAACAAAAAAATAAAAAATAGAAAAAGTTAATTACCCACCACTACCAATCTTGGACCCACCACTCTCCCTAGTCAAAACTAACCTCAAGGTGATAAGTTATCAGTATTAAAAACAAAAATACATAAACACACACACACACACACATACTGAAGCCGCTTGCCACTGATCCTACCTTAAACAATCTCATTGCCTGGCCTGAATGCTGGCAGTCTCTCCCAGCAGTGTAGCAATACAGTGTGAGGAGATTGCTGGCATTCGGCATGGCGGTGTGCTGCTTTTCTTTCTTTCTAATACTTGTCAAGTTAAAGCTGTGGGCAAGTTCTTTTATTACAGTCATGGGTGGCGGTTCTGAGATGGGTGGGAGGCCTTGCCCAAACAAGAAAGTCACGTTGAGTCAACACTCACCCCAGGCAGCTTTCACTATGCCCGGGCCAGTAATGCTGAAGTCTACTACTGACTTGGCAAGGGGTGGCTGGGTGCATGACAAAGACAGTTGTTCCTGTAACTATGGCCTCTGTCCATGTACTAGGTCCATGGATGTCCAGTGTTTAAGAGTGTGTGTGTGTGTTGGGGAGGGGATCCCCCCCAATCAACCAGATTACTGTTCAAATGGTTTTACTCTGCTGCTTGAACAGTATGGGTTCAACTGAACAATAGTCATTATTTTTCTCATTTTATTTTTTTATTATTTTAATTATAATATAAATATATACCCAGTGGATCAGTGCCCCACACATACAAATATTTGTAATGAACCTTGGTGTTGCACATCAAGTGTTTACACAAATGGCGTACAATCTTGTGGGCACTCATTAGCACCCCAACATAACTGCTGCAACCCCCAGTCCAGCCCTGGCAATCAACAGTGACTGAGAAATGGGCCCTCAGCATGTCACAAAGAGCCCCAATACACAGACCACTAATTAGTATTTTAAGTTTAAAAAGGCAGACCCAACAGTACAAGCACTCAGCAACACCTCCCCCACCAAATCAGCCAAACTAGGAACCCACACTCATCTGGCAACCCACCAGCCCAACTTGCATTTGCCAGCCCCCTCCTTAGTTTGTACTCAGTAGTTACACCCCTGTCAAATTACAAATTTCCCAGTCAAGAGCCCTGGGCTGCACCCTAAAAAGACTTTAGTCAGTGTCTTAACACAAACAGTTACAAAAAAAGTTTCATTGGCACTGTTGCCATCACTACCATTTTGATACCAGTACTGTATAGTTACTATTTAAGCAGATGCAGGGACTTTGTTCCAGTGGGCTTACCTAGTGACCAAAACACACACACACACACACATGATGTATAGAGCATATTGGGTTCCAATGAGTTGCACACACTTGTCCAATTAATTGGGAACCCTGTACAGTGCATACTGAAGTCCCAAGGAGTGGCACACCCCAGCCCCATTTCTAATTGGGAACCCTGTACAGGGCACATTGAAGTCCAAGGAATGACACAGGCACACCCCTGGCTCCATTCCTAATTAACTGGGACCCATGTACAGTACACACTGAAGTCCCAAGGAATGAGACATCCACAGCCCCATTTATAATTTAACTGACACCCCTCTGCATAAGGAGGCAGAGTGCTCTAGTGGTTATGAATACCAGATTGGTAACAAGGAGATCAAACTACACTACAGGCAGCACAGAAGTTAATGAATAAATTGTTTCCCAGTGGTCCTGTCCACCAGCTGCTGTAGGTCGGTAGCAGCAGGACACAACTAAAAATGTTGTATTTATGCTGGGACAGTTGTAAAACATTCCCTCCTTGCAGACAGGGGCTACCCCCCACCCCCCAAAAAAAATAAAATAATTGGGAACTCAGTAACTAGGGCTATGATCAGTCCAAAGTCAAATGTGCCCTCCAAGTCAAGGAGTTTAACAGGATGCTAGATACCCAAGTAGAGTCAAAACTGCAGCCCCACCCCAATCATGGAGCTCAACAACAGGGCTACAAGCATCCCATCCAAGTAACAAATGCACCCCCTTCCCATCACACAAGCAGCCCCCACCCCCAGTAATGGATTTCATAACAAGGGCTGCACTGCTTACAGTTCTGTTAAATTTAATGCGATTGCCAACTCGATCACTGCCAACTTTGTATCCCTGTGCTGCTGTTTGGGAGCATGCCAGGGTCACCCCTGTAAAAGGGCACCGTATACCTCTCAACTCCATGACATATAAAGTTAGTGTTAAGGAATGTTTCTGTCAAGTTAGGTCAAGTATTTAATAGTGTATAAGACAAGAAATAGCTCTAACATTGCTAGAGACATCAAGGATCGAGGTGTAACAGCGCTGTGTGAAATTCTTTGCAGTTGAGAGGTAAGAGACACTGTCCTAGTTGATTTGGCTCACACAGTTACCAAGTCAAAATATCACCCCCAACCCCATAACCAACCAGCAGCCCTGCACAAACTCTTGTCATCTGACACCCATCAAATCGGTCTCTAACGACTGCAAACACAGCAACCGTTACTACTCCCGGTTCCCCTCCATGCATACCTCTCAGCTGCTATGAATTTCACACAGCGCTAGGATTTTCACACTCAAATTCCCCCCTTGCTCCGCATAGGTTTACTAATTAAGCAATAAGGCACGACAGGGTGTGTGTTATTGTGTATTGTGAAGCACGAGGCGAAGCCGAGTTCTTCCACCACCCCAGGAGTGACGTTATTACACATTACACACACCCTGGAGTGCCTTATTGCTATTATACAATGGCTCGATGTATACAAAATAAAAAAAATTTAAAAAATGTTTTTAGTATATTTTTAGGGAGTTTCTTAGAGAAGAGAAAAAAACACTCTATGAATAAAGCAAGCAAAGCTAATGCTAATCAATGACAGTGTGTTACTGTAATATCAGCGCTGTCTCAGGCACACGCTGACCAATCAGAATCCAGGATTTTTTCTTGCCATTGTATAATGTTCCTTACAATGGCAGAGCTATTTCTGGACACACAAACTATGACATCATTAAACTAAGTTGATAGAAACATTCCTTATCACTAATTATATAGGTCCCACCATCTGTAGACATATTATCGTTCAAAATAAGAACATGCTACATTCTGGCCCTTTGCTATGATTTGTGAAGGCCAGTGCTATGGTTTTAATGCTGAGAGGTATACTCCGAAAGGTTACCACCTGTCCCTAGTTTGCAGGACAGTCCTGATTTGGACAGCTGTATCCTGTGAAAAACATGAAAAATACTTATCCTGACATTATAGTAGAAAAATATTTTCAAACTTTCCTCTAAATGTTGCAAAAACTATAGTACCTTAACTAAAACACCTTAAAATTATAAGAAACACAGGCACACCTAAAAACTGTGACACTTAGTCTTAAGTTTGATTATTTAGAGAAAAAGAGTCTATTGCATTGGCTGAGGTTAAATAGTGTCCTTAGAAAAATCATGTTTCAGCAAGAAATGTCCCACTTTTGGCTTCTTAAAAGGTGGCAACCCTAACCTGGTCTCCCGGTTCTCCTCCACGTTTCATGGGCTCCAAAGGATTACGTGGCTTGTAAAATACACCGTATGAACCATCACCGAGAGTAACCCAGTTAGTCCAAGGTACCACAGGTTTCGCCACTGGCCTCTTCTCTGCTCCTGCGGTACCACAATTGTTCGCCCCTCCCCCCAGCAAGCGTCACAACCACCAGAAAACCTCGCCACAAGCCGCTTGGGATGCTCCTCGCTCCCTCCCTCCCGGCCCTCATTTACCTGCGGCTCAGGTGGAGTCTTTGGGTGCTTTCAGGGATGCCTGCTTACAGCTGGTGCCAAGTCGCTGTCGCTGGCTCAGTGACTCTTCCCATTCACGCCCCGGCCTCTTATAGTTGCTGCTGCCTGGTACTGCCCGCCACAGCATACCCCTCATGCTGCCCAGACACCCATGGCCATCTATGGGCATGGATCTGGAGCTCGCCGCCTCACTGGCTCATTCACCTCATCAGCTGGAGGGACAAAGGTGAGGTTGGCCGGCAAGCCCGGGTCCCCGCGACGGTAAGGTGTTTCCGTGACTCATGGTTAATAGATGGTGAAGGTTGTCTAGGTTTCTTTCTTTTCAGGTGTGCTGCGCAGTGGGCTAGATTCACGGCAAAGGTGTATGCACTAGGCATACCCACTGTCCACATTAGTGTACAATATTTGTAAAGAAACGGTTTGGAACCATATGCCTTTTTTGTAAGATATTTTGAAATGTCTGATTTAGTGTTGGCTGGGGTTACCACCTGTCCTGATTTTCGCAGGAAAGTTCTGATTTGGGCAGCTGTGTCCTGCAAAAAATATGAAAAATACTACATGTCCTGACTGTATAGTAGAAAACCTATTTTCTAACTTGCCCTTTAATGTTGCAGAAAACTGTAATACTATTAATACCGCAACTAAAATACCTTAAAATGATAAGAAAGAATAGAAACAACTAAGAAACTACAATACTTAGCCTTAATTCTGATTATATAGAGCAAACAAGCCTGTTGCATTGGTCGAGGTTACCTACTGCCCTTCAAAAAATCATGTTTCAGTAACAAATGTCCCACTTTGGGCTTCTTAAAAGTTGGTGACCCTAGTGTTGGCTACTGAGTAGTGTCTGTGTTTAAATTTGTGAGGCCAGCTATTCAAGTCAGTCTGGGGTTGTTGCCCATGCTAATTAGGGTGTTGTGCCCGATTCATGGGTGGGGTATATATAAACCCAGATCCCCACCCAATCTTGGTCAAAACCCATTGGTGCCTGAGCGCTAACAAAGTGCTGTGCCCATACAAATGAGGCTGTCTCTTCACATAGGGGTGTGGCAGCAAATTCAGAGGTTTGAATGCCAGATGGCACATAAGGTTTTAGTGGCAGGCAGCGGTACTGCAACTACCTGTCGCTCCCTCCCGCAAACCCCATCCTGGTGAACCACTGAACGCCCTAGTGTTTAGTGGCATCATCAGATCACCCACTTATGAAGATATGAAAAATGCCAGCAGATACAGGCACTAAGGTCTATCGAGTCTGCTTGAGTGTGCAGTAATCAGTGTTTTACTCTGCAGCGCCCCCCCCGATACAGTAATGACCTTACCCTGGCCTTGTCCCACCCCCTCTTAAAACTGCCCACCAACTTTAATGTTACCACCTCCTCCAGCAGTGCATCCCACCCATCCACCACCGTTTCTGTGAAGTAGTGTCTTCTCATTTCCCTCTTGAACCTTCCCCCTCCAATCTCAGACTGTGCCCCCTAGTGTTTCTCCCACCCTTTAATCTAAAAATTCCCTCTGTACTAACCCTGTTTATGCCCTTCATATATTTGAAGGTTTCGATCATATCCCTGTATCCCTTCGGTCCTCCAGGAGTACATGTTGAGCTCCCTCAGTCTGTCCTCATGGGTTTGTCCTCCATTTCTGTGATCTTCCTGGTTACTCTGTGCTGTACTCCTCCAGCAGCTTGACATCTTTCTTAAGTAGGGCCACCAGAACTGCACTCAGTACTCCAGGTTTGGTCTGACTAGTGACCTGTACAGTGGTAGGATAACCTCCTCCTCCTTGAGGTGATTCCCTGGTAATACACCCCAGCATCTTATTAGCCTTAGCTGCTGCCTTCCTGCACTGCACTGAATGGTTCATTTGCCCTGTGATTACCACCCGAGATCTTTCTCCTCCTCCATCTCCTCCTCCGTGAGTGGATAACTGTACCCCAAGCCTGTAGCAGAACTTTTGGTTTCTGGCTCCCATGTGCAGAACATTTCACTTCTTATGCTTGAAACC
The DNA here is from genome assembly GCA_016271365.2 of Neoceratodus forsteri. Lineage (NCBI taxonomy): Eukaryota > Metazoa > Chordata > Ceratodontiformes > Ceratodontidae > Neoceratodus > Neoceratodus forsteri. The sequence goes on along the minus strand of JADMNL010000024.1, from coordinate 417,744,833 downwards.
CAGCTGCCATGTGTCCAACCAGCATTCGAGTTTATCCAGGTCCTCCTGCAGTCATAGCCAGCCCTCTGTTGTCCACCACTGCACCGATCTTTGTGTCATCTGCAAATATACTTATTTTATTGCTAACCCCAACTGCAATGTTGGCAGTAAAGATGCCAAACACTAGACCTAGCACTGAGCCCTGTGGAACCCCTCTTATTACAGCCCTTGCAGATGAGATCCCCCCCCCACAACAACCCTCTGCTGCCTATTCCGCAGCCAGTTTTTGACCCACTCCACCATCTTCTCCCCTACCCCTAGATGACCCAGTATGCTAACCAGCCTCCCATGTGGCACAGAATCAAAGGTCTTGCTGAAGTCCAAGTATAGGACATCCACTGCCTGGCACCTGTCAATTCTCTTTGTTACCCAGTTGTAGAAGTCAACCATGTTTGTCTGGCAGGATCTACCCAAATCAAACCCATGCTGCCTGCTGTCCTGGATACCATTCTCCTTCAGAAAGGCTACCAGCCTTTCCTTTAGGATAGACTTCATGAGTTTCTCCATGATGGAAGTGGGGCTGACTGGCCTGTAGTTCCCTGGCTCTTCCTTGGGCTCACTTCTATGGATGGGCACCATATGCTCTGATAGTAGAAACATTCTTTTGTTTGTCTAGTGACACCCTCTGCCTTTCATTCACCCACCCCGGTAGTTCAAACATTCTCCCTGGTGTCTAGTGGCACCCCACCATGCAATCACCCACCCCAGTAGTATAAACTTTCTCCTTTGTGTTTGGTGGCACCCCCCACCCTCTGATCACCACAGTGCCCTTGTGTCTAGGGACCCTCTCCACCCTCTGATCCACTGGCCTCATAATGCAGACACAGTCCATGGTGGCTAGTAGTACCCTCCTGAAAGCTCGTCCATGTAAGGCTTTGATAGTCCTTGGTGTCCACTCCCCACGACTGCTGGTCACCAACTGGACCAGTGAATGATGGTGGGTCAGCAGCCCCCCACACTGCCCACACACAATGTACAGCCCAGCCAACCCACCCTGTACCTGTGCAGCCGGTGTCCTGCCAAAAGCCCATGACGACAACTGGCATAGCCCTCCTCTTCCCTCCTTGACCAGCTGCCATATAGGAGGACGGGGAGTGCATTTACAGTATACAGTATACTGTATGCACACACCTTGTCCTCCCATACGGCAGTCGGCTGAGAAGGTGAGAGGAGGGCTGTGCAATCTCTGTAGCTCCACGCACTGCACCACCTTCACAGGTATGTTTGTTTTGGCTGGCTGGTGTGCTGGGTGCAGCAGTGCAGCGAGGCTGCTGACTTGCCATCATTCATCAGTCCAGTTGGTGACCCGGTCATTGGGGAGTACCACTGGATGCCAGGACTACAGTACAGAAGTATTTTGGGGACAGTTGTTCCGGGGGAGGGGTACCACTAGACAACAGGGACTACGTATACATTACAGGGCCAGAGGACCAGAGGGTGGTGGTGTCCCAGGGCAACAGGGCACTGTGACACCAGAATGGGGTGGGTGATCAGAGGGTGGGATGCCACTAGACACCAGGGACTTGATGTTACAAAATGGGACAGGTGATCAGAGTGCACCACTAGACATCAGGGAGGACATGTTAACTACCAAGGTGGGTGATCAGAGGGTGGGGGTGCCAGGTGACATGAGGGAGTATATTAGCATAGCGGGGATGGGCATCTGGGGTGTGTGGGGGGGTGTCACCACCATGCCTGATGTGGCAGACATCCACGGGACAGGTGCAAACCTGATGCTGCTTCCCATGCAAAGGAGGCCAGAATGGGCATGCGTATGTCCTCTTGGCGCCTTGCATGTCCAGTGGGCTCATTTGCATTCTAGGGCTGAATATCGCGCATCTGCTCCAGAAGCTATCCAGTCAGGGGAGCAAATCCCCATGGTCTTCATACGGCCCAGGTCCATGTCGGGCAGTGCAGCTTGCCTTAGTGCTGTGCCAACATAGCCCTATATTCAGTCAAATGGCATCAGTGAATTATCCAGCTGAATATGGCAACATCTAGGCTGGGCGCAAGCGCAGCACATATCTTTGCATGTTACTTTTGCACATATTTGAATATCTAGCCCCAGCCCCAGATATGGTGCATTACTTTTTCAATGCACTTTACTCGACAAGAACAGATGACTGTTCACACTGATTTTATGTAAGAAATCTGGATGTAAAGGTTTTGAATTTTGTTTTGCATTTCAATTTTTTTTTTCTTTTTATTGTTAGGGAAATAACTTTTAGGCACAGGTATCTATTGTAAAAGGTGACTCAGTCAGAATTGAAATAAACTATACAGTACAAACATGACAATAATAAATATACAGTATATAAATACCTTATCACTTACATAAAACCACATAAATAGTTACTATCTAAAACAGTTGCACAACTCGAGGGGCCCAATATTCAAAAGTTTGGGTGCAAACAGGTGTCTGCCCATGCAAACAGGGTTTTGCACCAGAGCGCAATATTCAAAAGGAGGTAATTATGCAGGGAAACAGGGTTAGCGCTCAAATAAAGCATAATGTATTTGGGTAGGCAGAGGGAGAGGCAGGGACAGGAATATCTGCACTATCCCATATTCAGTGCATTTGAACTGTGCAAAAGGGATCAGTATGGTTCTATTGCACAGCACAAATACTAGAATAAGGAAGTTAGACTGTACAAAAATTATAATAAAGCAAATTTTTTCTAAAATCAATGAATACTTACAAAACATAAACTGGGAATCTAATCTTCTTAATTGTACAACACAACAAGCTTGGGACCTTTTTAAAAACATTGTACGTTATTTGGAAAATACCTTTATTCCATCTAAGAAAATTTGATAGTAAAGGAAAAATTCCCCCTTGGTTCAACAAGACAATTAAAAATCAGATTAAAATAAAATTTTACTTTTAAGGAAACTTAAGAATAGTTCTGTTCCATTTAAAACTACTCTATTACATAAATACAGACTATCTGTGAAAACTTAAAAATTCTATTAAATTGGCAAAAATAAGCTAGAATTTAAACTAGCTCACACAAAAGACAGTCACAAATCTCTTTTCTCCTATATAAATAGTAAAAAGGCGTATCAAGGACCATTGGCCATTATAACCAATGGCTCTTCTATCTGATATAGAAACATCAAATCTCTTTAATATGTACTTTTGTTCTGTCTTCTCTCAAGAATTGCCTATTAGTACATTTAAAGTTCACCACATAGATTATCATAAGTTCTATCCAATTGAAATTATACAGACTATCAAAAACTATAAAAAAATACTAGTCAGGCCCAGGCGGTATTCATCCATGGTTTCTGATCGAAACCTCTATAAATATTTCTGTACCTTTGTCAATTATCTTCAACAAATCCTTACAAGAAAGCATTGTACCAAATGGTTGGCGTTCAGCAATAGTTACTCCCATATTTAAAAAAAGGCAATAGAGGTTCTGTGCAAAATTATCGTCCAATTAGCCTGACCTCAGTGGCTGGTAAATTAATGGAATGAGTAATGAAGTCTCTAATAGATCAAGATTGTAAAAAATTGGGAATTTATGATTCAAATTAGCATGGGTTTACTCCCAAGTATTCCTGCACCACCAATCTGATATCTTTTACAATAATATAAGTACTCTACTAGATGTGGGTATCCCTACTGATGTAATTCTTTTGGACTTTAGTAGAGCTTTTGATAAAGTCTCACATGAAAAACTCATTACTAAAATGCACAATCTAGGTTTGTCACCTGATATTGTCAACTGGACTTTAAACTGGTTGACAAATCGTTCTCAGAGAGTCAGAATTAATGATATCTTGTCTGATTCGGGTAGTGTGACAAGTGGTGTACCACAGGGGTTGGTCTTGGGACCAACATTGTTTAATCTCTTTATCAGTGATTTACAAACAGGGCAAAATAACTTCATGGTTAAATTTGCAGGCGATACTAAATTGGGGGCTAGGTTAATAATCAAGAAAATATTTCCGCATTAAAGAAGGATTTGGAAAAATTAACACTTTGGGCAAATGAAAATCATATGCAGTTTAATCAAGACAAATGTTTAGTAGTGCATTTCAGTGTAAATAATCCAAAAACGATATATTATATAAACGGACTACCACTTCACTCATCAAATTGTGAAAAAGATTTAGGGATATATGTTAATAATAAACTTACATTAAATGATCACTGTGTTAAAACTGCTTGAATGACCAACAGACTTTTGAGGCAAATAAAACGCACTTTTGTTAATCGCACTGAACAATGCCTTATTCCATTGTATAGGGCATACATTAGACCGTATCTAGACTGTGGCTCCCCTTTCTGGAATCCAAACAAAAAAAGACATAGCAATTCTTGAACAGGTTCAAAGGAGAGTAACTAGAATGATTCCAAGATTAACAAACTTGGATTATCAGAACAGATTAAAAGCTACTGGTCTCTTCTCTCTTCAAACTAGAAGATTAAGAGGTGATATGCTTATGGTTTTATTTAATAAATTCACCAGATCTAATGGAAAAATGTGGTCTAACACTCTCCAAAAGGAGACATGTTCTGAGACTGCATAATAAACAGCTTCAAGTAAAAACTTATAAAACCAGCAAAAGGGGAAACTTTTTTCCAGTAAGAGCCTCCATTGTATGGAACACCTTGCCACAAGAATTGGTAGAGGCAACTAGTGCCACTGTCTTTAAAAACAAATTAGATGTTTGGTTGAGGGATAATAGATAAATAATGTCCCACATAGTGTAGGGAACAGTCTCGATGGGCTCTGGCCTTCTTCTGTTCTTTCATACCAAGTAATTCATACCAAGTAATAAACAAAACCCTGACATACTCTGGGCATCCCTAGTGGCTGCCAGAGTTACTGCAACCAACAACGAAGTTGGCAGATGGGACAGCACACATATGATCACCGTCCCAGTACCGATATTGAGAAGCTCTGGTGCCTAGTGGTCCCCACCCCACCCACAGATCACCAGCCTGTATAGTCAGTTCATAATCTCTGTTGCCTAGTGGTCCCCCCCCCCTCTGATCTCCAGCCCATATATTCAGTTCATAATCCCTGGTGCCTAGTAGTCCCCCCTTCTGATCTCCAGCCCATATATTCAATTCATAATCCCTGGTGTCTAGTAGTCCCCCCCCTTCTAATCACTAGCCCATATATTCAGTTCATAATCCCTGGTGCCTAGTAGTCCCCTCCTCTTGTGATCTCCAGCCCATATATTCAGTTCATAATCCTTGGTGCCTAGTGATCCCCGCTCCTGCCATTCGTCAGCCTGTATGGTAATATACTGCTCCCTGGTACCTAATGGTCCCCTTTCTGATCGTCATCTCATATAGTCTTGTCATACTCCCTGGTGCCTAATGGTCCCCTCTCCTGATGATCACCAGCCTGTACAGTAATGTACTACTCTCTGGTGCCTAGTGGTCCTCTCTCCTGGAGATTGCCAGCCCATATAGTAATGTACTACTTCCTGGAGCCTGGTGGTCCCCTCCTCAGGCCAGTGCCAGCCCATGAGTACTTTAATAATCCCTGATGCCTAGCGGTCCCCCACTACTGGAGCCCTGGCCCATACAGTAACCTGGTTCCCTGGTGTCCAGTGTCCCCACGGTCCCGATCCCTGGCTCTGTCAGGTTCAAGATCTCCCTGGCATCCAGTGGTCGCCCCTCCCCAATCTCCGATCCCTGGCCCAGTCTACGATGACAACACCTGTGCTGTGTATATGAAAACAGTGTAGTGCAAGGTGCAGTGCAAAAACAACCCAATATATTCCTTGGTGTCCCATGCTACTCCCTTCCCTGCAATCGCTGTGCCCCCTGTGTCACATAGGTCATCTCTGGCATCTAATGGCTCCTCCACTGCAGCACTGATCACCCACCCTGCCACCCCTTACCTGCATCGTCAGTGCTACAGGAGCCCATGCGGTGACCCAGGGTCAAAATTAAGTTCTGCAGCCACTAGCCAGCAGGGCTAGTGACTGGGAAGATCCACTGGCTCCTCAGACATTTCCACTGGCACAGCTGGTGTACATACTGAAGTGCTGCCTTCTCCTGTACAAGCCTGCAGGGCTAGTTAAATGAAAATCTTACTGGCCCAATACAAAATCTACCAGCATTTAACTAGCGGGCTGGTGCAAATTTTGACCCCTGGCAACCAGCACTACTCTCCTCACACCTCCAGCCACCGTATGCAAATCCAGGGAGCGTGCATACTATGGTAATATACAGGGTGCATGTTCTTTACTGTAAAGTAGGGGATGCACACCCTGTACATTACATAGGGTGCATTTTGTCTGGATTTGCATACAGCGACCAGTTGAGGAGGTGTGAGGAGGGCTGTGCTGGTTACCATATGGGCTCCTGAGGCACCGATGGTGCAGGTAAGGAGGGTGATCAGTGCCATGGTGGGGTGGCACTAGGCACAAGGGATTACCTATGTGACATTGGGGGTCTGGCGATCGTGGGGGGGTAGCAAGGGACGCAGGAATATATTGAGTTGGTTTTGCACTACTCCTTGCATTCTATTCACTGTATCATATCACAAATTAGGATGTTGGCATTGTGACGGGGCTGGGGATTGGAGACTGGGAGGGAACCACTAGATGCCACAAAGATCTTGTACATGACAGGGCGAGGGGACTGTGGACCGGGGGGGCACTGGCCTGAAGGCAGGTTATTGTATGGGCGGGGCATGGGTACTGGGGGACCACTAACCACCAGGGATTATTAATGTACTATACAGGCTGGCAATCAGATGGGGGACCACTAGGCACCAGGGAGTAGTACATTACTATGGGCTGGCAATCGGCAGGAGGGGGAACCACTCAGCACCAGGGAGTACTACATAACTGCACAGGTTCGCGATTGGCAGGAGGGAGCGAGGGACCACAAGGCACTACAGCGCATTAACTGACTACATGGACTAGCGATCAGGGGGTGGGCCACTAGGCATCAGGGACTTCTGTGTCTTGTAGGGTACCGGGCAGTTGGGGTGGGAGTGGCACTACGCTAACCTGCCACCACTTCCCGTACCAGATGAACCCGTAATGGGCATGTAAATGGCCCCTTAGCCTGCATGCCCAATGGAAAGCATTGCATAGGCCCCTCTGAATATTGTGCATACGCTCTGTTGCTATCGGGACTGGTGGCACTATTTCCTGCACTGCAGAGATCCATGTCAGGGCAGCGCTACTGACTAAGCGTTGTGCTGACAAACCCCTATATTCAGTCAGATAACGCTGGTGCACCATCCAGCTAAATATAGCATCCTCGGACTTCTGGGCAAGCAAGCGCAGCACAAAACTTTGCACTCTGCTTTGCCCATCTTTGAAAATCAGGCCTGAGATCCTTTAAAACAATCTCATATCACTTTTAAAGGAAGCAGTTTAGAGGAAGTACTCCCACCTGTCACTAAGATCCTTAACCTCTCTCTGTCATTGTCTCAGTTCCCACAGGTTTGGAAAACAGCCATTGCTGCACCAGTTCATAAAGATGGGGACCATGCGCTACATAGCAACTATAGGCCTATATCAATCCTCTCTCCCCTTTCAAAAATACTCGAGCGTATTATTGCCAACCAGCTAGTGGACTACCTCAGTAAATACTCCCTGCAGTGTGAACAACAACATGGTTTTAGAAAAGGGTATAGCACCACCACTGCTCTCCTAGAACTCACCAGCTCCATCCACCAATCTATTGACCAAGGCAGTCTTGTGGGGGCAGTCATTATAGACTTAGCCAAGGCCTTCGACATGGTTAGTCACCAGCTCCTCCTTAATCAACTCTCTCTAACTGGCTTCTCCCCTGATTCACTGTCCCGGTTTACATGCTATCTTGAAGATAGATCACAGTGCGTGAAGATTTCCAGTGCTATCTCAGACCAAAAACCAGTTCGGTCTGGTGTACCCCAGGGCTCAATTCTGGGTTCCCTACTATTCAACATTTTTATTAACAATTTACCATCTGCCTGCCACCTGCACACACTGCTCTATGTGGACAACGCTGTCATTTTTGAAAGCCACCCTGACCCGCACGTGCTCAAAAGCAACCAACAGAATGGTTTCCTGGATGTTGAGCACTGGTTCTCCAAACAGAAACTAGTACTAAACTACAAGAAGACAAAAGTCCTGTTGTTCTGCTCTGCCCACAGTAGATACAACAGATGGGCTCTCACTATCAGAAATAGCCAAGATGACCCCTTTGAACAAATACAGCACTTCAGGTACCTTGGGTCACCTTAGATAGTCACCTCATCTATACACCCTACATCGTAAATGACTAGGCGAGCCGTCAATGCTAGGATTGGTCTTCTCTATCGACTTAGAAGTGTCTAACACCTGAAGCTCTCAATCTGGCGATTCACAGTTCACTGCTCTCTTTTATCGACTATGGCCTTGTCATTTACAGAGCTGCTACCAATACTGCTCTCAAAAGGCACACTGTTGCGCTAAACAAGGCTTGTAGACACCAAATGGGGGCATCCCACCTCACCCACACCTGCAATCTCTATAAATAGACTGGATGGCTCAATCTATCAGGGAGAGTTAAATACCACACCTGCCTTCTCACTAAAAAGATTCTACTTGCGTTCATGCCGAAGGGTCTGTGTCATCTGCTTCACAAAGCTCCAAAGACCCAACATACGCGAACCTCATCCACTGAACTCCTACTAGTCCCATGGTGCTGGACCACATAATGCCATTGTGCCTTTAGTAGCAGAGTACCTTCTTGGTTCAATGGACTCCCCAATAGTCTAGCTACCCTTCCTAAACTTGGAGAGTTCAAACATAAGCTCCAAACTCACATCCTAACTGAAAACTCCTGTGATTGCTCCCTTATTTTAAGGTCCTTTCAGGACCTCAATTAGTCCACCCCACCTTCTTGGACCTCCCCTCACTGACACCTCTATCACCCCATCTTACCACCATCCTCCCTGCATTTGCCCCTCTCCCCCTTTCTAGACTCTTTCCTCCCCTATCATAGTTGCAACTTGACAAGGCTGCCTGGCTGCTCCCTCTCCCCTTGGTCCCCCTACTTTTCTTCCCTCTGCCTCTGATCAGGTTTTGATTAATGTGTATATAACTGAAGCTTAATTGTCCTATACTATAATGTAAACACATGTACATCTGTTCTGAAATATTCTGTATGACTTGTCTGTTTCCCTGCAACTGTTTGTAACCCTTCCTACTGACATGGAACCTTTGTAAATGAGCTGCCTGGCGCTCAAAGGTAATCGTAATCCTAGAATGAATAAATAAACAAGTGTCTTAGACATTCACTATATAATAAATTCATTGGCAGTATATTCAAAGTTTTTACACACCTAAAATGAAAAGATCTCTTCTTCAAAGAGGATTTACAGTTTGGTATCTCCAATTGTAGATTTTTTTTACATTTCTTGTTTTATACAGGTTAGTACATTTAGATAATTCATGCAGTGCAGCAGTACACTTACCAGTAAACATTTTCCAGCTCTGAATACTGTCATAATAGGCAGTTCTAGCTTTCAGTGAAAAGCAGTCCAATCTCTGATACAAATCACAATGATGACGATTATTCTTTACATCTAACACAAAGTGGCATATTCTATCACATATAATTCTCACCCTTTCCAATGTATTATCTGTTGCCATCGCGCTTAAATGGGCAGGTCATAATCTACCAAAGAAAGTAATACACTTAGCGCGCTAAACTCAGAAGCTTCAAGGTAAACTTCATTTTATTTCTGTATAACAGACCCAGCCTAATATTAATTTTCTTTATAGTCTGATCAGTGTGCTTAGCAAAGGACAAAGTCATGTTCAAATATATGCCCAAGTACTTAATACAGGGTACTTGCTCCAGTTCTTCACCAGTAATAGTCGTAACTTTCAAGGTCCACAATTTTGCATCTTTCTGTTAGAACAGTACACCGTAGAGCTTAGTGTTTTAATGTTTATAACCAATTTACTTCTTAAAACATTCTTCACCCTGAAGTGGCTTAAGTAGGTCAGAAACAGATTTGCCTCTGGTTGCCAGGACTGCATCATGAGCGTAAAGAATGATTTGTAGTCCAGGCACACAGCAGGAAAATCATTCAAAAAAAAGACTAAAAAGTAAAGGACCCAAAATAGACCCCTGTGGGACTCCTATATTAATTACCCTCTGCAATGATACAGTATTACCCAGTTTCACTTCTTGAGACTGGTTCAGTAAATAATTTTTAAACCGTTGACATACATTCCTACCCAAACCTAATTCAAAGAGCCTCTCCACATGCAACAGTTAATAAACGAATAACTCAATACACTATTTAAAACACTCAGCCCCACAGACCAGCATGAGCGAATGATAGATCTTCAATCAAAGATTGCTGGGATCACTACTAATTTTTTTTTGTGTGTGCTCTAAAAGTGGCAGAACAGAACTCAGGCAAAGCCACTGATTCATTTAACATTCCGCGTATTAACTCTTTATCAGTAACGGTCAGCTTACACTCAGTGAAGCTAAGATATGTGTGTGCTTTTAAGGTATATACCTACATTCATAGAATTAAAAGGTGTCACTGATAATCAGTGTGATCAGTGCCAAATGTGACTATCAACAAAAGTACTTTTATTTAAAATTACAAAGCATTAAGAGCATAGAGCACAGATATAGTATAGTACACAAAATCATTGGGGTCCAACAGGTCCCTTCAACAGGTGCAATAGCAATCTGAACAGAATCTGAAGTTATATTAGAATGAGTTACATTGTTTCAAAATAATTTATGATAGGATAGTTATTAGAAATAATGCAACTCACTCTAACAGCCTTCACTTTCTTCTGTTTAGATTGCTGTTGTAACCTATTGGGCCCCAAAAGTTCTGTACTATACCATCTTTGTACAAGCCGTATGTTGGTCCAATGGAGGGCATCAGACTATGACGTGATTTTTACATGCAGTGGCCCCCATATTCAGAGCTGGCCAGCTGTGCATGCAAAATGTTGTGCTGCACAAAAAAAAAAAAAAAAATGGTCCGGTTGGCTCTGGCACCATATTCAAACAGATTGCATGATCCGAACAGACTGCACAGTCTGTTTTAATATCGGACCCTGGATGAGTAACACACAGTAGGGGGTCGCCATGTTCCACGCAGCGCAATCAGGATATGAGGCTGATGACTGCCCATAGGAGTACTGCACGGCACACACTTGTGGGTGCTGCAGCCCCCATAGGTGATATTCAGCCCAGACTTGCAGATGAGCTCATTGGGCATGCACGGTGCAATGGAGCCATTAGCGTGCCCATTATGGGCTCATCTGCATGTCTACACTGCCGTGAAGTGTTCTGGGCCAGTTCCCCCCAGCCACAATTTGTATTATAATAATGAAGTCCCCACTCCCATATCCCTGGTAGTCTTGCACTTCCTCCCGCCCCAGCCACCATCTTCATAACAAAATATCCCCATCATCCCTGGTAGTCTAGGGTTCCCCCCAGCCCTGATCTTCATAATAATAAAAATATCCCCATTGTCTCTGGTAGTCTAGTGATCCCCCCCTTCCCAGACCTGATCTTCATAATAATAAAAGTATTCCTGTCATCCCTGGCAGTCTAGTGGTTCCCCCCTCCCCAGCACTGATCTTTGTAATAATAAAAATATCCCCGTTGTCCCCGGTAGTCTAGTGGTTCCCCTCTCCCCAACCCTGATCTTCATAATAATAAAAATATCCCCATCATCCCTGGTAGTCTAGTGGTTCTTCCCTCCCCAGCCCCGATCTTCATAATAATAAAAATATCCCCATCATCCCTGGTAGTCTAGTGATTCTCTCTCCTCAGTTCCCATCCATAAAAAAGTGCCCAGTCTCTGGTAGTCAACTGGCCCCCAACCCGTTAGGCAGTGACCCACCACCCCTCCCCAAAAAACAACTGGAGCCAGTGACTGGCACAGCCCACTTCACACCATCATGGCCAGCTGCCGACTGAATTGTACAAGAGTGCATACAATATACAGTACACGTCCATTGGCTGACCAGTCAACCAGTGGGTGTGTTTGTACTATATACTGTATGTGCTCCTGTACAGGAGACAGTATAGCATAGTGGTAGGAGACAGTATAGCATAGTGGTTAAGGCATTGAGCTGCAAACCTGGAGGCCTGGGTTTGAAATCTATCAGCTCCCACTTGCATACTGTGTGACCCTGAACAAATCACTTAACTTCCTTGTGCTCCCAGGTTGCACCTGGAAACAATCTCTGGCTTAGTGTGCCTTTCCTGGTTAAACAATTTTACCTTCCCTTCCTATTATGAATACTAGGGAGGGGGGAACCACTAGACTACCAGGGACAATGCAACTATTTTTATTACTATTAAGATCTGGGCTTGGGAGGAGGGAACCTCTAGACTACCAGGGACATGAGGAGTGGGAGGGGGTTTTACTATTACCACAGTGCTCGGGGCTAGGGAGGGACCGCTGTACCACCAGGGTCCATGCCCTTGTTAGTGTGCAACCGGGTCTGTGCACTAGTTAGGGCAGGGTTGCAGAAGCATAAAGCTGTGCTGCTGCTGGGAGGTGATTTGTGCTTCTGAACTGTTTCGATATTGTGCTCCGCCACATATGCATGGGGGACCCCACATTTGCATAGGCACAGCACAGTATTGTGCACATCGGCCCTTTGAACATGGACACGCCCGTGACAGCTGACACATTTCCTGTTCAACTCACCTAGATGCTCTGAAAAGATAAATTAAAATCCTTATACCATGCTATAGCCCACTTTGTTGCTGGTGCCCCATTCAAGAAGCATCACTGTAAAGTCCTAGATTCCCTCCAGTTGCCTCTCTCACTGGTAGACTTGAATATGCATCACTATGCCTGGCCTATAAACTGATAAGCCCAAATGCCCCCCCAGCCCTACATGGGTTGCTAAGGAACAAACCTGACAGACGACCCCTCAGATCCTTTAGGAGAAAGCTTCTTAATGTCCCTAAAGCCAAAACTAACACTGGGAGTAGATCTTTTGGTAAATTCACCCCTACTCTCTGGAATGCCCTTTGAAATGAGCTGCATGTACTTTCTTCTTTGTGAGAGGGGTTAAGAAGGGCCTAAAAACCCACGTATTAGAAAGAAACCAATGTAACTGCTATCATTGAAAAAACCTTTGCTCCTATATCCCAAATATGCTGGTTGCTTGATGTTGTCTGTACTTTAACTTGTCCTTATCTGCTTAATTGTCTCATTTTATGATATTTGTATGTAATCTGATGTGAATGAAATCAAATTGTATGTTTCTTAACTACTAAGTTACCTCCTTCTTGCAATCTGTCCTAAAGTGTACGACTTGTTTTTTGCAGCTTCCCTATGCTGTGATCTTGTTCTTTAATTCATGTAATTAATATCAGATTGCCCCTGAAAAAGGGACTCCCTGAGGCCCAGTGGGTTTACCCGGTCAACAAAATTCAATAAATAATAAATTTTCAGGTCTGGGTGTCACATCCCGGGTTGCACCGCCCACTCCTTTTGAAAACGGGGCCCATTGTATATTGCATTTTTGATATGCACATTATATTTTTATGATTGTAGTGTGCATCTTCTCCCAGGTGCACCTGCCTTGTATTCAATGGTATCATACCTGGTAAAATAAAAATAAACACAAATAGTTCCATGGGGGAACGTTCACGTCCACCTGTGCTAACACTGTCCTGAAACAGGCAAAAGGGACCTTAATCTGAGTCTGATGCAAAAAAAAAAGAACAAAAAAATGGGTCACAGGAACTGCCCCATCTCCTCTCAGAACTGCACTGTAGATTCTTCAGTTGGCATTAACCCACAGCCTGATGTTGGGACTTGAACGTCAAACCTTCTGACCTGGTGCTGAACTACCAAATAAGTGATAGAACTATGATGCCCCTTTGAGCAGTTGTGTTAAAATATCACTGACTCGTACAGTAACTACTGCTTATTCACTGTTGAGTGTGTCATTCTGGTAAAATAATGCCTGGTATAATTAAAATGAAGGGCCATCTGATGTATATTATATGATGTTGTCAGTGACTACTAAACAACAAACATTAGACAAATCTCTTGTGGTGGCCATAAAACAAAAACATTGGCAGGTTAAAAAAAACCCGCTGCCATTCAGTTATGCTTCAGAGCAAACATTTTCTAGTTTTCTCAGATAAGAAATTTATTTCTTTGTTTTTAATTTTTTACAAGAAAAGGCAAGCTGAGCTGTGACAGCTTATTTCTAGATGCATCCTGTAGTCGGACACTGATAGATGATTCTGGCCACAGTACCAGAGGAAATCTGCTACTTTTATAAGTGCCACTTGATCTTTAACTTCCACCTGGACAGCCACCAGAGACGGGCAGAATGTGGACCTCAATTTAACTTCTCATCTGAATGATAGCACTTCAACAGTATGACAGTGTAGCATCCCCAATGATGCACTACAGTTTAAGTATTGGGTATTCACCAAGATCCTGGTGAGGGTCTAGAATTCACAACCTTCTGATCTTCTGACCCCTGAGGGTGGCTTTCAACCCACTGAGCTACTGATACTGCAAGTTCAAGGATGTGTAATGAGTTTCTCATGCAACAGTTATTGTTATCAGTGATGGCCAACAGTGGGCCCACCAATGAGTTTGCAGAAACGGAAATGTGCAGTACTTGACAGTTTGCGTACTGGCTCAAGGAACACAAGTGAGCAACACGTCATTGCCCTATACAAGCCTGTTTCCGTACTGTCCTATTAGGGAAATGGGCAAATAATAATGGGGGGGAAGGGTAAGTACTACAAAACAAAGCCCCACATTCTTAGCAAGCACCTAAAACAAAACGACGATACTGGATGATTAAGGACCCCCCTTGCACTCAAGGATAATTACGGCTTGCTGTGTAACCACCCACAGTACCAACCCACGTGAAACAAAACAGAAGTAAAAAAATGAAACAAAAAAAGTACACGATTACTGACATTGAAATGCATAACAGGGGGTGTGGGTGGCGGAGCCCCCCAAATACAGAAACAAAACTAAAGCACAGTGCTGTAGTAAAATATTGTTCTGTAATGCTGAAATTGAAATACATATGGGAGGGGGGGTGTGGGGGCGGAGACCCCAAATACAAATAAATAAAACCAAAACACTGCACTGCGGTACAAATATTGTTCAGCGTGGTACAATGTACTGTGCAAGTCTTCTCTTTTCTATTTCGTAAAGTTAGTGTTAGTTAATGGCCAGGCTGCCAGAAGCCAGGTGTGGTACAAGTTATGTGCAAGTTGAAAAGGTCACAATAATGCAAGTTTTCATCTTTTAAATGGATGCACAAGGTGTTAATGCAATAAATATGACTTCAATCATACTGACTTTAATGGTTTTCAAGCATTTTAGCAATATAAACACCCTTTCTTCTTCACAGATTAATGCTGTATTTTGTATTTTTTATTATCGTGTGCAATAAATAGACTTGAGTTAGCATGTCATGTTTGGGTGTGCCATTGTATAGCATGTCTCTATGAGAAGGGGCGTGTGCATGAGGTTGAAAAAGCCGTCACTACCGTAATGCTGTAAGTTTCTGATTTCACGTACGAGGGATCCTTAATCATCCGGTATCATCAAATAAAACTGATGGACCAGATGCAGATCAGGTTTGCTTTGTTGTGACTGTGAACCACATACAATAAAACTCTACAATACAGTTTTGCTTTATGAAGCATCTTTCAGTGTATCATGAAGTGCTTTACAAGGCAACAACAATGATTTGCATTCATTAGCACTAACAAGCTGGCTACAGTTAATGGGCTACTTTGCCCATGCTAAGAGAATACAAGCAGAAGATGTTGATTGTTTAAAAAATATAAGGGAGAACAAAGCGTATAAAATGGAAAATGTTTAGAAGGAAAGATAAAAGTGAAAATGTGATGCAGTAGTTTAGAAATATGCAACCACTTTCTACCCTTGCCCTCCAGGATAACATAGTGAGTGTTGGTTTGGGATTAGAACTTGAGGCTCCAGGTTCACAGAACTGCTAGGTCAAACTAACAAACTGCTTGCCGTGGCTGTCTCCAAAATAACATCACAGTGAGTAGGTGGCTGATATATATATATGTCATCTGTAAGCACCCTTTGCAAACTGTGTGAGAGGCCTTTCAGCACCATGCAATTCTGCTTAAAGTTGAACCAGCATAACATTCTGTGGTGATTTGCATATGCAGCCCATGATGCTTTGCATTGTGTGGGCATGTGTGATTTTGTATTTTCTTGAAACTTGTCTTCCCAGCCAAATGCCCTTTGGGGTAACCCTTGCCTCAGTGTTTAGCACAGAGAGGTTCTTTGTCTTTATATATTCACAGGTATGGTAGCACCTGTATATTTAGGCTTGCTTTGGGATTACATTAAGCATGACCATTTTCAGAGGTCACATCTCAGCCGCTTTAGACCTTTGGTAGAGCCAATGATTGTCTGTTTTCAAAAATGGACAACTCCATTTGGCAAAATCTAAAAATCAATTTTTCCCCACCACTGAAGGCAAATAAATTAGTATGCTCTAACAAAATGTGTCAAAATGGAGGATTTGCCCAAAAAGCTTGGCAAAGTGCTTTTTTTTTGCATGATAGAGATGGTGCAAAAATAGCCTTTTTCATAAACAGTTGATTTCCAAATGCAGGTTTAAAATTGGAAAATTTTATTTTTTTACTGGTGTTTTCAGTGAAAAATGGAAAATTATTTGTGCTACCTAGGACTGAAATTTGGTATGCACCTTCTCAGTCCTAGGGTCTCTTAATCCTCTAAATTTCAGGAGCATCAGTTTTGTACTTCTGGATATATTAAGTGCCGAAATGACATACTTTTGCCAGATTTGCTAGCTAAATTTTTGCCCCCAGATAACTGAAAAATGGCTTAGAGTTTAGATATGGCAATTACAAGTTTTGTAAATATATGGAATATGTCCTTTTGGTGTTTTTGTTAAAAAATTTTTTCAAGTTAATTGTGATTAATTGGTCATGTAGCCGCATAACACAGAGACATTTTCCATTTTAAAATTGTACATGAACAAAAACTTTGATAATGTAACTTTTTAAAAACTTAGAAGTAGAGGGTAAGAGTTAAGTGGTTGTGGGGCAGTGGCGGCTCTACACCAGGGCCCGCCAGGGCACGTGCCCTGGTAAAAAAATGCTGTGCCCCAGTTGGTGCCCCATAAGCTACAGCACTTCCCCATAGTAACAATATATCAGTGCCCTGGCTGTTATCTGTTGTGCCCCAGCTGTGCCCTAGTAACCATTTGTAGCTGGAAGCCACTACTGTTATGGGGGAAGGGGAGGGTTCTACAAGGTACACAATATAGTTTGTTGTTTAAGTAAAGTAATTAAAAGTAAAAAAGATCATAAAGTAATAATTTATATTTTTTATTTACAAAATCTGCTCAAACTACGAAGATTTTTAAGATGGCTTTCCTACTTTGAATGCACTTTGAAAAGTGTTAGTAATTTTACAAAATGCACTATGAAAAGTGTTAGTAATTTTACAAAATCTACTCAAAATATAACTATTTTTTTAGATTTGCAGTAGGATGGTTTTCATGTTTTGCATGCACTTTGAAAAGAGTGCCTAACTTTACAAAATCTTCTCAAAATATGAATACTTTTACAATTTGCAGTAGGATGTGTTCATATGTTGGATGCACTTATATGCTTTCATCACAGAAATAAAACATACTAACAAAACATTAGAGGGGTACATACATTAATCAGTACATTGACAATAAAAGAAAATATCACCTTAACTATGTACAAGAGGGTATTCATCTACTAATGACTGAAAGGTATTTGCTTACGACATAGGACAGGTGCATTTCATTCTTCACATAAAATGTAACGAGCAATGACACAAACATAATAATGTCCCCACTTAAGGAATTATTCACTAATCTATTAATCTTTATCTTGGAGGAGAGAATAAACAATTTGCCCAGCCTTTTCTTCCAAATGCACTGTGTCGTTTGTTCAGGCTGGCGACCATTCTCTCAGTTTTGAGATTAAGGAGGTCTTGATACCATGCTTTGTATGTAATCACATCCTGGTAGAGCCAATGGTGTATGATTACTTTTTTCCTGATGCTGCAAGTTCCACTATGTGAAACCTCCTTTCTGTTACAGGAACACCACTGTAATTGATTAGGGTGCAGATGTCTGGAGTGAACAGATTATCAAGGTGTTGTAGTGGATCTACTTTTGCTTTAATTCCCAGAGATTGCAAGACAAGTTGCACTCCCAAGAAAATGTGCAGCTGGGAGCCTCTCTTCTTATTACATCTAGTGCATACATCTGATTGAAAGTTTACTCATTCAATGCAACTTTTATTTATTTATTTTTTTATTTTATTGAAATCTAGGATTACAAATACCTTTGAGCAGGAACTGCTCATTTACAAAGGTTCCCCATCGAAGGAATGGGGGGTATACATACATACATACAAAAGTTGACATAATAATACATAGTTACACAATAAAAACAAGCAAGAGACTGAGGCTTAGGAAATTCCAGTAATTCAAAATGTGCCAAATGTTAGGTAGCATGACATACCAGCCAAGGGCAATCTTAGAAATAAGCACTGCAGGTGAGAGGGAAGGGGGTATGCAGGCAGGAAAGCCATTGTCGGAGGGTAGAGGGTGAAGATTGGAGCTCTGGGGAGCAATAAAAGTCAGAAATGCCCAGGGGAGAAGGAGAGGGGAGGCAGGGGTAGGCAGGTAGAAGGGGCAAGGCGGGAGAGGTAGCTGTCAAGACTGGAAGTGGAGGCAGTGAGCAGTGGGCCCCTGATTAGGCGAGGCAGTCACATGACTAGTTGAAATGAGATGAAGTCAGAGTTGTCTCTTAAAAGGGCCAAGAGCAGCAGCAGTAAGAGTTTCTTTGTTGAGAGTATTGTACCACTGTGGTGCTCTGTGGGCAAAAGCCCTCTGGCCCATGGTAGTCCGGCATCTGGGGACAAGAAAGGTTAGTTGTTGTGAACTTCTAGTTTGCTGGGTGCTATGGTGGTCAATGAAGAGCTTTTCAATGCCCGGGGGCATGACCCTGAGGAGGACTTTTTTGGCTAAGAGGCATGTTTGATGCTGTATCCGGCTGATGAGAGGAAGCCATCCTGCCTGAGTGTACAGGTCACAAGTGTGTGTAAGTCGGTCAGCCCCAGTTAGCAGCCTGCATGCTTTGTTGAGTGCAACCGTAACTCTGCAGAGGGCAGAGACGGAGGCAGACCCATAAATTGCTAGCCCATAATCAATGATGGAGGTGACAGAACTGTTGATAGCCAACCGGAGAGTGTCAGGAGTCATGCAGTGTTTGTGCCTGTAGAGCAAGCCTATACGGATGTTGGTGGCTTTGGCAACAGAATCTATGTGCTGATGGTAGGAGAGTGAGCTGTCCAATGTGACACCTAAGTATTTAAAATCAGGAACGTGTTCAAGTAAGGTCCCTGTTTGGTTTAGGATGGTGAGGTCACGGGATTTGTACTTGCTCCTGGTGTTGTAGAAGGTCATAACCTTTGTTTTGCTGTAGTTCATGACCAGTTTGTGTGACTTGAACCATTCTTCGATGCTCATGAATTCAAGCTGTAATTGTTTCTCAAGGAGCTCTGCGTTTTGGTGGTTGGTGACCATGACTGCGTCATCGGCATAAAGCAGTAATTTCTGGTGGCAGACACTGGGAGGTCATTGAGGAAGAGGCTGAAGAGTAGTGGCCCCAAGATGGACCCCTGTGGGACCCCTGAAAGGACTGGCTTTTCTTCTGAGGTGACACTGGCAATCCTAACCGCTGGACCCTCTCCCCAAGGTAGCTTGAAAACCAGGGCAGCGCTTCATTGGAGAGTCAATGTTTGATAATTGCTTGAGTAGTAGTGGATGGTTCACAGTAGCAAAGGCTTTGTAAGGTCGATGAATACTGCCCTACACAGTTTCCTTGATGGAGGGTGGTATGGATGAAACCAGTGAATTCTAATAGTGCAGTGGTGGTACTGTGCCCTTTTCGGAAACCATGTTGCTCAGGACACTGGATGTCGTATTTTCCAGGTACTTGACTAGTTGGTCTGAGGCGATGCACTCCAGGGCCTTAGACAATGGAGGATGGAGATAGGTCTGTAGTTGGAGTGCAGTGATTTGTCTCCACTTTTGTGTACCGGTGTGATGGTCACCTGTTTCCAGCGAGATGGGAACTGAAACATCCTTAGTGATAGATTGAGGACCTTTGTCAGGGGTTCAAGGACTTCTTCGAGGACAAGTGCTAACAACTTCAGGTCAAGGGAGTCACCGATGTAGCCTGCGTTGTGAATGGCCTTCCGAATATAGGTTCTGGCTTCATGCACTGGGATCTCCTTGAAGTAGAATTGTGGGGCAGGGTGTAGGAGAGGAGTAGTTGCAGGAGGGTTACTACCAGAGGGGGCATCAAAGAAATTAGAAGGGAGGACACTATCCAAGTTGGAGAACGCATTGTTAAAGGTGTTGGTGATTGTGTACAGCTCAGATGTTGGTGTTACATTTATGTTGAGCATGGTGGGTGGTGACTTAGGATCCTTGCCTGTAAGGTCTTTCAGGTTACTCCAAATTTTTTTTCCATCACCCCAGGAGTTGGAGAGAGCTTCCTTGAAGTATTTGCATTTGGCACTCCTAACTGCCCGCGTGCACTCATTTCTGGCAGCTTTATATTTATGAATATCCCCAGGTTTGGATGTTGCATGGGCACAATGCCAGAGATTATCCCTATGTTTGAGTAAAGTGATTAGATCGGGGGGTTATCCAAGGGTTTGCTCTGCCCCTGACCTTCAGCTTTTTGAGAGGTGCAAAGATATTGCTGGCCACAGTGAAGTGGCTGATGAAAAGGTCTAAGGCTTGGTTTACATCAATGGCAGAGTCGATTGGTGTCCAGTCCAGGTGGCTTAGGTGTATCTTTAGTAGCTCAACGTACCCCTGCTTTAACACTCTGGTGTGGATTATTTTAGGACTTCACCAGTGTATAACAAATGTTATTTAAAATATTGAACTGAGTGAGTATTGCTTTGCCATTTTTAGTGTGTAAGTAGGCATCCGGCCAGATGCGCTTCAAACTAATTTGCCTATTGAGAAACTGTGAATAATGACACTGCCCATCTAATTTATATGGGGAGAGATTAAGTATAATGTTGTACAAGGAGGAGCTTGAACAATATTGTGTGTGGCAGGATGGGTCATGGTGATCACAAGCTTGGGTGATTACCCGCCATGGGGAAGGACCATGTGCTGTGCCACTGCATGCATTATTTGCAGAAATTTAAAGGTGGTAGGATCATATAGGTGGTTCCAGGTTTTAAAAGTAAAAAAAAAAGGAATGGGATGGCCCTTACTGTTAGATGGGCAAGTGAGGGGAGCTCTAACCTGGGCTAGAACTTTTTTTTTCATGGGGATACCACTGATCTTAAAATTGGGTTTGTTGTAGATCGACTGAGTTAGGTCTTTGGTGGGGGCAATGTTAAGCGAGTTACAGAGTTGTGGGTCTACTCTGAGACTCCAGTGACTCCTGAAGGGTCCATTGTAGCTTTCTAGGAACTGTATATATGAGGGAGATAGGGTCCAGATCTGCATCCACTCACCTCTGTTGCTCTGTGGTGAGCCACTGGGGTATGTAACCCTGGGTGGTGTTCTCTTGTAAGTCAGTCAGCCATCTCAGATACTTACCTGCATGAGTTGCATGGTGAAGTGGGGTAGACATGACCAGTCTGTTGGTTAGATCTGGCCAAGTTGTTGTAAGCCCTATGATGGCCTTTGTTGGCCCAGATATATTTGGAAATGTGGCCATGCAGGGCTGTAAACCACTTTAGAGGAAAGCATACATTCATCATGCTGAGGGGATACAAGATTCTCAGGAGTATACCATCTTTATGACGTTAATGCACCTCCAGAGGGTGCGGGCATCCCACCTCTTGAGATCCTGCTTGATTTTCATGATTAGATCATCTAAGTTGCATTTACACATGATGAGCTTGCCACAGGTCATCTTTATACCCAGCTATCTGAGTGTTTTAGAAGCCCAGGTGAGACCGAGTATGGTGATGTCCTGTTTAGCAACTGCTGCACTGAGGGGCATCACCTAGGTCTTGCTGATGTTTTGATTGTAGCCTGACAGGGAGCTAAACTCAGATATTGTATTTAATGCTGCAGGTATGGAGGTTATAGGGTGAGTAATACAAAGCAGAATGTCTTCTGCAGAGACTGATGTTTTATGGGAAACTTGCCTGAGGGTGCTACCCTTAATGTTTGGTTGGCTGTTCAGCTTGTGGATTATAGGTTCGAAAAGACCCCATTACGGTATACTTTTGCCGGAGACTTGGAGTATGAAACCTTGACCCATTGGATAAAAGAGGCTGGAAAACCAAACTTGTTTAGGACAGTGAAGAAGAAAGCTCAA
This sequence comes from Neoceratodus forsteri, assembly GCA_016271365.2. Taxonomy (NCBI): domain Eukaryota; kingdom Metazoa; phylum Chordata; order Ceratodontiformes; family Ceratodontidae; genus Neoceratodus; species Neoceratodus forsteri. Next base: position 417,722,435 of record JADMNL010000024.1, on the reverse strand, counting down.
GACAACCCGGCGAAGACCTTTTCTGCATCTAAGGGGATCAGCACCGCAGGGATGATAAGCTCCCAGGACACAGAGAAGACCTATGTCAGCTTTCTCAGATTGTCAGACGTTGCTCTGTGAGGCATGACCCCCACCTGTTCTGGGCCCACCAGGTACTTCTGTTCCTTGTTTACTCTGAGTGGCAGGATCGTCGCTAGAATTTTTTTATGCTGATTAATCAGGTAAATGGGGCGGTAGCTTGTGACTTGTTCAGGGTCTTTCCATGGTTTAAGGAGCAGTATGATACATGCACCTGTCATGGTGGCCTCACTGATGCCCTGGGCATACATATAGGCAGATGTGCACATACAGATGGGGGTTAATTCTAGCTCCAACATTTTGTAAAAACTGTCTGAGAAGCCATATGGTCCAGGCGTCATGTCCAGTGGGAAGCTTTTAATGGCCTGTCAGACATCCTCCTCTGCTTTAGGTCCGGACAAAAAGTCCTGATGCACTAAGGATAGAGTGTGCAGCTGGATAGATTGTAGATAGCCATCTATATCTGTCTGTTTTTTTTTTTGGGGTGGGGGGCATTGGAATTGTTTTGATGTTTCTCTGTGACAGGTGCCAAGGGTCTGACTTGGGAGTTTGACAAATTTGACAAATTACCTTAATCATTTTGGCTGCCTCTTGTTGCCTAAGGCAATGGGCCATGAGCTGTCCCACTTTTTCACCCTGCTCCACATATTGGGTGTGGGTGTGGAAGATAACATGTTCTGCGTGCTCCCTATTTAGCTCTTCATATTGAGCCTTAAGACTCTGTAGGTTAAACCAGGTAGCTTCTGTGGTTGCCAGTCCCAATTTAGTTTCCAGTTTTGTAATACCTTTAAACCTTTTAGCTTTACTTTCTCTTGTTTTCTTTCAAATCGAGGCAAGCTGAATGAGTTCACCTCTAGCATAACTTTTTAGTGCTGCCCACAAAAGATCTATTTTATCTGTAGGCCTAGCATTTAACTCTGTAAATTGTTTAATAGCTTTCGTTATTTTCTCTAATGTTTGCTTATCATTACAGCTTTGGATTATTTATCCATTAACTGGTATCTCTGTTTGAGCCCTGTGAAAATGCATGCTCAAGGAAGAATGGAGAATGGTCCGATATTACTCAAGGCCAAGATTTGCACTCTGTGCAGGCCATGCAAGAAAGTTTTCTGACCAGAAAATAATCAGGTTAGGAGAAAGTGTTAATGTGAGCAGAGTGAAAATGTGGTAATGGGTCCAGGGATCAGATGTTCTCCAGAGGACAGTGGGCGTAAGTTATCAACTATGTCCCATAGAGCACGGTGTGCTGGAAACAGGCCTCCTTTTTCCCTCTGGTTTTATCTAAATTGTTATCAAACACTAAATTCTAATCTCCTGCAAGCAGGAGTAGAAGGAAACACAGGGCCAGGATGTGAGAAGCACTTGCATAAAAAACTAGTGTGTGTCAGTGTTTGGTCCGTATATATTCCCTGTCACCAGTTTTGAATGATCCGGTTGCCCTATTAAACTTATCATACTCCTGGGTCATCAACTGTCTGTGACAGTTGGAATCATACAGTTCTGGCAAAGAGCGTTACCATTCTCCTCCAAGTAGTGCTGTTTCCTGTCCTGAATGCCTGACTCGCCCAGTCCCTTTGGAATAGATTTGCTTCCTCCTTTAAGATGTGTGTCTGATGGACCATTCCTATTTACCCAGCATTTCTCTTTAAATGCTCGAGGATTTGCTATACTGGTAGTTTGTTTTTCATGCTAGCACCTTTTAAATTCCACAATATATGAGTTACGTTATTATTCATTATGAACTTAAAGTTCCCAATATGTCCACCTGCCTGACCTCCCCTCCCACCGTCCCCCGGCCGCTGATCTCTTTCCCGATATTAAAAACATCATTCCCTGGTAGTCTAGTGGTCCCTCCCCCCATCACTGAGCTCTGTCCTGATAATACAACAGTTCCTCCCTGGTAGTCCAGTGGTAGTCCCTCCGTGGTAGTCCTCCCACACCTGAATATCCACCCAATAAATACATGTAACCCCTAGATGGCGCTATCCCAGGGGCTACTACCCCTGCCTGATTTGCCACTAACAGGTTGAGGGGCCTGGATCCAATGGCGGGTGCCTCCACCCAGAGGTCAGGGTTTGCAATAGTTAAACTAACTTGGTCACAGCCCTCTGGGACACTGCAACCCCCCTTTCTTCCCACTAGTGGCCCACAATATATCAGAATTACCTTCACAGTATACCTTACCCCCAGGTCTGGTTCCGCACTGGGACCTCCTGTGAAATGAGATGCAGTGCAACAATCACAGTACAGTACTTTAACATAGACAAATACCTCAGGCAGTATAACTTTGCTGAAACAAGCAGCTCTGATTTATTTAGGGGATATAACAAGGACAGGGGAAATCAGGTTAATTAGCTTATCACTCTAATAATCTACCTATGGCTCTGTGCACAGGCCTATCCCTATCAGTTACTGTCCCTGGGTACCCAAGCCCTAGTGGCTAGTCCAAACCGTGGCAGCTGGTAGGGGCCCTTTCACAGAGAAAAGGAGAATTAAACAGTCAGCAGTACAGTAATTCCATTTGGATTTAATGTGGCAATTCAACAGGGAGCGACCCTGAATTAGTACTCACGACCTCCAAATAAGATAGGGTCCTTCAATGTCAGCAGGGCTCACTTGAGGTACACAAACCTCTTCACATCCATATAAAAGAAAGCACTATACCAGGCAGGCTGCATCTGTATCCCGATCGCAATTACTGCACAATACCCAGGAGAACACACAGCAGATTCAGTTCCTGACAGACCGAGGGCAAATTTCAGCAATTCCTCCAGTCTTCTACAGGGTGAGCCTGGTTTCTACTCTTCAGAGATCCTTTGATTCTTTTCACAGGACGGATTCAGTCCTAACAAACTGTTACACAAGCTGCAGACCGAACTCTGGGCCTTACACGCTTTTTGACTAAAACTGCACACTGAAAAAGCACAGGGCTCCTTCCTTCTTCACTGCCAAAGCTCAACTCAAACTCCAACCGACAAAACGGGCACTTCCTTTGAGTTCCTCCCAGTTCTGACTGGATTGGCTGTCACTCACAATAGACTGCTGCTGTTGGTCCAAAAAGGCACTGAAGTCTAAACTACATCTCCCAGAGTCACTGCCCATACAATCCTCTTGTGGCTGGCTCAGATTATGAGTCCAAGTTCTGATTCGTCCAAGGCACCATTTTAGAGCTAGCTTACACCACACTGATTGGTCCAGTTCAGCAGTTCAAAACTAGAATGGGGAACTAGCAGACACAGTCTGACTGCAAAGAAAGCAGGTTAGACAAACTGTAATTTCATTATTACTCTAAATAATTTCTGGCAAACAGTTACATCTTTCAGATAGGTTCCCTTTGCACTCTAGTGACTGCAAAATGAAGTGAATTGGCAGCAGCTCAGTGGTACTCAGAGAAGCACACAGTCCCCATACAAACTAATTATGTCTGCAAGCAGACAGCTCTAAAGAGACAGTACCAGAGGCTCTAAAACACTCACTGATAAATGGCTTAAATGCCAAACACCATTCAGGCTTGGAGCATTCAAGCAAGCTCCTGAAGTCTTTGGGAACCCCCATTTGCAGGGGTTACACCCTTCCTGGCCTGGGAAAGCTTGACGTCCGCCAATCAAGTACCCCATAAGTTTCAACTGCAACCATATACATTTGCATTAGGCTCGCATATGTAATCATCAGTCAATATATCATTTTACCAAGAACACATTTCTGAAACATTGCAGATGCGTCACTCTTTACAGTATTACCTACACATTGTACCATAACTCAAGTTATTACCTCTTGTACATGAAACCTGAAGAGAGGGCCCTCCCTATCAGTTACCTTGGGGCTGGATGGGCAAGGCACCATACTTAGAGGGCAAACACAAGTAACTTGGAGTTAGCACTGATGCTCAGTTTGGGCAATGAGCTCGGGACACATACACTCCTTTATGGACAACATTGAGAGGCAAGTCCACAGGCCTCCCAAGTGAATCATAACTGAGGTGCACCACAGGCTTTACAGCTCGACCAGTCTTTCTAGGGGAACTGTTATAGTCTCTGCACTCTGAGCCTCATTTTCAGCATTGTCCTCACTTGTCAGGAGTCTCCATGGGGGAGAGGCTAGAAACTTGGGGCACTTTCAGCTCCAGGAGTTACAGTTTCTGAGTCCACAACATTTGGCTCGCATGGAGAGCTTTCGGACACTGGCAGTGGACTGTCAGGGCACTCAAAATACTCTTCTTGTTCGGTGTATCACCAGTCTGCCCCAATCTATCATTTTCCTCCCTGAAAGCTCAAACAGTTCAACCATGCACAATGATTCCATTTCATCTGATCTGATGCTTTGCACTTCACTTTCTGGGAGCATTGGCTCCAGGGATGAAGCTGGGGCTTAGACAGTCCAGAAGGCCCAGCTTTGTCTCCAGTATTGACTAGGGATTGCCCGAAACAATTGACTCAGTTCGTAAGAAGGATAGTATTCAAAGTCACTCTCACTTTCTTCCGATATGGACTGACAGTCATGCTCAACTGGGACTTGTGGAGGGAACACTTTAACTTTGCTTCTGTAGGTGCAGACTTTCTTGATCTTTTCTTAGCAGCAGCTCTAGTCACTGGTCCAGAGGGCATCTTCTAGGGGCTCAGACTCAATTAAGATTTGTCCAATGGGCAGTAAATGATTTCTATGCATTGTTTTTACATCTTTGAATTATTCTCAGGCCTTACTTTGTACACTGGCAGATCATCTAGTTTGCTACTACAATGTGAGGGAGATGGTGCCATCTGTCAGCAATCTTGTGCTTGCCATGCAGCCCCAGATTTCTTAGCAATACCCGATCTCCCTCCTGGAGTTCCTGTGCTTTCACCTTTTATCATACCTTTCTTTGTTGGCCAGATTTCTTTTGGCAGCCATGGTTTGAGCCAGTTGTACGCATGAGTTAGCTGGGCCTTAACTTTTGCACATACTGTAAATAGTTGTCAGCTTGAACCCCATCAGGAGAGACCCCAAAACACACATCTACTGGTAGTCGAGCTTCTCTTCCAAAACATCAGGCGGTAGGGGAGAATCCAGTGGCATCACTTTTGGTGCAGTTATAAGCATGTACCAGGGTGCTAATTTGTTGGCTCCATCTAGGCTTGTCCTTTGGGTGCAGGGTGCCTAGCATATCTAGCAAAGTGCGGTTGACGTTCAGGCTGTGGGTCCCCTGGGGTGGTAAGAGTGGTTCTGGACTTCGCCTCCCCACAGAAAAGCATCTCTTTGATCAGACGACTCTCAAAGTCTCTCCCTTGATCAGAATGGATTCTTTGTGGAGCCCCATAGTGAACAAAAGTTTTCTACAAGTACTTTGGCCACAGTGGATGCTTTCTGGTCTTTGGTGGGAAAGCTTGGGCATATCTCGTGAAATGGTCAGTGACCACCAGCACATTACTGATATTTCTTTTGATCTGACTCCAAACTCAGAAAATCAATACAGACCAGCTCCATGGGTGCACTGGTGGTGATGTTAACAGGGGCAGCCCTCTGGAGCAAAGCTTTCCTCTGTAAGCAAGCGACTACAAGTTCGAATGTGTTGCTCCACATCAGCCCCCATCTTAGGCCAATAGAATCTGGATCTCACCAAGTCAAGTGTTCTGTCTATACCAAGGTGCCCCATGTGGTTGTGCAAGGACCTCAGTACTGAGTCTCGAAGGCAGTGGCAGCACTAGTTGTTGTTTGTCTACTTGTCCCCTCTGTCTACTGTTTCTCTGTATAACAGTTTATTGATCAGTTTCAACTTAGGACCTTCTTTCGTATAACAGTGCAGTTCTCAAATCAGTGGAGCGTAATTTGGACATCTTTTCCTGCATAGAGGGCTTCTAAAGCTGCTTTGATCATGGGATCGCGGGATTGAACCCGCCGAATACTGTCATTGTCCAGCTGAGGCAGTGCACCAATGTCTATTGCAGAAAAGTGGCAATAAGCAGCAGGTATGCAATTCTCAGAGCTCCCTAAGCAATCCACCATGCAGTACACTCGTCCGTGGACATTGTTCCTCCTGTCAAACTTCCGGCAGAGTGCCCGAATGTCCAGGTTCTGCCAATCGGGACCCAATCATTCTGGGGAACAGGCCTCCGGGAAGAGCATCAGCATCTATGTGGTTCAGGACTCAGCTCGGTATCGAGAGCATAGTCATATGTAGATAATGCAGAAAGCCACCTATGGCCAGTGGCATCCAACTTAGCTGAGGTCTGCACATAGGTCAAGATTATTGTCAGTTTTACTAGTATTTTAGCCCCATACAAGTACTCACGAATTGGTCAACAATAGCCCACTTCAAAGCTAGGAACTCTAACTTATGTACGGATAGTTCTTTTGGATGGGGTCAGGCTTCTACTGGCAAAGGCCACTGGTCTCAGGCCATTCTCGTGCTCTTGGTACAACACAGCCCCCAACCCTTGCAAGCTAGCATCAGTGTGCAGGACGTAAGGTTTTCTTGGATCGGCATAGGCCAGCACTGGAGCATGGGTAAGTTGATATATGATCTCATGAAAAGCAGTCTCACAATCAGTAGTCCAGGGGCCCCAAATACTTCACTCGGATGAAAATACACTCTTTCAGTCTTGAGGGACGCTGACTTTTGGTATTTTTGTGGGTTGGGGATACCCTTGAGTAAGGTTAAGTAAAGGCGGATCACTCTTGAATAGTCCTTGATGGGCACGATAATAACCACAGAATCCAGGAATCTTTGCAGTTCTTTTAGATTTTTGGGCTGTGGCCAGGTGGTCAAGGCCTCAACTTTACTTGGGTCGGTCTCTATTCCTCAGTGGATACTATGTGTCCCACATACTTTACTGATGTTTGAAAGAATTGACTTATCAATGGACAGTTTAAGGCCAAAGTCCTCCAGTCGGTCCAATACCTTAAATAATCTGCTCTCATGTTCCTCCAGTGAGCTGCCAAACACAATAACATCATCTAGGTATACCAGGCACTCTAGTAAGTTCATGTCCCCCACTGCACGCTCCATCAATCGTTGAAAAGTGGCTGGGGCACCTCTTAACCACTGATTTCTTCTCCGAAGCTCACCTTGTAGCCTATATGCAACTTTGTCAGTGTCTTTTGGGGACTGGCATTCCCTTTTCATGTGCCCATCTTTCCCACAATTATAGCAAAACATACTTTCTGGAGTTTGAGCTGGCCGAGGCGCCACACTGGGAGCCAGGGCGGGGGTATTACTAACTGGAAACCTGGGTGCCATCTCTGTCTGCGGCGTGATAAGCATTTGGAGACATCTCGTCAGTTTCTCCACTTCCATGGTCAAGGAATTGAGTTTGGAGCTGTTATCAGCAGGAGATACATGGGTGAGTACCCCACCCCCCATAGCAGATGCAGTCGGATATAGGTCAGGGCCCGTACTTGCAGGCGTGGCCTTCATAAAGGACTGTTTTTGAATTCGGATCTCTCTCAACGGAGTTCGCCCCATTGCGGCATATCTTTTCCTTGTCAGAGCACTCATTGACTGTCAACCTCTGCCCCTGAACTTCACTTGATGGGTCACCCTCAGTCACTCGGGTCATAGCCACAGCTGTTGGTGCAGGTACCTCCCGAGGTCGCCTTTTCTCCAACTCCTCGAATTTCTCTCATTAACTCATCATAGGAGGGTGGGAGTTCCAGTCGATTTGCCAGGCGTAACTGGAGCAACAGCAGTTCTGAAGGGGGCAGACTTAAGGATTCTGTCCAGTCTGGTTCGGTCCAGTTCAATCGCTGGCAAACTACCCTTTCTGAGGCATTCTTGCAACAATTTTTCCAACCGAGAGACATACACAGACAACAACTCCCCTTGGTACTGTTTGCATTTCTTACTCTCCACCATAGGTCCTCATCAGAATCTGGGCTCCCATCACATTCTCCAAGGCCTCAAGATAGGCCTGTGCAGTCGCTTCAGGGTTACTGGCCCGTTTAGCACGGATGGTAGCCAGGGCAGGACCTCGGAGGCTCTCACTAACCCTCTTTCGCTTTTCGCCTTGAGCATTGCCATTCTAGCACTTGAGGGCAACATAGTCTATCAGGTCTCCCAGTCATCCTCCTTGGGGGTGGGAGGAGTGCCAGAAGATCCTCAACCTTCGGTAGAGTCGTGACTAATGGCAGGTGCAGAAATAGGAGTCTGCATTGGTTCAGCCACCATTACGGGCACTGGAGCAGGAGAGGGTGTTGGGGAGGAACACCCCAGGTGGCAAGAATAGTTTCTTCAAGTCCTCCACAGTTTTCCCCTCCCAGCAACCATTCAGCAAATTTCTCCTCAAAAGTTTCAGATAGTGGTGGGGCTGATTCCCCCGGTCTTTACTGTCCTTAGTTATCACTCTCCAAGCAGTGAGGGCTCCTCTGGGGTAATGGTCTGTGGCACTTTGGAGCTATCTATGGGATCCTTAAACTCTACTAGGGCCAGGAAAGTGTGGGTGAGCAGATTAGCATGCCGACCCACCACCACAGGGTTTTAGTAAACCTTCCACCTTGGAAAGTACTCCCTGCACAGTGTCCGTATTGATACCCAGGGGATGTCCAGGATAAGCATAGCATTTTGGGGTTGATCTCCTCCCAGTACACCACTCCACCAGCGGTGCACAGCCACTTCTGTGGGGTGTCCATTTTTCTTAACAGTGGTTATTAAATATGGCCACTAGAGGACACACAATCAGCGGTGAGCCTCCAAGATGTAACCCCTAGATGGCGCTATCCCAGGGGCTACTACCCTGCCTGATTTGCCACTAACAGGTTGAGGGGCCTGGATCCAATGGCAGGTGCCTCCACCCAGAGGTCAGGGTTTGCAATAGTTAAACTAACTTGGTCACAGCCCTCTGGGACACTGCAACCCCCCTTTCTTCCCACTAGTGGCCCACACAATATATCAGAATTACCTTCACAGTATACACTTACCCCCAGGTCTGGTTCCGGCACTGGGACCTCCTGTGAAATGAGATGCAGTGCAACAATCACAGTACAGTACTTTAACATAGACAAATACCTCAGGCAGTATAACTTTGCTGAAACAAGCAGCTCTGATTTATTTAGGGGGATATAACAAGGACAGGGGGAAATCAGGTTAATTAGCTTATCACTCTAATAATCTACCTATGGCTCTGTGCACAGGCCTATCCCTATCAGTTACTGTCCCTGGGTACCCAAGCCCTAGTGGCTAGTCCAAACCGTGGCAGCTGGTAGGGGCCCTTTCACACAGAGAAAGGAGAATTAAACAGTCAGCAGTACAGTAATTCCATTTGGATTTAATGTGGCAATTCAACAGGGAGCGACCTGAATTAGTACTCACGACCTCCAAATAAGATAGGGTCCTTCAATGTCAGCAGGAGCTCACTTGAGGTACACAAACCTCTTCACACATCCATATAAAAGAAAGCACTATACCAGGCAGGCTGCATCTGTATCCCGATAATTACTGCACAATACCCAGGAGAACACACAGCAGATTCAGTTCCTGACAGACCGAGGCAAATTTCAGCAATTCCTCCAGTCTTCTACAGGTGAGCCTGGTTTCTACTCTTCAGAGATCCTTTGATTCTTTTCACAGGACGATTCAGTCCTAACAAACTGTTACACAAGCTGCAGACCGAACTCTGGGCCTTACACGTTTTTGACTAAAACTGCACACTGAAAAAAGCACAGGGCTCCTTCCTTCTTCACTGCCAAAGCTCAACTCAAACTCCAACCGACAAAACCGGGCACTCCTTTGAGTTCCTCCCAGTTCTTGACTGGATTGGCTGTCACTCACAATAGACTGCTGCTGTTGGTCCAAAAAGGCACTGAAGTCTAAACTACATCTCCCAAGTCACTGCCCATACAATCCTCTTGTGGCTGGCTCAGATTATGAGTCAAGTTCAGATTCGTCCAAGGCACCATTTTAGAGCTAGCTTACTCACACTGATTGGTCCAGTTCAGCAGTTCAAAACTAGAATGGGGAACTAGCAGACACAGTCTGACCGTAAAGAAAGCAGGTTAGACAAACTGTAATTTCATTATTACTCTAAATAATTTCTGGCAAACAGTTACATCTTTCAGATAGGTTCCCTTTGCACTCCTAGTGACTGCAAAATGAAGTGAATTGGCAGCAGCTCGAGTGGTACTCAGAGAAGCACAGTCCCCCATACAAACTAATTATGTCTGCAAGCAGACAGCTCTTAAAGAGACAGTACCAGAGGCTCTAAAAACACTCACTGATAAATGGCTTAAATGCCAAACACCATTCAGGCTTGGAGCATTCAAGCAAGCTCCTGGAAGTCTTTTGGGAACCCCCATTTGCAGGGGGGTTACATACATATAATTTTCATTGGTGTCTAATGTACCTTCCCCTCACCCCCACTTTGCTCCTTGGAAAAAAACAAAAGTGTCCCATTTCCCTGGTGGTCTAGTCCCCCCCCCCAACTGCATCCATGCCCGATGAACAATAGTTCAGTCCCTGGTGTCTAGTGGTTCTCCCCAGCCCAATGCCCTGCCTGAATACTAAAAGAATATTCTCCCTGATATCCAGTGGTCACTCCCTGGGTCCGATCCCTGTACTGGTGACATTAGTGCAAGTAATGCCCCCCAAATAACAACCCCCCAGCCCCATCCTGACTACAGGTCCCCCCGAACCCTCTAGCCCATTTCCCATTGGTGTCTAGTGGGCCCCCTCCCTCCCGCAGCACCAACGCACCACCCCGGTCTCCCTTACCTGACTAACAGTGCCGTGGTGCACGCGACAACAAACAACAGCCCTCCACACACCACCTTGGCTGCCACCGTCTGATAGAAAGCGGAGAGCACGCTGCTTATTTATAGGGCACTTGCCTGATATATAAGCAGCACACTACCTGCTTCTGGCAGACAGCGGTGGCTAGGTGCATGAAGGTTGTCGCTTGCTGTCACTGCACTGCAGCACTGATAGTCAGGTGAGGGAGACTGAGGTGGGGAGTTGTCAGTGCTGTGGAAGGGAGGGGCAAGACACCAGCAGGGAACAGGCTGGGTTCAGGGGACTGGTAGTCCGGGCCAGGACTGTATTGTTTGGAGGGGCAATACTTGCACAATGTCACCAGTATGGAATGGGTATCAGATGGGAGAGTGACCACTGGACACCAGGGAGAATATTATTTTTACTCGGACAGGGCATTGGGTGAGTGGGGAACCACTAGATGCCAGGGGAATGATGTATTGACCACTGGGCATGGAGTGGAGTGGGGGAGGGACCACTAGACACCAGGGAATATGTTGGCATTTAGTAGACATGGGTGAAGATGGGGAGAGACCACTGGACACCAGGGAATATGTTGGCATTTACTGGGTGAGGGATCGGGTGGGGGCAGGGACCACTGGACACCAGAGAATAGGTTGGCATTTGTGGGGCAAAGGAGCGGTGGGGGAGGGACCACTGGACACCAGGAACACTGTTTTTGTGGATCAGGGCTGGCATGGGGGGGAGCTGCTGCACTTCCTCCCCCAACTGTAGTTTCCAGCGGTATTTGTGCTGCGCAAGGGGACTGCAAAAAAATGCCCTTGCATGGCTCAGATACTCTGAATATTGGACTGCGCTGATATTCAGGTCCCTACCCCTCCATCTGCACTGTGCCCCCCCCTCCACAATTTGCCCAGGAACAAACCCTATTTGTGCATGCAAACTGCACTTCTGAATATAGGATACCCACACAAAGCTCGTTTTTCACCTGGGCCAACTTTTGCATATTGGGCCCCTGAGTTGTTTTTTGGGATATCAGAATTTGAAGGACGATATCCTAATACCCTAAAACAGCTATTATCGTATTTTTTTAAACTGTGAACCACATGCATTGTGTGCAGTTTTAACTGAAGTCGACCAGATATCTGAAAATAAATGTATCAAATGCATTAGCGTATACCATGCCAGACAATATGTTTAGAGCACTTGGCTTTCAGTTTGAAGGACCAAGTGGCCCTATAGCCCATGAGGGCAGGGGATTATGGTACATAACAGTCCACAGAACAACTGTTGCTTCCCCCCTCTGCAGAAGTCCTGACTTTTCACAAATCAGAAGTGGTCTTGTGTAAAGTGTGTTAGGAATCACCTCCTGCTTTGCACAGGGTTTTGAATGCCATGAAAAAATGAAGTTACTACACAAATTTCTTAAAACGTAAGGAAATTTATGGCAGAAAACCGTTCATGCTGATTAGGGTTGCTATCACAAACGCAAACTGCTCAAAGGGTGGAAATAAACTATTAGGGTTGCAAACACAATGCCCACAAAATTTGGAAATATGCTATTAGGGTTCTCATGTCAAACTTCCATCCACCTACCAGGTAATCTAACCTCTTGACCCAATGACAGTCTACAGGTATAGGGCCATACATCATTGGCATGGTATTTGGATGTACACATTTCATGTAGACTCATGCGTGCACAGCACTATACAAACACGCACACAATGCGACATATACAGGCATACATACACAGAAGCACACACTTTCCTACTTTTTATGTTATTCCTGAAAATGCTTGACATGTTCAGATCCTTTTGTTTGTTTTTTCATTTGGCTGTTTGGCGTCTTAGTTACCCCCCCGCTACTATGCTTAGACCCAGACCCAGCAACCTCCCTGCCCTGTCCTATGCACTCCCATCGTCTGCATCGATTGGGATCCACATGGGGTAGGACCTGTTTTGTCCCCCTGTCCTCCCAACACCCTATATGACATTGGCAGAGGCCTCTGTCAGTCAGAGACACACACAGCACCACACTGCAAGATAACTAGCTTCCTTGCCCATCTCAGTGGTCATATAAGGGCTGTTTTTTGCTCTCTGATATAAGGACACTCTACCTTGCTTCTTGTATACATTTCAATTCAGTTTCATTATAATGTTTACGTTGTTATATCTTGTAAAGTGCTCGCTTTATCAAGGGCTGCATCTTGTACAGTTAAGCAATAACCTCCGAGGAGCCAGTTATGTCTGAGGGATTAATGACTGGTTGAGGGGAAGGAAATGACCAGCTTCAAGGCAGTTATTGCAGCTATAAGTCTAATTTGATGCTTTCACTTGTACCTGCTTCTAACTGTGCAGAAACACTGCCTCCTGCATTATGGCATGACCTTTGAATGCATTCCCTGTACATCTGTATTTAATAACTACTGTACTGTATTGGGAATCCTGTTCCTGAGGTACTCATATACCTTGTGTTACTTTATTCATCCCCTGTTTAAATGCTTCTCAGTGCAATTTGTTCTCTGTGATGTATTCCTTGTATTCCATGCTACCCTTATTGCATTTACTGTTTGTACTCCCCCAGGTCTTGCCTGAAATTAAACAGCTTTTTGCCTAGTGTACTTACCAGGTAATAAACACTAAATAAACTTTTAATTTTACAGTTGTTTAACATACTTTACTGTTTTTAGCGGTGTGGCATGAAGATGTCTTACATTTAAGACATTGCGTGTCAGTCGGCCCAGTGGTGCAGAGGTGCTGTGTGCCTTACCTCTCGCTGTGCTGGCAACCCGAGTTCAGGAACGAGCTAGGGATGCCAGAGTTCAGTGGGGGATGGGGGGAAGAGGGTTGGGAGTGGATCAAGCTGCTGTCGGGCAGCTCTACTGTCCCGGCAAGCAGTGGCTGGCCAAATCATCTCTCAGCTGCTACCAGATGGAGGCCTGTTGGTAGCGCCAGTGCATAAGCAGCAGATGTAGGTCTGGGGAGGAGGAGCTCTGGTTCCGGGATGCATGCGCGCTTCCACACATACGTGCAGCCTGTGCTGCCATTGCTAGGGGAAGGGAGAAAATGTGGCGGAAACTACTTCGAGGCAGGCATCAGTGATGCTCTGCAGAGACCCCACCCACCTCACCACCAGATGTACCTGCTGGCTGAACTGCATTATAACTTGGGGGGGTGTCGACCCTGCCCTCCTGACCCCGACATGGGGAGTGCAATCTGTGGGGGTTCCCAGACCAGTCAGGGTGAGCTGGGGAAGGTGGTGGATGGTGGGGTCGGTGGGGCAGGGCAGATGGGAGCCCAAGCCTGCCTCAGCCAGGGCAGAAAAACAGATGATGTAAAAAAAAAAAAAAAAAAGACATTGCTTGCCACTCAACATTGGTTGGCAGCTGGATTGGTCTTTTCTAAGAATTATTGACCAATCCAGTAGTCAATCATGAGCTAAACCAGGCTCATGAATATTTAATTAGACTTATAATCAGAGATAAATGCATAGTAAGAGGAAGAACACGATCAGCTGAAATGTCTCAGCCTTTTGTTGAAATGCCGATTTTTAAACATTTAATGGTAGCACGGATGGTAAAGTGACCTAAGTTCATAAGACCAAGAAGTAGTTTTTATTTCAGTTTTTGTTACAATTCATTTATCCATGCAGAGGGTCAATATTAAGTTCCTTAGCCACTAGCCAGCAGGGCTAGCAACAGGAGAAAAAATCCACTAGCCCCACAAGTTTCTCCAGTGGCCCAACTAGTGCATTAAATGTTACCATCTTTAATATAAGCCAGCAGGGCTGATACAAAAATCTGCCAGCATTTGCCCAGTGCTAATGTCATTGCTGCAACTTGTCTTAAGTGGGTGTCTGGCTGATACCCAGTACTGTGGAGGGGAGGGTGTTGTGGGGAGAAACAACATGTAATTGCACAAGGTCAAATGGCAAGTTAGTAGATGCGGCTGGACTTGAATCTGGGACCCTCCCGTTTCCCAGTTCAGTGACTACACCACCTTCCCAAAATGTGGACGAAGCATTCAGTGTGATAACTCAGCTGGTACTTTCCAAACTAAATGTCTAATAATAAAATCAAAAAAGGAAGTAAAAATGCATGAGCAGAACTAGAATACCCTTTTTTCTCAGTTAACTTTAAGAAATTAAACATTTTCCTACAGGCAAGGCACTCCGCTGTTTGCCTGAAGTAAAAAAAAATAATTCTTAATTCTAAGTACTAAATGGCAATGGGGTTACCCCTCTTTGGCCCAGTCCAGACTAGGGCAGGTAAAACACTGTGAAACTGCCTAACATGGGTCAGATCCTCACTTGGCATGGATTTATACCATGTCAATATTGTGTTTGAAAACCCTGTCCAAGTCCAACTCAGGGTTGTCTTGAACATGTTTCCAAACACGGTATTGCAGTAAATACTGTTTACGTACCATTGTGCAGGGTCTGGCAGGGTCTCAGAACCAGCAAAACATTTATGAGTGATTTTGAAGGGAAGGCCTCCCAGTGTCTCAAGCTAGGGCCCTCTGTCCATGCTTATCCCCCTTATAATGACTTCAGGTGGGCCATTTGCAGAAGTATGGACTACTGTCAATTTTATATTTTTATTCCGTTCATTTCCCTTACATGGCCCTTCCTTTGTCCATTGGTGTCCTACATGATCTTTCTACCTTAGTTTTGCCTGTTTTAATGAAATACAGATTGAGGCTACAAATGCTAATTCATTTACGAAGCAAAAAATGACTTCCTCAATAACAGTCCTCCTCCTTCCAATAACTGTGACATCCATGCAACATTCTGTTTTTATGTCACACTCTTAGCCCTCCCTGTGTGGATGAGGGTCAGATCCATATTGAGGTCTAGTTTTGGCTCTGAGTGCAGTGCACCATGGGAAACACGGCTTTGTACATTGCAGACACAGACTCAGACTATGACATGGAACTGCGCTAGTGTGGATGCGCTGAACTATGTTTTAACCACGCTGTAACCCAGCATCAAATCAGCGCAGACACTTTAGCACAGTGAGAGTTTAACACATTTGTAACAATGCTTTTAAGACAGATTGACAGGCTGGGGCTTTCTTTCTTTCTTTCTTTCTTTCTTTCTTTCTTTCTTTCTTTCTTTCTTTCTTTCTTTCTTTCTTTTCTTTCTTTCTTGTTTTTTTTGAGCAGGAAGAGCACACTAAACTATGATAGCTTGTTTCCAGGTGTGTCCTGGGGGGTGGGATAGATGGACCCTTTTTTCATTGATGGTGGAATGTTGATAATGACATGGGAGGGGGCGAACTCCCCTAGTCTTCGTTGTAGTGTTTCTGTTGGTTTATTTTCTTTCTTTTATTTTGTGACCCTTCATCTGGCCATTTGCTCTTTTACTTCCACCTCCTGGACAGTGACCAGAGAGGGGCAGAAGGGACCTTGATTTAACATCTTCTCCAAAGGATGAAGTGAATATTTATTGGTTAAATTTGTATCTGCGTTTATTAATTTAATTTGTATGAGCCAGGATTTCTGCAGTGCTCTAAAGTGCTAGTTAACAGCACGCAGAGCTGTGTAGCAGAGATGGGGAGGAAATGAACCAGAAGGCCCCTGAAACTGTATACTGCATAACTAGCTCTGCCTTCCTGAGTCTGGTTCGCCTACTTTATTTCCTCTGTGTTTGCCGAGTTCTTTATTTAGAACAGCCAGCAGCCTATTACTCGGTCACTGTTTCATATTCTTATTAAGAAGGTATCTGTGTTTTTGAGTTGGCTTTAACTGTAAGCCTTTCGCTATAGGGAAGTGGTCAGGCTGGGTTACTAGTAAAGACGGTGAGGGACCCTAAAATGCTTGCCTATATGTGACTGAGGGGAAAGGCTACTGAGGGCAACTGTCTTATGCCTAATTACAAGTGAACCCTGACAATATATGCTGTCACATCGCTGACATCTTCGCAGAGATGAGAATGTCTTTCCTTTCACTGAAACCTTTACAGTATGCAAACCAGGTGTGGCTAGCCTAGGTATACTGGGGGGAGGGGGGGGAATGAAAAAAAAAGAGAGAAGAAGAAGAAGAAGAAGAAGCTTTCATGCCCATATTTGGTGATTTATGGACACTGTGAACTGGGAGTGTCAGACTGTGCACTAAAAGAGCTTATAAGGGCACACGCACCTAGCAGTGATGTGAGAAGTGTTCAAGGCTGCACCTTGCGCCATTAGTCACAGTATCATTTATTTTATTTTTATTTATTTATTTGATATATCGGGTTTACAACCTTTGAGCCAGAGGCTTATTTACAAAGGTACCTCGTCACATGTAAGTCAGAAGGTAATACAGAACAGGGTATAACAACAATTACATAAGCATGTGTTACAGACATTTGTCACAGACATTATTTACAATATTTGAATGACGATATTCATATCAGTCCTTTTTGTTTTTAAAAACATGTTTTGAATCAGCATACAAAGGATTATACTTAAGTACAGGCAGTGGGTAACAGTGAATTAAAACAGGGTTAGTGTACATACAAAAAAACCAAGCAGATCCACAGATTCCTATGGGAGGTACAGGTAAAGTATTGCTTATTGAAAGCTCTGCAAGGACTCGAGGGGGTTGGACATATATCCAGTCTAGTCTCAACTGTCTCTGATAATAGTAGTCTCCCTGAATCAATTATTTATTTATTTGGTTTTTGGTAACCAAGTAAGCCCTTTGGGAACCAAGCCTGGTTTCAAAGGCAAACCGGAGGAGACAGCAAGGACTATAAACAGACATTTCAGTATCACAGGGGACATGTACAGCAGCAGGAAAAAAATTCCGTAGGAAATAAGATATAATCTCATGGGTTTTAGGTGATATGCAGAACTATCAGAAAGTCTTTAGAAAACTAAGCAGAGATTTGAAAAACCAGGACAAAGTGAGACTAGCTGGGCAGCTAAAGGTTCTTGGGGTTCCCCTTTCTGTGTTTGAGCCCTGTGTAGCTGTACGGTTTATACTATAAGGTCTCTGCATTACAGAAATAGTATACTCTTGTCGTCGAGGCAAAGGTTAGGAAGCATAGGGAAAACCCAGGAGCAGTTGTAAAAATCACCAAATTTTATTTTTTGTAGCAGTAACACAAAAAATATATAAACTTGTTCATAAGAACTATGTACAGAGGCAAAATAAAACCTTTCTTGTAATCTCTCTTGCAGCTCAGCTTAGCTCTTTTATAAGACATTTCAACCCCCATCCTTAGCAAGCATCCTGATTTTGCAAAATGTTCTGTTCTCATAAATATTGGGAGCTGCTAGAACAGTGAGCTTCCTGAGGCCCCTACAGCCCTTGCAAAAGGCTCAAGCATTTGCACTCAATTAACCTCTAGCTTTTCAAGTCATGTCAAAACACAGTTAATATACATTTCAACAGTAATACCAAACCTGCCTCCTAGCAAGAAAATTCTGCTCTGGCTCTCTTCCCGGGTATCTGCTCCCCCTAACATACTTCCCCAGTCTCACGCCTCGACAAGGCTACTCTACTGGTACCCAGAACTAGGACCTCCCTAGTTCAGGGATCCTTTTGCTATAGGGCCCCTTCCTGGTTTAACACTCTCCCTGTAACCATCACTAACACTCCCAAATTGCCTCCTTCAAAACTGCTCTTTGGAACCACCTGTTCAACACCCACTGCTGTTCCTGTCACTAACAGGCTACCCGCATATCTCTAAGTGGACTTCAACAAAGTCCTCCGTACTGCCTCCTCCGCCTCCCTCCCCACCCCAAACCTGGTTTCCTTCATTCCACCCTGCCAGATATCTGTATTTATGTAACTACTGTCTTACGAAATGTACAAAATATATGTAACAATGTCTGTATACTACTGTGTAAAATCTGTGTAAATCTGTATGTCAGCCTACTGTAATATTGTAGCACTGTTGTCCTCTCTGTGACGAGATACCTTTGTAGACGAGCCTCTGGCTCAAAGGTTGCAAATCCGATTGTACAAATAAATAAATATTCTCTAAACAAAAGTGATCCCACTGTCAGTTTCATTCCATACATTGATTTGCATACATATTTTTATATTAGCAGACATGCAAGGGAGGGAAAACAGACAGCAAGAGAAAACTGAGAGACAGTGAGAGGCAAAGAATTGCGAGACTGTTCGGGTTGATCAAGTCGGAGGTCTCACAGGAAAATTTGGTTGCACAACCAGACAGAGAAGGGACAGAAAAGGAAAGATTACATCCTTGCATTTAAACAATTTCTCCATAGTAAGTGGGACAGGGTCCTATTCTACCCTGTCACAAATCCCTAGTGGGTCCGGTAGTGGGCTGAGAGCTCCTAACTGGTTCTTCTGGTCTCCAGTTCCTTTGGTTTGATACAATATACACAGGCCTGCTACTCTGAGTTTTACTCAGATTTCAGATGAACTGGCAGCTGTTGCTTCACTGCTGAAGAGGACGTCTCCCAGAGGCTGGGCCAAGGGTAAAGCTACTATTAGTCCGTCTGTTTCCAGTGGGAACAGTTGGTAGGCTGGCCCAACAGACAGGCTGTGGCATAGCATCGCATTGCCACCTGAGAGATGGGAGTTTGCTAGTGTGCAGTCCCCGAAATCCCACCTTGAGGCCAGATGGGAGCCGGGCATGTTGCAGAGGTGAAGTACTTGTCTTTTGCGGAGAGAGAATGAGGACCACCTGGTATTTACAGATGTACACTCCCTACTGTCTAATCCAGGAGCATAATTTATTTATTTATTTCAAATGTATATTAAAGATATGGCAGGATATCCCCCTTTACAGTATCTTGTTTTTATAGGGGTCCCTTGTTACCACCGGGTACAGTACTTAGTTTACAGGGAAGTACAGCTGGATATACAAGTGCTGGCATAAAAAGAGACTTGCACAGAACTAGACAGTTCATAGCAACAGCAGAGGGCAGTTACTCATACAACACGTGAGAGGCTGATTGTAATAGTTGCTGAGGTGTGCTTCTTAGTACACACAGCATGGTAAAATTCCATATAAGTACATGTATTTAGGGAGGTGGATGAGATGGAGAGTTTCTATGGGAGGCTTCAGCTGGAGGGGTGGTTCAGGTGGGAGGGCATATGCAAAGATGTTTGAGAGGCTCAGACAGAATACTTTGGAATGCAGGTTAGGAGAGCAGCAAAAGAGTGCTTGTGGACTGTTCCATTCTGCTAGGCTTTTGAGCAAGCTGGCCTGTTTTATGAAGTCTTTATAGAATTTGGGTGCTATCCAGCTAACTGGCTTTGTCAATCTTGGAGAACAGAGGGTAGGAACAAAGGTGAAAAGGGTTGTAAGGTATGCAGGGGGCTGTGGTGTGGATACACCTATGGAGAACTGCGCACCAGTGGTAGTCCCAGCAGAAATAACGGATGCTAAGTTAAATGTAGAGCGGACAGAACTGGATCCTTGAACTGCTCTCTGGGGTGACCCATGCAAAGCCCACTGCATAGGGCATCCAGCTCATGCAGTGTGACTTTAAGCATCAGCTGCAAAGGCAGCTGCTCATTTGCCGTTATGGGCTGAGTCACAGTGTGGCCATTATGGTGACCATCATAAGGGTAGGGGACAGGCAGAAATCAAGGGGATAAATTGGGAAGCAGGGAGAGAAAGCATGGCTACAGTATCCATCAGTCCTGCTGACTGACAGTTGGGGGGGGGATGTTTCACAGGTGGTAGGCCACATTGTGGGGTGGAAGCCACAGTGGAATTGACCAGCAGATAAGTAACTTAGGAGATTGTGGGTCCCAGCAGGGAAGTATCCTGCAGAGAGAAGAAGGGATAAAAACATCAGCAAATAAAAGTGGTTAATTGGCTGGACACTGCCCAGATTGCAATAAAAATAGCCTTGCCTATAACCATAAGTTAAAAGGGGAGCCGACTGTGTCATAGTTAATGGGGGGGGCCATTCTCAGTCGCAAGGAACTGCACAAAATGGCAGATTGGATAGACTGATGAGTCTTTATCTGCCTTCAAAAAACTTATATATCCAATGTCCTTAGGCAGCGAAAATGCTTCTGCACAGTCCTTGCTTTGACCCCCCATGACAGCACTTCACATGAGCGTTGACTTCACTGTGACCATGTGAGGAAGGAATCTAAAGTCACCATGCAAATGATTTATGGTGCCATACACAAAACATGGTGACCCTCACAATCTTGGTGACAACTTTAGCCACACCTCCTGTCTATAAAACTGTTGTGTGCAGTTGGGTGTCGCTATCATACAAATGGGGATCTGGGAGCTGGTGGGAGAAGAACATCATAGAGGGGCTACCTCTTCAGACAGGTGTCACAGAGGGACTGAGTTAGTGATGGCACTCCACTGGATGCCAAGGATCCTACTTAGACTAAATAGGTGGTGGGAGGGGCCAGTGGATCACCAGAATGGCCAGGAGCAGATCCTGACACATCAACCCTGAAATGGCCTTAAAATGAAGGATGGAGTGGGTGGGAGTAACACTTCTCTGCAGTAGTCCCAGCGCCCATGAGCTCTGTGCATGGCACATCATTGACATGCGACTGGCACTTTGCCCTACGCATACTCCCCCGGTGTCACTCAACAGGTGCTAGGGTTGTGCTCACTGTCATCTGTGACTCTCATTTACATTCGGCCATAGTCACAGAGGGAACTTCTCCCTTTGGTACCACTTCAATCTTTTGTGTATAGCCACAGTGTGTGGTGACAGCAAAGGGTAGGCTGTCTGTGCCCGGATTTGCACTTCCGCTCACTGTGACTAGGAATTGGACCCCCACATTTGTTGCCAAGCCATTGTCATAGCAAAACTGGACCTCTCCTATGGACCCGAGAACCCCACTCTGGGGCTGGCTGGTGACAAAGAACATTGTAGTGGTTAGGCTGTTGACTCCCGGTGACGATGTGCAGCCTAGCATTCACCACCCTCTGCAGACTGACTAAAAAACAGCCCTGTTGTCAGTAGTCAAGGCAGCCGCTTGTGTGCCCTCTCATCTGGAGGAAAGGTTCTGGGAAAATAGGGACAAAATGGTGGCAGTGGTGGTGGTGGGGGGGGGGGAATAGAGCTTCTTTTATTACCCAACTGCATTTACTACATAATTACTCTGAATTGCAATGCAAGAAAACATCAAGAACATATAACACATTAGATGTGGCTAGTGCCTATCATTTTGTCATGAATATGTTTTGCCATTTTGACCAGAAAAACACACTAAGCTACAATAGCTTGTTTCCAGGTGCAACCTGAGAGGTAGCTTGGACCAGTCTTTTGTTTATTAACAAATACATAAACAAAATTATTAAACATAATGGTGTGGTATTTTACTGGGTCTTTAAAAATTGCATCACTAGTTCTGCTGAGGAAAGTGAAGTTAGCGTTCATGATTGTATGACTGTATGAAGCTTGACTGTCCTATGAGGGAAAGGATTAACATATTTTAAAGTTTGAGTAGTTTTCCTCCCCCACCCAGGTGCTTTCCAGGTGGCACTTGAAAGCATGTGAACAAAGGAAAAAAAATGCAGAAGTCTTCATTAAAAATGAGGAAGTCAGCTTGGCTGGGCGGGCCTTGGTGTGTGTGTAAGGTTGTGTGGGGGTTGGGGTCAGAATGGTCAACTGCCTATCATTTACAGCTTGATAGAGCAGGAAATGCTAGATTTTCAGAAACCACCCAACTATCCATTGATCCATGGACAATGTAAATGACATCCTTTTTGTCCAAAAACAAGTCAGTTACTGCAAGTGGCAAGGACTTCAGATCTCTGGTGTGTGTTTTTTTTTTTTTATTTCTTGCACATTAAAATATTTCTTTTCTTTTGGTTCCCTCTTCAACTTCCTTTTCAGACTCATACTGCAGTGGTGGTTGCCTGCTGTGACAGAGTGAAAATGAATGAAGGAACTAGTTGGCTGTGTGCTTAGCAAAACAGCTTAATGACTGAACGTACAGTTATTCAATGTCAGTCAGTCTGGAGAGTGGTAGGGAGTATAGCACAGTGGTTTAAGGCTCTGAGCTGCAAATCTGGTGACATCCAGCAGACCAGACTTGGCTTTGAATCCCACAGCTTCCACTTGCATACTGTGTGAGCAAGTCACTTAACTTCCCTGTGCTCCCAGGTCACTCCTGTAAAAAGAAAAAAAAAAAACTTTCAGCTTAGTGTGCTACTCCTGGTTAAACAACTGGGGAAAAAAATCTGCATCAGTTTCCCACTCCTCCAGAACAAGGCTGAACTGGAAGCATTTCCTAGCCCACCTTTCCCCAGTCAACAAAAACTAATAAAAAAAATCAAAATAAACTAGGGCATGCTAGTGCTTGTTTTTTTTTTTTTCAGTATAGATTTATATCCTAAACCAGTCCAGGCTTACTCACTGACCCTCCTAGTAGTAACTTTATTTATACGGTGTCCTTCCCCAGGAGCCTGGTGCATGTTACAGTTAACATAACACAGATTACAATTTTAAGAACTACCAAAATATGTCCTAGTCTCTGTTTTCCACTCAAACACAACCAGTGGAGCTGCTGGACCCTTTCAGATGCCATCCCTGAATATTTCAGAGGCTCCATTCCGCAGCAGGCTTTCTTCCTCATGATCCACTGTGGGGTGGGAGTCCCAAAGGCTGCGATATACCATTGGTGCATGGGGAGGGAGGGAGGGAGGCATCATCCACTGGTGCAGCAGTGCTGTCCCCAAGTTAATTCTCCTCATCTGTCATGTAATGTAGGCTATCTTTATTCTGTATCGCTCCACGTTGTCGATGGGGAGTTAATACATAGAGGATAATGATGGTCCTCTATCGTTAACGGTCAGTTAACAGTCGAGAGGTTGCCAGGCGACCATGTAAACCTCGGGCGAAATCGAGAGGTTTATGTCGCCATGGCAGCCGAACGATTAAAATGACCGTTGCCGATAGAGGGACCATACATTATTTTTTATAGTGTATGGTCTCACTATCAAAAATTAAGCAGCTTACGTTTTTTAAAAAGTCACCGCCGCGGCCCTTCAGTCCTTCCCCGTCGGTTTCCCTTCAGTTGGTTCCCGTCCGAAAAAAGCGCCACAGCAAGACACTACTCCTTGTTGTTAACCTATCGATGTGCGAGGATCATAGGTTAACAAAATATATCTACGCTACACGAGAGTTAACAACCTTAGAAATGATGATTTCTAAGGTTAACAGCGTTCTAATATACATTATATATGAGTAATGAACACCTCTACTGTTGCAGTAATACAGCCCCAAACTGTAAATCAGCATAGAACCCCGGGCATATGAACGTTCCAAAAGCTGGGATTCTCCAGTCTTTGCAGTGCCACTGGGTTAGCCAACACAGGAGAGCTCTCTCAGATTTTCATTGATGTACAGCTTGCTTGTTGTTTTCTGGTAGATTTGTATACCTGTGAAGCAGGTTGGGGCTACCTGTTTTCAGGGAGCACCCTCAAATTTAAAAAGTGTGCCTGTTAAGCTGCAGCTTTCAAATTGACTGAACTACCTTTTTCCTTTTACCCCGTTTCCACTGCTTTTGTGCATGGCTTGGGGGCACGTGCCATTAGAGTGCTTGATACAGGTCTCCTGTTGTTTTTTCCAGCCTGGTGCCTTGTAGGTAAGTAATTTCTTTCAGGCAGTTAGTCGTCTAGAGCAATGGGATTTCTGTTCTTAGTATTTTTTCTTCCCCCTGCATTCTCTAGTCAGTGCTCACCCCCGCCCCCAGCCTCTCCTCATAAAACAAGTTTTTAGTTTTCTGTGCTAGTTGTGTTTTGGAACCTATCTTTTGAGTGTGGCTGCTAGTATTGGGGGTTGCCTGTACTTTTTGGTTGGGGGCTCCTCTTTACCTTTTCAGAGCAGTCCTGCTCTTTTGCCTTTTTTCTGGGGGAGGGGGGGTTCTAACTTTTGGAGCCTCCAGCAGCTCAGAGGGGTTGTCTGTTTCTAAAACTGCACTGTTAGCACATTCTTCTCGGCAGGAGCGAACCATGCACTTCCCCACCATTGCTGGCATCCTGCCTGCGAGTTTTCATGCCTCCCCTGCTCGGGCACTCTTTGGGTCAGGAGTTTTTGTGCCATTGATGGTCGGGCATGCTGTCGCCTGTTGTGGTGGCGTCACGCCTTGTTGCAATATCATCACTTAGCATGAGTCGTACACACTCTCGCTCATCCACGATAGTGCCTGAAATGGAGCGTTGTGCTTATTTTGCCACTCGGTTGTGTTTTCTCTCCAGGATAAAGAGAAGCTTGCTCGGAGGGGATAGATTAACTGGAATAGTATGACGGAACAATATGCTGCAGGTGTTGTCTGCACGGTCTGGGTGGTCTGGCAGATCTTGGGGGCTCCCCTTAGGCTGAAAGTACATTGGAAGCAGTTCCCCAGATCACTGTCAGCAGGTGAGCAGTGGAGGGCTGTAGGGGCTCTGTGCTGAGATCCAGGTTTAAATTACAGAGGATTATTGTATTTTCTGTTAGTTTCCTTGTAGTTATACATTGACTTGTAGTTTTTGGCACCATAGCTTATTGGAGACCTATAATTTTTAAGAGATGTAAGACCTGCAGGAGAATTCTCAGTCCCTCTACCTTAGGATCTTATTGCCCTAGTTGTGTAGAACAATCTAACATGTCTATCTCGGTTCCCCCCAGCTGGACCCCCGAGCTGGGGGGGTGCATCTGGGGTACCGTCTTGCAGTGGCACAAGTGAGTTGCGCAACTCCTTTTTGCTGCTCTTAAATGAGCTGCTAGGTTCTGATGTCCCACAGGACATTCCTTCCAATAAACCAGAACCCAAGGTGGGATCCTCAGGTCAGAGGGGACCCATACAGGCACATTCAGGTGCACCAGAGCACAACAGTGATGCTCATTCAGATCCACAGGCAACCCCCAACCTTGATACTGTTGAGGATCAAGATGAGGATTTGGGGGGATGAGGGGACAGACAATGCTGACCCATTTGTGCAATTTGATAAGGAGAAGGAACCCTCTAAGGAAGAGGAGGAGGAGGAAGGGTAGTGGAGAGAGCCTACGAAAAAGATTCTGATCCCTCCCCGTGTGACACAAAGTCCCTGTCCTATCTTATAATGGAGGCTTGTCAGACATTACAGCTGAAGGAGGTGCAGGTCATGGAGTCCTTGAACGTAAATCCAATCCTGTCTGCTCCTTCCTCTTTACCAAAGCGTTTTCAAACTTTATGCACAGCCAGATCATTGAGCAGGAATGGGCTGGCACAGATTCTACACAAGCATCTCTCTAGACCTAGGGTGAGATGTTATTATTTTTTGAAGGAGAGCTCTCAGAAGTAGGAGGTTCCCCCCTTGGCAGACAAGGCTGTGCATAATTCTGTTAAGCACACAACCATTCCTATTGAGAAGTCTTTGGCCCTAACAGGCACCCACGCTAACAGGGTGGACGCCTTGTGCAGAAGAGCTTTTGCCTCGACTGGGGTAAATCTTCACACCTCATATGCATCCTTTATTGTTTCCAGAGTCTTGAACTCATGGGTCATGTCCCTGGGTAATGTCATTCTCCCCAATTTGGAAGGGGCGAATATCTTGCAGCTGATATCAATGGCATACACCTTTCTGGGAGATGCCACAGTGGACAATTTATAGATGCTAGCCCGCTTCACTTATCACACTGTTGCAGCCATGCGAGATGTTTGTCTGGGGTATTGGATCGCAGATTAGGTGTCGAAGGTGAGGCTGTGTAACCTGGCCTTTGAAGGTGGACTGCTATTGGGTTCAGGATTGGATGACATCCTGAAGGATATCCAGGATAAGAAGACACAAATCCCGGTGTTGAAACAGCAACCGAAAACAAATTTAATGTCAAGGGGGCGAGGAGGTGAACAGTAGCAGTCCCAAGGCTTAGGAATTTCAGAAACCAGCAAAATAAGGGAGCCAATATGGATTTAAGGGCAACAGTAACAGAGGTTCCTATGCCTGCAGACATAATGGAGGTGCAGGACGAGGAGGAGGAGGTAACTCACAGTGAAGGTACATGGCCCCATCTCTGCCTCCCTTCTTTTGGTGGAAGACTGCAGAATATTTACCACAGATGGGCCCAAATGACATTAGACACATGGTTACTGGAAATCCTGGCTCTAGGATACGCAATCAAGTTTGCAACAGTATCCATAAGAGGTTGTTTCCTGCAATCCCCTGTGCCTCAAAACCCAGTGAAGAGGCAGGCAGTAGCCCTGCTCTTGCATCACTTGTTACAGATTGGGAAAATTGTCCCAGTGCCCCACGGCAAGGAGGTTCCAGGATTCTACTCAGTTTTCTTTGTGGTTGCCAAAAATTCATGAGGTTCCTGACCGATTCTGGACCTGAAGCACCTAAGCAAGTTTGTTTGCCACACGACCTTCAAGATGAAATGCTTGCAGTCAATCATTCGGGCTGCCCAACTAGGGGACTATCTAGGATCCATAGATCTGAAGGATGCCTATCTCCACATCCCCATTCCCCAGTCGCACCAGACGCTTCTTGAAGTTCACGATTCATGGGGCATTTTCAGTACCATGCATTTTCTTCAGACTGATGACAGCTCCTGGGTATTCTTGAAGGTCTTGATTGTCCGAATGGCCCAACTGAAACAGGAGGGACATCACGTGTACCTCTACCTGCTTATTTGAGCATCATTGAGAAAGCCTCTTAGGCAAAACCAGGTCGAGGTCGCACCAGCTGTGATTTTTTCTGCACTTTTGCACAGCCCTGCAAGGTATCTATGTATTTATATTAAAACCTTTGTACACTGATTACTAGTGCCATGCATTTTTTGTTTTACAAGTGTATTTTTATGTATGGCACAGTTTAACAGTGGACCGGCTTCCCCTTGATGGCTGTCATCTGAGCATCATCAGCTCAGATGGCGCAGAGGTCAGTGTCAAGGACCCTAGAGGTGCTGGAAACGCACAGTTGGATTGTCAGTCAGGAGAAGAGCTCCCTCATCCCATCCCAGAGGTTGGAACACTTGGGAGCAGTGTTCAGGACAGATGAGAAGAAAGTCTTCTCTTCATCCAGGCATGAGGTGAAGTGGCTGAGCAGTCAGCTGTTGGTCTCTGCTCACAGACTTCTCCGGATTCTGGGGCTGATGATAGCAGCAACAGAACTAGTTCCATGGGCCTGCTTACAAGTGCAACCCCTCCAGAATGGGATTCTGTGGGCCTGGAATCTGGCCTCTGAAGACTACCAAGCCCAAGTCGTGCTTCCTTGGTCAATCCAATAATTGCTGGCTTAGCGGGAAGGTCCAGAGAACCTCAGCAGCTGGTTTCTCTTGGAAGCTTGAAGGAGCGAAGTGCAGGAGTGAGGAGCAAGCATGTGGCATACTGCTGGTGCTGTTTGGATGTGGCATCTAACTGTTGTGAAACCTTGGTAATTAAAGCCTCAAAAACTTCATTACTAGTATGATTTTATCTTGGGGGAACTGCTTTGGCTAACTGCCTGGAGGAGTGCTGGAGCTTTGGTGTGTTTTGTGAGAATAGGGGCAGCAACCTCTCCTCAAGCAGCCACTTCCTTTCCACTGTTTGTGTTTGTTAACCGTGGTCTCTCTTGGAAGCCATGCCAGAGCTGATATTGATGACTGACGACAACCTAGCTGGCTGGGGAACAGTCCTGGATCACATTCCAGTCTGGGGTGTTTGGACCCTCAGGAGTAATGACTACAGATAAACATATTGAAATGAGGAAATATGCCTTGCTGTTCCTCATTTCTACATCGAGTATGGTCCAAGGCAGGGAAGGTAAGGTCAGACAACGCCATCACTCTGGCATACATAAACAACAAAGGAGGTAACAGGAGCAAGGAGATGCTAGCAGAAGCAATTTAAGTGTTGCTGTGGGCAAAAAGCCTTCTGACTCTCTTGGCTGTTCATTTGAAACATAGACACATAGACAATGATGGCAGAAAAAGACCAGAGGTCCATCCATTCTATCTCTATGCTGTAATCTATTGTTGTAACTTATAATGTTAAATACAGGAACACTCTTGAAAGCAGGCCTGTATGGCTCTATGGTGTAATATTTGTTTGTTCAAATATTTGCCTATAGAAATAAAGTTGTTTTTTACTACTACTACTACATCCAGTCTGCCCAAGTTCCCTATAATCCCTGGAACCTACTGTTCCTCCAGGGTACTGACCCTTCCCGTCCTCTCTCTGTTCTCCACCTTGGTCCTGTTGCCCCCAAGAAATACTATTCCCTTCATTATGTCCCAGACCCGCTTGAATCCCCTGACTGTTTTTGCACCCACCACTTCAGCCGGCAAACTGTTCCAAGTTTTCACCACCCTTTCCGTAAAGTAATACTTGGCAGGAGAACTAAGCATCCAGGCCAATTGACTGAGTCAAGAGACAGTCCATTCAGGGGAATGTATGTTGATGCTGGAGGAGTTTGAACTACTATGCAGAAGGTTTGGTCACCCTCAGATTGACCTCTTCAGTATCAAAGGAAAATACTCAGGCATCGAGGTTCTTCAGTCAGTACCGGTGGTGGATGGGCTGTCCCAGACATGGGACTTCTTGAGTGTATTTGTTCCCTCCACTACCGCTGCTCCCCAGGGTTCTTCGTGAGATAAGGCACTCAAAAGGAAGCTTCCTGCTGATAGCCTCAGGATGGCGAGAAGGCTATGGTTCTCAGACCTTGTGAATCTGACTCAGCACGCCTTGTTCTGGCTGCCGCACTAGGAAGACCTTCTCTTCCAAGGGTGTATTTTTCATCCATACCCAAAGGTGATGCAGCTGGTGGCCTGGTTCCTTAGAAGAGATTAAAAGAGTGTTTTTCCAAAAAAGTGGTGGATACTCTAAAGGCCACCAGGAATGTGTCTACGTCTGCAACCTGTGATCATGTGTGGAATACCTTCTTGGCCTGGGCCTGAAAGAGAGGCATCAGACCCTCCAGAACTATGGTTCTGCAGATTTTGGATGTTTTGCAGATAAGGGTAGACAAAGGGCTTACACTGAGCACTCTGAGAGGCAAGGTGTCCGTGCTAGGAGCAGCCCTGGGAAGTTCCATGGGCACATCCCTGTGGACCAACTAGAAGGTTATACATTTTCTAAGAGCAGTTCGCAGAAGCAGACCATTGTTTCGGTCTCGGTTCCCTGTGGAATTTGAATCTGGTGCTGAATGCTTTTTGCAAGGCACCTTCGAGCCTCTTTCATCAGTACCATTGGATATTCTGTCATACAAGATGTGCTTTCTAATTGCAGTCTGCTCTGCCAGAAGAACTGGTGAACTTCAGGCACTGTCCCACAAAGAGCCTTACCTTATCATTCTTTTTTTTTTTTAACTCTAAGTTGTATTTATTTTTAGTGATGCATATAGACATATAATCATCCCAAAATCAACTGTAATCTCTGATTATAGTTCTCAATTGACATATTACACATATATTAAAAATCAATATAGGCATAAGCAGCAGGGACAAACTGTATACTCTCAGAGGGCATAAATTCCAAGGCCATTGTTGGTCTGAATCCTCAGTTCCTCAAGGGGATGCTGGCTGTAAGTACAAAGGGGAAAGCAAGGGGGAAGGTGTTGCAGGCTAAACAGAACCTCATAAGGGGGTATTCTTTATTAAAATTTTTATGGAACCAGATCAGGTTGTTGGGTGGCCATATATAGAAACCAGGTGGTCCATCGATTCATTAAGATGGGAGTTCTGTTTTGTATGCGAGCTGTTAAGCGCTCCATTTTATTATTTATTATATGTATCTTCCCAGCTGTGTATTGTTGGGGGAGTGGGCTGTAGCCATAACCTTGTGATAGTTTTCTTTGCTGCTGCAAGGAGTATGCTTATCAAATAAATGTGATGCCATTGTTTTACTTGTTTGGGTAAGTGCAACAGAATGACTGTTTCAGGTGTAAGTGTTCCCAGGCCCAGAAAAAGATCTCCCAGTGCCTGCCCCACCTCCTTCCATTAGCATTTGAGTGCCGGGCAATACCAAAGTACATGTGCGTGAATGGAGACCTCATAGACGCATTGTCTCCAACAGGAAGAGTCTTAAGAGGATGAAAATTGTGCCTTAATCTGTGGTGTGTGGAAAAATCGCACCACCACCTCCCAGCTGAATTCCCTCCAATTGTAGGAGGCTGTCGTTTGATGTTGTCTGAGTCAGATTCATTGCCAGTCCTCCAGGGTCAGTTCCAGCTTCATCTCTGCTTCCCAATTAATCTGGACCCCTTCAACTGAACTCGTTGAAAGTGTGTCAGGAACTTATAAAAACAGGATATTAAGTGCTTATGGGAAGATTCTCTCTGTACCTGAACAAGAAGAGCCAGTATGGGCGGGATGACCCTAACTGTGATATCTATGCCCAGGGTATTACTCAAGTAATGTCGCATTTGTAATTATTTATAGAAGTCCTTTTGTGGCAGTGATTACTCCCCCTGTAGCTGTGTGCAGGTCTTTAGAAAACATCCTGATAAAAATGGTAGCTACAAACTAATCCTCTGTTCCACCAGTCCCTGAACCCTTGCTCCATTGTTGTGGGTGTAAAGCCCCAGTGCAGTACGGGGATCCCCATGCCTGTAGCCCCCCCCCCCCAAAGCATTGCAGGCTTTTTCAGGTATGTCCTCCATTGGAAAAGCAGGCTCTTTGTAAATAATGAGGATTGGAGCAACCAGTGCTCCCAGATGACCAAAAGCATTTTCCTGTAGCAGACCCTAATTTTTCCTGTATTTTCCCTGTAAAACTTGGGTGAAATTCCTGTAGATTTTCCTGTATGCTCAAGCCAATTTATTTTTGCAATTGGCATTATAGTTGTCATCTCCTCGACTTCCCCCAAGTTTTTAAACACTGTCCGATCAACATACTCATAGCTAAAGCAGCCAACAGTGATGCATGATTGTATTTACATTAATAAAAAAACCTAAAATTTATCTCCGCAACCTCCCCTGAGTTCAAGTCCCATCCAAAGCAACACACAGATCAATGAATAATGCATGATTATTTGATTACCCCACAGACAGGTTTGGTACCTGAATCATTTTTTCATCCTCCAGTTAATGAAAGTTTTTATTTATTTATTTTTTTTATTATCAAGACATTTAAAAACTCAGAGATCATCCCTAGACCTCCACCAAGTACATGTCCCAGCTAAAACGCACACATACCATTTATGCATGATTTATGATTACCCCAGAGACAGGTTTGGTACCTGAACTATATTCTTCTATCCTCCGTGACTCAATTTTTTTTAAATTAAATATTAAAATATATTAAATATTAAAAAAACACCCTCTGTCCCAGCCAAAGCAGCACAGATTCATAGATGGTTCAGCTAGCTAGCTTGATTATTTTATGCCAGCCCAGAGACAGGTTATTAATGTTATTTTGTTTTACCTTTTCTCGCAGAGATGATTGTCCAAGAAAGCTGCTCAGGGATTGGGCTCATCTCTTTCATTCTGTGACCACTTTTCTAATGCTGCAGTAAAGTTGACGAAATGGAATGGACCGGCAGCAGGTCAGGGTCTCGTCTCGATGCCGGCGATGTCCCGGGTGGTTTTTAAATTTATTTTGCAGATCTATCTGCAATTGGAAGGCAGCTCTGAGACAGGCTGGTCTCTCCTTTTCTTCTGAGCCAAAGAAACAGAATGGACGGTGGCGGCAGGTGTGTCAGTAGCTCTGTGGGATCCCGAATTAGGTAAACGGCGAAAGCGAAAACACGTGGCAGACTGAGGTGGCGACAGCTAGTGGACGGACAATAACCTCTGTGTTTTTGTCTACATCTCCCCAGTGGCGGAGGCATGGCAAAGGAACACCACACTGACTCCGTAACCATGCCAGTTTAAATATTCCCAGGGCAGCACTGCACCAAACACATAGCTAATCAGAGACCACAGTCAGTGCGTGATCAGAGCATGACTGGGGTCTCTGAACCAATCAGGGCAGGCTTGTGATAACCTCATCTGGGAACTAATCTGGGGAATGAACTCAGACTCTCGCACTACTTTCCCCTGATTTAAAGTGACTGCACCAATTTCTCCCCAGAGTATTTTAGAAAATAAAGAATTCCTTCCTCAGACCCTTTTTGAGCCCTTAAACCCCATAAAATATGGGAATCCCCGTAGATCTGGGGAGCACTGAGCAACAGTTCTATTTTATCTGGCTGAAAGAGTGTAGTTTTATCTGGGGGGGGGGCATTGAAAGGGCATTTTCAACCTGAATCCATCTGGAAGCCCCAACATAAGGGCCAAGCCAGTTGAGCATGTGAGTGAGTAGAGCTGCCAGTGCATATTCATAGAGATTAGGTTGAGTGAGGCCACCCCGATCTTTAGGCAATTGCAATTTTCACATAGCCACCCGTGGTCTTTTTCCTTGCCATGAGTAAAAGGAGATTACTGTGTTCCATCTGTTGATCTCCTTCTTGGCTGGGAAATAAGGGATGCTCTGCATTAAGTATAGTATTCTGGGAGAATGTTCATTTGAAACAACTGGACTCTGTTTAACAGGGAGATCCGTAAGTGAAGCCATCTGTGCAGATCCTCCTTGACCTGTGTAAAGAGTGGGTCGTAATTTGAATATGGGTACTATTTGGGAGTGATTTTAACCTCTAACCCAAATGTTTAATCTCGGTGCAGTTCCACAGAAATGGAGTACCCGTTGCTGTAAAATGGGTGGCGGAGTGCTTTGGACCAGCAAGACCTCTGTTTTACTTTGGTTAATTTTGTAAACCGTTGTTGTTTCAATTGTTGGCATTTCCTCCAGTGGTACTAGGGATGTCTCTGGGTTAGTAATATAGAGTAGAAGGTCATCCGCATAGTAAGGTGTCTTATGCAGACTTTAGTTAATTGTATATCCTGAATCTCGAGGGGACTGACACAAGTACTGTGCTATAGGTTCCACATATAATGCAGAAAAGTAGGGGAAGCGGCAACCCCTGCCCGGTGCCTCTGGATAAGGGAAGTCAAGAGGAGTACGAAGCCATTGGCTTCTGACCATGGCCTCTGGACATGTATAAACCTGATATATTGTCTAAAAATGTTTGGGAAACCGAATTTCATGAGTGTGCTTATAAAAATGGCCATGAGACCCTGTCAAAGGCCTTTTGAGTGTCTACACTTAGGATCATCAATGGTGATTTATAGAAGTGAGCATGGTTAATAATAAATAATGTTTGATGTTGTCGGTTGTTTGCGAGTTTTATAAAGCCAGATTGATCTGGATGGATGATTTATGGGAGAATATCATCATGGCGGTGGGTGAGTATGCTAGTGTATATGTTATAGTCCTGGTTCAACACTGAAATGGGGCGATATGATTCGCAAAGGTGGGGGGTTTATTAGGTTTTAAGATAGCCAAAATGGTGGCTTGTTGCCAGGAGGTGGGGTTTGTCGAAGAGGAATGACTTTCCTGAAGGGCTGCCGATAGGGGGTCTCATATGAGTTCTGATAATTCTGGGGTGCCAAGGTGAGTACCATAAAAGATGCTCTTAAAAGGATGCAGAAGACACTCTTAATAGCCATGAGACATAAGACTGTCCCAGTTTAAAAAAAAAAATGATGGTGGGGGGCCATGCTCATGTTTGAACAGAGCCCATTGCAGGATTCAAAGGCAGCAACAGCCCACTGGTCAGTTGCCAGCAGATATTAATCAGCCCTGTAAAGGTTTCTTTCCAACTAGCTTTGTTGGCAAGTTAACCTTCAAACTAGTAAGCTGAGCCAATAGAATGTAAAGTGGGGCCAGTAGGTTTCATCTGCACTGGTACTACTGTCTAATAGCTACAAAACTTCCTTTATAGTCCTTTATTGGTAACCCTGCTGAAGTACAGTATGTCTGTCCCACTTGGTTACAGATTTACTTAGATCCCATGAAGGGAATTAAACCATGGACCCTGAATACCAAAGGCAGCAGCTTTAACCATTCAGCTAAAAGGATGTTATCTCAACACAGTAAGCCTCTGTTACTGCAGTATCTCACATCTAGATGTTGCTGCTCCCTGACTGCTTTTACCATATTACATATAGAACAATGTATCGAGTGTAGGAGACACTACTTCACTGAGAGGGTGGTGGAGCCGTGGAATGCACTGTCCAGGAGTCTGGTGGAAGAGGGCACAGGGAGGGTTTCAGAGGAGGTGGGACAGGTACAAGGGAAACTGAAGCTGAAGAAGTCCCTCTGTGGGGGTGGAGTGGGGGCGGAGAAGTGAGCACCCAGTAGGTGGCTGGCTACCGAGCAGGCATGACAGACCATGAGGCCTATTCTGCTGGCTTTTAGTATGTTAGTATGACATGTGGCAGCCATACACAGCAAGTCTGTGTTTTTATCGAGGGGGTTGTTATGACATCATAGACCTCGAGAGCAAAGCTCAAGAGGCTGCTATGATGTTATCATAACCTTTAAATGGAAAACACTTGTCGAGTTGTATTTGGTTGCTCCCTATATTTTATTCTTTATGGTTTTATTAGTTTTGTCTCCCTTCTCCCCCTTTGAGCCCACCCTGTGCCACAAAAAAATATTTCTGTGCTGTTTGGAAAACCAGCCCGCACCCAACTGACAACTACCCACTCAGATGCCACCCCACTGTGACGATACCTTTATTTATTTTGCTTTCTGAAATCTTACATGGTTGATCACTGACTCATCCCTGCTTTTAGTTTTGTTTTTGCAGTTTTCGTTGCTGGCACTGTGGAAACTAGCAACGTGCACTTGAAGAAAATAAAACAAGATGTAGCGATTAGAGGGGTCGAAATTGGCACCAGCCCACTAGCCAAATGTTGGTAGATTTTGTATCGAGCTAGTAAGATTTTCATTTAACTAGCCCTGTGGGCTTGTACTGGAGAAGGCAGCTTGTCGATATGTACACCAACTGGGCCAGTGGAAATACCTGTCGGTCCAGTGGATTTTCCCAGTCGGTAGCCCTGCTGGCTAGCGACTGCAAAACCTAATTTCAACCCCCTGACGACTAGTCGGCACTCTGCCATGGATAAGTTTACAAAGCAGAATTAGTAATACTGTATATCTTTATTTTTGGCCATAGTCAGGTGACCATTGGGTGGGTAGTTATGAGCTGGGTGTGTGATGAATTTTTGCTTGTATGGCGCACGGTTGGTTGGGCGTAGAGAAAGCAGCATGGAAGCGGGCACAGCGGATACTAATTTTTAAATTAGAAATGCTGTTGTACCATAGTAATGACACAGTTGATGTGATACAATGACTTGGTGCTGTCACTAGTACAACAGTACTTTTTGAGTGCATGGATTTCTGTACACAACAAACTCATAACCTACACTCTGTATCTGTTCCACAAGTCTATGAAGAGGCATATCTGCTTTATCTCTGTTTGGTCTCTTGTTGCAACCCTTAACCACCTTTGTCAAGGGTGCCTTTGTAAAAGAGGCAGGTTTTCAGTATAAAATACAGGTAAATAAATAAACTGTTGGATAGTTGTCTCCTGGTAGAAAATAGCTGGTATTGCATTACAAAATACAGTGAGTCGCACAGTAATACACCCAGCCAGTAGGCTCTGTGTTAGATTGTATTGGTGTTTCTTTGTATGTGGGTGTTAAATATCAGTGTACTGTAGCACTGGCATGTACTTTTCAGTTATTTTCTGTTTGGACCACCTAGTCTGTTTCAAAACCAGAGGTTGGTGGCCTTATGATAAAGTTGTGATGGCATTCTTTCTTGCTCTTTTTGTGACTGTTGAGAGAGAGAAAACAAAAAACAAATGAAATTCTAGCACATTGTGCGAAACACTTTTCACATTTATTCTGTACATAAGTCGCAGTTTGTGGTAGCCATCTTTTAAAGTAAGATTTTTTTTTCCTCAGGTGAACTGATGGGCAGTTTGTTTGTCTGAAATGATTTCCCACCCTGAGTCTTGGTGCTGCAGCCCTGCTCTAAGGCTAATCTTTGCCACTGTCATGCAGAACACAGAGTACCTTGCTTGCCTGGAATTGTAATTACTGACCTGAAAGGACAGTTAATAAAATGCCTGTACAATATTCTTACACAAACCTTGCCATCAGCTGTGACACTATACCTACCAGGCTGCACCAGTAGATCCAGCTCTGTATCAAAGTAGCATCTGCTGCCCTATTGGGCCAGTTAACAGCCACTGCTTCAGTCTTGTGTGTCAGCGTGGCTCCTTTGGTAGCACATCCGCCTCTGGGCCAAAGGGTCGTCAGTTCTAGTCCCACACCAGGATTAGGCTTATACCTTAAACGCTGGCACCTGAGTGCAGTACTGGGGATGTGCTGTACTGTCAGGGTGTGCCGTCCTTCATATGAGATGGTGAAACCAAAGTCCCTTCTTCCCCTCTCTGGTGCTGTTCTGGTGGGTGTCCAGGTGGAAGTAAAAGAACCCATGGCACTTTTTCCAAAGAGTAGGGGACTTCCCCCTTGTCCTGACCAACATTCCCCTTCCCATAAAACTGGTTCATGCAATTGCCCAAGGCTGTGTGCGGGTGTTAATGTGCAAAATGGCTGCCACTATACATTCAGTCACTTCACTAGTACCAGTCTACCATTGCTTGAAAAAGCATTTCAGGATACAGTGTGTATGAAAAACACTATATAAATACTGATTCCCCTCCCTCCCTCTCTCCTCTCCCTCTTGTACCCCCATGTCCCTTTTCCTGCTTTCCCCTCCTGTCCTTCCTTCTTGGTACTTTTTTTTTAATGTTAGGGGCCATGACTTTCTCTTTAAAAAAAAAAATGTCCTAAATCCAGATTCTTACATCTAGCATTCCATTTAATTTTTTTTTGGGGGGGGGGGGGCCAGTTAAAAAAACAAACAAAAAATAAACAGTATGTAACCCCCAGGTGGCGCTATCCCAAGAGCTACTACCCCTGCCTGCCTAACTGCTAACAGGTTGAGGGGCCTAGGTTCTATGGCGGGTGCCTCTACTCAGAGGTCAGGGTTTACAGTAGTTCGACTAACATGGTCACAGCCCTCTGGGACACTGAGACCCCCTTTTACGCCTACTAGTGACTCACACCATACACCAGAAGTACCTTCACCAGAGACATTTACTCCCAGGACTGGTTTGGTCAGCTTGACTCTGGGGACCCCCTGTAAAACAAGATAATGTAATCACGATAGCCACTGTACAATACTTTAACATAAAC
Organism: Neoceratodus forsteri; assembly: GCA_016271365.2. NCBI lineage: Eukaryota > Metazoa > Chordata > Ceratodontiformes > Ceratodontidae > Neoceratodus > Neoceratodus forsteri. The sequence goes on along the minus strand of JADMNL010000024.1, from coordinate 417,684,694 downwards.
ACATACCTTAGTCAGTGTAATTTTGCTGAAACAACCAGATCTGATTATTTAGGGATGGCAACAAGGACAGGGAAAATCAGGTTAATTAGATCAATCACGTTAATATTCACGGCACTGTGCACAATTTCAGAGTCCCTAAATGTCACTTCACTGGGTACCCAGGATGGGGGCTAGCCAGGATTAGTGCAGCTGGTTGGGGCCCTGTGATGGAAAAACACTTGCACACTACCAATTGTAATCCGGAGCCGGTTGGCTCAGTTCATGTAGCAAGAAAAGAGAAAATCAGATGAAACACTTGCAATTAAAGGTACAGATGGCAGGGAGCTCACCCTGATTTGCAGTCACTGACTTATGGCTGGAGCTGTCCCTGAGAGTAGTGTGGATTTCTGGACGCCCTCGCACAGCAGGGAACAAGGTTCTGCATGCAGGACACACCCACATTTATATGTAAAAGAAGTTACTTTACCAGGCAGCTGCTCTCAGGTCCCGATCGCGACTTACTGCCAACCCGGAGTTGCGATGCAGCTTCACTTTCCTGACAGACCGAGTGCAATGAAGCAGTTTCTCCAGTCCTCTACAGGGTGAGCCTGGTTCTTGACTATTCAGTCTCTCCTTTCTCAGTAACAGCTGATTGATCCGAATCACCACGCAAACGCGCCCACCCGACTTTAGCTCTCACGCTTCCAAGGTGAAAATTCTGCAGCGCAGAAGCCCGGAGCTCCTTCCCCAGTCATGTCACAACGGATCTGCCTTTCCCAGACACCAGGCAGGAATTACAGTCGGTCCAATTGGTGGGCTTCAGTTGCCAATCACTCAAAACTCCTCCTATTGGTGTGAAAAGGCGCCACAGTCCAGAACTTCACTTCCCAGAATTACTGGCTCTATCCCTTATGGCCAGCCGGCTCCCGAGAGAGTCCTGATTCTGGTTGGTCAGCTTAAACTCCATTTTAGGTGCCCCTTCTGATTGGATCTATTCTGCAGTTCAGATCCAAAATGGAGGGGCAAAGCACACAAAGTCCCAGCTGCAAGAAAGGCAGGTTAGACAAATTACATTTCCACTAACACTCTAACTGATCTCTAGCAAACAGTTACATCTTTGAAAAGTGCTCACTCTGACCACTTAGTGACAGCAGAAACAGAGCGATTTGTCAGCAGCTCGAGTGGGACTTGAGCAGGGAACCCCACAGTCCCCCCATGTATTAATCCTGCCTGCAAGCAGACAGCTCTTAAAGAGACAGTACCAGAGGCTCTGAAAGCACTCACAAATAACACCATCCAGGCTGGGGGTATTTAGGCAAGCTCCTAGGAGACTTTTGGGAACCCCCATTTGCAGGGGGGGGGTTACAAGTACAAGTTACACAAATATGCACATCGTACAGCGTACAAAATATAAAATAAACAAAAACAGGATGGTTGCATAGTACTAATACATACAGCTCTGCAATAAATACTAAAATGAGCTTCATAATACACAGATGCACAGATACACAGAAATGAATCAGAAAAAGGAACAATAATAGCATTAAACTTTGCTGCACCATTTCCTTAAAAGAAAATGATATACAGGGTATTAAATAAGCCAAAAAAATTGATTAGCAGTTTTACACGTGAAAGTACTAATCAGCTGTAAAAATGCACAGTGCTTGACACAGAATGGTTAGCAAAGTTAAAAAATATATATAATGTTATTTATTTTGTCTACTGTACCATAGACTCACTGAAAAAAAATGGTTAGCAGTCTACTGCTACGTATTTTTGTAAACGGTTAGCATTACCCCCTGTTTTGCGTAACATTTTGCTGTGCTATACCAGCTATTTAAAACTCTGATATAGCAGATGCACTAGCATTTTGCAGGCATGCAGTGTTTTGATGAGACCCTCTGCCCTTCCACAAAATCATGGATCTACCCCTGTAGGATTGCAGGTAGGAGATGAAACAGAATATTGGGGGGGGGGGGTGTTCCCCATACCATTTATTTATAGAACTATAACTGACCAAAATAGTGGTGGTGGATGCATGGAACAGAGAGGGTGGTGGACGCATGGAACAGCCTTCCTGAGGAGGTTTTGGGGTCTAAAACTGTGGGAGAATTCTAGAATGCATGGGACAGGCATAAGGCAATTTTTGGGGGGAGTAGGAAGAAATAGGCTGTTGGCTAAATAGGATCTGCAGCTTATCCTCTAGGTAGGGAAATGGGCAGACTAGGTGGGCCAAGCAGTCCTTATCTGCCGTCAAAGTCTATGTTTCTAAATGTGCTTTTGTAAAATTCTGCCCCAAAACTGTCGGGACCCAGGCTGTTTCCATTCTTAAGAGTAGAGATTATAGTAAAGATGTCTTGTGTTGTGATACGATGTGAGAGTTGCTCTATATGGTGTTCTCCAAGAGTAGGGAGACTCAATCCCGATAAAAAGGTGTCTACCACCTTCTGGCCAGGTGGGGCGGCTTCTGTATAAAGATCCAAATAAAATTGTTTACATGCATTAAGTATATGGGAGGTGCTAAAAAGTAATCTCCCAGTTTGAGGATCTTTAAGCTTGGGAATCGATACCATTTTGGTCTGCCTACGCAATCCGTATGCCAATAGCCGGACCGCCCGGGCCCCTCCCCCCTTCATAATATCTTTGGTGCAGCCACAGCAGTGCCTGCTCTGTTCTTAGTCAATAGCTTTTGTATCTCGCGCTGTGTCCAGGACACTTGGTCCACCAAAAAATTGTCTCCCCGCATTTGGGCAGTTTGGAGAAAATGAAGTTTTTCTTGAAGTTCCCTTTGACGGGATTCCATCTGGCATTTCTTTTTTTTTTTGCCTCCGCGCCTCTCGTCGACCATCGACTCTGGTCACGGACCCCTGGAGCCCCAATCACCGGATATTGCTGTCTCCCGGTCATCCCTAGCTTACCCCCAGAGGTGGGCTGCCCCAACCCCAGATATCGGACCGTGGAACTGTGACTGGTTGGGGAACGGCTCCAGTGGTCAATCAGGGCTTCAGGGGCAGAGCGTCACCGAGACGCAAGGCGTGAGATTTTGTCCCCCCTTTAAGCAGGATGGGGACGTGCAATGATGGCCAGCGTCCGCCCCATCCTGAGCTCTGTATACTTGGCGTGGAGGCGTGCACAGCAGCCTCCGCTAGAGTGCAGCTCGTCACGTAGCTTCAGCCTACCCTCCCCCAGGGAAGGAGAGCCGCCCATGGGGCATCCAATCCTTACCAGCCAGCTGATCTCCGACAACCAGGTCGTTCGAACCTGGGTCAGCCCGGCGCAGAAGTGGAAATCCAACCGCTGCGCCGGACGGACGGCTCCATCTGGCATTTCTTGTTAGCTGCAAAAGCTATAATGTGACCATGCAGCCGTGATTTTAAGGTGTCTCACAGGAGTTGGGGGGAGGTTTCAGGGGAGGCATTATCCCTTACTATCTCAGGAATTTCTCCTCTAAGAAATCCCGGAAGGTCAGGTCCTTCAGTAGGGAGTTATTAAGTTGCCAGATAGTGTGTTTCCACTCCAGAAAAGCAAATAAATCTAATATGATTGGGGCGTGATCCAATAGGTGGATGTTCTTAATTTCCACAGTCCGGACTATATCTAGATGCTCTCCACTCACACAGAAGTAGTCTAACTTCGAGTAATGTCTATGGGAATGTGAGTAAAATGAGAACTGTCACTGCAAAGGATGTAGATGCCACCATGTGTCAACCAAACCTACATCCTTTAGTGGTCTTCTAAGATGTTTTTTTCCTGAGGACATAGGCGAGGGTCTGGAAGCTGAAGAATCTAAAGAGGATTCAAGAGACAGTTGAAAGTCCCTACACCACCAACATCCCCTTTTTATGAAATGTGATAGAGTCTACCGGGACTTGTATAGAGAAGGCATCACTGCCTGGGGTTACATATGCTAAACACCATTAAGAGTTGACCATTTATCGATCCCGTCACTATGGCCAGACGTCCTCCTTATCAGTGTGATGGGTGGATATTTCGAAATGGGAGTGTTTGGGTACCAATAGCACTGCCTCCCTCCGCCTACCATGTACACCATGAACCAGGCACTCAGCTTTTTTACGGAGGGTTTCAACTCTATCTGTGATATTTATGCACCACGCACTAAACAAAAAATCTGTGGAAAACAGCTGGCTGGATGGAAAGCTCCTCTCTCTCTTAAAAGAAAGGACTGCCTTTGGGCCAAAGCCTTAAAGGATCGCTTTCATAAGTTTACCCACTATAGAAGTGAGACTTGACAGGTCTATAGTTTCCTGGCTTGCTCCTTGGGCAACTTTTGTGGATAGGCACCCATGAGCAATCCTTCAGTCCTATGGCACACATCCTGTGTCCAGAGGTGTTAAACGGGTCCACCAGCAGTCTGGCCAACACTGCCACCATCTCCCTCAGCACTCTGGGGTGAATACCATCAGGACATGGTGCTTTGTCGACCCTAAGTGCCTTCAGACCCTCTGGTACTCTTCTCTCTGCAATCTCCGTCACCCCTTCCCCACCCTCCCGGTCCATGGAGGTAGTGGACCACCCCCTCCTGGGTGAACACAGAGCAGAAGTATTCATTCAATGCCTCCGCCTGTTCTGCACCCTTTTCCACCTGCCCCTCCTGATCCACACTGTTTGGTCCCTGCAGTTCCTTTTGTCACATCTGAAAGTCCTTCCCCTCCCTTGATGTCCTAAGTCAACCTTAACTCTCTGGAGGCCTTAGCCTGTACAGGTTTAGTTACCTCCTTGGTCCTCCCTGTCCTCTGGTCCTTTTGAATATCTGAAATGCCACTTTCTTTGCCCTTATCTCCTCTAATACGTTACTGTTAGCCAGCATGGTTTCTTGGCTCTGCTCTTCTTGCTCAGACCTGGTACAGGCCTCTATAGCTTCCTTCAGACCAAGTTTGATATTCCACTTCTGATACGAATCCATCCCTGGTCTTGTCTCTTCTAGGTGCCCTATCAGGATTCACCCATCTTTCCAAAGTCTGCCCATCTGAAATCCACCACCCATGTCACTGATCCTACAGACTCCTTGGTCAAGCTGAGTGAACCACATTGGTCCTCCACTCTAAGTTCCCTCACTGCCTCCTGGTTCGCAAGTACGAGGTCTAGTGTATTGTGCTGAACTGGCACACTAATTGTGCCAAAATATTCTGAAACTCATCCAGCAATATATTCTCCCTGGCACTAGAGGTGGCTGGGGCCAATTACCTCAGTTGTTACTTGGCACTCTTATCTATTTGGCACCATGATTTATCAGACTATTAATCATAAAACAATGCAAGATCTGCAAAAGGGTGAGGCTTTCCCCATGGGTGGTTCCTATTGCCCTATGTTGCTAGGCACCCCCCAAGACAGCCCTCCAGCCTGGTGAGGGGAGCACCTGGTTCTTCAGTTGGCAGGGGCAAGCAGAATTGTGAAATCACATTTTTGGCTCCTGAGTGAGCTGTGTCCCCAATGTACTGCAGGATATCCCAGCAAACATATCCAACCCCAGTTGGGCAGGCCCACACAAGCATGTCAGATGTTTACTGGGGTCTTGGGAAGTTTCTGACCTTAAATTATTTATTTTGTTAAGGCTCTCTGATGTGGAGGATGTTCTCTCCCTTTGTGGTGGAGGAAAGTGTGTACAGAGTTAAAGTTGGGATTCCTTTCCTCCCATGTGAAGTCCTTGCCATTTTTGAATAGCAGAGGTTTGTAGTTCCTTACAGCTCAGGAGGGCACAGTTCATGGAGATGGATATCAATCCAACTGTCTCATCCTTTTTGGCTATGACCAAAATTATTGGGCATCAATGAGAGGTGTGGATCAGAGAAAGTATGCTCCCAACCAAAGTGTCTGTCCTCATTTTTTTAAGGAAAAGATCTTGCTGGTGGGAGCTCTTCTGCTGAAAGATGAGGCAATTTATGTGTTAAAAACAAAAAAAGCTGTACTTATCAAAGGCTCTTTGGCCTTAGCAGATTCTCGTATCAAGCAGGTGAACACCACATTGGGGGGGGGGGGTATTTGCCTCTTATCAGCACAAACATTTGTCTAGTGCTTTTATTGTTGCCAGAGTCTTAAACATATGGGTCACTACTCTGGCCAGTTTTGCTCCGCCTGACTCTGAAGGTGTGAGCCTTTTGCAATTGCTGTCTATGGCCTCCACCTTTCTAGGTGGTTATACACTGGAGAATTGTGCATATCCGCTCACTGCCCCTACTTCATTGTTTTCGGCCATGAGGTCAGCGTGGCTTAGTCTTTGTGTCGATCAAAATTCATAAGCTAAGCTACCTGTTGAGGGAGGATTGTGGTTTGATTTCAGCCCGGACACTATTTTAAAGGATGTTACTCTTCAACTGAAGTTGTAAATCTTCTATAAAATCTGGTTTTCCTTCTGGGACAAGAACTAAGCAGTACATAGTATGTTAGCATTGGCTTGTGTAACTTTCACATTTTTTAAGGGGGTTTAGAAAGTGAGGGTGGGGGACAGATTTTTTCCTTGGTATGTAATCCTGTTGACCCTCCATTTTTAACTAGGATATTCGTAAATGTTTGTTTCTACTTTTGGATGTTTATGCATGGTTTATCTTAATATCTACTATTCTGTATTGCATATGCAGCTTTTGTACATAAGATGTATAATCAAAAAACTTAATAAAAAATATGTAGTAAGACTGGCCTTCTCCAGTATCACATGGTGCAAGACTACAACTCAAAGGGGTTCACGGTAACTGCCGGTGCAGAGAGTTCTAGCCGGGGTGGGGGGGTTCTGTTCCATCTGGAATTTTGGCACCAGAGTACATAAGTCTACTTGTACAAAGGGTTACAGTATCAGAGGAGCCCTTGCCAGGCAGTGTGCAGGAGGCCCAGCACCAAAAGCCTGGTGCCTCATAGGAGGGCACATGGGGCCCATCCTTGACTAGTTGTCTTTAGTAGAAGGCTACAGGAGTTTCTTAAGATGGGCCAAAAACCATGTCAGACACCTTGGGGGGATGCTTTCTTCCACCCTGGTTTCCAATGACGTCGCAAAGCCTAGGTTTTGGAGACCCTGACCCCCTCATTCATTCAGGGCCATCGTATAGGTCCCACTATGCAAACAAGGTTAGGGGTACTATTGGATCTAGTTCATAGTCCACAAGGTTTTTTTTGGGTGGGGGGTCTGGTCCATTCTGGATTCGAAGCATGTGAACAAGTTCATGTGCCACAAGCATCTCAGGATGGAATCCCTGAGGTTGGTCATCTGGGCTGCTCAGCCAGGGGGTCTCCTGAAGCGTCGGTACATTTGACTGATGCTTACCCTCCTCATTCCCATTTGTTAGTCCTACTTGGAGTATCTCAGGATCTTGCAGCAGGCTATTACAGTTAGAACCATGGACCCATCGGAAACTGCAGGGACTACCCCTGACATCTGCTGTGCCCAGACGTCGCCCAGTGTATATTGGGACGGTTCCCAGCCCCACCTCAGTTCTTTTCCCACAGCAAACCTGCTTCCATTGGCTCTTCGGTTGCCTTTAGAACAAAGTCTAGTAGTTTCTAGTAAAGTTTTCCTCCTTTATTTCTTGGTCTGTTTTTTCGCTTTATTACTGCATGTCTACCTCAGTCGTCCGTCTCCTCATCCGAAAAGAGGAAAAAGTGCGCCTGTGGCTGCCAGAACCCACGAGGCCTGCGTCTTTGCTTCAGACTGGATCACAACACCAAGGCCTGCTCAATCTGCAGCGGCTTTACAGGCAGGACCAGAATTTGCCACCTCAAGGCCCATCTTCTAGAACAGGTGGCTGTGATGCAACGTTCGCCAGCGAAGTCCTCCGGTCCACTAAACAAAAGAAACAGGATTCGGACCAGCAAGTCCTGCAAAAAGAGCCGGTCAAAGAGGTGTTCGTGCTTCGTCACCCCCATAAGAACTCCTCTGGGTCGGGTGGTTCAGAACATTCCCACCACTCTCAACATTCCACAGGGTGGCAAGACACTACCACTCCTGCCAAGCCACTGACATCTAGTAGTGGTAGTCCAGGTCTGGTCTCCGTGCTGGCCTCTTCCACCCCGAAGGTGAAGGCAGCACCCTTGCAACCACCTTCTACCTCAGAAGTAGAGACCTCTGATTCTTCCGCAGGGGCTTCTGCCCCACCGAGAAAAATCCTGACCTTGGTCGTTCCAGGGGCTCCAGGCAAGACCTCTTGAATACAGGGAGTGGGAGCCAGGTTCAAAGCTGGCATCAGTTCACCGCCCCTCCAAGACTGCCTTACAAACCAAAGCCGACTGTTTCCAAGCCGGATGGCTCCAAACAGTAGATGGCGCCAGAAAAGCAGCAGACGTCTGCCAAGGCGTCACTGAATGTGTGCTGGTCCATAGGGCCTCCACCCCTGAGGATCTGGAAGATTCCTCTCCCTGGGACCTACCTGATCTCCCATCCTCTCCTATAGTTCCTCACACACTGGACAAACCCAGCCTTCCCGTGGGGTCTGCAGCAGTACAGTTTACCAAGGAGGAGCTCACAGAACGTTTTCAGTTCTGGTGGGATCAGGTTAGAACGGATGTGCTCCCACCGCAGCCAGACCCAACTTCGACTCCAGAGGAGATGAGTGACAATGACCGGGTCGAAAAGCCATCCTCTCCAAAGTCTTGGTCACGCACTCCAGCGGATACCCATGGCTGGACTATGCACAAGGAATGTCTGTACACACTCCAGGTCTAGTAGCACCACTCACCGTGGCTCCCCTAGTAGGAGATGGGCATACAGCCGATGCCTGTCTGAAAGCCATACTTGGCGCTACCACCAGTCGCCAGTTCCACTGCAGTCTGTCTCTCAGCTGACGCTGGTCTCCCAGCAGGCGACTTTCATATGAGAGGAGCAGATTTCCCCAACTCGTTTTAAGATCAGTCTCACCTGAAGGCCACAGTGTGCATCCCAGTTCTTCTGGGTCAGATTGTTCTGTCTCATGGGAAAGGCCAGTGTCCCCAGATGAGGACACTTCCAGATCTCCTCCTGATGATGCGACCTTCACGGACGTCAAGAGGCACATCCAATCCTCTAGTGGATGGGAGATGGAGGACTTGGATCTGGAGCACTGGAGGTTGGCAAAATATCTGATGTAGAAGGAGCCAAAGCCTTTAGTAGTTCCTCCCCTTGTGGATACCTGCCAGGACCACTTGGAAGCATCCCTTCACTGCCCTGGCAATTGGATGGGCTATATCGAGCCCTGAGGGAGGAGCCTTTTTTGGCAGAACACCCTTGGGTGGACTGTATGGTGATTATGGCTGCTCACGGCAAGTCTAAAACCTAAACACCTCCGCTCCCAGCCTCCCAATGTTGAGTCTGGATTCTTGGATCAGATGGGCAAGAAGGTTTAATCTGACTTCAAGGTGGAGCTCTTGCATCAGGTAGTACCATTAGGACTAAGGCCGCCAGGCGTTGGGACCCCTCAGAACTTTACTAGCTAGCAGTCTGTAGCGGGGGACTGCCACGATGTCTGGCATGCCTGACGTCAGACGTGGTATAAAGGGGGTGGTCCCCTAGTGCCGTCTGTTACTTTCCCGCCCTAGACCCGCGTTGTTCGGCTCCTCGAACACCTCACTACTGCTGTCGACTGCAGATAAGTAGTACTTTTTGATAAAAGTTCTTGATAAAGTAGTTTCGATTTAGATCTTGCTTTTGTGCCTGTCTTCTCCTTCACCTGCTCAGCAGAAGACTAAGTGCCACTGTGGCAAACTGATCCCAGCTAAAGACGGCTATGAGGCTTGCCTGATCTGTTTAGGCCCCAACCATCTGCCCGACTGCCAACATTGTCTGCAGTTTAACAGTAAAACTAAAATCTGCATACCTCCTTGAGCAGAAAGTAGCTGCCATGCAAAAAGTCCCTTGAGTGGGGTGGAGGAACAGTGGGTGAAGAGCTAAAGGGCATACAGTGGTAATCGCGCAAAGTTCACTAGTTGCATGGTATATCAAGCGGCTATGCTAAATGTACCCATTGAATAACATGTATACCACTACTGCATAATGTGCATTGCTTGATACCGGTATACTTTTGTGGGACTACTACTGTAGTGGAGACAAATCTCTGCATCAAGCAAATGAGCAAGAGGAAAAATAGACCTCATGGCTATCAAAAGAGGTGGCTGAAAATGTAACTGCTAAAAGGGTAGCATTCAAAAAGTATAAGGAAATGCAGAGGGAGAAGGATAGGGAGATGTATCAAGGGAAACAGTGGGAAGCAGTATGGAGCACGAAGGCACAAACTGAAGGGAGAACAGCCCAGGCGGTAATGAAAGGGGACGAGTCATTTTTTAGGTATGTAACTGACAAGAGGGAGACCAGGGAGGGATTGTAAGGTTAGAAGGGAAGAGGGACTGCAGAGGGGGACCAGGAAATGGCAGACATCCTGAACAAATCATTTTGTTCACTGTTCACAAAGGAAGGAGAAGAGGGGTCAGAAAAAGGTAGCAGGAACTTTGGAGGGAGGGAAGTGGACACTAGTGCTTTTTCAGAGGAGAGTCCTAAATGGACTTGCTAATCTGAAAGGGGTAAAGTAATAGGGCCAGAACGGGTGCATCCAGGGGTATTGAGGGAGCTGAGGGAGGTACTGGTTACACCAGTACAGCTCACTGAAAACAGGAGTGGTTCTGGAGGAAGGCAGATGTCCCACTTCACAAACTTGGTAGTAGGGAGGAAGCTGGCATTTATAAGCTGGTCAGCCTGACATCGATGGTGGGAAAGTCAATGGAATCACCACTGAAGTAAAGGATTGTGGAACATGGTATCTTTAATCCAATGGGTTACAAGACCTGAGACAGCATGGTCTGTGGGGGGGCATGCCATACGAATCTGATAAATTTCTTTGACTGGATGACCAAGGAATTAGGAGCAGTGCACATGACCTACCTAGATTTTTACAAGGCTTTCAACACCATTGCCCACAGAAGACTAGTAAGCAAGCTGGGTAGCTTAGGAGTACATCCAAAGGTGGTAAACTAGGTAAGAAATTAGTTGGGGGATAGGAGGCAGGGCTGTGGTAAACTGAGGAAGGAAGGGGTGACCAGCAAGTACCTCAGGGATCAGTGCTGGGGACGGGTCCTCTTTAATGTCTTTATAAGTGACATTACGGAGGAGGTGAAGGAAGGTCTGTCTCTTTGCAGATGACAACAAAACCTGCAATAGTGTGGACACTCGGGGGTTAGAAAGGATGAGCAGAGACCTAAAACATGAGGCATTTCAGCTGGGTTTCAATGCAAAATGTGCAAAATACTGAACTTAGGACACAGAATCCCCAGGGCACAGTCAGAATAGGTGGAGTGGTATTGGCGACCACCAAGCAAGAAAGACATCTGGGGTAATCATATCGGATGACCTAAAGAAGACTAAGCAGTGCGACAAGACAGCTGGGAGGGCTAGTGGGATGCTGGGATGCATAGGGAGGTGTCACTAGCAGAAAGAGGAGATGGTGTTGCTTCTGTATAAATCACCAGTAGACCCACTTAGAGTACTGTGTCCATTTCTTGAGACCATATCTCTAGGACAGACAGAATGGAGGAGGTCCAGAGGTGGGCGACTAAAATGGTGCAAGGTCTGCATCAAAATCCCTATGAGAAGAGACTAAAGTGCCTCAATGTGTACACTCTGGGGGAGAGGAGGGATATGATAGAGACCTTTAAATACCTCACATGGGTAAATAAGGTTCAGGTGGGAAGTATTTTTTTTTTTAGAAAAAGCACTGAAGAGTGAGGAGATATGCTATGAAGTTGTGGGGTAAATTCAGGAGAGATGTGAGGGAGTACTTCATCACAGGAAGAGTGGTGGATTCCTGGAACAGCCTTCCAGTGGGGGTTCAAGAATGTATGGGATAAGTAGAAGGGAAACTTAATGGAAAGGAAGAAGGATGGAGGGAAAAAGAGCCAGAGATTAAATAGGGTCAGTGGGGAAAAAATGGGCAGACTAGGTGGGCCAAGCAGTCCTTGTCTGCTGTTAAATTGTGTGTTGCTGTAAGGGGCATCCATCATGTCCCTTTGTGCAGCTGAAGTCTTGTTTAATGGGTGCCTCCTGGCAGGAAGCATCATATTGATTCTTGGTTGGGGTTGGGGGTTTCCCAAGTACACAAATACTCGTAGAACAAGTTGAATACCTCACCTATAGTCTCTGGTTCTGTTGCAAGACTCCCTGCTGGGATGCTGTATCTGGGTTGTAGTCTTTTCACCCTCTGTTTAAGCTGCCAGGCAAGTAACATGCCTTTTCCTCTGTCCCTGTTAAAGTACGGCTCCTCTTTTGCCATCGGGATAGTCCTTTCAGGTATTTTGGTGCCCAGTAAATTAAGTTTACACTGTAGTTTTTGGAGAACCGCATATAATTACGGGGTGGGCCTTGCCATGCTGGATTTCTCTCAGACTGCTGTTTTAATCTCTAGGGCCAACATTTCTGTCTTGGTGCATACCTTTTGATGTTTAGCAAAGACTATGGTCTGCCTATATATAATAGATAACCCACTCTTAGGTGTGCGGTCACGCTTTTATATCATACGCCTTTGGTTTGCATCAACCACCCAAGGCAACGAGTATATCAGAGCACAACCACACATCCTAGAGTGAGTTATCTATCTTATAAAATGATAAAATTGTTTTTGTTGGGGGTAAAAGTGCAGCTATGGTCACACTCTGATATACATACGGTCATGTGATGGGCATCCACCAAAAGATTCCAAGCAATTTCCCTACCCATTTTTATATTTATATATAAATATATGTATATATATACCTTTAATGCTTCCCACTGGACGCTGTCGGTGGCATCATCTTTTTTTTTATTGTTATAAGTATTCTTCAATAGATGTGTTCATGTGGGATATGTACTTTTTACCAGAGTGGTATCTAGGTGGCAAGTCCTCACCCCTTAGAATTGTTGCAGGAGTGTGGTCTGCTATTAAAATAGAATGGTAGGTGGAGCTATCTACTTTATCAGCCAGTCGAACATCAAATATTTATCAATCCTAGCATGCTGTCTATATGAATGGGAGTAAAAACTGTACTCTGTTGGTTGGATGCTGCAGCCTCCATATATCAAGCATGCCATACGTCTTAGTTAACAGTGCCAGTGCATTTCTGAATAATGCTACCTGGGATACATTGGATCTGTCCAGGATTTTATCCAACAAACAAAATCACCCCCTAGGACCCGGGCCCTTCAAACTGTGACTTGTTCAGGGCAAGCTTACGAAATACCTCCATGCACTCCACATTTGGCCCAAAGGCTAATTAAGTACCATTAATAAACTGGTCTTCCTCCAGGCCACACTAGTCTTCTGAAATGCTAAATTTTGACGTGTGTTTCTTGGAGCATCAGGGCATCCACTTTTAGCTTTTTAACCCTGTTAATTCGCCTTTTTCTTTTGATCACATTTTTTAATCCATTTGTGTGCTAGGTTAAACGGTAGTATACAATGGGAGGAAAAAATCCTGGACTCTGATTGGTCAGTCTTGGGCTGGACCCGTGATGTTATCCCCAGTACAACATCACGGGTCTAGTCTCAGCCTCACTGTGAACCTGCAGATGATTTTTTTGGAGCTAGAGATCTTTTTTTTTTTTTGCATCTCAAGAAAAAAAATGTTTCCATCTAATAAAACATTCTTTAAAATTATTTTTTATTTTATATATAACGAGCCATTGTATAATAGCAATAATGCCTCCAGAATTGTGTGTCATTTGGGATAACTCGGTTGTTGGACACACTCGGCCTCTTTGACTCGTGCCCAACCACCTGAAAGTGGCGTTATCAGCGACACACCCTGTCGGGATTATTGCTAAGGTCTGTCTCTATCACTTAAAAATTTTGAATGTACCTTTATCACAATCTCATCACTGTGCTCACCAACTCACAGAGCACCGACATATTTACTGTTACTGCAATACTATTTTACTGACATATAAACTCCAAAGAACGTTAACATCTTCCTGAAACCTGCTACTCACTTCCCTCCTCTGCTTGCTTGTATACTTGAACTCATTAACTTCTGTATTTCCCTTCTCCTTTATGCCCTCCCCCCAGCCTATTACCTCAGCTGTCGGCTGAACATCTTAGGTTTGTTCCCCTCCATTTAAACACAGAATTTGATGGCAGATAAGGACCACTTGGTCCAACCAGTCTGCCTATTCCTCCCTACCTACACTACTGCAGACCATACCCAATCTACAGCTACATCGTCCTCCCTTTCCACCGATTACCTTGATGATTTATTTGATGAGTAACGTTACCCACTTTCCATATCCCTGCAAACCAGGTGCAGATATTTTTATTTATGTTTTTGGTAACCAGGTAGGTACACAGATCCAGAGGACCATTTTCAGTCACGACCTGGGCCACAATGTGGTGGCAGCTTACCCTTGATGCACTAGCCCCCCCCCCCATGGTTGCATCCAAAGACCTGTGTTTAATGGACATAGGAAACAAAAATATGGTAACTGAACAATACACTTGTAATTAACTTGAACTTTACTCAAGCTGTTAGCATCATAAGGAGAACATCCCCCAAGATCAGTGAGGTATATAGGCATTTGGACTCCTTTATTTTTTGCTTGAACTAAGCAGCTAATAGGTCTTGCAAATGCCATCTCGTGTCTACTGGGGCCAGATGTCTGGATCACACTCAAAATGGCTTCTGATCTGTCAATTTGATATGATGCTCTTCATGTGTGACACATCGCACATCCTACTCATTTGTGGAGAATACAGCTGAATGCTGAGCCAACTATTTCTCTCATCAGCGCCTTTCACACAGCAGACATAGGAGTGTTACTAAAATGAAACACAACAGGGTCCAGTTGGTCAGTGGCCTCTCATCTTGAACATAGGTTGGATAGCTGTGTTTGCACAATACACCTTTGCTGCTCTCCATCCTCTCCACACAGTGACTCATGATTGATAACGCTTTTTTACTTGCACAGTCTCCCTTCACACATAAGCATGTGCTCTTACTGGAAGAGTTACCATTTGTCCCAATTTGGACAGTTGTGTCCTGCAGAAAACAGGAAAAATACTACATATCCTGACTTAGTAGAAAAAATATTTTCTAACTTTCCACTAAATGTTGCAGAAGACTATAATACCTTAACTAAAATACCTTAAAATGATAAACAATAGAAGCAACTAGGGAACTACAATACTTAGCTTTCTGATTATATAAAAAAGTATGTTGCACTGGTCGAGGTTACGTACTGTCCTGTGAAAAATCATGTTTCAGTAAGAAATGCCTCACTTTGGGCTTCTTAAAAGGTGGCAAAGTACAGTTACGTAAGAACTTACCCTAACAGTAGATCTTCAAGAGAAGCTCTTGCAGCAGGTAACACAAGTAGGACTGGCGGCGGTTTTCAGCAGTTTTTTCTTCCAGCAGTACCAACGTGCGAACACCCCCGATGTCACCTTATATAAGAGAGAAGTTCCCCACATGCTCCAGTTCTTGCATACACCCCTACAGGCAAAGAGTATGCAACAGGTGATCATCAGAAATTGTGACCCAAACTTTGTCCTCATAACGGGAATGGCCAGCCTGGAAAAAGCCTGATCCCTGGGGGAAGCAGGGTGGGAAAATAAACCTGCTGCAAGAGCTTCTCTTGAAGATTTACTGTTACGGTAAGTTCTTACGTAACTACTATCTTACTTCGAGAGGAAGCTCTTGCAACAGGTAACACAATTAGGACCAATTCCCAAGCAGTATAAACTTATAACAACCCCTGGGAGCGTACTTCCAACCTCCCTCAACACAAATCAGGGACAAGGCTTAAAATGATCAGGGACAAATGACCAAAATTGGTTACACATCTGAAAAAATAGTAATGTTAGTTCCAGAAGCTATGTACAACATGCTTCTTAGTATGAATAGCATTTTCTTGATGATAAATAGACTGTAACACCAATGGCTGGCATTATTTTGTGATTCAAATCCTTACTTTTCAATGACAGCAATTCCAAATTTAGGAGGGACAGAAGAAATTTCTGAGGCAAATCAGGGACAGTTGAGAGGTATGCCTGGGAGGGGGAACAATACAGGTTAAAACACAAGGAACAGGAACATAAGGATCCCTCAGGAAACCAGGCCCTGTAAGACTGCAAGACCAAAACCTGCCCTGCGTCTGGAAATGATGTCAAGACTGTAATGTCTGACAAAGGTATGAACAGAACTCTAGGTAGCAGCAGCACAAATGTCAGCTGCAGATACCTGCTTCAGTGCTGCAAAGGAAGTGGCAACTGCTCTAGTAGAATGAGCCCTAACTGGCCCCGGAGTAGTCCTGTTATGCTTCTGATAACAGAAGGTAATGCAATGAACCAACCAGTGCTGTTTGGTAACCAGGTGACCAAAGGATCTTTGAGCAAATGATACAAAAGGCTGATCAGATTTCTTGTCACCCCCTTGGTCCTAGCAAATAACATAGAATAGCCCTGTGGACGTCAAACAATGAAGCAGGGCCTCTCCCCTATTCGAATGCTTTGGGTAGAATACCTGCAGCTGAACAGATTAGTTAAGGGTGAGCTCTGAAACCACCTTTGGTAGAAACTTCGGGTTGGTGCAAAGGTCAGCCCTATCCTTATGGAAAATAAGATAGGGTTCTTTACACACGAGAGCCTGAAGTGCTGAAATGTGCCTTGCCAAAATAATGGCTACCAAAAACAAAGTTTTCCAGGGCAGGAAATGAAGCTCAGCCTCCACTGCCGGTGCGGGGGGGGGGGGTGTAAGCTTCTCTAGGACAAAGAGGAGATCCCAAGGAGGGGCAGGATCCTGGATGGGAGGTCTG
This sequence comes from Neoceratodus forsteri, assembly GCA_016271365.2. NCBI lineage: Eukaryota > Metazoa > Chordata > Ceratodontiformes > Ceratodontidae > Neoceratodus > Neoceratodus forsteri. The sequence continues at coordinate 417,667,971 of JADMNL010000024.1, read as the reverse complement.
ATATGAAGAATACCGCAAAGAAAAGCCTTAGAGACCTCCATCTGAGCCACCGTCTTATCCTGCACTGGGAAGTGATAAGCGGAGATGGCCAGGTGTACCATGATGGAGGAGTAACCGAGACTTGACTCCGAAAGGGAAAGCAGGTATTCTAAAACGGAATTAACCGGATAGCCCAGGGGGTTCACTTTCGTAGCTGCGGCACAGATACAGAAACGTTTCCACTTCATAGCAGAAGTGGCCCTGGTGGCAGGCTCACATGCCTCAACCAAAACTTGCACTACCAGATTGGACAGTCCAAACCTGGCTTTAGCTAGGTCCTGAGGAGCCAGGCATGTAGGTGAAGTGAGCGCAGATTCGGTTGCATCAGTGACACGTTGTCCTGAGACAGAAGATGGGAGGAAACTGGAAGAGGCAGCGGAGGCTCTGCTGCTGAAGGCTGAAACAAAGGAAACCAAATCTGACAAGGCCATAGTGGAGCTATCAAAATGAGGGCGGATGGTTCTGACTGTACCTTGAGGAGAACCTTCTGCAAGAGCAGGGGGGGGGGGATAAGTAGAGAAACCTCCTCTTCCAGGAGAGAGACAACGCGTCTTGTCATAAAGCTCCAGGCTCTGGACCTAGCGAGCAGAACCTGGGCAGTTTTGCATTGAATTGTGATGCAAAGAGATCCAAATCTGGCATCCCCCACCAGCAGAAAATTTGATCTGTGACTTCTTCAAGCAGCTCCCATTCATGAGCCTGTGACCTGGTTCTGCCGAGCGCGTTGTCCAACACGTTCTGTTCTCCTGGAACGTGTACCACCATCAATAAGAGCTGATGTTCCAGAGCCCAATCCCGCATGACTGCCCGGCGTAAATTTTAAAGATCAACTGTTATAATAGACTTGCGCCTTTAGGTCATTGACTTTCATAGTTTTTTTTACTAATCCTGAGTATTGTGAATTTAACTAACCCCAAATTTAGCCTCATTACTCATAACCTTGTCCAACCCCCAAATTTAGCCTCATTACCCATAACCTTATCCAACTTATATTTAAAAGTGTTCTTATCTTTACTTTCAATTACCTCCAGTGGAAGAACATTCCAAACTTTAACCACCCTTTGGCTATAACAGTTCTTTCTAGTAGTAAGTTCCATTTCTCTAGATGGAGTTGCTTGGAGTCTCTCCTACTGCTAACTCTAAGAGAGGATACGAGTGTGTGCCACCTTGTTTGTTGATGCAGATCACCACCAAAGTGTTGTCCATCTGGACCAACAGGTGGCCCAGCACTAGGACCAAGACCAGGGCCTGAAAGGCATACAGGACCGCTCTTGGTTCCAGAATGCTGATATGCAGATCTTCCTCTACTGGGGACCAAGATCCCTGAATGCGATGTGTCCCCAAGTGGGCACTCCATCCCGGGGATGATGTGTCCGTGGCTGGGTACTCAGGTGTTTGGGCCTCTGTGAATGGTTGCGAGCTGCCGAAATCACCACCGAGCCTGCTGTGGGTGGTTTGGCCAAGAAGGGGTGATTCTTAGGGGCCCGGTAGAGCCAGTGAGCCTTCTTGGGCATGGCAGAGGAGGAGTGAGGGTGCTTCCAGGTAGCGAATATGGCGTCCTCAAAGGTGTCGATCATGGGAGAGATGACCACCGGCTTAGGGTCTTTGTGGCGGAGGTATTTAGCCATTGGTAGAACTTTGACTGGTGGCGGGACAGCCTTCGCCGGAGTGGAAGCTGGAGAAGCCGCAGGCAGGCATCAGTCTGGTTTCCGCTTGTCTTTGGAGTTAGACGGGCGTCCCTCAGTGGTGTGATCCTTGGGATGGTCGGACTTACGAGATTTTGAAGACTTTTCGACCAAACGTCGGTCAGCCGCTGGAGGCAGACGCAGGTTGGAGTCTTTAGATTTTGGCGGCAAGGACGAGGCCCTGCCGGCGGGTAGACACACCTTCAACGGCTGGAGGGTGGTCCCTGAAGGCTTGGCTGTGGCAGACCCAGCAGACGGTTTAAGGGCCGTGAGACGGCAATCATGCCCCGATGACCCCGACTTCGAGCCCAAGGACCTGGGCCTAGAATTCAGTCTCTCTACCGAACTGAAATATGCACTTCGATTGGAGCTGCATTTTAAGTTTCTTCAGGTCTTTCCTCCATACTATTCTCACTGGGTCAACACCTCTGGTCACTATAGGGGTTGAAATAATGGCCTCAAGGGTACATTTCCACCGGAAATATGAGTAGGTCAGCATACATTTCCAGACCAAGTGGCACATTTCCACATAGAAAAAAAAAAAATATATATATATATATATATATATTAAAAATAGCAAAAGCACAGTACAGTGGTCCAGGAACGCAATGTACCCCTCCCACCCGGTCTTCCCTCAGAGGAACTGCCTTTAAATCCACACACTGCAGCTCAGATAGAGATGTCCCCACAGGACTTTCCCTTACGGTAGAGCAATGGCTCTTTGTATTCAGGATTTCATTTTTTTTAATCCACCAGACTGCACCACAGAGAGATTTCTCCCCAGTCTTCAGAAATCAATTACAATAAATGCAGTCTGCGGTTTTCCATGCTGCAGCACTTTCCTGACTCGTGAACTATCTCCGTGATCACTTTTTTTTCTTTTTCTTCAGGAGTTAGTTTTGTTCTTGTGCAAGCATACAAGGCTAACTGCTGCTTGGTTTGTCCCCCGACCCCCAGACTACTCCAAAGACCATTTCCACTTGCAAAACAAAAACAATTAGGATTTCTCAGTGCAGCAACTCCTGTCTGACTGCACTCACTGCAGGGGTCGAAATACAGAGGACGGATTTTACCTCAACCACTCAGTTTTACAGTTCCCCGTTTATTTGTCCCTCGACCCCAGAGTATTCGATGAAGTCCTTCCACAGTCTTGTAGAAAAACAGAAAAAAGGGAGGTTTTCTCAGTGCAACTACAACAGACTGCACTAACAATTAGGTTGTTTTTCCCAAAATATCTTGTGTCTTCCCACCTCCAAGATAACTCATTTTAAGTGGTAGACAGCTCATTACCTCTCTCAGTTCAACTGACAAATGTGGCAACTCGTGTTTCCGCTTTACAGCCAGAAGAGGTAACTCATGTTCCGTACAGCCAGAAGAGATCCCGATCGGCCAATGACAGTGCGGCTATACTAACTCACATCTGTTGCATTTTGGCAAGGACCCCACAACAGTCCAAAGAGCACCTGATTGCAACTAGCAGCTGTAGTCAGCCCTGAGCCCTGACAGACCATGCAGAGTGGATATGATGGCGTGTGTCACCCCCCCCCCGACTGGAGACAACAGCACAGTCGCAGAATGAGGAGTTATGCTCACGCGCTCCACCCCACATCAGAAAACAGGATTTGCAGGTGAAAGCAACAATAGCATTTCCAGACGGAAATGCTGATCAGATTTACATTTCCGGCAGCCTGACCGCATTTCCATTGAAAGGCTATATTTCAAGCCCTGCACTTGTCCTTTGCTCTTCTGCAATATGCCATTTTGAGGAAAGCGTGCAACACCTTAGGGCCCTCTTCTATGTGTTCCTCTTGCTCTCTAAATAGTCGACTCAAGCTTCTGAACATGTTGGTGCCCATCACTAGATGTATAAGGCTGTTGTAGACCATGGTGGATGCGCACACTAAAGCCAGTTTCCACTGGTCCATTTACTCAGGAAGTTTCGATTGGGAAACTCCATCCAAAATCACACACATCCTAAACAAGGGTAGGATTAGTCACTAAGGCCCCATGCATGTAATATATCCGGGTCAGTGAGTTAGGTGTCATGGTATTCCTTATATAGAATTGCCACTGGTGAGCCACTGTCCAAGACCACTTTGCTGGGCACACCATTCACTTACTTCCACTTGTGACATGGGTCCTACTGCTTCAGAGACATTACATGGTTTGTTCAAGACTTGTCTGGCATCTGGGTATTTAAAGCATCTTTTTATTAGGGTGTCAAGGTGCCCTACTGACCCAACCCCTCCAAAGTTTCCCAAATTCATCCTTTTCTGGAGTTCCTCTTCCACTTTCCTGGGTTACTGAGGCATAGTTTTCTTATGTCCAATTTCCCCACACTGGTACCACACAACAGGCTGGCTGGCTGGATCAGGGTCTCTCAGATTCTGGTCCATCAGGCATTCCTGTTCTTTACTTCACAGTGGGATCAACTCTTGCCTGGGCCACTGACACTCTGGGGGTATGCTTGCACGAGGCTCTTGGCCAGACCTCAACCTGTTCTTCATAAATCCAGTAAATAATTTCAGCTGTTCCTACAAATATCTAGTGGTTGACTCAGAAGGTACATTTGCTGGGACACTCATAGCTACAGTCCAGCTAACTTATACTGGACACCCACTTATAGCGGGCATGTCCACTAAGCCAAACACTATGATCAATGTAAAACATGCATTTATAGCATACTAAGGAACCCTATATAGCGGATAGTGAATGTGCTTCATGCAGCCCTCCTCACCATTGTCACTGTTCAGCTCTCAAGTATTTTACTCAGCTAACTGATTTCCATTTTGTAAACTGCTGCGTTTTACAGTATCTGATAATGACGCTGCTTATTTGGCTGCTCTCTCATCTGGCTGCTCTGCAATTGAAGACATAAGCAACTAAGAATTTAAAGATCTCGCATCCCAAAGAACAGATGAATTCATCCAACAATACACTGGATCAGATATGGAAGGGCATCTGGTGGGGCAGCCTGAAGGTTGTTCCAATGGAGATATGCATCAAAAAAAGAATGAATTAATGCCCAGCTGGCGCTAGAATATGCTCGATTTGATTTGGAAGCTGAGCATAAACAATTGCATTAGACTAAGAGGTTAAAAACTGTATATGAAAAGGTTTGAAGTAAATAAGCTCTGATCAAAAATAAATTGAGGCAACCTAGACATGCTAAACAGCAATTTTATGAGGTGGGCAACAGAGCCAGTAAACTACTGGCACATTAACTTGGACAACAAGCCATCAGTAGGCCAGTGCTACAGATTGAAGACCCTGGGGTTGACAAGCATACACTGATCCATCCAAAATTGTGTCTGATTTTACTTGTACTATAAAAACACACACACGCACACGAGTCCAACCACACTGACCATGCTTCTTAACTTCTGTATCTTGAGTACATGTCACCATTTGTTCTTTAAGTGTATTGAGAGTTAGCTGCCCTGGGACTTCACCCTCCCTGTCTCTGTAGCGCAGCTGCTTTTTGGTGCCTTTACGAGCAGCACAGATGCCTTAGCATGCAGTGGTAGGGAGTTATATACCAGCCACTGTCTGCTGCAACAAACTAAATTCACCCTAGTATTAGTACTTTACAGTATTTGCTGACCTTTTACATTTTGGTAAGTCTTACCAACATCTGGACCCTTTAAATCTTCCACACTGTTCTTGCCAAACTCTCGATTATTCTTGACAGCAGTGAGTGACCAGGAAGGTGGAACAAGAGAAACCAGTTTTATTTGGAAACCAAAAATTCAAACACACTAGAAAGGGATACAGACAAAAACTGAGATGGCAACAGAATATTACCAGTGACACAATCGAGAATAACATTAAAGACCTCTTCTACAAACCTGAAAAACTTTTCATCTCAGACCTCAATGTCGCACATAACACATTAATAAAAATATTTTGAAAACCAACAAGCCCCAAGAGGATTGCAGTTCACTAAAGTGACTACTGGTGGATTGGTGAAACTAAAATATGGAAATGATTGTAAGGAAGCACTTGCCAAATGCTCTGAGGAACTCATTAAAAACTCTTATAAAGGAAGCTACAGATAAACAGACTACAGCACTGGCTAAAAAAAAAAAAATGCTGGCTCAGTGACACAGAGGGCTAAGGCACTGTTGAGCACCTTACCTCGCTCTACACTGACGACCCTAGTTTGGGAACAAGCTCAGATCTCTGGCGGTCAGTGGCTAGCAGTAGGTGCAGCAGCCGAAGGGCAGCTCTCCTCCTCTCTCAGATCAGGGAGGCTTGCAACTAATCTCCTGGCTACCACCAGGTGGAAGTCTGGTGGCAGCCTAATGCACAAGTGACGGGACATTACAGAGGTGGGGAGACCTGCCCTGCTCTGGGTCACGTTTCACCTTATACAAGCACCGCTCTTGTTGCCTTCATAATCAGCAAAGCCACAAAATGGAAAATGGGACCCAAGGGTTGGTACTGCATGTCTCTGGACCCACACACCACCGCCTAGCACCTCAGGCGATATGTGAATATGCTCAAGGGCGGAGGAGATGACCTCTCTTTGTAGCCCCACCATGGGAGGGGAGGATTCATGCATGGATCTTGCATAGGAGGTAAGCCCAGGGAGGAAGGAAAAACAGGGAGACATCCGGAGTGGCAGAGTATCACATGTAGGGTCCAGCAGCAAACGCACAAGTCAAGAAGTACTAAATCTCTCAGGGAGGCCACTGACAAATGATCAAGTAAATCTTTTATAGAAAGGTCTAAACTTTGTACCAGCTGCCTGTCCCGACCGCTTTGGTATGGGAATTGATATTTTTAAATTCATCAGAAAATTACAGTTGAAAAAATATTGCAGTCATAAAACACCAGACATAGCTACCACAGATACCATGGGGTGGCCCTCTTGAAACCCATAGAAACAGCCCCTAGGCAGAAAAATTATCTTACATTACTAGATCTTATGGGGGAAGAAAATGCAATCTACTCATTCTCTACTACAGTAACAGAGCTTTTTGCTAATGAAGGTGCTAACCACTTGGGACTTTAGACAAGAACGTATTCTTTACCATCAGTTAATGATTATACATAGAACCTATTCCTAAAGAAATAAATAGGGAAAAGTAGTGTTACTTAAGAGCTCCTGCAGCAGGCTACACTATAAGGAGTATGCCACCACGCACTAGGACTCCACGGAAAATTTCTAGCCAGCAGTACCCAGCTGGGGCCCGCCCACCGATGTCACCCTCTGTATTAAGGGGGTGGTCCCCCGCCCCACCTCAGTACACCAGCCGGAGACTCGAAGGTTACTTAACCTTTGCAGGGCCGCAGACTGATATATCAGTCCAAAATTCCTATATGTTCTAATTCTGTCGGCAGCCAAAGGGTTAACAGGAGAGATCTGAGGCAGGTGCCGAAAACAATCCCAAAAGGAGAAACATAATAGGGGGATGGAGGAAGGGAAAATAGAGCCTGCTGCAGGAGCTCTTCTAGAAGATCTACTGTTACGGTAATTCCTTATGTAACTGTACCATCTTACTTGAGTATGAGCTCCTCGCAGGCTACACCATAAGGACAGAGTCCCAAGCAGTGTCCCCAAAGAGAAGAAAAAGGGAGACAGGGATATAAACTCCTGAAATATTGAATTTAATTGTTTGTGAAATTAAGCCTTGGAACACAGTGAGGCGAATCCTGCTCTTTCTGAAACCAATATCCAGGGTGTAGTGCTTAGAAAAAGTATGCACAGAATTCCATGTTGCGGCAGGGCATATATCTGCCATTGAAATATTTTTTGTGGCTGCAAAGGATGCAGCCATCCCTCTTGCTGAATGTCTCTTAACCAGTCCCGGTAAGGGGTTGTCATACTTATTCTAGATAAAGGAAATGTAGTTTGTTAACCATTTGGATATGGTTTGCCTTGTAACTCGTTTCCTTAGAACTCTGGGAGCAAAAGACACAAATAACTGATCTGATTGCCGGATCGATTTTGTACGGCTTAAACAGTAATGGAGGATTCTGTGTACATCTAGAGTGTGAAGATGGGAGCCCCCCAGATTCGAATGTTCAGGATAATACGCTGGAAGGAGGTGTCTTGATTCAAAAGTCAACTTGGACACCACCTTGAAGAAACTTAGGATTAGTGCACAGAGACACCCTGTCTCTATGAAAAATTAAATAAGGTTCTCTACACATCAAAGCTTGCAGCTCGAAAACCTTCTAGCTGAAGTGTTGGCAACTAAAATAACGTTTTCAAGAAAAGAAAAGCAGAGTCGCAATCTGTGGCAGTTCGAAGAGGTGGTAATGTCAATTTCTCTAGAACAAAAGGAGGTCCCATAGAGGGCCCAGGATCCCTAATGTGAGGTTTCATATGAAGCATGCCCGAAGGAATGTATGGGCAAGGACCAGTTGAGCAATATTCTACCCTCCACAGGTGCATAAGCATAAATGGCACAGAGATGAGCCTTTATGGAAAAAGTATTGCAAAACCGCATCGGAAGCGACAGGACCGACTTCAAGCAGGACAGTGGGTCCAGGGAATGTGCCACTGCCCAAATGCAGAAACCTTTCCATTTCACAGCATTTGTGGCCATTGTAGAAGGTTTTTTTTTTCTACTAGCAACTCTGCCACCTTTGTGAAACTCCATGCCTGGAGATGGCCAAGTCTGCAGAAGCCATGCAAGAAGGTGTAGGGACTGAAGGTCCAAGTGGATTAATGTTCCATGTCTTGAGCTAGCAAGCTGGTTACAACTGGTAGCTGAAACGGAGGTTCCACTGCTAATTGTTGTAAGAGGGAATCATATCAGACTTGGCCAGAAAGGAGCTACCAGGATCATTGTGGCACGATCCGTCTGTAGTTTGAATAATACCCTCTGCAGAAAGTGAAAAGGAGGGAAGGCATACAGGAACCTCCCTGTCTAGTAGAGGAACAATGCATCTCACCAAAAAACACCATGCCCGGGATCTAGCGAGCAGAAATTGGGCAGTTTTGCATTGCACGGGGACGTGAAGAGGTCCAGCTCTGGACAACCCCATCTTCCGAAGCGGTCGTCCACCACTTCTTGAAGCAGCTCCCACTCGTGGTTTCTGGATCACAAGTGGCTGAGCTCATCTGCCATCACATTTTGGACTCCTGGAACATGAACCGCTGTCAGTGTAAGTCCATGTTCTAGGGCCTAGTACCACACTCTCATGGCTTCTCCACACAGAGGGTAGGAGTGCGTCCCTCCCTGCTTGTTGAGAAAGTCTACCAACATACTGTTGGTCTGGAGAAGCAGGGACCCCTGGGATAGGAGAGTCTGAAAGGCCTGCATGGCATACAGAATTGCCCTCATCTCCAAGACGCTGATGTGCAGGGACATTTCTGTGTCCGACTATGTGCCTGGAGTGCGGTGATTCTGAAAATGAGCTCCCCATCTTAGACCCGATGCATCTGTGGTGAGGATCTGGCTCGTGAGTCTGTTTTGAATGGAACTCCTGAATCCAATTTGGGTGAAAGCCACCATGAGAGCATTTGCTGGACAGCCCTGGATACCCTTATCGGGTGCTCGAGATTGTCGGACGGTTGGTCCCACTGCACCCTTAGGTTCCATTGAGGAACTCTCATATGCAAGCATGCCAGTGGTACTGTGGGCATGGCCACAGCCATGTGTCCTAGGAGATGTAACGTGGTTCTTGCTGCGACTAGATTGGCTGAAGCTACTCTTGAGGCCTGGTCCCTCAGACGAGTAGTCCTGTTGGGTGGGAGAAAGGCTCTTCCCTGCTCAGTATCTAGGATGGCCCTATGTACTGTAGATGCTGGCAGGGTCAAGGACAGGACTTCGGAGACTGACAGTTATCCCCAGCTGTTGTAACATCTGAAATGTGTCCAAATGGGTGTGGACTACACGACCTGGTGGTGGCAGTTAGGAGCCAAACGCCTAGATAAGGGTAGACACAAATGACCCTGTCTTCAAGATCAGCTGCCACTACTGCTAAGCATTTGGTGAACAACCTCGGAGCTGAAGAGAGACTTATAGGCAAAGCCCAGAATTAGTAATGGTTCCTCGTGGAAAGGCTTAACCTAAAATACCTTCTGTGAGCTGGAACACTAGTATGTGCAAGTATGCATCTTGACGCCCCAAGAATATAGCCAGTCCCCTTGGTGCAGCATAGGTATCAGCCCTGGTAAGGTTACTATTCTGAATCTTTTGTATTTGATGTATTGGTTCAGGTGACTAAGTCCAATATGTCCAATTTGAGCCTTAAGTCCCCTGTCTTCTTGGGAACCGAGAAGAAATGGGAGTAATACCCAGTTCCTAGTTGGGAAGGAGGAACAGGTTCCATTGCTCTTTTAGAGAGCAAGGTCTGATTTCTTCTCTGATGAGGGCTATGCGCCTGACATCAGGTCGTTGGGTACTGAGGGGTTTGAACTGACAGCTTGTTGACAGGTGGCCTGTCATCAGGCTGTCGAATGTCTAAGTCAGTGACTATATGTTACATGTCTGTAAGTCAATGACTATATGTTTATAACTAAAATGATAACTGTTGCACACGCTGACGTGGAACCTTTGTAAAAGAGCCTCGCTCAAAGGTATTGTAATCCTAGATTGAAATAACTAACTAACTAACTAGCTAGCTAGCTAACTAACCAACTAAATAAATGTGGGTGGCAGGGTTGTCCGGAGGAACTTCGGTAAACTCCAGCATGTAATGCTTTTCGATAATGTCCTGCACCCATAAATCTGCTGTGATTTTGGTCCACCCATCTAGGTAGAGGGAGAACAGACACCCTACTGCTTCCCCCATCGACTCCGCAGGAGAAAGGGGGCTGGCAGAAAGTCGTGTGTACGCCTGGGATGGGCAGGAAAGGCTGGGAGGATTTTGGATTCTTAGGTCTGCTGTTCCCCGTTAGTTGTGAGGGAGCCTTTCTTTTGAAAGGGCCTCAGGGCTGTTGTTTTTTCTGCCAGTTGGCACCCTGGTGCCGAAAGGGCTTTTAGGTTGCTGAGGGTCCAACCAGTGCATGTGATGAACTGACTTGACCGCTTTGCCAGAGTCTTGCAGTTCTGTTATCTTTGTACCTCTCTCCGAATAGGACAGATCCATGAAAAGGGGCCTTTAGGAATAGAATCCTAGAGATCTTGCCAAAAAATAGATACTCTCAGCCAGAAGTGGCGACAGAGACACACCCCAGTGGTCACTGCTCTGGCTGCTGTGTCCACAGAGTCGTAGGATGCCCTCAATACGTGCTTTCCTACGTCGAGGCCAGACTGAAGTAGGTCTAAAAGCTCAGTGCATGATGGGTTATCTGGCTGCTTTTGGGCCAACTCGACGGCTTTCTTCCATAAAGATTTCTGATATAGCACCATATGAGCCAAAAAAATTTAAGGACCGAATATAGCATGTGGAAGATGCACAGACTCTCCTACCGAACTGGTCTAATTTCTCAGATTCCTTGTCAGGAGGCTGTGAGCTCATATGTTTGGGTTATGTTGTCCTGCCATGAGCTGCAGAATCTGCTCTCGGATTTTCTCCCAAAAAGGGCTTTGCCTTGGGAAGCTTGTACAGTCTGCCTTCTTAGGGACAGCTGAAAATGAGGAAGGGTGATCCCATGCCAGCCTGGTTAAGTACTGAAAAGGAGGGACCAGTGGAGGAATGACTAAGGGTCTTGGGTCATTCATTCCCAAAAGGTATGAAGTCTTTTCTCTTGGTCCAGTTCCTCGTGTCCCAGTGATTTAGGAATTGTATGTGGCATCACATCCATAAATGTTGGGTCATCTGGGGGGGACCTGGGTGAGTTGTGGGGGCCCTCTGGCTCAGGACAGCAACCTCTGTAAGAGGAGTCTGAGGAATGAGGGTGGCTTCTGGAGGAGGTAGATGAGGCTGACCTTGAGCATTTATGCCCACGCTGGCATCTGCTTCTGTCGTCCAAGGACGATGACCTGGAGGAGTGGTGGCATCTACCCCTATGCCTGGTATGCCCAGAGTCTGATCTTTCTGGAGTTTGGCTCCTGGATGTGTGTGGAGACTGTGGCTGAGAGTCTGGGACTAGTGCTATGTCCAGGACCAGTGTACGTGGTTGCAGCGGCAGTGGAGGAGGGAGGTCATCCTTTAACAAATCTCCCTTTACTGTGTTCCACCACAGTGAAGTTTCCCCAACATCTGCCGGGACCATTGACACCTAGGTGGCGACACCACTGGGTTCCGTGGGAGTACGTTAGGGTTGCTTGGTCCTGGAGCCTCATCGGGTGTACATGAGGACTCAGTGGAGTAGCACGGTCTGTCATCTGGTCACCTGGTGCCCTGACATCAGGTCGCCGGGTACCGAGGAGTTTGATCTGGCAACTTGTTGACAGGTGGCCTGTCATCAGGCTGTCGAATGGTCGGAGCAGATGTCTGCTTCTGAGGCGGCTGCTCCACAGGCATCTGACCTGTGGTCATGGTGGACGTCTTGGCGCTTGATGCCTGGCTCTGTGGCATCTGCTGCTGGTCCATTTGTCGGAAGACCATCTAGGACATGCGTCAGGGTCTTAGATTTCTCAGTTAAGGACTTGTCCCTGGGGGAGCGTTCCTAGAGCAGGAATGCTCCCAATATCTGTGTCCGTTGTCTGAGGCCGACGACCAGCTGGAGGACGAAGACACCTGAACCTTATCAGTTGAGGTCCCTGTCTTAGGCCCCGAGGATTGCTGGAAGGGCCCAAGGCTGCGGGATGGACCCAAAGGTCCTTGCCCTGAAGAGCTGTCACCCACTTAAAGGGTAAAATATAATTGTATTGTTATCCCAGGTCGCCCTTGAAAAAAGGGACCTTCGGGCTCAGTGGGCCTACCCGGTCACCAAAATTTAATAAATAAAATAAGAGCCGGAGCCTTCATCAACGGCAGGCCAGAGGAAGTTAGGCCTGACGGAGGGGCTGCGTCCGCTCTCTCTCTCCAAAGCGCGAACTAGAATGCTTCTCCTTAAAAGGAAACTTGGATCTGGACTCTGACCTACTGTGCTCCTTGTCCCGCTGTTGGTGCTTCCCTCTTGAGTGTTTCTCCTTGTGGGAAACTGGCGACCAGAAGACTGAGGAGCTGGCCTTCGATGGGCGTTTAAGGGTGGCAAGCTGCTGCTCCATGATGTAGGTCTGGAGAGTCTTGTGGTGGCGGGTCCACTGGTTGAACCTGCCACAGTCTGGGCAGGCCTGAATGTCATGGTCAGGCCCCAAACAGAAGAGGCACAGAGAATGACCGTCTTTAGCAGGAATCTGCCACCCACACTGACACTTGGATTTCTGTCGTGAAGATGAAGACGGCAATGACAAACTAGCATGTTATTGATACTTTTGTGGAAAAAAGAAAAACAGGTACTTCTGACAGAAGAAAATGGCAGTTGACAGATACAACGGGGTATCTGAGGACCCGAAGCATACGGGTTGACGGCGGGAAAGGAACTGAGGTGTGGCTGGGGACCTCCTCCTTTATACAGAAGGTGATGTCGGTGGGCGGGCCCCAGCTGGGTACTGCTGGCTAGAAATTTTCTGTGGAGTCCTAGTGCCTAGCGACATAGTCCTTATAGTGTAGCCTGCTACAGGAGCTCATACTTGAAAGATCTGATTATCAGCACTTAGAAATATCTGATTTAAACCAAAGTCTGAATCTGTACCTAAAATATTTTGCCCTGTCCTACAAGTCTGTTAAGTTGGAAGAAAAGAAATAGATGCTCCACTTGCCAAGAAGAGTAGAAACCAACAGGATAATTTGGAGCCAGATGAATGAGATACTTTAAAGGAAAACTACACCCAAAACTTGAAAAAATATATGTTGTGCAGAGTGTTTTAATTTGTATGTGAAGTTCTAGTGTTTCCTTCCCTCTAACTGGTATTAGGAGTTTTTCCTAAATTAGTCTGCTAGCTTAAGGGTAGTTTTACGACCCTGGAGACTCCATATCAAATAGGTTTATTGTATTTTTGTCCTAGAATGCACCTTGTTTCATGTGATGGTGATGTAGCAGAGCCCATAAATCCAGCAGAAAGCATTGCATTACAATCAGTTCACAACAACAGAGATGGCTATATTTTAAAATCTGTAGAATTCAGCTTGGTGACCACCCTCATCCTAAAGGTTTTACTGTCCTGAAAAACTTTGCTGCTGGTAATTTTCTGCAGCTTGTAAAGCTTCCAAGATATTTAGTTTGTTTGGCATGCGTGTGCTGAATGTTGGGTCTCTCTTACATCACAGTCACGAGACAAAATGCACTGTGGGAACCAGAAATACAATTACACTATCAGGTATGGAGATCCCCAAGGGTCATAAAACTAGCATAAAGCTAGCAGGCTAATTTGTGAAAAACTCCTAATACCAGTCAGAGGGAAGGAAACACTAGAACTTCACATACAAATTAAAACACTCTGCACAACATATATTTTTTCAGGTTTTGGGTGTAGTTTTCCTTTAATACAACTCTGCACTGAAAATAAAATTATAGCAAAAGCTGATAGAGGCGGAACTGTTTTCATGAGCACTGAAGGGTTAAGATGGTTATGAATTTAGTAAGATGACACAAACTACCACAGACTAACAGCGGACAGCACAAATATTTTCAAAGGAAACATCCCATCCTGCTAGAAACAGCTAGACTAGAAGGTGTTACAAGTGAAAACGAACTTCAGTACCTTTAGGCAGAAAATAGTGGTAGCTACTTTTTACTGTTTGCTGAAAATACACAAACAGGAACTACCAGGCAGGCCTATTGTTACTGGGGTGGGACCCCTTGCCGAGAAACTCAAAATTCATCAATTTATTTCCTTACAAGAACAGGTTCTCGGTCTGGGATCCCACTACAGGGATACTGCAAACACTTTGAACATTTCTGATGTATTTGTGTGGCAAAATAATTATCACTGGCTTCCAAAAGAAGGAGGAAACCACTTTGGTTCTCAAAAACGGTAGCAGAAAATGTCAGAGCCAAAAGGCTGGTCTTTAGGAAATATAAGGGAACACAGCAGAACGAAGACAGGGAGGCATACCAAACTTCCCTAAGGGAAGGCAGTAAGGCAGGCAAAGGCCCAAACTGAGGAAACACTAGCACAAACAGTAAAAGAAGGTGACAAGACTTTCTATAGATAGATTAGTGAAAGGAGAAAGTCCAGAGGGGGTACTGCTAAGATCAAAGGGGATAAGGGGGAGTGTGTGGAGGAGGACCAAGGAAAAGCATCTATCCTAAATACTTCTGCTCAGTATTTACTGAGAAGGCAGGGCCCACAGCTCAGTACCATGGACACGGGAGAAGGAGGTGTACACAAGTCCTTTCACAAAAGAAAGGGTCCTACAAGAGCTTGCTAAGCTCAAGATGGACAAGGCAATAGGACCTGAAGGCATACATCCTAGGGTACTAAAGGAGCTAAGGGTGGAACTAGCAGAGCCATTATCAGAACAGTTTAGTGAGTCTCTGTGCACAGGAGACTGGAGAAGGACTCCTGTGATCCTGCTCCACAAGAATGGCAGCAGGGAACTACAGACCAGTCCTCACGTCCAGTAGTGGGCAAGATTATGGAGGCACTCCTTAAGGAAAGGATCGTGCAACACCTGGAATCCACATGAGCACAGGATCCAAGACAGCATGGGTTTACAACAGGAAGGTCCTGTCAAACTAATCTCAGATTTCTTTGGGTAACCAGAGTGATGGACCAAGGGGGTGTAGTTGATGTCACCTACCTTGACTTCAGCAAAGCTTTTGTTACTGTTCCACATAGAAGATTGAATAATAAGCTGGGTAGACTCGGGGTGGGTCACATGTTGGTCAACTGGGTGGCAAATTGATTGGTGGGCTGAAAACAGAGAGTGGTGGTAAACGGTATACAGTCAGAAGAGATGCAATTCACAAGTGGAGTACCTCAGGGATCAGTCCTGGAGTCAGTCCTCAACATCTTCATAAGTGACTTTGCAGATGGACTGGAGGGTAAAGGTTTGTCTGTTTGCAGAGGACACCAAGATCTGCAACAGAGTAGATGATTCAGATGGGGTGGGCAGAATAAGAAGAGATCTGGATAAACTGGCAAAATGGTTGGAAGAGTGGCAACTGGGGTTTAACGCAAAGAAGTGCAAGTTCATGCACATAGGGAAGAGAAACCTTGACGCTACCTATAGGTTGGGAGGGGAGTTGTAGGCAATCACAAGGGAAGAAAGACTTGGGCATTATTCACAGATGACCTGAAATCATCCGAGCAGACCTCTAAAGTAGTAGGTAAGGCTAGAGGGATGTTGAGGTGTATTAGTAGGGATATCACAAGTCATAAGAGGAAGGTAATAATCCCTCTTTACAAGACATTGGTTAGACCCCCCATCTGGAGTACTGTGTGCAGTACTGGAGGCCGCATCTGCACAAGGACATTATCAGAATGGAGGCAGTCCAGAGAAGGGCAACCAAATGGTGCAGGGACTGCATCAGAAAACATATATGAGGACAGACTAACAGAGCTCAATATGTATACCTTAGAGCAGAGGAGGGATAGGTGAAATGATCGAAACATTCAAACACCTTAATGGCATTAACAAGGTGAAATAGTCGAACGTCAATATAAGAAAAATAGCAGGACAAGAGGACACAGCATGAGATTAGAGGGAGGCCAATTAAGGGGTAATGTGAGGAAGTTCTATTTCACAGAAAGGGTGGTGGATGCATAGAACGGCCTACCTGAGGAAGTGGTGGATATGAATACAGTGTAGGGCTTCAAACAGGTATGGGATAGGCATAAGGGAGTAATACAGATGAGTATGAATAGATAGGCCATTGACAGTGTAAAGGCCTATGGCACATTCATGAGGTAGAAAAAAAATGGACAGACTGGATGGGCCTTGCAGTTCTTATCTGCCATCAACTTCTATGTTTCTATTTAAGTAGAGTCTCTCTACATGCCAAAGGCATGAGGATGGAATAAACAGTTGTAGACATTGACCCAGATTCTAGAAGCATTACGCCTGGCGTAACAGCACTTGCGCCAAGTAGCAACTTACGCCAGCAGTTGCAGCATGCTCGATTCTACAATGTGGCCTGTGACATGTCACAGACCACTTGCACCAAAGAGCTGTTATACCAGCAGTTGCGCCATAAACCCCCTGCGACATAGCGCTAGGGGGTTTACAGCAGCAGTTGCGCCCTGTTCCAGAAGGGCAGCAACAAAGTCCCTAATGGGATTCTACAAGAACCCCGGAGGAGAACCGCAATGTAAGTTATACCAGCATTTAGCTGGTGTAACTGTATATGCTCTCAGGGTCCTGTAGACTCATGTATTATACGCAATCCATGTGTCATGTGCCCAGAATACCCCTGTAGGTGCCCTGCAGGGCAGCACACACCCCCTGCCCCTGAACAGAGAAAGTTCCTGGCAGGGCTGCCCACACACCCCCTGCCCCTGACCCCACTGCCAATGCTCCACAGGGCAATGCTGTCAACTTCCCCACCCATGCCCAGACCCAGAGACACTGCCACCATCGTAACAGTACTCCAACACCATCCCTGGTAGTTCAGTGGCCCCCACTTCAGACATTGTGAGATACGCTCAGAAACAAAATTTCTGAGTGCGCCTATTCAGTAAGTGCTCCCACTGCACGCAGCCCGGCGGCTGGCCATGGAGGTGAGAGGTGGGCTGTGCCAGTTGCTGGCTGGGATGGGTGCGGTGGTGCTGGGTGGAATAACACAGCTGCGGGGGCCCCACTAGACTACCTGGTACACATATACACATCAGACTACGTGTACTGTACATACTGCACAGTATACCAGTCGTATCTGAATCAGGATTGGGGGACCCATGGTGGCACAACAGTGGGTGGGGGGCCTCTTGCCCTGCAGGGCTCCACTAGGGATCGGGCATGGAGGGCACTTGCGCCTTGCCGTATTGTAGTTGCGGCTTGCGACATCCTCGCCAGGTATGCCCTCTGGCGTACCTGGCTGTATGTCGCAAGTCACAGGACTCGGACGCGGGGAGCCTGCCCCTTCTAGAATAGGGCGCAGGGTCCATGTCGCAGTGGCGATTGGCACAAGTCATGTTTGGTGGTGGCTTGCACCAACCTTCTAGAATCGGGGCCATTACCTGGAAAAGATGAGTGATAGCGAGAACATACCTACCGATTTCACCCTGGAAGGCCTAGAATTGTTTACTTCTTTACATTTGATTAACAAAGAAAACTTCATCCAACAAAGTGTCACAGCCAAGGGAGCCAGCGTGGCACCTTCTCTGGTCAACTTATTTCTTGGACTATGGAAAGAGGGAATTGTGATGAACTAGTATTCCAAACACACACATATACACATCATAAAACTGCATTATTACATCAATTATGTCACTTCCTTGTGGTGGTAGGGGGGCACGGTGGAAACAAAAAAATGTATGAATTTATGCAGTGGCTTAATACCAGTACCTTGTACCTAAAATTCATGTCATGTGGTTCCAACTCCATTTCCTGAACATCAGTAACAGCCAAACCAGAAAAACAGTAAAAGGGCTATAGGAAAGAAACTGCCAGCAATGCTCTGAGAGTGGAAAGTCCACACCCTACTAAAGAAATCCATACCTTAGACAGTTCCTGAGAATTAGGAAGAATTTGTTCAGAGGATAGTGACTATGCAGAGGCAAAGAACTAAAAAAAAACAAAACCAAAAAAGATTCCTGGCTAGTGGATATAGTACAGTGCTTGCAGAGGAAAACACAAAACAAACAAAAAAACACTTGCTTACCCAAAGAAGGAAACGTTAAAACAGCAACAGCATAGTCACCTTCAGTACACTGTACAATAATATAGCTGAACGAATTAAAAATACAGTCTATGAAAACTATTGCATACTTCTCAGTGCCCGTGAATTGAGCAAGGCCATTGGAGAAACACCCAGATAACGTTTTGAAAAGAAGAGTCTGTGACCTACAGGTCCATAGCCACTTTGTTGACGACACCCTGTACCAAAAGCAGAGGGATTCCATCAAGATAATGGCAGTGCCTGCCAGTTCTCGGTATCCATCCAACCACCATTTTTCTCCTTTGCCCGGTCCTGCCCAATATCAGGGAATTGACTGCATGCCCCACCACCTTTGTTTGTGTTATCCATCGTGGGTAAGCTAATGGAGACTATCCTGAAGGAGAGGCTGGTGGCCCTCCTAGAGGCCAAAGGACTACAGGACAGCAGACAGCATGGCTTCATATGTGGCAGATCCTGCCAAACCAACCTGGTCGAGTTCTATGACTGGGTAACTAGGCAACTGGACAGGGGCCATGCAGTGGATGTCCTGTATCTGGACTTCAGTAAGACATTCAACTCAGTGCCACATGAAAGGCTGGGAAGGAAGTTAGTAGGCACAGGGGCAGGTGCAAAGCTGGTGAGATGGGTAGGAAACTGGCTGCAGGGAAGGCAACAGAGGGTGGTGGTGGGTGGGAAGCTCTCACACCCAAGGGCAGTAACGAGCAGTGTTCCACAGGGCTCAGTGTTGGGACCAGTGTTGTTTGGGTTATTCGTTGCAGACATATCATGGGACATCAAGAGCAAGATCAGTCTGTTTGCTGATGATACCAAGGTAGGCGCGGTGGTGGATGACCTAGGGGTTGCAGGATGATCTGGCAAAGCTTGAAACCTGGTCAGACACCTGGCAACTGGGCTTTAATGCCAAAAAGTGCAAGGTGCTGCATTTTGGGATGAAGAACCCAAGGAGGAGTTACCAGCTGGGGGAGTGCAGCTAGCCCAGACAGAGGAGGAGAAGGATCTGGGTGTGCTCATTACAGGGTCAATGAACAACTCGGCACAATGTAGGAAGGCAGCTGCAAAGGCCAACAAAATGCTGAGTTGTATTGCAGGGGTATATCCTCGACGAGGAGGAGGTGATTCTGCCACTGTATAGGTCATCAGACCACCCCTGGAGTACTGCGTGCAGTACTGGTGTCCCACATCTGAAGAGGACATTAAGTTACTGGAGGGTGCAGCGCAGGAGCGACAAAGATGATCAAGGGGCTGGGGACTTATCTACACGAGAGGAGATTGAAGGAGTTGAACATGGAGGAGAGGAGAGACAGGGTGACATGATTGAAACCTTTAAATACATGAGAGGAATAAACAAGACAGGTACAGAGGGCTGTTCAAAGTAAGGGAGGGAGGGCCACCAGGGGCCATGGGAGTGAAACTGACAATATTAACATACTAACATACTATTTGCCAGCAGATTAGGCCTTACGGTCTCTTCGAGTCTGCTCGAACCTTAGATCCTTAGTGGGTGCCGAGGCCTCCCATCCCTTTGTGCTCCAGAAACTCCTATCATCCATCCCCACCCCCTGGGACAGGCCATCATCTGATACATCCACTTTCTGTGTCCCACCCTCTCTTGAAGCCCTCCACTGTGGATCTCTGAACCAGCTCACCAGGCAGTGCATTCCAAGGTCCACCACCCTCTCAGTGAAAACCTCCTCCTCTTTCCCCCTCACCCTTCCACCTTCCAACTTCAAACCATGCCTCTGGTGATACCTCCTGCTTTAGTCTAAAGATCCCTCCATGTTTACCCTATTTATTCCCTTGAGGTACTTGAGGACCTCAATCATGTCCCCTGTCTCTCCTCTCCTCCTCCAATGAAAACAGGCAGAGCTCCTCAAGTCTGTCCTCATCGTCAAATCCCTAGCCCTCGTGATATCATCTTTGTTGCCCTCCTCTGTACCCTCTCCAGGAGCTGTATGTCCCTCTTCAAGTGTGGTCTCCAGTACTGTACACAGTACTCAAGGTGTGGTCTAACCAGTCCATTGTACAGCGCAGAATCACTTCCTTGCTCCTAGAGGTGATCCCCAAACAATGCATCCCAACATCCTGTTTGCCTTGCTAGCCGCTCTCCTGCACTGCTCAGAGTTATTCATACATGCATCCACCATGACTCCTAGGTCTTGTTCCCCATTGAGGCCTCCAGCGCCTCCTCCCAGGTGTACCTGTGTTTAGGGTTTCCCCGCCCAAGATGCAACACCTTGCACTTGGTAATATTGAAATTTAATTTCCATGTGTGAGCCCAGCTTTCCAGGGTGTCCAGGTCCCTTTGCTGGGCCAACCTCCCCTCTTCTCCCTCAACTACTGCTCCCATCTTGGAGTCATCTGCGAACAGACTTATTTCACACCCTATACCCACCCTGATGTCCGATATGTATGCATTAAACAGAATCAGACCCAGAACTGAGCCCTGCGGTACCCCACTGCCAACCTCTCTAGGGTTCAAGAGCTCCCCACAGACCACTACTCTCTGGGTGCGTCCAGCTAGCCAGTTTTCAATCCATCTGACCATCAAAGGGCCTACTCCTAACCCCATCAGTTTCTCCACCAGACCATTGTGGGGGACAGAGTCAAACGCCTTGCTGAAGTCCAAGAATAATACATCCACAGGCTTGCCCCTGTCCAGTTCTGATGTTACCCATTCATAGAACTCCACAAGGTTGGTTTGACATGATCTACCTGGCACAAACCCATGTTGCCGACTGTCCAGACCTCCTACCTCCTCCAAGTACACCCCCAATCGTTCCTTTAGTATACTCTCCATTAATTTTCCCACCACCAAGGTCAAACTGATGGGTCTAAAGTTACCTGGTACTTCCCTCAACCGCCCTTTATGGATTGGCACCACATGTGCCTCTTACCAATTCCTAGGTACCCTCCCTGTCTCAAGTGACCTGTTGAAAAGCTCCACCAGGGGTGCAGCCAGTATGTCTGCCAATTCCCATAGTACTCTCGGATGCATGCCATCCGGCCCAGGAGATTTGTCTTTCTTTAGGGCCTTGAGGGCTAACCACAACCTTTTGGCGGAGATAGCATCATCCGTCCCCTCCACCTTACTGGCCTTTTTATCCTTACCCAGATGTGACACCCTGGGGCCTTCTCCTCCCTCTTGCTCCATTTCTGTTGCTCCCTGATCCCACTTACTGCCACTTCTATCCCTTTGTGCCTTGCTTTGTAGATATCCCATCCTCCTCCCTAGTGAACACAGAGGCAAAGTACTCATTAAATACCTCTGCCTGGTCCTCGCCTCTTCCACCCACCCTCCTTCTGATCTCAATCTGCTGAGATGGCCCTTAGTTTTCTTGCTCCCCAATGTACGGGAAGAACACCTTTTCCTCCATGTATCCCTGTGCCAGCCGCTGCTCTTTACTGGACTTTGCTCCCTCACCATACGGGTGACTTTTCTAGATGCAAGCTGGTACATTTCTTATCCCTATCCCTCTTGTTGTTTTATATTTTTGTAGGCCGCCTTCTTTTATCTGACTGCTACCTGTACCTCACTGGACCACCAGCATGGTTTATGTGACCTTGCTCCTACGTTTCAACTTAGCGCAGATCCTGACTGCCTCATGAAGTCCCGTTTATGACCTCCCATCTCCTTTCCACACTTGTCATTGAGGTAATCCTTCAAGTGATCCTTGAGAATATTTCCCAAGCCCATAAAGTCTGTCCCCTGAAGTCCACTGCCAGTGTCCTAGATCTCCCCCATGCTAATTTGAAACCAGACAGTATTGTTGTCGCTCCCAGTCAGGGGTCCTGTACAACCATATCCCTTACCAGATCCACATCTGCCAGAACCACATCCAGGACATGCCCCTCCCTTGTGGGCTCCATCACATGCTGTGTTAAGAACACATCCTGGAAGCCATCCAGCAGCCTCTGCTCCCTAGCCACCTTAGAGGACATGGTTCCCCAGTTTGTACCTGGCATATTAAGGTCCCCCATCAACACCACTCCTTCCCCTTTTGGTCCACACTGGGCAATGATATTGTCCAGCAAACCATCCTCTAGAACATCACTCATCCTGGGGGGCCTATTTACTACACCTAGCTTGACCTTATCTCCTGTTGGGGATCATAAGGTGACCCATAAGGCCTCCACATTTCCCTCTGCCTCTTCTACCCTAGCAATTTCTATGTCATCTCTAATGACCATAGCCACTCCACCCCCTCTGCCCTCCTTTCTATCCTTCCTAAGCCTAGTGTACCCCCCGTATGTTTAGGTCCCAGTCATAGTTTTTTGTTGGGCCCCGTCCTCGTGACCGCCGCCACATCCACCCCCCCCAACAGCATGGCCTGGAACTCTGGCAACTTGTTTCTCAAGCTCCTGGCATTTACTAACATCAACCCCACCTTTATCCCTGATCCTCTGTCGAACCCCACCAGATTCCTTATACTTCCATCCTCCCTCTGCTCCTTCTGAAACCTCCACCCCCAGTCTGTTTCTCCTCCCCCTGCTTGGGCTTGAAGGCTACTCCCTTCATCTGGAGGAGAGGGCTTCTGGTTAGCCCCTCCCTTATCCCTTCCCCCCCTCACAAGTTTAAACCCCACCTTTCTTGTATGTAGTCAGCCATCCCCTGTTTAAAGACTTCCTTCCCTAATGGGGCAAGATGAAACCTGTCTTTAGCATATAGTCCCTTATCTTCCCAAACTCCATTTCAGTTCCCTAACACCCCCAACCCACTCTCTTCACCCCACTTCCTGAGCCAGTCATTAACCTCTGTGAGCTTCATTTTTTTCTCCACTGAGGCCTTTGGTACTGGCAATATCTCTGAAAAGGAAATGTTGCATCCATTATCCTGACAGACTCTGGCAAGTTCTTGGAACCTTGCTTAGATTTCCAAAATGCTATTTCCCTCTAGATCATTAGTTCCCAAATGCACCAGGAAATCCGTTTTCCCTCCACAATCCCTAACCATTTCATACACCATGAACTTTGCTCTGTGCACTGTCAGCCCAGAGATACTCAATACCTTCACCTGGTTATGGCATCCACCCCCCGTCCCTCCCACTGGATACCCCTAATCATCGAGTCTCCCAATAACAACCTTAACACCACCATCATCCTTATGGTTACCTCCACTATGCCCGCTCAGCCCCCATTCCCCCCCTTTATTCATGATCTCAATTCCATGGGAGTCTTCTTGCCTTATTAGAGACCCCCTTGTCACCCTCCCCTTTCTTCCTCTCTTGCTATTTTGCCCACTTAACTCAAACCCCCCTCTGAATAGGTGTCCCCTTTCACCCTCTCTTATCTGAACCATTTATCCTGGCCCTGATGGTTTCCTCTTCCCCCACACCGCCATCCTCCCCCCTTGTAATAGTACCCCTGCCTCCAGAGGCTCTCTGTGGGTCCCCTTTAGCTAGGGCCCCATCCTTGGTACTGACCCCCCTGCTGAAGGGGGGCTCCTCTCCCACCTCCTTGTCTCCCAGTTTCTCTCCAATCATGCTCTCCTCCCTCATGTCTGGAATATGTTGCATCTCCCCCATTTGCTTAACATATATGTTTCCCCTTCTACCTCTGGGACTATTTCTATCCTTTCCATAGCTGGTCTGTGATGCCCTATGGGTATCCGACTCCCTCCCCACGGCCTCTGTATAAGTTTCCTCATTTCCACCAACCCCTTCCTCCCCCTATAGATTGCTTAGTAGCTCAAATTTATTGTGACACTCTATGTCAGCCTCCATCAGATAACCAGAGTTTCCCCTGACTGCACCGCTAAACTGCCCCTCTTCTTCCCCTCTTGCTGAGCTCACCATAGGAGCTGCCTTCCCACAGTCTGCTGTTTTAGGCTTCGCTGACAACAGCCCCTCCTGACTTTTCTCCTCCACTCTTTTGTATTCAGAATGTTCACCTGCGACTTTCCCTGCTAGCACCAACTTCCTATCTAAGGGTCCTCTGTCCTAATATCCCCCTACTGCTTGCTGTAACATAACATCCTGTAATTTCAGAGTGTTGCCCCAGCCTTCCCTCAGCCCCACCCTTCTGCTGCCCATATCCACCCCTTATCCTTGGACACCCCCCAGCTCCCCAGCTTACTCCTTAACCAATATACCTCACCCTGATACAAGATAGCTGTCTACAGAGGGCAGCCTCCTCTCGAGGCCCAATTTAGAATTATTGCCATCCCACAGCCTGAGCAGCCTACAACCCTTCCGAAGATGCCTGCTATGGTGGAATATGGCCACCCTGTTTATCCCCCTCTGTTTATAATGGCACACCCCCTTTTCTCAGTCCCTTTCCCCTGGAAGACAGTTTCTCTCTATACTGACTCTAGTTATTTACAAACCCAATTTCAACCCCACCAATAAAGTTCCCAAGTCTCACAAACACATACAGTCCAGTGTGTGTTCAGTCCCACTAACAGTGTGTGTAAGCAGACATCAGGTACTGTATGATGTCACAGGCCCACCAGCTCCTGTTGCTTCGAATTTCGGTCCCAAACAGAAATACTCAGCCCTTCAATCCCAACCCCCAGTGGCTTTTCAGTATTTAAGAAAGCCTACAAAACAGGGTGGGTGGGAGGCCGCTTACCAAACACCAGGCAAACAACACATTTAAATTTCCCTCTAATTAACCCTGCCAAACAACTGTTCCCAAGCCTCCAATTTTACAATATCACAGCCCAAGTAACAGTTCTAATTCAAGGTAATAATTTTTAACACATAGAACTAATTTCACTTACAAAACTATTCAAATATTTCAGTTAAAACAGAATATAACCCCAGACCTCTGTCCTACCAGCCTGCAGCTTAAGTTCCCAAATCGCTTAAGTTCCCATATGTATGCTGCTGTTTCATGTGTCATTTACAAGACAGTATAGCACAGTGGTTTAAGGCTCTGAGCTGCAAATCTGGAGACCTGGGTTTGAATCCCACATCCCCCACTTGCATACTGTGACCCTGAGCAAGTCATTTAACTTCCTTGTGCTCCCAGGTCACACCTGGAAACAAGCTTCAGCTTAGTACTTCTCCTGGTTAAACAATTTCCCCCTTTCATTGGTGTCCTCCTCTCACACCCACAGCCACTTCCGGTGTTCAGCACAATGCTGGGTGCTGTATTCATTGTAACTGCATTGCTCCTTGTGTTCAGCGCTATCCTCAGTGCTATGTTCAAACCTGCCCAAATGCATTGAGCTGCGCCAGTGCACGTCATTTGCGCAGTGCACAGTCTACCCTATATTCATTGGATATAGTGCCAGCGTGCTGCGTTTGAATATGTCATGGCAGGGGACCAGCACAAGTGCTAGCACTGGTGCAGTGCAGTTATACTGTTACTGTGCTTTTCTGGATATCGGGCCCCAAATGTGCGGTATCGATTAATATCTTAAAGAATGAAGGTTTGGGGCATTTAGATGCCTGAGTTATTTCTTTGTTTGCTTTGCTTACCTTTTCATCATTTAATTTTTATTTTGCCAGTTACTAGTAAAAAAGAATCCAGTGGAATCCTTGTATTATGAGGACTGAAAGTCTTTACTGGCAAAGCTGGCTGTGTATTTCAAGGGGAATCTGCAAATCTGGTTTCAGATTGTTATAGAGGAATAAAGCTTTCTACGACCAAACTATTATAGGTTTTATATGAATATGTGATTTAATGTAACCTGTGATATTTTGTTATGATTAGGCAGGTGATATTTTCTTCCTAACTAGATTAACTTGAAAAAGAAGAGAAGAGAAGCCAATTACTGTTTTAAAACATTGTAAAATCATAGAGATGTCCCACAATAGTACAGAAATATAAAAGGCAAAGTTTGTTGTTGAAAGTAATATATATTTCTTTTGAAAAAAGAATAATTTCTATGGTTTCTTATTGAAATACACTGGATGTCTAAGTAGGCATATCTTCTTCAAGGATATCTCTTCCTTAGGCCACACACCTTTGGGACTATACCCATGTAAGCGCTATGACCACGTGAAATTTATGCTAGCTGGGGCCACCCATGATGATGTCACATGCCAGCATCCACATAAACGTGAGGGTCCCATCTCTCCCATTTCCTTTCCCACCGCCAATTGCACTCATCGGACCTCTGTGGAGATGCTAACCAACTAGCCATTGTAGATTATTTTCTTCTAAAGTAATCATTAATATTTTAGTGATATCACCGCCTCTGCATGCCACCAATCCAATGCGTTGTTCTGGTACTGCAAGTGCAGAGAAGAGATTTACAAAGATGATTGCTTATAAAGTGTGCGGCCTGCTGTTAGGCGGCCTCCTCACAATGTCAGGATTGTGGAGATTGCTGGAGACTTCAGTCAAGCAACCAGACAACACAGAAGAAAGGCACTGAAGACGTGTTTATATAGAAACATAGAATCTGACAGCAGATAAGGACCGCTTGGCCCACCCAGTCTGCCCATTTCCCTACCTAATGGATAAGCTGAGATCCTAGTTAACCAACAGCCTACATCTTCCTACCCCCACCTCCCTAGAAATGCCTTATGTCTGTCCCAGGCATTCTTGTATTCCATCACTGTTTTTGACTCCACAGTCCTCTCAGGAAGGCCATTCCATGCATCCACAACCCTCTCCGTGAATAAATACTTCCTCACTTTACCCTGAGCTGTCCTCTATCTTCAAATTGTGCCCCTTGTTCTTGCACACCTCTTTTCTGAAAGATTCACCTCCTGGACTCTGTTGATTCCTTGAGGCATTTGAAAGTTTCTATCATGTCCCCCTCTCCTCCTTTCCTCGAGGGCTATACATCTTAAGCTCTTTAAGTCTCTCTTCATATGTCTTCTGGTGCAGAACCTGCACCATTTTGTGCTCTCCTCTGGACTGCCTCCATCCTGTCTATGTCTTTTCGGAGATTGGGTTTATTAGAGAAAACTCACACTGCCATGGAAAAAGCCCAGGGTCAGAAAACGATGTCACCAGTCCCATCATCCGATTCGTGGTCATTGAAGTCTAAAAAATGCAAAAACGACAGGTTGTCATCGGGACATAAGCTGAAGGATGAGGATAAATCTGCTTCCTCAGTGAGGTCTAGCTCACTATTTTTGGATGCAGGTAATCGCCTGCATCATCATCGTCCACTCCAGCTGCAGTGACGCCAGCCCCTCAACCATCGAACCAGGCACCAAGGTTGGGGCTTGGCTTAGGCAGTACCATACTTGCCACGGGCAGTACATTGCTATTGTTGACTGGTCTAAGCCTGTCATCGACTCCAGCAGTCACAGCTTCTGGCCAGGGCATCCTCAATGCACAGGCAGTACTGACATCATTCTCGGATATGATACGGTGCATACTGCCACACTTACCTATGCAGCCTATACTGCTATCAGCAGGGTTCCTGCATCACAGGCCCCATCAACATCATCAGCTGGTACACAGTAGGTACCTTCTGAGTAGTGGCCCCTGGTGTCAGCAGTGAGGTCCTCCATTTCCTTCTCTGACAGGGATGCCGCAGCCAATGAAAAATATAATCCAGACCTCATAACGGAGGAGGACATCATTGGCTGGTACACAGCAGGTACCTCCTGAGCAGTGGAGAAAGGGGAACACAAGGAGGCCGCAGGTGACTTAGGTACTGAAGAAGAGGACGAGAGGGACAGGAAAGTGGGTGTGGTAGGATCAAAAAGCAAAACAAGAACCAACAGGGAAGTGGCAGGTGGTAGGATTAAAAAAAGCAAAGCAAGAACCAACAGGGAAGTGGCAGGATTAAAAAAAGCAAAGCAAGCACCAACAGGGAAAGGGCAGGAATTAGAAGGGGATGCATTGGACAGCAGGCTGCAAAGCAAAGGTGCAGAGCAGGAAAACAGATTCGTACCCCTGGGGACACGTGAGGATGACAGCAGGGAGAGTAACTGCGAGGAGTTCATAGGAGATGGAGGGGCTAAGGTTTTAGAATGTTCGGGAATGGGGGATGCACCTTTGGGAGGGAACCTAAAGGGAAGTAGCCAAAAAGGGCAAGAGGTGAGGGAGAAAACAATCGCAAGGGGAGCACAATGCACAGAAGAGACAGGGAGGGAGCCTACATTATGCTCCAGATGGGAGAGGATAAAAGGGGGAAAGGGGAGGGCACCACATACAGAAGGATTCAGGCAGTAGAGAGGAAGAAAAGAGCAAAGGGAGGGGCCAGGGACCTAATAGTGAGGCTAGGATGAGTGGGACTGGTAGTGACACCGGGAGGGGGAATGAGGATGTAGTCCGGGGAGAGCAGGACTCTGTGGAGGGGAGATGGACAAGGCAGAAAATGGGAACAGGAGAGAAATGGGATGCCAGGAAAGGGTGTAAGCAGGAATATCAAAAGTACAAGCAGAAGGAGTAGCGAGGTCGTGCTCATAGGGGACTCCATACTAAAGGGAATTAGATGGAGGGAGAAGAGTCAAGCGGCAGTGCTATTTAAGTCGAGTGTATGCCAGGAATGACAGCACTCGAGGTGAGGCACAATATACCCTCAAGGGTAAACAGCAAGATGAGGGTTACACTTGGTGTTCCACCGCACTAATGATCTGGAGGGCAGTAGTCTAAAGGAGGTGCAGGCAAGGTTCAGGAGCCTGCTTGATCCTGCAGTAGTATGGGCTTCCATTCTGTTGCTTTCTCAGAGGTACTGCCTGTGCCAAGAGCGAGTACAATAAGGAAGCAGAGGATTGCAAATTTAATCAATGGCTGGAGGGTTGGTGCAGGCAGATGGGATTTGGGCTAGTGGGGGACTGGGGATCAGTGTGGGAGGATGAGAGCCTATTTGCCCCAGACAGACTGCACTTGAGCAGGGAGGGATCAGTAGCACTAAAGAGAAAGTTAGCAGACTTTATCGAAAGAAAGTATAATTTAAACTGAATTCGAGGGGGGGTTAAGAAAAGGAGGCAGTCATAGAGGCAGGAGAGATGGGAGGCTATCAGCCTCCCCGCTGGAGATAAAATGCTGGAAATAAGCAAGAACAAAAGAAGGTTAGACGGGGAGAGCAGTGAGGGGGGTGGTACATGGTGGAAGGGATTATCAGCCAACGCCAGGAGTTTGGGGAGCAAAATGATGGACTTGGAGGCCATCATGACGGATGAGGATCTGGACATAGTAGCAGTAAGTGAGACATGGTGGACGTAGCATCATGCCTGGGAGACAGTGATTTCAGGCTACAGACTGTTTAGGAAGGACAGGGATGGAAAGGGGGGTGGCATTATACATAAAAGATGACATTAGGGCAACTGAAGGGCAGGAGAAGGAAGGGGAGACAGAGCTCATGTGGGTCACGCTAGACAAATGGACTGGTGAATCATTGAGGATGGGGGTGGTTTACAGACCTCCTATGCAGGGGAGGAAGGGATAGACCGCTGATACAGGCAGTTAACAAATGGCTCTCGAGGGGGGGGATTCTGCCAGTGGGTGACATAAACCTCCCTGACATGGACTGGGAAATCCCGGCTGTGGTATCAGCGGGATCCTAGAGGTACTACAAGGGGTATCCATGCAGCAGCTGGTTAGGGAACCCACTAAGGGTGACAACCTGCTGGACGTGATCCTCACAAATGGGGAGAGTGTGGAAGAAGTGGAGGTGGGTGACGGACTAGGTACAAGTAATCACAGGACTGTAAGGTTCGGGATAAAAATGGGGAGGGAGGCAAATCAGACTAGAATGAGGGTGATGGACTTTAGAAAGACGGGCTTTAACAGTAAGAGAAGGATATTTGGGGAGGAAATGGTAGGGAAGGGGAATGGGGGGATGTGGAGAAGCTATGGGGAACTATCAAGGAAGGGGTATTGAAGGCCACTGAAATTTGCATTAGGAAGGTGAGGAAGAACAAAAAAAGGAGGAGACCACACTGGTATACAAGGGAGATGGCAGAGGCAGTCAGGGAAAGGAAAAGAGTATTCAGGGAATATAAGGTGCCACAAACAGGGAGGCTTATAGGGAGAAAAGGAGGGCTAAAGCAGATATGGATGAGAAAATAGCTAACAGGCCAAAATGGAAGATAAAACTTTTTAGGTATGTGGGGGAAGAAAGAAGGCGAGGCAGGGGATAATAAGGTTGTGGAGGGGGAGAAATAAAATTGAAGAGGATTTTGAGAAAGCAGAGGTGTTGAATAGCTACTTCTGCTCAGTCTTCCCAGAGGAGGGGGGGTAGAGGACCCGAGCTGGGTGGGAGGGATAGGGAAGGCAAATGGGTAGATTCTAGCCTGTTCAGCATAGACAGAGAAAGGGAGGAACTGGGCAGGTTAAAGGTGGACAAGGCAATGGGGCCAGACGGCTTGCATCTGAGGGTACTCCAGGAACTGAAGGAGGAGCTGGCAGCCCCACTGATGAGACTTTTTAACTTGTCCCTGGATACAGGGTGTGTGCCAAGGGACTGGAGGAGGGTGGATGTGGTGCACTGCACAAGGGGGGCAGTAAGGAGGTGGCAGAGAATTATCACCCGGTCAGCCTCACCTCGGTGGTTGGTAAGGTGACGGAGGCTCTAATAAAGGAAAGGGTGGTGGACTGCCTGGTGGACAGTGGTCTGCAGGATGAAAGGTAGCATGGCTTCATGAATGGGAGGTCATGCCAGACGAACCTGATAAAGTTCTTCAATTGGGTGATGCAGGTGGTTGACCAGGGAGGGGCAGTAGACATAGCCTATCTGGACTTCAGTAAGGCCTTTGACACCATCCCTCACAGCAGGCTAGTAAATAAACTGGAAAGCTTAGAGGTGGGACAGAAAATAATTAGGTGGGTGGAAAACTGATTGGCAAGTAGAAGTCAGAGAGTGGTGATAAATGGGGTGCTTTCCTAGGTGAGGGGGGTAATGGCTCAGTACTGGGACCCCTCCTTTTTATGTTTGTTTGTGCATGCAGTGCACAAGAAACATATTGAGATAGTAGAGCACTGCAGAGGTGTGGTAGTGCTGTGGCCAATGCAGCAGATGTTTTAATGGGCATGTCCCTCGGCCACCAATTAATGCTGAATCTGCCGATGATGGCAGTTTCAGAGCGAGCGCCGCACTTGAAAGAAATCTGCCACTGCAATCAGGGGCATTTTCGTCATTGCAGCGGTAGTCCCCCTTCCCGCTTGACCAGGCACACAGCAGGACAACCAATTTAAATGTTAGCTCCTTCCCACTGCTGCTGCCCACCCCGCATCCTCCGTTCTCCATCCCCTGCCGACATAGGGGTGCTCAATCCCTGTGTCAGCATGTATCCTCCTCCCCCATTACTGTGGCACACTGGGAGCCCACCCCAGTGTGCCAGAAAATACTTATTTGATGTTTCCAACACCGAGAAGCCCACTCCCGGTGTCGGATGCACCAACCCCCACCCCATGCCCCTATGTTCTCAGCTGACCTCGGGCTGCCCAATCCCCAGGTCGGCATTGATCCCCCCCTCCAGTACTCTGGCCCCAGTGTGCTGAAATCTGTTTTGTTAATATTTCACTTGTGAAAAAGAAAACTGTCCCACAACATCTTTTTTTTTTTAAAACCTGAAAAAAGAAAACGGTCCCTCATCGTTCCCATCAGCCCCCTACCTGCACCCTTCCTCTGCGCACTCCACCTCCCTGAACCCCCCTCATCTATGTCACAAACCCACTCAGCAGGTTAGGCCCTCTATTCCCAAAGTGCCAACCTCTGAGCACAGTCTTGTGAACAGTCTAACAGACA
Source organism: Neoceratodus forsteri (assembly GCA_016271365.2). NCBI lineage: Eukaryota > Metazoa > Chordata > Ceratodontiformes > Ceratodontidae > Neoceratodus > Neoceratodus forsteri. The sequence continues at coordinate 417,635,972 of JADMNL010000024.1, read as the reverse complement.
AGGTAACCTTCTTGTCTGTTTGTGTGAGTTCGGATCAACCTTTGGTCTCCAGTTCTGGAGGGATTCAAACTGTTAACCTCTTGTCAGCATACCCAATGCACAGGCTCAGATATATCTATCTCCGGGGGGCCAGATATCTTTGCCTATGGGCACCTAACCAGGCGTGCAGAAATGAACTCTTAAACTTTAATAAAGACCTCAGATTTAAAATGTTTCTCTTTCCAGTTCGGTACCACCATACAAGCTTATGTATGCTGTCTGCTATAACCATAAATATTTCTTAGCAAAAGAAAGCAATTCAAAGACAGACCAGGTATGCTCTAAAATTAGAGTTTTTTACTAAAACATATAATAATATGTCAAACATACATTATGAACTGGAGATCGTAAATGGAGGAAACTGATTGGCCGAGAGGGTTTTGAAGCCGTGATGATATCGGGCCACATCATCACGGCTTCAGAAAACCTCCGCCACCAACCTCCTCACTCCCAGTGCAACGTCTCTCACGTCCCCACAGGTGAAGCAAGTCAGACCTCAACTGAGACGGTATATAAAAAAAATGAGCGATCATCACAACTGTCCCCCATACATGTCGCCTAAAGCATACGCTCTACAAACACAAAAATCTTCCTCCTTTCATCGGGGCAAGTGCTTCCTTTGAGCAAGTACTGATGCTGTTTCGCTGCTATGCTGCCTTGTGCCAATGGCGAAATCTACAACCCGGCTCCTCAACAATACCAGACTTGACCCTTACCTTCTCTTTCCTCAGAAGCATAGCACGACTCATATCTTCACCTCCTCAAACAAAAACCCAAAACAATATCAACGTGCTCGAGTAAACTAAACTTCTGGGAAGGGGCAATGAATACACAACAATTAAAATTAAGAAAATCCTCCTGCAACAGCACCACCTACTGGCCAAAACATGACATACACAAACTTTTTTTTAAATGTCTACCTACACTCATATAAAAACACTATTAAAATATTTTAAAACTTTCTTTTTTTACATTAAATGCATCAAATATCAATTGATCCAGTTCATAATAGCAATAAGGCACTCCAGGGTGTGGTATATCATGGGATATCATCACTTCTCGGACAGTTGGTGCCCAACCACCTGAGGCATGACGATATCCCATGATATACCACACCCTGTCGTGCCTTATTGCTTAATTATACAATTGCAAGGGAATTCCCTGCCCTCTGATTGGTCAGTGGGTGCCTGGGACAGTGATGATATTATACAATAACATCACTGTATGAAGGCCAGGCACACACATGACCGCATATCAGATGCAATCATACCTCCTCTTCACAAGTTACTGCCGCTATAGACTGTCACGCTAAACAACTTCAACCCACCCCCCCAAACAAAGTTACTACCCCAAAAATGCCAGCCACAACAAATACTGGCTGCAACAATACTAAACAAAAAGCGCTTTTAAATAAAGCTGAGCGGCTTCTCAACCGTGCGCTCAATGGATTCTTCGCTCCCCGCCTCTCTCAACTCGCTGCTGCACCTTTGCCATTGTCCTGCAGTGTTCTCCCGGTACAAATGAGAAAAGCTAGATAGTGTACCGAGAAAACCTAAATTACAGCTTCTGCTCTAAAAAACACGCAATCTGACGGCTTGTCCTGCTTCTCCTGTACTCACCGCCGAAAAGTAAATGAAGCTGTGACACCTTAGTTCCATCAGCACGATTATGAAATTTGGACATTGACCATATGTCTCACACTGCCAACAGGCTCTAAAGCCAGAAAAATGAGCTAATTAAACCATAAAAATAAAAAGCCAAACAAACATCAGCTGCATCCCATTTTCACCGGGGGAAGAATGGGGGCTGGGAGTCAAAATACCATAAGCAAATTAAAGTGTGAGCGGTATCAGACTGAGCGAAGCACACTGATTCAGCTAAGAGCTCCATCTAGTGGCAGAAACAAATATTGGGCTTTTTTATTAGAACATACTCCTCTACCCAGAAAAAATTAAATAAAAATGCATAAAAATGTTTTTTTTTCTTTATAATTAACTAAGCTATTATAATAGCAATAATACTCCAGGGTGTGTGTTATTGTGTGAACAGGTCGGTCAAGCATCAGGCAAAGCCGAGTGCTTCCACCACCCCAGGAGTGACGCTATTACACAATAACACACACCCTGTCATGCCTTATTGCTTAAATACAGAACTCTTATATCACAAGACATATATATCTTTAAACAAAAGGTTTAAAACAGTGCAATTCCTACAACAATATTTAGATTTGTCTAGCTTTCTAAATACCTGTTTTCAGTGCTCAGATGTTTCTTGGTCAGTGTCAGATAAAAATGTGTCTGTAGTGAAACAGAATAATCTTTAAAAGCTGGTTTTGCCCACTTTTGCATGAGGTCATCTTAGCGCCTTCCTGTCAAAATATCTAAAATACATTTCTATACAACCACAGGATGTAATTTCAAAGTTTTAGTTCTGCAACCTTAGCATAACTCAATTTCAAATGACACCTCTTTGATCTCATGTTGCATCCTCCTCACACAGGCTTCATATGAGCATTTGCAACCTCTCACCTTTGTGTAATAACCTGTGTTTTCTCTTCAACGCCTTGAACCCTTTTATGATTTCCTCTTAACAAAGTTAACTTAAACAACTCTGTAATTAACTCAGAGAAACAGGATCCTTGATTAAAGTCTTCCATGTAACACATTGTCTCTAAAAACTGAGTGTGTGATACATGCTGTCAGCATTTCTCTTGGGCTGCATCTGTCAGCTGAAATCTGGGGTGGGTGGGGGTTGAGGTCACTCCTGGAGCACTAGATTTTTCAGCAGAGATAGTCATTAATATATTTTATATAAAAAAAATATGATACAGCACTTTAGAACTAGCTGTCTACGTCACACTGCTCCCCACCTAAACTGAATTTGGGGGATCTATCCCCTACATGGGATGAGCTTCCCAAATCAGTTCACTCCTCATAGACTCTAGACAGCCAATTGGAGTTCTGATTCTTAATGCCTGTCCTATGTATGATTGTCAGATCATACCCTTGTAAAGCAAGACTCCATCTTAGTAGTCTGCTATTGTTCTTCCACATCTGCGTCAGCCAAACCATGGGGTTGTGGTCAGTCTGCACCAAAAAATGCTGCCCATACAAGTATGGCTCTAATTTCTTCAGGGCCCACACTATGGCAAGACACTCCTTTTCCACCGTGGCGTACGCTTGCTCCCTGGGGAGCAGCTTCCGACTCAGGAATGCTACCGGGTGATCTGTCCCTTGGCTAGACGTCTGGCTAAGTACTGCCCCAGTACCCACGTCTGAGGTTTCCGTCTGAACTATAAAGGTTTTGCTATGTCTGGACTTGTCAAAACAGGAGCACTGCACAGTGTCTCCTTCAGTCTGGTAAAGGCTTCTTCACAGGCTGGGCCCCAGGTAATTTTCTTTGGCATCTTTTTCTTTGTCAGGTCAGATGGGGAGCAGCCAGGGCACTGTAATTGGGTACAAATTTTATGTAGTACCCTGCTGTCCCTAGAAAGCTCCTGACCTGCTTCTGGGTTTCTGGTCTGGGCCACACCTGGATCACCTCTATCTTTATTTTGTTAGGACGGAGCTGTCCCTGGCCTACTACATGCCCGAGGTATGCCACTTCTCCCGTGGCCACCTGGCACTTCTCGGCTTTGACAGTGAGCCTGGCCCTCTGTATCCTACCCAGCACTTCCCTAAGGTGTGAAAGGTGTTCCTCCCAGCTGGTACTGAAGATGGCAATGTCATCCACGTACGCTACAGCATACTCCTCAGCACCATTTAACCCCTGGTTCACCAACCTTTGGAAAGTGGCTGGGGCATTCTTCATTCCGAAAGGCATTACTTTAAACTCAAATAAGCCTATCAGAGTGATGAAGGATGACCTCTCCCTAGCTCTGTCTGTCAATTCTACCTGCCAATACCCCTTGGTCAGGTCAATGGTCATAATGTAGGTCGCCCCTCCCAACTTGTCCAGGAGTTCGTCCATCTGGGGCATCAGGTGGGCATCGGACTTCGTGACTGCATTTAGTCCACGATAGTCTACACAGAAACAAGTTGAACCATCTGGCTTAGGTACAAGGACTACGGGTGAGGCCCAGGGGCTGTGGGATCTCTGGATGACCCCTAAATCCAGCACCTCCTCCACTTCCCTCCTAATCTCCTTTTGGACAGCCTCTGATACCCAATATGCTGTCTGCTGAATGGGCGTCTGTGTCCCTGTCTCCACATCGTGTATCGCTAAGGGGGTTAGTCCAGACTTGGTGCTAAACAAGGGGGCCAAGTCTGCTAAAACCTCCCTTACATTCTGGATCTAGCCTGGGGTCAGCTGGGGAGACAATTTTACTGCCTCCACAGAGGACTCCTGCTTACTCTCTTCCAGCAAGTCCAGAAGGGGGTCTCCTTTGTCCGTCCTCTCCCCATGACTACATACTGCGAACACCATGTCAGCCCTGTTTGCATATGGCTTCATGTTGGCATGGTACATCCTTTCTGTCTGTCTACAGTCAGTAACTCCACAATGTAGTTCATGTCATTTACCTTCCTAACCACTTTGTACGGTCCTGCCCACTCAGCTTGCAGCTTGTCTTTCTGGACCGGAATAAGGACCACGACTTCCTGACCCACCATGTACGAGCGAGCTCTGGCTCTGCAGTCGTACCACACCTTTTGTTTCTGTTGGGCAGCTGCCAGGTTGCTCTGAGCTGTCCCCATAAGCTCCTTCAGCCTTTCCCTAAACCTAAGGACATAATCCACAAAGGAAGTTCCTTGGGTAGCGTGCTTGCCTTCCCAGTCCTCCTGGATCAAGTCTAGGGCCCACGTACTGGCGTCCATATAAGAGTTCAAGGGGAAAATCCTGTCGACTCTGGGGCACCTCTGTATGCAGACAACAGGTGTGGAAGGTATTCTCCCAGTCCTCCCATGTTGTTCAGCAAATGCCCGGGCATTGACTTTAGGGTACCATTGAATCATTCCACAATCCCATTGGCTTCTGGGTGATAAGGTGTTGTGCATCTCTGCACCACCTGAGACTTCTCCCATAAACATTTCATCAGGTCTGACATGAAGGAACCCCCTCAATCGGTTATTACCTCCTGCGGAAACCCAACACAGGAGAAAATACCAAGTAAGGCATTTGCCACTCTGTCTGTCCTCAGAGAGGATAGGGTGACTGCCTCTGGGTACTGGGTGGCATAATCCACCACAGTCAGGATGAATCTCTTCCCTGAGGAGCTGGGGGTTTTTAAAGGCCCCACAATATCCATTCTCACCCTCTAGAATGGCTCCTCCACTACGGGCAAGGGAATCAGGGCGGCTTGGGTTTTCTTGCCCACCTTCCCTATTTCTTGGCACTGGTGACAAGACCTGCAATACTCCGTCACCTGCTGGGTGAAGTTAGGCCAGTAGAAATTCTGGGCCAACCGCTGCATTGTGCGCCCAATTCCCAGATGACCAGACAAGGAGAATATCATGTGCAATCTTGAGCAACTGCTCACGATACCCTTGGGGACGACAAGCTGCCTGCCTAGCATCCCTCCCTCTGTCTGTACTGCCTGTGTATACATAAGTCCACTTTCCCAATAAACCTTATGTCTGCCATCACCTCCCTGTGTGCCCTCCGAGTCTGCCCAAGCCCTCAGCTTCTCTAAACTAGGGTCACTCCTCTGAGCAGCTGCAAACCCCTCACACATTCCCAAGGTATGGGACAGGTCCCCTTCAGTCGCTAAACTAGGGTCCCTAGCATTAGCGTCAGGATCGCTGTCAATCCTAACCCTCTGACAATTAGTCACCACTCCGTCTTCGGAGTAGCCTTCTGTAGCTGTGTGGTCTCTTGCTACCGGGGAAATTTCTACCCCCTTTTTATCAGTCTCCCCATCTGGAGACACAGGCTAGGTAACCAGTCTCTGTGGTTTCCACACTGGCTTCTGTGGGGTTCAGGGAACTGCTATTTTCCCTTGCCGCTTGGCTATGGGTAACAGCACATACCACCCCCTGCTGAAGATTGTTACCCAGGATCACATCTACTGCTAACGTTTTAGCTACAGCCACCTGTTGCACAGTCCCCCCTGTTTCACCCCAGTCCAGGAGAACACTAGCAAGTGGCAATGTTTTCTCTTCACCCACAAAGTCCTGTACAGTCACGTACTTATTGGGTATAAGCTGACCAGGCTGGACCAGATCCCCTTTACCAAGGTCAGGGATGCCCCTGTGTCCCTTAACCCCTGTGTCTGTATGCCATTTACCATGACTGGGTGCATGTGTGCCCTCATATTCACTGGCATGCTCTCAGGGACACACAAACAACTCACTTCTTTTCTGGTACTACTCTGCGTATTATTGCTTGCCCTTCTTGGTCACTGTCTGGCAATGTGCCCAGTTTCTTTACATAACCAACAAGCATTTCTTACTTCAGAGAAATCTTTTTGTTGAAACCTGGGGCTAACTGGTTTCGGTGGAGGCAGTGAGGGTTTTAGCTGCCCTGAAGGTGTGCTTTTCCCTTTCCGCACTGCCATGCCCACCCCATTCGCTTTCAGAGCAGGTCTGCTCTTGGCATATCGGTCTGAGAGTTCAGCAGCCTCTTGCACTGTTTTTGGATCTTGGTCCTCTGGCCAGGTTTTTAGCTCTGCTGGGCATGCCTAATAAAACTGTTCTAATAAAATCACATTTTCAATTTTATCAACAGTGTTTGCCTCAATTCCTTCCCACCAACGTTTTAAAAACTGACATTATTTCATGGCTAGCTCCTCATAGCTCATATCAGGCCTCCTGAGCTTACGAATTTAGCTCTGTATGTTTCAGCAGTTAATTCAAACTTTTTAACAGTGCAGCTTTTAGCTTTCTGTAATCATTGCTGTCTTCATTGTCCATTTGACCCAATGCATCTCAGTTTTCCCGTGAGTAGCGGATAGCTAGAAGCTCCAGGACTCTCTAGAAATTTTAGCCTGAATACAAACTTTTCAAAAGAATTTAAAAAGGCATCCATGTCCTCCCTTCCTTAAACTCAGCTATTAATTTGGAGTTCAATTTGTAACCCAGTCCTGCAGTCCCAGTTAAACCAAAGCCACTTACCTGCTCTGGTGCTGCTGTTTGAGTCACATCTTCTTCAGCTCATGTTGCCTCTGGCTCCTCTCTTTTCTCCTCTGAGGCTCGCTGGTGCTCGCACTTCTCACTGTCTGCCTCCCTCTGTTGTCACTCTGCCTCTCTCTCTCTCTCCTGGGACTCCAACTCCATCCTCGCAACTCAATTTGCAGTTTGAGTACCTCTGGATTCAGGATACTTGTGGCCGTCCCCTGCTGCTGTGGCCCTTCACTGACAGTGGCCCTGCTGTCCCCCATCGGCTATGGACCCCTCACTGGCCGCTAGTTCTGCCACACTCGAGGTCTGGTCCCTTTCAGTCATGGTCTGTGACTCCCTGCTCTGGGTATCTGCTACCATCAGGGCCTCTATGAGGTTCTGCTTATTGGCTTTCACCTCGAACAGGACTCCTCCATCCTCGCACAACTGTTTTAACTGTTCTACGTGTGCCTGCTGTAGTTGGACACCATCTTTCCTAACTACTGCTACACCGACTTTGCACTTTAGAAAAAATATAAAATGGGTAGGAACTCAACTGTAAGCCAAGTGATATATAGTTCTGTTTCCTTTTTAAAATGAAACTCTGTCTTTTTCTTTCTTTGCAAGAGAGCTTACGGTCTCAGCTGACCCAGAACAATAAAGCTTGTGATACCAAAATATGCCACCGCTGCCAACCAATCTGTCACAAACCCACTCAGCAGGTCAGGCCCTACTCCCAAAGTGCCAACCTCTGAGTGCAGTCTTGGAACAGTGTAACAGACAAGGTAACCCTCTTGTCTGTTTGTGTGAGTTCAGTTCAACCTTTGGTCTCCAGTTCTGGAGGATTCAAACTATTAACCTCTTACTAGTATACCCAATGCACAGGCTCAGATACATCTGTCTTCAGGGGGACATATATCTTTGCCTATGGGCACCTAACCAGGCGTGCAGAAATGAACCCTTAAACTTTAATAAAGACCTCAGATTTAAAACGTTTCTCTTTCCAGTTTGGTACCACCATACAAGCTTATGTCTGCTGTCTGCTATAACCATAAATATTTCTTCGCAAAAGAAAGCAATTCAAAGACAGACCAGGTATGCTCTAAAATTAGTTTTTTTACTAAAATATATAATAATATGTCAAACATACAATACGGAGCTCTTCTATCACAAGACATACATATCTTTAAACTAAACAAGGTTTAAAACAGTGCAATTCCTACAACAATATTTAGATTTTCTAGCTTTCTAAATACCTGTTTTCAGTGCTCAGATGTTTCTTGGTCAGTGTCAGATAAAAATGTGTCTGTAGGTGAAACAGAATAATCTTTAAAAGCTGGTTTTGCCCACCTCTTTTGCATGAGGTCATCTAGCTCCTCCCTGTCAAAATATCTAAAAAATATATTTCTATACAACCACAGGATGTAATTTAAAAGTTTTAATTCTGCAGCCTTAGCATAACTCAATTTCAAATGACACCTCTTTGATATCATGCTGTACCCTCCTCACACAGGCTTCATATGGGCATTTACAACTTCTCACCTCTGTGTAATAACCTGTGTTTTCTCTTCAACATCATAAACCTTTTTTATGATTTCCGTCTTAAAAAAGTTAACTTAAACAACTCTGTAATTGACTCAGAGAAACAGGATCCTTGATTAAAGTCTTCCATGTAACACATTGTTTCTAAAAACTGAGTGTGTGTGATGCATGCTGTCAGTATTTCTCTTGGGCCTGCATCTGTCAGCTGAAATCTGGGGGTTGATGTCACTCCTACAGCACTACATTTTGAGCAGAGATAGTCATTAATACATTGTATATTAAAAAATATGATACAGCACTTTAGAACTGGCTGTCTACATCACAGCCTATACTTACCTCCAGAGGTTAGCAGCAGCAATCTTCTGTGGGCCGGGAACATGTCTGCACTCTTCAAAGACCAACCCAGAACTGAAGAAATGACAGTAAGCCCTATAATGGTAGTCAATTGGGGGGGGGGTTAACTTAGGTTGATATCACTGCCAATTTTTGGAGTTTTGGTCCCAAATTTTCAACATGGGGTTCTCGGGACCCCACCTCGTGAACACTGGAACTGTCATTTTGTTTCCCAGTCCCAAAAGGTGATTTCACGGTCACTGCACAGATTCACTTTTTGGGACCAATTAATGAACCAACAGTGCCACTGTTCATGAAGTGAGGTCCCAAAAGCCCTTGTTGCAAATTTGGTGAAAAAACTCCAAAAATGACTTATTACAGTGTCTATTGTGCAGTTTCTGCACTTTCATAACTTCATCAATTTTAATATTTTCACTCCAAATTTCCTCATTTTTCATACCCCTTATGAACAGTACAGCTGTCATTTTTGCATCCTTCCTGAAATGTTTTTTGCACATGTGGTGCAGAATGGCATGGTTGCTGTGCAAAATCAACTTTGGGACACATTAATGAAATCACAGTGCCAACTGTTAATGAGGGAATTCTCAAAAGGTCATGTTGAAAATTTAGTGAAAACATTCCAAAAATGATCATGCTTATGAGCGCAGCATTGCACAGTTTCTACACACACTCGTAACTTTACCCCTGTTTCATATTTTCTCTCCAGATTTTCAGCATTGCCATTTCTTAACACCTCCTCATGAACAGCACAGCTGTCATTTTTCATATCCCACTCGAAATATGTTTTCACACCTGTGGCGCTGAATGGCACACTTGCTGTGGGAAATCACCTTTTGGGACCGAGTAACAAAATGATACTGCCACTGTTCATGAGGTGGGGTTCCAAAAAGCCCATGATGAAAATTTGGAGCAAAATACCAACCAACGCCTGGGATTAGGTTTAATCATAACGCCCACCCTGCACAAACTGACAGGCATCGGGTGTGACTTAGATAGACAGACAGTATAGATAGATAGATAGATAGATAGATAGATAGATAGATAGATAAAAATGTTTATTTTTTTTAACAGGAAATAAACTTTTAGGACTGCAAGGCCCTCTTTTACAAAGTTGTTCTGTATAAGCAGATGGTTACACATAGTAGAAAACTGCAAAACTTAGCAATTGTTTCATAAAAATCAAGGTTTTTACACTAAAAAAAACACCTTTAAAACACGTTCAACTATAAGCTTACAGAAGGGGTTATGAACAGTACAAATAAGGGTCTCTTAATTTAGTATTGTGTACAAAGACAAAGATGTTAGTGCTGCACTGTAGAACAATATTTCCCCTCTAGACAAGCACAAAAATGTAATGTTAATATAAAAATCCACATGGTTAAGACAAACATCACATAGGGTCAATTATTCATAGACTTATAAACATGGGACCCGATTCTAAAAAGAAGATGCCACAGCGCAATGCAGATGCGCCAAGGAAAATGGCGCAAGTTGCAAATACGTTAAGCAAATGTGACGTGGTATTCTACAATGTGACATGAAGCAACTAAGTACGCCAAATGCAACTTATGCCGCAGTTGCGACTTACCTGCAGGTATGCCAATGCATAACTAAACATATGCCAAGAAAACAGATGTGTTACGCCAGGGCGAGATTCTAGAAACTGCAGTACCACAACTAGCACCCAGACCAGCTGGCGTAACATACACCAGGTGGGAGCAGGTGCAACTTACACAGTATATAAAGGAGCACAGACAGGCAGGCTGGAGACACAGCAGCACAGCACTATGACAGAGAGAGAGAGAGAGAGAGGAAAGAGACAAGATGGAAGGACCAGTAGCAATGCTAGGTGTGCTGCTACTGGAGCACTGGGACAGGCATAGGAGGCGACACAATGCTCGGAATCAGAGGAACAGGCAGCAACCATGATGGCACTGACCTGGCAGATGCCATGCACCACGGGTGTACGGGTAAGGAAGACATACCAGGACCTGACGGAGGAACAGTGCATTGCATGCTACCGCCTTTCCCCAAGGCCATCATAGAGGGGAATATGCGATAACCTCCATGCAGACCTGCGGAGTGCCACCCGCAGGGTGCAGCCAGTCCCTGTGGAGGTGACGGTAATAGCAGTACTATGCTTCCTGGCAACAGGGATGTTCCAGACACCAACAGGCGACACTGTGGGAATATCACAGTCAGCCACATCCAGGTGCCTACACCAGTTCCTGAATGCAATGGTGGCCTACATGGACCAGTACATCACCTTCCCCGAAGCACAACAGCAGCAGGCAGTGATGCAGGCTTCTACACCATCACTTAGTTCCCACGTGTTATGAGTGTAATAGACTGCACCCATGTCACTATATGGGCACCATCAGTCAATGGGGATGTGTATGAATGTAGGGTCACCACTCCATGAATATGCAGGTGGTGTGCGACAGTCAGGGCCGCATACTGGATGTGGTTGCCCAGTACCCTAGTTCCATGCATGATGCCTACATCCTGTGCAACAGTGGGCTACATGAGGGCTACCAGAGGGGCCAGCTTACAGGAGGAGGATGGCTAGTAGGTAAGTGAACACAGCACAGAGCACTGCATACCTGAACACCTGCACACCATGCACACACAGGAACACAGACTACAGAGACTGATGATGTACCATCTATCCAACAGGGAACAGTGGGTATTCAAAACTGCCATGGGCGATGACACCACTGCATCACACAAGCACAGCAGCACAGACACAATACAATGAGGTGCACAGCCAGACCAGGTGTGTCATCGAGCGCACCTTTAGCGACCTGCAGGCATGATTAAGGTGCATTTACAGATCATTGGGGGGGCCCTACAGTACAGTCCAGAGACGACCTGCAAGATATTCCTTGTCTGCTGCATACTGCACAACATCGCAGTGCAACACCTTGTGCCACCACCAGACCAGCTGGAGGACATGGATGAGGAGGACCAGGGTGGAATGGCATGGCACACAGACATGGCAGACACCACCAGACAGATGCAGTGCTGGAACAGGCAGGCCAACATGCACGACACGACCTGATGGGCACTTCACCTGAGAGATGCCATGGAACCACAGTGACAGCCACCAAATGCCAGGCGGAGATGTCCAACAAAACAACACACGGTGTGCGGCCTGAGTATAGACGACAGGCCATGGTGACACTGGATGATGGCAACAGGTCCCATGGAATGTGGCCACATTGGGCGGTGCACACAGCCATGGACATGGTACAGTATGGGAACTGAGACAGTATGGAGCAATGTAACAAGACCATCACAACAGGAAGGTGGTGATAGGCACAACAGTCTGCCGGGGGGGGGGGAAATGGTCATGCATAGGGCAGTACAGATTATGCCTGGCACCACACAACAAGGCACACAGTAGGGTAAGTCAATGGGCAGCGGCAGGCAGCACACTGTGTGGGCACACACTTGTGAGGCCTGCAGACACATGGCACAACCAGTAGACACCAACACACATGAACAGGGCAAAACCAGTGCCGTGCACTGGGCCAAGCATGCAGCACACATCAATACACCATGGGAGACAAGACAGACAGAATGTGTGAGCAATGCAGGCATAAAGTTAAAAAGTGGCACCGGAGACAAAGGGTGCACAGAGGCCACAGGCACAATGCTGGGATGATGGCGCCACCAGGCACAATGTCCCTGCCATGGCCACTGATACATGTAAACAGTGCAACCACAACAGGTACACAGCACCAGGTGGCACAGACCTGTAGACATATGGCAGTGAGACACACCAATGCCCGTTCTTTGGTTCTCAAATGCAGTAGCAGAAAGGTCAGAGCCAAAAGGCTGGCCTTCAGGAAATATAAGGGAACACAGCGGGATGAAGATAGGGAGGCATACCAAACTGCCCTAAGGGAAGCAGGTAAGGCAGTAAGGCAGGCAAAGTCCCAAACTGAGGAAACACTAGCACGAACGGTAAAAGAAGGTGACAAGACTTTCTATAGATACATTAGTGAAAGGAGAAAGTCCAGAGGGGTATTGCTAAGCTTAATGGAGAAAAGGGAGCATGTGAGAGGAGGACCCTGTAAAGGCATCTATCCTAAATAGATACTTTTGCTCAGTATTTACTGAAGAGAAGGTAGGACAGGGCCCACAGCTCAGCATCATGGACACAGGGGAGGGAGGTGAGCACTACTCCCTTCACAAAAGAAAGGGTCCTACAAGAGCTTGCTAAGCTCAGGGTGGATAAGGCACTGGGACCTGATGGCATACATCCCAGGGTACTTAAGGAGCTAAAGGAGGAACTAGCAGAGCCATTAGCAGAATTGTTTAGTGAGTCTCTGAGCACAGGAGAGGTCCCAGAAGACTGGAAGGGTTTATGTGATCCCGCCCCACAAGAGTGGTAGCAGGGAGGAGGCGGGAACTACAGACCGGTCAGTTCACTCAGTAGTGGGCAAGATTATGGAGGCACTCCTTAAGGAAAGGATAGTGCAACACCTGGAATCCATAAGGGCACAAGATCCAAGACAGCATGGGTTTACAAAGGAAGGTCCTGTCAAACTAATCTCATAGATTTCTTTGACTGGGTAACTAGAGTGGTGGACAAGGGGAGCAGTTGATGTCAGCCTACCTTGACTTCAGCAAAGCTTTTGACACTGTTCCACATAGAAGATTGATAAATAAGCTGGGTAGGCTCGGGTGGGTCAGAAGTTGGTCAACTGGGTGGCAAACTGGTTGACGGGCAGAAAACAGAGTGGTGGTAAATGGTATACAGTCAGAAGAGATGCAAGTCACAAGTGGGGTACCTCAGGGATCAGTCCTGGGGCCAGTCCTCTTCAACATCTTCATTAGTGACCTTGCAGATGGACTAGAGGGTAAGGCTTGTCTGTTTGCAGATGACATCAAGATCTGCAACAGAGTAGATGATCCAGATGGGGTGGGCAGAATGAGACGAGATCTGGATAAACTAGCAGAATGGTCAGAAGAGTGGCAACTGGGATTTAATGCAAAGAAGTGCAAAATCATGCACATAGGGAAGAGAAACCTGAAGCCACCTATAGGCTGGGAGGGAGTTGCAGTAGTCACAAAGGAAGAAAGAGACTTGGGCATCATCATCACTGATTACCTAAAATCATCCAAGCAGACCTCTAAAGCAGTAGGTAAGGCTAGGGGGTGTTGGGGTGTATTAGTAGGGTATCACAAGTCGTAAGAGGAGTAATAATCCTCTGTACAAGACGCTGGTTAGGCCCCATCTGGAGTACTGTGTGCAGTATTGAGGCCACACCTTCACAAGGACATTAACCAAATTGAGCAGTCCAGAGAAGGGCAACCAAATGGTGCAGGGACTGCATCAGAGACATATGAGGACAGATTAGCGGGCTCAATATGTATACCCTTGAGCAAAGGAGGGAGAGAGTGATATGATCGAGGCATTCAAACACCTTAGGGCATAAACAAGGTGAAAAGAGTCTAACATGTTTAAATATAAGAAAATAGCAGGACAAGAGGACACAGCATGAGATTAGAGGAGGCCGATCATGGGAATGTGAGGAAATTCTTTTCACAGAAAGGGTGGTGGATGCATGGAATGGCTTACCACAAGAAGTGGTGGCTATGAATACAGTGCAGGGCTTCAAACAGGCATGGGATAGGCATAAGGGAGCAATACAAATGATTATGAATAGATAGGTCACTGACAGAGCAAAGGCCGAAGGCACATTTATAAGGTAGAAAAAGAAATGGGCAGACTGGATGGGCCTTGCGGTCCTTATCTGCCGTCAACTTCTATGTTTCTATGTTTCTATGTTCCAGTGGTGCCACCCACAGGGAACAATGGTTCCCCGAGGCGGAAGGGTGCTGCACAGGCACCATGCCACCACACAGCTGGGACATACATTGTGAGGTGGCATGGATGCCACACCATACATGGTGACCCACAGCACACAGGACACAATGTAGATGTGGACAGTGCCATGGGCTGTGAGCAGCATAACTGGCACACTGACCAGATGCACAGTGAGAAAACACCGGGGACAGCAGGCACCACCTTTGAACACCCATGTGCATAGTGACACACACCCACACAGCCATGCACACCTGGAAGAGACACACAGACACAGTGATGAAGGTAAAAAACAGTTTAATGCAAAATAACAACAACGGACACAACAAAACAATGAAAGGGGAAGGTCTGAATAACAGGCAATGACACAACAGGTAAACAAATCAAAGTGCCCACACCCTAGCAGCAACCCACAACAAACCCAAAGGCCACTGCACCCACAAACAACAGAACACTGGTCCCCACAACAGCAACCCAATCCCACCCAGAACAATGTACACAACACATAGACATGCCCACCCAAATGTACCAACCACCCGAACAAGACAACCACCCCTATCACATAACCACCCACAGACACAGTCCCACCCATGGAATTAATGTGCAGACCCACAGTCACTAAGTCCACCATAGTTGGACAACAGGGCACCCATGGATCCATGGAGGCACCCCATATCCTGGACTATGGCCGACACAAGGGCCGCAATGTGCTCCTGATCCAGGCCTGCCCGCAGTGGGAACAGCACCAGGGTCTCCAGCCATGACATCTAAAGCTTCCCCCTGCTGCAGCTCCTGCATGACATCCTGTGGCTGTGGTCCGGTGTCCCCTTCCACAGGTGCATCAACACATGGCTTGGCGTCTGGTGGTGGAGCATCCTCGGTTGCCTGTGCTGCAGCAGCCCCCACCGTGGTCCCTGATGTTGAAGCAGCCATGGCCTGGTCCTCCACTGCAATGTTGCCCTCTGTGGCCAGTCTGGGAGTGGGCTGTGTGACAGACCCCTGGCACCCAACATCTGTGGGGTCTGGTGGCACCGCCTCCAGTAATATGGTGCTCATGTCTTCAGCAGACACCGCTGCTAAGGAGGAGGAAGATGAGGTCAGTGGAAGGACCTGGCCCTCTGTTGCCTGCACTGTGTGCACCTCTGATACTCCACAGCAGCGGATGCCTTGACCTCTGCCATTGCCCTCAGCAGGGCCCTCTGCCGTTGCGAAAGTCGGCTATGGACACCTGTAGGAATGCAAGGGATGTGGTCAGTGCTGGGCCCGGTCAAGTGGCACACATGCATAGGCAATGTAAGGGTGCAGCATGAGCCACCATGAGGCCGTCTGCTATGGCCATGGCACAAGAGGACCACTGCATGCACTTACCAGACCTCCAGTGAAGAGCCTTCTGCCTGAGGCTGCAGATGCAGCCCTGCTGCATGCCCTGGGGTGTGCCAGTCAAACCTGTGGGGTGTAGGGACAGGTGAGTGTGTGTGTGCCTCAACACGCCATGGCTAACATGCCAGCACTGCCCCAACAGATGAACAGCTGTAGGTATACATACCCGCACCCATGTCCTGTCCAGACTGCATGTCTGCATCACTGCACTGTGCCATGCTGATCATGCAGTGCAGAATCCCGGCCCTCTGCGCCAGGTCCTGCCTGCGTCCGTCAGCTGGTGGACAGTACTGCGTGTGCCACTGCTCTCTGCCATGTGTGCACAGATGGCGGCCATGCATACTTCCGCTCTGCAACAGTGCGCCTCCTGCACCCAGGTGGCAGTAGCATCCTGCCTACTGCTGCACACAGTTGACCAGCATGGCAGTCTCCAGTGGTATAAAGTTTGACGCCCGCCCGCTGAGGCTGAGTGAGGACCCAGAGGACATGTCAGCTTGCTGGTGTGAGACCTGCATGGGGGGGTGGCACACGGGTCACTACACAATGCCTTTGCAGATGTGTTGATGTCCCCCACCCACCATGTGTAACACCAGCCTCCAGCCATGGTGCATGGGACCAGGCCAGGGTCACAGGAACGCAAACCGAGGGGCCCTCACCACAGGTGGTGCACCACACACCATTGACATGCACAGCAGGAAGCATGGACAGGCTGTGCAGTGCCATGCAGGTGGATGGGCATGCAGCGCTGCACACCGCACCCACTGTGCAACAACAGGCCACCTGCCCCCTGCATAGGCATGACACAGCTTGACCCTGCACAGTGAGGGCATGGGCGTGGAGCACCACATGCAGCCCTGCCACACATCTGCACCACCACGTGGAGCAGCATGTGGCCCGACCTGGCATGCGCCCATGGGGAAGTCCCATGGTCCACCATGGCCGACACAATTATGAATGATAGATACCTACCTGGACTGTGCACTGCGATGACAGGAGTGGGTGGCGCTGATGGATCCAGTGGCAGACCTGGATGAAGAAAGAGCAGGGCATCATTAGCCAGTGGCACGGACAGTGACCACTACAGCTGCAGTTGTGTGGCAGCATGCCCCTACCTGGTCCTGTGTGGTGGCGTTGTATCCTACAGAGGGGACAGTGAACAACATTGTCAGGTACACAGTGCAGTACACGCAATGGAACAGTGCATGCCATGCAATGGCTAATACTCACCTAAGATCTGTTCGTGTCCGCTGTGGTGCTAGACAGGGAATGGACATGGGTTAGTACACTACTGTATGTACCACTGTGGCCTACTGCCTGTGGGTGCTGATACCCCCATCTGTCAGCAACCACAGGCATGTCCCTGAACATGGCCCAGGACTGTCCCCAGGTCACCGTGCTGTGACAGACCCATCACTGGGGGTGATGACGGTAATATGCCTGCAATGACAACAGGTGGCATTGCAGTCAGGCCACCATTGTGGGCATGACAGGCATACCATGTAGGACGTGGTACAGGGATAGGGACACACAGGCAGCCGTGCACCTGTGTGTCAGTTGCTGGCAATGGGCTGTGTTGGGCCCCTCTGTACTGTCCGGTGGGACATGAGGCAACACCTGACCTGAGTGGCACAGGACAGCTGGGACATGGGCAGCCACGTGCTGCACACAGTCATGTACGGTGATACATGTGCTGTCCAACCATCAGGAACAGTAATGGCACACAGGCCAGCATATGTTGCGGCCCACCAATGCATCTGCGCTATCCCACCATACAGACATGCAACACATATGCAGCGGCACAGTGACTACAATACAAGGCCATGACCCTGACTATGAGGGGTGTACATGTATGAGGTGTGTGGGGATGTGCACCGTCCTGGCAGTGCCCATGTCACATCAAGCCATGTACCACCCTGGGCATGGGTGTGGGCAGGCATGGCCCATGTACTCCATGGTGTACATATGTAGTGGGGTGAGGCAACACTATCATGCTGGTGTGCTTCCAATGTCCATGTATCCCATCAATGCCAAGAGGCCTCCCCGTGCCTAGGCCCTAGGGGCCATCGCCATGTTGATAAGTCACTGATACTATCTCTGCACCCCATGGGCAGTTCGGTTTGTACAGCCTCTGGGGTGCTGATTGGAATCTGGGGTGCACTTATGTGCATCTGTGGTCAGCCATGCATTGGGGGCAGCAGCCAGTGACATGTGCATACCTCAGCGACGTACCACATTACAAGGACCCTGCCACAGCCTGTCACGAAGCACCCTGTTCCACAATGTGTGACCTGTTCCGTAGTCAGTATTATCATTGTAAAGCACACGCCTAAAGTAGACAATGACATAGACAGGGTAATCACTTAATAACTGACCTTGTGAACAGAACTGTACACATTATAACAGTGTTCTGTGCCCCTCAGGCATTGATATGGTTAGGTGTGGTCACATATTGTTCAGTAGTCCCACAATGTGATAGGCAATGCTCCCCATATGGGGACAGAGATGAGAGGTATAGTCATGGGGTACAGCGTTGTACTATACATGCCAACAGGGGCATCAAATACTGACCTGGTGTACATGTCTACATGCCTGGCTGCACCCCTGACCCTGAGCCTCCTACGGGATGGTGACCCTGTGTGACTTGACCTGAGCTGTGTGGGGGGCCTACCTCTCAACTGCTGTGTATGTTGCATAGCACTATGATATTCATATTCAAATGTACCCTTGTTCCACATAGGTCCACTGATGTTCCTCATGATAGAGCCATTGCAGATCACACAAACTATTAATTCAATGAACTGAGTTGATAGAAACATTCCTTATCACGAACAATGTGGGGCCCATTATTGGTAGACACAGTACTGTTTAAACTAAGGAAGTGGTACACAGTCTGGCCCTGTGCTATGAAAGTATGAGGGCCAGTGCTATGGGTTTTAATGCTGAGAGATTGAGAGGTATGGGGGGGTTGCGGCCTGCTGTGGTCCAGTACTCAACCAGTCTGCTGTCTGATTCTGTCCTGCTTTGCTTGGCTGTGGCACTGCTGTCTCCCTGCACTGATCCTAGCAAACCAGCTTCTCACCCTCTACTTGGTGTTGCAGCCTAGCAATGCCACATGGCTCACAGCTGCACGTGGCAGACGTACACGCCCACGTGCATCGCAGGCTCACTATTGCACAGTTGCAGCTTGCGTCGCACTGGGTATCTGAGATGTGGTTGCAGCCTGCAGTGTTGATCTCACAACTGCGTTGGACTGATGCAGTATGCTGCGCATCTGCGATATGAGTAGTGGGTGTCACGCATGTGTGGCATGTATGAAGGCATGGCTGTGTGTGTCTGTGCCCAGTGGTGGCCAGTGGTAGGTTGCTGCCAACCAACATCAGTCCACCCACAGGGGTGGGACTGCACGGCACTGCGCACGTCCATGGTGTGGTGTGGTGCTGGCACAGTCATTGCACATGTGTACCCTGCCCTGCCAGCAGCAGGGCTGCATCCTCTGCGGAGATGTGGGGGGGAGGTGGCACTGTGCCATGGGATGACTTGCAGCTTGGCCCAGTGCTAGTGTGCCTGTGATCCCATGGGTGCACTGCACCTGTCGATGGCAAGGGTGGGCTGCATGCCTATACAACACAGTGGTAGCGAGGTCACAGCCCATCATGCTGTGCAGTGTTGTCTGTGTGCCAGTTGTTGCCACACTGTACCATGCTGTTTGGCAACAATCACCATGGTACTGTGTGCTGTCACTGACCTGGCAATTGTGTGCTGTGTGTGCCGCTCCATGTGGACATCGGCGGTGCGACACACACCACCCCATGGTGTCATCCACTGTGTGTTGCTGTAGGCACATGGCATGGCTGTGTGGCATGCACAGTGCCCAGCACTGACACCTCACAGGGGCCATGCACATGTTGTGTATGACACCTGTATGGCCTGTGCACAACAGTGTGCTGTGGTCCCAGCCCCCCCCGCCCAGCACCACCAACTGCTGTGCTGGCTGTGGCCCCACCTGGCAACACACCATCCTAATGCACCCCTGGCCCTGGGTGTGGCACCAGTAGCACATAGGCATTGAGACCCAGGCCACAGTCATTCCCTGTGGCTGTGCCAGCCATTGCTGCTGTCCTGCTGTGGCAACACGGTACACATGGCCTGGTGGCCATGGCTGCTGTATGCTGTCCCTTGTCGTCAGCCCCACTGTCATGTTCCACTGTCCCCTGCATGCCATTGGACATGTATGCCCTGGAGCTGATCACATATTCTCCAGGGCATCTGCCCAGTACTGTACCACCTGTTGCATGTGCAGTGTGTGGGTGTGTATGTGCGCACCTGTGGTGTGCGTGTGCAAGACATCCACAGTGCCAATGCCAGCACGAGGCAGTCTGGGGGCCCATACGGCCTGCACTGTTGTCCAGTGCCACAGGTGTGGGTGCCCTGTGTCCCACGTCAGGCATGCACAGCGGCCGCTGATGTTCCCGTGTGCAGACATGTGTGCAGTGGCTCCCCATCCAGTGACCGCACGGGCTGCAGACATTGCACTGTGCTATGTCACTGCCAGTGGCCACCCTTGCCCACCACAGGCTGCAGCCATGGCCAGTGGTGCATGCTGCATGTGCCGGAACCTGTACACATGGCATGTGGCCTGCCTGGGCTACCTGTCTGGTCATGCCTCTGCCTGCGGCACCCCTGCCACCACTGGCCATTGTGGTACCCCTCCCGTGGCCCATGCATGCCGTGGCATGTGCCATCTTGGTGTCCAGCTGGACCCCATGCAACAGTCCCCATGGACAACAGCTGGCCTGTGCTGACCTGTACCCTGAGTCTGCTACCTGACACCACCGCTTCAGTGCTGGGTTGCGTTGTCCCATCGATAGCTTGACCCATGACCTGCAATGGCTAGCACCTACCTAACAGCACTTGCCCTTCCAGGGCTGTGACCAACACTGGTGGACATCACATGGTACCTGAAGAAAGACACATGACATCATAGTGATCAGGTGCAGTGGTTTATTTACATTGTGCACAGTCAACATCAGCTGCACTTGAC
This sequence comes from Neoceratodus forsteri, assembly GCA_016271365.2. Lineage (NCBI taxonomy): Eukaryota > Metazoa > Chordata > Ceratodontiformes > Ceratodontidae > Neoceratodus > Neoceratodus forsteri. The sequence goes on along the minus strand of JADMNL010000024.1, from coordinate 417,614,746 downwards.
ACAGTGCTCTCCTGTGTTTCCCATCACGCGTGCTCCCACACTCACCCATGCACACAGTTACACATACACATACCCACACCCTTGTGTACTGCACAGTGTTCCCCCGGATACAAGTACCTCCCTGCCATGCTATTGCCCCCATCCCACCATTGCAACTCCACCCGACCATCCCCCATCTGCACCACGCTGCTGGGTGTACTACAGCCGTCTGTCACGGCCACGCCGTGCTCGCACAGATGCCTCCGGTGCCGGGTGCTGGGCTGTGAAGGACCCCACTGTGCTGGTGGGTTGTGCAGCACCCCAGTGGACCTCCCCTGGCATATCACCCCATGGGCCTTTGTGTGCCACCACAGTGGCTCTGATGTGCCTCCACCCACTCAGGCCAACATGCCTCGTTGCCACATGTGGTGGCAGCTGTGCCAATGCTACACAGTGTGTTCCCCCATCCCATGTGGACCTTCTTGGAACCTGTGTGGCCTGTGGTGCAGCGGCCTCTGTGTGCACACCTCCCTGTGTGGGCACTGTACCTGTCCCTGTTCCAGTAGGCATGTCTGTGTGTATTGTCTTGCTCTGCGCCTGTGGTGCAGGCATGGATTTGTAGGTCACGATGGGCGCCCCATGGTGCTGGCTTGTGCCCGGGCCTGTGTGGGCCTTGCATGGCTGGGCCTGAGGCTTGGGCAGCATGACTGCATGGGGTGGTGCCACCACCACCTGGCCCGTGGGTGGGGAAGGGGGTTGCACAGGTTCCGGAGGCTGTGTCTGTGTGCTTGCCTGTGCAGTGGCTAGGGGTGCCATACGCTGGGTCAAGTACTGCAGGTGTTGCAAAGGCTGCAGTGCACACGCTATGGCCTGCATGGCCATGGCCATGGCTGTGTCATGATGCTGTTGCTGTGCCAGCATGTGTTCCATGCCTGTGTTGAGGCGGTCCATGAACACCAGCTGGCATTCAGCACAGTGCCGTATGCCCTGTATGGCATCACCCAAGCTGCCTATGCATACTGTTGTCTCCCTGGCACATGCCTGCAGACTGCTGGCAATGCCAGACAGCTGCATCTCAATGCTGTTGTGGTGCTTCTGTATGGCCTGCTGGATGTTCCCCAGCTTCTGCCTCACATCCCCCTGGCTGGCCAGCACTGACTGGCAGTAGTCCCCTATGTAGGCCGGTGGGGACAGCTGTTCCTGCAGCTCCCGGATGGCCTCATCCAGTCACTCCTCCAGTCCACGGTGCTCAGGGGGGTCAGCAATCCTATTGCTGTGTCCTGTGTTGCCGGTTGCACATGCTCGGTCACCTCCTGGTTGTCCGCATGACCTCTGCCGGTGTGGTATCCTTGCTGGTGTCCTCAGTGGTCCCCTTCTGCTCGCATAGCTGGCCTGCTGCATCTTCCACACTGCTGGTCACCCCCTCCTCACCCATGGGGCTGTCACCATCCATATTCCCGTCAGGCTTCACCATGGGTTTCAGTGTGTTGGCCACAGGTGTGCTGGTGTCTGGGCTGCTATCACTTGTCAGTGTGCTGCTGCCATCTCCCGACACTGCCAGTGTCCTGTCTGTGCCGGCATCATCCTGGCCATGCTGCTGCTGCTGCTGCTCCTCCCGCCTTCCAGCTCCACTCGGCCCACTGTCACCAGCTGCCACTGCACCTGTTGGATGGACAACTGGTCAGGACGTCTACACAGGGTTGTGTGCACTCTACTGCCTGCTTGGTGTTGCCCTCACAGGTGTGCTGCGACATTGCGCTATTGCATTGCACTTGCCTCACTTGTGTACAGTTCTACCAGGTGTTTTCCACCTCTGTGCCTGCTTCCAACACAGTTGGTGTGGTCCCTCCACTATTGCTGCCCATCCTGTGCTGTACACCCTGGTACATATTTTTCAGCTGTCATACTGCTGCCCTGTTCAGCTCCTCACTGCACAGTGACACTATGCATGGCCGCAGTCATGGGGGGGCCACTGTGCTGCAGGGGCCAGCCCCCCCATGGGTGGTTGCATTGGCCCTGCCACCATGCAAATGCCTATCTGCCCTTGCCCACCCTTTGCGAGCATTGTGGCAGTACCCCATGCCCCCTGTTCAGCACAGCTCATACCTGTGCACAGTCCCCCAACAGTACACAGTGCATATCACTGCCCCTCATTCAGCACAGCTCATACCTGTGCACAGCCCCCCAACAGTACACACAGTGCATATCACTCCCCCATTCAGCACAGCTCATACCTGTGCACAGCCCCCAACAGCTTATCTATCCTCCACCAGTGTCTGAACCTCCTAATAGTTAAAGTTTCTCTTACATCTCTACCTCTGTGCTGCAGCTTCTGCCATCGCTCTTGCGTTCCGCTGGTGTGTCTTATGCCGGCTGTTGCATGTGCTTACCTTTTATATCACATATCTTAGCGTTAAATGCACTTTGCTAATTGCGCTTGGTGTATGTCTGGCATGTTCTAGAATACGGCGTATGGCTCATGTCGCAACTGCTTTGGCATACTTTATGCAATTGCATTATTTGCATCTGGCGTAACTGCCCTTCTAGAATCGGGCCCATGATGTGCAACAAGCAGTCCTGGTTTTAAACCCATCCATTTCTTTTCAGTTTTCCCGAGGTCCTTTGCTATCCTAAACAGTAGCAATTAACTTTCCACATCATATCTAAACTTTTACTAAACTCTCCTAGATTTCTTGCATTTCTAATCTCTGGGTTTATTTCATTCAGTATTTTTGGGAGGTAGTGCCTTTTTTTTTATCTTACTATACACATTTTTAACAATGGGGATCCTTAAACCTCTGTTTTTTATATCCCTCAAAGTATATTTATTGATTGGTTTCTGTGCATATTTTGTTTCATTTTTATTTCCCTCTCCAAATTCCACATATGTTTTTTTGACCCAGTCATGTTTTCCTCCACATTTCAAGGGAATCCCAGTTTAACTTTTGCAGGAGACTGCAATAGTGTGCACTAAAATGACTTTTTAAGATGAATCTTGCTATCTTACAAAATACTTCGGACCAGATATTCAAAACTTTGCGCTGGGCGCAAACCATTTGCGTTGGATTAGCGCGAGTCCGCTATATTCAAAAGGCCAAATAGCATGCGCAAACTGCATTAGCGTTGGGTAAAACCATAATATATGCAAGGGGCAAACTGAGGCGGCATGTACATGAATATGGGCACAATGCTATATTCAGCGACTAGCGCTATGCAAAGTGGTTTTGCATGGCTTAGCGTGACACTTTGCACTGTACAAATTACCACCCAGGAAAAGGTAGTCTTAACCCTGGGCAATCAGCTTTGCATGACATTTTGGCTTTGCATGGCATTGGCGCAGCTGTTGCGTGGCTTTGCGTGACCCTAGCAAATAAATGTGACACAGACAAAGCCAGACATAGAGGAAACATGCTGCTCACTGATGGCTTCACAATGAAGCCATCATCAGCCACCAGTCCCAGCCATTTCAGGCAGTAAGTGGTGACCCCACCACCAGTGGACACCATGGCAGTGTGGCCATACAGCACACACCTGCAGACCACCCTTCTGTGGACACCAACAGATGCCAGCACACACATGTAGCACTGTGGGCATGGAGGGTGTTGAGGAGAGGGTGTATGAGTGGCCAGGCAGTGCCACAGACCAGGTGCAGCCACAAGGCTGGGACACATCACTCAGTGCACATGGGCCAGTATTGGGAATACCCCAACACCAGTGTGCCTGTCTGATCATATGTGTCCCCCCAGCCACATGCCACACAACTGTACAAACACCACATCACACACAGCCAGCCATGTACATGGCACTGTGAGCATCCCATGGCAGAGGTGCAGCATCTGTGGGTCACACAACAGCGTGAGATTAATGTCCACTGTCAGTAAACATCTGCAAGTTGGGCCTATCACTGTGTACAGTGCAGTGGTCATCAGTGCCCTACACACCATAGGCATTGCTGTGTCCCTCACACTACTGGCCCCCTTGCTACTGTAGTGTCTGCTGTGCATGACCTACAGTGTAACTGTTGCATGCAGCACCACCACCACCACCTGTGCCTATGCTGTGTTGTCCCCTGGGGCACAGTATGCTACGCTGTACTGTATACATGTAGCCTGCAGCTACCATCATGCACTGCCAGACTGACCTACAGGTGGAGCTGCGGGCAGACCCGTCCATCCCCTGTACTTCCAGACCAACCTACAGGTGGAGCTGTGGGACCCTGCAGTGATGCTGGGCAAACTGCATGCAAATCAGGGCATAATGAGATGCTAATCTGGATGTTTGCCCAGAGACTACCTAAGTAGGCTCATTTGCATGTCACTTTTGAATATAACAAAGTTTAGCACTGAGCAAATGGCTTAGTTCTGCACTAAACCCTCGCAAACGTGTTAGTGCCACGCAAACGGTTCGGGGAATATTATACATTTTTGCACACTGTACTTTCACATGTGCTGCTGCCTGCATCTGTCCTGGGTCCACGCATTTTCTGGCACACAAATTGGCCGCATAGTTCAATTCTACCTAATTTCTTGTTGCTGTGCACTGTGATGCTGTTGTGGTTTGCACTTCCTGGTTGCTACATTCAGGGCTGTCTTATTCCAGGGCTAAGTTTGCCCTGCACTCCCAGCCCAGTTTGCCCGACTTCATTTGCATGCTATATTCAGAAGCTGTTTGCCCCGGGCTATTCCTTTTGAATATAGCAGGCTTTTGTGTCCATGCCAAGTTTGCCTGCTGGACAGGGCTAATTTTTCCCCAGGGCAGAGTTTTGAATATCTGGCCCTTTGTCTAACTTATCTAGTGAAGTTTTTGTTGCATGTTGATAAATTGTACTCCCATATTGTAGTACTGGTAACAATGACTGCTCTGCTACTTTATTTCTGTCCTCTAGGCAGAAATGAGATCTTCCTACGTAGGACCCCCAGTCTGACATTCACTTTACCCACAGTGCTGGAGTGCTGGCTATATGCCCTCCAAAAGTTAGTTTATCATCCAAAAGTACCCCCAAATATTTGTATTGTTCCACTTCATCCAATTTGAAATTACCTAGGGTAACAATATTCAGTCCTTGATTATGTGTCTTTGCTAATCTTCCTGTTTGAAACAGCATAACTTGGGTCTTTTTTCTGCTCAGGAATGGATCATTTTGGATGCCTGCAGCCAACACTAAAAGATAACAAAGTCAGACTGCAGGGTGTTCTGTAGTTCTGTTTTAGCCTTGGCTCTGGCTATCAAGGCCATATCATCTGCATACAGATAAATGTTGCACTTTTCAATCAACTGTGGCAATGGGTTTATGTAAATTAAAAACAGAAGGGGTCGTCGGCCGTAATGCTCACAATGTTACACCCCAACCCCCACCCTGTAGCCTACTGACAGGCATCGAGGTGTGCCTAGAGGTCTTTGGCCCTAACATTCACCCCATTCTCCTATACTGCACCCATCTCCACTTATTTCCTTATGGAATGGGGTAAGCATAAGGGCCGAAGACCTCAAGGCACACAGCGACACCTGTCGGTGTCTGCAGGGTGAGGTGAGGTGGAATGGCATGAGTGTTATGGCCGATGACCCAAAGGCACACCCTCAATGCCTGTCAGTCTCTGCAGGAAGGGGGTGGGGGCTGGAGTTACTTCAATACTTCACTGCCATTCCTAGTATGCATCTCTGTAACTCCTGCACTACCAATGTCAATACCAGCAAGCAAACATTTGGCATTGACAAACACTTGTTAATAGATACATCAGTAATATAGCAGAAGGTCTGGAGGGAAGGGTGTGCCTATTTGTGGATGATACAAAAATCTGCAATAGGATGGACACCTCGGGGGGGGTTGAGGCCATGAAGCATGACATGAAGATTCTGGAGGAGTGGTCAGAAACTTGGCAACTAAAATTCAATGCAAAAAATGTGTTGTGATACACCTGGGGCATAAAAACCCATGAGCAGTTTACACTCTAGGAGGGGAGGAAATCAAAAACACAGAGCAACAGAGTAATCTGGGGATTGTAATATCAAGCAACCTTAAGATGGGTAGTCAGTGCAGCAAAGCAGTGGGAAAGGCAAATGGAATGTTGGCCTGCATTGGGAGGGGCATAACTAGCAGAAGGAGGGAGATGCTTATGCCACTGTACAAAGCCATGGTGAGACCACACCTGGAGTATGGGGTCCAGTTCTGGAGACCGCACCTATGCAAGGACATAGATGGGATGGAGAAGGTTCAGAGAAGAGCAACCAAGATGATGCATGGTATGCAGGGGAAACCATACGAACAGAGGTGAAGGGAATTGGATCTGTACCCATTGGAGACTAGAAGGAAGGGGGGGGCATGATTGAAACTTTTAAGTATGTGAAGAGGATCAATAAGGTGAAGGAGAGGAGCTTGTTCAGAAGGAAGGAGGGGGCTAAAAGTATAGGGCATAGCCTAAAATTGGAGGGAGGAAGATAGAGAGGCAATGTGAGGGGGCTATTCTTCATGAAGAGAGTGGTGGTGGAGACCTGCAATAAACTGCCAGAAGAGGTGTTAGATGAAACGGAGGGATTCAAGAGAGCATGGGACAGACATATGGGGTTGGGAAGTGGGGGGAAGGGAAGGGGAGGGCCTGGAACAGTGGAGAAGAGTAGGGAAGGGGGAAAAGAGCAGACTCAATGGGCCGGGAGGTCCTTTTCTGACGCCAGATTTCTGTGATTATGAAGAGAAGGAGGGTTATGGAGAAGAACAATATGCCACACATTCTAGCGCCACAGTATCTTCCTGTAGTGAAGATTCTTTCTTTTTCTTCTAATATTTGTTTAGCTGTTTTTCCCCATTTTCACTCACCCTCATATCCTTGGCGTGAGCACATGGACGTCAAGCACTGCAGGGCGCCCCGACCTACCGGTTGCCCATTATCTACCTGCACCACCACTGGACCTCCACCTGGAGGCGTTGGGACAGTAGGAGGGCAACCCTTCCTCCCTGGGAAAAGAGAGCCGCCATTAGGCAGCTCAGTCCTGCTCCCACCCTCCCCATGCCAGTTCCCCGTTGACCCGACTCTGTTCTCGAACCCGGGTTGCCGGCATAGTGCGAGGTGTGGCGTCCAGCACCTCAACCCTCAGTGCCGCCGGGCCGGCTATGTAATGAGGATTCTATGGTGTACACACCCAGATCTCCTCCTGAAAACCCTATCTTCCAGACAATGATGCAGCGAATGCAAAATGCAATAGGGTTTGCTATGGAAGAAGAGGATTGCACCGAAAGGAATTTGATGGATTTTCTGGAGGTCCCCTGTACTCCATCCATCACTGCCTCTCCAATCTGCCCTGCATTGGAGGATGCAACATTGGTTGCATGGTACAGGCCAAATACTATACCAGCTGTACTCAGAAGGTCTGACAAGCAGTACCCTGCTCCTACTGCCAAGCGTTATTATGCCAACCAGATATAAAAAGATTCTGTGGTCATAATGGTGCTATGATAGATCCAGGGTGCTAAAGCATATGAGTAACCGTCCCCTTATAAGGAGTCCAGGAGACTTGATGTAATGGGTAAGCGAACATACGCCTCTTATCTCATTAGGCCTGAGCATTGCTAACTACCTGTCACACATGATCAAGTATCAAGATATCCTCTTGAAGGCTGCTAAAGATGCAGCCCAGGCATTCCAGAAGGCACTGCCAAGAATGAGTTATTTAGAAATGTGACTGCTGGGAATGAGGCAGGCAGACATCTGTTAAGCTCAGATTACGATGTTCCAGATGCATCTGCCAGAGCAGCTGCCACTGGTATTTGCATGAGTAGGTATTGTTGGCTTAGGGTGGCTGGGTTTGCAACCGATGTGCAAAAAACAGTTCTGAAGGTTCCTTTTAGAGATACCAAACCATTTGGAAAGCATGTAGAAGATGCATTAAGAGGCCTTCAAGTCTCTGAAATGGCTTTAAGGTCTTTCAGATCCTTGTATCCCACACCTGGTAGAGGTCGGAGTAAAGGACCCTTTCACCAACTTGCTGCCAGATGTGGCCATCAAGCCTACCATCAGCAAGGCTGAGGTAAGGGTGGTGAAGTCATGCCAGGCCCCCCTCCCCCAGGAACCCATTCCAAAGCATCTAAAACTGGTGGCTCTGCACCCACCAACTCGGTGTGACCTGTGTCACCCCCCCATACCACTTCCACCACGGGACAGTGTGGTGAGGGTTGTGTCTCCCTTCATCTGACACAATGGAGGGAGATTACCACAGACGAATGGGTCCTGGAGATGATTGCAAAGGGACATGCTCTGGAGTTATTAGAAACACCTCCAGAGCATCCTCCATCTCTTTCAGCTTATCCCCCGGGGTATCTGTCCTGCTGAAAGAGGAGGTGTAAGCTTTGTTATCCAAACATGCCATATAACCTGTACCTTCTTACCAGTAGGGCAGAGTTCTACTACAAGTACTTCCTGGTCCCCAAATGGACAGGAGAGCTCAGGCTTTTGTTAGGTCTGAGAGACCTAAACTTCTGCATAGAATACAAGAAGTTTTGCATGGTTTCCCTGCAAAGTCTGATTCCTCTGTTGCACACGGGACTGGAATTTCTCCCTGGACATGAAGGATGAATACCTTCATATCCAGATCAGACAGCATCAGAGAAAGTATCTGAGATTTATTGTGGAAGAGGAGCACCTACAGTTCAGTATATTATCCTTTGGCTTGTGTTCTGTGCCACGGGTCTTTACCAAATGCTTGCAATAATGGCAGCAGCCCTTCACGGGGAAGGTCTGTATGTCTTCCCATACCTGGAGACTTGGTTATTGAAAGCAAGTTCCAGGCAATGACTCGACCACACTCTATTCCGAACAAGGCAGTTCGAAGACCTGGGGGTGAAAGTGAATGTGCCAAAGTCAGTACTGATCCCTTGCCAGAGGCTGCAGTATTGAAGTGCAGTCCTGGACACAGAACAAGACAGAGCATTTCTGCCCCTGGACAGGGCAGATCTCATGGCTCAAGCACAACTGGTGTACAACAGTCATTACATCCCACCCAGAACTTTCCTGTGCCTCCTGGGACTTATAGCAGCAGCCACGCTGACTGTGCCACTGGCTCACTTACACATTTGGATACCACAATTGACACTGAGAGCACAGTGAGACCAACTGACGGATGACATGGACCAAAAGATGCTTGTCACATCCCATTTACGCAAAACACTGACATGGATGGACCACTGCAATCTCTTGAAGGGTGTTACATTCTCAATTCCAACTACAACTCAGATTTTTGCCTTAAATGCCTCAGGATGTGGGTGGGGAGCACATCTGGGCCCTTATCAAACCCAAGGTTTATGGATCCAGGTGGAAGCCAGATTACACATAAATCTCCTGGAGACGAGCGCTGTCTTACACAGTCTCCAGGCTTTCCAGGAGCATCTGCTAGTACAGATGGACATCAGTATTATGCATTACATAAACAAGGAGGGACTCATTCCTATCCCCTGTGTCAGGAAGTAATGAGAGTGTGGTACTGGGTGCTGGAACATGGCTTTGGAGTTATCAGCCGTGCATCTCCCAGGGGTCCAAAACATCTTAGTAGACAAGCTAAGCAGGTCCCAATCCAAGATGCACAAATTGGAACTACTGACCTCCCTGGTAGATAACCTTTTCACAAGGTGGGATGATCCAGAGTTAGACATTTTTGTGTCCCCTCACAACACAAAAGTGCTGCATTTCTGGTCGCTCACTCCAGTGCCTAGAGTTTTTTGGTGGGACATGTCCCTCTCTTGGAAAGGGAAGTTTCTATATGCATTCCCTCCTGTTCCATTAATACAGCGAGTATTACTGTAACTACAGATGGAGGGTGCAACCCTCATCCTCATTGCACCTCTGTGGCCTCAACAGATATATTATCAGCTGCTACAACAACCTGCAGTGGATCCAACAAGTTCCCTTGCCTCTGTGCAGAGGCTTTTTATCACAGGACAAAGAAGCTCTGGTCCATCTGGACTTGAAGTCCCTGTAGCTGCATGCCTGGCTCCTGAAGACCTAGCCATTGCACAATGTCACCAAAAGTAGCTGATACATAGATACATAGACAGTGTCGGCAGATAAGGGCCTATGGCCCACCCAGTCTGCCCATTTAAGTTTGTAAGTTCAGTTTATGTTTTCCAGGAAGTCTGTTGCCCCTTACCCCTGACCTCCAGAATTCCTTTATGTCTATCCCATGCATTCTTAAATCCCGTGATTGTTTCAGCCCCCACCACTTCCTCTGGCAGGGTGTTCCACTTGTCCACCACCCGTTCTGTGAAGAAATTCTTCCTCACGTTTCCTCTGAATCGTCCTCCTCCAACTTCATCCCATGCCCTCTAGTCCTGGAAAATCTTTTTCACTTAAAAATAGTGCATTCCTGCACCCTGTTCCTCCCTGTAAGATACTTGTATGTCTCTATCATATCCCCTCTCTCCCTCCTCTCCTCCAGGGAGTACATGTTCAGTGCCTTCAACCTGTCCTCATAGGACTTGTGATGCAATCCATGCACCATCTTTGTTGCCCTCCTCTGAACCTTCTCTACCCTGTGCTGGTTATGGCCAGAAAACATTCCACCAGACATATGTACTTGTTGAAGTGGAAGCGTCTCCCTTTGTGGGCCACTTCCAAAAATATGGATCCATTCACCTGTTCAGTAAATGTGGCATTGGAATACTTGTGGTCCCTGTCAGACTCTGGTCTGCAGTATTTCTTACTGAAGGTGAATCTGACAGCTTTATCAGCTATCCATGCCCCTGTTGATGGGCATACAGTAGCTCAGTTGGAGGTCTCCTGTACCTTTTTGAGAGGTATTCTACACATGAAACCTTCCATTTGTAATCTGGTCCCACCTTGGGACCTCAGTTATGTGCTTGAGAAACTTATTTTGGCTCCATTTGAGCCAGCTGTGAATTGTGGCTCACACTTTCTCTCATGGAAAATGTTATTTTTAGTTGCAATCTCCTCCGCTCAAATGATTTCAGAACTAGAGGCTCTAATGTGTGAGCCTTCTTATTTTTTTTCAGTTTAATATACTTTATTGAACTTTTCCAAATTATACATGAACAACATACATACACATAAATTCCATAGATCCATAACTCCCCACACAGCCCAGATATACAATGAACCATATCAAAGGGGCGAGCTATAGCCATAACTCTGTAAGGCCTGGTTAGTATTAGCACATAATATGACCATGTACAGGCCTGGTGGGATAGACAGCCTCCTATCCTAACCATATAGCCTTCTCCCTCCTCACACCTTCCCCCCCCCTTCCCTGGAGCCCTTGCTATAGAAAAAATAAACAGATAAATGTGTCCATCCTGAGACAACCGGAAGACTATTGTGTAGGCAGAGACTAGAGCAACAGTCCACTTCTGGTACCCATACAGTAGTTGTTTAAATAGGCATCTCCACTCCTTCTATGAATTGGGAATCACTGTGGTACAGCGTACAATGGGTAGTAAGGCCAACAAGGGACCCCATCTCCTACTGAAAATTTCCTGGTGGTTCTGCAGAGAGGTAGTATGTTTCTCCAGTTTGAGAGTCTGGAGGACCTCAGCGTGTCATTCTCTTGAGGGATTATCCTGATCCAGCCTATGTCATGCTATTATCATTTTTGCTACCACCGTAATTATAGACATGAAGGCTTTACGACATTCTACTATGTCCCTATGAAAATGGCCCACCAGACAGATCTGTGGGGTGAAGTAAGAGTCAAGGCCCAGCATGGGGTCCAAAGCACCTTGGATTGCCTGCCAGAAGATTGCCACTTGGTCACAGTCCCAAAGAATGTGCTTTAGAGTTCCCTCAGCTCTCCCACATCTAATACATGTGGGGGATACCGACCTGCCCATCCTGTATAAACGGGCAGGAGAATAGTAAAGATTATGCAGGATATGGAATTGCAAGAATTGTAGCCGGTCTTGCTTTACATATTTGTACAACCCTTGCCAAACCTGTTGCCATTCCTTATCTCGTAAAGCAAGATTCAGCTCGTGCCTCCAGTAATAACAAATTCCCCAGGTTTTTTAGGATCAAAGAGTTGTATTAGGTTATAAAACAGGGAAATCGGGTAGGGTTGGGTGGCTGTATCTATAAGCACCCTCAATAGGGGGCTAGTAGATTCCTGTCATGGAGGAGAGTCCATAAAGGAGGAAATTGTGCCACTCAGCTGCAGGTGTTTAAAAAAATAGTAAGAGGGTATCGAGAATGTTTCCTGGAGTACAGTTGCTGGACTAAATTTCCCGTCGGTTAACAAGGCTGATACTGGGATTTTATTAAGGACCGGACATAAATTCTCCAGGATGGTGAGGTTCGCAGTCCTAAAATTCGGATTATCAAACAGAGGTTGAGCAAAATCCTTTTGCAGTGACAAAGTAAGGTGAGAACAAATCTGGCAGAGTGCTGTGGTGGACCACCATAGTGGAGAGTCCTGCAGGGGTTTGGGGAGTTCTGAGAGTTTGGCAAAAATGAGGCTCTGTATATCAACACCCTTAGAGCAGCATAAATGCTGTTCCAGGAAACTCCACTGGGGAGGGCACCTATCAGCTGGAAGGTCTTCAGTGTTGGCATTCCACCTAAATATTTTACAACAATGAATTGTACAATAATAAAGAAAAACATCAGGGAGTCTTAGGCCTCCCAGAGTCTTCTGGCAGATCATTTTGGAGTATGCCCTTCTGGCCGCTTTTCTGTTCCAGAGGAATTCTGAAAGCATGGACTGTAATCGGGAAAACTATCGTTTGGTAAGGTAGGGACTTACTATACTTGATGGGTATGGTAACCAAGGAAGATGTTCATCTTGATCACGTTCACCCTTACCCAGAGTGATAGCGGAAGAAGTTTTCATCTCCGCAGGTCCACACGAATGGTTTGACAGATGGGGAAGAGATTGTATTTAACCAGGGTTGAAAGGAACTGAGAGATTTTAATTCCCAAATAGGTGGGGACTTTGGGTTCCCAGGTAAGTCCTGGGTTCACAATCCAGTGCTTTTGGACATATATGTTAAGAGGCATGACTTTAGATTTATCCAGATTGAGTTTGTATCCCACCACTTGAGAGAATTTGTCTTATGATATCCACGGCTGCTGGAATGGAGGTATGGGAGTTCTCCAAATGCAATAGAACATCGTCAGCATAGGCGGACAGTGAGTATCTGTCGCTACCCACCTGAATGCCCTAAACCTCCTGACTTTTCTGAAAGGAGTGGATGAGGAGTTCCAGGTAAAGGTTAAAGAGAAATGGAGAGAGGGGACAACCTTGCTTGGTACCCCGGCCCAGTGAAAAAGAAGAAAAAACTCAATTACATCGAACTCTTGCCATTGACTTATGGTAAAGGACCCTAAGCCAGTCACAAAATTGTGAGGGAAAGTCATATCTTCGTAGTGTAGCAAACAAGAATGTCCAAGAGACATGGTCGAATGCTTTTTCTGCATCGAGAGAGACTAGTACCGATGGTGTTTTACTCTCTCCCGCAACCGAGATGAGATGAAGTACCTTATGCATGTGATCAGAGGAAAGTTGTCCTGCCATGAAGCCCACTTGGGTCAGACTAATAAGGCCATGCCATTCTTTTAAGAGACGGTTAGTGAATACCTTGGCAAACATTTTTAAATCAGAATTTAACAGAGAAATGGGACGATAATTACCTAGTGCCAGAGGTGATTTACCTGGTTTGAGGATAACAGTGATCCAAGCTTGGGTGAATGAATGAATGATCCGACAGGCCTGCCAAGTGGAGATAATTGAATACGTTTGTAAGGACTGGTGCCAGAGCATCCAAAAAGGCAGCATAGAAAGAGTTATTGAACCCATCCGGGCCAGGAGCCTTCTCCTTAGGAAGTTGCTCTATCACCCACCTCACTTCGTGCTCTGAAATGGGGGCTTGAAGGATTTTCTGTTGGGATTTAGTAAGAGTAGACAGTGTGACTGAGTCTAAAAAACTGTCTACAGAGTCTACCCTGGGGGCCTGCGCTCCTCTGGGGTATAAAGGGTTTCATAAAATTGTTGGAAGGCCTCCACGATATCACGAGGGTGAGTAAGGATGACTCCCCCGGGGGGTGGGCTGGAGACTCGGGATCATGCCTTGAACCTCTAGCTGCCTGAGCCTCAGGGCTAACAGTCTGCCTGCTTTCTCCCCTGACTCCAGATACCGGAACTTGACCCTTTGCAGAGTGAGGTCGGCCAGTTCTGCCAATAGCCTGAAATATTGGGCCCTAAGTGCATGTAATCAGGTCCATTTGTCCTGGATCAGCCGTGGCTGAGAGACCGTGCTCTAATTCTAAGATCTTGGCTAATAATAGTTTGGTTTGTGCCTCTCTCTGCTTCTTAATCTTCGAAGTGAGCCTAATACACTCCCCTCTTATGGCGCATTTCGCAGCCCCCCACAGTATATCTAGAGACTGCACCGTGCCCATGTTTTCTCGGAAAAAAGTTTGGATGAACTCCGTAAGGGTCTTAAAAAACTCAATGTCCCTCAAATAAGAAGAGCTAAAGCACCAGGACCTATTCTGATCTTCTAGTCCCCTTAAGGAGTGTTCATTAATATCGGCGCATGGTCGGAAATCACAGTAGGCAGAATATTGCATGCCATGAGGCCCGAAAGGTTCGAAGTATTAATCAAGAAGTAATCAATACATGAGTATGATTTGTGTGGAGGAGAGAAGAAGGTGTATTGATGTTCATTAGGGTGAAGGATGCGCCCGGGGTCTCCCCCCCTAGTGAATCTATTAGTTCTCTGAGCCCTCGTTGGGCCAGCGAAAGACCTCTCCGGTGCAGACCCAATCTGTCCAAATCAGGGTGACAAACCAAATTCCATTCCCTTCCCCCCCAAACAATTATGGGAATATGTGAAAAAGCCAGTAGCTGAGACAAAAACTTTGAGAAGCATTCAGGAGAGTCTGAATTTGGACCATAAATCCCTCCTAAGAGTATGTCGGTTAGGCCCAGTCGCCCTTGTAAGAGAAAGAAGTGGCCTTCTGGGTCTTTATTCTCCTTGTGCAGTTGGAAGGGGGTTCCTCTGTGAATTAAAATCCCCATACCTCCTTTTTTGTTACAAATTCCTGCCCCATAGCTCTGACCAACCCATTCCCTGTGCAAATAGTGCACATCTTCATGTTTAAAAGGGACAGGAAAGCAATAACAGAGGTAAAATGTACACGTTTTAAATGATCCATATGTCAATAAAATATTAAGAACCAGTAATATTGTGTCATGTCTTTATTTTTGTCCTTTTTTTCTGTTTTACCTTGCTCATGCTGACTTGCCGTTACTCAGTGTTCTAATTATGCTCGAGCTGGTTGTTGTACTCTGTCATCATCAGATGATGTCATTGTTTGAGTGGACTTTATGCACCAGCGGTTCTCTATGTTGCCAACTGAGTCGTCAGTGCACATCAGCTTTACAGTGACAGAGATGGCTAGTGGATGAGAGACAGACTAACTTTCTTTAGTTGCTGACACAGTATCTTCATCCATGGCTCCACCACACCAATTGTAATGCATTTTGACCCTCCGAGAGCCGGCAGCAGTTCGAGAGAGCGCATGTACAGGAGCGCTTACAAAATAAAACAGTTGCTGCTGTCTCTGACACGCATGGGCATCCGCAGAATAAATGCAGTTGAAAACATTTTTTAAAGCAGCAGCATTTACTTACAGGGCAAAAAACAACAACAAAATGATGCATTCTTTCACCCCCCCCTCCCAAGGCTTATCCCATAAAGAACCCTAACTGGTTTCATGCAACTAGTACCTGACAAGCCCCCCTCCCCACGACCTGACACCTGTTAGAATACAAGTATGTAAGGTGCATAGTAAACTTTTTATACTGACTGCATTTGTTTGCTGAACCTCTTGTTGTTGCACAATAACCTGTGACACTATTTGCGGTGGGGCTGCTTTTGTCCAGCAGTCTGAGTCACGGAAGCACTGAGACACGAGCGAGGGTTACGCAGACAGACCTGCTGAACAGATTTGAATTCAAACACAAAGCAGATTGAATATTGTGAATCCTTTTAATGAATAAATCCAAGTGCCCAAACGAAATTACAGCCAGCTTACTACTACACTGCCCCAACATCCAGCAGCCTATGACTCAGACTGCAATAATTTCATTTGGGCACCTGGATTTATTCATTAAAAGCATTCACAAATTCAATCAACTTGGTGTCCGTTTTGTTACGGTGGAGTGTAGCATTCTTAGTGTGGATCTACGCTGAATAGCTACCTGATAAGCCAACTAGGGAACAAATAAGTCATTTCCTTTACACATTCATTTGTACATGGTACAGTATTGTATATTTCTTACTGTCATTTAAACTGAAAGTGGCTCTGTGGGCAAATAAGTGATGTGCAGTTAGGTGAGGGAGGCAGGGAAGAACCAAGACATGCAGGCTATCTGGTACTAAGTCTTGGGGGGGGGGGAGACATGTGAACACTGCTCTTTATTCACTTGCCTCGATTTGATGTCTGCTGAGAGTGAGTGAATGAGTGCTCAGTGCGTGGGACATAAAAATGAGCACATCATAAGAAAACCGGCACGCTCAGTTTTCATATCTAAAAACCGGAAAGCAAGATTAATTGGCTCCAGTGTCAGCCATATTGACACAATTAGTTCAATTACAAATAAAAAAATGTGAATAAATCATATACTGATGTTTGTTACTTGTAACTACACTCATGTTTTAGTAAGAAAGGCAGAACACGTTTGTTGGCTCAAAATTCATGTTTTATTTCCTGTCCTCTTTAAGGTAGGTTTCCTGTAAGAAGACCACGTCTGGTTGGTACTTCTTAAGATGATGTAGGATCATGTGACCCTTATGTTTGTCATTTGCCCTCTTTATGCTCCAGGAGATAAAGCTATATACCGTCCCCATGGTCTCCCCTTAAGGTTTGTGTTGCTCGAGTCTCCGTCTGTCTAGTCTTCATTCCCCAGGGTGCTCCAGTTCCTCCCTCCCACCCCTGCTCCTCCCTCCCCGAACCCACTAAAATAATTGCCCAAGAACCAACCTATAACTAACACCATCCCCAACACAAACACAGATTCTGTCCTCAGCCCTACAGGCCGCAACTCCAACCTCCTTCTGCCCATGATGAGAGGTCTCCTCTAACCGGGCTCTCTCCACCCCCCTCCTCCGACTCGGTCTGTTCCAAATCTTTAAAACAGGTCTAAAATATGGCTCCTCAAGCACCTGGTATAAAAACTCAAACGTGATTGTGCATATAGCTCCTGTTCTCACCCCACATCCAGCCTGAACATCAAATATAACCCCTAAGTGTACATAGCAAGCAGATAAACCTGCGGAGTGTGTTTTCTCTAAGACTCTAACATTTGAGCAGACTTTCTGTGTCAAGAGTCTGGGTAGGTGCAGTAGTTAGTCCATCTCCACAAAGCCCATCTCCCCAGCGAACCATATGTAGGCAGTTTCCCCTAGTCCCATCTGTATGAGACGCGGGCGCACCCGACTCAGCAGTATGGTACCCCAGTCCCACAGGGGGACTCCCATAGGCAACCTCCCTTGATTCGCTTAACCATGTCCTTATCTTGACCTCTTAGCAGACCGGGAAGGGCTCCTCTGCCGCCCCCATCATGCGAGGACGGTGTAGTTAGGGCTTGGGGCTACCACTATGCAGGCTTATCAGCTTCAATTGAGATGGCAAAGTGCCCCCCTAGCCCTTTAACTTTGTGCTGCAGGCCTGAAAAGTTACTGTACCATGTCCTTGGCGGGGGGGGAGCAAGAACATCACCCTCCATCCCAAACACAGTCCGACACAACCTTAGTCCTCCACCAAGAGGGGCATCCCGTGTCACCCTTCCCCCTCATCACCATGGTCTGGGTAGAGGCCCACTACCCCATGTGAGATCCCGGCAGGTGCTTGCCAGCTCTGTGGTTCACCATAAATCTGGTTGGTAGTGGGCCCCCTGGACATTTGGTAGTCTCTCCACTGTGCTCTGGCAGAGCTGCCTGGAGTCTCCCATTGAGGACAACCAGGGGGCAGCTCGCCACTAGGTGTGAGCCTCCTTATTTGATTTTCCATAAAGACAGAGTGGCTTTCTGTACTGAACCTAAGTTTTTGCCAAAGGTGGTGTCTGAGTTCACACTAAATCAAATCATCCATCTTGCAGTTTATTTCCCAGAGAATGCCAATCAGGATGAAGCATTGCTCCATCCTTTGAATGTACATAGAATCCTAAGATACTAAATTGCCCACACCAAGGACTGCAGAAAGTCCTCTCAGCTGTTTTTGTTCATCTTTGGGAAAGAGCGCATCCCTGTATTGAAACAGTGCTTGTCCAAATGGCTAGCACATGGTTCTATGTCCTGTTATAGAAGTATGGTAAGGAACTTCCTGGTGTGGTTTATGGCCATTCCACAAGGGGTATGACCACATCTGTTGCTTGCTTTAGAAATGTATCTTTGTCTGACATCTGTACTGCAGCCACCTGAAGTACTGTCCACACCTTTACTAAACATTACAGCCCAGACATTGTTTCTCATAGATGAAAGGGCTTCGGCCTTGTTATTCTACATGGCCTACTGTCATGAACAGACTGCATCATTCTCCCAGTCAGCTTTTGGGACTGTATGGGAATCATTCCAAATTCTACTTGAATAATGCCTGTTTTGTCTGTGCATCCCCCTCCTCAAAGGTCGGGGTATGTTTTCTCTTTCCTTCTGGACAATGATTATGGTAGACCTTCACCTTATGCTACAAAAGGCAGTGAAACCCATTCAGGATAGACTCTGCCACCGGAGTCTTCCAATAATACTGGGCCTTGATCTCTGCGATTCTTCGCAAAGTGGGCCTCTCTGTTTTTTCCATTATATGCCTGGATGTTTTGCTTTTCGGAAACGTCATCAGATGTCCTCCTTGCCATACCGGTTAGTACTCTAAGTATGGTTCAAGTTTCTAGGTATGATCATACACCTTTACGGCATACATTCAGTTGGAGACGCTTTCCTTCCTGTATCTCGATGGACATGCCTGGGCTAACTGGCTTCCTATTACGTTTGTTTGTTTTATTTAACTGGGTAGGAACACTGGACCAAAGGTCCTTTTTCAGGCTCGACCTGAACAAGCAAAATAGACATAATACAAACAACAGTAAAACTTCACGGTTACAAATAACATTTGCAAATATCTAAGGACTTTAAGTACATTTTAAAATTAGATTTAAATGCACTTAATGACATACTTTTATGAAGCCAGCAAGACAAAGCATGCCAAAAAAGTGGGGCTGCAATAGAAAAGGAGCGACTGCCTGATTCAGATTTATGCAATGGAAGGTTTAACAACACACCAGAAGCAGACCTCAAATTTTCCAGACATGATCTAATGACAATCAAATCTGATAGGGGAAAGTAAGATTTTGCTTGGACTGCCTGAAAAAATGTGGCAGCCAAAAAAATAAGCAAATTTGTAATCTATTGAGAACCAGTCCAAATTCGAATAAAGTAAGCAATGATGTGTGCGTGATGGTAAACCCGAAACAAAACGACATATATTATTATAGGCGGCAGCCAAAATATGACTTTCCTTAGCTCCCAGGCCCTAATACCAACTACATTTCTACTCTAAATGGCTCAACAATGAACCATTAGCAATAGACCTTTGAGTCGCTGCAGAAAAAAATTCCTAAACTTATAAAGGACACCCAACTTTTGATTGACATTCTTACTAACTGCTTTTACTTGAAGATGAAAGGACAAACCAGGATCAAAAAGCACTCCAGATACTTAAACTCAGCAACCCGTTCGATTGCAATCCCACCTATAACACAAATCAATAAATCCACTGGATCTTTTAGCATATATGAAGTACCAAAATGCATAGCTTTTGTTTTTCTAACATTCAAAACCAAAGAATTAGACTAAAACCAATCACAAACTTTAGAAAACTCAGATTATAAGCAAGAACTCAATTGTGAATTTAATTGGGCTTGTTGAAAAAGTATAAGCGCATCTGCATATAATAAAATATTGCAGGAGTTACACACCGAGGGAAGTGGGTTAATGAAAAGAGAAAACATCAGGGGTCCCAATATGAACCCCTGTGGGACACCACACCTCAAAACACAAATGTCAGAATGGGAGGATTCAACATAAACAACCTGTGAGTGATCAACCAAATAATTTCTAAACCATTCAACAACCTGTATCGAAAAACCCATTTGTCTCAGCTTCACACATGGTAGAGGATGATCAATAAGATCAAAAGGGGGGAGGGGGAACAGATTGGGGTGGAGGTTTCAGGAGGAGCAGAGGGAGGATGGAAGTATAAGGAATCTGGGTGGGGTTCAAAAGAGGATCAGGGATAAGGGTGGGGTTGGTGTTAGTAAATGCCAGAGCTTGGGAAACAAGTTGCCAGAGTTCCAGGCCATGCTGTTTGGGGGTGGATGTGGCAGCGGTCACGGAAACGTAGCCAACAAAAACCATGACTGGGACCTAAACGTACAGGGTACACTATGCTTAGGAAGGATAGAAAGGAGGGCAGAGGGGTGGAGTGGCTTGTTCATTAGAGATGACATGAAATTGCTAGGGTAGAAGAGGCAGAGGGAAACGTGGAGGCCTTATAGGTCACCTACGATCCCAAGCAGGAGATAAGGTCAAGCTGGGTGTAGCATATAGGCCCCGGGATGAGATGTTCTAGAGGATGGTTTGCTGGACAACATCATTGCCCAGTGTGGACCAAAAGGGGAAGGAGTGGTGTTGATGGGGATCTTAATATGCCAGGTACAAACTGGGGAACCATGTCCTCTAAGGTGGCCAAGGAGCAGAGGCTGCTGGATGGCTTCCAGGATGTGTTCTTAACACAGCATGTGATGGAGCCACAAGGGAGGGCATGTCCTGGATGTGGTTCTGGCAGATGGGGATCTGGTAAGGGACATGGTTGTACAAGACCCCCTGACTGGGAGCGACCACAATTCTGTCTGGTTTCAAATAAGCATGGGGGAAGGGGGGGTGATATCTAGGACACTGACAATGGACTTCAGGGGGGCAGACTTTATGGGCATGGGAAATATTCTCAAGGATCACTTGATGGGGATTACCTCAATGACAAGTGTGGAAAGGAGATGGGAGGTCATAAAACAGGGACTTCATGAGGCAGTCAGGATCTGCGCTAAGTTGAAACGTAAGGGAGCAAGGTCACATAAACCATGCTGGTGGTCCAGTGAGGTACAGGTAGCAGTCAGAGAAAAGAAGGCGGCCTACAAAAAATATAAAACAACAAGAGGGATAGGGATAAGGAAATGTACCAGCTTGCATCTAGAAAGGTCACCCGTATGGTGAGGGGAGCAAAGTCCAGTAAAGAGCAGTGGCTGGCACAAGGGATACATGGAGGGGAAAAGGGGTTCTTCTGGTACATTGGGGAGCGGAGAAAAACTAAGGGCCATCTCAGCGATTGAGATCAGAAGGAGGGTGGGTGGAAGAGGCGAGGGACCAGGCAGAGGTATTTAACGAGTACTTTGCCTCTGTGTTCACTAGGGAGGATGGGATATCTACAAAGCAAGGCACCTAAGGGGATAGAAATGTCAGTAAGTGGGTACAGGGAGCAACAGAAATGGAGCAAGAGGAGAGAGTACCCAGGGTGTCACATCTGGGTAAGGATAAAAGGCCAGTAAGGTGGAGGGACGGATGATGCTATCTCCACCAAAAGGGTGTGGTTAGCCCTCAAGGCCCTAAAGAAAGACAAATCTCCTGGGCGGATGGCATTCATCCGACAGTACTATGGAATTGGCGGACATACTGGCTGCACCTCTGCGGAGCTTTTCAGCAGGTCACTTGAGACAGGGAGGGTACCTAGGGATTGGCGAGAGGCACATGTGGTACCAATCCATAAAGGGGTCGAGGGAAGTACCAGGTAACTATAGACCCATCAGTTTGACCTCAGTGGTGGGAAAATTAATGGAGAGTATACTAAAGGAATGATTGGGGGTGTACTTGGAGGAGGTGGGAGGTCTGGATAGTTGGCAACATGGGTTTATGCCAGGTAGATCATGTCAAACCAACCTTGTGGAGTTCTATGAATGGGTAACATCAAAACTGGACAGGGGTAAGCCTGTGGATGTATTATTCTTGGACTTCAGCAAGGCGTTTGACTCTGTCCCCCACAATGGTCTGGTGGAGAAACTGATGGGGTTAGGAGTAGGCCCTTTGATGGTCAGATGGATTGAAAACTGGCTAGCTGGATGCACTCAGAAAGCAGTGGTCTGTGGGGAGCTCTCGAACCCTAGAGAGGTTGGCAGTGGGGTACCGCAGGGCTCGGTCCTGGGTCCGATCCTGTTTAATGCATACATATTGGACATCAGGGAGGGTATAGGGTGTGAAATGAGTCTGTTCGCAGATGACTCCAAGATGGGAGCAGTAGTTGAGGGAGAAGAGGGGAGGTTGGCCCAGCAAGGGGACCTGGACACCCTGGAAAGCTGGACTCACACATGGAAATTAAATTTCAATATTACCAAGTGCAAGGTGTTTTATCTTGGGCGGGGAAACCCTAAACACAGGTACACCTTGGGAGGGGAGGCGCTGGAGGCCTCAATAGGGGAAAAAGACCTAGGAGTCATGGTGGATGCATGTATGAATAACTCTGAGCAGTGCAGGAGAGCGGCTAGCAAGGCAAACAGGATGTTGGGATGCATCGTTAGGGGGATCACCTCTAGGAGCAAGGAAGTGATTCTGCCGCTGTACAATGGACTGGTTAGGCCACACCTTGAGTACTGTGTACAGTACTGGAGACCACACTTGAAGAGGGACATACAGCTCCTGGAGAGGGTACAGAGGAGGGCAACAAAGATGATACGAGGGCTAGGGATTTGACGATGAGGACAGACTTGAGGAGCTCTGCCTGTTTTCATTGGAGGAGAGGAGAGGAGAGACAGGGGGGACATGATTGAGGTCTTCAAGTACCTCAAGGGAATAAATAGGGTAAACATGGAGGGGATCTTTAGACTAAAGCAGGGAGGTATCACCAGAGGGCATGGTTTGAAGTTGGAAGGTGGAAGGGTGGGGGGGGATGGAAGATACGGGTTTCTGGAGCAGATTTTTCACTGAGAGGGTGGTGGACCCTTGGAATGCACTGCCTGGTGAGCTGGTTCAGAGATCCACAGTGAAAGGCTTCAAGAGAGGGTGGGACAGACACAGAAAGTGGATGTATCAGATGATGGCCTGTCCCAGGGGGGTGGGGATGGATGATACGGGTTTCTGGAGCACAAGGGATGGGAGGGTCTCGGCACCCAACTAAAGATCTAAGGTTCGAGCAGACTCGGTAGACCGTAAGGCCTAATCTGCTGGCAAATAGTATGTAAGTATGTTAAAAGCCCTGGTCAGGTCCACGAACACCGGACCAGTCAGAGAACCCTTATCAAATCCCCTGAGTATGGAGTTTGTGAACCTGACCAGGGCGATTCCAGTCCCACGATTCCTCTGAAACCCATGCTGTTGATGACACAATAAATTATAACTATCCAAATATCCAAATAATGTGTAACCTGATTTGCAACCAATTACTCCAAAACCTTACTCAATGAGTTGAGGAAAGAAATTGGTCAGAAATCTTTGGGAAGAACAGCTCTGGGTTTCTTTGGAATAGGGACAACCCTTGCACATTTCCAAGTAGTTGGAAATAAACCAGAAATTAAACATAAATTGAATATGGAGGTGAGGGGACCCTCAATGAACGGGGAAACTAATTTAACAAAATGGCCATCAAGGCTGCCTCCACAATCAGTAAACTTACTGGGAAAGCACCAGCCAGTTTCATAACCTCAGATCTAGTTACCCTGAGAAAATAAAATGGTGGAGTATCCAAAGGGGGATCAACTGTGGCAAAGTTACAACCCAAAAAAGTGTGAGAACCAGAGCTATAAGACGATAAATCAGAATATTTAGAATTCAACGAATTAGCAATTATTCTGGGATCAGTAACATCCCAGCCATCACCTTTTAACAATTCAGGGTTTTAAATAATTGATTAGCAGTTTTTTTCTTGGAACAATACTAACTGTTCAGAAAGTATTTATATAGGTTTTCTAGAAGTGTTATGTTTCTCAAACATAGTGAGGTAGGTGCTATGCATTTTCACAATGTTTTAGCACTTTTATGAGCAAAACGCTAATCAATTTTTTTTTTTTTTTTTTACTTTATTTCTTTATTCTCCCTCCTACTCTCGAAGCCCTCTCCTTCCCTCCTCTCAACCTCCGATTCCACTCCGGGGGGATCTGCCCCTAGAGTGCCTCCTTCTCCCCCTGCACAGTAGGGTCTGTCCCTCTTCTGGTGGTCCTGGATGGTACTGAGAGGCTATCATCTAGGGCTTACCGAGAGATGTTTTCCCTTTTCTCTCCTGGTTTCCCCTACCCTCTGGGACACCGAATGCTAGGACGTATGTCCCGAGTGATGGCGTGCTAACGCACGCCAGAGTACTCATGCGTCGGCGACGTCCCCCCTCCCCGACTCCGTTGAATGGAGCCACCTCCATCCCTCTATTGTCGGTGCTTTCACCCCCGCCACGAGGTGGAGGTAGAACACGAAGCTGCCTTGTTCTCACCCCCTGAGGGAGGAGAGCATCCGCTGGGACGCCGATCCTCTCCCCTGCCGACCCCTGGCCACCCGAGTCCGTTCCTGAACTCGGTCGCGCCAGCAGCGCAAGCTGTGGCGACCAGCACCTCAGCC
Organism: Neoceratodus forsteri; assembly: GCA_016271365.2. NCBI lineage: Eukaryota > Metazoa > Chordata > Ceratodontiformes > Ceratodontidae > Neoceratodus > Neoceratodus forsteri. The sequence goes on along the minus strand of JADMNL010000024.1, from coordinate 417,590,127 downwards.
CTCAGCGCCACCGGGCCGGCTGTTAATCAATTTTTAGAGTTAAATAAAACCCTGCAATTTAATAGAAGTTTAATCTCTCGGGGATAGAAATGAATTATCAGTATTCCAGAATAACATGGAATCTGAAAGACCTTCAGCAAACTCATGGTTTTAGTAATCCCTTTTTGCCTGCGCCACCATGCTACAAACTTCATTTTGAGGAAATCTATAAGCGTTAAGTGATGAAATGGATGGGAGCTGTTTATACGTGACCCAGGCCAAATCCCTCAATTTAATATAGTACTTAATTTCATGAGTAAACCAGCCATTAGTAGAACCCTTAACTTCCGCAAAGGAAAAAACTGATCCTGAATGGTCAGTAGCTGCTTACATGAGTAGTCTACTGCACAGTCAGGATCTGGAATAAAATAAAGAAATGACTAATCAATTTGTAGTAACTCCATTTTCAAAAGTTCAGTGTTAACTTGTTTAAAGTTATGGGACTAACTAAATCTAGTAGGAAACCTTTGTCTTTTAAAATGTATTTAGGATACAAAAAGTTGCCAAATGATTGCTGATTCATTCACAAAAAACACTGGAAGTAGAAACAATTTGAGGGCTATTAGTAACAACCCAGTCAATGACAGAATGACTATCTGACAAAGATTTCAAATGAGTTGGTTCACGTTATAGTGGATGGAGACTATAAGACTGTAAACAGACATCCAGCCCAGAACATCACAATTGGCCCAATTCAAGTTCATGTCACCTACAAGTACAAAATTCCTTTTCTGTGTGAAATTCACAGTAGAGTCCAACCAACCAGCTTTAATTTCAAAAGCAACCAATCGTAAGGAGTATCAATATTGGCATTAGAACCCAGAACCTTTAAATCAAGATGCTCCTGATAAAAAAACTGCAACTCCCCCACCTTTCTTTTCAATCGAATAATGTCGTACCCCGGGATTTTGCAAACTGTATCGGGTATAGGTTTCACCCAAGATTTAGTTACAACAAGTAACTTGGGCTTATAAGATTGAAGCAAAACTTCCAAGTTCGCCAATTTGGGAACAAGGCTACGCGCATTAAGCTGAAGAACCTTCACTTCATGTAATTTACACCAAGAAGTAGAGTTATTGGTAAACTGAGACCTGCCACAATAAGGTGGAGGCCCAGACAAGCCTGGCCCTGGATTAGACTCCACATCCCCAGCCAATAAAAGTAAGCAGCACAAAACAAGCAACCGCTTAAAACAAACAGATTTCAACAATCCTCCAAAAAAATATAAGACAACAGGGTGACAATAAAATATAACCACACATCCTAAGCACAAATATTTTGGTACACAATAGCCAGCATGTTTAAAATACTACATGCTTCTGAACTAGCATGTTGGACATAGTGAAATTATCTTGCACATTATCATCTTCCTGCTATCATCTTGCTGTTCCAAAGGTGTATCGGCCAGGCTTTGCCTGCTGACGTCTTGGCTGCGGCCATCCTAATCAAATACATATCCTCAATAATACCTGAGACTTTGTGCCAGGGCACTCTGAAATGATTGTGCCTTCAGAGATCTACCTGCAAATGGATGCTAGCATCTTATCGTCCACTGTCAAATTTCTCCATTTATGAAGGTGCATGACCATTCTTACGATGCATACCTCAACTCCAGAGGATGTGGGTATTCCTTTCAAAGGTCTAAAAACCCGCCAAGGTGTTTGACAGCCAGGCCATGCCCATCTGCACATCTTTGTCTTGGAAAAGCCATTTTCTCTGTTCTCCATACTTTCAGGTGCCTCCTATGGGGGATATGTCTCATGATTCAATCAGTTATTTCCCTGCTGTATGTTACCTGACCAGGAAACATTATCCACTCCCTTGCCTGTATGCATTAAAACCGTGTGTATAGGGTTCTTGGCCGCACATAATGGACTACACCTCGTTAGAGGTACATACCCTTGGCAGCAGGCATACACGGCCGGATACCCTCTGCTTTTTCAAAGCGGCGGGACATGCATGGAAAATTTCACAGGATGTAGTCGAAGACATCTTTGTCTGCTGGGCTCATCCTGACAAGGATCTGTTTGTCTCTCCACTCCATATCCTACCACCTCACTGCTGTCCACTATGGCCACACATGGAAACGATCTGGCTGGATGTTTTCTGTCTTTACTGAAGGCACCTCTGGGGTCAGGACTGGTGTGGTTCCCATGGTTAAAATTGAGGGTTCTGGTACTGATACCTCACCCTCTTTATGCCCGCCCTCCTGCCCTTCTCTTTTGGTAAATGCTCCTTCAATCTAATTCTGCATTTCCTGCTCCTCCACGCTTGGTTCCAGAGGGCTTACCCCGTCTTCATTCCAGAGTCACCTTTAGGATGACGGGTGTCTTTATGTCAACCTGGGTGTTTCATGTCATGTCGCTTTCTTCACAGAATGCATGCCATGTCTCTCTCTGAGGACACTGGATTGAGTTGGACCTTGTTTTCATGTGCTTCTCTGTACATACTGGACTATTTACTCCCACTTTCAGTGTTTGGGGTTCCCTTTGTCAGCGAACTTTTGCCTTTCCTTTCCTGATGGGAAAAAGGTCTCTACCTCCATTGGGTATTTACAACTGTTCTTAAGGGACATTCTTATTCCTGCACCCAGGTAAGACTCCACCTACCTCTGGGGGTTCTCAATTAAGTCTTAGACTGACTGACGATTGATCCCTTTCAGGCCCATGGTTCCACGAGGCCTGCACTTCCTATTTTAGAACGTTTTACTCAGCGTTGCAGTTTCATCGGCTGGCTGCACTGCTGCTTTCTAGTCTCTGTGCATGCAGGGCTCTATCTGTCTTTTCTAAGGAAAGGATGTCCTTCTGTGACACGACCCTACCTTTTTCACAAAGGTGGTCTCAGTTGTTCCTGTGTATCAATAACCATTCGGCTACCAGTCTCTTATGCGGGGCATGAGGCTCCTGAGGCTTCTCTAATTTGCATCTTGGTTATTCACAGTCCCTTTCGTTCTTAATGAATGAGGCCACAGCCACAGCACACAACAGCACCATCTTTTGTTTCATTTCCCCCGGATAGTGAAGGGGAAACACCCTCTTTCGGTACAAGGTCTGTCCAAACTTAGGTGGCTGCCTGTGTTGTTTTCTTTGTATAACAAAAATGACATATACTGTGTACTGCCACTCTCGGCTGTGGTCAAGACTCCACACAAGTGCTGGCTACCACCACAGCAGGTTTACAGACTGCTGTACTGGGGGATATGGCTCCTGCTTCCAGGATCTGGCCCTCCCCTATACATTACCATTGATGGGCTTGGCTTTTTACACGAGGACTACCTTTAGGCGTATAGTCCTCCAAGATCTGCTTTCACACAGACAGACCTGCCTGCCACCTTGCTTTACAAAAAACTGCTTGGGAATCTTCCCATGTGTTATGACCTGCTGCAAGAGATTGTCTCAAGGAAGATAGTACAGTTTCGTAAGAACTTACTGTAATAGTAGATCTTCGAGAGTATCTCTTGCAACAGGTCATGCAGCCCCTCCCTCCATCCCACTTTTTCCTGTCTACACTAGGGAAGCATCACTGGAGGGCTACAGTAAAAATGCTGACCTCCCGCACAGCAATGGCACAATACTGACACCGGTATTGTGTAGTCCGAAAATCTAGTATTTACTGTGGGGGGCTGTACCCTCCATGCAGAGGGTTCTGCCCCCCCCCACACTCCCCGAATTTTTATATAATCAACTCCAGGTCGGAGTTGTTCTGGGGAGGGGGCAGAACACTGAGAGAAAGCATCACTCAAAAATAGACCATCACAGCGACAGTCACTGTAATGGTTTATTTTCGAGTGTAGCTGTCGGGATGTCAAGCTGGAGGGGGGGCACCACTACACTAGGGGGCAGAGTTTGCCTTTACATTCCAACTCCTGTATATTTCTATATATATAGATATACATACTTTTGTATATTTATTGTGGTTATATCCAAAGCATGTGATTTTTTTATATTTCTCCTCAGCTCTCTTGGCGGCATCATGATCGAGTCGCTAATGAGGACAAGAACTGAGGAGTGTCGGGACTGCCGTCTATTTTATAGTGCACAGACCTGGTCATGTGGTGCATGAGGGGGCAGTCCCAGATACAACTGCTAAGAAGTCTTCAAGAAACAAGCGCCTCCAGCAGAAGGTTCCCATATGTTATGACCTGCTGCAAGAGATGCTCTCAAAGATCTACTGTTATGGTAAGTTCTTACGCAACTGTACTATCTTCGAGAGAAACTCTTCCTTTAGACCATGCCAATCTTCCCTCCTTCCCCTTTTTTGTCAGCTGTTGGAAAATATGGCATCTAGTTGTGCCTTGGGAATCTCCATGGCTATTTTCTCCAGCGCCTGCATCTGCCAAATATCAGAGGCGATGGTATAATCTCCTTGTTCCCCAAGAAGAGAGTCCTCTGAGCACACATAGCTCCTGGCTAGCAAAGGTTTCTGGGTGGTCCTAGCGCTGATGTGGGTATAGTTCAAAGTGTGGCCTAAAGGAAGAGATTCTCTCAAAGATAGGTTCATAGGTAGGGTTTCAAGTCAAGTGGCCACACAGCCATATGAGACTTGCCACAAATCAGTGGAGATGCTCTCTAGTTCGTTCTCCCATAAATTTATGTAAGTGATTTTTAAATGTTCTCATAGTGGGTGCCTCCACAACTGTGGAGGGAACAGGAAGCATGTTCCATATACTGACCACCCGCTGATTAAACCATTGTCCTTGCCTAGTAGTCCTATACTGTTCTCCTTCTATTTGCTTGTTATGTGACCTAGTTTCTCTTTCGTTACCAAGTCTTGATTGTAACCCAGCAGATTCTCACAACACCCTGTCCTCATGTGCCCTGTATAGAAAACACAGGTCACCCCAGTCTTCCTGTACGAGAGTGAGAACAGTCCCAACTGCCTTAATCTATTGTTACAGTAAGTACGTAACTGGTCTTTTCTGACATCACAATACCAGAATTCTACTGAATTCTTTTTTACTAGTAGTGTAAAAAAGAAAAGGTGAAAACCCACTTGTTTTACTGCAGAAACAAGTATTTTACTATAAAAGTAGAAAGTAATTACTAAAGCATAAAAATGCAATAAAGTAGTCAGTTGGCTATTCATTAGAAGAACATGTGCTCCTTAAGGCACTGACAGTGGGTGCATGTGCTTTAGGCAGGCAAGTAATTTTTAAGGCTGCCTAACATAGTCGGAACAGACTTCTTGGAATTACTAATTAAGCAATAATGCACAACAGCGTGTGTGTTGTGCTGGGATAACATAATGCCTGGGGTAGTTGGGCATGAGGCTGCAGGCTGAGTGTGTCCAGCACCCCAGGCGTGACATTATCCCAGCACAACACACACCCTGGAGTGCATTATTACTATTATACAATGGCTCATTTTTAATAAGAAAAGAAAAAGGGGGGAAGCATTTTTTGGCTTCCTTCCCCCAATTTTTTGTGTATGGAGGTATATGTTTTTTTTTAAAATCTGCTATATTTTTCCACCAGTAGGTGGAGCTGGTACCTAAATGATCAAGTCCCCAGTGGCTTACCATTGTTTCACTGCTGAACTTCTGCTGCTGTGATGGCTGACATCTGCCCCTCCCCCATTCGTTCATTAGTTAAATTGGGATGTATTTCAAGTTTGTTTTTTTATTGTCTGAATTGTGTCTGTTTCTGTCTGCAGTTGCCAAACCACTCTGCATCTGTGCTGGAGGACACAGTAATGTGCACCCACTGACAGGGTTTCAGTGCAGAGGAGGACACTGAATCTCTATTTGTGGTCACAGAAACTTTGTGTAGTGAGTACATGTGAAGCATAGCATAAGTGGAGGATCGCTGTTAGGGTTAATTTAAGCATAGAAAATAGATTTTGTTTTGAGTTTTCTTTTTCCTGGAACTGAGCTGCTTCCATGAAATACCCAATATGTAGTTACTGTCTGCGAGGTTCACGGGAGCCGCAATCCTGAAAGGGAACTGGTGAACCAATTGATTTGTGGGGACTGAGAGACTTTTAGTAATTCACATATCATCAGTAAGTCACTCGGTCCTGCTGCCTACCCGAAGAGAAAGCCTAACAAGTTATTCAGAGTGGAGCGGGAGTGCAAGGCTTGTGTGTGGCAGCGTGGTCACTCCTTTGTTGTCAGTGTGGTGTCAGAGAAGCCGCTCGTAATGACAGTTTTACCGTTAAAAAAATAACGGTTTACTGGCTGCTTTTCAGTGGTGATTTGGGGTCCAACACAAAAACAGTCCTGCAGTGAACAGTTACGGGGAGTGCAGGAATCGCTGGCATGTTTGAAAGGAAAGAGTATAAAGCTGGTCCTGATGTCCAGTGAGGAAGGTAGTAGATCATCCGATCACGGTCATGGAGTAATTCATTTTCACATTTGATGCAGTCTTTTGTGTGCTGGGACTAGACCCCGTGATGTTGTACTGGGATAACATCAGGGGTCCAGTCCCAGACTGACCAATCAGAGGCCAGCATTCTTTCTTGCCATTGTATAATAGGAGGTTATGGATTCTAGAGAAGGCATTTTACCCATGTTACCACTGCAGTTACTGCATGAAGACTATTTTCACACCTCATCATAGTAACCATGGTAGTAAGCAACAACGGTCACCCCTAGCCACCTGTAAACCACGAACAAAACCCATCCCCAACAAAAAAAAAATAATAATTTGTGTAACTAAATCAACTGTTGAATGACTCAACTGGCTGGGTAAAGTGGCAGCTGAGCCATGTAAAGGACATTCCCAAGTCCTCACCAGGCGGGTAAAGAGCAGCATGCTAAAGGCGGGTGGCTAGGGTGCACCATGAACAGGGCACTGAAATTTTACAGTGTTGCTTGATTTAACTTTTTTATGTAAATCCGATGTATTGTGGGGTCTGTTCCCACTGCCGTCCATCTGTCCAGACTCCGGACACCTTCTGACCCGAGTGACAACTGTATTATCTTGGTCTTCTTTTCAGTTTGTAACAATAGGAGTAAAACTGTGTGATGTTTGGGAGCAAGAAGGATTGAGCAGTTACATCACACCACTGGTACCAAGCAAATTTTGATCGACCAGTAGCAACGTCTTGGGTGGCCCAGCTGCGCATTTTCAGACAAACTAACTTAGCGCATGCTATCCATTTCCCAGCTCATAAAAGGATTCAAAGATCAGCAGTCAGGAGTGGGACTGCCTAGGTGCCTGAACCACAGGCAGAACTCTCATACAGTGAGTCCTAGTTTTCCATCCTTAGTCAGGCCATCCAAATACAGATGAAGCAGCTGGCACTAGCAAAGAGTCAAGGCTCACTCCTGGTCGACTCATGAGGATTGTGGTGGCTGACTATGATGAGCGAGCTGGCGGCTGTCACAAGATGAAAGTCGGTTCGGGAGGAAGGGAAAATAACTGACTGGAAGTTGACTAGGCAGGGCCGTGGGTTGCAGGTTGTTGCTGCTCTGTCTGTGTAGCATGGACAGCAGGGCCTTTGGCAGGACAAGGGGAATGATCAGTGGGTCAGGAACCTGGGACATCTAGGCACTGGTGCAGCTTTCCTGAAGGCACTGGTGCAGGATTATCCCAGAGACCAGAATGTGTGTGAGGAGAGTTGCTGTGACAAATGCTCAACAGGTTCGGGCTGGGCTGTGTCACAGAAAAAAGAGCGACAGAAGGGATTGGAGTGACAAGCAAGAGACCATCCTCCACCAATGACTATCCAAATCTACATTCATAATACTGACTGATCATCAGCAGTCATAGCTTTATAAATTGGATATGTTGGTTAAACTGGCTGTATTTTATTTAAATAAATATTACTCTATTTTGTAAAAATATGGATCTGGTAGGCTGCAGGTGGCCACTCACCGCCATATTTGACTTAAACCTTTAGCTTCTTACTGGTTATGTGTCTACTCTGAGGAAAACTAGGCTGCAGTGATCTCGACGCTGACCTTCAGGTCTTGCTCCTCACTTACAGACTGGCCTGCTACAGCCACGCACAGACCTCACCTGACATACAAAAGGTAGTATAGTTGAGGTGGTATCAGCAGGCTTGCTGTCGCGTGTAGGCTTAATCAAGCAGTGGCTGAGTGCAAACTGTCATGTCTTCTTTTTATTGTTGCTAATTAAACAAGGGGTGCAGCATTATAATGACTCTCTGTCCTCTCATCACTGGTGGAAGCTATCTGAGGCCTGCCGACTGCCTTACATTACTTGAGGGAGGGAGCTGACCGACTCTTGGGGGAAGTTCCATTCATCACAGCCCTGATGTTTTTTTATTTACCATGATGTGTGGGGGCAAAGCCACTCAACTCTAATAAATTGATAAAAACACGTAACAAACTAATTGTACCCATGAAAATGGTTCCATGCCATAATGAGTAGGTCACTTTTTGAGGGGTGGTATGTGGGAAGGAAGAGGAGTGATTTAAGCCCTCAAGGTTGGAGTGAAGACCATGTAGGATGTCCACTTCAACACGAGTGCCCTCAGCTGCCCCATAACAGGGAGCACTCTAAGGGATAAATAGCGTGGGTCTAAGGTATCTAGATCAACACTAACCTTCCCTCAGCAATCAAATAGACCAGCAATATTCCCAAAATGGGGAACCTGATGGGCGCCAGCTGCTACTGGAGTTCTTTATGGCAGTCAGTAGCTCTGTCAGCGATGCATGTGGACTGTTTGCTCCTGGAGCCCTGAGTGTCAGTGTGTTTCATGATATCAGTCAGTCGACAGTAAGTGTGGAGCCTGACTGCTTTGCCTCCCTGTCTGCAGAAGAGCTGCTGCTACTCTGTTTCTGTATCTTTCAGTGGTCAATGTTGGCTCTGGCCTCTGTGGGCTTCATCTGCGTTGGTCTCACACCTTCTTACAGTGCTGTTTGCACTCCATTCCAATAACTAAAGACTAGACTGGTCACTAAAACTGACTTGCTGCTGGTCACCCTCAGGTGTGCAATCTAAGGATACAGGCAAAGGTTGGCAGTGCTGATCAGGTCTGGAGCACATTTTAAACATGTAGGTTTAGACTACTGCCTACTACTGCTGCTGTACTGGTGTTGGGTTGTTTTTGATATTTGTTCAGCTGTTTGTATACAGTGTAATCAGCTGGAAGGGGTGGAGGGTCACAGCCTGAAAATGAAGCAAGACCCCACTCCCTCCCACTGTAAAGAAGTTACATCTCTGCCGAGCTATCCTGTAGTATGTTTATAGCAGTGTTCTCACTGCAGCCACATAACAGAGGGTGCAGCGTGCCTTTGTAAACATTTTTAGGAGTACAAAATGAGTTTTGAGGTTACACTGTTTGCCTTCAAACATTTTTAGGAGGTATGTTCAATTTTAAAGGGGGTACGAACAACATAAGAAGTATCTGTTGCTGCAACTCCCCTTCCCCCAGTTTGTGCCACCAATTCCTTCATTCCACATCCAGTTTACAAACCATGATTTGTTGCTGGCCACCCTCCTTCCCAGTTTGTGCCACTGATTCCTTCATTCCCCATCCAGTATGCAAACCACGATCTGTTGCTGGTCACGCACCCAGTTTGTGCCACCGATTCCTTCATTCCCCTCCAGTTTACAAACCACAGTCTGTTGCTGGTCACCCCCAGTTTGTGCCACTGATTCCTTCATTCCCCATCCAGTATACAAAACACAGTCTGTTGCTGGTAACGCCCCAAGTTTGTGCCGCCAATTCCTTCATTCCCCATCCAGTTTACAAACCGCAGTCTGTTGCTGGTCACCCCAGTTTGTGCCACCAATTCCTTTATTCCCTATCCTCACCCGTCACCTGGAGTTCCCTCCTAGTCCCAAGTCCTAACTGTAACTTGGTCATGGGGAAGCCAGGGAAATAATAACAGAAGCTTCCTTTTGCTATAACAAAAAAAGATAGTTCCCAGGGCTCTATGTTACTGAGCACAGCAGCTGAGGAGGATCCATTCAATCTCTGACAGGTGGGTTTATGGGTGGGCTACCCTCTCTGGGCTGGGGCACACTTGCACTGTCTTCATGAAGGCCTGTAATCAGTTAGCGCTCCATACCTTCCTGTCGTCCTTGGATGAGGCTCCATGTGCATTGCACATCAGGCAGGTAGGTCTCCGCTGGATCTCCAACCTGCTCTTTCTTCTGCCTGGTGCCAATGTTCCACTGCTTCGAGCCGACTCCTCAGAGTATCGCTGGCAGCTTTCAGCATACAAGTCCCACCAGTTGCATGGCTTCCTGATCCAGCCTCCAGTCATCCAACACCGCCAGCTCGACTTGCTGTAATGGGAGGGTGAAAACTGATGAAGGAACCAATCAGCACTGGCCACAAGAGGTAGCTAGGTGGAAACTGGAAACAAAAGCGTAATTGCAATGAAGGAAGCAGTGTGCTGTGCATGTGCTAACAGCGCACAAGCCTGTATTTGGAATGCAGGCCTTTGCATGCAGCATACCCCCTCCACACATAAAAGAGCATGTATTTCTTAATTTTCAACTGAGTTATGCACATTTATATGTGAATCTGGAGGAGGACACAAGTGGTACTCCTGCACAAAAGTGGTAGCAAGGAGGAGGCAGGAAACTACCACCCTGTCAGTTTGACCTCGATAGTAGGTAAAATGATGGAAACCCTGCTTAAGGAAAGGCTGGTGGACTACCTAGAGACAAGGTGGCTGCTGGACCCAAGGCAACATGGATTCACGGCAGGGAGGTCATGCCAGACCAACTTGATTGATCTTATCTGTGTCAATCTTCACCATTCATCACAGATAGGTACTGGCTGGAGGTCAGGACCCCGCGGGAGCCTTTTTTTTTTAAAGGATAGGCGGAGTCGACGCAGCATTGACGCCGCCCTCAAGGCCGACGTACTACATGGCGCTCGAGGATTAGCCATTAAGCTGTGTCGACTCCGCCTGACTACCAGTTCTTTGTCTCCCACCGTCAAGGTCGCCTCGTGGGAAGCCTGAAGAAGTTTTCTCTGTTTTAGGCCTTAAGCCTGCAATATTTCCGTCGCCAGTCCGCGGTCTACTAGTTCTGGGTACTGCCTTCACTCGACGTCACTGGTAAGATCTTTCCTTTTTAGTAACATTTAAGCGACGTCGAGTCTTTTTTGGTGTTGTTTTCCGTGAGGTCATGCCGTGGTCGAGGCAGAAAGTTCTCTAAGGCAGGCGGCGGCTATGCGTCGGTGCCCGTCTTGGCTGAATTTCTCCATGACCAACCAGCATGACCGGTGTCTAGCGTGTCTTGGCCTGCTTCACGACATGGATTTGTGCGACGCCTGCTTCTCCATGGACCGCCGCGTCCTCGAACAGCGCGCGTGGAAAGTTGGACAAGCTCCGCCGACTTTCGGAGGACGGATTCGCACTCGTCGGGCCAAGCCGCGCTCTCTCGGCCTTTCCTCCGGGTCCCCTCCCAGTTCTATACGGACCGTGGAGGAAGGAGCCTCGACCTCCCGTAGCCCAGCCTTGGTCGAGGCTCCTCCCACGGTGCAGGAAGCCCGATCCGCTTCCCCAGGAGCGGGCGGGAGGTGCCGCCATGGCAATCACCCCTTCGTGGGTGAAGGTCCCCCCCCGGTGTTGCTCCCGCAGTCTGGAAGGCCCAGGTCGGCGCCGTCCTCGACGCCATTGGTCGGTGTCATCAAGGCCTTCAGCGCCGTTTGTGGTGCCGAGGGCTTTGGCGGCACCGACGGCAGTGCCGACTCATCTCTCGGCGCCATGGGCCCTGTCGGCGCCGCTAGCAGCGTTGGCTCTGCTCGCGGCGCTGCAACCCTGGATCCGCGCCGCTTTTGCTATGTCTTTGCCTCGTGCTGCTCGGGCGCCGAGGTTGAGCACGGCACCGCTGGTCCTTTGAGTCACTGGATGGCGCCGCTCGGCGCCACTCTCTCTGCTCACGGCGCCGGGGCCGGATAGTCCCGCTGTCGGCGCTGGTCCTGCTAGGCCGCCGACACCGCCTTGGTTCTCGGTGCCACGGTGCTGCAGGTTTGAGCGACGCCGCTGACGCTAAGCCTGCTCTGGACGCCAGCGCCGCCGACTTCCAGCCGCCATGCACCAGGGGCCTGGCGTGTTTGCATCTCCAGGGCCGCTGTTGGGGTTGCTCCCGGCGCTGGTGGGCTTGACGGCGCCGCGGCTGGCCCTATCTCCGGACCTTTGGTCTCAGCTGCCCTGCCGCCTTCTGCCAGCTACGTCCACGGGGCCATGGAGGGTGCGGGGGTGGCTTTGACCACTGCCACGATTTCTGGGCCCTCTGCAAAGATTGCGTTTCCTCGCCCTCCTACTGTCTGGCTTAGGGCCTCGGATTCCACCTCTTCGGAGTCGGAGTCCAGCTCAGAGTCGGACGGGCAGTCACACCCTTCGGGGTGGCCTGCACAGGAGAGTGAGCCAGTGGTCTCTTCGATGAGTCGGAGTCAGCCCCCTGCTGAGGAGCGTCGGGTTCCCCTCCAGACTGGGGTCGGTGGCACTGACCAGCAGGCTGTGGTGCGTGCCACCATAGCCATGCAACCTGGTCTGAAGGGGTTCCTTGACCCTGCAGTGGAGGTACCCCCTCCCGTGGTGTGTCTCGATCGCCCAACTTTGGGGCCCATCGGGAAGCCTATGGCTGGGGAGGGTGCTGCGCCCTGGATTTCCCCCTCGGGGTATCCCAGAGCTGTCATCTACCTAGGCTGACCCTTCCGAGGACCAGGACCTTCTCAGACTCTGAGGGGTCGAGGGGTGTGGGGTCGGCACGTCGGCCTTTCTCTGGGGTCCACCTGGGCCCTGGACGGAGCTGAAGTGCGGACTTACACCCTTCCCCTTCGGGTTCCTTGAGGGGGTCCTATTCTTTGGAGGCAGGGGGCCATCCTTCTGGACCTATATGGCCCTGGTCACCTCACTGGGGGGATTCTTCTGGGCGCAGCCTAGGCAGTACCAATGTGGTTGTACAGCTGTCGGCTGCGGAGTCTTCTGGGACACCTTCCCCGGGTGTCCATGGTCCACTCCCTAGCCCTGGCAGAGGCCAGCCAATTCCTCCCCTCGGCTCTGCCCCTACCCCTCTGCCGCATTCTCCAGCGCTCCCGGGCATTCTTGGTCCTAACGGGCCTCTCACCTGGGAGCAGTTCAGAGTGGTGGCTTCTCAGTTCCCTGCTTATGTTAGGGCCTTGGACAGTCAGGTTTTTCAGCCTCCCCCCGAGCAGCCTCCCTCGGAGCATATGGTGACCTCCAGCTCCTCATCCCCCTCTTCTGGGGGTGAGGAACCATCTGTCCACATCTCTCCTGCCGCTGATCTCGAGGAGTATCAGCGTGTCCTCGCGAGGATGTTGGAGGACCTTCACCTATCCCCCCTATCTGTAAGCAATCCAGAGCATGCGGCGCACGCCTTTCTAGGCAATTTCGGCTGCCACCCTTGTGGTGCCCCCCTGGCCTGCTCCCTTTCAGGAGGCGTCCATGCGTTTCTGGCAGAAGCCCTTCTCCGGAGTCCCTGCCCCTAGGGACCTCAGCCAGAGGTATTGCGCACCCCCGTAGTCTCCAGGCTCCATGCCTCATCCGCAGTCCGGATTGACGCACCTGAACACTCCCGAAGGGCTTCGTGCTCTCCACCGTGACCGGCCCCAGATCAGGACTCTTCGGATTTTGATTTCTGGGGGAGGAGGACTTTCTACTCAGCACGGTTGCTTCTCTCCATCTCCGCTCATCAGGCCCACTATGCAGCCTACAACAGGTTCTTGTGGTCAGCGCTGGGTCAGATCCTAGCTGCTTTGCCTGACTCGGAGCAAACCAGGCAAACCATCACTCTCTCTGCACGTGGTCTGGAGCTAGCAAGGCACCAAGCAAGAGCGTCTTATGACGCCAACGAGGTAGCTACCAGAGGGGTAGGGACAGCGATCTGCTCCAGAAGATCGCCGTGGCTTTGCCTTTCCCGGTTGTCACCTTTGGCCTGGCATAGGGTGATTTGCTCAGCTCACCAGGGAACCTATCTGTTTTCCTGTAGGGTGAGACGCCGTTTGTCGGGGTAACTTCCTTCCCCCTCTGGGGTGACCCCGTCTCACTATCCCCACTCTCGGGCCTCCTCAGGCCCAGAAGGTTCCCCCCCTTAGTGTGTCACCCACTGAGGGCTAAGGGACACTGTCCCTTAGGGTGTAATTAGTCAACCCCCTTTGGGGGGCTTGGTACTCACCCATCTGTGATGAATGGTGAAGATTGACACAGATAACATATAGAAATTATGTACTTACTGTAATTATGATCTTTCTGTGTATCTTCACCATTCATCACAATCCCGCCCACCATCCCCCTGGGGCCTCAGTCTCTGGGTCCCCTTCCCTCTGTGCCTCTCCCTCTCTTTGGAGCAGGGTAAAGTAGGGCCACACGGGGAGGTGTAATTTCTTCCCCTTTAAAGGGTATAGATCGAGTGGCATTCCTTCTCTACTGCATATCTCCACCCTATCAAGGTGGGGGTTGTTGATTGCCCTCCTCCTGTCATCCGTTTCAAAAAAAAGGGAACTCCCTTTTTTTTTCACCAAATCTCGTTACAGAGAGAGTACTAATCCCTGAACCCTGTCCTTCTCCAGTATAGCCGACTCTGCTTTTGGGGTATTGCCACATATTCTGTGCCTTTGAATTCTGGCAAGTAAGCTTTTACTCCTTGCAGTTCCTATACAGTCTGGTGACGGACAAGGGTCCCGGATCTTTGTTACCTCTCACTCTCCTAAATTTTCTCCTCCTCCCTTCCCTCCCTTCTTCTGCTTCCAGAGATTGAGGCCCCTACCCAATCCCTTAGTCTCATCTCTCCTCTGCTGTCCTCTCAGTCATTATTTCTCCTTTTGGTTCAGTTCTTCCCTCCTTTTTCTGTCCGCCGGACTCTCTTGTCCCACCCTCCATCCCTTCCTCTACCTCTCCGGCGACTCAGAACTGGTAGTCAGGTGAAGCCGACATAGCATGCCGAATCCCTCGGCCACGTAGTACGCTCGGCCTCGAGGACAGCGCTTGATGCTGCATTGGCCTGCTATCCTTAAAAAAAAGGGCTCCCACGGGGTCCTGACCTCCGGCCAGTACCCATCTGTGATGAATGGTGAAGATACACAGAAAGATCATAATTACGGTAAGTACGTAATTTCTATATTTCTTGGAGTGGGTGACGAACAAACAGACCAGGGTAGAGTGGTAGATGGACTTCAGGAAGGCCTTCAACACAGTCCCACACAGGAGACTAATCCACAAGCTGACAAATCTGGGGGTGGAGACAGGTAGTCATGTGGGTTAGAAACTGGTTGAGTAACAGAACACAAACAGTGGTGGTAAATGGGGTTACCTCACAGGAGGGACAGATAACAAGTGGCATAACCCAGGGATCAGTGCTGGGACCAGTGCTCTCCAATGTCTTCATAAGCGATATTGCAGAGGGTCTAGAAGGAAGGGTTAGCCTATTTGTGGATGATATAAAGCTATGTAACAGGGTAGATACACAGGAAGGCATAAAAAAATGAGAGATCTGAAGAGGCTAGAAAATTGGTCCAAGAATTGGCAGTTGGGCTTCAGTGCAAAATAGTGCAGGATTATGCACCTGGGGAGAGGGAATCCTAGGGTCGAGTATGAACTAGACGGGGTAACACTGGAGGCCACGAAGGGGATTTAAGGGTAGTCATAGAAGACAACCTCAAAATGGTTAAACAGTGTGACAAAACAGTCGGAAAGGCTAACAGAATACTATGGTGCATAGAGAGGGGTATAACAAGTAGAAGGAAGGAAGTGGTGGTACCATTGTACAACTCCCTAGTAAGGCCTCATCTGGAGTATTGTGTTCGGTTCTGGAGGCCCCATCTCCAAAAAGACATAGACAGGATGGAGATGGTAGAGAGGAGGGTGACAAACATGGTGTCCAGGAGCATAGGTCGTATGAGGAGAGACTCTGAGCTCTCAATATGTACTCCCTGGAGGAAAGGGGGGCACGGTAGAGACCTTCAAGTATCTGAAGGGGATCAACAGGGTACCAGAGGGGAGAATCTTTCACATGAAGGGAAATAGCAGAACAAGGGGGCACAGCATGAGACTAAAAGGGGGAAAACTTAGGGGGAACTCGAGTCCTACTTCACTGAAAAGGTGGTGGAGAGATGGAACAGTCTTCCCCAGGAAGTGGTTGGGGCGACCACAGTTCAGGGATTCAAGAATGCATGGGATAGACACATGGGAATTATCAAGTTAGGGCAAAAGGTGGGGAACTTGTAGCATCTAGTGTACCTTAAGCAGAAAGAGGGATAGGGCAGACTGGATGGGCCACAAGGCCCTATCTGCTAACAACACCTATGTATGTATGATTGGGAATACAGGTCTATATTATTTATATTCCGAATTACAGTATATTCTGTATTATTTATTGTATGAGGCACAGAACATAGTAAATATATTTTTAATAAGGCCCTACGTTATCTGTCATGACTTGAGGGTGAAATGTTTCAGTTCTGAAAAACAAAGTTGACCGTAAATATTGTTAACTGAAATCAAGAACTTAATTCCATTACCTGATTTGATAGTCCTAGTCTCAGCCTGGTTGTTCAGTTTTACAGTTGGAGACGTTTATGAGCAGACAGAGCAATGGTCCTGGTTCTTGGATGGTTATCAGTAGCTTAGGGTTAGTAGGGCACAGTGTTAAAAAAAAGTTTCACACTACAATTTTTTGGCGATAGTATTTATTAAGGTTTTCAAATAATCAACAAATTACAATAAGAAAACACATATATGGCTTGGTGGCACTGAGGATTGAGGTGCTGGACACCACACCTCATGCCATGCTGGCGACCCATGTTCGGGAATGAGCATGGGCCATTGGGGGTCGGCAGGGGAGGGAGAGGATTGAGCATCCGGAGGACAGCTCTCCTCTCCCAGGAAGGGGGGGACAGACATTCCCACTGAATGAATACCCCCAGGTGGAGGCCGGAGGGTAGTGTGGGTCAGTGGGGCCAGACATAGGGAGGGTGCTGTGGGACTGCAGATGCACGTACGCCTCTACATGTGCATGTCCTGCGTACACGTTCCAGCACAGGGATGGGAGAAAAGGAGGAAAAACACCTCTGGCTGTGGATGACGACCGACCTCCCGCAGGCTCCGCACCTGGCGACCAGGCAGAGGTAAGTCCTGGTGATACCAGGGTGACAGGGCTGGGGGGTTGGTCTGAAGGGGGCAGCCAGGGGCAGCAAGGAGCATACAATGTATATAGAAAAAAAGAAAGAAAAAAAAGAAAACAAATATAAAACTATCACTATCCAAAACATACCATTGATCATATGCACAATGTAAAGTATCAATAAGGCATGTTCACAGAAGATAACTATAATTGTCAACATTTCTAAAGAAATCTTGAACAATAACACAATCACTTATCAGCTTCTGAAATTATATTACTATAACAAAATAAATGTAAAATATAAGTTGGAGTAGAAATAAAAAAGGTTTAGAAGATAGATAAGAAAAATTACTAGCAAGAAAAGTTTAGCTAGGGGCAGAGCAAGCTATAATGAAATGGATTTGTATCCTTTCAGGGACATTTAAAGGGGTACTGTCATCTTTGCCCCTTCGTTTTTTTTATGACATCCGAGCAGTGTGCCTTTTGGCACACACCTATCAAACATGTACTGTAAAATGCCCCCATAGATCTAAAAAATAAGGATTTGTACCTGTTTTGTTCATTTTTAGTAAAATTTGTTGTTCACTCGGTTGGAGCTTAAATCACCCACCACCGGATGCATCCTGTGGTTGAGAATGTGCTTCAGGCACGAGTGCAGTCCCAAGGTACAACTGTTTACCATGCCGAGTGTAAAAAGATGTTGCCCCAGTAAATTCTCCTATACCAAATTGTTTGTGGTGCCTAAGAACAAAAACCGAGCACTGAGGGTACCGCAATATACATTTTTAATCTGGAGCCAAAATCCCGTGCATGTGCAAGAGTGACACATTCTTATGCATGTGCAGGATCGTGCACATGCCTCTCTTGTGCATGCGCGGGATTTCAGCTCTGGATTAAAATGATAAGCAAAAATAAAATTTGGCATCACATCACTGTTTGACTTTATGGAGCATGATGGTAATCTTCTGCCACTACCTCTTGCCAACCCCTCGCTGGCCTTACTGACCTGGCCAAACAAGATTAGTGCACACAGGAACAAGGCTGCAGCAGAACAGGATGGGGCATAAATATTATAGACAAACCTGACCCAAATCTAGTGTGTATCTAAAATGGTCCAGTATCGGCCGCACCACACATAGGGCCTCCATCAGTTTCTAGAGTCAAAATAGCCTCTTTGAAAGAACAGCCATGATCCCTTCTGGCATACATCTGGTAATTCATTGTGTATGCTTGCCATTACTTCTGCTCAAAGGATTTCAGAGCTACAGGCTCTAATATGTGAGCCTCCTTACTTGATTTTACACAAAGACAGGGTGTCTTTATGTACTAATCCTAAGATTTTACCAAAGGTGGTTCCAAGTTTACTTTGAATCAAACCATCCACCTGCCAGTTTATTTATTTGAGTGTGCCAATCCAGGGGAAGCATTGCTCCATATTCTAGATCAGTGGTTTTCAACCAGGGGCCCATGGCCCCAAGGGGTCCCTGAGCAAGGTGTCAGGGGTCCATGGAAAAGTGGTCTACAATACTACCGCTACAGTTAGTCAAAAAGTGAGTCAGTAAAAATTGCACTGTTACGAAAGACGCTAAATACCTCTTCTCAGATGGAAGACACTTCTGTTCATGGTCTCCCTGAAGGTGATAAATACCTACTCTCAGCAGTCTTTATTAAACATGTCATGCATAATTGAAGGACTGACAGCGTCTCACTTCATGGTCTCTCTGTAGGTCACTGAATTTAATGGCTTCACACTTCTGCTGAAATTCTTTTTCTGTTTGTCAGCAAGTTGTTCTGTGGTCAGTCAGAAGGCTACAGTTAGCCGAGCGGGGGGGGGGGCTGCAAATGTATTGTAACTGCAAGTCAGCATATGGTAAAAAAAAAAATGACTTCTAACTTTGTGCAAGTAGCTGCCAATATTGACTACAGCCCACAGTGCTATGCATTATGTAGGACAGACAGCTTTCAACGTCTGCTGAATTCTTTTTTCTGTTTGTGTTTTCTTGTGTGTGCTGTACTGCAGAGTTACTATTAACACCCTTGGGGGACCAGTTTACTGTAAACTTAACTGAGTAAAGAAATCACTGCATAATCTGTTTCAGGCGTCAAAGCATAATTCAATTCATAGTCAGATACACTTTTTTAAAAACACGCAGCGCATTATTTACAGCTTCACATTCTGTTCTAATCAGTTCCCCTGGTAACATCACTTAATAATCTGGCAATCTTAGTCTGAGGATCAAACCAGAATTTCAGATATGAATATACACTGCTGTACATAGAATACTTAGGTACTACTGTATATACATGACACAAAGGACTGCAGGAAGTCCTCACAGCTTTTTGTTTCATTCACCCCTGGGAAAGAGGGCACTCCAGTTTCTAAAAAGTGTCTGTCCAAATGTTTAGCAAACTGTATTACTTTTAGTTATAGGAAGTATGGTAAAGAACATCCTGTGGTGGTTCATAGTCATTCAGCTAGAAGCATAGCAACATCTGATGCATCTTTCAAAAATGCATCTGCTTTGCAGAAATCTGTGCAGCTGCCACCTGGAGTACACACTTTCACTGAACACTACAGTGTGGGCATTGTCTCTTGTAAAAGGGCTGGCTTTCACCTAGCTGTGCATCAAGGCTTCTTTCTTAGGCTGTAGACTCCAGCCACTCAGACTGTTGATGATCAGTACTGCTTGGTACTCATTCCATAGGTATGACATGATGAAAGAGGTATCCTTGAAGAAGATAGAACAGTTACATACTCCCAGTAACAGTAGGTCTTCGAGAGAATCTTTCAACAGACCATGCCGTTCCACCCTTCTTCCCCCTTTGGGAACCTAAGACTCAGATGAGTTCTGCTTCCTTTTCCATTAGGATCTACCTACTGTTCTCTGCCTCGCCTGGTGGGCAGCAAAGTCCTAGGTTTCTCTCCTGGCTGCTTACACGGAGGTCCTCCAAGTATGATCTCTGGCAGGAAACTGAGAAGGGAAGAGACCGCCCACGTTTATATAGTAGTCAGTGTCTGATGTTGTCATGGGTGGCCCCTAGTGGACTGCTTGCAAAAGTTTTCTGTGTGGTCCTAGTGCCTGGCGCTACAAGTTCCATAGGTGTGGCCTGATGAAAGAGATTTTCTCTAAGACTACTGTTACGGTGAATAACATAACTGTTCTTTCTTGCTCGTCTGATCAGTGACGTAACACTTCCCGCATGGTACCATCGCAGATTGTAAGGGCCCAATAATAACGGCTTGCCTTGTGTTTCTGGGAGGGGGTGGACCCTGTGAACCAATTTACCCTTTATAGTAGCTACCTTCTTCACTGTCACTATGTGTCTCTGTGCAAAGTTTGGGTCTATTATCTAGAACTGCTGGCGTACTATCCAATTTTTATTTAAAGATTTTCCTGATTTCTTTCATTTTATTTTTGTTTTACTGCCAGAACTATTCATCATTCTTTTCCTGCACATTTGCCCTCTCCTTTATGGCTTCTGTATGCATCACTGTGTTTATCCTCTGCTTTGCCCGGGTCGGCAGTTTCCTTGGGTATCTCCTATTTTTGACTCTTTTTGCTGTAACTTGTACCTGTTTCTCAAATTTGTCACCTGTAGTACAGTTTCTACAAACCCGTAAAAACTGTGAAAACAGTATTCTCCTTTGAGTGTTTCTCACGGCAGCTGCTGTGATGATAGAGAGTATTTTGATCAGTAGGTTTTCTATATAGGCTTGCTTGTAACCCGTTATTTTGAATATATATATATATATATATATATATATATATATAGTTAAATCTAAGTAGGGTATACACTCCCATAGTTCAATGTAAATTTTAAATCTTCAAAGCATGTGTTGATGTACTGATAATTCCTTCAATTCTGCTTCTGAACTGTTCCATATTTTAAAGATGTCATCAATAAATCTCTTATGTTCAATTAGTTTTTCATGGAAAGGGATTTTTTTCTTTGCCCAGTATGTATTCCTTTTCAAATAAGTAGACAAAAGAATTTGTATAGCTGGGACAATTTTTGACCCCATAGCCATTCCCTGCATTGTTAGAAAAATTAATTTTTGAAACTAAAATAGTTTCATTTAGAATAAATGTTGCCAGTTCTTGCAGCACTGTTGTTTGAGGATGTGCTCTCTGTTGTCTCTGGTCTAACCTTATTCCCATGGCTCTAATACCTTTCTTGTGAGGGATAGAAGTGTATAAATCTACTATGACTAAGCTTGCCAAAGTGTGACCCTGGAATCCACTGGTCATTGTGTTGTTCAAATTTCTGATTCTAATTACGTGTGATGAGTCCTTTACGTAAGTCTCCATTCCTTTTTTCAGAGGTTGAAAATGTAGCTTTCTCACCCCAGGGATCCTTCAGTATACTTGACTATTGCAGTATGCCAACTGAGTTCAGCTGCCCTGTAGGTGGAGGTAATGCTAATGAGTTAGAAGAATTAGTCAATCAGAGTGCAGGAGTGGTTGTTCTGTCTGTAGCTTATACCAGGGCCCCTAGTGCTCTGCAGCAGAATTTTCTGATTTCTGCGGCAGGGCTCCTAGGCTTCTGTGGCAGCATTTTCTTATTTCTGCGGCATGATTTATTCATTTCTGTGACATAATGCAGTCCTACCATTGGTTACAATATGTGATGTCATAGATGACATCACCTGCCAAGCACAGAGGAAGGGCTTCAGGATAAACAAGATGGACACGGAGCCTGGCACTATGGAAAAACTGTATATTTGAATGAAAATTCACTAAAAGCAATGAATTCTGTGGCACTATATGAATTCTGCGGCATGATGCAAATTCTGCAGAAAATTCAGCAACCGCAGAATCACAGAATTCCAGGGGCCTGCCTTGCTTATACCAGAGAGCAGTCAGATTCATTTCTCCACTGACTAAAGCAACATTGCCCCGGAGCTCTCTCTTCAAACTTCATTTGAAGTTTATTTTACTTCAAAACCAGTAATGTTTTAATTTTACTGCTGTCTTTAGTCTTTTTTTGAGGTATTTTGTGTATTTCTTGCAGTTCCCTTCAGTTCCTGAGAACCGCAAACTCCGTTTTCTTCAGCGGTTCCAACTACGGTTCCCACTTTTTTTCCTGTGGTAAAATAGTAAAGCTTTTAACTGTTTATATTTTAAATGGTTAGCGGTTCCCTAATTTCATTGGGAACCGCATTTTTCTTTATATAATTTGAAGCTTTGCCTTTCTGGGAATCGTTTATTCGTAGTTCTACACCGCATGAGAATCGACCGTTTTCTTTCTTATTTCCCTGTTGGGAACAGCAATTTTACAGGTTTTCTGACAAACTGGCATGTCAGAAAGACCTAAGAAGAGAACTCGACCAACTGGTTTCAAAAATTGCATTAAGTGCTTTAGATTAGTGGCCAAGGCAGATAGCTATGGTATTTGCTCGAGCTGTTTAGGTCCAGACCATAACTGGCAGCTTTGCTCTAAATTTTGTTCAAAAACAGTTAAAAAAGGGCTAAAAGGTTGGAAAGTATGGACTCAGTCTGCCTCCTCCGTTAAAAATCTTGAAGAGGGGTCTTCATCCCTGCAAAAGTCAAAAGACAGGTCCTCAAAGGACCCCCTAGAAAACAAGTCAGATAAAAAAATAATACTGACCAAGCCAAAAAAAATAGACAAAATGAGCAGGTCCCTCAATCAGTGCCTGCAAAAAAGAAACAAAAAGAAATATGTCACTGCCCCTCCTGCTGAAAAGCAAAGGGAGACACCAGTGACACAAAAAGATACACTTTCTGCAGATGAAATGGCTAAGGCTTGGCAATTATATCAAACTTTTCAGGCTATGGGCAAACTCTTTAATGCCCCTTCTGACTCTAGTACCCCTCATCCTTCAGACCCTGGGCTCGGTCAGGGTTTTTATTATGATGAAGAGGAAGAAGAGGGTGAACCATTAGAGCTAAATGTATTCCCTGATCCAATAGTTTGGCACTCCTTCTATTGACCAGGAGGATTTTTCCTATCATTATACATTTGTTCAGCATATGGTGGACACCCTGGATGTTACCATCCAGGAGACCACTGATGAAGAAGAGGAGGAGGAAAATTTTTTAGATATGGGGTTCCCTCCCTCTAAAAAGCTGCTTCTGCCTATTCAGAAGTCCCTTCGCAGAGCAACATTTAAGCTGCTCCAGAACACCACTTCTAATCCTGGGGTGGACAAGAAAGCTGAAAAGAAGTACCAGTTGGAAAGAACTAATGCTAAAATAAACCCAAACTATGAGGGAGTGGTGCAGGCTGCAGCTTGTGACAAAGCTAAAGTACATTTATCTTCCCAGCCCCTGGAAAGGGAATCCAGGAGGCTGGACATCTATGGATATAAAATCTTACACTACAGTCTCCTTGGTGCTTCACCTCTCTACTTACATGGCCTATGCAGCACAGTACCAAAAGGCTCTCTGGAACTCTGTGCTAGCTATTAGCCAATAGGCCCCAGATAGGATAGGATAGTTTAGGATTTGGTTAAGACTGGCTTAGAAGCCACGAAATACCAGTTCCATATGGCTGTGGACACTAATGACACTGCCTCCAGAGCCATGGCCCAGGCCACCTCTCTCAGACACTATGCATGGTTGAGGACAACCAAACTCTCCCAGGACACTAAAGCTATGGCTTTTCTCTGTAAGAATAACTCTCTCTTTGGGGATAAAACAGAAGCTTACATAAAGAAGGTGGACTAATATAAAATTACCTATCAGAGCAATGCTGCAAAAGAGATAGCCTCTACTTCCCAGAGACCACAGAGCAGGGGAAACAGAGGTAAAGGTTACTACCCAAGAAACATAGAAACAGACTTTGATGGCAGATAAAGACTGCTTGGCCCATCCAATCTGCCCATTTCCCTACCTATCGGGTAAGCCGCAGAACCTAGTTAACCAACAACCTACTTTCTCCTACCCCCACTATAATTGCCTTATGTCTGTCCCATGCATTCTTGAATTCCCCCAATGCTTTTGACCCCTTGACCTCTTCAGGAAGTCCATTCCATGTGTCCACCACATTCTCCATGAAAAAATACTTTGTGTTGCCCCTGAGCCACCCCATCTTCAAATTGTGCCCCCTTGTTTCTGCATATCTCTTTTTCTGAAAGATACTACCCTCTTGGACTTTGTTGATTCCCCTGAGGTACTTGAAAGTTTCTATCATGTTCCCCCTCTCCATCCTTTCCTCAAGGGTATACATATTAAGCTTCTTTAGTCTCTCTTTGTATGGTTTCTGGTGCAGACCCTGCACCATTTTAACTGCCCTCCTCTGGACTGCCTCCATACTATGTCCTTGCAGAGATGGGGTCTCCAGAACTGCATGCAGTACTCCAGATGGGGTGTCACCAGCTGTCTGTACAGAGGGATAACAACTTCCTGTTTTCTACTGGTGATGCCTCTCCGTATACATCCCAGTATCCCCTCAGCCCTCCTTACTGCCCTCTCACATTGCTTGCCCACTTTTAGGTCATCTGATATGACTACCCCCAGGTCCCTTTCCATTTTTGTTGTTGTTGTATCTCACCCCCCCCCCATTGTGTACTCTTCCCCTGGGTTTTTGTTTTCCAGGTGCATTACTTTGCATTGACTCTAAGCTGCCATACTTTTGACCATTTCTCCAACCTTGCCAAGTCCCTTCTCATCCTTTCCACACACTCCTTGTGTATCAACCCTGTTGCAGATCTTTGTGTCATCTGCAAAGAGGCATACTTTTTCTTCCAATTCCTCTGCAATGTCACTTATAAAGACATTAAAGAGTACTAGACCCAGTACTGAACCCTGCGATACCCCACTAGTAACCCCCCTTTCTTTGGAGTGGACTCCGTTTACTATTATCCTCTGCATCCTGTTGTCCAGCCAGTTTTTCACCCAGGCTACCACACTGAGACCCACTCCCAGGCTGGCTAACTTTTTTCTTAATCTTTTGTCAAATGCCTTGCTTAAGTCTAGGTAGACCATGTCCACAGCCCCTCCCTGGTCTACTACTTTGGTCACCCATTCAAAGAAATCTATTAGATTCATCTGACATGACCTTCCCATTGTGAATCCATGCTGCCTTGGGTCCTGTGCCCTGCTGGCCTCTAGGTACTCAACAATTCTTTCTTTCAGAAGTGATTCCATCATTTTCCCTACCACTGAGGTTTAAACTAACAGGTCTGTAGTTTCTCGTCTCTGTCTTGCTCCGACTTTTGTGAAGGGGAATCACATCCGCCTTCCTCCAGTCCTCAGGTACCACACCTTGCTCCCATGATTTGTTAAAAAGGGTAGTCAGTGGTGTCACTCGTTCTCCCCTTAGTTCTTTTAGGATTCTGGGGTGAATCCCATCAGACCTCACTGCCTTGTCCACCTTGAGTTTTAGGAGTTCTTTCAAGACCCCTTCTTCTGTGAATGGACTGGTATCGACCTCCCCATCCAGAGTGCTTCTATTGTTTGGTTTAGGTACGTCCCTCTCCTCTTCTTTTGGGAATACTGAACAAAAGTATTCAATCAGTGTTGCTGCCTTTTCACTGTCACCCTCTGCCCACCCGCCTCCCTTTTATTAAGCCTCACTATCCCTCCCTTGGTCTTTCTTCACTCCCTAATGTACCTATAAAAGGTTGCATCCCCCTTCTTAACGGAGTTGTCTATCTTTTCCTTGGTTTGGGCCTTTGCTGTTCTGTCTTCCCCGCTTCCTTCTGCTTTAACCAATAGTTCTCTGTCCTGCTCCATCTGTGATTCCTTATACTTCCTGAATGTTATGTTTTTCTCCCTAACCTTCCCCATCACCTTTTTTGAGAACCATAGTGTTTTTTCCTTCATTTTGTTGTTTTATCTGCTTCACACAAAAGCTTGTTGCCTCTATGATAGCAGTTTTGATTTTTCCCCATTGTTCCTTCACCCCTCCTTCCTGCCCTTTTGCTAGTGCATTCCTTAGGCACTCTCCCATTATGTCAAAGTTAGCCCCCGAAAGTCCAGTACCCTTGCTTTTGTAGGACTTAACTCTATGGCTATGTTTATTGTGAACCACATTATCTGGTGGTCGCTTGTTCCCAGATGGCTACCCACTTCTAAATCCGAGATCCTCTCACTGTCCCCATTTGAGAGTACCAGGTCTAAGACTGCTCCCTCCTGAGTGGGTTCCAACACTCGCTGCCTGAAGCATGCCCCCTATAGGGCATCAAGAATGACTCTGCTCTTGGATGTGGCTGCAGCAAATGTGCTCCAGTTAACATCTGGCATATTCAGGTCCCTCATAAACAATTTCTCCCCTTTTTCTGCCATTCTAAGGATGCCTCCTATCATTTCCTTGTCCATTTCCTCCCCCTGAGAAGAGAGTCTATATACAACCTCTGTGCCAATTGTGGTGCCATTTCTTTTCTCCGAGGTGACCCACAGTGCCTCCTCTCCTCCATTTACCCTTTAGTTTCATTGCTTTGATCCCTTCCCTTATGCAGAGAGCTACTCCTCCTCCTCTTTTACCCTCCCTGTCCCTCCTGTAGATTATGTACCCCAGTATGTTGACATGCAAGTCATGGTTCTCTGTGTACCATGTTTCTGTGACTGCCACACTATCCAGGCGTCCCTCTTCCATCAAGGCCACTAGTTCAGGAAGCTGGTTACCCAGACTACAGGCATTGGTACTCATCGCCCTCCATTCTTTGATGGCCTTACCCCTTTTAGCCCCATCCCTGTACTTACTGCCTTTGCCTTTTTCTCCATTTACCCCTGCCCTGCCCCCCATTGACCTCTCTACACTTTGCTGTTAACCTCGCTAACTACCCTTTTTTGTGGGGGGGAAGGCTGGGAATTCCCTGCTCCTTTTCAGTGCCTTCCCCCTTGGCTAGTTTAAAAGCTTGCCAATGAAGCATTTAAACCCATCACCTAGGATCCTGGTTCCCCCTCCCAGACAGATGAAGACCATCACGCCAGTATAGGCCTGTATCCCTCCAGGTGGACCCCAGTCCCCAATGAAACCAAAACCATGTGCTCTGCACCAGTCTTTCAACCATTCATTGAATCCCAGGGTGTGGAGTACCCTAGCCTCACCCATGCCATAGACAGGCAGCACCTCCAAGAAGGTTACTGTGCGTGCTACTTATCTAAGGCCCCTCCCCAACTTTATAAACACCTCTTGCACAGCTCTGATCCCATTCCCAGCTAGGCCACTTGTCCCTAGGTGGACAATGACATCCAGCTCCCTCTCCTGTGCAGCTGCTCCCGTAATCCTGAGGATTCGCTTCCTGTCCCTCAGGGCCATGGCGCCGGGCAGGCACTTTACCTTCCTCTCCACTCCCCTACCCCTGTTCTAACCCCCTAACAACTAAGTCCCCCACCAGGAGCTTTTTCCTTCCCCTGTGGGGTCCCATGCCACCCTCCTGAGTCTCCCTTGTGGAGGTTCCCAACATCCTCCTTGGTCTCCACTGTGGGTGCCTCTATATAGGAACAATGCTCCACCAGAACAGCATATGACTTGTGAAGAGGTACAACTGGAGGGATGACTGCCATCCCACAGCCAGTGCATTGCACCACTCCCCATGTCTCTCTCCCTCCCTTTTGAAATTGTTTTTGTTTTTCGCTATTGGGGAACTTCACTTCCCCTTTGTAGTGTAATCCTTTTCCTAGACTTTTAGCCTATGCCAGTGCCTATACCCCTGGACTACTCTCAGATGAGAGGTTACTTCAGGGGAAGAGGAAGGAGGACTGACCCCCTCACCTTCCCCAAAGGCTCAGACTAAGCAAACCTCCTGACTGCAATGTCAAGGTCATCTCCTCTTTCCCAGTAGGAGGAAGGCTGACCCATTACCTCCACCATTGGCACCTCATCACCACAGACAAATGAGTGCTAGAGGTGGTGGGTCAAGGACTTACTCTGCAGTTCAAAAAGTTTCCCTGCCTACAGAGCCACAAACCTCTGAAACTTCTATCCCCAACAGAAAAACTATTGTTGGAGCTAGAGGTAAAGGCTCTTCTGTCTGCAGAAGCAGTGGAAAGAGTTCCCTTCCCCCAGTGAGGAAAATGCCTCTATTCCATGTATTTTCTCACACAGAAGACAAATGGAGATTGGAGACCTATTCTAGACCCAAGGTACCTGAATAAACACTTGCTCAAACCCAAATTCAAGATGGTCACCCTGGCAGTGGCAATCCCATCCTTGCAACAGGGAGATTGGCTAGCCTCCCTAGATCTCAAGGATGCCTATTTTCACATTCAAATCAGACCGTCCCACAGAAAGTACCTCAGATTCAGGCTTCCCTCTGGCCATTACCAGTTTGCAGCTCTGCCATTCAGCCTTACTTCAGCCCCCAGGTCTTCACAAAGTGCCTGGCAGTGGTGGCAGCTCACCTCAGAATACAATAGTTGTCTGTCTTTCCATACCTGGACAACTGGCTAATAGTGGGAAATCTTCACAGAAGGTCAGAGAAATATTCAGACTTACACAAATTACTCTGGAGTCCTTGGGTTTTATCATCAAGGAAAAGTTCCACTTTGAACCAATGCAGTTACTGGAGTTCATTGGGGAGGAATTGGACACCCAACAGAGAAAAGCCCTGTTCCCTTGGGGCAGGGTGCACAGCCTCTTAGGCCTGGCAAACTCCTTTGTCCTTGGTCAGCCAAGGCCTGCCAAACACTTTCTAAGGTCCCTGGGCCACATGGCATTCACAGCTGTAGCTCCAGGTACCAAGTTTCAGCTGAGGATATCCAGTATCACCTGAGGACTCACTGGTCCCAAAAAAGAGACTCTCTATCAAAGCTTATTCCAATCACAAGGACCTTTCTACAGGCCCTGGATTGGTGGAAGGTCAAGGAAAACCTCAAGGAAGGAGTTCCATTCCAACAAAGGCAGCCCTCCAGGGTTCTTACCACAGACGCCTCCCTCCCTCCTAGGATGGGGTGCATGTCTGGCAGACCAGTCCATAAGTGGGACTTGGTCCCCCAGGGAATCCAGTTACCACATAAACCTTTTCGAACTCAGAGCTGTGAACCTGGCTATCAAAACCTTTGCCCCCCAGCTGAAAGGCCAGTCTGTTCAGAACAGACAATACCACTGCCATGTTCTATATGAACAAGCAAGGGGGCACAAGGTCCACCAGACTTTGCACAGAGGCCATGAGGATTTGGCTTCTGGCTTACTCTTTGGACATACAGCTGTCTGCCATCCATCTTCCAGGTAAGGACAACGCACTGCTGGACACCCTGAGCTGCATCAGTTAGGGCCACCATGAGTGGGCCCTGAACAGACAAGTGCTGGACACAGTATTTAGGAGGTAGGGTACCCCAGAGATATCTTTGCCTCCAGCCTCAACCACCAGCTCCCATTTTACTGTTGCAGGCCTCCAGCACTGGGCACAGTGGCAGTGGATGCTTTAGCCCTGGACTGCACAGGGAAGTTCCTGTACACCTTCTCTCCATTTTCCTTAATCCTCAGAGTTCTCTTAAAGCTCAGGGATCAAGCAGCCATCATCATTCTGGTCACCTCAGACTGGGCAAGGCAACCATGGTACCCTCTGCTTCTTGCCCTGTCAGTCAAGAGATCTATTCACCTACCCCCAAGCCACAGACTCCTGACCCTGCCTTGGACATGGGTAACATACTCCAGCATAGAGTCTCTTCACCACAAAGCTTGGTACTTGAAGAGCTAGAATATCCAGATTCTCAGTATTCAGAACAAGTCATAAAAATCCTTTATCTGGCTAAGAAGCCCAATGCCTCTAAAATGGAAACCATTTTCTCTGTGGTGAAGAGACAGGCAGATCTGAGGGTCAGCCTGCCTTCTATCCTAGACTGCCTAGTGCATTTGCAGGCCTCATCCCTCAGGGTTCACCTAACAGCCATCGCAGCTTACCTTTCTGCTGGCAAGGAAAAAATTATAATTTCCCATTCCAATTTTAAAAAGTTTTTCAAATGCCTCCTGCACCTTCAACCCCCACTTAAGAAGCATGTCCCTCCCTAGGATTTGAATCTCTGCATAGCTAAGCTCATGAGTCTCCCTTTGAGCCTATGGCTACTGCAGACTTAGTATGTCACTTGTAAAACTGTTTTCTTTGTAGCGGTCACTTCAGCCAGAAGGATTTCTGAGCTGGAAGCTCTTTGTACTGAACCGAAGTACATTATCTCCCACAAGGATAAAGTAGCCCTCAGAACCAACAGGAAATTCTTTCCTAAGGTAATCTCTGAATTTCATCTTAACCAGTCTCTAACACTCCCTGTCTTTTTTACAGTCAAATCCACCCCAGGGGAGCGTAAACTCCAAAGTTTGGATATTAAAAGAGCAATAATCTACTACCTGGAACACACCAAGCAGCTCAGAACCTCTCATACCCAGCTTTTCCTCACCTATGGTGAGGTTGGCATGGGCAGAGCAGACACTAAGAAAACTATCTCCCACTGGATAGTCTCTTGCATTAAGTTCTGTTACAGTAAGGCTGACAAGCAGCCCCCTCGGGGCCTCAGAGCCCTCTCCACTAGGGGTACTGCAACTTCAGTGGCAGCTGCAAGGGACATCTCCTTATTCGATATCTGCAAAGCAGCTACCTGGAAGACTGTACACACCTTCACGAAGTGCTACCATTTGTATGTGCAGTCCAGGTCAGATGCCAGATTTGGCACAGCAGTCCAGCAGAACCTGTTTTCAAAGTAGATTCTGTACCCTCCACCCAACTCTACTGCTTTGTAGTCTGCAATAGTCAAGCATGCTGAAAGACCCCTGGGGTGAGGGGGAAGTAATATTGTTTCTTCCAAGGTATCCTTTAGTATGCTTGACCTCCCACCCATCCTCCCTTTATATAACCTGACTATGGTCCTGCAGTCCTTTCCTTTGCCAGATTTAATTGTTCAGAATACATAGATGTAAGGTTTTCGCAGTCAGATTTGGAGTGGAGGAGAGTGTGGGGATGGGCATATGGGGGGGGCTGATTAGGAGCTGGAATAGCGCTATGGTGCTTGGTAGCCACATGGAGTAGTCTAGACTAACTCATTCATTTGCTGTCAGATTAGTTTTTACTTATTTTTGTCATTTGTAGCTGGGTGGATCCACGGGACTCTGACAGCTGAGGTAGGCGCAGAACTGAGGAGGAGGAATCGGGCCACACAGCTGAGGACTGCAGGAACATCATATGAAGGTAGGTAATCTTTATTCTACTTATTTACAGGGGTGTGCACAAACGGGGCAAAGTATCAAGGGACTGGGCTGCTAGTTCATGGAGGGACTGTCTCACGAGAGATCGGGGGTAGGCCCAAGCTACCTTCCCCCATCCCTTCCTCCCCATGCCTGTCTTCATTTATAAGGGTGGCTGCTGTCTCCTGATTGGAGGTGAAAGGAATCTCCCTCCCAATATCAGGTCTCTATTAGGATGACTCGGACCATAATGCGTGTATGTGTGTGTGTGTGTATATAAAATATATATATTCACATATATAAAATATATACACACACACATACATACTATACACATAGTGTGTGTAACAGTTATGTTGGGTGGGATATAGTACTAGCATAGGGGGACTAGGACTAGGTGAAGTAAAGAGGACATCTTGCAGGTTAGGGGGTACCGGGGATTGGGACAGGCAGGCTTCAAGGGTGGATGAAGGAGTGGGGACAGGCATTGGGATGGGGAGAATGAATAAGAACAGTGCTGAAGGTGATGTGGGAAGGATAGTTAGCTGTAATGGCTGCAGGGCAGCCATTTTCTTAAAGATTGCCTAGAGAGCGGGGGGGGGTGTTTGGAGTGCAGGCAGCTGGAGCAGCTCGAGGAGGAAATTGCATGGTTGAGAAGTGAACTGTGGGAAGGGAGGAAAGGGGCTGGTGGGGCCAAGGGACCACAGGAAGGCTTACTCAACAGGTGCAGCCAGTAGGCTCAGAGTGGAGCAGGAAGGGGTAGCAAATGAACCAGAACCACCGTACCATCAAGAGACGCTATAGGAAGGGACAGGAATGTGGATGATGGTCAAAAGAAGGAATAGAAAATGGCCTGGGGTACAACACAACTAGGATGCTCAATACAAAGTATCAGGGAAGACTCAAGGCAAGGTGAGAGAGGGGGCAACAGGCTCTCAGCACTGGCTAGCCTGAATGAGCAGGAGTCGCAGAATCTCAAAGGGGTGGTAAATGGCAGGGGGAGGAGAAATAGCACAGGGGACAGCAGCAAGGCTAATGGCAAGATCAGGGCATCAGGGGATGCAAGCAGGACAGCGGAGGCTAAGGTGGGTTGTGGGGAGAGGCAATAGGGAAGGGGGAGCAAGCAGGTGATGGGCTAAGGGTCAATGATGGTAGTAATGTTGTTAGGAACAGGGGGTTGGGAGAGCAGGTAAGGGGTGTAAGGAGGAGTGATGAGGTTGGGCAAGTGGGTGGTGGGATGAGGAAGGGGGTCAGGAGGGCACCAGAACTGAAGATGGCAACAGGGGGAGGAGGAAAAGGCAGAGCAGTAGGAAATGGGGACATGGGGAATGAGCCCTCATATGGGGACTGTGGCCAGATCAGGGGGGACCATCCAGGAGGGAAGCATGATGGAGGCAGGCTATTAGGAATGGGGGACAGGGATATAGGAGATGGACTGGGGCTCACACATCCTGGTAGACAGGAGGCAGGGCAGAAACACTATGCCAATGAGGGAAAAGGGGCAACCCCTAGGAGCAGAAAGGAGGAAACGGGGACATTGGAGGTCTAGGACAAGGCTAAAGCAGTAGGACAGTGGGATAAGGAGCAGAATGATGGGGAAGAGAATTGGGGGCAGCAGGAATTAGAGAGCATCATCATACTGGGAGACTCCATAGTGAAAGGTATCAGATGCGGGGGGGAGGCAAGGGCGCCAGGAAGAGTTCTATTTTTGTGGAATGCATGCCAGGTAGGACAGCAGGAAGAGTGGGATAACTTATTACTAAATGTGTTAGAAGACGGGGTGAAGCCCCACATAGTGGTACACCTAGGCACTAATGATCTGGAGGGCAGCAGAGTGGAGGAAGTGCAGAATAGATTCAGGGAATTGGGCAGGTTATGCAGCATTGAAAGGCAAACGTTGCATTCTCTGAGGTCCTACCAGTACCCAGGGCAAGCACGGCCAAGAAATAGAGAATCATGGAATTTAATATATGGCTGACAGAATGGTGTGAAACTATGGAGTTTCGATTGGTGGGGAATTGGGAGCAACATCGGATAACAAGAATCTGTACTCCCCAGACAGGCTCCACCTGAGCAAGGAGGGTTCAAGTTTCCTGAAACAGAAACTGGGGGAGTTCATTACATCTAAATATAATTTAAACTAAGTGGGGAGGCTTAGCCTTGGGCAGCAGACAGAGCCACAAGGAGAGGAAGGCCATGTGCCACCCCCCCAAGCTAGTTAGAAGGGGAAGTTAGGGCACTCAAAAAGCGGAGGAGGTAAAAGGGAGGGGGTATTGGGGTAAGCAAGGGATCCTGCTGGAGGGTGGTTTCCCGAAATGCAAGGAGCTTGGGGAACAAAATACCTGAGCTCCAAGCATTAATGGCAGAAGGGGAGGTGGACATAGTTGCCATCACCGAGACATCGGTCAACCAACACCATGAATGGGACATCATGGTACTGGGATACAGACCATCATAGGGACAGGACAGAAGGGAAGGGTGGAGGGTTTGCTTTATATGTGAGGGAGGGGATAGTGAGTAGTGAGGAGGGTCAAGAGGGTAGGCCAGAATCTTTATGGGTTCAACTACAGAACAATAAAGGTAAAAGGGTCAGAGTGGGGGTTGTGCACAGACCACTCTCATAATCAGAAGATGCTGACAGAGAACTGGTGGATCAGATTCGGAAAAAGTGTAGAAGGGGTGGCACAGTGGTGGTCGGGGATTTCAATCTATCAGGGCTGGATTGGAGAACCATGTCTTCCATGAGCACTAGGAAACAGGTAATTCTGGACACCTCCCAAAATGTATTCCTGTCACAAAAAGGTGGAGGAGCCGACAAGGGAGGAGAACATTCTGGATCTTGTGCTACCAGATGAAGACGACATGCAGGGCATTGGGACTGAAGACCCCCTAGCAGGCATGAGCACCGTACAGTGTGGTTCTCCCTGGATATCGGTACAGAGGGGACATCTACAAGAACCAGGACAGTGGACTTGAAAAGGGCTGACTTCAGCAAGATGGCAGACATCCTGAGGGGGCATTTGGCTAGCATCAGCCCAGACATGGATACCATCCAGAAATGGGCCATCCTGAAGGCAGGTATGGTAGCAGGTACAGATGCCTGCACAAAGAAATGCAGAGGGAAGGCAGGGACCAAGAAGCCAAGTTGGTGGTACAAGGAGGTGCAGCTAAGAGTGGGGGGGGGAGAGGCCTTCAGAAGATGGAAGGGGTCCAATAGAGAGGTGGACAGGGAGGAGTACACAAAGAAATCCAAGGAGGTGAGCAGGGTTGTGAAGGCAACCAAGGCTTCTAAGAAGCTAAGGTTTGCACAGGGGATAAAGGAGGGTGACAATGCTTTCTTCAAGTACATAAGGGAGAAGCAGAGCTGCAAGAAGCAAATCACCAGAATTAGGAAAGATGGAGTGTGGGCGGAGAATGGGGGATGAACAGACAAAGGCACTCAATGAGTACTTCTGTTCAGTTTTTACCAGGGGGAGAGAGAGATGGGCCAACCCCACAAGGGCATGGCAAGATAGGTGAGGGAGGAGAAAGGATAACAGATGGAGAGGTCCCTGTGAGCAGAGTGCTTGAGGGCCTTAAGTCACTGGAGACAGACAAGGCACCAGGACCAGATAGGCTACACCCTAGAGTCCTGAGGGAGATAGCTGAGGTTCTAGCAGCACCACTGGAAGACTTGTTCAATACTTCTCTGCAAACTGGATGCATGCCTCAGGACTGGAGGATGGCACATGTGGTATCCCTGCATAAGAGTGATCCCAGGGATAAGCCTGGTTACTCTAGACTGGTCAGTCTTACATCCATTGTGGGTAAGCTTATTGAGACCATCTTAAAAGAAAAGTTGGTGACCTTCTTGGAGGTCAGCAGTCTTATGGATGACAGACAGCATAGGTTCGGTTCCGGAAGAGCATGTCAAACAAACCTGGTTCACTTTTTTGACTGGGTGACGAAAGCAGTCGATAGCGGTCAGGCAGGTGTTGTCCTGTATCTGGACTTTAGCAACACCTTTGACTTTGTTTTCCATGGCAGATTAACTAGTAAATTAAAGAACCTGGTAGTGGGGGAGAAACTGATTAGGTGGGTTGGAAACTGGTTGAGGGACAGACAGAAGGTGGTTGTAGGGGGGGGACTCAAGTCCCAGGTTAGTCACCAGTGGGGTCCCGCAGGGTTTGGTGCTGGGGCCAGTGCTGTTTAACATCTTAATAGGAAATATAGCGGTCGAGGTTAAGAGCAGAATCAGCCTATTCACTGATGACACCAAGATAGGTGCAGTGGTGGAGGGAGGAAAAGATATCCAGGAAGATTTGGTGAGACTTA
This sequence comes from Neoceratodus forsteri, assembly GCA_016271365.2. Classification (NCBI taxonomy): domain Eukaryota; kingdom Metazoa; phylum Chordata; order Ceratodontiformes; family Ceratodontidae; genus Neoceratodus; species Neoceratodus forsteri. Next base: position 417,554,678 of record JADMNL010000024.1, on the reverse strand, counting down.
GGCAGTGGTCACACACTTGTCAGCTGGGTTTCAATGCTAAGAAGTGCAAGGTCATGCACTTCAGAGCCAGGAATTCAGGGTACAGTTACCATTTGGAAGGGGTACAGCTATTGGTCTCTGAAGAAAAGGATTTTGGGGTAATGGTCACAAGGAATATAAACCACTCATCTCAATGTAGGAAAGCAGCAGCAAAAGCCAACAGAATGCTTGGGTGCATTGCTAGAGGAATCATCTCTAGGAGAGAGAAAGTCATTCCGCCACTGTACAGATCACTGGTGAGGCTGCATTTGGAGTATTGTGTGCAGTTCTGGAACCTATACTTAAAGGAGGACATCAGACTATTAAAGGGGGGTTCAGAGGAGGGCGACAAAGATAATCAGAAGAATGGAGGGGAAACCTTATGAGAATAGGTTGAGGGACCTTAACATGTACTCATCAGAGGAGAGAAAGGAAAGGGGTGATATGATCAAAACCTTTAAAACAGTAAGGATCTTTAAAAAGGGGGGTGGGATAGGGTCAAGGGCAAGGTACTAGTTGGTGGGAAGTTGAGAAGGGATGGGAAAGCAGCAAGGGGTGGTGTGGCAGCAGGAGTCTAACCTGTGTGCTGCATAATCAAGCAGACATGATAGATCACTTGGCCTGTATCTGCTGGCATTTCTGTACATTCATATTAATTATGCGTGTTTTATTAAGCCTCTTAGCTGTTCCTAATAACTTTTAGGCTGTTTTGATAGACTATATTGTTGGGGCATTTTTGCCCCTTTTTACGGCTACGATATGAATCTGACTGCCCTCTGGCATAAGCTCCAGATAGCACAACCTCTCCTGTGCTCTGATTAGCTAAATTCTTCTAACTCATGAGCATAAACTCCACCTCTGGGGCAGCTGAACCCAGCTGGCATACTGCAATAGTCAAGCATACTGAAGGACACCTTGGAAAAAACAATATTACTACGGTGAATAATTTTTTTCTTACGTATGAAGAAATTGGTTCAAATAATGAATCAATTCCTGAAACGATACGTCTTCCTGGGGGAACCTCAAGGTCCTTATGGATTTTCAGTATTGAATAAAATCCGGGAACCTTTGAGTCACTTTTTTGGAGAAGGTCCCCCTCACACTCCTTAAGCCAGATGTTACTGACCATCTTTTCAGTCAGCATTCCAATGTTTTCTGTCGGGTCGCCTTGCAGCATGACATAATTTCTCTCATTGTAAATAATTTTTTTTTTTTTTAAACATATTTATGTTTAGTATTACACGATTACGCTCCCTCCCTCCTACGAGCCTGTTTTATAAGTATTTCATGGTCCAATGTTTTTAGTTCTTCTAAGGCCTTTCTTTCAGCTACTGTCACATTATTTTGTTTAGGTTTTTGACTTCCCTTTTCCTTACGTAGAACCAACATTTCCTGGTCAATGATCTTAATAAAAGTTTCTGTTGCTAGATTTCTACTTGTGGGTGGCTTGTATTTTGATACACTTGTTAAGGCTTGATTCACTTCTTGCTTATAGTGATCTTTCTCAGTTTCACTTTAAAACTGTGCTTTCAACATTAATGTTCTGTAGAACTTTTCCAATTGGACCTCAAATTTGAAAATGTCAATGTTGGTGCTAGGGGAGTCGAATCCCTCATTCAATACTTTAAGTTGTGCTTCAATTAGTACTTTTGTGTGTTTTATTCAAATTAAAGACTGGTATTTCTGGATGTTCTGTGTTTTTGGCCTCACTTCTCCAATTTCACCTCTGCTGCCCCTCCTGGTTCTCTGGTCTTTGTCCTTGATCCCTGCCTTCCTCCACTGGGCTTTTCACCCAGGTCTGGTATCTATCATGGTGGTATAGAAACCCTAGTGCTTCCTCATGGTCCCTGTCAGGTTTCCTGGCCTGAAAAAGATTGCTTCCTGCTCGGTTGTCTCCTATATGGTTGATAGGTGTAACTATCCTCCCTGCTCCCTAACTCACTTCTATTGTGGTATGGTACCACTGATCCATATTTTTTTTTGTATATATATAGTATACACCTGGTTTTCTTTATAATCCATTATATCCCTCTGGAATTTAATTTTCTGTTTTAAAGTTTCTTCAAATTCCTGTATTCTTCTCTGAAAATCTTCTAATATTTTGTTGAATTCTTCAAATTAATTCCTCATTTTGTTTGAAGTTGTTGCTACCTTAGCACATTCTTATGGCCACCTCAGTAAGGGTGCACATAAAATCATGACTAGCCTAATTTCTTATGCCATCCAACTCTGCTAAATATCCCCAGAAGTTCATCATTCACCTTAATGTAGGTTATGACCACAGCCTCTGGTAGCTGGTTGCATAGTCCATGACCTTCACTAGGTACCACTTGCCTTGACTCGAGGTGCTTAATGGCACCACATCCACAGCTACCAGCCAAAAGGTAGCACCAATTATAGGTAGGGTATCTAAGCTATTTTGGCCTCATCCCCATCTTTTCCCACCCTCTGCACTTCAGACAAGCCCAGCAGTAAGCAGCCACATTTGTGTAGCTACAGTAAATCCCAGCTGTCCAGAGGATGTCATGGGCTAGGCCAGGAGCTACTTTCTGTATTCGCAAGGGACTACAATCCATCAGCGAACCCCTTCCTTTTATCCTCCCTTAGCCACCCACTCCAAGTACCCCATTCCCCCAATATAGGACAGATGTACTGGCCCTAGCAACAACGTTGGTGTGCCTAGCAACCCACTTCAGACACATACCAACACACAACACTTCACAAAAATATCCTATATATTTAGAAAACCTCAAACCAAAAAAAAAAAAAATTAAAAATAATCAAAACTGCACCCAAAAAAAAAAAAATGGAATCTTTACTGCATAAATGGAATATGCAGTGGGCAACTTGCTAAATGATTCATGTGGACTCAAGCAGTTTGACCCCAGACACACTACTCATAACTTACGTCACCTGTGAAGTTGCTTGAGGTCAAACTGCTCTTGACCACATAATTTATTTAACTCATCCCCACTGCATCTTTATACAACAGGTGTGAGTTAAACTGCTCAGGATATCATTATCATCTCAGTGCCTGTTGTGAAGACAGTAGTACTGTCTTGCAAGTTGAAAGGTAACAATGGAATACTGAACCAATCAAAGCAGCTTTAACATTGCTGATGACATCACAATCACCATGTGCAACACCGAAGGCAACAGATGTGAGATGCTCCGAGGGGCATAGTCCAAATTGTGCACTTTTTTTCCTTTAGCAATTTTTTCATTTCTAGCACAAAACCACCTAAAACCCTGTTGTGCAAATCAAACTGACATGGATCAGAGTGAGACAATTAAAATATTATGGCCTCTTCTGACCTCACTTGTGGCTTCCCCAGTCAAGTTAAGCTTGTGAAGATATTTCTGTGATCTCACTCATTTATCTATCTCTCCATCGAGAAAATAAATTATGGCAAAGTGTGGTATACATATATAGAATAAATGATGGGTAAGTAGTATATAAGGAACTAAACCCATCGAGGGAGCAAACCAGCTCATAAAGCCATGAGCCTGATGGGCAAGTGGTTTTATGATCTGTTTAGCCCCCTCAATGGGTTTATATCCTTGTATGCCACACTTTTTTACATGTGGATGGTTACTGCTTTAATTGCAATTGTGTAAACAGGAAAAAGGTATACAGGGAAATATCTATGGGGATAAGACCCATCCATGTAGTATACCAAAATAATAACTATGGTATTATTATTTCACAAGTATGCTGCACTTTGCCAACTTTTATTTTATCCAATGCATTAGTTTGGACACTTTTTGCTGTAGTGTAGTGGTTGGTATCAGCATTTACACATAGGTTAGTGTTATGTTCCTTTAAGTAGGTAGTTGGTGTTTTGTCATAGTGTAGTGGGTTCTTAACTCATTCTCCCCCAGTGTCCGTTTTGAGCAATGGATGGTTCCAATGCCACATGGCGTTATTGGTAAGAATGGGACTGGTTCCCCCCCCCAAAAAGTGTTTCTGTAGTGCAAGGGCTTCCAATAAAAAGGAAGGGTGACTCTGGTAGTCTTTTCTTTAGAGAAGCGATGGTATCAGGGGCGGCCTGTGTGGTCACATGGGCGGAGCAGCCTTTTGTATCTGGGTACAAGCAGACAGTGAGAATGGCTTTTTACATCCAGGCTCAAGCAGGCACTGGGAGAGTCACGGTACCTACCAGGATTGGATTATGACAGTAACAGCAACACTGAAGGCCTTCATGGGAGCTGGAGAGTTGAGGGTCTGCATACCTTGAGAGATTAGACAGATTTTTTTTTTTGGGTGGGTTTTTACTTTAGCCTTCTGCTAGTAGAGTTGGGTAGGTTAGGGTAGCTCCTACATGTATTAAGGAGCTTGTTAGACATGTTATTGGGGTGGTTTGTAGTGTGTTGGGTAGTAATTTTATTAAGGTGTTAACATATTAATATATTGTATGTATATAATGCACCCATTGGCATATTTTTTATATACATACATACATATACATATATATACACACACACACTAAAAAAAAAATATGATGAAGGGTTTTTCTTTGAAGAAAAAAAAAAAAGCCCAACCATGCATTATATTACTGCAAACTATCAAAAATGGTTAACAAAACTTAGCTGGGCCAGAACTCTTGGGTGAAACATCTCTTCACAGGAGAAATAAATTTGCCATTAGAATATTATGAAGAGCATGACGACACTATAGGGTTTAAACTAGAATGTTAAAATTTATCTCTGGGAACACCAGAGGGCTGAGATGCCATGTGTATTTCTCACAAACTCTTGTTGCTAGAATAGGATTCACACTTAAGCAGCAGTATTTGGTAAATGGTCAATGGCCTTTATCTGTAAATTATTTTCCATATATTTCTTAAACAGCTGGTGACACATTCAGGAGAATGTTAACAAAACCTAATATTTAGACCCAGTCCATCTTGTATTTCCCATTAGTGTTATATTCCTCCTCCCCATTATTACTAAGGCCATCTGTATGACAACAGGATCCTTGCTCATGAAGAGTTAGTCTATTCCTGTTGCCCTCTCCCTACCTGAAATCATACAATAATGCTTGTGATATCAGTTACTCCAACGGCAGCAGATGGCGATGTCACAGAGGATTATGACTTTAAGTAGGAAGTAAACTATAGCGGCAGATAGCAAGGCAAACTTCTATTTGTACTGTGCCCAATCCCAGAGGCTCTGGGCACCTTACAGAACAAGGGAATAAAAGAAGAGAATACAATAAAACAGATCAGCAATAACATAACAGTAAATAACCTCAAAATCATTCAGCAATAACTAATATAATACTGGTACTTTAGAGACTACTAGGACTCTAAAGAAACCAAGCAATGAAGATCATATATTCATGCAAATTTCCTTAGTAATAAATATTGGGAAGGAGAAATATATAAACTATAAATGGAATGCAGGCAGAATTGTACTTAAGTTTTCTTTGATGCATCAGCAGCTCTTTTAAAGAGCTTTTGTAACCAATTTAGTACTGATTGACTTGAGTCATTAAAAATGGCCACTTTTTAAAAATCTCAGTTGACATTGCCTTTGGAAGGTACAAACTGTACTAGTTTCATCCTGTGAATTTAATAGGATGTTCCTGCTGCTGGGTTTTGATAGTAAACAGTATTATCACCATACCAAGTGGAACATTAAGGATCAGTGCCCCATCAGTTTGAATGACCACGAAGAACTCTAAATAAGGAATTGGGATTACCTGCAGCTGACAGCAGTTCAGCGATACTGACGATTAAGTCAGCCCTATATGGATACATTGCCACCATTTAAGGACCTTGTGATGTCACCAACAATCAGGCTGTGTTCAACTAGTGTGGTTAGCCACAGCTCGAGATTCTAAACATGCTGGGAATGTAGCAGCACTATTTGGCAGCCCTTCATATCTTTGGACTGCTGTCCGCTATGGGTAAGGCCTTTTCATAGGTTTTCAAACGATGATTGTCTCTGTTCATAATGTTCCATGGTAAGGGAGCAACACAAATCATGTATCTCAGTTTTAGAAGAATAAAAAATGGGTATTTAGTGGCATAGTAGGGTCAAGTAGGGTCTTTAATGTTAATCCCCAATAGCTTTGCCACCATTCAATGGATTTGCACGAAATTTGCAAGGCCAAGGTCACTTGACTTGCCAAGATTCGTTCTGGTTGGATTTGTAGATTCTATGATTCAGATAGTTGAAAGAAGTCAGAACCCTCCCCCCCCCCATGCCCAACTAGTCACTGGTTTGGTGAGAAAAGAAAATTATTAATCTGTTCTAGAGTTACATAAGGATTTGAAAATGTCCATTATGAGCATGCTCAGTGTGGTCTTTTGGATACCAGTTTCATATTAAAAAAATCTTTTTAAAGGGGAAATCTTTTTTCCATAAAAATTTTCGTATGACCATCTTATCTTGTGCTAGTCCCCCTTTTTTTTGAGAAAAAAGTTTTGAAAAGCCATAGAAATGATATCCTGCACAGACACACATCTTGCTAATCAGAACCTCCTTAGGTGGATTTTTTTTGGGGAGAAAAGATAGCCCAGTGGATTTTTTTTTTTTTTTGGGAGGGGTGAGAACAATCACCCAGAAAAGTGTTAACACATTTAAAATCTTTTTGTTACCCTAAAATTTCTTTATATGGGCATACAAAACATTAGAATGAGGCCATATGGATATATATATATATATATATATATATATATATATATATATATATATATATATATATATATATATATATATATATATATATATATAAAAAAATAGTCCCTTCATACAAAAAATTTGGACTGTAACTCTGTTAGTCTTTGGAGTTAATGGACAATATCCCTCTCTTTAGAAAAAGTTTAACACAACTAGTACAATACACAGACAAAACATTTTACAAGGAACTACATAAATTGCTTTTCTGGAGAACAGGCCCTGCCCTTCCACATCCACATCCACATGTGGATAGAGGGCACTGGGACCAGAGGGGGCCTGTGCTTCCGTAATCACATGCAGGTCCCAAGGGTATGACTGTACCATTTCAAAAAGTAAGGAAATTCATTGTAAAACAAAAACATGCTTGTTAACACACCAGTTTAACAAACAAAGGGAAATGTGGGGTTAGGGTTTCCAACTGTAACCACCCAGTCCCTTGAGGTGACTAGAATCCAATCAGTGTTAGACATAGGAAGGTTTCTGGGCAGTGTGTAGGGAGTTTAAAACTTCTTACATGACATCATTGTTTACTCAGCTAGCCTGAGGATGAGGAGGAGACCATTGCTAGCAGGACCCCTGTGGGTCAAGTCTTTGAGAGAAGGGGAATGAAATTCAGTGTTTCCAAGGGGCAATCCCCGGAGGGACCAGGAGAGTGTTCAGCTGCCCAGTAAGAAGACAAGAGTGTTCTGTGTGTGAAGCTATGAAAAGCTACCAGAAAAGGGATGGGGGTGTTCTTCCAGCTCCCATGTCTGTAACAAAGGGACAAACAACCATGAGAACACAGACATGGTACTGTTTGAGGGAGTTTTCCCCGACTGTGCATGTGCCCAGAGATAAGGCTAGAATACACCATTCAGGGCCCCTGTATCACCACAAACATGCTGAAGTTAAAGTTGAGTCATTTAGCAATTTGTGGGAACTGAAGGCTCAGTTGTGTAACCCCAAAGGGATGGCAGAGGCTGGCTGGGTCGACCCTCATCTGAAATCCCAATCAGGGCCCACTGGTCACCAGAAGGACACAAGTTTACCCTGTGGATGTCAACCAAGCCCATCAGGTCAGGAGGATGTAATATTTTTAAAGTGTGTGACAACCCCCATTTTTGGGAAAAGAATGTCCTTGTAGATCTCTAGTACAGAGGGGTGGACTGGTCATAGTTTGTGTCTAGAGGAAAGTGTGAAGCCCAAGACGTTGCTCTGGAAAATAAAAAAGTGTGCACTATCCTGTAATGAACAGTTTCAAACCTGAGGACCACCCCATTTTGCTTTTTACCATCTGTGTGAATACAGCCATACTGTACAATCAGATCTGCAGTACTGGACATTCCATCTGTGCTTCCCAGTGTGAACTTGCTTATGGGCCCCCTCAGAAGTTATACCTAGCATAGCCCTAGCACCTCTTCCAGAACTGAGTAAATCTAAATGTCATTTTGCACCCAAACCACCTGACCTCAGACACAGAGCCAGGTATTTTCCCCAGTGCCAGGGGTGATGCCCATTTTATGCCAACTTGTGGTTTGTTGCCTTGTTTGGCTACAAGTTTGGGGGGGGGGGGCACCTGGTTTCAAGATGCCATTCTTAGCTGGGGTGGGTTGCACAACCCTAACACCCAACCCTGCAAGCAGCAGAAAGAAAAACACACTGTCCTAAATCTTGGCAAATCAGGCCTGGGGTCTTCTTAGGGGTTATCAACCCTAAAATGGTGCACCCCATTCTCAGTCTGGGCATCAAGAGTATTTGCCAGCTGGAATAGGGAAGCATTAGTGTTGATAACAGGAAGACCCCAAACCTGATCTGCCAAAACTCAGGACAGTCAAAACTACAGTTTCTCTTTGCTGCTCGTAGGGTGGGGGTGGGGTGTTAAGGTTGGAAACTCTACCACCACCTTTCCTTACTTCTGTTAGAGTTAAACAGACTGGTGCATTAGCAAAGCAATTTTTGCATAGAAACAATGTGTGGGGTGGGGGAGAAGAGAGGAGAATGAGGAGAACTGTAGTGGCCAACTAAATACCACTTCAGAACTGTTACGGATAGGAAGACATCTTCCTTGTTACAGAGGAGGGAGGAGGAGGAGGAGGAGGATCATCAGGCTAGGGTGCCTCGGGAGGTGTAATAGATTAAGGTATAAAAACACCAGAATCCTTATCTGCCCAAGCCCAGCTACAAGCAATTTCATAAGTTTTCCATAGGGAACCACAGGCTGCAAGCAGTTCCCAACTATAGGAAGGAGATAGAAGAAGCAAAAAAATAAAGGGGACAATAAGGGTACCAGGTCCTTCAAACTCTGAATGCTCATCAAAAGATCTTTCTAATGAGGTACTAAGAGTATGCAGTCCAGAGAAATTTCTAAATCATCCATACAATAAAATATTGTCTCACGCAGTTATTTATGGAATCCTAAGGCAAAGTTGGTATCTGAGGGAAAAGATGCATTTTAAAACACGGAACTAAGACTCCATTTCACATTCTTAAAAGGGGCAAGCACACTTGTGCCACTTCCTCGATTATTTCTGTACACTGTAGCTTGGGGCTGTTCTCTTCCCCCAGGGTGCATCTTGAAACTAGCAGATACCAGTGCAGTATGATGCTCCTGGCAATTATAGCCCCCCCCCCATGCTCAAAAGAGAGCGGTGGTGACAGACCCCTCCTGTACATTTGATCAGCAAGGGTCCTCACTTTGACATGGTTAAATGAGAAGGAATAGTTTGTGAGGGACCAGGCTGTCAATCAAGAAGGCCACAACCCATCAAAAGGTCCAGGGGTAAAGTTCAAGGGGGGCATGCAACCAAGGAATTGGCCCTCCGACCGTGACACAGAACCAGGCTGATGCAATGTGTGACGATGGATGAATCCTTAGTATCATGTTTTGGACCCAGATAGGTTTTTCTACAAAAAAGAATTTCCACAGTAACAGATGTCCTAGGCAGAGCTTTATGGGCGACGTCTGGTGTACACAAAAAGATGGAGTCACAGGAAGGAAGCTATATAATCAATATGGACAAGGAGTCCCTCATGATAGACGTCCATGGCTCTTAAAAGAGCAGTGTAATTAACCTGCAAGCCAGGATTTTCTATAGACCAGTTAATTCACAGTGGTGGTTTTAAGATATTAATAGTTACATTTTTACATTTGTTAATACATTGGGTGGTGCTGCATGCAGAAGTTCTGTGCCAACTGTAAAATGGTCCCCACCCCACATACAAGTTGTACACCAAAAGTTTACTAAAGACAGGCACCCTTACTTTTCCCTGCAAATTGTTCAGTCCATGTTAAGGAGCTACCCACAGAGGTGGTGTACACCAATGTGGCCCTACAATCCCCTTTGACCTTAATTTAGTATGTTCATTATACAGGAATGTCCAAAACCTGACAAGATAGGCATGTATAAGAAAAGCAAACCTGACAAGATAGGCACATAAGGAAAGCAAACCAGACCAATTTTGCAGTATTTTTGTTTTAAGTTTTGAGAAGTCCGGTACATTCGATATCAGAGCAACAGTCAGGTAGCAACATTAAGGCAATGCACTGTTGTTGCAAATTGCAACTCCTTTATATGGAGTTATCAGTTTGGAATGCAATGGGATGAGACAAATGCTTCAATGCAATGTTTTGAACCCCGCAAAATACTGCAAGAACGGGCGACTGACAGGGTAGATCTGTCCACTTGTGCTAGCTTCCAAAACTGCTAGCCTACATAGATATTTTTCCAGTTCACGTGGATAATGTGTGGAAATTCAGCGGACCAAGAAAAATGAAATCATGTAGCAACTGATGAGGATAAGGCTGCAGTCATTTTAAAAGCATTTACGGTGGACAATGGATGGGCCAGACTCATCATATTCCTGCTTGCTGATCCACATCTGCTGGAAGGTAGATAGAGATGCCAGGATGGAACCACCAATCCAGACTGAGTATTTACGTTCAGGTGGGGCAATGATCTATGAGAGAACACACAAAATACAGGTTACATGGCAACATCAGTTCAACTGAGTAGAGCAGATGCTCAATGTCAGCAAATCCCAAAAGGAGTCCCTCAAAATTGTGAGGACAAAACTAGTTCTAGCAGAGGCTCAAATAAAGTTCACAGTACTGAACTAAAGTGTTTTATGCATACTGTGTATATTCTGTAGAACCTGCATGTATCTGTTTACATTCAGTTATTACTCCTCATCAAGCTCTCGCATAATCACAATACATCCTCCTTCTGTGGTTAAAAGAAAATGGTGATCAGACCACACCCACATCCCTCAACGGACAGAAGAGCTACCACGAGTGCCAGGGAACAGGTCCTCCTGGAGGCCATCCAGGACGGCTCCCTGACGTAGAGGGTAATGGAGTCAGCCAGGGAGGGCAAATGTATTGGACTTTGTGTTGATGGAAAGGGAGCATGTCCAGGACATAGGGGTGGAAGACCCCCTAGCAGAAGGGACCACCACACAGTGTGGTTCTTCCTCAATCTAGGTAAGGAGGCAGCCAGAACCAAGACAAAGGTAGTGAACGTCAAGAGAGCAGACTTTGGCAGGATGGGAGGCATACCAGATGGTCACCTCACCAACATTCACCCAGCCATGGATGCTAACCAGAAATGGGCCATCATCCAGCTGGGTCTGGCAGAGGTCACTAACTCAAGTACAAAGATTCAAAGTAAGAAGGCCCAGTCCAAAAAACTGAGCTGGCTGAGCAGTGAGGTAGTAGAGAGGGTAAGAAATGGGGAAGGAAGGAAAAAAAAAAAAAAAAAGGGGGAGGGCGAGAGAGAGGTAGGAAATCCAGAGAGGTGAGTAGAGTAGTCAAGGCAGGGGCAGCCAAGGCTGGCACAGGGGAAAAGGATTTCTTCAGGTACATAAGGGAGAAGAGAAGCTGTAAAGATCAGATTGTCAGGATTAAGAAAGATGGAAGGTGGGCAGAAAAAGAGGGGGAGCAGGTAGAAGCACTCAATGAATACTTCTGTTCAGCGTTTACCAGGGAGAGGGATGGGAATGGGGTAACAGTTCAGGAGATCCCAGTGAACAGGGTGTTGGAGGACCTTAGATCCTTGCAGGGTGGATGAGGTGCCAGGGCTGGACAGCATGCATCCAGGGGTCCTGAAAGAGTTGGTGGAGGTCCTGGTAGATTTGTTCAATGCCTCCCTGGGGACTGGGTGCATGCCCCAGGACTGGAGGATGGGACTGTGGGCCCCAAGGAGCAATTTGGTCAGCCTTACATCCATTGTGGGGAAGCTAATGGAGACCATCTTGGTGATCTTTCTGGAGGAGAATGGTCTCCAGGAGGATAGGCAACATGGGTATCTAAGGCAGATCCTGCCAGACAAACCCTGTTTACACTGTGACAAGGGCACTCTATAGGGGCCAAGCGGTGGATGTCCTGTATCTAGACTTCAGCACGGCCTCCGATTTGGTGCCACATGGAAGGCTGACTAGTAAGCAGAGAAACTTGGGAGCAGGGGAAAAACTGGCTGAATGGGTCAGGAGCATACTGCAGGACAGACAGCAGAGGGTAGTTGAAGGGGGAGAACTCTTGACTCCCAGAGCTGTAACCAGTGGGGTCCCACAAGGCTTGGTACTACGACTGGTGCTATTTAACATCTTCATTGCAGACATATCAGATGGGATTAGGAGTTAAGATCAGCCTTTTTGAAGACAAAGATTGGGGCAGAGATGGATTGTGTGGATGGAGGGCAGCTACTCCAAGAGAATTTGTCAAGACTTGAGCACTGGTCAGACATGGCAGCTGGGGTTCAATGCTAAGGGAGCCAGGAACCCTAGCAATTGCTACTAGCTGGGGGGAGTGCAGTTATCCACTTCATTAAAGAAGGATCTGGGGGTACTAGTCACAGGGAACATGAATCAGTAAAGTGTAGGAAGGCGGTGGACAAGGCTAATAAGATGCTGGGGTGTATTGCCAGGGGAATCACCTCTAGGAGACAGAAGTCATTCTGCTGCTGTACAGGTCACTGGTGATACCTCACTTGGAGTGCTGTGTGCAGTTCTGGTGCTCCTATTCGCAGGAAACAGTCATATGAATCCTCCAACCCCCCCAAAACTCTACTCCCCAACTAAGCTTTTTGCACAGCAAAAAAGAAAAATTTCTCTCCAGTTTTATCTAAATAGAGTCTGCAATCCACAAACATGGCGGACACTGCATGGTTCCATTTAATCGGACATTGCAGGGCTGCACTGCTCAGCCCATTAAATGTATTGGATTGAGTGGCACTGCAATGTCAGAAGAAATGGAACCACTCAGCGTCCGCCATGTTTGGGGATCATGGACTTGGTAAACTGGATACATTTTGTTGTTGTGCAAAAAAAGCTTATTTGGGGAAAGTACAGCTTTCAGGGTGGTAGGGTTCAAAGGACCGTCCCCTGAAGGACAGCGAACTACTGGAGGGGTCCTGTGCAGAGGCGACCAAGATGATCCTTGGCCTGGGGACAAACCATATGAGGAAAGATTGGGAAAGCTCAACATGTATTCCCTGGAGGATAGAAGGGAGAAAGGTGAGAAGATTAAGACCTTAAACTACTTAAAGGGCATGAATAGGGTTAGTACTGAACGCATGTTTAGACTGGGGGAGAAAACAGACACAAGGGGACACAGTCTGAAACTGTAGGGTGGAAGATTCAGGAGGGAAATAAGGCACTACTTCACAGAAAGGGAGGCAGCAAGGTGGAACACACTGCCAGAGGTGATATCATTGAAATCTGTTGGCAGTTTTTAAGAGGGAGTGGGACAGGGTCAAAAGTAAGGTCAAAACTGGGGAAAGCTGGGGAGTGGAGTTGGCAGACAGATGGATGGGCAGCTGCAGTAGATTAAACTGGGAGCTGTGCACTCAAGCGGAATTTGACAGACTGTATGGCCTGTATCTACTGGCATTTTTCTATGTTCGTATCTAGCACCCCCTACCCACATCGCATCGAGTGGCACCTCCCAGTACACTGGATCAGACCCGGTTAGGGAAGGTATGTGTGTCCCTTTGGGCCAAGGAGGCGGCTGGGATAAATACCTGGAGAAAGCAGGCGACTAGACAGGTCAGATGGGGCAGGGACTGGTTAGCAGTACAAGTGGATAAACAGTGGAGAAAATGTGTGCTCCCAGTTTACAAAAACTGGGCTCAAATCCGGCATTTACAAGCCTGAAGGTGGAAGCTGGGGATGATAGGGATGTATTTAATACTGGGAAATCTCCACTGGCATGCATTTTATTTAGGCAGCCTTTCCCAGAGGGTCAGGGTGTTGTACAAATAAAACCAAAGGATAAATACAACCTACAATTCTGTGACTGAAAAAGAAAATACAAGGGGTGCTGTTTTATGAGGGAGTACCAAGTCAGCCTTGCAGGGTTACCATTCTTGTGCAGCACGACCTTAAGAGTGGCTGGCAGCAGGTAGGTCCAAAGATCAACCCCCCAAATGGGGTAGTGGGTTCACCTACAAATTAATATGTGGAATACCTAAACTCCTTCTCTGCAACTGGCAGCACCTCCCTGGGCATAGTTCCTTTACCACCCCCATCCCACCCAATGATGGCCTGACCTTTATTTTTATTTTAAAGTTTGACAGTGCTTCAACTTAGAAGGCCATGATCCCCGACAACCAGTAACACTACAATTCAGCCCTTCCCTTTCCAAAATTCTTCCGATATACTGCAAGCCCCAGACAGAGTGATTAGTAACACTGTGTACTGCTCATGCTGCATTTTAAAGACACAGTCCTCCCTACTAATAAATTTATCATGATTGCAAATACTGACATGGCCCAACCCTACCCCTTATGAAAGTGGTAGGGCCATGGCCATTGTGGTCACCCCCGCTCGACACCTATGCAGCAGCACTTCAATGTGTGCCCATGTGCTGGGTACTCTCAAACACTACATGGCAGCAGCAGTAGTAGCTGCTTCTTTGCCCTGAACATCATTAAGGTAAGCCCAGTTCTTTGAAGCAGGACCTCACTGTAAAAGACTACTACAACTAACATACAGGGTAAAGTTCATGCATAACCCTGTGGGGCAATGACCTTGATTTTCATTGTGCTCGGTGCTAGAGCTGTTATTTCTTTCTGCATTCGGTCAGCGATGCCAGGGAACATGGTGGTACCACCAGACAATACTACGTTGGCATACAGGTCCTTACGGATATCAACATCACACTTCATGATGGAGTTGTATGTGGTCTCGTGAATACCAGCAGATTCCATACCTTTGGAAAACAGCAGCATATTAGAATCACTGACAAATCTACAGCACTAAGATGATGGGGGGGGGAAGAAGAGAGAATACCCAACAGCCCCCCCCCCAAAAAAAAAAATTTATGTGGGGGGAATTGGTCAGCAAAATAGGCTTGACTCCAGTACCCCTTTGTTCTTTGTAATTTCTCCCTCCTCTGGGTCCTGTGTTTATTGGAGTTTGGTGACACACAGACCAATGTCCCTTTCAGGTGCCCCCGTTTAACCAGGTGACACAAACTAAGCTGAAAGCTTGTTTACAGAGTGTAACCTGGGAGCACTAGGAAGTTAAGTGACTTGCTCAGAGTCACACAGTATGCAAGTGGGGGCTGTGGGATTCAAACCCAGGTTTCCAGATTTGCAGCTCAGAGCCTTAAACCATTGCGCTATACTGCCTCCCCAGGTGTGATGGAGAATTACAGATAACAGATACAGTTTATGGTAGGTGCAGATTATGCAGACAAAACATGCCACATTAAGTGTAGTGTTACATTGTCATGGAACTAGAGAAGAAATAGTACTATGTTACAGTAGCAATCTGCAAGGACAACCACCACCTGCTGTCATGGATGAGAGTCCCAAGAGTGCTCTGGAAGGTAGTGAGGGAGAACCAGTTCTGGATAAAAATAGGTCATTTATACTGTCTGTGCTGTCTACATTCAACACCTCTGTGTTCCCAAAAGTCAGCACCTGCAAAATTTTAGGAACTGTTAGAGAATTGGGGGGACAAAGGATGAGAAGACAGAAAAATGGTCCTTATCCAACAGCAAAGGGATTCTATGCATACATGCTTTAGAGGAAACCAAGAGAAACGGAAGTACCAGCAGATTTACCCAGGAAAGATGGCTGGAACATTGCCTCTGGACACCTGAATCGCTCATTACCAATGGTAATCACCTGCCCATCAGGTAGTTCATAGCTCTTCTCCAGGGAGGATGAAGAGGAAGCAGTGGCCATCTCCTGCTCAAAGTCCAGGGCAACATAGCACAGCTTCTCTTTGATGTCACGCACAATTTCTCTTTCTGCTGTTGTAGTGAAGCTGTAGCCTCTTTCTGTCAGGATCTTCATGAGGTAGTCTGTCAGGTCACGACCAGCCAAGTCCAGACGCAGGATGGCATGAGGTAGGGCATAACCCTCATAGATGGGCACAGTGTGAGAGACACCATCACCAGAGTCCATAACAATACCAGTGGTTCGACCAGAGGCGTAAAGGGACAACACAGCCTGAATAGCAACATACATGGCTGGGGTGTTGAAGGTCTCAAACATGATCTAGATGGAAGAGAAAGAAGTTTTTTTACTGCAATATACAGGTCTTGTCTCAACCCATGCAGTAGGACATAACATGCAAGACAACAGTGTGGAGGAAATCAAGAACGCAGATATAAACAGCACAGCAGAAGGGGAGAAGGAAAAAAAAAAAAAAAAAGCGTGATTAGTGTCATAACTGGATACATTTATACCTGTGTCATCTTTTCTCTATTGGCTTTAGGGTTCAGGGGGGCCTCTGTAAGCAGGACAGGGTGCTCCTCTGGGGCAACACGGAGCTCATTGTAGAAGGTATGGTGCCAGATTTTTTCCATGTCATCCCAGTTGGTGACAATACCATGTTCAATTGGATATTTCAGGGTTAGGATACCCCTCTTGCTCTGTGCTTCATCACCTACATAGCTGTCTTTCTGTCCCATTCCAACCATGACACCCTGATAAAGAAAAATGGTTATATTACTGTACTGAAAATTGCACAGTGCAGAGATCAATCTTAAAGTTGCAATGTTGTGCATTTCTTTATGCTCCTCTCCGGTTGGCCCACATTCAGGCAGGCACCTCAGCCCAGTCTCCCAGATGCCCGGCACACAAAACAACAACAAAAAAAAAAAAAAACCCAGTCCCAATGTATTTGCATTTTCTTTCATTTCTGAAATGAGATGCCCCATTGCAATGGCCACTATGAGGAGAACAAAAAAAAAAAAAAAAATCTGGGAGTGGTGCAGTACTATTTATCAGATGCATGTGCTAGCACCAATATACTACAGCCACGATATAAATCCAGTTAAGGATCTCAATTGAATCCCCCCCAAGATACTACAAGTGAAGGGCATCCTAGTGCCCACTGCACCAGCCATACCTGTCAGCAGACTGTTTTGTAGAATTATGCAGACATCTCATTTCTGGCAGTAGTACAGTTGCTTCAAAACAGTGGCAGGTATAACCAAGTTAAAGGACTACTAGTGTCAGAATTTCTAAAAACATTTGTGCAGAGTGTCTTGATTTGTGTGTGTAATCCTTGTGTGTCCTTCTGTCTTAGTTTTCCTAAATTAGCCTGCAAGTTTTGCGGTAGTTTTTACTGCCCCGGGGATCTCCACTTTAGCATGGTTTATTGCTCTTATTGTTCCTACAATGCCTCCTGTCCCATGTGACAGTGATGTGTACAGGACCATGGATTCAGCAAGTATTGGTTTACAGTCAGTTTTAGAACAGCAGAACTGTGATAGTGAGCAACTTTCCTTATCCAGTGAGCACCAATGGCTACATTTACAGTTTAGCAAATGCTTGAGGGCTAATGGAGTGGGTTATTCTGTAAGAAAACAGCCAAGCCTTGTTGCAGCACTGATTATCTGGGGCGATTTGTGTGCATTTTATAGCTGTGTGTACTTTAATAAAATGAAGTTCTACAAGGAAAAGCAAAACACACATTTACTCTTGCTGGCTAGCCTGGACAAAAAAAAAAAAATAATACTAAAGAGCTATTTAGTAGACACCCAAACATCAGGGTCCTAATACTTGCTGCATCAGTGGTCCCACAATAAGACAGAAGGCACTGTAGCAAAATGAAAAGCAATAAGTCATGTCAAGATGGAGATCCCAGGGATCTAAGAGGCCATGAAACTACCATAATTAGAAAGTTAACAGGAAAAAAAAAACAATACAACCACCCACAACCCCCAACACCAATAGCACACAAAGGGCAGGACACCCCAAGACCACCCACACCCACCACTCTGCACTACATATGCTTTTTCAGATTTAAAGGAGTACTATAGTCAACCTGAAGCCCTTCCCCTCTAGGTCACTGGTTCAAATTCAGCAGAGGTTGGCAGCCTCAAAAAGCCACTGGCAGAGAGTGGTTTAGTGCCCCATGTGAAATGAGTTGGTGGTCTCAGTCCAGCTCCCAGTGGACATCCCACAACTTAGGCCCATGAGGTCAAGGACTGAACGGGCATGGAATCTGAGCTACCCTCTCACCTATGTGTGGCCCCTACATGACCGGGGTGAGGCACACTGGTTGAACAGTGTGGAAGCTTGCACTGTGCTGTATCCATGAAGTGGATACAAAGGGCTTCAGTTTTCAGTGCTGTCAATGCAGCACCTTCCGCAAACATTGATTCACAAACAATCATTGAAAGGTAAACAAAATTCAAACAGGGCACTCACCAGCCCATATAAAAGTGACTCCCAATGTGTAAAGAGACTACATTTTTATTTTCGAAGACCCAAAAACCTGGGGTAAATGCTCAATGCATTCTGGATCCTCATAGATCTTTTACCAAAAAGTAATTAAAACCCTATCAATTCAAGTTACATATTCCCCCACCATACACACATCACTAGGATGTTTTTTCATTGGTGCACATACAACTTATTCAAATCCCTTCTCACATACAAGGGTTTATTTGCCCAATACCCTCTAAACACACAACCACATCACCTTTAAAAGGAAGCAAATAAAGGGATAAACAGGGAATAAGTGAAACCAAATCATAAAGATAGAATAAAGGGAAGTGGGAGGAAGGAAGTTTAGGAAATTCATTTGTGTGTGGGGGGGGGGGGAAAGACATTTTCATCACCACATTCATGAATACCACACTAGACTTCAAATATCACATCATCTCGAATCCGAAAGGTTTTAAATTAAATCCAGAATTTAATCTAGGTTTCATATTCACCCTTTAATATTCCAAAACATCTCTAATATTAGATTATCAAAAATTGCCACCTCTAGGATTTCTGGTAACTTCACCTATGATACAAAACTTAATATGTTCTCCCCTGGCTATGCTACCAATATGTGTGGCTGTTGCATACTGGAAGTCCCCTCGTTCTATTGCCCGCATATGTTCTCCCAAGTGTTGTTTAAAAGGTCTCCGTTTTTCCTACATAGAAGGCTAAACAACTACATTCCGCCAAGTAGATAACCCCTGCCGTATCACAGGTAGCACATTGCCTCACTTCAAACTCCTTATTGAAATTTACACTTGTAAACATTTTACAATCCTTGACAGATTCACACTACACACACTTCTTGCATACAAGACTTCCCTTTATTTGGTTAAGCCAGGTAATGCCTTTGTGAGTGGGCTTGGGTCTTTAATAGAGCCCTTATCACGATATGTTGATTCACATTTAAAAATGTTTGTGCAGACTATCCTCATATCAAGGACAGCAAACATCTTTTAACTATCTGTGATACTCTAGATACAGAAAATTATGTTCTTCTGGCTGATTTGGACATAAACGCATTATACACGAATGTGCCCGATTAATGTCCCAGCAGATTTCATTCTAAAATTATTGGAATATGTTCTAAAAACCTAATGTTTTCATGTTTAACAGATTTTTATTTACAGGTGAAGGGAACTGCAATGGGGGCCACGTGTGCCCAGTCTGTAGCTAATTTGTATATAGGGAAATGGGAAGAGGCTTGTGTGTATGGGGTAAATAATCCCTTTAGAGAGAAATTTCAGTTTTGGAGCAGATATTGATGATGTGTTGCTCATATGGAAAATGACTAGTGATGAGCTACATGCATTTGTGCAAATTTTTTTTTTTTTTTTTTTTTTTTTTTAATATTCCCCCCCCTCCATAGCACAAACAGATTCATGTATGATAGTGATGTCACACAAGTGAATGTCCTTGATGTAATTTTGAAGAATTAGGATCATTTAGATACCATGCTGTACAGGAAGGCAGTGGATGGCAACGGACTATTAATATCTGCCAGCTGCCACCCTCCACATGTGAGAAAATATTTCAAAAGGTCAGTTTCTTAGGGCTCGGAGGAACTGCAGCAGAGAGGAGGGATTCCAGAATGAAGCTAGATGCCCAACGCAAAGAGTACAAGATCGGGGGATATAGCCAGAACATCCAGCAAGCGAAGCAATAGCATACAATACAGATAGAGGTGCAGTATTACAAGAGAGGGAAGGACAGAAACAAAAGTACAGATCAGTTTAATGTAGTCACATTTTTCAGTACAGGCCAATGAAGTTAGAGACATTATACAAGAGCATTGGAAAGTTCTAGCGGGTGACCCTGGATTGGAAGAGGTGGCTAGTAGCAGACCTAGGATGGCTTATAGGAAAACCTTAACATTAATAGATTGGGTTCGGAGAAATGGCTATGAACCAAAGGTATTACCTGGCTTAACCAAATAAAAGGGACATTTTAGATGCAAGAAATGCAAGTACTGTGAATCTGTCAAGGATTGTAAAATTTTTACAAGTGTGAATCTCAATAAGGAGTTTGAAGTGAGGCAGTGTGTTACCTGCGATACGGCAGGGGTCATCTACTTATGGAATAGTTGTTCAGCCGCTCCTGTAGGAAAATGACTTTGGTACTCCTCTTGCCATCGGCACTCCCACTCTTCGGGAGTTGCTTATGCCTTGCAAGTCCCCACTCTCCTACCTGAGCTTCCGAGAGGTCTCATCCCCCACAGAGCCTTGGTTTACCCCCCCCTCCAGGCGGGGTTGAGGTGGGGCCCGGCCCCCGACACTCTGTCTTCTTCCTGTCTCGTCGGGATGCTGGTTTGGCAGCAGGTAGGAGGCAATGGGGTTTGGAGCTAGCGCCCCATCTACCGGAGATGCCATGGCCATTTCTGCTGTTTTCTTGGGGTGCTGTGTGCCCAGATGTCAGGGCGCTAAGCACAGACGTCCAGCATGCCACCTTTCTCGTTGGCTTGGGCTTGTACCTCCGGTCTCCAGAGGTCAGACATGCACCGAGCCCCAGTTCCCCCTCCCCTTGGAGAAAGCGAGCTGTCCTTGGGATGCTCAGACCTCCTCCCCCTGGCCAGCCCTCCAGCTCCCGGGCTCTTTCTCAAACCTGGGTCGCTGGCATCGCAAGCAGAAATCCAACCGCTGCACTGGCGGACCAGCCATAGAGACCTTTTAAACACCTGGGAGAACATATGCAGGCAATAGAACGAGAGGACCTCCAGTATGCAACAGCCATGCATATTAGTATATGCCATGGGAGAACATGTTTTTAAGTTTTGTATCATAGATAATTAACAGAAATCCTAGAGCTGGCAATTTTGACAATCTAATGTTAAAAAGAGAAACATTATTAAATTGAGAGTGAATATGAAACCTGGATTAAATTCTGGATTTAATTTAAAACCTTATTTAGGTTAGAAATGTAATATTTGAAGTCTGATGTGGTATTCATGAATGTGATGGGTTTTGCTTTCCCCCTCCCTTTTCCAATGAATTTCCTAAACTCCCCCTTTCCCTTTATACCATCTTTATGATTTGGTTTCACTTATTCCCAGTTTATCCCTTTTAAAGATTTTAATAAAAAAAAAAAAAAAACACTCTAGGATTACAAATACCTTTGAGCAAGAACTGCTCATTTACAAAGGTTCCACATCAGAGGACGGAGGGTAACATACATAGACAATGATTACAGTCTTGGCACATATTACAGTTACAGTCAAGTGTAGGGAGAATGCAGAGGGCAGCTTAAATGAGGTCTCAGAGTAAAAGAAAACTATTCAGGAAGGACAGTAATGTGAACAGGGTAGGAGGGGAATGGATAAGGTTGTCACGGTATGAAATTTTGACGGTATGATAACCAGTGTGCACAATACCGTGGTATAATGCATTCCAATGGGAAAACCTACAATATTCAAAAGTCATGCAAATTTTCTCTTCTCCACATGTAAAAGCAGTTAAAATACTAGTAAATGACACATTATGAATTTAATGAAAATATAAAGATGAGACAAATATGTGCGAGAGAAATATATTTCTTGACCAAGTCAGATTCCTTCTGACCTGATGATTAATATGGAGCTTCGAGCACTACAAGTAGATAAATAACTATATCTAAAAAAAATGTCATTTCATTGCAGTCTGAAACGCGAGTGACACTGTTGTAAGTAAAGTGTTTTCTTGTACTCTTAGCTTACAGCACAAAATGCTACCAATACCAGAAGTACTATACAAAAATAGTACAGTGAGTACAAGTTGCAAGTTGTTAGATTTACATTTTTGTTATGTTAAATTGTCAATAACGTAAAGATGAGTTGAGGAATGCGAAAGGAATATCCAGTCACTCCACTCCTGGTGGTGGTGGTGCAGACAGAGTTGCACTTTACTGAAGCAGTGCTACTAGCTTTAGAAGCAAGCACAGCAAGAGCACTGCTTAGAATCAGACCAGTTCTGACTGGGGAGAAAAAGAAAACACACAGGGCTCACTGTCTGGCTATGACTAGGCCGAGTGTCCCTCCTCCATCCTCACCTCACGGCCTGGGACTCCCTCCAAGAGCCAGTCCCCTCAAGTTAATTTAGTAAGAATAGTAGCAGGTATTGCAAATAAATTTGGAGAGAGATTTGTGCTCTTCGTGTTTACGTTCTCAATGTAGTACCCTACCACCACAACCACAACACAACTCCTGCCTCCACTTTGTGTCCAAGACTCCAAGTCTAAACCAACAACCAGAGCTGAGCCTAGCCAACTGTGAGAAATGGTGGCATTTAAAGGAATTCGCCTATATATCCTAAATGCCATGGTGGCTGCCTGGCTGCCCCCCCCCCCCTTAATATAATAGGTATTTAGCTACAGTAGCCTCCAGCTGAGGCAGTGAGCCTATGTGAGTTACTTGCTTGACTTTCCTAGGTTGAGTCAGTCAGTCATGCTATACTGTGAATCAAGTCCAGTTGTGCGACTGTGACACGAGTCAAGTCCGACAGTAAAGGGATCCGCCTATAAATCCTCAATGCCGTGGCAATTGCAGGCGCTCACTTGCTGCTTTTCTCTTTTTTTTTTTTTTTTTATGGTAGGTAATAGCTATTTAACTACAGTAGCCTCCAGCTGAGGCAGTGAGCCAATGTGAGTTGCTTGCTTGACTTGCTTTGGTTGAATGAGTCCTGCTATTGTGAGTGGAGTTGTGTGACTGTAACATGAGTGCAGTCTGGCATTAAAGGAATGTGCTTATAGATCCTTGATGCCGTGGCAGTGGCAGGCACTCATCTCTTTGTTGATTTTTAAGCTACTAGCTATTTAAGTAATTAAGAAATGTATGAATTTAAATTAATTTTTCCATTGGGTTTTGTTTTATGTAGGCCCCCCCCAACCAAGTGACTCAAGTCATCTTGTCGCCACCTCGGACTCGTGAGTCAAGTCTCGTGATATGAGTGACTCAAGAGCAGTGGAGTTCTGCATAGCATTAAAGGAATTAGCCTATATATCCTCAGCGCCATGGTTGGTGGCTGCTGAGTCAAGTGACTATAACTTAAGCTAGCAGCTAGGCTAAGGGTAATTACGCAATTAAAGTAATCTCTTATTGGTTTTGTGTTAGGTAACCCCCAGCCAGTGTCAACCAATAGCTCAGCTGAGCTAGCAACTAAAGTTTCGTGACAGATGACGTGAGTCAGAGAGGACTCATCAGGAATAGGACTCACTCCGTCCTAGGGACCACTCTAGTGGGGGGCATCAGGCGATCAGAGGGAGACATGAAGTGGTCCACAGCGAAACTGGACTGGAGGGACTCTGGGTGCATCAAACAGACAGATGAGACAATACAGCAACTTCACTAATGTGCTAGCTCTGCTGAATAGCCAATGCCAAGTATAAAATATCACAAATCACATTAGGAGGACAGGGAGGGAGGGAGGACTCGGATTCGAAGTCAGGAAGCAACAGCAGCAGATGTCAGGGAGATAATTTGGATTAGCGAGCAAAGTGCACTCCGGATATGGCACGTGTTGGCGGGTGTCAAATTCGTTATCCACACTGCAGGTGTGCTGGGCAGCAATGGACAAAGGAAGGGGCAGGGAACAAAAACTGAAGAAACAGACTACTACTGCCAATTCTTATCACTGAAACTTAAAAAAAAAAAAAAAAGTGTAAGTTTAATGCAAAACTGCAATTTGCAAATGCAAATGGCACTGGCATCATGGCAATGTGTCATTTAATAAAAAAAAAAAAAAAATATATATAATTGAACCTGAAAAGTTCTGTGTGTATCTCATCCTGTGTCTCACTAACTGGCAGTTTTGTGCCTCTGACAGCCTGACAGGACTGTCTACTCTCTATAGTAGAGACTTACAATGAATGAATGAATGAATGAATGAATGAATGAATGAACGAACGAACATGAACACGCATGACCACTCAAGACGGAGCACCAGCAGCACAACAGTTAAGTCACGTGAATGAATGATCACTGCAGCCTCATCTGTTACTCACTAGCCCCGACGAGGTGGCTGACCAGTCTGCAGTCCGAGTCTGTACACACAGTGACAGTTTGTTCTGCTACCCATAAAGATAAAACTTAACATGATGATCATTACATGACATATGACATGTTACAGTGTTACTGTTAATGTAACATAACAGATTGATGCTGGGCCTGGTTACTGCTGCTGATCCTTCCCTCACCCCCATTCCATGCCCATTGCTCAACCCCAATCAACAAATGGATTTAGGACAGCTAGTCGACACCTGCATGTCCCCCTTGCCCCCTGCTACTTAAATAACCAACTCTGGGTTTGAGTGGTTTTGGGGAGGGGGCGCAGTACCCCTGAATGCAGTGGTGGGGTCCCGCGCAGACACTACAGCAACCTGGTGCTGCTGTCGGGCACTGTGAAATTGTCCCGAGGGGGATGTAACCCACAAGAAACACGTTTTGTTCAACGTTTGTGGAGGAATGTCACTCATTTTGAAACTAGTACATAATTTTCTGCTTCTGTTCCAAAAGAACAGCAGAGGAAGGACAATAATGATGCACACTGTGCATTTACAGTGTGGTGTTTTGTGCTGCTCATGTGTACTGCGCAGTTAGTGTGCATTCTGTGAGTGATGCAGTCTACTCACACAACACACTGACTTGTGTGCTGTTGCGCGCAGTCTGCTCTCACCATTCACCATTAAGAAAGCAGTTACTACTTGTATATCACTGGTGGCTTAATACTCACTTCGCCTCTGTGTGCCTTGTGTGGCATGCTGCGAGATACACAAATTAAAGGGGAAACAAAAACAAACGCAAACATTGAAAGATCTCAATACTGCGGTATACTGTGAATCACGGTTATCGTGGCATCAGAAATTGTCTACGGTATCAATACCGTGACTTCTGAAACCGCGGTATACCATGACACCGTCATACCATGACAACCCTAGGAACCGAAGAGGTGCAAAGGCTGAGGGGCCTCTGTCGGAGTGATGGGTGGGTAGAAGTGGTGTAGGCAGAGTTAGAGATGAAGGGGCAGATGTCTGAAAAGTGCAGTAGTGGAGGAGGGGTGTGAAAGATGGGGAAGGGCAGGAGTGGTGTAGTGGGGGGGGGGCGTGAAAGGTGGAGTGGGAGAAAGAGGGCCTGGATGGGGCAGGAACAGCAAGTGCCATGGTGCAGGTGGTTAGCCGTTAATGGTTACAGGTCGCAGGTCAGAAACGGCCAGTTGGACGGAGAGCCAGTCCCATTAGGAGAAGCAGTCACATTGCGTGGTTGAGGTGAGGTAGAGTCGGAGATTCCTTTTGAAGGGTCCAAACAAAGCAGAAGAAAGTGCTCCTTTGTTGAGGGTGCTGTACCACTGAGGAGCCCTGTGCATAAATGCCTGCTGGCCCATTGTTGTCCTGCACCTGGGAACTTGGAAGGTCTTTTCAACACCGGGGGGGCATGAGCCAGAGGAGTACCCTTTTAGTTAAGGGGCAGGTCTGGTATTGTATTAGACTGCAGAGGAAGCCAGCCAGTCTGGGCATACAGGTCACATGTGTGTTAGGTGGGCAGTACCCGCTAGAAGCCTGCAGGCTTTGTTTAGTGACACTGAGATCCTGCCTAGGGCAATTCTAGAGGCAGACCCATAGATGGCAAGACCACAGTCAATGACAGAAGTGACAGGGCTGTAGATAGCCAATCTAAGGGCATCTGTAGTCATACAGTGCTTGTGGAGCACACCAATTCGTTAGTTGGCGGCCTTTGCTACACTGTCAGTGTGCTGAGCACAGGAGAGGGTACTGTCCAAAGTGATACCAAGGTACTTTAACTCGGGGACTTGTTCAAGTGAAGTCCCGAGTGGTTCTTGATGGAAAGGGGCAGCGATCTGAACTTGCTCCGTGCATGACAGAATGTCATGACTTTAGTTTTGCTGTTGTTCAGGATAGTTTGTGTGCTCAATCTCCAACATGCTTAAAGTCTAGCTGCAGCTGGTATTCCAGGAGTTTGGCATCATGGTGGCTTGTGAACAGGACTGCATCATCCGCACAGAGTAGTATTTTTTGGTGGCAGATGCTAGGGAGGCTGTTCAGAAAAAGGGAAAAGAGTAGGGGACCAGTATTGACCCCTGCGGGACTCCAGAGAGGACTGGTTTTTCATCTGAGGGGACACCGGCAATCCTAATGCGTTGGACCCTGACCCCGAGGTAGCAAGCGAACCACTGCAGTACGTCATTGGAGAGCCCAATATTAGACAGTTGTCCGAGTAGGAGTGTAGGATTTACAATGTCAAATGCCTTTGTTAAGTCAATAAAGGCTGCCCCCACACAGTTCACTTGGTCAAGCGTGGCATGGAATGAATTAAACTTGTAAATTCCAACAGCGCCGTGGTGGTACAATGCCCTTTTCTTAAACCAAGCTGCTCTGGGCACTGAACTTCATACTTATCTAGGAATTAGATTACATTTTGTCGTTTAAAAATTTTTTTACTATTAGACAGAATACACACACACACACACACACACACACACACACACACACACACACACACACACACACACACACACACACACACTCTTCTGACTCATACCGCAACATTTGGTAGGGCCAGAGAGTGAAATTAACATAGATAATCATCCAGTTAGCTGTGTACATCAGGAGAATGACATAGAAGGATATCCATACTACAGACCTTGAAACCAGAGGTTGACAAAGTGAGTGTAGGATCACTAAGCCCAAAGGGGTGGAAAGCCTAGTGGTAATTATATACATCACAGAAGAATTGTGAAAGAAAGGCCCGAGTAGAGTTCCAACTACTTCATCTAGGGTGCATCCTAACACGCAAACTTTAAGATCAACTATGTACAAAAAGGCAATCTTTTACTGAAAAATGGGCATAACCAGAGTGAGAAAAACAGAAAACAACCACAATCGACAAAATACCAGGCCCTATTTTGGGGAAGGGGGAGAAGAGAGAAAGAAATCTAAGTAGTTGCACTGGGAAATTTATTACGACAGTACTTAGACATCAGATATGGTTGCCCACATTTGTCGAACTGAGCCGAGGAGCCTTGGGCAAAACTAGAGATCCTTTCAAATGTGGCCCCTTTGGTAAGTGTCAGGAGAAACTCGTGAAAGGTGGGCATCTCCATCTCATCAGTACGAGTCTCTTGGCAAGTGCCCCGACCAGTGTGATCCATTGTGCCCCTGGACTATACTTCGGCATGGTAGGACTACCACAGCCTAGAAGGAGTAAAAGGAGGCTTCGGGACAATATTGGGGAACACCTGTTGACATATCCTGAATAGCTAGCCAAAAGTGTTGAAGACTGGGGCAGTCCCAGTGTGTATGGAACAAATGGGTTCCTTGGTTACCACATCTCCAGCAAGTGTCAGCCAAGATGAGTCCCATCTTAAGTAGTTTGGCTGGGTTTCTATGTCATCTATGAAGGGTTTCATAATAAGCCGTGTGCGCCCATCCCAGCAGGCCAAATGGATTCTTGCTCATCCATGTTCCCGTTGTTGCTCTGAGACAGGAGTTTGTAGATCTTTTTCCCCACTGCAATCTAGCTTTTTGGGAAGGGTCTTCAGTGGCTTCTGAGGGCATTGCATATGCCGCTAGCTTTATTCTTTGTGTGTTTCCCCACGATAATATGGGGTGAGGACTTTGCCATGGCATTTTATTGTGGGAGGGAATTGGGTAGGTGAGATATCGTGTCTCTAATCTGAAGGCATCTCCAAAAGTGGGAGGTCGGGACAGGATATCTAATTTTTAAAGATTCAAGAGTCTATGACAGTAGTTCTGGGGAGTAGGAGAGATCTTGCATCAAGGAGACGCCCTGCACCTCCCAAAATTTCCAGTGTAATGTACAGTCCCCTATTTTCAGGGTCAGACTACCACATAGAGGCATATATTCCCAGGGAGCCAGGTCATGTCCCAACAATGCCACTGCTTGCCTCTAGTATTCGATTTGATAGTAGTGGGGGGGGGGGGAGGAGACCAAGGGTAAGTTTTTCTTGCTGTACAGGGTCACAGCTGGGGAAGGGGTGTGGGTTAGGGACACTTCTAGCTGGAGCCAGGGTGGAAAGGCCTGTCCAGATTTAGAGAACTATCTGAGGGTCTGAACAAAAACAAAGGCCATAGGATACCGTTGCAACCAAGGGAGTCCCCATCCACTCCTTTTCCAATGTTGCCGAAGTTTAGGTTTACTATATCGAGGGGGTGACCCCTCCCAAAGGAAACTGCCCATCAGGGCCTCTAGATTTTGGAACCATTTCTGCAGTATAGGCACGGATAGGAGAGTCAATAGATAAAGCATCTTAGGGGCTGCCATCATCTTGATCAAATCTAATTCTCCCAGCTAGTGACAGCTTCAGTGCCCTCCATCTTTCTATATCTGGTTTGAGGGAATCAAGGAGTTAAAGTTAGCTGTAAGCATGTTAAGTGGATTCGAATGTAGGATAATGCCCAGATTTTATGCCATTGGGAGACCATTTCAGCCCCATGGCAGTGAATTCTCCTCCAGAGGATAAGGAGTTGAATGGAAGGACTTCAGTTTTATTGGACGAATTCAGTTTTAGACCCAACATCTTGGTAAAAATCTGCCAAGATGTTAAAGATCATCTGAATCCCTAGTGAATTATGTTCTGTAGTAAATCAGGAGATCGTCCGCATGTAGGAAAGTTTTGTAGTTGGCATCACCACCTGTATACCGGGAATAGAATTGGAGGACCCAAGTGCAATGGCCAGGGGTTCTATAGCAAGGATGAACCGGGAAGAAGAGGGCAACCTTGTCTCGTGCCCTTCTGTAGCTGGAAGGGCCAAGACAAGGTGTCGTTAGTCAGAACCGAGGCTATGGGGGCAGTATACAATAGCTTTATCCAGGAAATATAACCTGGTCCGAGACATAGTGGAGAGAGTGTGGAATAGGAAAGGCCATTCGATAGAGTCAAAGACCTTTTCAAAGTCTATGGCTAGGGCTACAGAGGGTTCTATTGAGATTTTGGCATAATGCATTAGGGAAACTAGGGTTCTATGGTGGTCAGACCCCAGACGGCCTTTAACAAAGTCAGCTTGGTAAGAGTTAGCCAAGCCCTGCAGAAGAGGTTCAAGCCAGCTAGCAAGAACTTTGGCCAGAATCTTGGCATCGGCATTAAGGGAGATGGGGTGATAACTACCTGGGGACAGCGGATCTTTCCCTTTTTTGGGAAGCACTGTAATAGTAGCTTCCCTCATGGAAGGGGATAGGTGTCCTGCAAGTAGAGAGTGCGAGTGTGTGTGTGTGTGTGTGTGTGTGTGTGAGACAGAACACCCAAACCAAATAAGGGGCCAGGTTAACTCCCCGGAGTCTATACAAATCTATGGGCAACCCATCTTTCCCTGGTGTTTTACGTGGGTTCATAGATTGAATCGCCCGGTTTACTTCCTCAGTGATCAGAGCTTCTAACAGTTTGGTGTCACAATCGGGGATTCTGGGAATGGGTATGAGGATAAAAAGGCTTGAATCTTAGTTGGATCTGGAAGGTGGGGAGATGCATATAAATGCTCAGAACTGAGACATGATCAGATTTACTCCACTTTTCATATGGCATTGAACCCCATTTGTGTCCACTAGTGCATGCATCACCTTAGAAGCTTGCTGACTTTTAAGACGGTAAGCCAGCAGCTTACTGGCCTTTTCTCCCCTTCCCAGAATGCATGGAGCACCAGTCTAAGATTTAACTCAGCCTGCCGGGATAAATGGGCATTAAGGGAGATTCGTGTACTAGCCAGTTGGGCTAATAAAGATGAGGATGGAGTTTGATTTGAGGGATTTCTACTGGGACTCCATAGTGTAAAGTTGCTTCTCTAACACCCTCAGATCTACTTCATGGTGGAGCCTCCTGGCAGTTGCAAAGGCAATTATCCTGCCATGAATAGTAGCTTTGAAAGCCTCCCATAAGGTCGAGTCGGACACCTCCCCATTATCATTATCCAGTCCAGTATTCTAATACTGCAGGACCAATGCCATCTAGGAATGTCACGTCCTCCAACAGGAGAGGGTCCAAGCGCCATGTGGGGGTCTGATAGGGGTCTTGTCCCAGTCTAATCACCAATTCCAGAGGGGCATGATCTAAAACATAAAATCGGGTACATTGAGGACTTCACCACCTTCTCATATAGCCTGGAAGAGATGAGCCAGAGGTCTATCCTGCTGGATGATCCGCAAGTCAGAGAAAAACAGGAGTAATCATGCACCCCTGGGTGCAAGGTTCTCCAGGCATCCAGTAGTCAGTGTTCGGACATTAGCCTCTGTACTGCTTTCTTAGCCTGTCTGTGTGGTTCAGGGGGTTTTATTACTTCCATCAATAGAGTGATCTAGTGTTAGGTTAAAGTCCCCACCCAACAGTATTGGGGCCTCTGTTTTTGCTAAAGTCCAGTAGGGCCTGATTAACAGAATGAAAGAATTGTGGACAATCCTGGTTGGGGACATAAAGATCAGCCAGGACCAAGGGGCCTTCGGGGGTTTCAACTTTCGCTATGATCCATCTCCCATCCTGATCTCTTATAACACCCTTCACTTTCCATCCCAGATTTTTATGAAAAAGTATAGAAACTCCCCGCTTATGGGAAGTGGTCGCACTGTGTAGCTCTTCAGCCACCCAGCCCCGTTTAAGCTTCGTGGCTTTGCCAGAAGAAAGCCTAGCCTCTTGCAGAAAGGCCACCATAGGGCCTAAATTTTTTTTTTTTTTTTTTTTTTTTTAATGGAGAAAAAAAAAAAAAAAAAAAAAGTTCTTCCGTTTGATGGGCAAATTACGCCCTGAAGACTCCTGTATATTTATGGTTTGGACATATCTGATGTATTCATTATACATTACATCAAGTACTGTACATGCCAATAAGAGATCAGTCATTTCTTCTGTTGCAACACATATCTAGAGTGAGGCTCCGACACAAAGTAGTAAAATGTCAAGCATGCCTCCATTTATATTCAAATGAGTCACTTGTAATATAGCCCCTCCCATTCCTTGATGTCACTGCAGAACAGAACACAAGGGTATCAATGCTGTCTATCCCGATTTTAGTTCAAGTTTGCAATGGTTTAAGACAGTTATGTCATGCAACTCACACAGGGAGTGGTACTTGTAGCCTTAATACTGCATGTGTAGAGCAAATAGTATTTCATTCACAGGAAACAAAAAGCTGTTCCTGTGTACTGCCCATTTCTCCGAGAGACAGTTGTAACATGTGGAAAGCAGTAGACTAATCAGTTAATCAACCAATCCAGCAATCGGTCACTCTGTAGCGAACCAAGTGAACACCTGAGAGGATTCATTTACAAGGTAGGCTTGAGCAGTTTCCCCAAGAGGATCACACAAGGAATTCCTCCTTTGCACAAGTTATACACTCCCCTTTCAGCAGCCAAGAAAATGGAGATCTAGATCACTTACTTTATAAAGCGTGTTTTTACATTTCAAATGCTCCTTGCATCTGGGAGCTGACTGGAAATACCAAGATACAGAATACATATGACATGGGAGGAATGAGCTAAGCAAATACAGAGTACTACAAACACTGAGACGGATTAGTTTCTTTACCTACAAACAGCTGAAGTGTAGCAGCCGATTTGTGAGGACATCCTACTTCAAATGCTGGCATTACAAGAGGGGCTGCCACAGCTTGTTTTCAGTACCTTCAAAGTGAAGTGTTGTAGCTCTCACATCACTTAATGATTTTTTTTTTTTTTTTTAACCAATTATTTTACCAGGTGAGACACACTAAGCTGAAAGCTTGTTTGCAGGTGCAACCTGGGAGCACGAGGAAGTTAAGTGACTTGCTCAGGGTCACACAGTATGCAAGTGGGGGCTCTGGGATTCAAACCCAGGTCTCCAGATTTGCAGCTCAGAGCCTTAAACTACTGCACCATACATATTATAATGGGAATGGGGGCACTGTTAAAGTCATGGACCTGAGGGGCCACCACATTTCCCAAGGAGGTTAGGGGAACTCGTTAAGGGCTAGAGACTTTAGTAGGATTTGAACCAGAGTTTCCAAGTTCTTGTGCCTGTGCTTTAACCACTAGATTACTCTTCTTCCATATGCTGCAGCTGATGTTGTCCTGGTAACCTATTCCTTATAGCTGAACTCTTTGCCTTACATCAGCCATCCAATCACTGACTGCCTAGTTACAAAGGGGAAGGGGCATTTGTGCAAGATTGTGTCTCACTGCTGGTGTGAAAACAGAGAATGCTAACACACAGAACATATTACAACAGCTATATAATACTACTCAAGACTCTTGTACCCAGAGTCATTTATTGGGTAAACTGTTTTTGCTAACAGAAACATTAACACACAAAGGCACTTCCTTATAGACATACTGTATATACATGTCAAACCAGTGCAGAATCACTCATATGGTCCTAGTCCCTATTAGGCCTGCACAATACTTAGAGTTCCCCCATTACTCAAGTGGGGGACCAAACATTGTGGGTTCTGTTTACTGGTGGAACAGCATTTAGTGCAGCACCATTATCTGTTGCTCTGATGACATCATCCTCCAGCAGCATGGATGGTAAAATGGAGGACAAACAGTTAACTTCTGGGGCTGTATTTTTTTTTTTTTTTCAATTTATAAATCTAGATTTGGACAGCAATAGGACTGCTGGCAACCAGAGAAGAAAAACAGTTACACATAAGGAGTTGGGAAAATATGGGTGTGAAACTATGGGAGACTTCCCATTTAAGCCCTCTCACATTCCATGAAAGAAGCTTAGTCTCCATTTAGACAACAGTAAAACCTGTCTGAAAAACTACACGCTAGGAAACAACATAGGAAGGGTCTGGCTCTAGCACAGTTTCCCGTTCTTCTCCCCCACCTGGTATTTAGAGGGCACATTGTAGCCCCATTAATAAGATTACCGTAATTAATAAAGTACCATAATTCAAACTTTTTAACTTGGAACAGCAGAATGCCAATGTTCAAAATAACCCATAACAGTAGTAAGTTTAAACCATCTTTATTAACATTGCCAACCCCCCCACTTCACTGCAGTGCAGTCCCCCATATGACCAGCATCCACTGTATGCATCAGCTAGGAGGTATCCCAGATACCAGTGGAGGTCACTGGGAGGTGTGTAATCCCTTGAGCCCATCTCAAGAGATGGACAACTCTCCTTATAACCCCACATTAAAATGAAACGAAGCTTCCCTGCAGGGATGGCCTTATGAACTGCTGCCCATCAGGCTTGATAAGGGAAGTAATTAAGGCCTACCCTGGTCCCCCTAGTCCCACCAGTAGTACTGCAGAGGATGGGTTTAAGTGGCACCACGGGTATAGGCCTGAAACACCACGATCCATCCCCCTTCAGTCAGGCATCCTGGCTGGCGGGCCAGTGCTTGATCTAGGTGAAAGAAGCGAAGGGAAAAGAAGAAACAAAATAAATGACCTGACATAGGTCCAAAAGCTAATCACAGACCTTCCTCTGAACTTGTAAACCCCCTTTACATTGGGGCCCATAACTAACGTCCCTAATCAGTGGAGGGGAGAGGACTAGCCTAGGTTACCTTACAAAAAACCAAACCTAGCGATGTATTAACACTGGTTGTATCACCGAGTAGAACCTGATCCAAAAAGGATACAGTAGCAACAGTCAGCCCACTGATTCAGCAGCAGGAGTAGATATTACCGCAGCGACTGAGGGCGGCTCCAGGACTGGCAGAGCTGCAGTGGGCACAGAGTCCTCAAGAGGGGTACCCGACGACTCCTTCGCCCAGGAGAGATTTGAGATTGAAGATTATGCCCTCCGAGCAGCGACGTCTAGAAGGGAAAGGCAGTTCATGTGGAACTTCTTCATTAGGGAGATCTAGTGTCCTGTATTGATTGTTGCTCATGTCTGGGATCTGTGAACTGTGAGAGACATTTGAGTCTGGGCTTCTACTTTGGCTTCTGGAACGCAGCCGTGGGTTTGTCTACATCCCCCAACCGCACCCTTCTCTTGTTCTTTTCTTTGCTGTCAAGAGATTTTTTTGGGAAGGTACCCAATTGGGAGTCTGAGGTTGCTTGGCTGACTGAGGGGTACATACAGATGGAGCGGAGGCCTCGGGCATAGCAATTTCCATTAGGGCAGGTTGGGCAAGTATGGCCCCAGGGCTACGGGTGTCTCGTAATTTGCCCCAATTTAAACTTAGAGGGCTTGTGCTGCTAGAAAGTTCTCGTGGGATGATGGATTGTCAAAGACCCATGGTGACCCACTGACCATGATTCTGATGAAGGATGCAGGGTAGCAGAGATCACTCGAGACCCAACTCGGCACATGCTCTGCGAGCTGCTGTAAAGGCCCTCCGTCTGGTGGCTACTTCCTGCGAGTAAATCAGCAAAAACTTGAATTTTGTGCCTGTTCCAAAAAAGTTCTCTCAGAGCGAGCTGTGTAATAAATTCCTGGTCTTGAAACTGGAGAAGTTGGGACAAGATAGTAAGAGGGAGACCACCAGAGCCGGGTGTGGCGCCAAGGTTCTATGCACTCTATCTCCCAGGAAGTCTCACATCACCAGTCCAGCAAAAAAGGGGAAGCTCTTTTTTGCAGAAAAGATATGGCATCATTCCCCTCACAGCCCTCCGGAAACCCCACAAACCTGAGGTTATTCTGGCGACTGCGATTTGAGATCTTCCACTTGGGCCCAAAGGAGGTGTATCAGCCTTTCTTGATCCTGTAAATTTAGCCCAGGCCTTATGCCAGCCATCCTCTGTCTCCGCTAGTCTGTGCTCAGAAATACAAGCGCATTGTGACAAATCCACAGTGTCTTCAGTGTTTTTTGTTGCCATGTTTAGGCTGTACATACAATGTAGGATCTTGGTGAACATCTGCTGAATTTCAGATTAAGTTACTCTCCGGCTGTGTCGGCACTGAGGCAGACTCCATCCTGAGGATACTGCAGGTCGAATGGTGGAGCCGAAAGCAAGATATGCAGCTGAGAAAGATCTGGTTCTCGTGCACCGATCGAGTAACAACTAAGCGGGTGACTACCAGGTAGACCTGAAATAAAATCGTGCTGTTATGCAGGAAAGGATCGATAATATGCAGGGTATTAAGGTTTTTTTGGGGAGCTAGACGTTCAGACGGCCATTCAGTTCAGCTGCTGGCCACGCCCCCACAGACCCTATCGGAATTCGACTAATTGGTCAGAGACAATTCATTCCAGGGCTTTAGATAAGGGTGGGAGGAGTGAGACTGGCCTGTAGTTGGTGTGTAGGACCCCATCTCCGTTTTTATGTACTGGTGTGATAGTGGTCAGCTTCCAAAGTGAGGGGACTTGCCCCAGTCTTAGGGAGAGGTTGAAGATCTTTGTCAGGGGTTCAAGGATTTTATCTAGAACAAGCGAGATCAGCTTCAGGTTCAGGGAGTCACCACTGTACCCAGTATTTCGGATGACCTTGCTGATATAGGTTCTGGATATGGTATGGTTGTGCATTTTAGAGAGTATTTAAGCAAATAAGCACTTTATGTGTGAGAAGGGATCTGGATAAGTTGTATATGCACCAAAGAAATGGCATAACGTCATAGTGACGTGTATATGGTGGGGGTATATGTAACTTGAATTGATGGGGTTTTAATTGCTTTTGATAAAGCATCCATGAGGATCTGAAACACGCTAAGCGTTTATCCCAAGTCTGAGTCTTCGAAAATAAATGTATTTGACACACTGGGAGTCATTTTTATATGGGCTGGTGAGTACCCGGTTTGAAGTTTGTATTAATGTTTCCGTGAGCACCATCACCTGTGCGCACTAATTTTTGGTCCGAATCACTGAAAGGTGTAATTAGAAGCCTTCAAATACATCTTGTCTGCCAATTTTTCTATCGAAGCCATACCAATGTACTCTGTTGGTAGGCTGAATGCCCATCCCATACTGTCTCACCATCTTGGCACACAGTTCCATCTATTTACCACCCTGGTTTGCAGCCCCATCCCACACTATGTTTAAAACTGATCACACAATCTTCCATTTCAGAAAATGGATAGGAGGTGACCCTGCATCATGCTTGTAGCCCACCTCTGGACAGATTTTGCAATCTCATGAGGTCTCCCTAGTGATCAGAGAGGTGCAACCTCTAGCCATTATACGAAATGGAAGACTGCATGAACAGCTTTAAACAGTGTGGAATGAGACTACAGCAGTTCTGTAGTGTTTTCAAGCCCAACTATAAAGAAGTAAAATATCACGGCTGTTGTGTAGTGTAGGTGTGTGTGTGTGTGTGTGACGCGATATGACACGCCAAGGCGATTTGACCCCCCATTTTCCAGGTCTGCCAATAGTCACAAACACACAAACACACAAACACACAAACACACAAACACACAAACACACAAACACACAAACACACAAACACACAAACACACAAACACACAAACACACAAACACACAAACACACAAACACACAAACACACAAACACACAAACACACAAACACACCTGATGTCTTGGGCGACCAACAATGGAGGGGAATACAGCTCGAGGGGCATCATCACCAGCAAAGCCAGCTTTGCACATACCAGAGCCATTGTCGATGACAAGTGCAGCAACTTCTTCTTCTGCCATTTTATCTGAGGAAGAAAAAAGAAACACAATTCAGTCTAAAACTTCCATAGTTTCTCATTTTATCAGTGTCAGTAGCTTAGTGTTGCTAACCCCTCCTGGTGGCAAGTGACTGTTGCTTGGAATACAGAGGTTTTAGCCAGAGACAAGTAAGGTAACACTACTCTGGGGCTGTAGACATTAAAAAGAAGTTGGTGCTCACCCAACCAACCAGATCAAGGAGGCTGCCCCGCTGGAGAAGATGGATTTGTCCTTACCCCTGTGCGGAGGCCTCATTCCCAGTCGCATGTGACTTCAGCAAGCATGCTGATCCTTAGAGACCCCCACCAGAGGTCTTCTCAAAGGGGGTTCTAAACTCCTCCCACACATTTGTAACCACTGCAAATCTGCACTGGAGGGATGGGGTCAGCATGCAAGTGCCAGCAGAGCCACATTCCTAAGCATGGCAACCCTTGCTTTTACAGCCACATTACTGACATTCGAGCAGTTAGCAGTAATGCAATGCAGAACCCAAGAGCCAGCAGGGGGCAAAGAATGGTGAGGGACTGGACCAACAGGCAGTACGAGAGACTCCACTGGATGCCAAAAACTGCGTTTGGCCTTGGGAGCAAGTGCATCGCTGGACCACAAAAAAGGGGTGCGGCAGAGGCGCCCACAAAAGAGAGGAAAGAAAAAAAAAAAAACACCACACAGGTCACTTACACAGACACATGGCAGGGGTCACACTATCTCATTGTTCACTGATGCTGCTAATGAATCCGTGTTATCAGAAGCACTCACTTTACAAGATCACATTTGTATCCGGAAACAATACTGTTCCTTCATAAGGTTACCCTACACACACTGCCAGCAAGTATCACCTCTATTCCTTAAAACGGGTTCCAAACGATGCACAAGTGGGTTACCTGGCATACTTTTGAGATCCTTTTTACCACACCTATCATGCTTACAACTCCCATCATGTATAAGGGCTCCAAGTTCTACAGCAATTTGCCCCTTGCCATCCAGTCCTGTAGTTCCGTCAGTTCCTTTAATAGCTCTCTCAAGGACCACCTCCTTAGTGCTCCCATTTGTCTGTGCCCCGGACAGCAGTACCACAGTAAGCAACAGGGGTAGCTCATCACCACTGCATTCTATCCACCTTCTCATTCCTAACTCCTCCTCCTCTCCGGCTCCCATACCCTTCAACAGTTCCCACTGCTTACCCCATAGCTGCTGCTTTGCCCTCATCTCTAGGGGTTGTCATGGTGGTTTCCCCTCACTCGCCCTTTACCAAAGTCTACTTTTTTGCCATTGTGCTTTTAACTGTTGCGTTCCCACACAATTTTTTGTTGGCCTCTGTGCACATTTATGTCTTAATCGTATAATCCAATGCTTCGGACCATAAATTGTACCTCCAACGTTATCCACACTCTGTATACTTGTCCATGCTATTTATTCCCCTATATTGTGTATCCCACAAGTTCACTGTATACACACCTTTGGAATGTTTCATCTGTTGTCCATTTTTTTTGCTTAACTCGACATTTGTTAAAAAAAAAAAAAAAAAAAACCCACACCAGGCATTTTCAGCTCACATAGCCTCCAGTACAAAATAAAGACTGATTGATTGTAGAATTCACCACTGTCAATCTTTCAGTATTTTTAAGTGGTTACAACCAGATCCAAAAATCTAAGTTGACACTCGCTAGTTTGCAGATCAGCTTGTGTTAGTTAACCCTTGCTGTGCCACGAACTGATACATCTGTCCAAAGATTCCTATACACTGTGTTGGCAGTGTAAGGGTTAATATACCTTCATCTCAGTCAACCTCTAAAATTCATTAAAATTCCATTGTTTCGAACAAATATGGGATCGTGCACCTTCAGTCACCAGGCTTCTACATTTGAACAATTCCTCCCCAATAAGAGACTCTAAACCCACTTCTGCTTTTACAAAGAAATTGAAAGTATATATATGTGATTTTGTAATAAGCTTGTATTTGTATTTTTGTACTGTTTGTAAGGATCGTTTTAATTTTTTTTTTTTTTTAAAAAACAAAAAGATCCCTGAAAGACTTTTTGCCGGTGTATTAACCCAGTTACCAAATTTAAATAAAATTGCACAGGTCCAGCTGGGAAAATTGACAGTGGTCACATGCTATAATGAAGGTTACTGAGTGGAGAAAAAAAAAACACACACACACACACACACACACACACACACACACACGCTTGTCCCTCCATCTCTCCTTCCCATTCTCCAGTGGCGCCACTCCCTCTCCTCATTAAGTTCTCGAGTCCAGTGGCACACCCCACCCAGAGGACCCCAACCCCACAACCCTGATCACGACTGGTACAAACCCTCTGCTCAATCCCTTTAGCCAACTGCTAAGTCACACAAAAGTGCAATACAGCACAAAATATTTGAATACTCCACCAATCTCAGCCCTACTACTCTCCCCTCCATGTCCCCTTAATCAAAACTCACCCACAAGGTGACAAGTATCAGTATAAAGTTCTGAAGCAGCACGCCACTTATCCTATCTTAACAGTCTCACTGCCCAGCCTGAATGCCAGCAGTGCTTTGCGATATAGCGTAAGGGAAAGACTGCTGGAATTCAGGACCAGTGGTGTGAATGTTAAGGGATTGGCAGTGTGCTCCCCTCCCCACACTTAAGTTGTAGAGTAGTTTTCTGATTAAGGGGTTATGGGTGGTAGGAAGTCCGTTTTGCAGTAGCCCATACAGGAAAGTCAGTGGGGAACACTCACCCCAGGCAGTTCGCACTATGCCCAGGGCCAGCAAATTAATGTTAAAATTGAACCCTGACATAGCAAGAGGTGGCGGGGTGGATGACCAAGACAGTTACGCCTGTAACCACGGCCACTCTACATGCGCACAGGTCCAAGGATGTCCACTGTTTAAGACTGCAGGAATTTAAGTGCCAAACAGTTTTCAATTTTGGCCCGCCTTCTTCTCTCCGCCTTAGGAGAGAATCAGATTGCTGTTCAAAGGTTTTACTCTGCTGCTTTAAGAGTATGGGCTTGGCTGAACAATGTTAGTTTTGTTAATATATACCCAGTGCCTTGCACATCAAGTGTTTGCACAAATGATCACATGATCTTCAGGGCATTCATTAGCATCCCAACATACCTGCTGTGCCACATACACCTAGTCCAGCCCCTGGCAATTTCACATTGTGACTGAGAATGGACCTCAGCATCTGTTGCAAACAGAAGCCCCCAAATACACAGACCTCAAATTAGTCTATTTTAAGTCTGGAAAAGTAGACCCAACAGTACAAGCACGCCAGCAACACTTACCCCTCCCCAAACAACAAAACAAACTAAATCAGCCTGTTTAACCCCCATTCAACTGGCAACCCACCAGCACAGCTTGCATTGTCCTGACCCCCCAGTTGGTGCCTAGCAACCACACTCCTGTCAAATTACAAGTTTCCCCAGTCAAAAGCCCTGGACTTCACCCTCAAAACATGTTAGTGTCTACACAGACATCTCCAGCAGGGTCCACCTGCTCCAATTTATATGTGTAACAGGCCAACCCCCCAAGTCACTATGCAAATATAAAACAAAAAAAAAACACACACACACACACACACACAGTCTTTCATCATCACCTACCACCAAGGACAGCACCAACATGTACCAAAAGGCAAAAGCTGCATCCTGTCCAGAAATGACCACTTCTCTTTGCTAGTGGGTCCAAACTGATACACCTACTACTCTAAAACACACAATATTTAAAGGAAAGGAACATGAACTGCTCAAAATCTGCCACAATTCTCTTTTTTTGATCCAGTGGTTCCTCTTTAGACACTTTTTTTTGCAATAGTGGGTCCAATTTGACCCATGTTTTAAATCCTGCAGAGCTGTCACCGCTTTCGACACCAATACCATTTTGATACCTGTGCTCTATGGTTCATATTTAAGCACATGCAAGGACTCTGCTCCAGTGGTCTTACCCAAGGGCTTACCCAGTCATCACTAGCCAATAAATAATAAATGTATATAGCATATTGGAGTTCCAAATAATGGCACACCCCTGACCCCATTTCTAATTAACTGGGAACCCTATACAGCGCACATTAAAGTCCCAAGGAATGAGACACCCATGGCCCCATTTCTAATTAACTGGCAACCCTGTGCTAAGGAGGTAGAGTGCTCTAGTAGTCATCAATACCAGGCTGGTAACAAGCAGATTCGAACTGCACTACAGGGAACACAGACTTTAAACTGATCTCCCTCCCTGTCCCCATCCACCAGCTGCTGCCAAATCGGCAATAGCAGGACCCAACAACACACCACACACACACACACACACGTTACAGGTCAGCTGGGAAAGGTTATACAACTTACCCCTCCTTGCAGACAAGAGCTACGCCCATACTTATCAATGCACCCCCAAAATGTATATACACACACACACACACACACACACACACACTTGGGAGCTCAATAACTAGAGCTACTGCAATCAGACAGTAAGTCGAACATGCCCTCCAAATCATGGCGGTCAACAGGATGCTACAGACACCCAAATCACCTGCAGCCCCACCCCAGTCGCGGAGCACAAAGACAGGGCTACACGCATCCCGAAGTCTGAAATGCACCCTCTCCCCAAATTATACATGCATGCGCGCGCGCCGCCCCCCCCCCAAAACCAAACAAATTATACATGCGCGCTGCGCCCCCACTCCACCCCCAATATCTTGGAGCGCATAACAAGCATTGCACGGCTTTCCATTCCGCTAAACTGAATGAAACTGCCCACTCAGTCACTACCAACTGTATCCCTGCGTGTTGGGAGCATACCAGGGTCACCCCTGTGGGCACTGTCCCAGTTGTTTTTACCCACGTCCAAAATATCCCTCAGCGTTTCTCATCGACGCCAAAGAACTACACACGGCTTTAAATACATCACATAAAGAACTAGATTTGTCCTCTGTCCCTGAGGTACTACGATTTTCGCCCCTCTGCGCCAAGCAAGCACCACAACAACCGAAAAGCCTCTCTCTCTCTCTCTCTCTCTCTGTAATCCTCCCGGCTCGCATTTACCTGAGTGGGAGGTGGAGTTTTTGCTGGGAGGCTATAAGTCCGGGGATATCTGGATACAGCAGTTTCCAAGTCGTTGTAGCCGGCTCTTCACACTTCCTGCTACGTCGCGGCCTCTTATAGTTGCTGCTCGTACTGCCCGCCACAGCGCCCCTCGTGCAGCCCAAGCATATCCATCTACGGGTATGGGTCAGAAGCTCGCCGCCTCATTGGCTCATCCACCCCACCAGCACCTCCCCCCGCCGGTACCTTGCTGCAGGGACCGCGGGGCGGAGCTGGAGTGAGAAACAGGATGTTGACTGACAAGAGATGTCGCGCGTGGCGGAGATTCTCGTGACTCATGGTAAATGGCTGGTGAAGGCTGTTCCATTAATGTTTAGATTTCTTTCTTTTCAGTTGTGCTGCGCAGTGGACCAGATTCACGGCAAAGGTGTATGCAGGCATGCTCACTGTACGCATTTATATACGGCATTTTTAAAGAAACTGTCCAGAACCATTTGTTTTTTGTAAGATGACATGGACTGTTTGATTTAGTGTTGCCTACTGAGTAGTGTCTCTGTTTAAACTTCTTGTACTTCTGTTTTTTTAGTGTCTGGTTGGCCCTTATTTGGCATGGATTTCCATTTAAGGATTCAGTATAGGGTAATGGTTAAGTGATTGAGCTGCAGCGCTGGCTACCTGGGTTTGAATCCTATCAGCCCCCACTTGCATACTGTGGCCGGGATATTCAAACTGCGCCATTCTGAGGCGCAAGACCTTGAGCTGCGCAAAATAGTTGCGCAGAGAGTAGGCTGGGCGATATTCACAAAGGTTGGGCGCTATTGAGCAACTCCTTTAAATATCACCCCCAGCCACAGCCACTGTGCATGGCGCAGTGGAACTTGCACCACCACAAGTTGTCAGAGTGGAGCATTCAACTTGCGGTGGTGCAAGTACCATTGCGCCATGCGCAAAATCACGATATTCAAAAGGTGACATGCAAATGGGGCCATAATTCATGCAAGGCGCAGGGGAGCCATTTGCATTTGATTATGGCCCCATTTGCATGCCATTGGCATGCAGGTGCGCCGATCCCCGAGGACTTGCGCCTGGCCGCCCTGCCAGGCAGCAGCCGTCGGGGACCGGACGCACCTGCAGCCCGATCGTGGGCAGAGCGTGAAAGAACCCCCAAACATCTCCCTAATGCCCGATCATGGGCAGAGCGTGAAAAGAACCCCCCAAACATCTCCTAATGCCCGATCACGGGCAGAATGTGAAAAACCCCACCCAAACATCTCCCTAATGCCCGATTGCTGGGCAGAATGTAAAAGAACCCCCAGTGCCCGATCGCGGGCAGAGATATATAGGAACCCCCAACCCGAATATCTCCCTGGTGGTCCAGTGGACCGTAATGCCCGATCGCGGGCAGAATGTATGACAACCCCCCTCCAAACCATCTCCCTGGTGTCTAGTGTCCCCACCACCCGCCCCCAGCAGCGGCGGGTGG
This sequence comes from Neoceratodus forsteri, assembly GCA_016271365.2. Taxonomy (NCBI): domain Eukaryota; kingdom Metazoa; phylum Chordata; order Ceratodontiformes; family Ceratodontidae; genus Neoceratodus; species Neoceratodus forsteri. The sequence goes on along the minus strand of JADMNL010000024.1, from coordinate 417,511,221 downwards.
CAGCATCCCCCGCCTGCCGCCCACGCCCGCCCGACTGACTGTCGGTGGGCTGCCGCCCATTGGTGCAGAGCTAGAGCCAATGGGCGTGCAGCCCATACTGTACATGACAGTCCAGATACTGCACGCCCATTGTCTCTAGCTCTGCACCAATGGGCGGCAGCCCTACCGACAGTCAGTCGGCGGGCGGCAGGCGTGGTGGATGCTGCCGACCGCTGCCGGGGGAGCGGTGGTGGGGCTTCAGGTGGGGTGGGGGGGACACTAGACACCAGGGAGATGTTTTGGGGGTTGTCAATACACATTCTGTCCGCGATCAAGCATTACGGTCCACTGACCACCAGGGAGATATTCGTTGGGGGGTTCTATTACATTCTGCCCACGATCGGGCACTGGGGGTTCTTTCACTGCCTGCCCATGATCGGGCATTAGGGAGATGTTTGGGCGGGGGGTTCTTTTTCTACATTCTGCCCGCGAATTGGGCATTAGGGAGATGTTTGGGCGGGAGGGTTCTTTTCACATTCTGCCCGATTGGGCATTAGGGAGATGTTTGGGTGGGGGTTCTTTTCACATTCGCCCGCCGACCGGCATTACGGTCCACTGACCACCAGGATGTGAATGGGAGGGGCCACATTGATGCCCGCAATCGGCTGGTGGGGGGCACAGGACGAGTTGGGGGCCAGCCACGGGTGGCAGCTGCTGTGTTGCGCCCTGCAATACAGCAGCTCACCTGTGGTGGCCCTCAACCTAAGCTTTTTTTGGCTCAAAGTTGTGCAGGCATAGGTTGGGGTTCTACTGCACAACTCTGCACAGCCCGACTGAATATCAGGCTGTGCAGTTTATGCATGGTTCCTCCCCCTCCTGTTGAGCATGCATTCATTTGCATTGCGCTGTTGCTCAGCCTGTTTTCAGTGGCGCAACTGCCTCCTGCTGAATATTGCAGAATGGCGCAATGTAGGACTTGAGCATGCGCAACCCTTTTGAATGTCTGGCCCTGTGTGACTCTGAGCAAGTCACTTAAATTCCTTGTGCTCCCAGGTCGCACCTGTAAACAAGCTGTGGCTTAGTGTGCCTTTTCTGATTAAACAATTTCTTCTTTCATCTCTTAGCTGAAATTATGTTGTCCACAGTCATGGAATGGTCATAGAATCTGGTTATAACCTTCTGTGGTACAGCAACATTCCAGCTGATCCAAATCCTTGTGCCACCAGTTTATTTTTTATCACAGGGCTGCTGCGTGCACAGTGATGAATTCAACTTCTGAACTGAAATTATGGCCGCAACGGAGCCCAGAACAGATCCCCACCGAGAACCAGGACCTCAGAAAAGAATCACCTCAGGATGTGAGAATAATGCTTTTACAATTTAAAATTTAACCAACATTTTTTTCTTACTTTTGTAGGTGCTGCTGTGACTGTCTGACTGCTCCTCATGAAGCGCGTTCCCTGGTGCCATGGTTACTGCCTACAGCTGACACCACTTTCACTTTCAACAAAAAAACGAAACTATGTGCTATAAAAAATAGTGGCTGGGCAACCATTGGCACAACAAGCCTGTATTGCCACCTCAGAGGTCTGACTTCATCATTGACCTTTCAAACTTTGCTCTTGAGGCCTGTGATGTAATCAGAAACCCTCTGTGGCAACACAGGCTTGTGTATGGTTTCCCATTCTCTATTCTCTTACTAAGAAATAGTTATAAGGATACAACTAGTTTACAAATAAGATGTGACACCTGGACTGGTAATCTGCTTTTGTATTAGGCTTATGCCAAAAATGACATTTGCTATAACCAGAAATCCCAGAATCCCCTGCTGCTGCTGTCAGAGCTGAGCTGCAGCACTGGAACAGTCAATAACCTGTAGTGCATGTTAGATTTTTTATAAGCTCTGGTCTTTTGTTTGCTGTTCCTACTGTCCTCCCGAGGCTAAGTACAGTCACCAAGGACTGTATGTAGCTCCGGGAGAACAGCTGGACTGGCAAACATCTGATCCTAGCATATGAAAGCTCTAACCATCACTGCAGGCTAAGGAATCTTGCATTACTGCAGCCCAGCTCTGACATCAGCTGCAGGGGATTCTAGGATTTGTTTTGCACTCAAAGTGCAAATTGGGACCAGCTCCACATATGGGCGGGACCCCTTAGTGCTGACTGTTCCCATTTGGGACTGTGAGTACATTTGACTAGGGCAGTGATCCTCAGACTGTGGCTCTAGAGCCTCATGTGGTTCTTCAGCTTATCACATGTGGCTCTTCCCAGTAAGTGATGCAAATAGCTCCTGCACTATACAGTATTAGCCATACAGGATGCACTATAATACCACTGCATTGTACACCAGCAAGCATTATTTTCAAAGAATATTGACATTTTCTTGCAAGCTACAGCATGTCAGACTGTGCAAATGCTAACTAATGTTTAGTAAATAAATGAAATGAAAGAAATGTTTAGTAATTGAAATGCTTTCTTTTACACTGGAGTGTGTTTGCCCAAATTGACTAGGAAGTGTATGTTGTGGCTCCTTGGCTAACGTGACTGCTCATGTAGCATCTGAGCCAGTCAGGATTGAGTATCCTGGACTAGGGAATCCGAGATGCTTTCCTGTTACAGGGCGTAAGGTGCCCATTGACATGGTCTGTGGTTGCAGTTTGTGTAGCTGCAAGTTGACTGTTCTCAGACTCCGTAGGGGTTTGCCTCATCTGAAGGCACTGGGAGTGGAAGCCCTGTGACGTGCAACTGCTGAAGTTTTAAAATCAGTCATAACTCTTAACTGGTAAACCCATTTGATCTCTGGAAATAAAATGATTTATTCTGACCACCCGATGGCAAGGTGGGTGGTGCATTGTGCTCCTGCGCCAGCGACCTTGGTTCGGGAGTGGACTTTGGGAACTGTGTCAGGCGGTCGGGGGCTAGGTTGTTGCTGTTTGTGTGGCTGCACTCCTAACTAGGGAGGGATGATGCTGTGGTTTTGCCACCACAGTGATTCCTGTGGTTTGTGAACCAGGGATCCTGCCTCCTTCACAGGTGGATTGCTGCATGGGCAAGGCTTGCTGGGGCACTGGCCAGCATTAGAAAATGGATTTGAGAAACCCAGTTTCCTGACTGGCTCACAGCAGCCAGGACACAAGCAGGTATCGGGCAACAAATGAAAGCAAAAGCTGGTGGTTGCACTCCAATGACCTTAAAGCAATAATGCAGGTCTAGTTCAAATGAATCAATAAATGTTACTTTATTTGTTTAAATCAAAGTTTAACCAGACCAATGGTCCACAGAAGCATATATACAGCTACCCCAGCGCTCCGACCCAGCAGTGTCTTCCTCAGGGGGTGGAGCTACTAGGAGGTAACATCATTTAAATAGTGCATATGGAATCATTTACTGAACATCACATGTTAGGTCAATTAAATTCAGTCAAATTCTAAAAAAGAGAGGCACTAAATAAAAGGTTGCTGTCCCAATCAATTCCTCAAGATGGAGCTGCCATAATACCAGCTCTCCTAATTTAGTAAGTGTATAATGAAAAGAGCAAGTAAGATTTCTTTATTTTACTTATCACATTTCTTACAAAACATGAAAGGGACAGTGATCTAAACCTTCAAAAGAAATATACATGTCATGGTAACCAAAAATTCTGTATACCAAGGCAACTCGAGGAAGGACATGCATGTAAATAAGAACAGCAAGATGGACCTGATGGAGGTAGAAGAGATCTAAAAAGTCAGAACAAGATCAACTTATACAAGTATATACATGAATTTCATATGTAACCACCCTTACCCTTCTGTCTGCACGACCACTCGCAAGTGGTGCTGCCTAAGGGATATAGGTTGGCGCTTGGATTTGTAGTTAGAATTGGCTTTGTAAATTGCATGGTGCCTCCACCTATGGAGATCCTTATAGCAGCAAAGTATAAAAAAAAGTTAAAAGAATGTACGATGTGAGTTACAAGGAGAGACTTAAACTGGGATTATACTCTATGAAATACAGAAGGATTAGAGGTGACATGCGTCTTGCATTTAAAGCCATGAATGATCAATTGCTAAAGGAGACTATTAGAATAACTAGCCAAACTAAAATCAGACACACTAGATCTCATAACCAACAAATGACTGGAGGAAAAAAACACAAGAACTAAATGGTTCACACAAAGAATAATAGATGGAATACACTCCCCCAAGCCGTAATTGAGAGTGACACAATTGATACCTTCAAAAACAGACTTGATAACTTCATGGGCAATTCAAAATATGAATACCACCCTTAAGGGGTGGCAAGCTCTTTAAGGGCTCACGCCCGCCGAACTTGTGACTTACAGTATGAAAGTGCCAGGGTGCTTGGCGTTACTGATCGACTCCAGCCAGCTCACTTTGCCGTGCTGCTTTTAGAGACTGCTCGGTAATGTGTCTCATAGCGCTGCGTGAGCGAGTGACAAACAGCTGAGACGCTATACACACTGCCAGAAAGGCAAACCAGATCATAAATGAAGCAGAGACCATACTTAATGAAGTCAAATATTTTTTCTACGTTGAAAGGAACTCACAAAAATACAGAAATCAGACTAAATCAGACATCAGCTCATTTGTTTAACCTGTCAGCTCACAACGGAGGCGGCACATTCTCTGCATTGTCTCACATATTCTTCTGCATTTTCTGCTTTTGTTTTAGATTGGTACTATTATTACTGTTTATGTTTTCTATGGGGGCGCTCTGCCCCCCCCCCCCACATTCCCTGGTCATATGTACTACGTTCACGCACTATTATTATTATTTATTCTATTTCCAAGTACTTTTTATAATTATACTTGTTTATTTTGTCTGTGGGAAGGCCCGGCCCCACACCCCCGGGTCATATGTACTACGTTCACACACTATTATTTATTGTTTCCAAGTACACTTACAATTAAACTTGCTTGTTCTCTATGTCTCCTATCCCGGACAGGAAGAGGCGTGACTAAGTGGCGTGCACCGCGAGCCAGTTACCGTATAACTTTCAAGTTTGCATGTGCAACTGGCTGGAGTCGATCAGTATGACCGGGTGCTTCCCCACAGGAAATGAATACAGCCCCCTCCCACAGTGACCAGTAGATTAGTAACACAATCCCCTCCAAACTTATCACTCTAAACATGCAAATATTACACTACGCAATAATGGCAAATACTTCCGCAATTGCAGAAAAATAACCAAAGGGGTTTATTTTGGGGTCTGGAAAATAAGGTAGGGAACAAAGGAAGCAAAGAGAGTAACACATTCAAAATCAGCTTAGCATAAACACTAATCACTCAGATGAAAATAACACAGTAACACATTACAAGCCAGTATTCCCTCTGTCCCAGTCCTTGTCCCCCACTGGTGCACCAGTTAACCCCACAGTCCTTGTGGTAACTTCCAGTTACTCTAATGTGCACACAACGAGGAGTTGCAGGCCTGTGACGAGTGGACACTGGGTGCAGCACCATTGCAGTGGGTGAATGCTGCAGTTGCAAAATACAGATCACACCAGTGGATGTAAATTCACAGATGATCCTGGCTGTAACTGTTGCTTTGGGCTTAACTGAAGGTCACGCAGGAAGCCCAGGGGGTAAACTAGCTAGCTAGCTGGACAGTTAGAACAGCAACTGTATGGGCAAACCCAGTACTCACGACCTTTAGATAACCAGGTGAGGCAGGCATGGGGGGCTGTCTCCCCTTACTGGCAGTTGGGTAGGACAGTTAGGCTGGTGCAGATGATGATGACGATCCTCTTCACCCCACAGAGGGACTTGTATTCACCCACCTCAAAAGGTAGGCCGGCAGTTGTCTTCACCCCACACAGGGACTTGTCTTCACCCACCTCAAAAAAAGTAGGCTGGTGGGGGCACTGTGGAGCCCAAGCAAGATGGCTGCAAGGATTTTTAGCTCTACAATTATCATGGATAAAAAAGCCTTTTATAATATCTTGTAAGGTAAAACGAGCGTACAAAACGGTTAGACAGGTAGTTGGAAGATCAGTAGTACCGACATGTGCAACCCGAGGGAAGATAGATCCAACCAGGAAGGAGCGAGGACCAAGCAAAATTCAGCCCCATTAGCCACGAGGTCTGCCCAAGACCCTGTTGCCCCGGAGTCTGAGTCACCTGGAGAAGAAACCCTCCAAAGTCTGGGGATAAAAATAAATCGTCTTATCTCTTTGGTGGAAGGACTGGCCTCTTGTTTTGATTCCCTTGCCACCAGAGTTATGGTTTTGGAGACAGATATTACTTACATTAAAATGGAGACTGGGGAAGTTGGAAAGCATTCTGAGGCAGCCCTAGAAGTGACGGCAAAACTGGTGAAAAAAAATATCCACCTACACTCCAGACTCGAGATGCTAGAGAATCAGGCAAGGGCAGCTAACCTAAGGGTGCTTGGAATTCCTGAACAAGCAGAGGGTGACCATCTGGGACTATTTATGATAGAATGGTTGGAACAGCAACTCGGACAGCCCCTAATTGATCGGCAGATTCAGATTCAAAAAGCTTATAGAGTGGCAGCGAGGGGCCAGTGTGTATGCCCCGAAGCTCCCAGGGCAATTGTGTTAGCCCTGGATGGAATCGGAATGAGAGATTTTATTCTTTCTCTGGCCAGACAGAAGCAGACTCTGTTATGTGAAGGGGAGAAAGTAAATTTGTACCAGAATTTAAGTTTTTCAACTAGGCAGAAAAAAAAGCGATATAATGGCGTACGAGCCATGTTGAGAGGAGCCGGGGTGCTGCATAGCATGATTTCGCTGGCTCACCTAAGAATTGTCCATCAAGGGAAAATTTTTATATTTTCACTGATCCCCAAAGAGGTATTAAAATGGACTCAGAGACACGTCCCATCCAGTCACCACCAGGAACATAGCTCACAGTCCCAATCAGAGGAAAAAGGCCAAGCAGAGGGTACAACCTGATAGGGACATGTAAGCAGCGATAATATTCGCATCACGATCTGTTGAACTTAACTTTCAGAGAACCTCACTGTTTGGGACTGTAGTTTATACAGCTTCATGTCACATGAAAACAATATTGGTATAAGTTAGTTGTTCTCTCAAGTAGTCCCCTAAAAATTTCCTGAATGAACAACGTAGACAAATGATTGTTCGGTTCTTAGTTGTTTCTACCTGACTTAAATTTGTAAAATGCCTTAATTCTGATATAGGTTTTATATGTAAAGCCTAATCCTCTCCCACTTAGTACTGATGTGGTACTCAATATTATGGCGAAGCATGATTCCTCATTTTTGTCTATAAGAAGACGAGTTATGGTTAACTGTATAGCCTTTGGGTTAAGGAGTTATAATCTGATAGAATATTCATGCTGCTCACGGGTTTAAAACACACCAAGAGTTGGATAAAAAGTTTGTTATTGGCTAACCTAGCCTAAGTGGGATACACCCATATGATGTATCTTAATGATGTAGTACGGGTTTGTTATTTTTAGATACGTGTATTAAGAGGGGTGGCGCCCTCAATGGAGCACAATGGTATTTTTTATGTTCTTCATCCGGGATATACATGTCTGTATAATATTAACAAATTCAATAAATACTGTATAAAGTACAAAAAAATCAAGGTAGGCCAGCTGTTGTCTTCACCCCACAGAGGGACTTGTCTTCACCCACCTCAAAAGGTAGGCCAGCAGTTGTCATCACTTCACAGAGGGACTGTCTTCCCCCACCTCAGAAGAGATCCAGAAGCAAATGATTTCATACCTTTTAATGGACCAACATAGATGTAACAACAAGAACAACGTGCTCTAGCTTTCGGACCAACAAGTCCTTCGTCAGAAGCGTAATGACAGTTATTTAGAAAAAACAATACTTTTAACACCCAGATCATGCGGAAAAAAATAGAAAAAAAGTCCCCATTGGTTTAAAATACTCATTTAAAAAAAAACAGATGATGTCAGAGAAGCTTAACAGTACCATGTCACCTTCAGCTGGGAGAGTCTCAGGGTCAGAGGTCGTACAAAGAACTCTACTGCATATAAATTAAATTGACATATAAGATAACTACTTGAGCAGATGGCTCTTAAATCAAATTATGAGTGTCACGATGTGTACAAGAATGCAATTACTGAAAAACAACCCCCACTCGGATTAAGGACATACTAAAATTGTCTTAAGACCACAAGAAGCATCTATGTATGTATAATAGACAAAGAGTAACCAGTAAAGCTTTCTTAAAAGATCAGTAGTTACACACTGTGTGATGTGTAAAGTTAACTGGACCCTTTACCCAGCTGTACTCTCCAGCTAGATATTATGCCCCATAAATTTTAAAAGCCTCTAATGTAGTAACAGGAGTTTATAAATGATAATATAACTATAAACTGACAGTATTTATTAGTGTCAAACAAAAAACTACTTGTCAAGGACTACCAATGAATTAAGACCATGCAGCCTTATATGTGCTGATGTTAATAAATTCTCAGTGTATTATATAACAACTTGATGTACTAAAAATGTCTAAGGAATCTGAATTAGAAATAAAATTAAATTCTCCTCCTCCACACACACACATCACAGCCCACCCACCCCACCCCCATAATGTGATAAAGGGCAACAGAATCTGCAACACAAGTACCAAGACCACAACTACTTCAGTATAAAGAAAAGACAGCTACAGACAGAATACCCTTAGTAGTCACATATCATCCAGACCTTGAACTTCTGTGTAAGATTATTAAAGATCTCCACCCAATATTTAGTGAGGAAGAGACCCTTAATTGTATTTTTAAGGAACTACCACTACTATCTTCTAAACAACCACCAAACTTAGCCAGCCTGATTATTATTTATTTTTATTTATTAAGGATACTAAAAAAAAACTAAACCGCTCACTCTGCTCTGGCTTTTTCCCCTAGCACCTGGAAAACCACCACCGTCAAACCATTGTTCAAGTCAGGGTCAAGGAGTGAAGTAGGGAATTACCGACCTATTTCCCTCCTTGACCCCCTCTCCAAAATCATTGAAAAACAGTTTATAACCAGCTCACTACCTTCCTCGACTGTCACAACTTGCTCTCTGCTGTTCAGCATGGTTTCAGATCTGGACATAGCACTGAAATCACCCTGCTCAGGTTCACCAGTGATTTCCTCAAGGCAAGCGATAAGGACCAGTATACAGGCTTTGTCCTTGTGGACCTGACCAAGGTGTTCGGCCTGGTCGACCATTGCCTTCTCCTGGACACCCTCAAGGGCTTGCTCAGATCTGAAAATGTTGTCAAATGGGTCGGAAGCTACCTCTCTGGCAGATCACAGAAAACTAATATCAACAGTCATTTTTCTGCTGAATGTCCAATTAAATATGAGGCCCCCCAGGGCTCCATCCTAAGCCCACTAATGTTCTCATTCTTCATCAATAACCTCCGTTCCATCTGCCAAACCACCCAACTAGTCCTTTACACTGACAACGCAATCCTCTGCTGCAGCGAAACTAGCCTTGATACAATGTTCAGTAACTTGCAGGCTGACTTCAGCAAGCTACACACTTGGTTGTCTGCCAAAAACACGGTTCTCAACTCCAAGAAGACCAAGTTTGTGATCTTCTCTGGCCCAAGAAAAGCCCCACTCATGGGCCAGTCCCTCTCAGACAATCTTGGTAACATCATAGAACAACTCTACGAATTCAATTACCTTGGCCTGCACTTAGACCCTCACCTGACCTACAATATCTATATTACCAGCCTCATCAAGAAAATCCATATGAGGCTAGGTCTCTTATTTTTATTTATTTATTTATTAGAATTTCGGATAAATACCTTTGAGCCAATGGCTCTTTTACAAAGGTTCCACAAAGGTATACAAATAATAGAAGTACAATTTGTGTGAGAGTAGCAGGCAAGAAGTTGGAATACAAATTTCAGTACAGGGTATACATGGTCTTAAAGCTACAGGTAATATAATTAACAGTTAGAACAACACAACCAAGCATACATTTAAGAATGATGAGACACAGCAAACAATATTTACATGAATTAAAGCTGCCGGAAGGGCACTGTCAAAGGGAAAGATGGAGTGGAAAAATTGAGTTGCTGCCAGTTGTGCCAGGTAGCATAGGAAAGTGGGAAGAGAGAGAGTGGGCATAGAGGGGTAACTGTGAGGGAGGTAGAAGGAGAGGTGGGTGGGAGGCAAGGATTGGGGAACTTGTGCTGCAGTGGGTGGGGCAAGCAGATTAGAAAAGGGAGAGGGGAAGGGAGTTGAAAGAGGGTAAGAGAGGAAGGTGGTGGACCAGGGCTGGGGAGAGAGGCAGGGGTATAGAGGGAGGAGGGTGGTGGCAGGCAGAGGTTGGGATAGTAGAGAGATATGACGAGCAGGAGCGACTCCCAGGGAGGTTAGGAGAAACAGTCACAGTTGGCTCTGGACAGAAGCATTTGACATAGCTTGTGTTTGAACGAGCAGAGGGTGCCTAAGTTAGTGAGTTTGCTGCCCAGGGAGTTAAGTATCTTAGGGGCTCTACCTGCAAAAGACCACTGGCCTTGGGCAGTGTGACAGTGGGGAACAGATAGAGAATAGTTGTCAGAGCTTCTTGTGTAATGGGAGCGGTTGGCTGGGCTTAAGAGAGACTGAGCCCCAGGGTGCATGAGTCCCATCAATGACTTTTTTGCTAGTAGGCAGGTTTGGAAAGTAATCCTTCCCTGAAGTTGTAGCCAGTTTGACTGTTCGAAGAGGTCGCAGGTATGCATGCAGTGGACAGCACCAGTATGGAGTCTGCAGGCCCAATTCAGTGCTGTAATGATTTGCCGTAGTACTGTAGCTATGGCTGCTTCATAGATAACAAGACCATAAATCAATGATGGAGACAATAGAGCTGTGTATGGCTAGTTTAAGGGTGTGGGGTATCAGGCAGTGTCTATGTTTATAGAGAAGGCCTATATGGATATTTACAGATTTTGCAACTGAATCGATATGGCTGGAGAAGGACAGAGTAGGGTCCAGGGTTACACCAAGGTATTTGAAAGTCTGTGTCTGGTCCAGGGTCACAGCTGAGCTATTTTTGATAGCCAACTGTTGGTGTTTATGTTTGTTACATGTACCATGGAATAGCATACCTTTGTTTTTTTTGTAATTTAGCACTAATTTTCTGTGGGGCAAACCAGGCCTCAACTTATGTGAAACTTTCCTGCAGTTGTTTCTCCAAGAAGGAGGGGTTAGAATTCTTAGAGAAAATTACTGCATTGTCAACATACAGGATAATGTTTTTATCACAGGCAGAAGGGAGATTGTTCAAGAAGATGCTGAAAAGAAGGGGTCCCAATATTGACCCTTGGGGAACACCAGCCCGAACAAGTCGTTTGGAGGAGAGGGAGTCACCAATCTTTTTTATTAACTTTCTTTGTCCTCCTACTCCGGAGACCTGAACTCTCTCTGGTAGGACACTCGGTTCAGTCTTTTTCCCATCTGCCTGAAGCCCCCAGACTCCACCTCCCTTACCGCACCACCTGGCCGTCCAAGCCCCTGGCTCTGAGTCCCCACGGGGCAGGACCACCGACTCCTCTGGTGCTCTATCTACAATTTAGAGGGGCAACCAGGGAGCAGAGGGAGTGCCTCCGTGAAGCTGGAAAGCCCAGCATTGGACGGGGACCACCACTGACCTACCACGCCATCAGGCGCCCGGAGATTTTCACTTGTTCTGTTCCCCCCACAGAGCTCAGACATGCAATAATGACCAGCGTCCACCGAGCTTCACCCCGTTGCCTTCCAAGCTCCCGCCTCGCCAGGCGACGCCTTCCCTAAGTCCACCCGGAAGGAAGCTGTCACACAGACGCTCCATCCCTACCCGCCCTGCTGACCCCCGACCTCCCGGGCTCGTTCCCGAACCCAGGTCATCAGCATGGCATGAGGTGAAGCAGCTGGTGCCTTAACCCTCAATGCCACCGGGCTGGCTGGGAGTCACCAGTCTTAACTTGTTGTGACCAGTTGGAGAGATAACTGCTGAACCATTGTAGAGTATCATGGGAGAGCCCTAAGTTGCCAAGTTGTTCCAGTAGTAATGGATGGTTGACTGTATCGGAGGCCTTCAAGAGGTCTATAAAGGTGGCACCGGCATGTTGTCCTTGGTCTAGTGCCAGATGGATGGGGCCTGTAAATTCAAGGAGGGCAGAGATGGTGCTATGTCCTTTGCGAAAGCCGTGTTGCTGTGGGCATTGCAAGTTGTATTTATCCAAGTACTCCACCAATTGGTCTGCGACAATTCTTTTCAAGAGCTTTGAATAAAGGGGGTAGGATGGGGATGGGGATGTAGTTACAGTGTATTGCCCTATCCCCAGACTTGTGTATTGGGGTCACCAGGGCGGACTTCCACTTGAGCGGGAACTGAGAGAGCATGAGGGACCAGTTAATAATCTTGGTAAGAGGGTGCAGTACATTGTCAAGGCCACTGTTTCTCCATGATTCCAAGATCACAGCCGGAATCCCGGAATCGGCCTCCCCTCGCGGCATTTTAAATTTCCCACCGGAGAGTCGCAGAATTCACGCTACTAGCTTGATCGTTTGGGAATTCAGCTGTATAACAACAGCAACTTGCCTCAGATGTGCCCCTATTTGCTATGAACCTGGAAGAAGAACCACGCTGCTGAGAGGACACCAAGGACTGCTGAGAGGACGCCAAGCTAGGAGAAACTCCAAGACCACGCTGCCCAGTTGCCGGCACCAGAGTCAGGGAGACCCTTTGATTTTTAAATTTTTATTCCTGCCTTGTAATCCGCAGGGAAGAAGTGCACCGAGCTGCCCAGACTGCCGCCAGAGTCGGGGAGACCCACTGATTTATTTAAGTTTTACTCCAGTCATTGCAATCCACACGGAAGAAGCACACCGAGCTGCCCAGACACCGCTGCCAGAGTCGGAGAGACCCATAGCTGTAATCTCCACAACGAAGAAATGCACCACAAACTTTGTTTCAGGTACTGTACTTTTTTTCTGTAGGCTGAGTCTCGTGCTGCTGCCTGCCTGCCATCTTCTGTGTGACCCCCGCAGCATTTCAGACTAGTAGTAGTAAAGGCATAAGACAATTCTTGTGGGCTGTTGGTTAACTAGGATCTGCAGTTTATCCAGTAGGCAGGGAAATGGGCAGACTAAGTGGGTCCTTATCTGCCATCAAAGTCTATGTTTCTATTAGAGCAGCAGAGACTGCTGCTCTAATGTCCCCTCCAGGAGGTTTGCTAAAAGGTTAAAAGGTTAGGGGCTGGGGGGGAAGGGCTGCCACACTCCCCTCTACCAACCAAATAATGAATATGTTCTTGGGAAACACTGTTTTAGAGACGTCTAGGGGTCTTTTTAAATGGACATCTGACCACCCCCTTCCTTGCAAATATTCATCTACTTTGTGACTGTACCAGCAACTGCATACATTTTTGTTCACAGTAATAATGGAGCTCTGGCAATCAATCATTCACCACACAGGAAATTCTAACATTTATTTTTAGATTTTTTATTAAGGATTTGGTCACTCTAGGATATCCTCCTTTTAGGTGATGCATTTGTTTCCAAGAGCAGGGGGACATTAGAACAGCAGAGTCTGCTGCTCTAATAGTAACATAGACTTTGATGGCAGATAGGGACCGCTTGGCTCACCTAGTCTGCCCATTTCCCTGCCTACTGGATAAGCTTCAGATCCTAGTTAACCAACAGCTCACAAGAATTGCCTTATGTCTGTCCCATGCATTCTTGAATTCTCCCACAGTTTTAGATCCCACAAGCTCCTTAGGAAGGTGGTTCCATGCGTCCGCCACCCTCTCAGTGAAAAAATACTTCCTCACATTGCCCCTGAGCCGTCCCCCCTTTCTATCTTCAAATTGTATCCCCTTGTTCTTGCACATCTCTTTTTCTGAAAGGTGTTACCCTCTTGGACTTTGTTGATTCAATCGAGGTACTTAAAAGTTTCTATCATGTCCCCTCTCTCCCTCCTCTCCTCAAAGGTATACATATTAAGCTCCTTTAGTCTCTCCTCATATGGCTTCTCTTGCTAACCCTGCACTATTTTAGTTGCCCTCCTCTGGATGCCTCCATCCTGTCTATGTCTTTGCGGAGATGGGGTCTCCAGACGCAGTACTCCAGATGGGGTCTCACAGGCATCAAGGGAGGAGGGCCCTTCACCTGTTGTCTATTGTCTACACGACGGCAACCTTCCTCCACCCAGGGCAGTAGGCAAGTGTCAGTCTTCACAGCTAAGACCCTTGCCACTCCTTGATTAACTGGTAGGTGGTGTGCAATTGCCCAGAGATCCACACCATTTTCCCCCAACAACAGAATGCATCTAATTCACAATGGCCTCATCTCCCAGCTGGCTTCAGTGCAAGAATCCAGGGTTTGCACACCAACTTAGTTTCTCAGTTGGCAGTGTGACAGGCTGGTACCACATCACTGACTGACCCAGGAAGTCAGCTTTTGATCAGAAGCAACGCCAATGGAGTTTTCTATAGATTAATTGTACAGTATATTAGAATTACATGTACTGACAACAAAATCTACCTGCAGTAGGTACACCACTGGATGGCAAGGTCTGTGCCGGGTGTAAGAAGGTCTGAGCTATTTTGGAGGCTTGTATGAACAGATTTGTGTCTGTTAGGGAGGGTGGTTGGAGAGTAGGAATGCAACTATTTTTTTTACTTTCTATTTTTTCCCTCCTACATTCCCTCCATCTCCGACCCTTCGGGGTCACCTGGAAGTCATCCACGTGGCCCGAGACCGACCTTGCACCCCATGTAGTCGTGGTTATACACCCCAGGTGGGGAACGAGGTGGGGCCCATACACCCTGTACACTTCTTGTTTCGTCAGGCAAGGTGGTCTGAGAGAGTGGTGGCACATCGAGGGCATGCTCCCGGTGATGGAAGGCTGTTTTTTTCCTCTGGTTTCCTCCCCTCATGTGGTGTGTGCCCTGACATCAAGGTGCTATGTGCCGACATCCACCATGCGTCACGGCCAGCCCCCCTCCCCCGCGAACAGGGCTTGCTTTACCTCGAGCCTCCACTCGGGGTCCAGTCAAGCTGTGGGCATTATTTACTTTCCCCAGAGAAGGCGAGCTGTCGTGGGACACTCTGCCATTCTCCCCGGCCAGCCCCTTCGACCCGGTCTGAAATCCAACCATAGCAGTGGGCCAGCTTAATGCAACTATTTATTGTTTTACTTTGCTTTTTATTGTATATTGCTTGCTTTGCTTTTTACTGTAGATAGTGTAAGGTAATATTAAATACTATGTTTTTGCACTGATGTTTTGGTCGTGAGGTAGGGCCCCACAAAGTGCTTTGCAGGGGAGCCCTTAAAGTCCTAGGCACAGCCCTGTGTACAGTAGATGCTGGAGTTACTGCAGGTAAAATACTGCGCTATTTTGCTTATGTGATGTGGGGGGATCGAATACCTACAGTAGATCCTGCGTTTAACAGGAGGTTGGTGGCAGGGTCCAAAATGAGAGGTACTCACAGAACACAGACCCAGCCCTGTGCTGCACCTCACTGCTGTTTTTTATTTGATTCAAATTCAGTGAAGGGTGTGTTTTGTGTGAAGCCACGTTCTGTGTTCTGTGAGTACCTCTCCCACTGTACATGGACCTCCATGTGGTTGCTGTAAAGCTGCCTTTTTGGACTAAATTAGAATGGGTTACTGCCATTTCCCCACATGCCCTTGTATATGCAGTATTTTACGGAGGGGTTCTTGCAAATTAAAAGTGTTGGTGAGTTAAATTAATGCTGCCTTTATGCCTAACCCCATATGTTGCCTGCCCTTCCCAATATTTACCCTTAATATTCTTTCTCCTTCCCAGTTATTCTATGTCTCCCTGTGCGTAGAAAGGGATGTGTAGCTCTGGCAAAGTACATTATCTTGGAGAGAGTTAAAAAGCAAAGGTGTGTGTGTGTGGGGGGGGGGGTGCATTTGCAGCAAGCCAGTAAAGCTGAAATCAAACTTGAGGGGGCACCTTAGTCTTCTGTGTGGCACAGCACTTTGGGGGGGTGCAGAAATCCCTGAGGTTGCTGTGGGCCATGAAGGGCCAAAGGAGGGCATCACACGCTAATACCGGCATGGTGGGATATTGGGTGATGTGAAAAGTTTATGACTGTGGGTGCTGCTATGCTGTTTTTAATGAGATCTAGCTTTTTGTTTCCTCGTTTACCTCATTTAGCTGCGAGGAAAATAAAGCACCCTGCCACACACTGACCCCGTTGCTTTTTAACCCTGCTGTACTTTTACTGAGATACTGCACTTTAAACGTACCGGGGTTACTGGAGTGCCAGCTGGGGGAGAAGGTGTCTGACTGCTTGCCTTCCCCAGGATGATGGTGGGAATGTGGTCTAGTGCCTCCTGACTCCTGGGGGTATAGCAATGTGCCGACTGACTGACCTGGGGGGGGGCCATGGTGGACATTGGCATTTGGCGTCATGGCGTGCCACACTCCAGGGACAAAAGAGGAAAAACCTCTTCTCTGCCTGACCGGATGACAGCCATCTGATCCCTCTGCCACTGCGAATGCTCTGGTCTGGCCCCAGAGACCACCTCAGCAGCACCCGAGGGGTCAAGATGTTGCACTGGATGCCCCCCACTAGCACCTTTCTCCTTGGTGGAGAACCCATCCGGTGAAGGGTTACACTAGATTACCCAGAGGGTATCTGCCATCTGGGGTGGCAGACAGTGGCAGAGGGCGGGGACACAAGAGAGCAGTGGGGAGAGACCATAGATAGCCCGAAAGATAGGCCGAGTGATGAGGAGAAATGGGAGATGACAAAAAAGGGGTGTGCAGCACAGTTAAAAAGGTAAAAGGGTTAAAAAGCAAATGGGCAGTGTGTGCATGTGTGTGGCAGGGAGCCCGGGGGGGGGGCAGAGTAACTTTCTTTTTTTTTTTTTTTACTTTATTCCTTAGCTGCCCCCTTTCTTTGGGGACCTCAAATGTGCCCCTGACAATGGAAGGGTCAGAGTCGCATACAGAGATGAGTGCCCCGCTCTTCTTAATTATTTAGCCCTCTGCATTATCCCCCTGGCTTGGGCAGAGGAGTCTCTCCTTCCCCTCCTACCTTCAGGGAGAGAGCGTGCACTTTGTTCCTGCTTCCTCAGCTCCTTTCTTGCTTGCCAGACGCTGAGGCCTGTCTATAGGTGCAACCTGTGGGGTGTTTACTTGTTCTGTTCTGCCCTCTCCTCTCTGGCAACAGCAGCCCAGGAGGACCAATGAGATGGGGTTGCCAGCCCCTCTCTTCTTGTTGGATTCCCCTACTGCACTGTCACCACCCATGGTCACCCAGTAACTTTACCTTTTGTGTTCCCCAGAGTAGTTGGAGGGTGTCTGTGAGTATGGGGGGCTGAGTATTTTGTGCCCCGGTGTGTGAATCAGAGTGTGTGTGTGTGGTGTGTGTACCCTCCCAAGCTACTGCCTCCACCATGGTCTCACAGTCCTGAGCTCCAGCATCCCTTGTTTCCCAGTGGTTTGTTGGCCTTCAGTGTGGCCCACATAATGTGTGTGATGAGGGGCAGAATGAGCAGGTAGGGGATCTGGGTATTCTGTTGCCTTTTATTTGTCCCAGAGAATATGTGTATGAGGGGCCCGAGGTGCCAAAGAGAGGTGCAGGTATATCCTGTCTATGAACTGTTTTAAAGTGCAGAAAATGTGACTTGTGCCCAACCTGCCTACCAATCTAGTACAGCAACAAAACCACCGTAATTTCAGAAAATCATGTAAAAGTGCAGTTTGGTGAAAGTTCAAAACTTTTACATGATTTTGTGCATGTTGGTTTCACTGCATCTGGGGAAAAGTTGGGAATAGGCCCAGCCGGCCATGTGACCCTGCCTTCCCTACCATGCCACTTACACTGGTGTATGCTTAAAGGTGGGTAGAGTTGAGTGCACCTCTTAGCAAGTTTGCAGAGTAGGGACTTGCGCACTGTCCATGAGCAGTCAGTGCTGTATTATGTTGGCAAAGATGTTGATGCTGTGGTTAAAACTCGGGAGGTTGGTGGTGGTGTCCAAAATGCATTTTGTAGAGTGGTGCTCAAACATTGTATTGTTGAAGTGCTGGTGACAAAAAATGTGTACACTCCTGGTCTGTGCATTAAATTAATGCTGCCTCTTGTGCTTAATGTGTTTGTGTGTGTGTGTGTGAGTGTGTGTTTGTGTGTGTCAGCCCAAAAAGTTGTAATCCAGTGTTTTGGTCTGGGTTCGGGGACAAGATCCCAAAGCAACTTTTGTCTTCTGTGTGCCTCTGAGCATGTAGAATTTGTGTGTGTGCGTGCGTGTGTGTGCGCTCAAGTAGCTTGCTGTGTGCCACAATTATTGGGAGGGCAACTGTATGCCACAAATGTCTGGATAGTGCGGCTGGTGTCACAAAGCAAGTTGACCCCAAACTAATATAGGGTACACATCAAGCCACACAGCCTCTTGGACTTTATAGGAGATGGGATGGTTTGCACACACTGTCCTTTAGCAATTCCAAGGGGTTGTTTTGGTGGTGTGTGACCCAGAGTAAGTGGGGTGGTGTGCTCGTTTTGGGGGTGAGAGTTGGCAGTGCTGCATCTTTGAGAATGTCCAAAGGTGCTGTGTTGGTTTGTATGTGCCAAGAGCTAGTTTGGTGAGGGGTGTTTATGTTGCACACAGAATCGGTTACATATTTAGATAGTAGGCAGGTATGACTAGGCACAGTTGTAGTGTGGATGTTGGGGGGGGGGGTTCTCCCTGCTTTCACCAGCAGAAAAACATGCCTCAGCATACAGTAAACTGTGGGAAAAAATCACCACCTAGGTTGGTCTCAGAAGAGTACTAAATAGATATGGAGGAGAGGGTTACAATGGGGATACAGGGAGCTTTTGAGGTCATAGAAACATAGAATTTGATGGCAGATAAGGACCGCTTGGCCCACCCAGTCTGCCCATTTCCCTACCTGATGGATAAGCTGCAGATTCTAGTTAATCAACAGCTTACTTCCTCCTGCCCTAGAGGTCCCCTCCCGAGAGAAAGAATACTTGTGTAAGAACTTATCGTAATTGTACATCTTCAAGGAAATCTCTTGCAGCAGGTTACACCTTAGCAACTGCAACCGTCAGGCGTCAGATCCACATGGAAACTTTTTTGCTAGCAATCTATTTAGGGCCACACATGACAATGTTGTCATCATGTTGCTCTTCCCTATATAGCTGTACATGGCTCCAGATGGACTGCTAGCAAAAAATGTCTGTGTGGTCCTGGTGTCTCGTGGTTGCACTGCAGTTTCTAAGATGTGACCTACTGCAAGAGATTCTCTCAAGACCTGCTGTTACATTGAGTTCTATAAATAACTTTTTGTTTCTCTTGGAGAAAATCTGGAAGTTGTACATTGCTGCTACTTTTCCATCTGGAGGATGGGAGTTATAGAATGCTGCTGTTGTCGTACCCGGAGGATGCGATTCGTAGATTGCTGCTGCCTTCACACCTGGAGGATGGGAGTCCTAGAATGCTGCTGACTTCACAGCTGGAGGATGGGAGTTGTAGATTGCTGCTGCCATTGTACCTGGAGGATGGGAGTTGTAGACTGTTGCTGCCATCTCTCCTAGTGAATGGTGGTCGCTGGATGCTACTGCCATCCCAGGAGAATGGGAGTCATAGGCTGCTGCTGCCATCATACCTGGAGGATGGGAGTCATAGGCTGCTGCTGCCATCATACCTGGAGAATGGGAGTCGTACAATGCTGCTGCTGTCGTACCTGGAGGATACGATTCGTAGATTGCTGCTGGCTTCACACCTGGAGGGTGGGAGTCGTAGAATGCTGCTGCCTTCACACCTGGAGGATGGGAGTTGTAGATTGCTACTGCCATTGTACCTGGAGAATGGGAGTTGTAGACTGTTGCTGCCATCTCACCTAGTGAATGGTGGTCGCTGGATGCTACTGCCATCCCAGGAGAATGGGAGTCGTAGGCTGCTGCTGCCATCATACCTAGAGGATGGGAGTCGTACAATGCTGCTGCTGTCATACCCAGAGGATGGGACATAGATTGCTGCTGCCTTCACACCTGGAGGATGAGAGTCATGCAATGCTGCTGCTGCCATCGTACCTGGAAGATGGGGGCTTTATGCAGTGGCTACTGCCATCATAGCCAGAGGATAAAAGTCATGGATTGCTCTATCCATGGGATCAGAGTCTCCCATTTTGTTGAATTCTTATCAAGCAGATTAGTGGAACACACTGTGACATGGACAGCCAGTTCTGAGTGCTGTATCATTTTTTTAAAATATAAAATGTATTACTGACTATCTCTGCTGAAAATCTGGTGCTTTAGGAGTGACCTCAACCCCCCAGGTTTCAGCTGAAAGATGAAAACCATGAGGAAATGCTAAAACAGCATGTGAGATCACACACACAGGTTTTAGAGACAACGTGTTACATGGAAGGTCTTAATCAAGGGTCTCCTGTTTTTCTGAGTTAATTACAGCTGTAGTTGCTAAGATGGAAGATCATATCCATTTTATGGCGGTTCCAGAGGGAAGAAGAAAAACAGGTTGTGATGTATTAGTGCAAAAATCCTAAAGATGCTTTCATGTCCTGAAAGGGGGAAGCTTATCATGAGATCAAAGAGATGTCATTTGAAGAACATATGGGTCATGCTGAGGATTGCAGGATTTGATACTTTCAAAAGACATCCTGTTTTTGTATAAATATATATTTTTTATATATAATCTGACAGGAGCAGCTAGGTGACATCACCAAAAAGGGGTTGGCAAATACAGTTTGCTTTAAGGAGTAATTCTGTTTTACTGAGACACTTTTATCTCGACTCTGATAAGAACACATCTGTGAGCACTTTAAGCAGGTATTTAGAGACTAAGTACTGTAGTAGGAATTTGCACTGTTTTAAACCTTGTTCTTTTAAAAGATTTGTATGTCTTGTGATAGTAGTTCTGTATTTTGTGTTTTACATATTTTTATCTATTTTTAGTAAAACTCTTTTTAGAGCATAATTGATCTGTCTTTGAATGTCTTTTATTTGTAAGAAAAGTATTATGGTTATAGCAGACACTAGGCATAGCTTGAATGGTGGTACCAAACTGGAAGAGAAGCGTTTTAAATCTGCGGTCTTTATTAAAGTTTTCAAGGGTTCATCTCTGTATACCTGGTTAGGTGCCTGTAGACAAAGATATCTGGCCCCCCGAAGACAGAAATATCTGAGCCTGTGCATTGGGTATACTAGCAAGAGGTTCACAGTTTGAATCCCTCCAAGACTTGAGACCAAAGGTTGATCTGAACTCACAAAACAGACAAGAGGGTTACCTCGTTCTGTTAAACTGTTCATAAGACTGCACTCGGAGGTTGGCACTTTGGGAGTAGAGGGCCTGACCTGCTGAGTGGGTTTGTGACAGATTGGTTGGCAGCGGTGGCATAATTTTGGAATCAGCTGAGACCGTAAGCTCTCTTGCAAAGAAAGAAAAAGGCAGAGTTTTATTTTAAAAAGGAAACAGAACTATATATCACTGGCCTACAGTCAAATTCCTACCCATTTTATTTTTTTTTTCTAAAGTCCAGTCAGAGTAGCAGTAGTCAGGAAAGATGACTTCCAACTACAGCAGGCACACTGTAGATTACTTAAGACAGTTGTGCGGGGACAGAGGAGTCCAGTTCAAGGTAAAAGCAAGCAAGCAGAGCCTCATAGATGCCCTGATGGTAGCAAATACCCAGAGCAGCGAGTCACCAACTGTGACTGGAAAGGACCAAACCTCAAGTGTGGAAGGGTTAGCGGCCAGTGAAGGGTCCAGAGCCGATGAGGACAGCAGGGCCACTGTCAGTGAAGGGCCACAGCAGCAGGGGAGGGTCACCAGTATCCTTAATCCAGAGGTACTCAGGCTGCAAATTGAGTTGCGCAGGATGGAACTGGAGGCAGAGCCAGAACAGAGGGAAGCAGACCATGAGGAATGTGAGTGCCAGCGAGCAGTAGAGGAGAAGAGAGAATGCAAACACCGAGAGGCAGAGTGAAAACAGAGAGACGCAGACCGTGAGGAGTGTGAGCACAAGCGAGATGCAGAGGAGAAGAGAGAGGAGCTCCAGAGACAACATGAACTGGAGAAGCTACAACTCCAACCAGCAGCACCAGAGCAGGTAAGTGGCTTGGGTTTAACTGGGACTGCAGGACTGGGTTACACATTGAACTCCAAATTAATAGCCGAGTTTAAAGAGGGGGAGGTCATGGATGCCTTTTTAAATTCTTTTGAAAAAGTTTGTATTCAGGCTAAAATTTCTAGAGAGTCAAGGAGCTTTTCCAGCTATCCCCGCTACTTACCGGGAAAGCTCGGGATACACTGGGTCAAATGGTCAAAGAGGGCAGCAATGATTACAGCAAGCTAAAAACTGCATTGTTAAAAAAGTTTGAATTAACTGCTGATTCATACAGAGCTAAATTCTGTAAGCTCAGGAGAAGCCTTGATATGAGCTATGAGGAGCTAACCACGAAACGTCAGTTTTTAAAACGGTGGGAAGGGATTGAGGCAAACACTGTTGATAACATTGAAAATGTGATTTTATTAGAACAGATTTATTGGGCATGCCCAGCAGAGCTAAAAACCTGGCTAGAGGACCAAGATCCCAAAACAGTGCAAGAGGCTGCTGAACTCTTGGATCACTATCCCAAAAGCAGACCTCCTCTGAGAGTGAATGGGGTGGGCGTGGCACCGCAGAAAGGGAAAAGCGAGCCTTCAGGGCAGCTAAAACCCTCACTGCCTCCACCAAAACCAGTTAGCCCCAGGTTTCAGAGAAAAGATTTCTCTGAGAGAAGAACTGAATGTTGGTTGTGTAAGGAAACTGGGCATATTGCCAGACAGTGTCCCAAAAAGGCAAGCCATAATACACAGCAGGGTACTAGATAAGAAGTGGGTTGTGTGTCCCTGGAAGTATGCCAGTGAACAAGAGGGAACACATGCACCCAGTCATGGTGAATGGTGTACAGACACAGGGGTTAAGGGACACAGAGGCATCCCTGACATTGGTGAAAGGGGATCTGGTACAGCCTGGTCAGCTTATACCCAATAAATACATCACTGTACAGGACTTTGCGGGCGGGGAGAAACATTGCCCCTCGCTAGTGTTCTCTTACACCGAGGTGAAACAGGGGGAACTGTGCAACAGGTGGCTGTAGCCAAAATATTAGCAGTGGATGTGATCATGGGTAACCATCTCCAGCAGGGGATGGTATGTGCAGTTACCTGTAGCCAAGCAGCAAGTGAAAATTGTAGTTCCCTGAACCCCACGGAAGCCATAGTGGAAACCACTGAGAGGCTGGTTCCCCAGCCTGTGCATCCTGATATGGAGACTGATAAAAAGGGGGTAGAAATTTCCCTGGTAGCAAGTGACCACACACCTACGGAAGGTTACTCCGAAGAGGGAGGGGTGACCCATTGTCAGAGGGTTGGGATTGACAGTGATCCTGAGGGCCCTGATGCTAGTGCTAGGGACCCTAGTTTAGCGACTGAAGGGGACCTGTCCCA
The DNA here is from genome assembly GCA_016271365.2 of Neoceratodus forsteri. Taxonomy (NCBI): domain Eukaryota; kingdom Metazoa; phylum Chordata; order Ceratodontiformes; family Ceratodontidae; genus Neoceratodus; species Neoceratodus forsteri. The sequence goes on along the minus strand of JADMNL010000024.1, from coordinate 417,487,812 downwards.
TGCCTTGGGAATGTGCGAGGGTTTGCAGCTGCTCAGAGGAGTGACTCTAGTTTAGAGAAGCTGAGGGCTTGGGCAGACTCAAACAGTGCACAGGGAGGTGATGGAAAACATAAGGTTTATTGGGAAAATGGACTTATGTATACTCAAGCAGTACAGACAGAGGGAGGGATGCTAAGCAGGCAGCTTGTCATTCCCCAGGGGTATCGCGAGCAGTTGCTCAAAATTGCACATGATATTCCCTTGTCTGGTCATCTAAGAATCACGCGCACTATGCAGCGGTTAGTCCAGAATTTCTACTGGCCTAACTTCACCCAGTAGGTGAAGGAGTGTTGCAGGTCTTGTCACCAGTGCCAGGAAATAGGGAAGGCGGGCAAAAAAAACAAGCTGCACTGATTCCCTCACCCTATCTTCACTGAGGACAAAGTGGCAGCTGCCTTACTTGGGATTTTCTCCCGTGTTGGGTTTCCGCAGGAGGTTATCACCGATCGAGGGGGTTCCTTCACATCGGACCTGATGAAATGTATATGGGAGAAGTGTGGGGTGGTGCAGAGATGCACGACACCATATCACGCACCAGCCAATGGACTTGTGGAATGATTCAATGGTACCCTAAAGTTAATGCTACGGGAGTTTGCTGAACAGCATGGGAGGGACTGGGAGAAATACCTTCCCCACCTGTTGTTTGCATACAGGGAGGCATCCCAAGAGTCGACAGGATTTTCCCCCTTTGAACTCTTATATGGATGCTGGGTACGTGGGCCCCTAGACTTGATCCGGAAGGACTGGGAAGGCAAGCACGCCACCCAGGGAACTCCCATTGTGGATTATGTCCTTAGGTTTAGGGAAAGGCTGAAGGAGCTTATGGGGACAGCACAGAGCAACTCAGCAGCTGCCCAACAGAAACAAAAAATGTGGTACAACCGCAGAGCCAAAGCTCGCTCATACATGGTGGGTCAGGAAGTCATGGTCCTTATTCCGGTCCGGAAAGACAAGCTGCAAGCTGAGTGGGCAGGACTGTACAAAGTGGTTAGGAAGGTAAATGATGTGAACTACATTGTGGAGTTACCTGACAGAAGATGGACAGAAAGGATGTACCATGTCAACATGATGAAGCCATATGCAAATAGGGCCGACATGGTGTTTGCAGTGTGTAGTCATGGGGAGGGGACGGACGAAGGAGACCCCCTTCTGGACTTGCTGTAAGAAAGTAAGTGGGAGTCCTCTGTGGAGGCAGTAAAATTGTCTCCCCAGCTGGCCCCGGACCAGATCCCGAAAGTAAGGGAGGTTTTAGCAGACTTGGCCCCATTGTTTAGTGCCAAGCCTGGACTAACCCCCTTAGCGACACACAATGTGGAGACAGGGACACAGACGCCCATATGGTGGACAGCATATCAGGTTTCAGAGGCTGTCCAAAAGGACATTAGGAGGGAAATGGAGGAGATGCTGGATTTAGGGGTAAATCCAGAGATCCCACAGCCCCTGGACCGCATCTGTAGTCCTTGTACCTAAGCCAGATGGCTCAACTTGTTTCTGTGTGTACTATTGTGGACTGAATGCAGTCATGAAGTCTGACACCCACCTGATGCCCCGGACGGACAAACTCCTGGACAAGTTGGGAGGGGCGACCTACCTTACGACCATTGACCTGACAAAGGGGTATTGGCAGGTAGTTGACAGACAGAGCTAGGCCTTCATCACTTATTTGAGTTTAAAGTAATGCCTTTCGGAATGAAGAATGCCTCAGCCACTTTCTAAAGATTGGTGAACCAGGTGTTAAATGGTGCTGAGAAGTATGCCGTGGTGTACCTGGATGACATTGCCATCTTTAGTACCAGCTGGGAGGAACACCTATCCCACCTTAGGGAAGTGCTGGACAGGATACAGAGGGCCAGGCTCACTGTCAAAGCTGAGAAGTGCCAGGTGGACATGGGAGAGCTGGCATACATCGGGCATGTGGTAGGCCAGGGACAGCTCCGTCCTAACCAAATAAAGGTAGAGGTGATCCAGGTGTGGCCCAGACCAGAAACCCAGAAGCAGGTCAGGAGCTTTCTAGGGACAGCAGGGTACTACAGGAAATTTGGACCCAATTACAGTGCCCTGGCTGCTCCCCATCTGACCTGACAAAGAAAAAGATGCCAAAGAAAATTACCTGGGGCCCAGCTTGTGAGGAAGCCTTTACCAAACTAAGGGAGGCACTGTGCAGTGCTCCTGTTTTGACAAGTCCTGACTATAGCAAGACCTTTATAGTTCAGATGGATGCCTCAGATGTGGGTATTGGGGCAGTCTTTATTAATGTTTTCAAGGGTTCATCTCTGTATAGCTGGTTAGGTGCCCATAGGCAAAGATATCTGGCCCCCCGAAGACAGAAATATCTGAGCCTGTGCATTGGGAACACTAGCAAGAGGTTCACAGTTTAAATCCCTCCAAGACTCGAGACCAAAGGTTGATCCGAACTCACAAAACAGACAAGAGGGTTACCTTGTTCTGTTAAACTGTTCACAAGACTGCGCTCAGAGGTTGCCACTTTGGGAGTAGAGGGCCTGACCTGCTGAGTGGGTTTGTGACACACACTACTAATAATTTTTTTTTGGGTTGTGATTTCAGTATTCATACTTTCTGCCTGCATGATGTTTGCTGCACCACTGAATAAGAGAGCCAAGCTTTGCTACACGTTGGCTAAGGAGCGAGTCCTTCAGTTTAAATCTGAAGACCTTTATGAGGATGGAGGAAAACTTTTCTGTCCTTACTGCAACTATGTCCTGGACCATACCAGAAAAGATACAGTCAAAGATCATCTGCTTAGCAAGAAACATGCTAGGAATAAGGAACGAGCTGCTAGTGAAGGAAGACCAGCAAGGCAGGTGACTCTGATCAGCAATTTCAGAGCTGCAACAGAATCATCCATGGTAAGAAATGAGATGGTCATGGACACAGTTAAGGCATGGGGGGGCTGCAAATATCCCATTGGAGAAGCTGGATTATCCACAGCTGAGGGAATGGATATGCAAGTATGTGAAGGGGAGTGGAGCGGTGCCAAAAGCAGACACCCTGAGGAAACTCTATCTACCCAAGGTAAGAGAGCAAATTGATGAAGACCTTAAAGCAGCTGTGACTGGGAAATCCTTGTCTGTGATATGTGACGAGAGCATGGATGCACAGTCACAGTGCATTCTTAATGTCGTCTTTGTGTTGGAAGGGGGCAAGACATATCTTGGAAACAACACAGAACTAGACTCTGTCAAGCATTCCACAGTGTTTCAAGCTGTTTTGAAGACTCTCCAGAGTTGTGACATTGACTTTATGAATGTTGTTTTGTTTGTCAGTGACAATGCTCATTATATGATTAAATGTTTTAATGACGCACTTCGTGGGGTTATTGGGGACCATGTTGTGCATGTGTGTTGCTGGGCATATGTCTTGTCCCTTGTTTGGGATACATGACTGCACCATTTCAAAACAGTTAATGAACCGGTTTCGTTGATAAAATATGCTTTTCAGCAATCACCAAACCACAAATGAGAATTCATCACATTTTTGCAGGATCTGGAAGCTCCAAGAGAAATGATTGCTTTACCACCGGTTCCTGTTTTAACTAGATGGAACACATGGTTTGCAGCTGTGGCATACCAGTCAACACACCTACAATACCTGAGGGACTTTTTCAGGGCAGATTCGAGTGATGCCACCTCAATAAACAATCTACGGGCATTACTGGATGAATGGTACGATGAGCTACAAGCACAACTGGCATTTATTACAGATAATTCAGGTGACATTATTGCTTGTGATAGAACTTTTGCAGTCAAAGGAGAAACCTCTTGCGACATCCACGTATGACATGCTAGTGTCAATTAAGAGCTGCTTTGAGGCTGGCACAACTAAAAATGATAGCTTTGGTGAGAAGGCAGAGCAGTACCTCTCTAAACTGAGGAATAAAGTAAGGGATGAGAACATCAAACTGTTCAAAAATGCTTTCAAGGTCAGTTTGGAGAAACTGACAAAACACCTGCAGTCAAATCCATCTGTACAGTTTCTCATGGCCTGTCAAATTCTAAACCCACCCAACCTACCCAAACTCAATAAGGATTTCCAACTGTACTTGCCCTATATCCCAATGCTCACATTACACAACAAGAATGCACTGTTAAGGGACTGGGAGATCTACATATGGCAGGATGTGTGGGAACTACCAGAGATTGGAACATCTGATCTTCACCAGTACTGGATCTCTGTGTCCTCACAGGTACCAACTCTGGCAAAGGCAGCCCTTCAGGCCATCTGGGTCCCTGTTTCTAGTGCAGATGTGGAGCGGTAATTTTCTGCACATGGACAAATCCTGACCAACCAACGGACTGTGGACAATTTAAAATTATTTTCAATGCTGCTATTCAATAAGTAGACTCTCCCACCTTCTTGTGTAATTGCAGTTCTGATGCACAATTGCAGAAAAATGGTGATCCCCTGTACAATAAAGTTGTATACATGAAGTTCTAGTGCAATATTGCAGAAAACAAAGTGGTGCTCCACTGTGCAATGATGAAGACGTGCAGTTCTGGTGCAGTATTGTAGGGAAAAAATGGTGCTCCACTGTGCAATAAAGTGTAGACATGCAATATATATATATATACAGTGGCGTGAAAAAGTATTTGCCCCCTTCCTGATTTTCTCTATTATTGCATATTTGTCACACTGGATGTTTTCAGGTCTTTAGACAGAATGTAATATTAGATAAAGGGAACCTGAGTGAACAAATAACACTTCTTTTTTTTTTTATTTCACTTATTTAATGAAAAAAAGTTAACCAACACCAATTGGCACTGTGTGAAAAAGTAATCGCCTCCTTACACTTAATAACTGGTTACGCCACATTTAGCTGCAATGACTGCAACCAAACACTTCCTATAACTCAATATCAGTCTTTCACATCGCTGTGGAGGAATTTTAACCCTCTTCCTCAGAACTGCTTTAATTCAGTAACATTTGGTAGGTTTTCGAGCATGAACTGCTCGTTTCAGGTCCTGCCACAGCATCTCTATTGGGTTTAAGTCTGGACTTTGACTAGGCCACTCAAAACTTTAATTTTACTTCTTTTAGCCATTCTGATGTGGACTTGCTTTTGTGTTTGGATCATTGTCTTGCTGCATGACCCAACTACGCTTCAGCTTCAGCTGATGGAAGGATGACTGACATTCTCCTTAAGAATTTTCTGGTACAGAGCAGAATTCATGGTTCCTTTAATTATGGCAAGTCATCCAGGTCCTTAGGCAGCAAAGCATCCCCACCATCACACTACCACCACCATGTTTGACTGTTGGTATGGTGTTCTTACTGTGGAATGCTGTGTTTGCTTTGCGAGACATTATGGGATCCATGTTGTCCAAAAGTTCCACTTTGGACTCATCTGTCCATAGAACATTTTCCCAAAAGGCTTGTGGATCATCCAGGTGCTTCTTGGCAAATGAGAGACGAGCATTTATGTTCTTCTTGGTTAGCAGTGGTTTCCGTTCTACTCTCACATGAAGCCCATTTTTGCCCAGTCTCTTTCTGATTGTGGAGTCATGAACACTGACCTTAGCTGAGGCAAGAGAAGCCTGCAGTTCTTTGGATGTTGTTTTAGGATCCTTTGAGACTTCTTGGATGATTTTACACTGCGCCCTTGGAGTAATTTTGGCAGGCCGCCCACTCCTGGGAAGGGTCACTACTGTTCCAAGTGTTCTCCATTTGGAGATTATGGCTCTCACTGTGGTTTGATGGAGTCCCAGAGCCTTAGAAATAGCTTTGTAACCCTTTCCAGACTGATAGAGGGCAACAAAATGTTTTTCTGATCTTTTCAGAACTTCCTTTGATCATGGCATAATGTGCTTGTTTAATCTTTGTGCTGGCAATGTGACTCTGATGGTAAGGGCCAAAATAAGTGAGGTTTATATTGAGCAGGGCTGGCTGTAATCAAGCCTGGCTGTGTTCAATCAGCTGACTCTAATTATCCCTTTAATTGGGCTGATTTAACTAGGGGCAATTACTTTTCACACAGTGCCAGTTGGTGTTAGTTAACTTTTTTCATTAAATAAATGAAATAAGTAAAAAAAAAAAGTGTTATTTGTCCACTCAGGTTCCCTTTATCAAATATTATATTTTGTCTAAAGACCTGAAAACATCCAGTGTGACAAATATGCAATAATAGAGAAATCAGGAAGGGGGCAAATACTTTTCACGCCACTGTATATATATATATATATATATATATATATATATATATATAATATATGTGTGTGTGTAGTATCTCTGCATTATATGTAGCTATGGGTTAGATTATACTGTCCTTCACATAGTATGCTTTAGTTCATGTAGTCTGGGTAGCATATTTGTCTGGGTAGTTTGTCGGCCCATGTTCGGTAGTCAATATTTGAATTGTGTTTTTTGCACATGTTTATCTTTGTAAATCTTTTTAAAATAAAACACATTAATTGCATTTTAGCTTTGAGAAGTTTTTATCATACATGTCACAGAACACACTGCCAACATTAAAACAAAGACAAGATTTTGGTGTCTATTTAGTATCAAACAGACTTCAGAATTGGTTAATCCCTGTGAGAAAAATGTTACTGTTACATGAGACCATTTATTTTCACTGGCTGCATTGATCTGAGAAGGGAATATTTTAATAATTATGCCAGTTTGACCAATATAGTTCCACAGTCATTAGCCTTGATAGCTGGTAGATGCACAACTTGGACAGCTAATATAACATGCAATATGAGATTAAACATTTTTGTTTTCTGCTGATGTGACTTAAATCTGCATAAAAACATGATGAAATACTGACAGACAAATTTATTACTTAAAATGAATGAATAATGTAAAGTTTTGGATTACCGGAAAAATCCCGGAAATTGGATTCCCAAACATGGTAAAATCTCAGAATCCAGGATGGCCAAAATGCAATTTGCTTTTTCCAAGCACCGAGAAACAGTGACCTTGGACATCGTCAAGGGTGAGGACGATGAGCTTCAAGTCAAGTGTGTCCCCACTTGATTTGGATTTTCTGAGCACTTTGAGGAGGTATTTTTTTGCATCCCTTTCAGTAACTGCCTTCAAATAGAAATGTGGATGATTTGTATCCTGAGTGTGTTTATATTGGAAGGACGTGATTTGGTTGGTGTCAAAGAAGTCAGAGGGAAGCACATGGCTGAGGTCGGTGAATGCCAGATTGAAAGTACTGGCAATTGTGGTGGGGTCCAGGGTGTTGCTGCTGTCAACTTTTAGCATATTAGGAGTTGCTTTGGACTCTTTCCCTATAACTTCAGAGAGGCTTTGCCAGAATTTTTTTCCATCCGACCATAAGTTTGATAGGGTGCTTCTGTAGTAGCTGGCTTTTTCAGTGTGAATAGCTCTGGTACAGGCATTCCTGGTGGCCCTGTATGCCTGAAAGTCTGCCTGGTTGCCAGAGGCTGTAGCACAGGCCCATAGAAGGTCCCGAGCTTTTAGTTGGTCAAGGAGATTGCCTGAGATCCAAGGGTTGTCAAGGCCTTTAATTTTGCATTTCTTAAAGGGGGCATGGATATCACACGCTGTGAGATAAAGTATTGAAGTGCAGCATCAACATCTAGAGCAGTGTCAATCGAGGACCAGTCTTGTTGTCACAGGAGTGCCTTAAGTGGTGCAAGGTGTCCCCTAATTAGCACCTGACTATTGATAGTTTTCGTGGGGGGTTTACTGAATTTATTTGACCATATGCACTGGACTGGGGAATGGTCACTAATGGCATCGGGGAGAACTGTAGTGTGGCTAACATGGTCAGAGCGATTTGAGAGTACTCAGTCCAGTAAGGTGCTGGTCCCTGTTCTATTGTTGATCCTAGTGGGTGAGGTAACTAGCTGTGTAAAATTTGCAGCTGCTAAGGTATCCTTGTAGTTGCTTGCACTGGGGACAAGCCAGTTGACATTAAAGTCCCCTAGCAATATAACTTCTGAGTTAAGCTTTAGACTACTGATGCAGGTAAGGAATGGGTTTAGGTTTATTGTTGTCAGTTTTGGTGGCTCTTATACTGAATCAGAAAGTTCCTTATCCCCATCTCTAGACCACGCCTCGCCAGCTCCCGTCTCCTGCCCCTCCTTGATTATGGCTCTATTATCTACTCCCCCCCTTGCACATCCCTTTTCTCCAAACTCAGGACTACATACAATAATATTGCACGCTACGTGACCGGCCTCCCCTGGATGACCCATCACTGTGCCCTCTATGCCTCCCTCAACTGGCTCACCCTTGAAGGCAGGTTCCAACTTAAAATGCTGTCTTTCCCACACAAAGTTCACTGTAACCTACTGCTGATCAGTGTTGACTCTCTTCTCCCCTTATCGGTTCGCAAGTGCAATACTAGAGGGGCCGCCTGTCATATCTTCAATGCCCCTTTTTATCACACCAAACATGCGCAGAACCTCATCACATACATGGGCCCTAAGTTTTACAATAAACTGCCCCCTGAACATCAGGCCTGTAGTTCAATTGGCTCATTCACCTCCTCCCTCAAAGACCACCTCCTTCAATTCATCACCTGTGTCTGCCCCGGTAGGTAACCCCCCCTGAATGTCCACCGACCCTTGAGTTACCTTAGAGTTTATAAGTATCTATATATTGGCTCTGTTGTTGTGTGCTCTGTATTTTTTTTCTGTTCTAGATGATCCTGTCATATGCACTGTTCCTGTTGCAAATACCATAACATTTTGCAAATATTGTTTTTACCTTTTTCTCTGTATTATTGAATTTTTGTACCACTAGACATTTGTGAAAACGGGCATTTTTGCTCATATACCTTCCAGTATAAAAATAAACTTGAATTGAATGGAATTGAAAAATCTTTCAATATCCTGGATTAGTTATATTACTGGTGTCTCAACATCCCCTGCATTTGGAACATGGTTCATGACTGTGGGCCCAGCATCAGTCGGAACAAAGGGCACTGCAGCTGGATTCAACGTCCTGGAATGACTCACCTTACTTCCCCAGGTGCTGAAATGGGAAAGTCCATGGAGGATGGAGCTACTGTTGACCGCATCAGACTGAGTCGCCGGTGGGGAAACAGGTAATGGCGGTTGAGCTTGACTGTTTCTTCTTTGCCTAGTCTCCTTTCTAGTGACTGATCTCCATGGAGGTGAGAGAGGTACTGAATTAACAAGTTCAGGCAACAGCTGACCAATAGCAAGAGGTGGTTTCGATGCAGCGTTTGAACCACAAGGTTTCCTCTTTCCATTCTTAATCAGTATACTGGCAAGTTTGGAAGCTGTTCCACAATTACATAGGGATCAGATTTCCATTGGTCTTCAATCTTGTGTTTGCCTAGGGTCCCCAAGTTCCAAATCAGTACTCTGTCTCCTGGTAGAAGATCTTGTTATCGGACTCTCTTGTCATATCTGTTTTTGTTTGCTAAACTGGACTTCATAGTAGCTTCTTGGGGGGTACATTGCAACTGGCTCCCACTAATTCATACCACAACAGTTTACTCCCGACAATTCGTTCCCTACCAAATTCGCTCCTTCACAATTCACCCCCGGCATCTAAATTAAAACAGAGTTGATTCATTCCCAGCATCTAAATTTAAATGGAGCTGAAGTAGTTGCATACCATGCATAACGTTCTGGCTCATAACATCAATTGGCATGGGTCATAAACTGAGCTGAAATAATATTTTTCTTACCTAGCACAAGCTGTAGTTCACTCTTTGAAGCAAAGTGACATGCTCCCAGGGTCCGTTTGTTATCCCATCTGTCAGGCAAAAGCCTAATTTAAAATCCATATGAATATCTTTATTTAATAAAAAATTTAAATTAACAAGCTCCACAGTTCTCCTCAATACTTGAAAGTGTGTGCTATTCCTCTCAAAAATTCCTCTGTGGTTCTTTCCTTGTACTTGGCAACGATGCACTGTAACCGGATAGCAGTATCTCTGTAGACCCTCCTTGAAATGTTTGCCACATGTTCAGCAATTAGCTGCTCAATTTCAGTGTCTCTTTTTTGTTGGATTCCCCGAATGCCATCCACAAAGCACCATAAGGTGGGGTGTGCCATAGACAGGACTGTTTGCATTCCCCTATGGAACACCTCTACTGCATTGTTTGTTTTGTCCCGTCTTTCCAATACTGTGTCCCAGTGATTCCACATGCTCAAAAAGAAAGAAAAAAACACTGTGGTTCTCAAAAGAGTTGGCGGGGAAGGTTAGGGAGAAAAAGATCACATTCAGGAAGTATAAGTAAACACAGAAAGAGCAGGACAGAGAACTGTACCAGTTCAAGCAGAAGGAAGCGGGGCAGGCAGAATAGCAAAGGCCCAAACAGAGGAAAAGATAGCCAACTCAGTTAAGAAGGGGGATAAAATATTTTATAGGTAGATTAGGGAGCGAAGAAAGACCAGTCTCGATACGCTGAAAAAAACCTAAGGAGAGGTGTGTCCAATTGGAGAGATCTTCTGTGATTTGTGTGGTCAGGGGGTTGTAATTTAAGAGCTTGAGATGTTCAAGTTTTTGTGTAATTTTCTCCCTCAGGTACCTAAAAGTATATTTATGCTACCTGAATGGAAACTGTTTTTTAAGTTGTGGGGACGGTGTCAAATTATATAGAATAGCTTCTGTTTTAGAAGTATTCAGTTTGTATTCAGACAGATGGCCAAATGAGTCAAATAACTTCCAAAGTGTGGGGACCGATTCTTCCAGGGAGGTAAATGTGAGAAAGAGGTCATCCGCGAAAAGTGAGAGTTTATTTTCTTTCCTTCCGATTAGGATCCCCGATACCTGTGAAGTTTGCTGAATTTGAATAGCTAAAGGTTCTAGGTAGAGTGCAAAACAGAGGGGTGATAGATGACATTCTTGCCTGGTACCTTGCTCAAGGGGAAATGGATCTGATAAGGAGCCATTCAACTTGACATAGGCTTGGGGATACCACATAAATATTCTGCAAAGCAGTGATGAATTTGTCTGGCACACCAAAAGCGGCCAGGGTAGCTCACAAAAATCATCAGGACACACTGTCGAAAGCCTTTTCTGCATTGAGACTTAATAGAGCCAATGGGATAGTATGGGTTGTGGCAAAGTCTAGTAATAGGAAAATCCATTGCACATTATCATGTGCCTGATTATTCCATTCAAAGCCTACTCGAACTTGATGAATCAGGCTGGGCAATATGATTTCCAGTCTATGAGATAAGACTGTCAGAAATAACTTGTAGTCATAGTTTAGTAATGAGTCTGTAGGAAGGGGCATATCTCAGATCTTTATTTGATTTAAGTATAGTAGAGATCACTGAATGATGCCAAGTGGGTGGAGTCTCCGCTCTGGACTGAATGAAATACTGGGAAAAGGAGTGGGGAAAGCAGCATGTTGAATTTTTAAAAGAATTCAGCTGGATATCCATCTAGTCCTGGGGATTTCTGAGATTTTGAATCCCGAATCACCTCCTGAAGTTCTTCAAAAGTAATAAGGGACAACAACCTCTCAGCCACAGTATCACTCAATTTTCGGATATTAGACAGTTTTGTATTTCTTGTGGACATGTTTCTCAATTGGCTGTGTATAGTTTATTATAAAATTTAGCTAGAATGGTCCAAATAGCCGATGGGTGAGTGGCCAAAACTCTTGTATCCACATCAAACATTTGGGAGGCACAAGCTTGGGATTTTTGTGCACGTAGCACCTTAGCTAGATTTTGGGCTCCCCTGGCACCTCCCTCATAGTACTGATGTTTGAGAAAGAAGAAGGATTGTTCCACCCTCGAGTCTAAGATTTTCTGTATGTCTCTCTTGATTTATTAGGACTAAGATGGTTTTGTTCCCCTGCATAAAAAGACTGTAAAGTAGCCAGTTTTATTTGCATGTCCTTAAGTTTCTCCTCCCTTTCCTGTTTTTTTGCATGAGGAATAGGCTATGCACTCACCCTGTAACACCCTTTTAACTGTGTCCCACAATATAGATGGGGAAACAGAGGGGTCTGAATTATTACTTACTATCTGTGATAACTTGTCTTTTGTTATCTGTAAGAATTCTCGATCCTTTACTAGGTCTAATTTAAGCTGCCAGGGGGCTTGTGCAGTGGGTTTCTCCAGGTTAAGTTTTGCATGGTCAGAGATTAATATTATCTTGTATGGAGTCTAAATGTTCAGCTGTTGTGATTAGGTAATCTAGTCTCACCCAGTGGTCTGAGTTCTGCCCACCCCAAGGCTGGGAATAAGTACAATGGGTACTGATTGCAGGGGAGCCCTCTGGTGAGCCATCCATCACACCCCTAGACACAGACAGTCTCCCTGGGCCATACCCATCCCCAGCTGATACCAAGAGAGGGTTATTATGTGCTGTCAGCCTCAGTCAAGGTTACAGTACAGCTGCTGTTTGGTAATCCAAGTAACTAGAAGAGAAAGTTTGTCTATCTCTCTATCTATTGATATATATTATAGTGGTGCAGTAGCACCACTATAGTTAGGGCTGAGCAGGGCTTTCTATGTTAAACCTTAAGTTTTGCACTTTAATAACTTTGCAACTGTTCAATGGATTTGCATAAACTTTTGCATGCACGGTCTCGTGGGGATAGATCCCTTGACATGCCAGGTTTGGTTCTGTTTGGATGTGTGGATTCTGAGATGCAGATAGCGAAAAAACGTCAAAAATCTAATTTATTTGCTGTTTTTGTCAGTTCTTTGCACTGAAACAGTCTGGAATTGTGGTCTGAAATTTTCAAAGTAGAAAGGGCTTGGGTCACAGAAGTGTATTTCGCTTGTTTGGTGAAAAAATATTAATCCGTTCCAAAGTTATTACATTTTAAAGTTCATATTATTTTCAATGGGAATTTTACTTTCCTGGATGGATTCCTGTAATGAAAAAATAATTTGATCAAATGAAGAAGGAATCTTTTTCATCAGTGGCCAATCCTTTTTCATGAGGAAAAATTCCTTTTTCGTTAGCTATCTTGTTTTCCATTTAAAAGAAAATAATCTGAAAAGGCACAAAAATGATATTCTGCCCACACACCAATACATGTATCTTGCTTATTGGGACTTTGTTAGGTGGATTCTGTGGTTATCTGGTGGAAAATTACCTTGCAATACTTTTTTTAAAATTTAAAACCCTTTTTTGTGCCTCACTAATGCTTTTTTTGTGAGTCCTTTTTCAGTCTCACAAAAATGGATTTCAGACTTAGTTTCAGCTAGCTTTTTTTGTGAGCCCTTTTTCATGAGAACAAAAAACAATCTTTTCTCATGAAAAAGGATCTCTGCTCACGAAAATGGATTTTGGCCTTAACTTTTTCAGATCCTTTTTCCATGAAAAGGGATAATTTTTTGTAAGCCTTTTTCATCCTCATGAGAAAGGATCCCTACTTATGAAAAAGGATTTCTGACTAATGTATTTCAATGGGGGTTTCAACTTTGATGCATAACTATGCCATTTTTGAATATTTTTATACCAAATTTTTGTCATCGCCTTTTTGAGACCCCAACTCATGAACAGTGTTGGTGGAATTACGCCGGTCCAGCCCAGAAGGTGATTTTGTGATCGGATGGTAAGATCACCTTTCATTTGGGATCTGAAAATTTTCACCGACCCTGTTCATGAGGTAGGGTCATAAGAAGAGTATGTTGAACATCTGGCATCAGCATTTGTAAAAATGTCAAAGTTATACAACATATTCACATCTAAGAAGGGATACCAGGGTACCCTGCACTCCCCCAGGCACATAAGGATACGATTATGCTATCGCAAAAATTATGAATGGATAGGAGCACAGGGCCCAGAGAGCCCTGCACTCCCACATGCAAATAAAGATAAGATTATAAAGAGATTGGTGTGCAGGGCCCTTGGGCCCTGCACTCCCATAGGCAAATAAGGATACAATAATACTGTCTCAAAAAGTAAGGAAATTCATTGCAAAAAACTTTGTTAATGCACTAATTAGGGTTAAAGTGACAAATGTAGGGAAATGTGGTGTTAGGGTTTCCAACCCCAACACCCCACCACACCCTGCAGGCAGCAATAGGTTCCGGTGGCATCACCCTTGGAGTCTGTTTTGTAGTATTTCCTTTAATGTTTTCTTTCATGTTTTACTAGGTGTCTCTATGTGAGCCTTTTTTCTTGCTCCTTTTGTTCCTTTTCTTTTGGCCGTATTCTTATTCTGTACTCCCATTTCTCTAGGGGAATCTGGAATAAAAATTGTAGAGACAGACATTCTCCGTGGGTGAGACTGATCAATACATTCCTCTAATTTTTGTTCAAGTGTGTCTAAACAAGTTTGTATTTGGCTTATAATGCCATCAAATCTGTTTCTAATATCATGCAATGCTTCTAGCAATACAATATTGGACATCACAGGGTGTGCCAAAGCTTTAATGGTATATTTAGATAGACTATCAGGACACTGTGCTAAGAAATCAGCATCTAGGTGGATTTTTTTCCACCTCTTTGCCCAAATTTCTGTACACTGCTCTGGTGAACCAGCTAATATTGAGTCTTTTTTTGAATCGTGTTCTTGTAAAATCAAGACACAGGAGTTAAATTCCAATGGGTTGAAAGGTTCCCAATTTGTGCCACCTTCTTTTTGACTGTTCTGGTTATTCTGCTGATCTTTGATAGTTGCAGCTGACAAGGCTTCCCTTACTGAGTGGGAAACTTTAGGGGAATTTTCTATTTTTTCCAGCTATTCTTCCTGAGTTCCTATTGTTATAATTTGTGTCTTACTCTGAAAGAACTCTGTTATACCCAATTGACTGTTTTTTCTAATTTCAGCCCCTTCCCCAGATTATTTGTTACTTTTCTCCCGAGCTAGGCGTGTATTGCGTTCAACCTTCATTTCATGTCTTTTCATTTCTATACTAGAATGTAACCTTTTTAGTCTGTATAGTTTCAATAGTTTTTTTTTTACATTCCTTCTTTTTTTCCCTCTTCTATAGGGGACAAGTTCACTACCATCTCTTGTAGATGTATTACTTTGTTGTCTTCCAGATTAGGTTTAACCATGTCAGCATAAGTTACAGGATTTTTACCCTCTTTAGGAGTAGCAGCGGATGTAGTAATTTCTAATTCTTCTTGGTAAACACATCCTTTCCTTTTTTCTTCCCCTGTGTGTTTAACATTTTACCACTATGGGTATGCATAACCTACTAATAATGCGTGAATTAAATTTCCCAGAGCACTGTGAAAATCTTAACAAAAATACCAAACTAGGTTAAAAATCTCTTAGATGATCCTCACAGGGGAAAAAGCACAACAATGACAATGCCAAAGTTATAAAGCAACAATGTCTAGGATGCTAATCAATTGTATATATGAGTCCGCAGTCAGAAGGTCAATATTTCAGGGTCTTCTTGCTTAATCAGGGCAAAAGTGGAACAGATAGAGATGTATCAAATGTATGGCTCCTTATGTGCCAGAGTAGTAAGTGCTCTCAAAATCCTCAGGAGCTACTTTTTATCTGATGTCCAAATTTTGTAAAAAGTAGTGAGATAAACAGTAAATCAGAAAAAGTCATCACATTTGAGTTCCAAGGTGCTTCACTGTTAGAAGTGCAGAAGTCGATGTAAAAAAAGTGCCACGCATTTAAAATCAGATGTGCTGCCACTGGTAGTAGAGTAGGACATGATCGTCCATTCTTTAAACCAACTGTTTTCCCTCTCAGCAGCCCAAGAAGCAAAGGAGCTGGGACTCTAAGATAAAGATTAAGTAAAATAAACAGAGTGTAGTAAAAATAGAAAATAGGAAACAGAAGATTGTACTGTGATCAATTAGAGCTCTGTTCCTGGCCAAATAGGCAAATTTTCATATATTAGTAGTTAATCTAGGACTCAGTTTACACAATGACCAAGAACAACAAAAAGTTTTGTTTTACTTGTTATCGTGCTGCTTAACTTCTGCCCAGACTGGTTAACTTCTGTGCTACTTTTGCTAATTCATCTAGCAGTGAATTGCCTGTAATCGAGGCCTGGGAACTAAGAAAATAAGGTAATCGCAGATAGATGTTCAGCCTAATCCCCGTAGATAATTGTAATAACACAGATAAGGTGTAGTATTATATCACGTAGAAAAAACAAGTGAATTTGGAGATCAAAAACAATTTTTTGTTTTTCCTTATACACACCAAAAATGGCTAAATCAAGAGCTCAGCACCCTTAAATATTATATAATAGCAGGTTCCGTCAGTAATATGTTGAGCATTTTCAAATTACCGCTAAACAAACTACTATTATTATTAGGGTTTTACTTGATTATGCATAGGCATAGAAGGTAAACTGAACTAACTCCATGTTGATAGCAGACAAACTTCAAGTTTGGAGCACTCGGAGCAATGAAATGGTGCCTATAATTCTGATATCAAGCAGCAGATATTAAGCATAGGCTCAGTGCTGCCTTTTTTTGAGGAATTTTTCTAAAAAAAAAAAACTCAGTTTGCAGTGTGATTTATGAGCTTTGCATTACAACTTAGTATAGAGAAAATGGCACTCTAAATGAAAAATGCCATGCATGTGCTTTATAGGAAGTTCACCTTCAATCAACACCTTGTAGTACATGATAGACTAGAAAGAACTGAGGAATTAAAACAAATGGTGTGGTAACCATGGTGTACCTGCTATTAAAAACAAACCAGCTTTCTCAGTCTTCTGCTGTGCCTGTTACTCAACAGGTCAGTGTGCAACTACTGCTCAGCTCTGCTCCAGCAATCTCAAAAACTTGGTATTTGACATGGTGGACCATGTTATTTTACTAAAGGAGCTGTCCTCCGTCGGTTTGTCTTCCAATTACAAGAAATGGATTCAAAATTACATGTTAGACAGAACAAAAATGGTCCAAATAGGGAGAACCTTGTTTAGCCCACTGCAGCCCAGGGCTCAGTTCTTGGCCTTCTGCTCAACTTGCTATCCATAAACCCCCTGCTTTACATACCCTCTGCAAGTTCCTGGATCATGTATGTGGATGATCTTATCCTATTCCATAGTGATAACAACCTACCTATTACACACTCTCAATGATGATTTCTCCACCACTGTCCAGTGGTTTAAGCCACACAGATTGATAGTAAGTGTGAAGAAGATGAAATCTGTGCTGTTTGGCTCCAAACATACTTACCAGGTCCATTTCCAATCAACAACCCCCCTCAACATCATGTCCCCCGATGGTAACAAACTAGAGCAGGCCCTTACCCTTTAAATACCTGGGAGTGACTCTTGACCCCTCACTCACATTTGCTACCCATATAGGCCAGGTAATCAATAAGGTTAACAATCGTCTGGGTGTTTGCTACAGACTTAAACATCTTTTGACTCCCGAAGCAAGATTGGCAGTGGGAAGGGGTACCATTCTCCCCATCCTGGAATACTGCGCCCACATTATCTTGCTTGCCTCACCTCAACTCCTAAATCACTTGAACACTGCATTCAACAGTATCTGTAGGTTCAATATCTGAGCCCCTTTCTGCATCCACCACTGTACATTATATCAAACCCTAGGATGGCTCCCTGCCTCATGCCCAGTAGGCAGGGCCCCTAGTGCTCTGTGACAGAATTTTCTGGTTTCTGCGGCAGGGCTACTAGGCTTCTGCAGCAGCATTTTCTGATTTCTGTGGCATGATTTATTCATTTCTGTGGCAGAATGCAGCCCTGCCATTGGCTAAAATATGAAGTGATGTCATTGATGACATCACCTACCAAGCATAGAGCAGGGGCTTCAGAATAAACAAGATGGGTGCGGGAGCCTGCCACTACGGAAAAACTGTATATTTGAATGAAAATTCATCAAAAACAATAAATTCTTTGGCACTATATAAATTCTGCAGCATGATGCAAATTCTGCAGAAAATTCCGCAACCGCAGAAGTGCAGAATTCCAGGGACCTTGCCGGTAGGGATCTAATGCTAGCATCCCTCATCTTCAAAAACCTTCATGAAGGATCAAAATCTCTGGTATTGGGTCAATTAATCCCTAAACTGAGCTCCCGCACTTTGAGGTCCTCCTCTAACAGGCTCTTGGATTGTGTCAGGATAGCTACCAACATGGGACAAAGAGCCTTCTCTTGGGCAACACCTAAATTTTGGAATGCCCTTCCAGATGAACTTCAAAAGCTTTAATCTCCCCATCCTTTAAAAAGCACTTCAGGAGTACACTTATATCCAAACTGGCCTGCAACTGCTAGCATGGGTGATTGCAGGACTGTATTGTTCTGTTTATACAGACATATATTTGGGAATAAACATGATTGGGAATGTGTAAAAAAAAAAAAAACTGCTTGTGACTTTCAACTGTGTGACTAACTTTCGACTTCTTTTATAGCATCAGTACTTGTTTGAGAGTGGTTTCTGAGATTTAGTACTACTTCTGTTTAACTCACAGAACCCCACATCTTTACATTATGGCCAGTACATAATGAAACAGTTTGATGTAAAGTTACTTTGATTTAGCTTTTTTTTTTTGGGGGATATTTTGTTTGCCAAAAAAGTGAAAAAAATAAATTTTCTGCTGTTTTGCTGATTACAAAATCTAAAAGATAAGTATAAATGAAACACCACTGATTTTATAGATAATTTTGTGCTGAATGACTTTTGTGCTCACAGTACCATGCAACATTTGTTGTTTAAAAGTTATTCAGATTTGAATATCATTGGTACTACTATTTAGGCTGAACATTCTAAAACTCAATGAGTGAATGCACGTATGACATATTGGTGCAAGGAAAGATATCACCATGACATAATGTATCAAGAAAAGAGTAGCAACTTATTTTCATGTTCACAGAGATATCACTTTATCTGGCCAATTACCTCAAAATATATGTTGTACACATTTGGGATACATAACAGGGATTTCTGGAATACATAATTTATTTTCACAAGAGTTGTTTGACCTTGGGTAACCTCACATGTGGCATAAACCACAAGTGATGTGCCCAAGGTCAAACAGCTTGGGTGCAAATAAATGATATATTCCCCAAGGTCCCTGTTACATATTCCATTTATGCAACAGGGGAGATTGTTTAACCATGAAAGGCACACTAAGCCACAGCATGCTTCCAGGTGCAACCTGGGAGCACAAGGAAGTTAAGGGACTTGCTCAGGGTCACACAGTATGTAAGTGGGGGCTGATGGGATTCAAACCCATGTTTCCAGGTTTGCAGCTCAGTGCCCTTAACCACTACACTATACTGCATCCCAGTATCCTTTCAGAAGGTGCAGGGAGTTTTATGTTAAATTGTTTAATTTTTTTAATGTAAACTTGCATGAACTTTCCGTGGTTTTCCCAGTTTAGCTCCGCTTAGCATTAGTGGTTGCTCAGTGGTTGCGATGGACATTCTAACTTTACATTATGGCCTGTACTAGTACATAATGAAAAGGTTTCAAGTACAGTTCTTTTGTTTTTGCTTTTGTGTGTGGGGGAGGGGCATTTGTTCACCAAAAAAGTAAATACAAATTGAACTTTCTGCCATTTTTTGCTGATTATAAAAAAATCTAAAAGGTATCTATAAATGAAACACCTCTCATTTTTACATATTGTTTTGTGTGGAACAACTTTTGTGATCAAAGTACCATGCTATCGTTTTTTGTTTTAAAGTTATTTGCATTTTTGTTGACAAAAGTGCAAAAAAATTAAATTTTCTGCTTTTGCTGATTATAAAAAAACAAAACCGTATCTATAAATGAAACTCCACTCATTTTGTATATATTTTTGTGCTGTACAAACTTTTTGCTCACAGTACCATACTATCATTTTTTTGTTTTAAAGTTATTCGCATTTGTTTGTTGAAAAAAAGGAAAATAAAATTTAAATTTTCTGCTGATTTTTGCTAATTATAAAAATCTAAAAGGTATCTATGAATGAAACACCACTTATTTTGAAGATATTGTTATGCTGAATAACATTCATGCTCACAGTACCATGCTATCATTTTTCGTTTTAGTTATTTGCATTTCAATATGGTTAGTGTGGATAAATTGGCTGATGACATTACAACTGTGTGTATAAATGGCTGATGACATTGCAAGTGTGTGCAAAAAATATAGAATAATGGGTCGGTGTGTCTAACCAGAATTTTACACACACCTGAGGTGTGAGATGCTCACCCTCGGGGGTTCATACAAGCATCCCACACCAAGGGTGTGTGCAAAATTCTGGTATACACACACACACACACACATATTTTATTTAACAAGCAGCATATTTTATGCACTGGTTTTGTCAGGTTTTGTGCCATTTTCTGGCTGAGTGTTTTGTCTGTCAGGAAGTCCGTTCAGGCAGTTCAGAGTGGGTTGTTTAGCTCATGTAAAGGTAAGTGCAAGCGAGATTGACAGGTGCTGATTACAACTTCCCGGTTATAATCAAAAATATCAACCAGGCGGTTGTAACTGAGAATAAAACTACCATTATCTGTGCATAGAAAATGCTGACCTTTAATTAATAAGGAATATATAATGGGTTGCAGTGGAATAACACATTTATCTCCACTAGTGAGTGTAAGACCCATAACTCACGAGTGGCAAAGCTACGAGTTAGTCATGAAGGTCTTACCACTCATGGGTGAAGATAAATGTGTTGTTCTACTTCAGTCCATTTTGTATTTGATACATACCACAACATTCATAATGCTTTTACTAGTGCGTTACCTTATTTTAGCTTAAAACTGCCTTTCTTTTTTCTGTAAGTTCTATATCTGGCCTATTGTCTTCTGTGTTCTATTTTCAGATTCTAGGTGGAAATAACACATTCTAAGAGAAATAAATCATGTTCTAAGTTAAACAACATCTGTTCTAAGTGAAAATATCCAAAAATAACTTGACTATTTACCCAGTTTAGTCACCACTAGTGTGGTATATGTATAAGGGATATACAATGGTGAGCTGCCAGATAAATGATTTATCTACACAAGTGCTGTTTGACCTCGGGTAACCTCATGAGTAGCGTATGCCATGAGTGAGGTGTCCGAGATCAAACAGCACAAGTGTAGATAAATTATTTATCTGACAACTCACCGTTGTATATTTCATTTATGCAATAGGGATGTTTTCTGTCAGTGCAGGGACATTTGCTTTTGATTGTTCTTTTTCTGCATATGTCTGTCAAAAAAGTGAACCAAAAATTGCATTTTCTGCTCATTTTTGCTAATTATAAAAAATATATAAGATATCTATAAATGAAACACCACTCATTTTGTAGATAAGTTTGTGCTGAACAACTTTTATGCTCACAGTATCATGCTATCTTTTTTCATTTTAAAGTTATTCACATTTGAATACGGTTAGTACTGCTGCTAAGGCTGAATGTTATAAATGAGTTCCAGAGTGATTGCGACATAGCTACTATATGGATACATTTTATTTATTCAATGGCTGTGAAGATAAATGGATTTATTCAACGAGTTCTGAGACCACTCCTATTGCATAAATACATTTATGTACACAGTGACTCAGATACATGGATTTATCACAATGTTAATGCAGGCACCTGTTGCATAAATATACTTATCCAATGCTTGTGAGGATATTTTCTGGCAAATATTATTGACACTTTTGCTCACTCCAGACTTGCAGTGAGAATCTCAAACTATTCTCAGTGTAGATCCCGAGGAGCAAAAATATACTCACAGTAGGTCAGGATTGGCTGAAGCCAGCAGCATGAGCAGCGCAATTTCACTTTCACAGTCCCACAGCTGACTCACACGCCAACTCCAGCCCACTACTTTCACTTTAAAATTGGCAGTTACACTGAACACTTTCTACTGTCTTCATAACAAATCTTTTTTTCTATTTTCTGAACCATTTTACCTCTGCAGCAGTAATCCACATTTACTGTTTGCCTCTTCTTTCTCCAATTCTGATCCTGCTTTCCACATCGCAACTTCCAACTACACCTGACTACTGAGACGGTCCTGTTCTTCACACCGACTGTGGCACTCCAGAACTGGGTAGCTCATTAAGCTGCACCCACTACCTCCTGCTTCATCTTTCAGCTCACTCCCTCACTACCACATCTTGCCCCACTACAGTGCACGCAAGTTTACACAATGAGAAAAACCACTGGCCATCCTGAAAACACACAAATAAAATTATAAAACAATTAAAAAAAAAAAAGACAAGCATTGGTTAAATTGAATATGCCATGGGAGCCTCAAAAATATGTCTAATATTTTTTCTTGTGCAGGTTGACCCTGTGACAACTGCATTCGAAAAAATATCAAACATATTTCTGAGGCACCCATGGATATTCCTTATTCATATATGTTATGAAATTACTGGCCAGATAAAAAGTGATATCTTTCTGCACATTAAAATATATTATCTTTTCATGATGCAGTGTTATCTTTCTTGATTCAGGGTTGGAATGTTTGGCTTCAGTAGCAGTACTAACTACATTCAAATGTGAATAATTTTAAAATGAAAAATGATAGTATGATACTGTGAGTATGAAGGTTGTTCAGCACAAAAATAGTTACAAAACGAGTGGTGTTTCATTTATTGATACCTTTTAGACTTTTTATAATCAGCAAAAAATGGGAGAAAGTTAATTTTTTTATTTTCAACGAACAAACGCCCCCCCCAAAAAAAAAGCAAAAACAAAAGAATTGCACATCAGACTTTTTCATTATGTACTGGCCATAATTTAAAGCTATGGGCTCAATGCATTAAATAGAAGCTGTAGTAAATCTTCGAAACCACTCTCCAACAAGTACAATAACAGTAAAAGAAGCCAAAAGTTAGTCACACATTTCAAAAGTTACAAGCACTTTTCTTACACCCTCCCAATCATGTTTATCCCAAAACATATGTCTGTATAAACAGAACATGACATGGCTTGACTACAGATATCATCTTTATCTTTATTCAAGGCCAATGATATTAAGATATCTCACTTTTGGCTTTCCCACACTTATGAGATACCGTAATATCATCAGCCTCTCATGAAGATAAACATGATTATATTCAGTCAGACCGTGTCATAGCCCCTATTTATGCAATAGGTGTAGACTCGGAAGGCTTCTGATAAATCCGTTTATCAGTCAATGGTAGCACGTCAATACGACGAAAGCACAAAGGCGAAAGTTAAAACTGTACTGGTTTTACAGCGAATGGAATGATGGTGATGTTTGCATTCCCCCCTCCCCGACATGCTATGACCTCGAAGTTGATATCTATAGAAAGGGGGGCACATGGTGCAAAGCCCTCCACAAATACGACAGTTGCCTTCTTTCTGTTTGCTGTAAAGTCAGCTCCATTTTTAACTTTCTCCTTTGTGCTTTCTCCGACATGATATGGAGCCCAGAGCAACTATACTAATAAATCGGTGACCATGAATTCATAAGTACAGTAAGTTCATCATGGCTGATTTATTAGTATAGCAATTATGTCATCCTGCAGCACTACCTAAATTGCATCTCAGCCCAGACCAGACACACACTTCCCAGGCCCCACAAAACCTCCCAGAAATCAAAAACAATACCCTGACTCCACAAATCATCATAAACCCACTCATTAACACTCCTCAACACAATATGCCTCTCCTAAAAACAAAACAAAGCAAAAAAAACCAAACTTTTATCTGTATTTGTACATTGCCGATGACATCACAATCACAGTAGCACCGAAGCCAACAGATGTGACATGCTTTGAAGGGCACAGTCTAAATGTTGCACTTTTTTCCTCTTATAATGTTATGATTTCTATCACAGAATCACCTAAACACCTGCTGTGCAAATCAAACTGACATGGATCAGATTGAGATAGTTGAAATAGCTTCACGTACTATGACCTCTTCTGATCTCACTTGCGGCTTTGCTACTCATCAGGTCAAGTTAAACTTGTGAATAAATTTCTACTCTCTCTCTCTCTCTAATGCCATATATAGATGGCAAAGTATGGTATACATAAAAATAATGCCATTAAGGGGTGAACAAGTCATAAAGCCACCAGCACATTCAACCTGTTGATGGTATTATTTCACGAGTATCCTGGAATTTGTCAACTTTTATTTTATAAAATGCATTAGGGGTTGGACACTTTTTTGATGTGTCCTGTGTTTTACTGTAGTGTAGTTATTTACCATAGTGGTATGTGTTAGTATTTTCCACAGAGTAGTGGCATGTACCTTTAAGAAGGTATTTGGTGTTTTTCCATAGTGTAGTGGGTTCTTAAGGTACTACTGCTTTTTGTCCCAGTAGTGTTTCCATAGTGCAAGGGCCTCCTATAAAAGGAGGTGTGACTCTGGTGGTTTTTCCTTTAGAGGAGAATGTCAGTCTCAGGAGTGGCCTATTTTTATTTACTGAAGAATCGGAATTACAAACCTTTGAGCTAAAAGCTCATTTACAAAGGATCCTCGTCAAACATGGGGTGGGGGAACAAACAAAGGTACATGGATCAATGGAAAAACAGTAGCAGCTGATATGTATTGTCAGTAGCACAACAATTAGAGTACATGTTGCATATACCCCCGTTGAATATTACAAATAGTGCAATACGAATACAGTATCGGTAACATAGCTAGGCCATTGCCTCAGGGCAGAAAATATAGGGGAAGATAGTCCTATGCCATCAGAGGTATTTAAAGGGCAAAAGTCAAACTATGCAAGCTTTGCGTACTCACAGATAGCAGCTATAAGCCTTGCCAGTTCCTATCGTGGGCAATGAAGGATAATTTATTGGAGTCAATATTGCCATTAGGGGAAAGTATGCAGCAGTCTAAGCTGGTACGGAGGAGAAACGGCAGTAGATGATAGCAGCGGGGGCAGGGGAGATAAGCAGGTGTGGGGGTAAGAGGGGTTCAAGAGGTAAGTAGGTAGGGTACAAGTGTAGTTAAGTAGAAAGGGGGGAGACTGGAGAGTTGGGGGAGCTAGAGGGACCTGACTGGTCAGGGCAGATGTGCCCGAGATAGCCAGGGTACAAGTGCTGGTAGGTTGTTGGGGGGAAGACAGTGGAGTAGTAGGAGCTTGTTCGGAGGGGGGGGAGAGAAGGGTTAGTGGGAGCTGGTAAGGACCTGTTAGGCGAGGGAGGGTGGGGAGTAGTGGGAGCTTGTGAGGACCTGCAGTCAGGACAGGGATGCCCAGGTGTGCCAGGTGCACGAGGATGCTAGATTTCTTAGGAGTGAGGGCAACAGTAGCATTGTTCAGGGGGCAGGGATGGCCTTCCAAATTTCAGATTTGAATTCTCCAAGGCTGGTAAGGCTTGAAGTGGTGAGGGGGGAGCTCGTTTAGCCAGGTGGGAGGCCCTTACAGCGAATGCTCGCCTCCCATGGGCAGTTCTTCTGAAAGGCACCACTTCTCGTGGCATGCTCAGCAGGGACAGGATGGAATAGAGCTTGGAGAGACAGCATGGCAAGTCCTATGAGGACCTTCTTCCCTAGAAGGCAGGAGTGGAGCTTAATTCAGTCCATGAGGGGAAGCCATTTCGTACGAATGTATAAGTCGCACATATGCATAAGGCGATTTGCACCTAAGACAAAGTGGCAGACTTTTTTGAGGGAAGTATGAACTCTGTGTAGGCTGGTGTCAGAGGCAGCGCCTTAAACCATATTACCATAGTCCAGGATAGGTAGGACCTTGGCCTCAGGTGTGAAACAAGTGAAGCCTGTAGAGTGCCCTCAGCTTCCTGTTTGCAGCAGCAGTAATATTTCATATATGATCATCGAAGGAAAGGGACTCATCGATCATGATCCCTAGGTACCGGAATGAAGATAGCTGCTCAAGGGTGGAGTACAGGTTACAGGTAATTGTGAAGGGTGCAGTAGCTCTCTTGTTATCTGGCAAAGAGCATCATTTTGTTTTGTTTTTTTGCTGTTGAGCACTAGCAGGCTATCTTTGACCCAGTCCTGCAGGAGGTCAAAGTTGTGATGCAGGTTCCTAGTGAGAGCTTCTTGGCAGGAATCATGAGCAAATATCACAGTGTCATCAGCAAGGACCAGGATCTTAGACATGGGGCATGCTTCTGGCAGGTTGTTCACAAAGAGGCTGAGCAGGAGTGGGCCCAGTATAGACCGCTGAGGGACCCCTACTGTGACTGCCCTGGACCTGGAGATGGTTCCATTTATTTTCACCTGCTGAGAACGCCCAGATAGCTGGAGAACCAGCTGTGGCGGGGGATAGTCCAAGGCAGGTTAGCCTGTGGAGTAACAACTGGTGATCCACAAGGTCAAAGGCCTTGGTTAGATCTATAAAGATTGCCCCAAGCAGCTAGCCCTGGTCAAGTGCCTCATACACGTAGCCTGTAAAGTCAATTAGGGCAGTGTTAGTACTATGCAACTTATGGAAGCCATGCTGTTGGGGGCAGAGGAGGTTGTATTTATTCAGAAGGTCCGTAAGTTGGTATGCTATGATTCTCTCCAAGGCTTTTGAGAATGGTGATAATACTGAAATGGGTCAATAATTGTATACTAGTGCCCGGTCCCCTCCTTTGAGCATAAGGGTGACCAAGGCAGTTTTCCATGTGGAAGGGAAAGCGGACAGGAGGAGAGACAGATTGAACAGTTCTATGATGAGTATAGTGACCTCAGGTAGGGCAATGGAGATCAGCTTCATATCGATTCCATCCCCACCCATCCTGTTTTTTCCCAGAACTCGGGTCAGGTATTTTCTTGTTTCCTTTTCCGTAATCTGTCTGAAGTAGAAGACTGTGCTGGGCCTGGGGTTAGGAGAGGAGGGTGATTGGTAGGTTGGCAGAATATCATCTGGGTATGTAGCAGTTCTGGGAGAGAAGGACCATGCTGTAGTTCGTAAAAGCCTGATTGAAGATGTCGGCCATGGAGGCATCATCAAGTATGATTTCGTTATTGTGGCAAAGAATGGTGGGGTAGTTGGCCCTTTCATCAGAACCAAGGAGGTTTTTAATTGAGGATCAAAACTTCTTCCCATCACCCCAGCATTGTGATTGAAGGTTCTTGTAGTAGGTAGCCTTGGCCTGGCAGATTGCCCAGGTGCACTTGTTCGTGCTGCTTTGTAGTTCAGGACATCTATGTCTGCTCTAGTTGCCCTTGCCCAGTGCCATAGGAGATCCTGTTGCTACATCAGATGAAAGAGTGGGGGGTGACCCAGACCATGCTATAACCTTTTACTATCTTCTTGTGGTACGGTGCGTACTTGTCTGCTGTGGCATTGAAATGGGAGAGGAAGAGCCAGAGGGCTGTGTCAATTGAGGGGCATGCATCAAGGAAGCTCCAGTATATGCCTGCAAGATGATTCTTGAAGTCAGCCATAGAACTATTTTTTTAAGACTCTATTCCTCACAAGTTTTGGTGGAAGTTCGGCCTGCTTTGTCGTCCACACACATTGGATAGGTGAGTGGTCACTCAGAGTGTCCAAGAGGACCTTGACATCAGCTAACCTCTCGGGGTGAGTTGTTAGCACCCAGTCAATCAGGGTGCTTGTACCCATGTGGTAATTTGCCATAGTACAGCTCATCACCACCTGTGTTAGGTACAGTCCAGATATCAGTTCTCTATGTGCAGCACTAGAGCTGGCAAGCCAGCTGGAGTTAAAGTCCCCAAGAACTATAGCCTCCTTGTTTTGGCAGGCTCAAGTGTAGTGTTTGGCAAAGGCTTAAAGCCCTGCTTGCTGCCATCCAGGAGGGATGAAGACTGCCATTACAATCAGTCCTTTGTGCCCCTTGCCTAGCAGAATTTTTATTGCAAGGACCTTATTGTCAGTATCCAGTTGGATACTGTGGCATTGCAGGTGGCTGCGAGTGTATATTAGACATCCGCCACCTCTTTTTCCGGTACGATCCTGCCTATTTAGGTTGTATCCAGGGATGGAGACTACAGAATCTGTTGTTCGCGGGGTGAGCCATGTCTCCGTCAGCGCAATGATGTCTGGCTGTGTATATGCCATCCAGGCCTCAAGCTGTGTTAGCTTTGCTAGTAGGCTACAAATGCTCAGGGCCACAATCTTTAGTTGCCCCATTGGGGCCGGGATCTGAGTGAGGTTTGGAAGTGGACCAGGGTTAGGGTGAACGTTTCGCGAGATCAGCAGTAGGATTAGAATAAGTTTCCTGCATATCTTGCATATCCTGCATTTTTCACATTTGGTTTCGGTATGTGGTCATGCAGCCTGGAGTGGCCTTTTGCATCCGGATATGGGCAATTATTGGGAATGTTGGGGGAGTGGCCTTTTGCAAGTGGGCTCAGAAAGGCACTGGGAGTCTCAGGGGACCTACCAGGATTGGAAGATATGGCGGCGCAAGCAGCACTATGGGCCTTCATGGGAGCTGAATAGTCGAGGGTCTGCATACCTTGATGAGTGAGATGGGAGGGATGATTTTGGGTGGGTTGTTACTGTAGTTTTCTGCTAATAGCGTTGGGTGGGCTAGGGTGGCTGTTACATGTATTATTAAGAGGCTTATTACATGTGTTTTTGGGGTGGTTTGTAGTGTGCTGGGTAGTCATGTTATTACGGTGTTAATAATACATTAACACATTGTAATATATGGACAATGAAAATACCCCCAAAATGCATGCAAAAAATTCCTTGCAATATATTAGTTAGTCCCATAATAGTATACTTCCGTCCCAATCGTAATAGTATCGTTGCGATTACTGATGCGACTACTGTGTGAACCGTGTGTTTTTTTTTTTGTGAGAGAAAGAAGCGGGGTGGGGGTGCGAGTGAGGAGCGAGGAACAGCACTCGGGAGTCTTACTAACTCTGCAGGCCGCAGCGCCGTACAGCAGGAACAAGTAAGAACTTAAAAATTCCTCGCATCCGTATATTACAAAAAATAACAAATAGGTTCTGGTGCTACAAGGCAGAAATTCCATCTTGAGGTTCTGGGGACACAAGAAACCTCTCGAGCTACGCTCTCGAGGTTTGTTGTGTCCCCAGAACCTCT
The DNA here is from genome assembly GCA_016271365.2 of Neoceratodus forsteri. Lineage (NCBI taxonomy): Eukaryota > Metazoa > Chordata > Ceratodontiformes > Ceratodontidae > Neoceratodus > Neoceratodus forsteri. Next base: position 417,458,999 of record JADMNL010000024.1, on the reverse strand, counting down.
CGATGGAATTACTGCCTTGTAATATACCAGAACCTATTATTCTATTTGTAATCAGCTAATTGGCATCATAATGTGCCAACTGGCTACCATCATATATGGAGAAATATGGGATTGCTTTTTTCTTTGGGGACAAGGGCGATACCTATTATATAACTGCAGACTAACTTAGTTGGGACAGAACTCTTGGGTGAACGATCTCTTTGCAGGAGAAATAAATCTGCGGTTAGAGTATTAGGAAGAGCACGGCTGCACTGCAGCATTTAAACTTTGGGATGTTAAAGTTTATCTCTAGAGCAACACCTCAGGGCTGAGATGCTATGTGTGTTTCACAAATACACTCTTGTTGCTAGAATAGGGACAACTTTAATGACTTATTCACACTTAAGCAACAGTATTTATTAGATGGCAAATTATTTGTTTTTGTTAGCCTTAAGCTGCAATTTTTTTTATCCAGATATTTCTTACAACTGCTTTTGGCAACCAATTTAGTAATGATTAAGTCATTAAACATGGCCACCACTCTTTTAAAAATCTCAGTTGAAGTTGCCTTTGGAATGTACAAACTGTACTAGTTTCATCTTGTGGATTTGGTAGGATGTTGCTGCTGCAGGGTTTTGATGGTAAACAGTAACATCACCATACCAAGAGGAACATTTCTGAACAGTGCTGTATCATAGTCTGAATGCTCATGAAAAGCTCTTATTAAATAAAGTGTTGGGGTTACCATAGCCTCTTCTGCTTGAGGTGATTGGAAGCCTGGGATTCCTGGTCCCCCAATCCAACTCCTGCAAGGTATATATGAGGTCTCCCCCCCCGGCTTGTGTTAAACTGGGCGCCAGTCTGATTTTTTCCATACTGCGTAGGGGCACCTGCCGGGGCGTCCCCTATCCCCACTGCTCTTCACAATTTACACTGAGTCCCTGGCCCAGGCCATCCACGAAGCAGTAGGCGTTAAGGGACTATTTATTGAGGCTGAGGAACACCATTTCGCCTTGTAAGCAGATGATGTCCTGCTATACATGGTGGACCCCCAGAAGTCACTTCCTGCAGTCTACAAAGTCCTGGACTCCTTTAGAGCAGTTTCAGGCTACACATTAAATATCACTAAAACAAAGATCCTAGCCTTCAAATGCCAACCATCCCAGAAGATCCAACAGCGGTTTCTGTTTCACTGGGATCAGGACAAGCTAAAATGTCCTGGGGTTTATCTCTCACATATCACAGCCTCAGCTTTCCAAAATAATTACTCCCCTTTTACTGTGCAACTGATGCAGGACCAGGCAAGCTGGAATACAGTACCCCTCAGCTTCTCGAGACGCATCGAGCTGATTCATGTGGTGCTTCTCCCTAGGGCACTGTACCCATTTCAGAACATCCCCATACATATACCGTTAGCAACATTCCAGCAGTAAGATAAATTAATTTCACACTTCCTCTGGGCAAGGCAACAGCCACATGTTAAACTAAAACCCCTTTTTTTTTTCATCCCCAAAACAAAAACGGCATCACCCTCCCAAACCTAAGATTATATTACTGGGCCGCTGATATCCGTTTCATTGCCCATCAGCACTGAAAATGAGGTTCTCCCAGCTGAATAATTTGTAAGGCCCATGTACCAAATTAGGGTCACCTACTTACTTTGAACCCATGGCTCAGCTGCCAGGCCAGAGTCTGGTCCCAAATCAAAATGCAGTTGTACTTAACCTGCTTCCTCCCTCTCTTATGCCAGACTGCTCTGTTGGAACTTATCAGCTCATGGAGAGTAGACCCAGCATTCAGGAACTTGGGAGTGCCACTCACTGCAGTAGCTTTATAGATGCATAGATATGTGTTAGCAAAAAAGGACCTTCTTGGCCCATCTAGTCTGCCCATTCCCCCCCTTACCTGCCCCCCTCACCCCCAGATTCAATATATTCCAACCTCCGTTCCCTAGCTAACCCCTTGTGCTTGTCCCATGCCCTCTTGAATCCTTCCACAGTTCTGGCCTCCACCACTTTCTCTGGCATACTATCAGTGTGCACCACCCTCTCAGTGAAGTAATGCCCCTTCACATTACCCTTATACCTATCCCCTCCACTCAGTCAACGCCCTCTTGTTCTAGTACCTACTTTCCCTGTGAATAAGCTCTCCCCCACTTTATTAACTTCCTTTTCACATATTTGAATGTCTTTTTCATGTTCCTCTCCCCCCGGATCTCCAGCGGGTACAAATCCAACACCCTCAACCTCTCTTCACATGGCTTCCCACTTAGCCCATGCATAGTCTTGGTGACCCTTCTCTGTACTCTCTCCATGCTATCTATATCCTTGCATAAGTGAGGTCTCCAGAACTGAATCCCGTCCTCCAGGTGGGGCCTCACCATGGATTTGTAGAGTGGCATCAGCATCTCCTGCCTTCGACTAGTTATTCCCCTCCCTATACGCCCCAGCATTCTGTGCACCTTGCTGCTTTGGGTCCCCACCTTAAGGTTGTTTGTGACTGTGATTCCTAGATCCTTCTCATGCTCAGTTGCTTTCATTCCCCCAAAAAAGTGCATAATTTAATTTTGGCTTACTCCACCCCATGTTTATCACTGTGCACTTTTTGGCATTGAATTTTAGCTCGATGTTTCCAACCACCCTCCAACAACCTTAGAACTTCCCTCATTGCCTCCACCTTGTTGCAGATCTTTGTATCATCTGCAAAAAGGCAGACCATCCCCTGCAGCCCCTCTGCTATGTTGCTGATGTGGACATTAAATAGGATCGGCCTTAGCACTGACCCCAGTAGGACCCCACTCGTCACCTCTACCGCCCCAGACTGCACCCCATTTACCACCACCCTCTGGCTTCTACCCAGCCATTTCTCCACCCACCTTATTTTCTGACCGACTCCCAAACTCTCCAGTTTATTTACCAGTCTTCCATGGGGCACAGTGTCGAAGGCCTTTCCAAAGTTCAGATAGGCCATGTCCACTGTCCCCCCTGATCAACCACCGTCACCCAATCGAAAAACTCTCAACAGGTTTGTCCGGCATGTCCTCCCCCCGTGTGAAGCTATGTTGATGGATGTCCTGCAGCCAACTATCCCCCAAGTAGCTAACCACCCTTTCTTTTACTATTACCTAAATCACCTTGCCCACCACTGATGTGAGGCTGACCAAGCGATAGTTACCTGCCTCCTCCCTGCGGCCACTTGTGAAGTGGCACCATATCGGCCCCCTTCCAGTCCCTGGCACCCACCCTGTATCTAAGAGCTAAATAACCTCTCTAGTGGGGCTGCCAGCTCCTCCCCTAACTTTTGGAGCACCCTAGGATGCAGGGTATCCGGCTCCGTAGCTTCATCTACCCTCAATTGGATTGGAATAGGATCTACCCCTCCATCCACACCACCCTCTCCCCCCAACACTGGTCCCCTTCCTTCTCCCTCTATCATGAAGACTGAGCCAAAGTATCTGTTCAGTACCTCTGCCTTCTCAAAGTCCCCTTCCACCTCTCCCTTTACCCTTACTACCCTGCCTTGCTTTCCTCCTCCCCCCATGTACTGGAAAAAGTCTCATCCCCCTTTTGGCCTGCTTAGCAATTTCCTCCTCCGTTTCTGCTTCACCTTCCTAATCTTCTGCCCCGCCACCCTCCGTGTCTCCCTGTAAGTTTCCCTAGCCTCCTTCCTGTGTCCTCTTTTAATCCCAGAATGGCCTTTTCCTCTCCCCTACTGCCTCCCGCACTTCCCTGTTGAGCCAAAGTAGCCTCCTCCTTCTGCTCTTCCTCATCTGGTTCTCTGTGGCTTTTAGTAGCCCTCCTTTGATCTCATTCCATAGTTCCTCAACCCCCCATCTCCTTCTTCCCCGTCATTTCATTCTGGAATATCTCCCTTTCCTGAGAAAATCTGCCCACCTGAAGTCCAGGACTTTCATGATGGCCTGACTTGCTTCATAACCTGCTCTAACCCTAAAGCCCACCATGCTATGGTCGCTTGCTCCTAGTCTGGCCCTCACCCCCTCCACACTATCACCATTTGTAAGGACCATGTCAAGTATATTACCCCCCCCACATGGGCTCCCTCACCAGCTGCTGTAGGAAGGCCCTGTGGAGGGTTTCAAGGATGTCCCTGCTCCTGAACGACCTAGCTGCTGGGATATCCCAGTCTATATCTTGGAGGTGAAGGTCATCCACCAGCAGAATCTCCCCTTCAATGCCATCCATTTAACTGCCCCGAGCATCTGCATGCCCACCTCCTCGCTCTGCATTGGAGGTCTGTACACCACTCACAGCTTTATTCTCCAGTGTGACCCATATTTCTGATTCCCCTCGCTCCTCTTGCACTTCTGCCATCTTAATGCCCTCCCTGATGTACAGTGCAACCTCCCCTTTCCTGCTAGTCCCACCTTCCTGAATAACCTATACCCTGGTAACCCCTACTTCCCAGGCCTGGTGCTCGGACCACCAGGTCTCTGTTGTGGCTACAATATTCAGGCCCTCCACCCTCCATTATTGCTTCTAGGTCCACCATCTTGTTCCCCAGGCTTATTGCATTTGTGGAAAGTCCTTTCCATCATAATCACCCCCCTCCTCCCATCCCTCCCTACCATTACTGGTCTGTACCCTTCACCCATTTGCAGGGAGTGATTGCTAGTCAGTTCTCTCCTCCTGCTGAGCCCTCACCCATTCTAGCCTAGTACTCCCCCTTATCAGTTTACCCCCCAAAGACCTTATCTATGTATCCTTGGAGACCCCCCCAGTGCTCTTGCTCCTCTCACTCAGATGCAGTCTATCCTTCCAGTACAAGTCCTCATCCTCCCATGTGTCCCCCCCACTTTCCTAAGCATGCGAACCCCTCCTCTTCACACCATACCCGGAGCCAATCATTGAACTCCCAGGTTGAGTCTTCCTAGCAGTGCTGGCACAGGGGACTGGCAAGACCTCTGAAAAAGCCAAGGATTTTGCCTCCTCCAGGCATCCCTGTGCCACTGCTTTGAACCTCCTCTCCAAACCTCCTCTGTACCCCCCACCACTTCATTGTTTGCCAGATCATTCGTACCCAAATGAATGAGAAGGTGTGGTTTCCCTACCAACTGAGCCCTCTTCCTGATGATTTGCATTGCCCTCCCTCCTTCATCCCCAGTTCACAAAAAACTGACCTCTACCTGTATGTAGAACCCCCCTGATCCAATGTATCCCCTTAATGATGGAGTCTATGGCATTCTCCACCTCCACTACAAATGGATCTGGTCTTGTTCCAGGTGGGACCCTTTTTCTCCTAACTGCAGCCCCTGTCCTCAACTGCCTACCAGACCCCCATTTTCCTCCTGTTTCTCCATTTTGTCTCCCATTTTGAAAGATTCTGGCCCTTTCTCTACTGTCTCTTCCGGTCTCCTAAATGCTTCCTCTTTGCCTTCCCTGGTTGCCAGAGTCCCTTGCTCTCCCCTTGCCTTCACGTCTGCCAGCTTCTCCCCCTTTTCCTCTTCCTCGTCTCCCTGCATATTTTGATTCTCCTCCTTCCTCATCTCCCCCATGCTCTGTTCACTGTGTTTTTAAACCCTACCCTTCTAGCCTCCCTCTTCCACCCCCTTACTGCCGTCCGCTTTCTTACTCTACCTTCCCTTGGTCCAAACATGCTGTTCCTCCTAATTCTTCCAGAACACCCCCCTCCGCTTCTTGCCAATGATATGTACCTGTTGGTCACCGTAATTCCCCCTTCCCCACCTCCTGCTGTTTTATCATCTCCTCTCCAGGGCCATGTTCAAATCTTCTGCCGAGGCACAGTTCAGCCCCAGACAAGCAGATCGTTAGATTTCCACAGCTGAGGCACCTTTTTTCAATACGCTCTCGCTGGATCTCCAGAATCCAGACTCTCAGCCAGCTCTCAATTACACAATTACTTTTATTAGCCCTGGAGGCACCAAACATATGGTGTCCCACTTCTATCAGGCACTCTCTGACTCCGTCAGAGACACCGCACGGGACACCATGCAATGATGGCAAGAACTTGGAAAACCAATTACTATTGAGGACTGGCAAAAGTCTTGTTCTGCAACATCCAGGGTCATTAGCTCACAACAGTGGAGACAGTGTGCCTGGAAACATCACATCAGATATTTCAGCACTCCAGTCATCACCGCTCCCCCACTGGGGATTCCGCATCCTGGAAAAACTGGGGAGGAACAGGCACACCTCACATATGTCATGTTGATCTGCTCTACCTTGCAACCATTTCTTATTTTCATTTTTATTTCTTTATTAATTTTTTTAAATGAGATCTGCAAAGTGAACTAGACCAATTATTTAGCAATCTTATCCCCCTCACAGTAGGGCTATTACTACTACAAACTGCCAGGGGTCTACAAGACCCTAGTACAAGATGCTCGCCAGGGATCATGTTGACTGCAACTAACAAAAATTAAAAAAAATCACTACAGTAGGGTTAACCCCTAAACAACCTACCATCAGCAAGTGATGCACCATGCTGAATCATATTTATAAAAGTAAGTCCAATTTATATTAAGCGCCCTTCCCAAGCTCAGGGTGCTTTTACAATAAGTCAAATCAATTAAATCACATTACAAAACAAAAAAAAAAAAAAAAATCAGACATTCATACAGTACACTTTATTATGCACCAGCAAATGCTCTGGCAAAAAGGAAAGTTTTTAATTGTTTAAAACTGTCAACAGTTAGGCAATCTCATATCTGATGAGGTAGAGAATTCCACAGGGTTGGTGCCACATAGGCAAAGATCTATTTCCAGACATCTTTAGGCGTTACCCTGGGAATCTCTAGCAATCCCTAAATCAGAGGCGAGAAACGGGTGGGTTGGTAAAGGCACCAAGAATACATTCAGGTAGTGGGGTCCCCAAATCATGTAGGGCCTTAAAGGTCAACAATGCGACCTTGAAGGTGATCCGCCACTGTATTGGCAGCCAGTGCAGATCCACCACTGTACTGGCAGCCAGTGCAGATCACGCAGCACAGGTGTCATATGGCTAGATCGTGAAACTCCCATCAACAACCTGGCCGTCGCATTCTGCACAAGCTGCAAATGGCAGATATCCACCCCCGCCAGCCCTAGATAGAGCGCATTGCAGTAATCAAAACGGCTGGTGACAAAGGCGTGGACCAAGATGGGAAGATCTTCCCGTGGAACCAAGTGTTTCACCCGGGCAATATTCCTCAGATGAAAAAAGTCAGATTTGACTACGGCCGACACCTGCATCTTCATAGTCAGGCTTTCATCAAAAATCACACCAAGGTTAAGTACTTGGCCAGAGGCAAGAAGTGGGCCCCCCCCTCCCCCCAAGATATAAAGCCAAGGGTTTCCCAGTCCAAGCCCCTGTTGTCCTCCCTCCAGGGTCCACAACCAACACCTCAGTTTTCCCTGAATTCAACCTAAGCCAACTAGCACTCATCCAATCCTGAATCTCCAGGAGGTAGTTATTAAACATCGTGATGGAATCAGACTCCTGATCAGGCATAAAAGACAGGTAGAGCTGAGAATCATCAGCATAACAATGAAAACTCAACCCATACTGTCTTATAATGTCCTCCAATGGAAGCATATACACCACGAATAACACAGGGGACAGCACTGACTCCTGCGGTACCCCATAGGGCAGCCAATGAGGGGCCGAAGTGTAAACTCCAGACACCACTCTCTGAGATCTGCCCTCCAAAAAAAGATCGAAACCAGCTGTGGACTGCTCCCCTCAGACCACAAAAACCGCAGGCAGTCGAGCAATACCCCATGATCCACGGACTGTGATCCATGATAAGATGGCAAAAGTAACACACTCTCTCATCGATAAGGCAGAACTTTGTTCCTCACGTTGGAACGTGTGGATACTGCATGTAATGAAAATTTACAGGGAATTTTGTGCAATAAGCCTCAGCCATCAGGACTCCCCACAGCCCAATAAAGCACACCCAAACCTGATACAGTCTTTTGCCCACCACTGTGGTCGATGTCTGCTGCTGCCAGCCTGGACCCCTCCCACTCGTGCCAGTGGCCATGGGTAGGGATTTGCTGACTCTCCTCCTTAGCTCAGTGTGAGACTTTGTAAGGCAATACTTTGATGTTCTCACTTAGTGGGATGTGGTATGATTAGCTTCCATCAATGTTTACTCCACCATCCCCCTGCTACGCTGTATCTTAGGGGGCTCGAAGGGTTTCCTTGTTATGTCACCCCTCCCTCCCAATTATGCATGTACAAAAAGAAGACTCAAGACTGCTATGGATTGTAAGTACTGTTTTATTACTCCAATGCTGGAATGGTAAACTTGTCTATTTACAAAGAAAAAAAAACAAAAAAAACAAACACAAAACTGAGACTCCGTTTCATAATTCCAAGGTGCTAGAACACTTGCACCAGTTCCTGGATTATTTCTGTACATTGTGTCTGGATCTGTTCTGTTCCCTTCCCCCTCCCACCAGGATGCATCTGGAGACAAGCCGACGCCAGCTCAGTATGTCTTTCCTGGTAATATTTTTTAGATAAATAAATGACAGCCTCCTCCATGTTGAAAAGGGGGTGCTGTTGTCACAGACCCCTCCAGCACATTTGCTAATCGGTAAGGGTCTTCCTTTTGATGCAGTTAAATAAGGAAAAATTGGTGCAAGACCAGGCTTGTCAGTAATGAGGACCACAACACATCAAGAGGTCAAGTGGTAAGGCTCAAGAGGGCACGCACCACGGCACTAGCTCCTGTCCGTGGCACAGAACCAGACCGATAGTGTGTGCGACCATGGAGGAATCCTTAGTGTGATCAGGTTTTAGATTTGGACATACATACACACACACACACACGCAGATGTTCTAAGGAGAGCTTTATGGCAGAGGTCTGATGTATAAACACAGATGGAGTCACACGAGGGGAAACTATATAAATCAGTCTGGTCATAGAGTCCTGAGATATGGCTCTTAAAGGAGCAGTGCAATTAACCTGCAAGCCAGTATTTTCTGTACACCCACCACCAGTTTGACAATGGTGGCAGGCTGTTTTTGTCTCATATTAATCCTTAAGTTTTTACATTTGTTACAATGCATACATCTGGTGCTGAATGAAAAATGATCCCCACTGTACATAAAAATTATACACCAAAGTTTTAGGCATCCCTCTCTCTCTCTCAACCCCCCTTCAGATTGCTCAGTCAATGTTAAAGGTGCTACCCACAATGTAGGTGGTGTGTGTGTACTCCAACACTGAACTACAATCCCTTTTGACTTTAATTTAGTATATCTATTATGTAGAAAATGTATGTCCAAAACCTGATGAGATAGGCATGTACCGTACCAACACCAAGCCAGTTTTGCAGTACTTTTAAAGTTTAGAGAAGTTCTATATTTGATATCAAGAATGACAGTCAGGAAGCAACATTAAGGCAAACTACAAAAAACAAAACAAAACAACATCAATAAAATATACAGGTGCTGCACACTACAACTCATCTTAATATCAAGTCCAGTGAGTTGGGAATGTAATAGGTGCAATTGTAAGGCTTGGAATGTAATGTTTTGAACCCTGCAAAAATCTTGCAAGGACAGGTTATAGTCCAACAGGGTAGATCTGTCCAGTTGTGCTAGCTTCTGAAACCGCTGTCCTGTATAGGCTTTTTTCTAGTTCACGTGGCTAGCATGCATGTATTCGACTGGCCAAGGAAAAAGAAATCAACGTAGCAACTGCTGTGGATCAGGCTGCGGTCCATTTAGAAGCATTTACGGTGGACAATGGATGGGCCAGACTCATCGTATTCCTGCTTGCTGATCCACATCTGCTGGAAGGTGGAGAGAGATGCCAGGATGGAACCACCAATCCAGACAGAGTACTTACGCTCAGGTGGGGTAATGATCTAAGGGAGAAAATAAATAAGTTACAGAACAGCCCATGGGCACAACATTTGGAGCAGATGCTCAATGTCAGCCAATCTAAAGAAGTCTCAAACTGAAAAGCCAAAACAAGTGCTAGCAGAGGCTAGGTCAAGTTCACAGTACTGTAGTGAACAATGTGTTGTGCATACTGCGTACATCTGTAGAAGCTGCACTTCGAGTATTGGTACGTATTCAGTCATTACTCCTCATCAAGCGCATGCATAGTAAACAAATGCATCCTCATTCTGTGGTTGAAAGACAATGGTGATCAGATCACACCCGCATCCCTCAACTGACAGGAAATCCAGCACCCACCACACTACAACGAGGAACACCCCCAGTACACTGGATTCAATCCAGTTGAGGAAGGTGTGTGTCCCTTTAGGCCAACAAGGAGGTTAGGGTAAATACCTGAAGAAGGCAGGTGACTGGACTGGTCAGCAGTACAAGTGGATAAACATGGTGCAGAAATTGGTGTCCTAGAAAACAGGGCTCAACTTCTGCATTTACAAGCCTGAAGGAGGAAGTTGGGGATGACAGGGATGTATTTAATAGTGGAAATCTCCACTGGCAAGCATCTTATTTAGGGAACCTTTCCCAGAGGGTCAGGGTGCTGTACAAATAAAACCAAAGGATAAATACAAGTCTGTGATTGAAACAAAATACAAGGAGGGGGTGCTGTCAGCTTTGCAGGGTTTAACACTCTTGAGTAACTGGCAGCAATAGGGTCTGAAAAAAATACTAGGGCCAAAGATGAAAGGGGTCATCCCCCCCCCCCCCCGGGAGTGGGTTCATATACACCCTTGTTTTTTTTGCAATCAAATTTGTAATGTGGAGTAACTAAACTCCCTCCTCCCAAATGCCAGCATCTCTCTGTGCCTAGTACCTGACAACCCCCAAAACCAAGGAATGGCCCTTTATTTTCATTTTGAAAGTTTTACCACTGTGCCTTAGGCCCGTCCACACTACACGCTTGGGCCCACATTAGCAGACGTAAGCCGTTACAGCCAGGAGCAATACAGTGTGTCCACAATGGCGGTTCCATTAAGGGACCAGCACCGCCCGGTCCACACTTCAGAGCTGGCGGCAGTTTACGGCGGCATCCAATCCCATAATGTAGCTCACGCTGCGCTAGGGGACTGGTGGAATGCATCCACACTATGCCTGGTAACGTTGCAGAGTCGTAACCGTTTTCATAACTGTTGCTGAAACCACCTCATATGTGGTTTCAACAATGGTTACAAACATGCCTGCTGTAATGTTACAGATGTAAACGTAAACCGTTGTGATAACGGTTTGGGCACTCTAACGTTAGAGTCGTAGTGTGGACAGAGCCTTAATTTAGAAGGCAATGACCCCAGACCACCCCTACCAACACTACTCAGGCCTTCTCTTTCCAAAATTCTTCTGACACCCTGCAAGGCATATAGAGAGTGATTAGTAACACCGTTTACTGCCTATGCTCCATTTTAAAGGCACAGTTCTCCATAGTAATAAATCATGACTGCAAATACTGACGGAGGGGTGCACTATGGCCATGCCCTTTGTTCACAGCACCTTGCAGCGGCAACCCTCACGTGGTAGGTGCTCATGTTGGGTACTGCCACTACACGGGCAGCAGAAGCTTTTCACGCTGAACCACCATTAAGGTAAGCACAGTTCTTTGAAGCAGAAACCCACTATAAAAAGATAATACAACTAATACACAAATAAAGTTAATCTTAACCGTACCCGGATTCTCACTGTACTGGGTGCCAGAGCTGTTATTTCTTTCTGCATTCGGTCGGCGATGCCAGGGCACATGGTGGTGCCACCAGACAATACTATGTTGGCATACAGGGTCTTACGGAAATCAATATCACACTTCATAATGGAGTTGTATATGGTTTCGTGAATACCAGCAGATTCCATACCTTTGGAAAGAAGCCGCATATTATTAGAACGCTCACTGACAAAAATCTACAGGATCATGATGGCTGGGGGGGAGGGGGAAGAGACACTCCTAGCAGCAGTCCGTGCCCCCCCCCAAAAAAAAAAAAAATTTAATGGTGGGAATTTGATATGCAAAATGGGCTGGATATGAACAACCCCCTTTGTTCTTTATAATTTCTCCCTCTCACTCTCTGGATCCTGCGTTTATTGGATTTTGGTGACCGATAGGCACACTGAGGCCACTGTCTCCTTCAGGTGCGACCCAGAGTTTCAGATAACAGATGCAGAGACAGTTATGGTAGGCAGAGGTTACACAGACATATCGGGCTACATTACAATTTAATATTACAAGTTATGTAACAACAGAGGAAGGAAGTACTGTGTTATACCAGGGATCAGCGAGGACAAACATCTGGGGCCGGATATTCTAAAGTTTGCCTGGTGGGCAAAATGAGTGCACCCAGTTAGGTTCATGCCCAAGCACAATGTTCAAAGAGGGCGGTGGCACATATTAAAAGGGTCAGCGCACAAGCAGAAAAATAATGTATGCAGTGGGCAAAGGGAGGAGGCATGGACATTAAATCTGGCACAACGCAATATTTAGCACAGCAACACTGAACATTGCACTGCGCAATATTCAGCATGGCAGCCCTGCACAAGGAATAACACAGGCCAACTTGTGCTGCACAATTACTGCCAAGAAGAAGCCAGACTTACTCCAGGCAGCCCTGGAGGCCAGAGCCACTGCAGCCAATAACCACACTGGCGGCTGGGGAACATATCTGCTCCCTGGTGTGCAGTGGCTCCCCCCATCCTTCTATCCTCTGCCATGTTCAAAATAGAGTATGCCTGGTGGTCAGTGGCCCCCCTCCCACCCTCCGATCCCCATCCTCAGTAGAATGTTTCCCTAGTGTCCAATGGCACCCTCCCACCCTGACTGCTCTCTGCAGTTACCTACAGTAAGTCCCTGGTGTCTAGCAGACCACCTGCACTGGGAACACCACCCTGCCACCTCCTTACCATAATATCCAGTGCTGTGCAGAGCCCATACAGGCCTCTCACCACCTCGGCTGCCCACTGTACACAATGACATGGTGCACATGTCCTGTGTACTGTAAACGGAACGTGCATAGACTTTACCCTGTCATTGCATAAAGCAGACAGCCTATGTGGGGACAGGTGGTCTGTGTCGGTCACTGTAGGATCTCTCCGTGGCACTGGATATTATGGTAAGGGGGTGTCAGGTTGGTGTACCCAGTACAGGGAGGCTGTTGGACACCAGGGATTTCTTATAGGCAACTGTGGCGATCGATCGGAGGGTGTGAGGGTGCCATTGGACACCAGGGGAAAACTACTTCTACTGGGGATGGATCGTAGAGAGTGCAGACCTGCTGCCGTTTCCCATGCAAATGAGTCCATAATGGGCACTTATATGGCCCCCTTCACACCTTGCATACACAATGGGGTCACTTGCATGGTGCCGGCTGAATACTGGACCAGGGGGTACCCGCGCTACTGGGTCTGGGAATGCTGTTCCCTGAACTGCTCAGATCCATGTTGAGTCAGTGTTACTTGACTTGGTGCTACGCCAACATGCCCCTACCTGCAGTTGGATAGCGCTGATGCACTGTCTCACTGTATATAGCATCCTTGGGGTCACTGGCAATGGGTGAACATGGCAGAAACCTTTGTGCCTTTTCCAATACTAGGCCCCTGCTGTCATGGATTCAAGTCCAGTCTTGAGAGTGCTCCGGAAGGTAGTGAGGGAGAGGTAGTTCCGAATAAAATGAGTCCTTTATACTGCCTGTTCCATCTACATCCAACACCTCTGTGGTCCCATAGTCAGCACCTGCAACACTTTAGGGATCTGGACACTGTTAGAATCAAAGGGTGGGGGAAGACAGAAGAATGGGCCGTATGCAACAGCACAGGGGAGCCCCCTTGCATACGTGTTTTGGAGAAAACCAAGTGGGACTGAAGTATATCTCCCATTCACACCATTTACCCCATCACAGTCCCTAGCTGGAGATACTTACCAAGGAACAATGGCTGGAAGAGGGCCTCCGGACACCTGAATCGCTCATTACCAATGGTGATCACCTGACCATCTGGTAGTTCATAGCTTTTCTTCAGGGAGGATGCAGAGGAAGCAGTGGCCATCTCCTGCTCAAAGTCCAGGGCAACATAGCACAGCTTCTCATTGATGTCACGCACAATTTCTCTTTCTGCTGTTGTGGTAAAGCTGTAGCCTCTTTCTGTCAGGATCTTCATCAGGTACTCTGTCAGGTCACGACCAGCCAAATCTAGACGCAGGATGGCATGGGGCAGTGCATAACCCTCACAGATGGGCACAGCGTGAGACACACCATCACCAGATTCCATAACGATAACAGTGGAACGGCCAGCGGCGTAAACGGACAACACAGTCTGAATAGCAACATACATGGCTGGGGTGTTGAAGGTCTCAAACATGATCTAGATGGAGAAGAAAATTTTTTTTTTTTTTTTATATCACACACACACAAATTATACAATATGCATATACATTAATTGTAGCACAGTAGTGCTACCATAGTTAGGGTTGAGGAGCCCTTTTAAGGTTAAAGGGTCAAACTTTGCACCTTAATAGCCTTGCCACCATTCAATGGATTTGACTGAAATTTGGAATGCATGGTCAAGAACCATACATCTTGGGATGTGCCAACTTTCGTACCAGTCAGATATACGGTTGTGGAGTTGAGTGTGATCTGCGTGTGCGTTTCTGCTTTCTGGTAAATTCTTTGCTCATGCCTAGAGGTTGCACAGTTTGCACGACTGGTCCGAAAACTTCAGGGAACGTGCGGCCGGGGTGCCTTTCAAAGATTTCGTGAAAAAAATATTAAATGGTTCAAAATTTATTCAAAAAACAAGTTCCCATTATAAGTCAATGGGAAGAGTTAACAAAAAGTTTGAAAGTGCCTCAAATTCAGTTTTTACTTTCGCAAATGGCCCTTTTAGTGTCACAAATCCACCATTTTGTTTTCAGTTAGCGAGCACAAAAATGCTTGCCATTTAAATTTGGGACCCTCTATCAAGCTAATTCTTTTTGTATTCACCTAGTCGGACCCAGAGGATGCTAGCCATGTCTTTATTTTGGGGTGAAACACCCCAGAAATATGTTTTCTAAACTTCTGGAAAAAGCAGTGCTGCAAAGTAGTGTCACAAATGCGACACTCAGGTTGTTTTATGGTAAAGATTTTGCAACCGACAGTACTTTACCAGACTATGGTCAAAATGACAGGAATTCTTTGCCACCCTGCTGCAAAAGAATGGTTAGGTCTTTTGGGCTGAAATTGTGAGGGAAGGCAGGCAACATCTCACAGATGTGCCTTTCGCTGGGTGAAAAAATATTGCAAGGGTGGAAAGTTACGGTACTCTGAAGATGCTGCTTCTTTCCCATAGACTAACATGGTGGTGTACGCCGTGCCTTTTGGGGCTCGTATCTCGAAAACGATGCGAGATAAGGATTTTCTGGTGTGAGTTGTATAGCCTATGGGCTACGTAATACAGAAAGGTAGCCAGGAAAATCATGATTTTTCTGAAATTTAAATATTTTTTCTACATCATGCGGTTGCTGAGATATTTGCAGTTAAGTACTTCCAATGCTCATTTTAAGCTGCGATGCCCATTATAATGCATACATTCTTTGCGTTTCTTTATGCAGCTGTTCAGCAAAAACAGGGTATGCGCTTCCGTTACTGTTACACTTACTCTTTCCACTTGCGCTTATTTCCCCATTTGCGTTATTGTTCCCATGTACGCCACCATGTGAGTTACCCTTTGCGTTGTCATTTGCGCTTGCGTTTTCGTTACTGCTCCCATTGGCGTTTGCACCTTGTGTTTCCATTGCTGTTCCTGTTACTCAGTCACAAGACATCATGTGGCGAAAGCGAGGGGCTCTTCGCTGCATTACATTCACTATTTCTCGTCATCACTCTCAAAAAGAAAAAGGGAAATTAGAGGCAAAAAAACTCAGTTTAATGCATCAGTTAGGGTTGTTCCACAGCGACAAAAGTACAGGAAATTGATTATTAGGGTTGAAAGTCCCCTTGGGACCCTCCAGTCCACCCCCTAACGGCATCGGGTGCATGTTGGGGTTGTCGCCCTAACTCTCACTCATTCTCCTATTCCTCAGCTTCTTTACGTGATGAGGTAAAGAGTGGAAGGCGACACCAATCGCGCGATGCGGTTGGGGGGGTGGGCTGGAGGGGTCAAGGTGGGGTTTCAACCCTAACACGAATTTCCTCACTTTTGTCGCTGTGGAACAACCCTAACCGATGCATTAAATGGAGTTTTTTTGCCACACACACACACACACACACACACACACACAATGGTAGAGTAGCACTTTTAGGTTAAAGGGTCAAACTTTGCACCTTAATAACTTTGCCACCATTCAACGTATTTGCCCAAAATGTGGAATGCATGATCAAGAACCATACATCTTGGGCTCTACCAACTTTTGTACCGGTTGGATATATGACTTGAGTTATTAAGTGTGATCTGCATGCACGTTTACGGTTTCTGGTGAATTCTTTGATCGCTACCACAGGTACGGTTTTAGACCGGTCCGAAAACTTCAGCTTAACGCAGGCGTCGGGTCTTGATGCCTTTTGAACATTTCGTGAAAAAAATATTAAACGGTTCAAAAGTTATTCAAAAAACAAGTTCCCATTATAAGTCAATGGGAAAAGTTAACAAAAAGTTTGACAGTGTCGCAAATGCACTTCAGTGTTGCAAATGGCCCTAGTAGTGTCGCAAATCCGCCATTTTGTTTTCAGTTGGTGATCAGAAAAATGCTTTGCATTTAATATTGGGACCATCTAGGGACACAAATTATTTTTGTGTTTACCTAGTCGAGCCCTGCGGATGCTAGGCATGTCTTTATTTTGGGGTTAAACACCCTAGAAATATGTTTTTCAAATGTCTGGAAAAAAGTAGTGTCGCACTCACGACACTTTCGCAAATCATGACACTACTTTTTCAGACTATGGCCAAAACGACAGCAGTTCTTTGCCACCCTGCTGCAAAAGAACGGTTTGGTCTTTTGAGCCGAAATTTGGAGGGAACGCAGCCAACATCTCACACATGTGCCTTTTGGTGGTTTTGTGAAAAAATATTGTATGGATGCAAAGTTACGGTACTCCAAAGTTGGCATTTTTGCCCATAGACTAACATGGTGGCATATGCTGTGCCTTTCGGGGCTTGTGTCTCGAAAACAGTCGAGATACAGAATTTGTCGTGACAATGCAGCGAAAACGTAGCCAGGAAAATCATGAATTGTGTAGATCCCCAAATGTCATACGGTGACTGAGATAAGCAAATTAGTATTCCAACACCTCATTTTTGGCTTCAAGGCCCATTATTATGCATACGTTCTTTGTACACACTGTGTTTCTCTATGCAGCTGTTGGAGAAAACCAGGGTATGCGCGTCTGCTGTTAGTTACTATTTCCACTTGCATTTACATACCTGTTTGCGTTCTCGCTTGCGTTACTGTTACCATTTGCTTTTACACTGTTTGTGTTTGCATTTCGGTTTGCATCACTGTGTGCAGTGCCATTTGTGTTTACGCCAGCCCTTTCGTTTGCGTTTGTCTTTCATGTTGCATCTTCGTTGCTGTTACCATTTGCTTTTCCTATTGAGTTACTGTGCCTGTGCACATTACAGTTTGCATTTCTATATGTGCTTGCATTTCTGTTTCCTTTGGCGTTACTGTTGCTGTTACCGTTACCATTTGCATTTACAAGTGCGGTACCATGCTCGTATGCGTTACAATTCACGTTTACATGTGCACTTCCATTCGCATTTTCGTTTCTGTTCCCTTTTGCGTTCTTGTTGCTGTAACACTTAACATTTGCATTCACAATACAGGTGTCATCACTGTGCATGTTACCAGTTGCATTTTCCTGCGCTTGCGTGTCCCTTTGCATCACTGTTCGCTTCGCCGTCACTTTATGCTTACGTTTCTATTACAGTTTGCTTTACCATTTACGTTTGCTTTACCATGTGCATAACCATTGCCGCTTGCATTTGCGTTGCAGTTCTTGTTACTATGTAAAAAGACATCATGTGGTGTCGTGCCTCGCGCTCCCCAACCGCATTCCATTCACTATTTATTGTCCTCCTTCTCAAAAAGAAGGGAAATTAGAGCCAAAAAGTCTGTTTAATGCATCAGTTAGGGTTGTTCCACAGCAACAAAAGTGAGGAAATTCGAAGTGTTAGGGTTGAAAGTCCCCTTGGGATTTAACCCGTCGGGGTGCATGTTGAGGGGTGGTCGATCTGAACTCTCACTATTCTCCCTATTCTTCTGCTTTACACATGTGACGGGTGAGAGTTAGCTGATGACCTAATGCGCACTTGATGCCGGTTGGGGTGGTGGCTGGGTCTGGGGGGCTTCAACCCCAACACCAAATTTCCTCGCTGTCACTGTGGAACAACCCAAACTGATGCAAACGGAGTATACATACATACATGCATACATACACACACACACACACACACACACACACACACACACACACACACACACACACAATGTGTCTTCTTGTCTCAACCCATGCAGCAGAACATGCCAACATGCAAGACACCTATGCAGATGAATCAAGAATGCAGGTAGAAATTGCACAGCAGAAGGAAAAACAAACAAAAAAAAACCTCAGAAGAAACTTGCCAGAACAGGTTGAGCCCTGAAAATATTAAAATAAACACTGAAGGAAACATAACATACTGACAGAAATGAAACTTGATTAGTGGCATAAACTGGATACACATTCATACCTGTGTCATCTTTTCTCTGTTGGCTTTAGGGTTAAGAGGGGCCTCTGTAAGCAGGACAGGGTGCTCCTCGGGGGCAACACTGAGCTCATTGTAGAAGGTATGGTGCCAGATTTTCTCCATGTCATCCCAGTTGGTGACAATACCATGTTCAATTGGGTATTTCAGGGTTAAGATAACCCTCTTGCTCTGTGCTTCATCACCTATGTAGGTGTCTTTCTGTCCCATCCCAACCATGACATCCTGTATAGAAAAATGGTTATATTACTGTAATGAAAATTACACATTCTACACCAGTGCAGAGATCAACCTTAAAGCTGCACTATTGTGTTGTGCTTTTTTTTTTTTTTTGCAGTAATGTATTTGACAAAAATCATCAATACCGAAGTCACTGCATTTCCTCATTTCTGATTTGAAATGTCCCCTTTGCATCGGCCACCACAGAGAGAAAAACAAAAAAGAAATAAAATTTGGGAGTGATGCAGTACTACAGTATTTACCTGATTCATGTGCTAGCACCAATACAACGTAGTACAGCTGCAGTATAAATCCAGTTAAATATCTCTATGGAAAAGTGTTTTGTTTGTTTAACTATTGTAAGCAGAGGGCATATTATTAGTGCAGACTGTACAAGCCATACTTATCCGTGTGGACGAGTTCGCAGAATAATGCAGACATTTCACTTCTGGTAGTGGTACAATCACTTCCAACAGTGGCAGGTATAACCAGGTTAAAAGAGTACTACAGTCAGAATTTGTAAAAAAAAAAAAAAAAAAATGTTGTGCGGAGTTTTGTCCATGTGACAGTGATGTTTCCTGGACCATGGATTCATCAAGTATTGGTTTAGAGTCAGTTTTACAACAGCAGAGAAATGTGCATTCAATGGCAGATAAGGACTGCTAGGACCATCCAGTCTGCCCATTTTCCCTGCCTACTGTAAAAGGCACAGACCCTACCTGATCTCTGGCTTTACCTCCTCGTTCCTATTTGCTAGGGTTCCCCTATGCCTACCCCATGCATGCTTAAATTCCACCACTGTGTTTGCCCACAACACCTCTGCTGGGAGTCTATTCCATACATCCACCACCCTTTCTGTGAAGAAACACTTCCTCATGCTACCCCCCTTAATCTACCACCTTCCAACCTCATGTCATGCCCCCTCATTCCTGGATATCTCCTTTTCTGAAAGATGCTACCTTCGGTACCCTATTTATGCCTTTTAGATATTTGTAGGTTCCCATTATATCTCCCCGTCTCTCCTCTCCTCCAGGGTATACATACGGAGGTCTCCCAGTCTCTCCTCATACGACTTTTGGTGCAGGCCCTGCACCATCTTTGTTGCCCTTCTTTGAACTGCCTCCATCCTGGTTTATGTCCTTACAGAGATGCAGCCTCCAAAACTGGACACAGTATTCCAAATGAGTCCTCAGCAATGATCCGTACAGTGGCATCACCACCTCCTTCCTTCTGCTGGTGATCTCTCCCTATGCACCCCAGTATTCCACTGGCCCTCCCCACAGCTTTGGCACATTGTTTGGCTACCTTTATGTCATCAGATATGATTACCCCCAAATCCCTTTCCTGTTTGGTGACCATCAGTTTTTCCCAGCACGGGGACAGTACCCTGCGAACCAACAGCGCAGCATACAATGCCCCAAGCAAAATGCTGGAAATAAAATACAAGGAAGGTGAAAAAAGAAACAGTACAAAATGTTGCTGAGACAATGAAAACAAACATGAGTTTTTTTTTTTTTTTTGCAGGGCTCTACTCAACTCTGAGGGGTGTGAATCTCGGGAGGTGGAGCAACTCGGGGGTTCTTTATAAACAAACAATATATATATATATAATATTAATAATAATTTCCAGTATTGGAAGAAGGGGAACCAAACCCTGGTCCCCAAGTCTCCTCCTCACCAGGTGCTAGTGCCTTGGCCACTCTGCCATGGACGCAGCTTGACCAGGCACCACACCCAATGCTGCTTGATCCCTTCCTCCCCTCTTGTGTACAGTGACAGGAGTAGCGGGAATTCAACGCTGTTCTACCCCTATCGCTGTAATGTTTTTGCAGTTTTTACACTGTGGTTATTTATTTTATTTAGTTTTTGTTAACCGGGTAGGTGCACTAGCCATGAAATTACTATTTTCAGGCACGACCCGGGAGAGTACACAATCAAAGACAGGTACATATCACGAGTACAATGAAATTACATTAGCATAGGTCAGAACAGTCAGTAGTAATGAATACATGCAGTCAGAACAATAACAGTCAATGCAATTCACATAGAAGTTTTAGGCAGAGAAAACCTACACAGTCTAGGAAGAGATACCACAACATAGCAGCAAAGAAATATTGTTCAAATGAGTCACAACAATGAAGATTCAAATAGGCAGCGAAACAAGGCAAGGGCAAATTCCTGACTGGGCAGGATGCATTAACATAGCCTCTGAAACAAGACTTAGGTGTGGGGTGGGGGGGGGAGCAGTTGGGGTAGATTAGCTCTCAAGGAGATAGTAAGGGTAAGAGGTGCTATGAGGTAGGGAGGTTAAAGTTAGGCCAGGCAGCATCTGACGGGTGAGTGGATTAGGGAGGATTAAAACAAGTTCAGAGATCAGCAAGGAATAGATGTAAGCGCAGCTCCTTTTTGAAGCGGTCATGGGATCCAGATATTCGAAGTGCTTGGGGGAGAGAGCTCCAAAGCTTAGGAGCAGAGTGATTGAAGGCAACAGAGCCTTTTGATGTTTTACATCTAGGTACATTCAGCAGGAATTTATCTACCGATCGCAGTCTTTAGGAGGAGGTCTGAGGTACCAGCAATGTTGCGAGCACTGAAGGGGTCTGGTTTCTGAGTATAGAGTCAATCAGGGAGTCAAGAGAGTACAGACGGCAAGCTGAGGGGGATAATCAGCCCAGGTCCCTGTACAGTTGGCAGTGGTGCTTAAGCCGTGGTGAAGAGGAGGCAGCCTATCAACAGCTATTATTATCAGTGACATCCCACTTATGAAGGATGGTTTTGTGTGTGGCAGCAAAGGTTGGCATGCCATAGGTGAGGGCAGGGAGTATTATGCCTCTGGCAACAGCAAGTTTAGCAGAGGGAGTCAGCATGAAACTGGACTTGTAAGCAACCCCCAGTTTAGCATTCACTGCCTTGCGGGCAGATTGTGTATGTAGGCTGAAGTCCAGGGATTGGTCCAGAAGAATTCCCAGTTACTTAAAAGATGTAACGCATTCTGTTTGTGTGCCACTGTGGTCTTGTACCAATAGGGGAGTTTGACATGTCCTAAGTTTAGGGGCAGATCCAAGTAACATTGCTTGGGTTTTCTTAGCATTAAGTACAAGCTTATGTGCAGAAAGCCAATTTTGGACATTTGTGAAATCTGAAGAAAGGGATGCATTTATGCTGGCGACCTTATCAGAGCTTGAATAGAGTACAAAATCATCTGCATAGAGAATAGAGAATAGATGAGCATGAAAGAAAAACCTCATCTATGTTACTGATAAAAAGTGAGAAAAGATGTCCCAGAATAGAGCCCTGGGGAACCCAAATATTGATGGTAGCACCATCAGATAAAGAGGAGTTGAATTTCACAATTTGAGTTCTATCTGATAGATAGCTTCCATACCAGGCAACAACTGGGGGTGAAAAGCTCAGATTGCAAAGAGTGGAGAGGAGCAGGGGGTGATCAACAAGATCAAAGGCCTTAGTAAGGTCTATAAAAAATTGCCCCGTCAGCTGGCCAGCCTCAATACAGGTAAGCACATCGGTAGTGAATGAGAAGCGCTGTAGAGGTACTGTGACCTTTATGGAAGCCATGTTGTGTCAGAGAGAGAAGGCTGTACTTTGTGAGGTAGTCAATGGTTTGATTTGCAACAAGTTTTTCCAGAGTTTTACTTAGGACCGATAGGATGGCTATAGGCCTGTAGTTAGTAATCTCCTTGGTATCACCTTTTTTAAGGACCGGCGTTACACAAGCAATCTTCCAGAGGTCAGGAACTTGGCAATTAGAGAGAGACAAGGTGAAAATTCTAGCCAGAGGGGAGGCTATGTATGGTGCTGCTAGTTTCAGGAGCCAAGGCTCAAGTGCATCCGATCCAGAGCTAGTGTTGTCAGAGATGGTCTGTAATAGTTTTAAGACCTCAGTCCTTGAGATTACCTTGAAGTAGAATGGGGAATTTTTAGACATTTGTTTGGGAGGATAGCTGGGGGTAGTGGACTGTGCTGATGTTGCAAGCAGAGAGACTGCCTGGGGAGATGGGAAGGCAGAGGTATACTGAGACAGGTCCGAGAACATTTGATTGAAGGAATTAGCAATGGTGTTGGAATCATTGCAATGTACTCCCATTTAATACCATGTCACTGGTGCTAGTTGACTGGAACGCACAGAGAAAGGTTTTGACATGGGCCCAGAATTTCCTAGGGTCCCCAGCGGAGCCTAGCAGCAACTCTTTACAATAGGCACTCTTAGCTGTTCTGACCGTTTTTTTTTTGGTTTTTTTTTACAGAAGTTACGTAGGGTTCTGTAGGTAGCATAGTCAGATTGTAGCCCCGAGGTTTTGTACTTTTTCCAGCATTTGTCCCTAGAGCATAGATCTTTCAGCAAGTCTTTGTGAAGCCATCTTGCTTGTTTACCCCTTACCCTCTGTGTCACCTTGGGGGCATCCTTGTTCTGGATGGCCAGGAATTCGTTAAGGAAGATATTTAGTGCAGACTCAACATTATGGGAAAGGTAAATACCAGACCAGTTATCCTTGAGACATCATGACAAAAAGCCTCAATATCCAGGTTGGCGAAATTTGTAAAGGTGACATAGCATGGTGGAGGGGATGGAGTAGCCTCTGTACTCAGATGCAGAACACAGGGGAATGACCAGTAAGCGAATCTGCCAGGATGCCTGCTTGGTGTACATGATCCAGATGGTTTACCAGTACCCAGTCAATAAGGGAAGAGGATTTTAGTGGAGTAACTCTGGTATTCTCTGTTAACAACTGGTGGCGGTTATAATTTTGTACCAGAGAGAGCAGCGTGCTATGGGCAGTCCCTTGTCAATTTTGGTAAAGGTCACCCAATATAATGACCTCATGTTTGGAGTGCAAAGAGGTCTGATCAATTAAGTCCTGCAGACCTACAGTGCTCCCATTTGGGGGATTGTAAGCGCAGACTATGTGGAGTTTCTTGGCTCCCAGGGTGACAGTAGCGTGAAGGGACTCACAGGCACAGGATGTTGAGAACAGGGTGTCCGTGATGTTTAGATGATCTTTAGAGAACATGGCAACCCCTCCACCATGTTTTGAGGAAAGCCTATCCCTATGGATAAGGAAGTAGGGAGTCAGGAAGCATACAGAGTCAGAGATAGTTGGCTTTAGCCGCATTTCAGACAGAGTATGTCAGGCTTGTAGACATCCACCCAATCCTCAAGATCACTGGAATTTTGGGAGAGACCTCTGATGTTCATATGGGCAATGAAAAGCCCTTTGTTAGAAATTGCGGAGATGTCAGCCGGAGAGAAGAGGGCACGTGGACCTGGGTTCATTTCAACATCCCCTGCAATAAGGATAGCTAAGATGGCGAGGAACCATAATTTTTGATGGCCAAAAAGTAAAGGAACTGCTTGACTCAGCAGGCTTTTTTTTAAGTGTGGTCACTGCATAAAAAGGTACAGCCCTTAGAGAACAGGAGGTGCTTAAAAGCAAGCATAGGTTGAGATGCAGTAATTAGGTTAGAGAAACTGAAATCGGCATGTAGGGTATTCGAAGAACTCAAGGGATAGGATCCTGGGAAAGTAATAACCCAATGAAGGCAAAGTAGGAGTAGAAGTAATAGGAGCATCTCAGACATGTAACAAAGAGCCATGTTTACACAAGTGAGTGTTAATTATCACACAGAGGACTAGGAAGAGGAGCAAAGGTAGCCAAAGAGGAATTATGATATGGCTATATAAATTTAGGCGGAGAGCTGAAAGACAAGCGCCAGCCAATCCCAAGAGAGTCACTGGAAGCCTAGACCAATTAGCGATCAGGTGTCTTAAGTTCAAAATCCTTTCATTGGCTGAGAGGTGGTTTTGGTGTGTGAACGTACCTGTGGAGCAATGCTTTGCAGCTAAGCCAGTGAGATGGTTCAAGGCTGCAATCCAGTGTGGCAAGCTTGGTCTGCAGCTTTCGTTTCTGTTTCTGGTCCTGCTCCACCAGTATAGAATGGGAGTGGGGGCAGGCGTTCAAGTCTTGCGGCTTTAGTGGATGAGCACGGTTCAGCCTGAGAAACAGGCAGAAAAACCCCGGGGACAGTCCTCAGAAAGAGATGTATTCCAGGTCCACTGGAGAAGAGAAAGGAGTAAATATAATGTGTTTCCTCTAAACAGAAGAGACAGCTATTGTAGCCCTGTAGTGGCTGTGTCGTATAATTTGCAAATGAGAAAGCAGACAAAAAAAAAAAAAAATTTTTGCTTTACAAAAAAGGATAGTCCCAGGGTCAGCAGCGCTGATAAACATCTCTAATGAAGCAAGGTAAAATGGAGACCAGCAGGAAGAAGTCAGTGAGGCTGAGATCCTCCAATCAGAGTGTTGGCGCTGAAAATTCAGAATGTCCAAAGGCGCCAAATACCAACGTACCTGAGGGGGTATATGGCTATTGTCTGTTTCTGTAGATTTCTGGGCCCTGCAAATGAACCGGAGTTCGGAGGATCCCAGGCAGCAGTTTCAACAGGGGAAAGAAGCTTCAGGGTCAACTCGGGGACAAACTCAAAATCCAAACAACAAAAGTGTTTCACAAGCACCATAATAAGCGAATATGACATACTTTTATTATTTTCCATGTCTACGGTTTCTCTGCTCCTCCGTTTAAACCCTGCCATTTTCCTTCTCTACACACGCGATTCCTTCACGTTCAAAGTGACATGGGCAGACTTTTTAAACTGAACAATCTCTCTCTTTTTCTGAGCCTCTCGTGTTTTTTGTGTGCATTTCTGAATTCCCCAACACTACAAAAATGAGCAAATTACAAGTCGTGGCCGGTGGGGCTGAGGTTGGCCGCTGGGCGTCACACCTCGCTGCACCACTGACCGAGGTTCAGGCGAGCCCGGGTGCTGGGGTCGGCAGGGAGGGAGTTGGATCGAGCGTCGGAGGACTGCTCTCCTCTCCCAGGGAGGATTGGGGGGGCGGTTCCAGCTCATTAGTGGCCCCTGGTGGAGACTGGGGTACTACTTGTGTGGGATCAAATATCAGGACGAGCATGGCAGGCGTCTCTGAGGCAGCCAGCTCGTGGGAAAATAAAAACAAGGAAAAAAGCCTCCTATACCCGGTGAAATGATGGTGGCCCCAGGGGAACTGTCCACATCCGAATCGCTGGCCCAGACGCGCCTCACACTTAGGAGCCAACCACCAGGGAAGGGCGGAACCAGCCCCAAAGGTGATACTGGGAGATGATACTGGGGGTCGAGCCTGCCTGTGGTCATTCAGGGGAGGAGATCCTGGGAGATGCGGGGGGGGGGTTCAGGCTGGGAGTTAGAGTGGATTCAAAGTAGGCACTCCTGAAGGATGCCTGGGGGTGTGGGAGCACAAATAAAAATAAATAAATAAATAAATAAATAAATAAATAAGTGTGTGTGGTAATGCTACTAAACCAACTGAAAAATATAGTAAGAAATACACAGCCAGTCCTCTGCTACTAAGAAACAGTTTCCAAATTGGACTTTTTTCTTCTATTTCTCCTATTCAAACTTCTTTTCTAGATTTTCTTTGCCCTCTTCTTTTTCAATCAGTTAGATAAGGATCCATTAAATAATTACTTGAAGGGCCCATTTTATAAGCACAGTAACACATGACGAGGTGTGGGTTATCGCCTGATAAGAGCATGCCCAGGGGCATAAGGCACTCGGCGCAAGCACCTTGTGCCTTAGTACACCCTGGGCATGCTCTTATCAGGCGAGCACCCACTTCATCATGTGTTACTGCTTTCTTACCACCTTGTGACCCATTTCCAGGCTGCTCAGCTTGTTCACAAGTCTTCTATGTAGAACAGAATCGAAGGATTTACTGAAATCCAGGTTGGCCACATCCACCACACACCCCTGATCCATGACCTTAGTCACCCAGTCAAATAAATCACTCAGATTTGTTTGACAAGACCTTCCTGCTGTGGATCCATGCTGTCTTGGATCCTGTGCTCCGCTGGATTCAAGGCGTTCCACAATTCTTTCTTTAAGTAGTGATTCCATAATCTTTCCCAATATTGAGGTGAGGCCGACTGGTCAATAGTTTCCAGCCTCTTCCCTACTTCCACTTTTGTGAAGAGGGACTACGTCTGCCCTCCTCCAGTCCTCCGGAAACAGTCCCGTATCGAGCTGTGATGTTAAATAACTTGGTTGTGAAATTAAAGTAACTTTCCCTCTCCAGTGAGCACTAATGGTTACATTTACAATTTAGCAAATTGTAAACAGAGGGCTGAGTGGATTATTCTAAGAAAACAGCCAAGTCTTTACTACTAATCATAGCACTGATGATCTGAGGGGAGTGTTTTTTTATGACTGTGTGTAGTTCAATGAAATGAAGAGTTTTAAAAAGCAAAACATTTACTTCTGCTGGCTAGACCAGACACGTAGAAAACAAATATTGAAATCAGAGCTATTCAGCGATACCAGAACATCAGGCTCCTGTCTCTACTGCTTGCTGAATCAGCGGTCCTGGAAGCATCAGTGTCACGTGAGACAGAAGGCATTGTAGCAAAAAGTAGAGCAATAAATCATAACAAGATGGAGATCCTCAGGGGCCATAAACTACCACATAACTAGCAGGCCAACCTATTAAAAACTTAATAGCAAACAAAGGGTAGGACACACCAGAACCTCACAGACACACACACACACACACACACAACATATGTTTTGCAGATTGACTGTAGCACTCCATTAAACCTGAAGCCTTTCCCCTCTAGATCATTGGTTCAAATTCAGCCTAGGTTGGTAGTTGCCAAAAGCCACTGGCAGAGGGCCATTTAGTGCTCTTTGTGAAATGAGTTGTGGTGGTCCCAGTCCAGTTCACAGTGAACACCCCAAAACTGACACTCATGGTAGTTGCATGAGGTCTGAGCTACCCTCTCCCTATGTGGTGGCCCCTACGTAACCAGGTTGTGCAGCGTGGGAAGCTTGCACTGTGCTGTACCCATGAAGTGGATACAAAGGGCTTCTGTTTTCAGTGCTGTCAATGCAGCATCTTCCACAAATAGTCATTCACACACAATAATTAAAAGGTGTCAGCAGAAGTCTTCAAGTACATCTTGTCTGCCATTTTTTCTACCCAAGCCATACCAACCTGCTCTGTTGGTAGCCTGAATGCCCATTCCCCACTGTCACCATCTTGGCACAATAGTTCCATCCATCTACCACCCTTTGTATAGCACTTACATCCCTCCCTCCCCACCCACTACTGGTTTAACACTTGTGTACCCTAGTTTCCAATCACAACCCATGCTATGTGTAGAACTCATCATACAATCTTCCATTTCGGATAATGGATAGAGGTGATCCTGCATCCTGTTTGTAGCCCGCCTCTGGACAGATTCCGCAGTCTCATGAGGTCTCCCTAGTGATCAGAGAGGGGCCATTATCTGAAATGGAAGATTGTATGACCAGTTTTAAATAAAGTGTGGAATGGGACTACAGCAGTTCTGTTTTTTCAAGTCAGTTTGTAAGAGTGAAATATGATGGCTTTGTGTGCATCTGATCCCCCCCCTTTTCCAGGCTGATCTCCAGTTCCACTCCCCAACCCCCGAAAGACATGTACAAACCTGATGTCTTGGGCGACCAACAATTGACGGGAATACAGCTCGAGGGGCATCATCACCAGCAAAGCCAGCTTTGCACATACCAGAGCCATTGTCGATGACAAGTGCGACGATGTCCTCTCCTGCCATTTTTATCTGGGGGGAAAAAAAAACAAAACTCAAAGTCTAAAACTACCATCAGCTCATCATTTTATCAGTCTCAGTAGCTTAGTGTTGCTAACCCCACCTGGTGGCCAGTGACTGCTGCCTGGAATACAGACGTTTTAGCCAGGGGTGTCAGATCTACACACCAAGTGGACTCACTGCTACCCCCTCCCCCCATTAGGGTGAACTACCCACCCCTCCCCAGTGTAGCCAGGTAATATACAAATGTACACCAGGACCATGTTTGTTGCCTCATTTGGCACAATAAATACAACTTTTGTATCTCACGACAGTGGTTGTTGCCACGCATGGGTAAATACAAATGCCATGCATTGTTCCCTAAAATACCCACATACCAGCCCAGAACCTGTAAAGTTGTATTGTCCTTGCGATGCAAAGAGAGTATTAATGACCAGTCCTTCTAGTTTCGAGTCCTATGAATAAAATTACAGAAAGGTTTAGTATTTTCTTTTAGTTTTCATGGAAAAATGAAGCAGTTCAGAGCCTATTTGCTACCCCCCTTAAATGAAATTGCACACCATGGAGTGCTTGGATTATGCCTGCCTACACCCATGGTTTTAGCCAGAGGCAAGCAACTCAACACTACTCCAGGGTCAAAGCCATTACAAAGAAAGTTGTGGCTTGGTGCTCACCCAACCAGCCAGATCAAGGAGGCTGCCCTGCTGGAGAAGGTGGAGTTGTCCTTTCCCCTGTGCTGAAGCCTCATTCTCAGTCACAAGGGACTGGTGCAAGCATGCTGTTCCTTAGAGACCCCCACAGCTCTTCTCAAAGGGGGTTCCAAACTCCTCCCACACATTTGTAAACCACCGTAAACCTGCACTGGAAGGGTGGGGTCAGCAGGCAAGTGCCAGCAGAGCCACATTCCTAAGCATGGCAACCCTTACTTTTACAGCCACATTAGTGACACATGGCAGAAGAATTGTATTCAGACAGCTAGTAGTAATGTAGTACAGAACCCAAGAACCAGCAGGGAGTGAAGATCAGCGAGAGACTGGACCAACAGGCAGTGCAAGAGACTCCCCCGGATGCCAGGAATTGTATTTGACCTTGGGAGCAGGCGAGTCACTGGACTACAAGAGGGGCCAGGAGAGGCCCACAGAAATGATGCAACAGGTCACAGTCCCCCCGCCCCAGTGGTCCAGCCGGGAAAGTTACACCAGTCTGCACTGCGCCCCCCCCCCGATTTGCACTGGCCCGAAGCTATAATGGAGGTTAATGGGGAGAAAAAATAAATAAATAAATAAATAAATATACTCTCCTCGTCCTTTTTCCAACTGCTTTCTGGTTTACAGTGGCATCCTCCCCCCCCCCATCCTCTTACTTTCTCCTTGGTGTGCCTTGGCACTCCCTGCCTTTCACTATATGCCTTCCTGTCCAGTGGCATGATGGCGACTGGAAAAAAAACTTCTGCTCAGCCCCTCGGCCAACTGCTGTCTACGTCATGCAACTGCTATACAGTAAACAAAACAAAAAAATTCCCTCATCTCAGCCCCCCCTCCGTCCCCTCCCATGTCCCCTTAGTCAAAGCTCATAGACAATGACTGGCCCAGTGGTGCAGAGGGCTGAGGCATCACGCCTCACCTGCTGCCACACCAGCAACCCGGGGTCGGGAGTGTCCTCAGGGCATCAGAGGTTGGCCGGAGAGAGGAGGATCGAATGTCCTATGGTGTACTCACCTCCTCTGGGGGGAGGGTTGGGTAGCACACACCACTTGCCTGTCTCCTGGCAGAGGCTGGGGGAAAGGCAGCTTGGGCCAGCAGATCAGATGAGGCAGACATCTGCACACATCAGGCAGGAGCATCTGGCATACGCCTGGATGTCATTGCATGCCGCATCTCCAGGGGGATCCAGAACACTGGCAAATGCCGGTGGCTGGAAGACAGTGGGTGCCCACAGGTCCTGCTCCTCAACTGGCTGGGTTTGCCACCCCGAACTGGATTTGCTAGTTGGTGGGGGCCTGGGGACCCCCACCAACCCCACTGGGGGGGGGGAGGAAGAGAGAAGGCTGTCTGCAGTCCCGGTGGACGGGGCTGGGGTGCCCTCCTCAACAAGTGCTGACAGGGGGTGAAGAAACAGACTAGGAACAAAATAAATAAATAACACCACACCTCTTCTACATCAGAAGGTGACAAGTATCAGTATATATTTAACAAAAAAAAAAAAAAAAGTCCAGAAGCAGCACAACACCGATCCTATCTTAACAGTCTCACTGCCCGGCCTGAATGCCAGCAGTCTCTCCCAGTAGTGCTTAGCGATATAGTGCAAGGGAGAGACTGCTGGAATTTTGGCCTGTGGGTGAGACTATTAAGAAGTGATTGGCAGTGTGTTTTACTTGTCAACTTGTGGGTGAGTTTTCTGATTAAGGGGTCATGGATGGGGAGTCTGTAAGGGGTTGGGGAGGTCTGGTTTGCAGTAGCCGAATGGGAATGTCGGGGAGTAGTCACACTAGCCCCAGGCAGTTTACACTACGGCCAGAGCCAGCAAATGAATGTTACAAAACCAAAAAAAAAAAAAACAACATCCCTGGCAAAGCAAGAGTTGACTGGGTGGATGGCCCAAGACAGTTATACCTGTATCATGGCCTCTGTCCATGCACTTAGGTCCAGGAATGTCCCAGTGTTTAAGAGTGGGTGAATTTAAGTGGCAAACATTTTTGGCCCACCTTCTTCTCCTACCCACCAGTCAACCTGATAAATTGTTCAAATGTTTTTAGTCTGCAGTTGTAAGCGTATGATCTCAGCTGAACAATACTATTCAATATTTTTCTCTCATTTAAGCTTTTTTTTCTCTCAATTAAAAGTTTGATGCTTTTACAGTTACAGACAGATACATGGATGACACGTAAATAATACACTATGAAGTTATCTGTTCTGCTTCCACCCCTCACCACCCTCCCTCCCTCCCATACCACAGTACCATGAAAAAGCACCCAGAACCAGTATCTTTACCTTTCGCCATTTCTTTCTCAGATGACAAGTACAGTGTGTAAGGGATCCCAAATACGTTTATATTTCTGTTGCCTATTGTAAAGGCCAGCAATGACTTTCTCAGTTCTGAGGTTGGCAAGTATTTTGTTGAGCCATTCCTGGTATGATGGGCATTCCTTATACTTCCAGTGCTTGAGGACCACCTTTTTAAAATGGACATTGCTACCATGGAGATATCAAATCTCCAGGCATTGACATCAATAAGAGACAAATCACCTAGCAGGCAAATTTCGGGGGTGAAACATTCCTGAAGACCCAGCAACGGATCCAGCTTGGCCTTAATTGTATTCCACAAGGGCATTATCTTGGGGCAACTCCAAAATATATGGAGCAGCGTCCCCTCTTCTTGGGAGCATCTAGTACATAGGTCAGAGTCCAGAAGGCCCCAACTGGCAAGCTTTTGGGGGGGGGGGGGAGTAGTACAGATTATGTAAAATATGGGAACTGCATGAGCTGCAGCCTGTCCTGTGACACAAACCTATGACAGTTTCACCATAGTATCAGCCAGTCGATGGAGAGTTGGAGGAAAAGAGAGGACCAGTAGTTCGTGGGACCATAGCAGTCCCCAAACCGCCACTGAAAAAGGACCTGGTATACCTTCGAAACGATCTTAGGAGGGCATATCGAGGGAGTAAGCTCTGATAAAAAAGAAAATGCAGGTGAAGGAGGGGAAGTTTTACCTAATACTTTAACAATGAGGTGTTCAAGTTGGAAAACCTTGAAATAATTGGACAAAGGGATATTAAATTTAGAAATAATCTTGGTTGTGGTAAGCCATGTCCAGTCGTCCCTGATGAAAGTAGATAAGGACCCTTCTCCCAACTGTGGTAACCATTTGGGAGAAATTTTCTTTTTTTCCATTAGAAATGAAGGAGAGTTTCATATAGATTGAGAGAGATCTAAATGGGGGTTTAAAACGGAGAAGAGAGCAAGGTTGGGCGTGGACTCTTAAAGATACTGCTATAAATTGGACATTTCCGGATGTCCCGTAACGAGGAAAGCCTGGCATACAACAAATTAGTGGGGTCCATTCCTGTGGATTGGATGGTATCTAGCTCAATTTTTAACCACGCCAGCATCAGACTACGGGGGCCTGGTGTTAACTATTTAAGATATTTCGATAAATGGCTAGCCCAGTAGTATAAGCTAAGATGTGGGATACAAAAACCACCCTGAAGTTTCGGAACAGCTAGTTTATGACACGCCAAATGAGGATGTTTGTTGGACCAGAGAAATTTAGTGAATAATCTGTGTACTTTCTGAAACCAGGATACTGGGATAAATGAATTAAGAAGCGATAGGGGATAAAAAAAAGTGGAGGAAACACATTCATTCATTTTGATTAAACTAATCCACCCCCATAGAGAGACAGGGAGTTTGGTCCATCTAGAAAGATCCTGGGTAACAGTTTGAATCAGGGCATCAAGATTTTTTTTTAAACCACGTGGAAGGATTATGTGCGAGTATAATGCCAAGATATTTAGGAGATACCGGCAAGCAAGATAAACCTAGGGAAGTTATGGTTTGTTTGAATACCTTACGATTAAGAGAAAAGACAGTAGATTTATTTAGATTCAGCTTGTAATCTGAAAAGCTACTAAACTTCGTTATTGTAGATAGGCATGGAAGGGATGGATGATTCGGGATGGAACAACTGAAGGAGAATGTCATCCACATAGGCAGAGACTTTAACTATAGTACCTCGTATCTGTATTCCCTGAATTTCTGGGTTTGTTAGAAAATTGCAAATAAGTGGTTTTAAAGTAAATGTTAAATAGTAAAGGGGAGAGGGGGCAGCCTTGTCTCGTTCCAGAATGTAAGAGAAAACAATCAGAGAATGCCCCATTCCCTGAGATTCTGGCAGAAGGGGACTGGTACAGGGCTTGGATCCACTGTACAAATATAGAGGGAAATCCAAATGCATGTGAAGTGCAGAATAAAAAATTCCAGTTCACACGGTCGAAAGCTTTCTTCCAGGGACACCAGGACATCTGGATATGAAGCATCCCTGGACTCCGAGAAGACGTGTGAAAGAGTCCGTAGGTGGTCCGGCGATCTTTCTTTCATGAACCCAACCTGTGACAGTCCAATTAAGTCCGGAAGAACAAGTGTAAGCCTGTCTGCCAGGATCTTCATGAGAATTTTAAAATATCCCGATTTAAAAGGGATATGGACTTGTAACGCTGTACTAGCTCTATGTCTCTATCAGATTTAGGAAGGAGAACAATTAAAGCCTCAAATAGGGTGGGGTCAGTTTTAGCCCTAGATAATATGTGAACAAAAGAAGGGCTGGATTTTTTTTTTTTTTTTTTTAATATAAATACTCCTCCCCCGCACCCGTTCGGTCTCTCCTTCGGGTCCCCACAAGAACTCCCCACCGCGGCTACTCTCAGACCCCTACTGCCCCATATCGCAGCCAACCCCAAGTAACCCCGGTGTATACCTTCACTGGGCGGGTCCCTTACCTCTGTAGCAGAACGGCCCTGGCTGCCAACCAACAATCCTGCGGTGCTGCTGGGATGGCATATGGAGGTCCGGGAGCCCGATGGTGAGGGTTCTGGAGGGCAGTCACCCGATCGGCCTGGCACCATTTTCCACTCTGCTCCCCTGGGAAGCAACGTGCCACTGACGTCAAGGCATATGCCGACGTCCGTCACTCCCCTTAGTGTACTGTGGCAGACGTCCTGCCATTCTCCCAGCCTCTGCCAGGAGTCAGCAGGTGCCAATCCACGTATCCACCCTCCCCCCCCCCAGAGAAGGCGAGCCATCGTTGGATGCTCATTTCCTTCTCCCCCGGCCGGCCCTCCAGCAACCAGAGTCCGTTCCCGAACCCGGGTCACTGGTGTTGCAAGTGGAAATCCAACCGTTGCGCCAGCTGGGCTGGAGTTTTTTGATCTTGAAATTTTGTATAAAATAGGGAAAAGAAACTATCTGGGCCTGGTACCATATCTGAGGGAAAAGCACATATGACTTCAGTAATATCAGCTATAGAAATGGGGGAAGAAAGAAATATTTTGTGGACCTCCAACAGAGAAGGAAGGTGAGACTCTTGGAGATAGGCATCCAGGGTCTCTGCAGAAGGGGGATTTTCCATATTGCTATATAGCTGCTGATAGTAATGTGCTAATTCCTGCACAATATCAGAGGGGGAAAACCTCAGGGAAACATCTATGTGGGACCTGACAGCAGGATAAATCTCGCCGACTCTTGCTGCTTAATCCTTAAAGCCAGCAGGCTTTATTTCTCCCTGATCCATGTAGACAGCTTTAGTATGAATAACTGCGAGTTTGGCTTTGTCCCTCGATAGATCTAGATAGCCATCTTTAGTGGAAATTAATTTCTGTTAAGTCTCTTCCGACGTTTGAGGGGATAAGTTGGCTTCCATCATCCTAATTTGTGATAGAAGGGAAAGAAGGTCTGCTTCGAGCCCCCCCCATTAGTCTAGCTGCCAATCAGTATCCCCCTCATGTATGCTTTAAAAGCACCCCAGGTAACATCTGGTGTAGTAGCCTCTGCAGTATTTAAAGTAAAAAATACGTCTATCTGATCTTTGATCTGATCTAAGAGACGTGGCTCCTTAAGTAGTTGGTCATTTAATTTCCGAGTGTCTTTTTTTTTTTTTTTAGGAAGAAAAAGTAGGGCTAAGTGACACATAACCAGGGAATGATCCGAGGAGGGGCCTGGTTGAATTGTGGCTGAAATTACCCTTGGGAGAAGAGAGTGGGATATTAGTAAGTAATCTGTTCGGGAGCGTGACCCATGGACGGGGGCGGCAAAAGTGTACTCCTTACTTTTTGGGTGCAATCCCCTCCACACGTCACACAGGCTGCCCTGATGCAGTAAATCACGGAATGCGCGTTGGGCGGGTGAAAGCCCCTGAAGCGAGGGTCCCGACCCGTCTAGAGAAGGCTCAAACGTCAAATTAAAATCCCCACCCATTACAAATCGGGACAGGAAGCATAGGTAGGAGCAGGGTGATCAGCGTAGTGAAGAAGCCTGGGTCTTCTGTATTGGGGCCGTATACGCTACAAAGTAGAAGTGGTATGGAGTAGATGGTTCCCTGAACCATAATGTATCGACCACCAGGATCCCTAGTAACCTGTAACAGGGTAAGGGGGATATTTTTGTTAATAATTAACATGACCCCACAAGTACTGGTGGACCCTTGGGCTGCAAAGACTTGCCCGATCTGTTGTCTCCTAAGCTGCAAGGCCTCTGCTTCTAATAGGTGAGATTCCTGTATAAATGTGATTTGAAATCGTAAAAGATTCAAATGCTTAAATATTTGGTATTGTTTAGGTTTCCTTCTGATCCCTTTCACATTCCACGTAGCAAAACAAATGTCATTAGCCATCATAAAATGTGTAAGCCAAACGAGGTCAATACATGAGTGCTATTGAAGCAATTGACATATAAGCGACCAGCTCTTAGTACTGTGGCATAACCTCCCTCCCCCACTCCCTCACCCCAAACAATAAATCACCTAATCCCACCATCACCCCTCCAACCCCTTCTCCCAGCCCACCCCCTTTATTTCCTGTCCAGCAACACGTTCTACAGCATCCCATGTCTCCACTGCTCCGCTTAACCCCACACTCTAGAGTAACACCAAGTAATAATAAATTCCTCAAGTTAAGCAATTTAAGAGAAAAACCAGCTAACAAGTATGCACTCTACAAACTTTACCCTCCCTCTCCTTGAAGCCCCAAGTGTCTAAAAATAACACAACACATTGGAACAATTTGTACACTTTAACTGGGGAATTCTTATGTTCTACTCCCCTCTAGTGGTCAGAAATGAGAACCACATATAATCATTACCTTAAATTCCAAAAAGTGGGCTATACTATACAGAAAGCCCATTATTATATTTTACAACCAATTCAGATGGTATCGCTGGAGAAAGAACAACATTTTTCACATTTCCTGTATGCTTCAAGCGTGAGGTGCAAAGTTAAGATAAACTAAATCAAAGCGAGTTGCCAGAACCAAGAGCAACCCCACCTGAGCATACCCACGGATTACACACTGGCCTGGTTTGTTGTATTGTACAGAAAAGGGAAAAACATAAGTATGAAAGACATGGGAGGCAACAAACCCCTGAGTCCATAGCACCAGCTGCAACCCGCAACAAGGTGAGCCCTCAGGCAGTCTGTTTCAGCCATCACAAGGCCAGATACATGAGTCTCAGCTTCCATTAGAATGTACAGTGTCCTGTATCCATTCAAGTGTCCCGAAACAAATCAAGAATAGCCAACTTAAGGCCTGAACTAGCCGCCCCCACATCGTCATATGCCAGCCAAGATCCGGAAAGCAGAACCTGAAACTTAGCGGAGTAAAGCATTTTAAATCTAAGGCCCGCAGCTATAATCTTTGAAACCAGTGGATGAAAGGCCTGTCTGTGTTGCCGAATCATGAGGGGCAAGTCCTGGGCCACTTGAAATTTCTTCCCCTCCCACTGAAGGTCTTGGACATCTCGAATTTTGGCCAGAAAGTGCTGCCTTTCCAGGTAGTTCATGAAATGGAAAATCAGTGGCCGAGTGGGTGATCCAGAAGGTGGGATGGGTCGCAGGGCTCTGCGCCCTCTCAATAATGTATTTGGGCCCATATGGGGAAGGGCCTGCCACCTTTTCCACCAATTTCTGTATGAATAAAACCACATTGTGGCCCTCTTCCAGCTCTGGAAGCCTGATGATTATGGCGTTGTTCCGTCTACTGAGCCACTCGAGGTCCTCAATCTTCTGCTCCATTCTGGTGAATTTCTGCCACAGCACGACCATGTCAGACTCTGATCTGTCAGCCCTCTTCCCCAGTGACGCCTCTCTGGCCTCGTTATCCATCACTCTCCTCTACACATCTTCCATGGCCACAGACAGGGATTTGATCTCGGTAGCCATACTGCGAAGCTCATCCTGGAATGGACGAAATTCGGCGAGGAAACTGGTGAGTGTGAGCGGCTCTTGTTCTGTTTTGGCGGTGGGATGGATGACAACGGATGAGGCACTGTGAGCCAGCTGCTTTTTCGGGGCCTTCTCCAGGGTTAGTGGAGGGGTGTGCCATGGCATTGGTTTCTTCATTTCGATCTCCATACTCCTCAAAAAACATCCGGCGAGGAGATTTAATGTTAAGGAGAGAAAGCCGAGCTCAATTGCAAAAAGAACGGCTTTTTTTTTTTTTTTTTTTTTTTTAAAGTAATATCGAAGGGAAGGTCGGAGCTCTGGAGAAAGCGGCCTCTTAGGCAAGCTGCATCACGTGATTTTTTTTTTTTGTTTTATAAAATAAATGTATACCCAGTGGTCAGTGCCCCACATAAATATCTGAAATGAACCCTGGGTATTGCACCTCAGCTGTTTGACAAATGATCTTGCAGGCATTCATTAGCATACCAGCACACCTGCTGCACACACCTAGTTCAGCCCTGGCAATCACACACTGCAACTAAGAAGAAGAGACCTGTGAGACACATTTTGGTCAAATAAAAAGGTATCAGACCTTCCAGTGTCACATTGCAAATAAGAAATGGGCCCTCAGCATCTGTCGCAAACAGGAGCCCCCAGTACGCAGATCACAAATTAGTCAAGGCGGGATATTCAAAGGGCACAACCCACCAATGCACCTCAGCACAATATTTTAAGGGGCAGGTTGTGCTGCGCAACCCGATGCTTGGGGTGCACTCAATAATGTCAGCGCGCAAGTGCGGGGGCGTGCCGATGCATGGCGCGGCACATCCCAATATTCAGCCCGGGATGTGCGGCACATATGCTGGCACATACCTGCCTTGCGCCGCTCAGGGGGGTGCAATGTTGAACCTGGCAAAACCAGGAGCAAGTCTGGCCACCCACAGGTGAGCTGCCGTACTGCAAGGCGCAACACGGCAGCCGCCTGCTGTGGGTGGCCACCCGACCACCCAGGACACAGTCCACACGCCCCGTGCCCAGGGGGCGACGTCCCCCCCGTCCGATCACCGATCTCGGGCATAAATTGATTATATCCCTGGTGGTCCAGTGGACTGAACCCCAATGTCAGATCGTGGGCAGCCATGTGAACATGCTCTGGTGGTCCAGTGGACCGCTAACCATTGCCCAATCATGGGCAATGTCCACATAATCCCTGCTGGTCCAGTGGACCACTAACCAATGCCCATTCGCGGGCAGTAGTGGAATCCATCCCTGGTGGTCCAGTGGACAGCTATCCAATGCCCAATTGCGGGCAGCAGTGATATCCATCCCTGGTGGTCCAGTGGTAACCCCCCTCCCCACCCACACACTGAGGCCCCCACCACCCCATCAGTGGCAGGCAGCAGCTCCCCGCTCGCAAGCTGCCTGGCGACTAACAGCATACGGTAGGGCTGTACGCCTATTGGTCCACTGCATGGGCCAATGGCGTGCAGATCATACTACATACTACACAGTCCCAAATTGTGAATGAATGCTCATTCCCACTCGGGACTGTGTAGTACAGCATGGTCTGCGACCATTGGCCCACGAGTGGACCAACAGGCGACAGCCCCACCGCAGCGCTGTCAGCTGGCGGGGTGCAGGGTGGCAGGGGCCTCATTTGGCAGGTGGGAAGGGGGGTTACCACTGGACCACCAGGGATGGATATCACTACTGCCCGTGATCGGGTACTGCATAGCAGCCCACTGGATCACCAGGGATTATGTGGACATACGCTCTCGATCGGGCGCTGGGGATTGGTCCACTGGACAACCAGGGATATTGTGTACATATGTCCACAATCGGGCACTGGACCACCAGGGAGTATGCGTACTTATGCCTATGATTGGATGGGAGCGGAGCACACTGAGGGGCTGTAGGGCATTGGTCCCCCGATGGCTACAGCCTGGCAGGGTGCCAGGCACTGGGGAGCGGTGCACTGCATGCAAATGGCCCCATTTGCACCTTGCATGCATAATGGCTTCACTTGCATGGGCTCTGCTGAATATCGCAGTTGCTGCGCCTAGCACAACTGCACTTACGCTGGCGCATCGCCATGCTCCCCTTCTGCTACTTGCGCTGGTGCAGTGCATGCGCCCTCAGTGCCATATTCAATGGTGCCGAGCCATGGTGCAGCACCGTTGAATATCGCCTGGGACAAACCCTGGCTCATTCCAGTTGCGCTGCGCCCAGGCTTGCACCCCTGCCTAGCGCAGTCTGAATATCCCACCCTCAGTATTTTAAGGTTGGAAAAAGGTAGATCCAACAGAACCAGCACACTCTGCAATACCTTTATCTCCCCCCACAAAAAATAAATAAATTATTAATAAAATCAATCAGCCTAACTGTTCCAACTCCCACTCGTCTTGCAACCCAACAGCCCAACTTGCATTGTCCTCAAATTACAAATATCCCAGTCAAGAGCCCTGGGCTACACCCTCAAAACATTTTAGTCAGTGCCTACACAGACCATTCCAGCAGGATTCCCCATTCATAAGTATGCTGGGCAACCCCCACAACAGATCACTATATGTAAAAAAACAGACTGCACACCATATTGGTGTTACCTCACAAAAATGTGTTTGTTTACATTCTTTGATCAACTTCCACATCATCTTTTCTGGAGTTGGGAACACCCATGGCACACTCTAACCACTCATGATGCTGAGGGAGAAGAGGAGACTATTGCATCATGGGTGAAGGTGATACCAGAGGATTAAGGACCCCCAATGTGCTCAGACATCAGCATGGGGAATTACAGCACTGCGAGATCACAGCTATCTCCACCCACTGCGCAACGCAAGTACATAAATAATGGAAAACTCTGGTGTGCACTGAGAAGTAGAAAAATACCAAACTTAAACACAGTTTTCCATTATTTATTTGTTGTCATCAGACTGGCCAGAGCCCCCCCATACTAAAAAAAAAAAAAAACGTTAACTGCCATACTGAACAAAAACAACAAACAGGAATATATATTACTATGAATTACTTGGGGAACAAACAGCATCCGACTGCCGAAACAAGTATTACATTGATAGGACTACCACAACAGAACAGAGAAAACTAATGTACAGTTTTGTGGATGTAGTTCTTAATTTTTACATTTTGTGGCTGTAATTCTGATCTTGTAATTTAATTTTAATTGTTTTAGTTTTGTTTGACACTGTGCAATAAATATCACCGTTGGTAATATGTCATTGCGGGGTACTTATTAACCGGGGTAATATGCTGCGCATTTCAGTGTGTGGTGGAAGCGTCTGCGTGATGACGTCCAAGTAAGTACCATATTGAACCTAAAAAAATATTTAGCGCAGAGGGGATCCTTAGTGCCCCAGTATCAACAAAAAATGAATCAGAATCAAACTACTAGCTACAGCAGCAATCTCAGACTGTGAGCAGCCATAACAAGCATTTTTTATGTTGATTGCGTGCATGCGCAAGAAACATATTGCAGCAGCTTTCTCCAGAAGCAGGTTGTGGAGGCGCATCACTGTTGTGGCCAATGCCCCCACAGCCTTTAAAGGCTTGGCCCACTTCCCCCAATGCCGTGGCATGCTGCTGCTGACACTAGTTCAGCCAGCAAGCCACAACTTTCTAACGTTTTAGCCGCTGCAATCAGCGGCCACCTCGTCACTACAGCGTCATCCACTGCAACGAGGGAGCGACCCCTCATTGCAGGGTTCCCTTGCATTCCCTGCCTCTTTGCTGAGGCGGTGCCCAATCCCCCTCAGCATCATGTCCCTTCCCGTTTTTTTGCCAACGGGGCTGCCCAATCCCCGTCGGCATGATGTGGGCCCCCCCCTCATTGTTGTGTGCCAACGGGGGTGCCCAATCCCTGTTGGCTACAGCCCCCAAAAAAAAAAAAAAAGTCCATTGGCGAGTGAGAGAGGGGGAGTGAGCAAGCTCAGCGGAGCTCTGCCGGGACTGCTGCAGATTTCTTTGTGGGCAGAAAAAGGCGCCAACAGAGGCAGGAGACCACTACAAAATGGCAGCCTGCAGCGCCAAGAGAAACAGAATGAGTGAGTGAGACAGGCGGAGTGAGCACCCTCAACAGAGATCTGTTGGGACAGCTGTGGATTTCTTTGTGGGCAGAAGAAGGTGCCAATGCAGGTAAAAGCCCTGTACAAAAAGGCATCCTGCAGCGCTGGGAGAAACACAATGGGCGAGTGAGACAGGCGGAGAGAGCGACCTCAACAGAGCTCTGTCGGGACAGCTGCAGATTTCTTTGTAGACAGAAAAAGGTGCCAATGCAGGCAGAAGCCCAGTACAAAAGGCCAGCCTGTGGCATCAGCAGAAACAGAATGAGCGAGTGAGAGAAGAGGAGTGACTCACTTCAACAGAAGTCTCTTGGGACAGCTGTAGATTTCTTTGTGGGCAGAAGAATGTGCCAATGCAGGCAGGAGCCCAGTACAAAAAAAAGCAGCCTGCAGCACTGGGAGAAACAGAACAAGCCAGTGACACAGGGGCAGTGAGCAAGCTCAACGGACCAACCCAATCAACATTCGGCATTGACAAATGCTTGTTTTAATCTAGGGACAATTGGAGGCCCAAGGGGGTCGACAGTGTCCCTTTAATTGGGAACCCTGTACAGGACACACTGAAGTCCAAAGGAATGAGACAACCATGACTCCCTTTCTAATTATCTGGCAGAGTGCACTAGTAGTTATGAATAGCAGATTGGTAACAAAGAGATTCAAACTGCACTACAGGGAACACAGACTTTGAACAAACTGGTCTCCCAGTGCTCATGACTACCAACGGTTATAAATTGGTAGCAGCAGGACCCAACAACAACAAAAAATACGTAAAATAAAATGCTGCATGTCTGCTAGGAAATAAATAAAAATACGGGGCTACTCCTATTCTTACAAGGGCACCCCAATCATTAGGAGCTCAATAACTGGGTAAAAATCAGCCCAAGTCTAACATGCCCTCCAAATCAGGAAGGGCACATATTAAAAACTGGCAGCAGAAAAAGGCCTTTATGGTCTACCAAGTCTGCTCGATGGTGCAGCTAGCAGCCCTTATTCTGCAGCTGCCCCTCCCTCCATTTACCCTCACTCTTGCCCAGTCCCATTCCCTTTTGAAGCTGCCCACTGTTCTACTGGCTACCACCTCCACTGGTAAAGTGTTCCACCCAGCCACCACCCTGTCTGTGAAAAAGTGCCTCCTCATCTCCCTCCTGAACCTTCCACCTTCCAATCTCACCATGGCCTCTGGTGTCCCTCCCCTCCCTTAGTTTGAAGAGCTCCTCTGTACAAGATTTGTTTAATCCCTTCACATACTTGAAGGTCTCAATTATATCTCCCCTCTTCCTCCTCAGTGACAAAGCTGGGGGGGGTCACCCCTCCTAGCTGCCCCAGTGTGATTAGTGGTGGTGCCCCATCACCATCTTTCTTCACTGTTTAGTACCCATTGTGGAGTTCACAATGGACTTAATGGTCCCCCTGTTCCGCCATCGCTTCTCCTCCAGTGAGCACATGTTCAATTCCCTCAGCCTGCTCTTGTACAGCAGGTCCCCCAGCCCCTTGGTCATTTCTGTCCCACAGCACTGCACCCCCTCCACTAATCTAGTGTCCTTCTTCAGGTACAGTCACCAGTACTACACACAGTACTCCAGGTGTGGTCTAACCAGTGCCCTATACAATGGCAGAATCACTTCCCTCCTGCTTGATGATATGCCCCTAGCAATACAGCCCAGCATCCTGTTGGCCTTTGCAGCTGCCTTTCTACATTGTGCAGAGTTGTTCATTTCTCCCGTCACTAGCACCCCAGATCCTTCTCCCTCCTCCGAGCGGGTAGCTCCTCTTAGGGTTTTTTGTCCCGAAGTGCAGCACCTTGCATTTTTTGACATTAAACCCCAGCTGCCAGGTGTCCGACCAGGTCTTCAGATTTGAAAGGTCCTCCTGCAACCTTTGCCAACCCCCCCAGGTCATCCACCACTGCTCCCATCTTGGTGTCATCAGCAAACAGACTGATTTTACTCCTGATGCCCTTCGAAATGTCTACAATGAATACACCAAACAACACTGGTCCCAACAGCAATGATGCTACAGACACCAATGACCCAAGTCAAGTCACACCTGCACCTCCAACCCTGTCATGGAGCTCAACAATAGGGCTACAAGCATCCTGTCCAAGTAACAAATGTAACCCTTCAACCAAGTTGCACATGCAGGCAGCTTCCCCACCGGGCTGCACCCGTTACAATTCCGCTAAAAGTAATGGGACTGCCTCCTCTCCACTTCACTGCTAACTGTATCCATGTATTGTTGTGAGCATGCCAGGGTCACCCCTGTAAATGGGCACCGCACCGTCCCAGTTGGCCGCACCCAGTTACCGAAGTCCAAAGATCCCGCCCGCCCGGAACCCCAGCCAACCAGCAGCCCCGCTCAAACTCTAGCCGTCCGACACCCATCAAATGGGCTCCAGCACGTCCACATCGGTCTCGGTTCCCCTCTGCGTTTCATCGACTCCAAAAGATCAGTCCTCTGTTCTCGAGATACCCGATTTTTCGCCCCTCCCTGTTCCCACAGCACCACGATTTCGCCCCCTCTGCACCAACATGCGCCACATCCACCAGAAAGCTGTGCCAAAAGTCTCAGTCCTGCTGTAAACCTGCCGCTGGCAATCCAGCATGCATTTACCTGAGTTTGAGCCTTAC
This sequence comes from Neoceratodus forsteri, assembly GCA_016271365.2. Taxonomy (NCBI): domain Eukaryota; kingdom Metazoa; phylum Chordata; order Ceratodontiformes; family Ceratodontidae; genus Neoceratodus; species Neoceratodus forsteri. The sequence goes on along the minus strand of JADMNL010000024.1, from coordinate 417,414,886 downwards.
AGTGGCGTCTTTGCTGGGTGGCTACGGAAACGTCTGTTTACAGGTGTTGCCGGCTCACTGACAGTTCCTCATGCCGCACAGCCTGTTATAGCGGCTGCTTGTACTGCCCGCACCCTTCATGCGGCACATGTCCATCTATGGGTATGGGTCCGAAGCTCGCCGCCCCATTGGCTCATCCACTCCATCAGCACCTCCCACCCGGAGGCGGGGCTGGAGTGAGCAAGGTGAGGGTTACTGGCAAGCCTACTTACCTGGGGTGGTAAGGTGTTTCCCGTGACTCACACGGAAATGGATGGTGAACATACCTTTAAACTGTCCCTGATTTTGCTTCAAAATGTTCCTGTCCCTCGTAAAATTGTGTGTTTTGTGACTGTACAGTGGGGATTGTTAGCCAAAGCAATATCGGGTATAACAGTTACAAACTACTTCTGATGAAAATGGATTTTACACTGATCCCCTTATTGTGTCAGCTTTCTGAGTTCATAGTAACACATTTTAAGATGCATCCCTGATTTGGGGTCTTTGTCCCTGGTTGTTTTAAGCCTTGTCCCTGTTTTATGAGGCAAGAGGTTGACAGGTATGATGGTGAAGGCTGTGACAGTGTTTCATTTTTATGTTTGCTTGCACGCATGTGCAAGAAACATAGTGCCATCATCCGAGTTTTCCAGAGGTGTGTCAGCCTCTTCCAGTTCAGTCAGTGTGTTTGCAGGCGCAGTCGCAGTGCACCAATCACTGCTCCAGCTGTCTATGACAGCAGTTGAAAATGCAGTGGCATACAGTTGAAAGGGAGAGCTCCGCTTCAGTGAACAGAGCTCCCCCCTCAACACACACGCATGCATATTGCGTGCTGACGCGGTCCCCCCCACGCACATACAGGCAGCCGACGGGTGCCCATCCCCGTCACGTGCACGCCCAAAGATCCAGGTGCCACACTGAGCCCACCCCAGCGTGGCAAAATGTTTTATGGCCGATGAGGATGCCCAATCCCCCATTGGCTGCACACCCTCCCAAAGACCATGTGCCACGCTGGCCCACCCAGCGTGGCAATTGATGTTGATGGCTGACGTGTGCCTAACCCGCCAGCTCCAGCCCCCCAAACAGTTTTTCAGCTGCCACGCTGGGAGCCCACCCGCGTGGCAAATGTCCCTCGTAGTCTTCATCCCTCATAGTCTTAGAAAAAAACCTGTAAATACAAAACTGTCCCTTTGCACTTCTCCCTGCCCCTCCCACAACCCGCATCCGCCCACTGCGCACTCCTGCCTCCCACACCCCCACCCCATACTACCCGGAGCTCGCGCGATGATCTTCGGTGGACCGGGAACATGTCTGCACTCTTCAAAGCCGACCGCGAACTGAGGAAATGCCGGTAAGTTGTATGATGGGATAGACAGGGTTTTTTCAACTTTGTTGCATATCTCAGGCATTTTTGGGAATTTTGGGCCAAAATTTTCAACACGGGGTTTTTGGGACCCCTTCTCATGAATGCTGTCACTGTCATGGCGTTACTTGGGCCCGAAGGGTGATTTCGCAGCCTCTGCGCAAAATCACCTTTCTGGAATGATTAACGAAACGACACTGTCAGTGTTCATAAGGTGGGCTCTCAAAAAACCTATTTTAAAAATTTGGTGGAAAAATTCTTAAAAATGACTGTTTTTCGAGCGTGCGTTGCGCAGTTCCTACACATGCTCGTAAGTTCGCGAATTTTCAATATTTTCACTCCAGATTTTCAATATTGCCATTTTACCATACCTTCTTATGAGCAGCACAGCTGTCATTTTTCAGATCTCACCCAAAACTGTGTTTCCGCACATGTAGCGCACAATGGCACAGTCGGTGTGCGAAATCAATGTATGGGACACATTAAGAAAATCACAGTGACACTGTTCATGAGCAGAGGTCTTAAAATGGCTATGTTGAAAATTTGGTGAAACAATTCCTAAAATGACAGCTGTTTACTGACGTCGTTACACAGTTCCTACGCCTCGCCGTAAGTTTATGTAAATTTCATTACATTCCGATTTTCAACATTGTCACTTTATCACACCTCCTTATGAGCAGTACAGTTGTCATTTTTCACATCTCGCCCACGTGTTTCTGCCCATGTAGGGTACAATGGCGCAGTCGGTGTGCGAAATCAATGTATGGGACATGTTAAGAAAATCACAGTGACACTGGTCATGAGCAGAGGTCTTAAAATGGCTATGTTGAAAATCTGGTGATAAATCTCCATAAAATGACTGTGTTACAAGTGGATCCAGAAGCAAATGATTTGATACCTTTTAATGGACCAACATAGATGTAACAACAAGAACAAAGTGCTCTAGCTTTCGGACCAACCAGTCCTTCTTCAGAAGCTCATGGCAGTTGTTTAGAAAATACAATACTTATAACAGCTAGATAATGCAGAGAAAACCAGAAAAAAATCCCCATTGGTTTAAAATACTCATTTAAAAAAAAAAAAAAACAGAAGATGATGTCAGAGAAGTTAAACAGTACAATACTGCCCTCAGTCCGAATGAACCTTGGGTTAAGATGTGCTTGGTGCAACAAACATAAATTTAATTGACATAAGATAACACTGCTGAAGCAGATAACTCCCAAATCAAGCCATGAGTGTCACAGTCAGTATAAGGATGTGATTACTGAAAGGCAACCCCCACCCAGCTTAAAGACAAACTAAGATAGTTATAGGGCTCATGAAATTACAATATACAAGAATACCAGTAAAGTTGTCTAAAAAACATCAGTGCACACTGTGTGATGTGTAAAACCTAGCTAGACATGCCACCCAGCTGTATTCTCAAGCTAAATAAAAGGCCCAAGAAATTACAAAAACCTCAGGACTATATAATATTAGTGTTAAACAAAAAACTCTAGTAGAGGAACCTCAAGGAATTCAGACCATGCATCCTGATATGTACTGATGTCAATATATACTGAGAATGTAGCAACTTCATGTACCACAAGTGTCTAGGAATCTGAAAAGAGATAAAAATAATTTATCTCCTCCTGCTCATACAAACAGTACAACCAACCCACCCCACATCACAATAATGTGGGTGGGGAGACATAGCTTAAACGAGATGTCGCCTCTCTCCCTCCTTTCTCTCTCTCTCTCTCTCTGTCCCCACAGACACACACACACTCTCAATCTCTCTCCTAGTGAACCTATATTAACTTCAGGCACTGTAATTGTTCCCCAAAGGAATACAACTTGTAATGAAATTCTGAGTAAATTACTACAATATTAGCCTAATGTAAAAAGATATGTGCAGGACCCCCAAGCAAATGAGATCACACATCCCAATATGTACAGAGTTACAAAAATTATATATAACAGTATAAGATAACACTCCTGCATGTACACTAGCAGGCTGGGTAAACTGAATATGGTGCAATGGAATCAATCCCCCACAGGCAAAGATAAAAAGTAAGGAGAAATTTGTTGTGTGTGAAATGAAAATAGTAACACATTATAACTCCATATAGCTAAATAGAGACTTACCTCAATGTGACAGCAAGCCCCACATCTATTATATCACATACCTCACAGCACATACCCACACACATACATACACACAGCATCCACATCTCACACATGCTGAAGTCCTATAATATGTCAGTTTGAAGAAGAAAAGGTCTGTGGATGTTAATTTCTGTAGTGTCCCATAAAGCCAATATCAAGTTCATCCCATCTGCTACCATATTGAGATGTAAAATAAGTTTAATCTCAAAAGCTCGTCTCTGTTGTGTGTTTTGAGATTTCCTTTTAAGACCATTACTGACATATCTGAGACTGAGTGGTCAGGCTGGGAGAAGTGATGCCCCACTGGTTTTTCAGTCTTCCTTGCTGTAATAGTATGCCTGTGTGAGTTCATCCTAGTCGGAGCTGTTGGCGTGTCTCTCTACATAACCTGTTTGTGGACATCTCTTGCACTGAATGAAATAAACAACATATCGTGACATGCATGTATAACTCCATGCACCTGGAATTGTCTGTTTTGTGATGTAACCACAGTCTGAGGTAGAAATTAGCCCAAGTCTTGCAGGGCGTTGATTGCAGGGTCGTGTGCCATTGTGTGACATGGTATTCTGTTCCGTGAAAGTTTCTCTAATAATTAGGCTGGATAAATTTGGCGGTTGTTTAAAAGATAGTAGTGGGAGTTCCTTAAAAATACAATTAAGGGTGTCATCCTCACTAAATATTGGGTGGAGATCTTTAATAATCTTACGCAGACGCTCAAGGTCTGATGATATGTGACTACCAAGGGTATTCTTTCTGTAGCTGTCTTTTCTTTATATTGAAGTAGTTGTTGTCTTGGTACTTATGCTGTCTGCTCTGTTATCCTGTCAATTTCCCTGAAGAGTGTCCCTGCTCCATAAAGGTGTTTTTCAACATAGCCAAATGTGTATCTCTGTCATCCTCATTTGAACAAATACGTTGACAACGAAGTGCTTGACTGTATATGACAGATTTTTTGTATGATTAGGGTGGTTACTTTTCCTGTGCAGGTATCTCTGTCTGTCTGTTGGCTTCCTGTAAATACATGTATGTAAGGTTCCATCCTTAATGATGACTGTGGTGTCCAGAAAGTTAACCTTGGTGGTAGAGTACCCAAGGTAAGCTTTATAGTAGGGTGGAGATTATTAAGTTTGTGATGAAAATCTTTGAGTGCATCTGTGCCTTCCGTCCAGATGATAAACAAATCATCAATGTAACGGAAATAAGCCAGTGGTTTGTGGGGATACTGCCTTAAGAAATCCTCCTCAAGTCAGCCATAAAGAGGTTAGCATACTGTGGAGCCATTTTGGTGCCCATTGCTGTTCCCATAGTTTGAACATAATGTTTACCATTGAAGTTGAAGTTGTTATGTGTCAAAATGAATCCCATAAGTTCCCCACCACTCCAGGGTTGATGTTTTGGTCAGGTCCTTTCTCATGTATGTATTTAAGGCATGCTGCAATGCCATCTGTGTGTGGAATATTAGTGTAGAGGATGTTACATCCATTGTCACTAAAATGGTATCAGGTGGTAAATCCTTATAACCAGAAAGTACACGCAACAAGTGCGTAGTGTCCTGGATATAACTGTCTCTTTCCATAACCAGCGGTTTCAAAATGGTCTCTACAAACCCTGAGATCCCCTCAGTCAAGGTACCATTACTAGAGACTATGGGTCTCCCTGGATTGCCAGGTTTATGTATTTTAGGCAGCATGTAGAATGTCCCTGGCTTTGGTTCAGCAGGAATGAGGTGAGCTAGTTTCTTTCGGACATGGTCAGGAAAAGTTTTAGTTAAGTCACATAGTTCATCTTTATATCTTGTAGTGGGGTCACTCTCCAGTTCTCTGTAGTATGTAAGATCTGTTAGCTGTCTATTAGCTTCAGTAATATAGTCTTCTCTGTTTAAAATCACCACTGCAGAACCTTTATCAGCTTTTTTGATGACAATGTTGTGGTTTGATTTCAGTGTCCCTATAGCTCTCCGTTCCAGTGGAGAGAGGTTATAATGGGTTTGTTTTTGCCTGGTAAGGATCTGACCACTGACTTGTTGGCGGAAACAATTAATATAATTGTCTAGTTTTTTTGCACGCCCACTTGAGGGGTAAATCAGATTCCTTTTTCTTATCCATTACATTATTGCTGTTTGCACTGTCTTCACTACCAGTGATTTCTTCCCTGCCATGAAAGAATTCTTTAAGTCTCAATCTACGGAAGTACTCCTCTAGTTCACCACAAAACAGTATGTTATCCAGTGGTTTTGTTGGGCAGAAAGTGAGGCCCTTTGAAAGTACATTCAGTTCTCCAGTAGTGTGTGTGGTTGGACAAATTAACAACTGAAAGGTGCCCATCAGTATTGTGTTGTTGTTCAGTGACTCCATTATGTGCTTCATGGTTGTTAGGAAGTATGGTATGTTGAAGGGCATCTAATTTCTATTTTTCACAAGCATGGCTTTTCTTAAGGTCCTTGGTAGTTAATGTATCTCTCTCGCAAGATGTCTTGAATAGGTTCCCCAGACACCCTTTCCAGAGTGGTTACAATTTCAGCAAACTTTGTTAAGAACAACTTTTTGGGCATATGACATGCGAATCCTGTGATTTCTCAGTTTCTCAGAGGTCCTATGACAAAGTTGTTCTGCATAAGTAGAATTGTTTGTATTTCTTAATGGATTCCAAATAGTAAGACCTTTAGGGATAATGTTTCTCCTCTTGCACTGGGTTAGAAAATAGATGTCACTGTCTCAGCCGTGCCAATTTCTTCTTGATGTTATGTAACTGCCATATTCTACGGTAATTCCAGTATCTTCCATGTTGAAATCTTGATTTAGTAGTTGCCGTATTGGTCCTTGCAAGAATAGATCCAGAAGCAAATGATTTGATACCTTTTAATGGACCAACATAGATGTAACAACAAGAACAAAGTGCTCTAGCTTTCGGACCAACCAGTCCTTCTTCAGAAGCTCATGGCTCATGTGTTACGAGTGAGCATTGCGCAGTTTCCACGCACCCTCGTGAGTTCATGAATTTGTAATATTTTCAGTCCAGATTTTCACCAGTGGCATTTTTCCACACCTCCTTATGAACAGTACAGCTGTCATTTTCCACAACATGGCCGAAATGTGTTTTCACACTTTCAGCACAGAAATGCGTGGTCGCTGAGGGAAATCATTGTTCGGGACAGATAAAATCACACTGACACTGTTCATGATCGGAGGCCCCAAAATGCCTGTGTTAACAATCTGCTGTAAAAAAAAATCCCCAAACTAGTTACATTACAGGTGTGCATTGCACAGTTTCTTCGCACATTCGTGACTTCACCAGTTTTTTTAAGATTTTCACAGGAGATTTTCAGCATTGCCATTTTTTACACTTCTCCATGAACAGTACCGCTGTCATTTTTCACATCCTGTTCGGAATGTGTTTTTGCACCTGTGGTGCCAAATGTCATAATCGCTGTGCAAAAGCAGTTTTCAGCTAACAAACTGATATTGCCACTGTTCATGAGGTGGGGGTCACAAAAAAATGTTGAAAATTTGGAGTGAAAATACCAATGAATGCTTGAGGCGTTAGGGTTTCCGACCATAACGCCCCACCCTGTAGAGAATGACAGGCATCAGGGGTGTGACTTGGGATTCTTGCCTGTCATGCTCATACCATTTCACCCCACCCACACCCTGCAGCCAGTGAGAGGCATCAAGGTGTGCCTCGGACTCTTCGAGCCCAAACTTCACCCCATTCTCCTATACCGCACCCATCTCACTGTATTTCCTGATGGAATGGGGTGCGCATAAGGGCCAAAGACCCCAAGGCACACCGTGACACTTGTCAGTGTCTGCAGGGTACGGTGTGGCAAAATGGTGTGGTCGTTATGCCTGACGACCCAAAAGCACACCCCAATGCCTGTAACTCTCTGCAGGGTGGTGGTGGGGTTGGCTTCAGTTCAGTACTTCGCTGCCATTCCTATTATGCAGCTCTGTAACTTCTACATTACCAATGCCAATGCCAATGCCAGCAAGTAAACATTCGGCATTGACAAATGCTTGTTCTTATTTATTTTAACAGTTCAGAAGACACCTTTGAGCAAATGCTCTTTTACAAAGGTTCCATCTCTGTACAACAACATACAATCAAGTTACAGAAGTAGACAGAAAATACAACAAATGCTATAAAGTTAGTGCAAAGAAAAATTGCATGATCATTAACATAGAAGCATAGAAATTGATGGCAGATAAGGACCACTAGGCCCATCTAGTCTGCCTACTGTGAAAGCCGCAGACCCTATTTGATCTCCTGCTTTACCTCCTCGCTCCCATTGCTAGGGTTCCCCTATGCCTGTCCCATGCATGCTTTAATCCCCTCACTGTGCTTGTCCCCATCACCTCTGTTGGGAGTCTATTCCATGCATCCACCACCCTTTCTGTAAAGAAATACTTCTGCATGCTACCCCCTTAGTCTACCCCCTTCCAACCTCATGTCATGCCCCCTCGTTCCTGGACATCTTTTCTGATAGTTGCTACCCTCTGGTACCCTATTTATGTCTTTTAGATATTTGTAGGTTTCTATCATATCTCCCCTGTCAGTTCTCTTCTCCAGGGTATACATACTGAGGTCTCCCAGTCTCTCCTCATATGACATTTGGTGCAGGCCTTGCACCATCTTTGTTGCCCTTCTTTGACCTGCCTCCACCCTGCCTGTCCTTACGGAGATGGGGCCTCCAGAACTTGACACCGTATTCCAAATGAGGCCTCACTAATGATCTGTACAGTGGCATCACCACCTCCTTCCTTCTGCTGGTGATACCTCTCCCTGTGCACACCAGCATCCCGCTGGCTCTCCCCACAGCCATGGCACATTGTTTGGCCACCTTTAGGTCACCAGATATAATTACTCCCAAATCCCTTTCCTGTTTGTCCCCCCCCCCCCCACAACATGTAATCTTCCCTGGGTTCTTGTGCCCCAGATGCATGATTTTGCATTTTTTTGCATTGAATCTCAGCTGCCACACTCTGGACCATTCCTCCAGTTTATCTAGGTCTCTCCACATTTGCCACCCCTTCCGGACTGTCCACCCTGATGCAGATCTTAGTGTCATCTGCAAACAGGCACATCTGCTCCTCCACAGTGTCACTTATGAAGACATTAAACAGGACTGATCCCTGTGGCACCTCGCTGGTCACCCTCCTTTCCTCAGTTTGAGCACCATTTACCACGAACCTCTTCCCTCTATCACTCAGCTAGTTCCTAACCCAGTTTACCACCTTGTCACCCACTCCCAGGCTGCCCAGCTTGTTCACAAGTCTTCTATGTGGAACGGTATCAAAGACCTTACTGACATCCAGGTAGGTGACATCCACCACTCCCCCCGATCCACGACCTTAGGCACCCAGTCAAAGAAATCAATTAGATTTGTTTGACATGACCTTCTCGCTGTGAGTAAGTGCTGTCTCGGATCCTGTGCTCCGCTGGCTTCAAGATGTTCCACGATCCTTTGTTTAAGTAGTGATTCCATAATCTTCCCCACTATTGAGGTGAGGCTGACTGGTCTGTAGTTTCCAGCCTCCTCCCTACTGCCACTTTTGTGAAGAGGGACTACATCTGCCCTCCCCCAGTCCTTTGGAACCACTCCTGTATCGAGTGACTCGTTGAACAGTGCTGCCAGTGGTGACGCCATCACCTCGTGATAGTTCCTCATTATTCTAGGATGTATCCCATCCAGTCCCATTGCCTTGTCCACTTTAGTTTTGTGAGTTCCTTTAGGACTCTCTTCTGTAAATGGATGGGTGTCCATCTCCCTCCCATATTTGTTCATGTTACCTAACTGTGGTCCCTCACCTTCTTCTGTGAATAGAGAACAAAGATATTTGTTCAGTATTGATGCTGTTTCCAGGTCCCCTTCCACACACTCCTTCTTGCCCTTTAAGCCTTACTATCCCACCCCTGTTTTTTTTCCTTTCACTAATGTACCTATAAAAAGTCTTGTCTCCTTTCTTTACCTCCTGTGCTGTTTTTTTCCTCCGTTTGTGCCTCTGCACTCCTGACTGCTTTCCCTGTCTCCTTCTGTTTATCCAGCTACACTACCCTGTCGTCCTCCAGCTCTGTTGCCTTGTGTTTCCTGAAAGCCATCTTTTTTGCCCTTACCTTTTGAGCCACTACCTTTGAGAATCATGGTGGCTTTCTCTTGCTCTTGTTTACTTGCCTAATGCAAAGGTTTGTCACCTCCTCTGTGGTTCCTTTTAGATTAATGTTTAGATTTCTTTCTTTTCAGGTATGCTGCGCAGTGAGCCAGATTCACAACAAGGGTGTATGCAGGCACACTGAATGTACACATTTCTTTGGGGGGAACTCAACTTTTATTTATTTATTTATTTTTTTCAACTCTATTTATTCAGCTGGTGGTCCGGGGCAACTCTCGGGCTGGCTCGCTCGGTGTTTCCCCTAACAGCTCACCTGAACCACATCCCCTGACCGAGACATCAGGATCAGGATCCCCACCTCTCCTGCCAGATCCATACTGGAGGAGGCAGAGGATCCCCAGGGGGTAAGGTCAGGATTGTGGCTGTGTGCCCAGTGTGCTTCACAGCCTGAGGGCTAAAGTGATGAGGATGTGTTCTGGTCTCCTTAAATCTGCATTACCAGGAGTGTAGCCCCATGGGGGTCCATCTATGCTTTGTTTATTCTGTTGGATGTGAATAAAAGCCACACTTTAGAATCCCACTTCTGGTATTGGACATTACGGTTATTGCTTCCTTTGTCCGGAGTTACTTGGGTGCCCCTGTTGCAGAGTAGCCAAACCTAGCCAATGTGCCAAATGACATATTCCTCCCCGAACCCAGCCCACCAGGTAGTGCTGTCAAGATAGAAATGGCATACCTGGGTGGGGGTTACACATCAATTTTATTTATTTTATTTCATTTATTCATTCCTGGATTACAACACCTTTGTGCACATAACAGCTCTTTTACAAAGGTTCTACGTCAGCGGGAAGGGTGACAGACATTGAACATGTGGGGGGCGGCCCCCGGAGACCCGCCATCACCTCACCCAACCATCAGGAGTATTTCCTTGTTTTCTCCCCTTGGAGTGCAGCATGTAATGATGCCTGCACATGGCTACCCTGCTGGTGTCTTCCGCACTCTGCCCCTTGCATTCTGGCTGGTGGACGTGCAGTACCCCAATCTCCATCGGGGTGGCCAGTACACCGAGCAACCCTGGAGCCCTCCTCAGGGAGAAGAGAGCTGTCCTCCAGACGCTCAATCCTCTCCCTCACCTGCCGACCCCTGGCAACCTGAGTCAGTCACCGAACCAGGGTCGCCGGTGTGGTGCGAGGTGTGGCATCCAGCACCTTAACCCTCAGCGCCACCGGGCTGGTTGGAACTCAACTTTTATTGAGAGCATCAAGGTGCATCATCAGACAATAATGTAACAGTTTCTTATTGCAGATAGTACAACTAACTGAGTACAACTAAAAAGAGATTTTATCATTGAAAATAAAGTATTTCGGGGGCGCTGTTGAACAGCTTTCTGGCAAGACACACTAACGGACAGCTCTGCAGATTTTGCCACTAAAATCCTCAAAAACTGCCTTTTCTAGCAATAACTTGGACAAAATTTTGGCAGCACTGAATTGCTTACACCAATCGGCACTGTGGGATACCAAACTTTAAATATGGGACACAACTAGAAGCCGAGTGGAAGTGGTGCTAAGAATGTAGGATCTTCCTTGGACCAGGCGACATCCCTGTCGATGACTATAGCTATGGCAGATCCTGCGTGTAAGGCACTGCAGGCCTCCACGCAGGCGATAGATTTGAACATCGAATCAATTTTACAACAATTTGCAGGGCAAGATGCAAAATTAGCAATTACATTGCAAACTGCTGAGTTGGTGGAGAAGACCGCTAACCAAGCCATAGCAGCCACCTCTAAAGTTGTACAAGAGAATGCACAACTGAGATACTGGCTAGAAGCCTTAGAAAATGCTAGCCGAGCTTCCCATGTCCGGATCATCAGTCTCCCGGAGAGGAGTGAAGAGGCAGACTTACCATCTTTCCTGCAATCCTGGCTACCTGAAGTTTTGAATTTGCCTAAAGACGCCATTCAAGATCATCTTACCAGGGCCTTCTGTATTACACTGCGTGCTGCTGGACCTCAGGGGGATTCTCCTAGAGTGATCCTGCTGGTTACAATGAATTCAAGCATCACAGACACTATTCTGCAGGCCACTCAGGCATCTGATGGACTCCTATTTAATGGGGCTACAATCCACCTTTTCCCCTGACTTACCATTCGCCACACGAGCCCGGCGTAAGAAATTTGATGCCGTCCGTGCAATGCTCCATTGCTTGGGGGTCAGCTACTCTCTTCTGATGCCAGCGCACCTCTGCATCCATTACAGAGGCCGTAATTATCAATATAGTGACCCGTTGGAAGTGGAGAAGAAGGCAGAAGCCATTGCCCAGGAGTTCCAATTGGCAGAGACACAACAGGATTCAGGAGCCGAAGATGAAGAGACCTGAAATATTTTTTTTGGACTGCCTCACAAGGTGACATTTAAGTGTGGTTATTCCACTAAGATCAGTCCTCACAGTTAAAAATATGGCATGTTATATCTGCTTTGACTTTATTCTTGCTTGAATAATTTGGTGCAAATCTGCTTGCTATCTAGTAGCGCTTTGTAATTTAGGAGCTCCTTTCTCTGGACTTGGGGACATATCAACACTGGATGCTGAGTTTCTACTATTTGCAGATACATCATTTTGGACTGGTTCCCCAAAAGCCTTAGTAAGCTGTAGCCTTAGGCCGGGATATTCAGACTGCGCCAGGCAGTGGTGCAAGCCTGGGTGCAGTGCAACTGTGACAAGCCGGAGCCAGGTCCAGGTGATATTCAATGGGGATGCGCCATGGTGCAGCACCGTTGAATATGGTAGTGTCAGCGCACAAATTGCACATGGCGCAGTGGCACTGCACCGGCACAAGCCACAGATAGGGAGCACAGGGATGTGCCAGAGCAAATGCAGTTGCACTAGGTGCATCAGCCGTGATATTCCACAGGGGGCATGCAAATGAGACCATAATATATGCAAGGCGCAAATAGGTCCATTTGCATATCATTATGGCCCCATTTGCATGCCTTGCACAGGGCAGCCTGGTGACTTGCGTCTGGCACCCTGCACAGCATGACGTGTGCTGTGAGGATGCTGGGGCATCCCCCGCCCCATAGCCACGATCACGTGGTATATGTTGATAAAGAAACCCCTGGTAGTCTAGTGGCCCCCCCCAGTCCCCAATTCCCCGATCAGTATGATACATGACTATTCCTGGTGGTCTAGTGGTCCCCCCTCCCACCCGAGTCCCCGATTCCGCGAAAAATGACAATATGACCATCCCTGGTGGTCTAGTGGAATCCCCCACTCGTTGCCATGATTGCAGTAAAATCCCATAATGAAAATGTCCTGGTGATCCAGTGGCATTCCCCACCCTTCCACCAAACAGAACCCTTGCTGACCCTGCTCCCCGTCATCGGTAGGGCTGCATCCACCCTTTTCACCCGACCACCGCCAAATTACAGGTACAGTATGGGCTGTTGAGCCCATTGGTCCACAGTGTGGATCAATGGGCTTGCATGGCATACTGTACTAGACAATCCCAAATATGTGAATGACACAGAAGGAGCAGGACAGAGAACTGTATCAGTTAAAGCAGAAGGAAGCAGGGAAGGCTGTCAGAATACCAAAGGCCCAAACTGAGGAAAAGATAGCCAACTCAGTTAAGAAGGGAGAATAAAACCTTTTATAGGTACATTAGGGAGCGAAGAAAGACAAAGGGAGGGATACTGGGTCTGAATAAAGAGCAGGGTGGTTGGACAGAGAGGGGCAGTGAAAAAACAGGGATACTGAATGAGTACGTCTGCTCAGTATTCACAAAGGAAGAGGAGGGGAGGTACCTAATCCAGTCAATAGAAGCACTCTGGATAGAGGGGTCAATATCAGTCCTTTCACAGAAAAAGGGCTCTGAAAGAACTCCTAAAACTGATGGACAAAGCAATGGGGCCTGATGGGATTCATCCCAGAATTCTAAAAGAACTAAGGGGAGAACCAGTAACACAATTGACTACCATTTTTAACAAATCATGGGAGGATGGTGTGGTACCTGAGGACTGGATGACAGATGTGATTCCCTTCACAAAAGTGGGAGCAAGACAGAGGCAGGAAACTACAGACCTGTCAGTTTGACCTCAGTGGTAGGGAAAATGATGGAATTACTTCTGAAGGAAAGAATTGTTGAGTACCTAGAGGCCAGTGGGGCACAGGACCCAAGGCAGCATGGATTCATAGTGGGAAGGTCATGTCAGATGAATCTAATAGATTTCTTTGACTGGATGACCAAAGTAGTAGACCAGGGAGGGGCTGTGGACGTGGCCTATCTAGACTTTAGCAAGGCATTTGACACAGTCCCACACAAAAGATTAATAAATTAGCCAGCCTAGGAGTGGGCCCCAGGGTGGTAGCCTAGGTAAACCATTGGCTGGACAACAGGACGCAGAGGGTAATATTAAATGGAATCCACAGTGAAGAAAGGGGGGTTACTAGTGGGGTACCACAGGGTTCAGTACTGCGTCCGGTCTTTTTTAATGTCTTTAAAAGTGGCATTGCAAAGGGACTGAAAGGAAAAGTTATGTCTCTTTGCAAATGACACAAAGATCTGCAACAGGGTTGATGCACAAGGTGGGGTGAAAGGTTGAGAAGGGACTTGGCAAGGTTGGAGGAATGGTCAAATGTATGGCAGCTTAGATTTAACGCAAAGAAGTGCAAAGTAATGCACCTGGGAAACAAAAACCCAGGGAAAGAGTACACAATGGGGGGTGAGATACTGACTAGAACAAAAATGGAAAGGGACCTGGGGGCAGTTATATCAGATGATCTAAAGGTGGGCAAGTAATGTGAGACGGCAGTACGGAGGGCTGAGGGGATACTGGGATGCATAAGGAATGGCATCACCAGTAGAAAACAGGAAGTTGTTATTCCTCTGAACAGACAGTTAGTGAGACCCCATCTGGAGTACTGCGTGCAGTTCTGGAGACCCCATCTCCGCAAAGACATAGACAGGGTGGAGGCTGTCCAGAGCAGGGCAACCAAAATGGTGTAGGTCTGCAGCAGAAGACATACTGAAGAGAGACTAAAGGAGCTTAATATGTATACCCTCGAGGAAAGGAGGAGAGGGGACATGATAGAAACTTTCAAGTACCTTAAGGAATCAACAAAGTCCAAGAGGGTAGCATCTTTTAGAAAAGAGATGTGCACAAACAAGGGGCACAATTTCAAGATAGAGGGGGGGACGGCTCAGAGGTAATGTGAGGAAGTATTTTTTTCTTGGAGAGGGTTGTGGATGCATAGAACAGCCTTCTTGAGGAGATCATGGAGTCAAAAACAGTGGGGGAATTCAAGAATGCATGGGACAGTCAAGGCAATTCTAGAGGGGGGGTAGGAGGAATTGTTGGTTAACTAGGATCTGCATCTTATCCATTAGGTAGGGAAATGGGCAGACTAGGTGGACCAAGTGGTCTTTATCTGCCATCAAATTCTATGTTTCTATCCTCTGCAAAGTTAACCTAGTTAGCTAACCCTCTACTCACTAGCACTTACCCGAATGTAGTTAGCTTCTGATTTTAAATGTTGCTCTAGGGCCCTTCCATAGTAACTTTATTGAGGGATGAGCCTTGTGAGCACTTATTGTGGAATGATACAGGCACAATCACAATTGGCAAGGGTGGAGGGCTTGGTGCTCCCATGCATGCCTATTGTAATTCTCACTCCATTCTATGTGGGAGCACAGGGCCCTCTGGGCCCTGAGCTCCCATTGGTACACATTAAATGGGGGGAACACATGGCTCTTTGGGTCCTGTACTCCCATCCATGCATCAGAAATCCTGCCAGTGCCAAGGGCTAGTGGGGAACACAAAAGGAAGATTAGGGAGATAAACTAGTGGCTCAGGGAGTGGTGTGAGGCCAGAGGGTATGGGTTGATGGGGGATTGGGGGGAGACCTGGGAGGATAAGGAGCTGTATGCTGAGATAGACTGCATCTCAATTTGGAGGGGAGGAATCCTTAAGTTGAAAATAGAGGTTCATTGGTGAAAAGTGGGGTTTAAACTTGTGAAGGGCGGGATGGGAGAAAAAGGCTGTCAAGGGGTGCCGATAAAGGAGGACTCTGTCTCCACCCCCTGGGACCAGGAGGATTGCAGGAAAATGCTGACTGGCAAAGTGCAGACCAGGGGAAAAACAGAATCCCCATGGGAACACGAGCAGGGGAAATGGAACTATAGGGAAAGGGTGGAAGGTAGTCCTGCTAAATGCCAGGAGCTTGGGCAATAAAATGCCTGAGCTCCAGGCGATGCTAACGGAGGGAGCAGTGGATGTGGCAGCGGTCACTGAGACTTGGGCCACTGCAGGACATGACTGGGACCTGAACCTGGAGGGTTACACTATGTTCAGGAAGGACAGGGGGGAGGGAAGGGGAGGAGGGGTAGCAATGATAGTCAAAAACTGCATTGGCATAGGGGGAGTAGAGGAGGCGGAGGAACCGTGGAGGCGATTGGTCACCTTGATAACAAAGGGGCAAGAGAGTAAAATAGGAGTGGTGTATAGACCCCTGCCTGGCGGAGGAGCTGGAGGACAGTCTGGTGGTAGATGTTGGGAGGCACTGCAGACTGGGCAGAGGAACGGTGGTGGTGCTGGGGGACTTAAACATGCCAGGAACAGACTGGGAGACTATGACATCCTCTGTGACCAGGGAACAGAGGTTGTTGGATGTCTTTCAAGACGCGTTCCTAACTCAGCAGGTGAGGGAACCGACCAGGGAGGCGCGGGTACTGGATGTGGTCCTGGCAGACAGTGACCAGATTGGGGGCCTGGAGGTAAGGGACCCATTGGCGGGGAGTGACCATGCCATGGTCTGGTTCTGCCTGGACCTAGGAGGGGTAGAAGGCTGCACAAAGACGGAAGTAACTGACTTCAGGGGGGTGGATTTTAAGGAAATGTGAAGGATCCTTAAGGAGCATTTGGATGGGATTGGGTCAGACATGGACGCTGATAGTAGGTGGGAAATCATCAGGAGAGGGGTGCAGGATGCTACCAGCACCTGTGCAAGAGTAAGACGAAAATGCGGTAGGGCTCAAAAACCCTGCTGGTGGACCAGGGAGGTCCAGGAGGTGGTGCGGGGAAAGAAAGCAGCCTATAAGCAATTCAAGTGCTCAAGGAGTGAAAGGGATCGAGGGGAGTACAAGCTGATGACTAGAATGGCCACTAGAGTGGTGAGGGCGGCTAAGGCAAGGAAGGAGCAGAACCTGGCCAGGGAAATTAGGAGAGGGAACAAGGGGTTCTTTAGATACATTGGGGAAAAACGAAGGGTGAAGGGGCAGATTAGCAGGATTAAATCAGGGGACAGATGAGTACTTCACCTCAGTTTTCACCAAGGAAAATGGGGGTGCTGCATCATACATGGGAGGAGACAGAGATACTGAGGAGGGGGGACCCTTACCGATCGACGGGTCTGGGGAGAGGGGAGGCATCACTGGCAGGTG
Source organism: Neoceratodus forsteri (assembly GCA_016271365.2). Classification (NCBI taxonomy): domain Eukaryota; kingdom Metazoa; phylum Chordata; order Ceratodontiformes; family Ceratodontidae; genus Neoceratodus; species Neoceratodus forsteri. The sequence continues at coordinate 417,397,809 of JADMNL010000024.1, read as the reverse complement.
AGGGAGGGCTAAGCAGGGAGAAGAGGTACCGAAGTGGAAATCACAGCAGAGAGTGAGGAAGCCCTCAGCTCCCTTAAGATGGAGAAAGCACGGGCGGATAAATTACATCCCAGAGTGCTGAAGGAACTTATGGATGTCCTGGCAGAACCTGGCGGAGCTTTCACCATCTCTGAGGACAGGGTGGGTGTCCCAAGACTGGAAGGTGGTGCATATAGTGCCTATCCACAAGGGGGGATCAAGGGAGGTGGCAGGGAACTACAGGCCTGTCAGCCTGACATCGGTGGTGGGCAAGGTGATGGAGGGCATTGTCAAGGAGAGGCTGGGGGGACCTGGATAAGTCAGGGTGCCTGGACGATAGACAGCATGGATTCATCCTGGGGAAATCATGTCAGACAAACCTGGTGGAGTTCTATGACTGGGTGACAAGTGCCTTGGACCTGGGTAGACCAGTGGACGTCCTCTTTCTAGACTTCAGCAAGGCATTTGACTCTGTTCCTCACGTGGGCCTGTTGGATAAGCTGGGAGAAATGGGGTGGGGAACCAGATGATCAGATGGATAGGCAATTGGCTCCAGGACCGGACCCAGAGGGTCGTAGTTGGTGGGATAGTCTCATCCCCAAGGAGGGTCATTAGTGGGGTCCCACAGGGATCAGTCCTGGGCCCCTTCTGTTCAACACCACGTATCTGACATAAGACAGAATCAGAGGAAGATGAGTCTTTGCAGATGACTCAAACTGGTGAGTGGTGGATGGGGAGGAAGGAGGGTGGCCCACAGGGGACCTGGAGGCTCTGGAAAGATGGTCTAGAAAGTGGAAGCTGAGGTTCAATGCAGGGAAATGCAAGGTACTCCACCTGGGGGCCAGAAACCCAGGCCAAGTGTACACCCTGAGGGGGGATGCTACAAGTCTCGATGGCTGAGAGGGACCTGGGGGTGGTGGTGGATGTCAAGATGAACAACTCTGAGACTTGTAGGAGGGCAGCAGCCAAGGCCAACAGGATGCTGGGATGCATCGCTAGGGGGATCACCTCCAGAAGGAGGGAAGTGATACTCCCTCTGTATAACTGCTTGGTGAGGCCGCACCTTGAGTACTGCGTGCAGTTTTGGAGGCCACACTTAAAGAGGGACATTAACCTCCTGGAGAGGGTCCAGAGGAGGGCAACCAAAATGATTTGGGGCTTGGGGACAGGACCTATGAGGAGAGGCTCAAGAGCTAAATATGTACACATTGGAAGAGAGAGGGACCGGGGGACATGATAGAGGTCTTCAGGTACATGAAGAGGGTAAATATGGGAGGAACAGTCAGGGTGCTTCAAGGAAGGAGGAGGGGCCACTGGGGGCATGGGTGGAAGCTGGAGGGGAAGATTCAGGGAGAAAGGAGGAGGTGCTACTTCCACTGAGAGGGTGGTGGAGCCATGGAATGCACTGCCTAGGGGGCTGGTGGAGGCAGAGACAGTGGAGGGTTCAAGAGGGGGTGGGACAGGTACAGGGGAAGGGTTCTGGAAGCAAAATCCAATGCAGCAAGAATATCCGGAACTGGGAAGGGAGAAGCCAGAGAAGGCTAGGGGGACAGCAAGGTCAGCACCCAAGGTGGGGGCTGACCAAACGAGCAGACACGAAAGACCGTTAGGCCTATTCTGCTGGCATTTGAGTATGTTAGTATGTTAGTATATTGCAATGTACAGGGCAACATAAATAGTTTCACAGAATTATTTTTATTTTGCAAAACTGTTCATACTTTCGCAACCCTATGGATGGTGTTGCAAAAGTATATATAGTTTCTCGACCATATGTAATACTTTCAAGAAACTACTTTTGCAGACTGAAATGCCGCAAAACTGTTCATACTTTCGTAACCCCATGGATGGTTTTGCAAAAGTTTATATAGTTTCGCAAACATGTGCAATACTTTTGTGAAACTACTTTTGCAAACTGAAATGGTTAAAATGTCTAAGTTTAAAAAACATATTTCTGCTCATGCTACATCAAAATTAAACCTAGATTTTGATTCCTTGGCTCCCGATTAGGTAAACCCATATTTTAACTTTGTCTCCCTCGCTATGAGCAAAACAAAATGGTGGATTTGTGAGAGAAACCAGGCCATCTGCGACAGTTCTAAAACCATCTGCAAACATTCTAAATGCATCTGTGACACTTTCGCACTGGACATCTATTTTTTCCCATAGAGAGAAATGGGAATTTTTTTTATTTTAATAACTTTTGAACAGTTTAATATTTTTTCACCACGCCTTCAAAAAGCACATCTGTGACCTAAACCCCACATACCCTGCAATTTTCAGACCAAACCCACAAGCTATTTATGAGAAACATGGTGACAAAGAAATTATACAAAACTTGGTAATTTTGCATTTGTGATGTTTCATATCTCTGCAATCGTACATGTGACCATAAGAAAGCTTTGCACAATCAGCGATTCATTATAGGACACTGCACTTGCAAAATTTCAGGCAAATCGGTTAAATGGCTCTGAAGTTATTAAAAATGCAAAATTTTGAATTTAACATAGAAGTGCATGCTCAACCCTAACTATAAGGGCATGGTTGCGCCCTTATAATATATATGTTTACAAGGGATATGGCATGGCCTGACTGAGGATATAGTCCTCTTCCTGAGATGCTAAATGATGTTATATTTCAGGAGTGGAAAAGCCACGAGTGAGATATCTTTACTATCACTGGCCTGGAATTAAGATAATCTTGCCACAAATGTGACATATTGATTTTAGTTAAAAAGTTTATTAAGTTATTTAGCCATTTGGAATTCAATCCTGCATTAAGCCAGCATATTTTTTCTGACAGACATAATTTAGGAATAGGATTCTGTTCATTATTTATTAACCTTAAGCAATAAGTTGTCACTCTAAGATTTTTTTATAGTGTTAATACTAAGTTTTCTCAGTTCCCCCGACCATTACATTTGAAGTTGACATTGGTACTTTTAACAAGACTTTATACAGTAGTAGTACGAGAGTGGGTTTTCTAAGTTCTTTGTGTCGAAAGTGCCCCAAACGTCTGCACCGTATAGTAAAATTGGATTAATCTTGGCCTCATCAGTCCTAAGGGCAGGAAGTACAGTATTGCCACCAAACTGATCACTAAACCTAAGGCTTTAGATGTTATTTTGGCTTTGATAATTTGTTTGATATGTTGGACCCAACTTGTAGTATAGTTTATATTTATACCCAAGTAAAGGTAGTCCTTAACTGTTTTTTGAGAGTCAAGATAAAATTTGGTTTTAAAGTAATTATATGAATTTTGTGCAATAGCAATTGCTTTAGTTTTCTGAATTAATTTTGAGCTCAGGTTTTCCACACTTTTGTTGAAAAAAATCAATCTTTCCTTGCAATCCAGATTGAGACAGGGAGAACAAAACAATGTAATCGGTGTATGCTAAAGAATGGAGAGGGAAATTGTGAATTTTTGGGATCAGATTTATCAGATTCATCAAACTCGAGCAAGGAGCTGACATACTGTAGATGTTAAACAGGGATAGGGCAAGCAAACAACCCTGTTAAACACCCGTTTGTCTCAAAGAACTTAGTGATATTATCTTTATTATCATATCTAATAGCTGTTGATGTACTTGAATACAAATGAATTACGGCCAGAGCAATGCGGAATCAATCTCTCTTTTAGCTAAAATCTCCCATAAGAGATTCATGTTAACACAATCAAATGTGGAGCTGAAGTCCACAAATAAAACATATAATTTTATTTTTATGTGTACGTATTGTTCGATCAGATACGAGAAACAAAAAATGTTATCCACTGTAGAAAATCCCATCCTAAATCCCGCCTGGCTAGAGGAGAGAGAGAGGCATTTGAGTCCATCCACCCAATTATCCTATTTAAAATAATTCTGGAGAAAATGTTGGTGCTAATATTGAGCGGATTTATAGGTTGAAGGTTTGCAGGATTATAAACTGACCCTTTTTATGAATAGGGACTATGACATTCTTAGTCCATGAACTAGGTATAAATTTACGTGAGAGACACCCATTGTAGAAACAAGTAAGCAAGGGGGTCCAAAAATCCTTGCATTCCTTGTATATTTCAGGAGGTATACAATCTGGTACAGGTGCTTTATTTTTAAAGCAGCAATAGCTCGTTTGATCTCTGCTCCAGCAAATCTCAGGCTAGTGATGCTAGTGTCACTGAGCATCCACTCAGGACATGGACCTCTCTCAACTTTTAGAGCATCAGTTTTAGTAAATATTGCTTTAAAGTACAACACCCAGATTTATTTGGGAACATAAACTGAAAGTGATGGATGAAAAGTATTAACTCCTTTTGACACCAGTTTCCAGAATTTTATATTATCTTTTTATTGAATGACATTAAACAATTCTTGCCATTGCTTGTGTTGAAATTCTATTTTTTTTTACTCTAGGAATTGCAAGTAACTTTTCCTAGCTCTATTAAGATCTGCTGAGACCTTCCTGGTAGGATGTTTTTTATACCATTTAATCAATATGTTTAATTTGTCTTCTCATTCCTACAGGGTTGATCAAACCAGGAATATTATTGTTAACCACAAAATAGTTTGTATTGTTAATCTCTGTATATATTTGTGCCAGCTGTTGCTCAAAATTGTATGGTGGAACTTGGTTTAAAGAATTATTAGATGTTAATCCAGGGTTCCATTTATCAATAATATTACTGATTTCCCTAGAGTAAATTTTAGCCAAAATAAGTTTTTTTTTCCTTGAATATTTAAGGCTACTAATGGGTTATTAATGATTTCATTAAGGGAAGCCTCCACTGGGGGCTTAACTGTTAGTTCTAATGGAGTGTGGTTGCTCTCAGGTCTCATTTCTATCTTTAAGTTTGAGAATAGGTAGTGTAATTCTGGGCTGCATAAAATAAAATCTACAAGGCTTTGACCAGTTGCAAAAAAATGTGTTGTGTTTCCTTCCAAATCACCCTCCATTCTACTACTCAGAATTAAAAGAGCATTTCTTCAATAAATTTCTGTAACCTCTTTCCATTTTCATTCACTTTCTTATCCCTCCTTCGCCTAACTAGACAGGAACTAAGATCCATTTGTGTCTCTAAAATATGCAAATGATCAAAATTGGCTATTCTTGTGTTAAAATCCCCAGCAATTAATAAAATATAATTTGGAAAGTGTGTATATGCATCCACAATTTCTCTTGAGATTTTGTCCCAGATCCTATCCTGATTTGGGATCAATATATTTTGGGGTAATGTATACAGTCACTATAATAAAACAGTGGGAATGCCAGTTAATAGCCAGTATTATATAACTGTACCTAATTTTAAATGTGTTTATAATTTGTATATCTTTGCCAATTCTGAGAAAAATAGCTAAACCTCCATTCGGCCTGCCATATTTAACAGGGCTAACTGCTGGAGAAAAATTCCCCTGATAGCCATTAATGTTAACCATATTGTTTGACTAAGTCTTCTGGGAAAGAATAACCTCAAGTTATTTATATATGTCATCCAATACTGATCCTTGGTTTTGCTACTAAGGCCTGCAATATTCCAGGGGAGAAAATTTGAACTAACTACTGAATTAATACTCATATTACTTTCAAATACAGACACAGACGGGGCTTTTTACCAGTCAAACTGTAGTTTCATTTCTGATATCACCAGAAGGATTAAAATTTAGATAATTCAGGTCTACCAGAAGTAATCCTGCAATATCAAGTTTATAACAGTTTACCAATAGCTGTCGTGATAGTTCATATGTGGTACAGGTTAAATCAATTTGGTTTCCTGTTTCACTTGAGTGAACTCTTTCAATTCGTTCCACATTTTGTTGATGTAAATCTATCCCCAAAGTACAAGAAAGTAGGGCCAATACAAAAGTAATTAAATCACCATAATCCTCTCCTTTCAATCTATCTATGCCAAATAAGGAGAGAGTGCAATGTTTATTTCCCTGTAATTCGATTGAAATTGCCATTTTAAAGTAGCCAGTTTATATTCAAAAATATCTTGAGTTACAAAATCCATTATTTCATTTTCTGATGGTATTTTGCTATTAATTGTTGCCCATGTCACTGGGGGAGGTACCTCAAACCCTAGATATTCCAATCTTGCTTGACAAGTCCAGACTTTTTTGGCAGTATCCATGTCTTCCACTAATACAGACAGGCATTTCCTCATCATTTTTATCACCGTAAACCATGATAATTTTACCTTCAATGGGTGTTATTCCTAGGTCAACTGAGAATAGATATTCAAGCATTTATTTAACCCCAAAAATTGATTAGCGTTTTGCTCATAAAAGTGCTAAAACATTGTGAAAATACATAGCACTTGCCTCACTGTGTTTAACAAACATAACACTTCTAGAAAACCTATATAAATACTTTCTGTACAGTTAGCATTGTCCCCCAAAAAAACTGCTAATCAATTATTTAAAACCCTGGATATTCCAAAAGATCCCTCATAGAATCTTCTGTTTCTTACATTTTTAGAAAAAATTCCCCTAATTCTAATGATGACCTCTGTCCCCTTCAAACTCGTGCCATCCTCTGTCTCAGGTATGTCACTTTTATTTTCTTTCTTTTTTTTCCCCCTCATCTACCTTAAAAGACTTCCATTTTCATTCCTTAGATTCTATAAGCATTTCAGTCGCCTCCTTCTCTACACATTTCAATTTTTTTTTTCTATTAAAATTTTAGGTTCCGGTGGCATCACCCTTGGAGTCTGTTTTGTAGTATTTCCTTTAACGTTTTCTTTCATGTTTTATTAGGCATCGCTATATGAGTCTTTTTCTTGCTCCTTTTCTTTCTTTTTGCCATATTCTTATTCTGCACTCCCATTTCTCTAGGGGAATCTGGAATTAAAATTGTAGAGACAGACACTCTCCGTGGGTGAGACTGATCAATACATTTCTCTAATTTTTGTTCAAGTGTGTCTAAACGAGTTTGTATTTGGCTTATAAGGCCATAAAATATGTTTCTAAATCATGCAATGCTTCTAGCAATACAATATTGGACATCACAGGGTGTGCTAAGGCTTTCATGGTATATTTAGAGAGACTATCAGGACACTGTGCCAAGAAATCAGCATCTAGGTGGATTTGTTCCACCTCTTTGCCCAAATTTCTGTACACTGTTTCTGGTGAACCAGCTAATAGTGAATCTTTTTTTGAATCGGGTTCTTGTAAAATCAAGATACAAGAGTTCAATTCCAATGGGTTGAAAGGTTCCAAATTTGTGCCACCTTCTTTCAGACTATTCTGGTTATTCTGCTGATCTTTGATGGTTGCAGCTGACAAGACTTCCCTTACTGAGTGGGAAGCTGCAGGGGAATTTTCTATTTTTTCCAGCTCTTCTTCCTGAGTTCCTGTTGTTATAATTTGTGTCTTACTCTGAAAGAAATCTGTTGTACCCAATTGACTTTTTCTAATTTCAGCCCCCTTACCCAGGTTATTTGTTACTTTTCTCCTGAGTTAGGCATGTATCGCGTTCAACCTTCATTTCATGTCTTTTCATTTCTATACTAGAATGTAACTTTTTTAGTCTGTATAGTTTCAATAGTTTTTTTTACATTCCTTCTTTTTTTTCCTCTTCTATAGGGGACAAGTTCACTACCATCTCTTGTAGATGTATTACTTGTTTGTTGTCTTCCAGATTAAATTTAACCATGTCAGCATAAGTTATAGGATTTTTACCCTCAGTAGGAATGGAGGTAGTAATTTCTAATTCTTCTTGGTAAACACATCCTTTCCTTTTTTCTTCCCCGTGTGTTTAACATTTTGCCACTATGGGTATGCATAACCTACTAATAATGCATGAATTAAATTTCCCAGAGCACTGTAAGAATCTTAACAAAAATACCAAAACAGGTTAAAAATCTCTTAGACGATCCTCACAGGGGAAAAAGCACAACAATAACAATGCCGAAGTTATAAAGCAACAATGTCTAGGATGCTAATCAATTGTATCTAGGAGTCCACAGTCAGAAGGTCTTCAATATTTAAGGGTCTTCTTGCTTAATCAGGGCAAAAGTGGAATAGGCAGAGATGTATCAAATTTATGGCTCCTTATGTGCCAGAGTAGTAAGTGCTCTCAAAATCCTCAGGAGCTACTTTACTGATCTCCAAATTTTGTAAAAAGTAGTGAGATAAATAGTAAATCAGAAAAAGTCACCACATTTGAGTTCCAAGGTGCTTCACTGATAGAAGTGCAGAAGTCAATGTAAAAAAGTGCCACACATTTAAAATCAGATGTGCTGCCACTGGTGGTAGAGTAGGACATGATCGTCCATCCTTTAAACCAACTGGTTTCCCTCGCGGCAGCCCAAGAAGCAAAAGAGCTGGGACTCTAAGATAAAGATTAACTAAAATAAACAGGGTGTAGTAAAATAGAAAATAGGAAACGAAGATTGTATTCTGATCTATTAGAGCTCTGTTCTTGGCCAAATAGGCAAATTTTCATATATTAGTAGTTAATCTAGGACTCAGTTTACACAATGACCAAGAACAAAAAAAAGTTTTGTTTTACTAGTTATCGTGCTGCGTAACTTCTGCCCAGACTGCTTAACTTCTGTGCTACTTTTGCTAATTCAGCTAGCAGTGAATTGCCATAATCGAGGCCTGGGAACTAAGAAAATAAGGTAATCACAGATAGATGTTCAGCCTAATCCCCGTAGATAATTGTAATAACACAGATAAGGTGTAGTATTATATCATGTAGAAAAAACAAGCGAATATTGAGATCAAAAACACATTTTGGTTTTTCCTTATACACACCAAAAATGGCTAAATCAAGCGTTCAGCACCCTTAAATATTATATAATAGCAGGTCCTGTCAGTAATTTGTTGAGCATTTTCAAATTACCGCTAAACAAACTGCTATTATTATTAGAGTTTTACTTGATTATGCATAGGCATAGAAGGTAAACTGAACTAACTCCATGTTGATAGCAGACAAACTTCAAGTTTGGAGCACTCGGAGCAATGAAATGGTGCCTATAATTCTGATATCAAGCAGCAGATATCAGCAGATGTCAAGCAGTCACGCTCAGTGCTGCCTTTTTGAGAGGAATTTTTCTAAAAAAAACTCCTTAGTGTGCAGTGCGATTTATGAGCTTTGCATTACAACTTGGTATAGGGAAAATGGCGATCTAAATGAAGAATGCCATGCATGTGCTTTATAGGAGGTTCACCTTCAGTCAGTTACACCTGAACATTCCTAACCGTATCTGATAGGTTAAGCCACTTGATATTTGGAGGGGCCGAGTAAGACTGCTCTTTAAATTGAATGTTAAGTATTAATTAAATTGACCTTACTAGAATCCAGCCTATATTGCAAATTGCTAGATACTAAATACTGGAGAGAACAACCCCTCCACAACATCTCAACAAATAAATGCCCAAGACAATTAGGGCATTTAAGATTTATCATTAAAACGTCACAACCGGGTGATGAGTTATTCAAGTCTTGCAGCAGGGGGCTGATCACCTCTTCAGCTGACTTAATCAAAGGTCACAGACAAATCTGAATATCACTCAGAAATCACCGGCTACAGATAATATAAAAGAAAAAATAAACATTTCCAAATGCAATAAAAAGCAGTTATATGCAGAAAAAGTGGCCTTTCAGACTTATACTAGGGAAGTCAACGGGCGAAAATAAAACTAAGAGCCTTATGAGTTTTATGAGCAAAATATACAGTGGGCTTTGTGGATGAATATACGATAAGAATTAAACATAAAACAAACACTTAACAGGAATTCATAAAAGTTTAAATTGTTCATTTTACTTCTTTGTCACTGCTGTGATTGAATGAGCTTTGAACTCAATCTTGTGTCGTCAGTATGGGAGCAAGGAAAATGCTATCTTTTCTTCACACTTTAATTTTGCCGTTTGTCAATTCTGGCCAATGAACACTGACTTTATGTATGTTGCTTGAATTTTGCTTAAATGTTCCAAGATGTAGCAACACCGTTGTTACTGTTGGAACTACCCTCAGCGATCTGCAGCGCTTGCTGCCTTCCTGCTGGGAGGGGGGGGATCCCCACCACTGGGACTCCTTCAAATCTCCTATAGTGGAAAGCAGAACAAAAAACAACAGGCTGCAAAACCTTGTAGTACATGATAGACTGGAAAGGACTGAGGAATTAAAACAAATGGTGTGGTAACCATGGTGTACCTTCTATTAAAAACAAACCAGCTTCCTCAGTATTCTGCTGTGCCTGTTGCTCAACAGGTCAGTGTGCAACTACTGCTCAGCTCTGCTCCAGCAATCTCGAAAACTTGGCATTTGACATGGTGGACCATGTTATTTTACCGAAGGAGCTGTCCTCCGTCGGTTTCTCTTCCAATTACAAGAAATGGATTCAAAATTACCTGTCAGACAGAATACAAATGGTCCAAATAGGGAGAACCTTGTCTAGCCCACTGCAGCCCAGGGCTCAATTCTTGGCTTTCTGCTCTACTTGCTATCCGTAAACCCCCTGCTTTACATACCCTCTGCAAGTTCCTGGATCATGTAGGTGGATGATCTTATCCTATTCCATAGTGACGACACACCCTCAGTGATGATTTCTCCACCACTGTCCAGTGGTTTAAGCAACACAGATTGACGGTAAGTGTGAAGAAGATGAAATCCATGCTGTTTGGCTCCAAACATAGACTCACCAGGTTCATTTCTAATCAACAACTCCCCTCAACATTATGCCCCCTGATGGTAACAAACTAGAGCAGGCCCTTACCCGTTAAATACCTGGGAGTGACTCTTGACCCCTCACTCACATTTGCTACCCATATAGGCCAGGTAATCAATAAGGTTAACATCGTCTGGGTGTTTGCTACAGACTTAAACATCTTTTGACTCCCAAAGCAAGATTGGCAGTGGGAAGGGGTACCATTCTCCCCATCCTGGAATACTGCGCCCACATTATCTTGCTTGCCTCACCTCAAATCCCAACTCACTTGAACACTGCATTCAACAGTATCTGTAGGTTCATTACCCAAGAACCTTTTGGCATTCACCACTGTACATTATATCAAACCCTTGGATGGCTCCTCCCTCATGCCCAGTAGGGATCTAATGCTGGGGTTCTTCATCTTCAAAAACCTTCATGAAGGATCAACATTTCTGGTATTGGGTCAATTAATCCCTGAACTGAACTCCCGCACTTTGGGATCCTCCTCTAACAGGCTCTTGGATTCTGTCAGGATAGCTACCAACATGGGACAAGGAGCCTTCTCTTGGGCAACACCTACATTTTAGAATGCCCTTCCAGATGAACTCCAAAAGCTTGAATCCCCCCATCCTTTAAAAAGCACTTCAGGAATACACTTATATCCAAATTGGTCTGCAACTGCTAGCATGGGTGATTGCAGGATTGTACTGTTCTGTTTATACAGACATACGTTTTGGGACAAACATGATTGGGAAAGTAAAAAAAAAACTGCTTGTGACTTTCAAATGTGTGACTAACTTTCTGCTTCTTTTACAGCATGAGTACTTGTTTGGGAGTGATTTCTGAGATTTACTACTGCTTCTTTTTAACTCACAGAACCCCACAGCTTTACATTATGGCCAGTATATAATGAAAAAGTTTGATGTACAGTTCCTTTGATTTAGCTTTTTTTGGGGGAGGGGGGATATTTTGTTTGCCGAAAAAGTGAAAAAAAATATTTTCTGCTGTTTTGCTGATTACAACAAAATCTAAAAGTTATGTATAAATGAAACACCACTAATTTTATAGATAATTTTGTGCTGAACGACTTTTGTGCTCACAGTACCATGCTATCATTTTTTTGTTTAAAAGTTATTCAAATTTGAATATCATTGGTACTACTATTTAGGCCGAACATTCTAAAACTCAGTGAGTGAATGCACTATGACATATTGGTGCAAGGAAAGATATCACTATGACATAATGCATCAAGAAAAGAGTAGCAACTTCTTTCCATGTTCAGAGAGGTATCGCTTTATCTGGCCAATTATCTCAAAACATATGCTGTATACATTTGGGATACATAACAGGGACTTCTGGGAATGCATGATTTATTTTCACAAGAGTTGTCTGACCTTGGGTAACCTCAAGAGTGGCATAAACCACAAGTGATGTGCCCAAGGTCAAACAGCTTGAGTGAAAATAAATTATATATTCCACAAGGTCCCTGTTACATATTCCATTTATGCAATAGGGTATATTGTTTAACCATGAAAGGCATACTATGCCACAGCATGCTTCCAGGTGCAACCTGGGAGCACAAGTTAAGGGACTTGCTCAGGGTCACACAGTATGTAAGTGGGGGCTGATGGGATTCAAACCCATGTTTCCAGGTTTGCAGCTCAGTGCCCTTAACCACTACACTATACTGCATCCCAGTATCCTTTCGGATGGTGCAGGGAGTTTTATGTTAAATTGCTTAATTTTTTAATGTAAACTTGCATGGACTTTCTGTGGTTTTCCCAGTTTAGCTCAGCTTAGCATTAGTGGTTGCTAAGCGGTTGCTATGGACATTCTAACTTTATATTATGGCCAGTACATAATGAAAAAGTTTCATGCACAATTCTTTTATTTTTGCTTTTGTGTGTGTGTGTGGGGGGGGCATTTTTTCATCAAAAAAGTAAATAAAAATTGAACTTTCTGCCATTTTTTGCTGACTATAAAAAATCTAAAAGGTATCTATAAATGAAACACCTCTCATTTTTACATATTGTTTTGTGTGGAACAACTTTTGTGGTCAAAGTACCATGCTATCGTTTTTTGTTTTAAAATTATTTGCATTTTTGTTGACAAAAGTGCAAAAAAATTGAATTTTCTTCTTTTGCTGATTATAAAAAAAAAACGTATCTATAAATGAAACGCCACTCATTTTGTAGATATTTTTGTGCTGTACAAACTTTGTGCTCACAGTATCATACTATCATTTTATTGTTTTAAAGTTATACGCATTTGTTGAAAAAATGAAAATAAAAATTGAATTGTCTGCTGAGTTTTGCTAATTATAAAAAAATCTAAAGGTATCTATGAATGAAACACCACTCATTTTGTAGATATTGTTGTGCTGAACAACATTCATGCACACAGTACCATGCTATCATTTTTCGTTTTAAAGTTATTTGCATTTCAATATGGTTAGTGTGGATAAATTGGCTGATGACATCACAACTGTGTGTATAAACAGCTGATGACATCGCAAGTGTGTGTATAAAATATAGAATAATGGGTGGGCGTGTGTAACCAGAATTTTACACACACCTGAGGTGTGGGATGCTCACCCTTATCCAACGCTAGTGAGGATATTTTCTGGCAAATATTATTGGCACGTTTGCTCACTCCAGACCTACAGAGCGAATTTCAAACTATTCTCAATGTAGATCCCCAGGAGCAAAAATATACTCATAGTAGGTCAGGATTGGCTGAAGCCAGCAGCATGAGCAGCACAATTTCACTTTCACAGTCCCACAGCTGACTCGCACGCCAACTCCAGCCAACTACTTTCACTTTAAAATTGGCAGTTACACTGAACACTTTCTACTGTCTTCATAACCAATCTTTTTTTCTATTTTCTGAGCCATTTTACCTCTGCAGCAGTAATCCACATTGACTGTTTGCCTCTTCTTTCCCCAATTCTGATCCTGCCTTCCACATCGCAACTTCCAACTACACCTGACTACTGAGACGGTCCTGTTCTTCACACCGACTGTGGCACTCCAGAACTGGGTAGCTCATTAAGCTGCACCCACTACCTCCTGCTCCATCTTTCAGCTCACTCCCTCACTACCACATCTTGCCCCACTACAGTGCACGCAAGTTTACACAATGAGAAAAACCACTGGCCATCCTGAAAACACACAAATAAAATTATAAAACAATTTAAAAAAAAAGACGAGCATTGGTCAAATTGAATATGCCATGGGAGCCTCAGAAATATGTCTAATATTTTTTCTTGTGCAGGTTGACCCTGTGACAACTGCATTCGAAAAAAATATCAAACACATTTCTGAAGCACCCATGGCATATCCCTTATTCATATATGTTATGAAATTACTGGCCAGATAAAAAGTGATATCTTTCTGCACATTAAAAGATATTATCTTTTCATGATGCAGTGTTATCTTTCTTGATTCAGGGTTGGCATGTTTGGCTTCAGTAGCAGTATTTACTATATTCAAATGTGAATAACTTAAAAATGAAAAACGACAGTATGGCACTGTGAGCATGAAGGTTGTTCAGCACAAAAATAGTTACAAAATGAGTGGTGTTTCATTTATTGTTACCTTTTAGATTTTTTATAATCGGCAAAAAATGGAAGAAAGTTAATTTTTTTATAATTAACGGCTTCGTCTTTTCCCCATAGGGAAACCGTGACGTAATTTGCCGTTATAAAGGAGCATTTATAACGGCAAACACGTGCATGATTTCCCCCACTCTGCACAAGCGCCTGCTCGAACTTCTCCATTCTCGGTCACTGTCTCCCGAACGGCAAACCCAGCATGGATACAAACTGCCAGGACACTCGGCAGTAAGTAACATTTAAAAAAAACTTAAATGTACCACATTTGCTACCGGATTGCCCACCCTCACAATATTTAAAAAAAAATTTGAAATTAAAGTGAAAACCGACCGCACGCCATGCGTAGTTGGACTGCTGTGCATCAGCAACCTCTTTATTTTATAATTGTTGAGGCAAAAAGAGAAACTCCAACAATTATATAATAAAATATGGGTCTGGTATGTAAATTAATTACACACACCCTCAGGGTTTGATGCTACGCATAAACCCCTCGAGCTTTGCTCTTGGGGTTTATGTAGCATCATACCCCTCGGGTGTGTGTAAATTCTCGTTTCACACCTAGACCCATACTTTATCCTCTATGTTTTCAATGGACAAACGCCCCCCCAAAAAAGCAAAAACAAAAGAATTGCACATCAGACTTTTTCATTATGTACTGGCCATAATTTAAAGCTATGGGCTCAGTGCATTAAATAGAAGCTGTAGTAAATCTTGGAAACCACTTTCCAACAAGTACAATAACTGTAAAAGAAGCCGAAAGTTAGTCACACATTTCAAAGTCACAAGCACTTTTTTTACACCCTCCCAATCATGTTTATCACAAAACATATGTCTGTATAAACAGAACATGACATGGCCTGACTACAGATATCGTCTTTAACTTTATTCAAGGCCAATGATATCAAGATATCTCACTTTTGGCTTCGCCACTCATGAGATATCGTAATATCATCAGCCTCTCATGAAGATAAACATGATTACCTTCAGTCAGATCATGTCATATCCCCTATTTATGCAATTGGCGTAGACTCAGAAGTCTTCTGATACATCAGTTTATCAGAGCAATGGTAGCACGTCAATACGGTGAAAGCACAAAGGCAAAAGTTAAAACAGCACTGGCTTTATAGTGAATGGAATAATGATGATGATGTTCGCCTCCCCCCCTCCCCGAGGTGTTATGACCTCGGAGTTGGTATCTATAGAAAGGGGGCACATGGGGCAAAGCCTTCTACAAATACGACAGTCACTTTATTTCCGTTTGCTGTAAAGTCGGCTCCATTTTAACTTTTCTCGCTGTAACTTTCTCGACATGTTTATGGAACCAGGTAACTATACTAATAAATCAGTGATCATGAATTCATAAGTACAGTAAGTTCATCATGGCTGATTTATTAGTATAGTAATTATGTCATCCTGCAGCACTACCTAAATCGCATCTCAGCCCAGACCAGACACACACTTCCCAGGCCCCACAAAACCTCCCAGAAATCAAATACAATACCCCGACTCCACAAATCATCATAAACCTGCTCATTAACACTCCTCAACACAATATGCCTCTCCTAAAAACAAAACAAAACAAAGCAAAAAAAAACAAACACTTTTATCTATATTTGTGCAGTTTGCCCTTGGTCACCTCACTCATGGCTTATGCCACTCGTGAGGTAGGTTACCTGAGGTCAAAGTGCACTCACATAGATAAATCATGTATCTGACTGTCCCCACTGCATAGCCCTTATTTATAGAACAGGTGTGGAGTAAACCTGCTCAACAACGATCAGTAAGGTGTATATGTTTTGATTAAATATGCCAAGAATCTGCAACACTTGTTCACATGATAAACAGTATGATCGTTTCTTGTCTTGTAACTGTTTGAATGATACTCCATATGTTTGTATTGTGTAAATATTATTAGTCTTGAACTATGTCATTTTTGTCATTTTAGTTATTTTTGTACTGAATACAGGAACACCTTGTAAATAGGACTTGTTTAAATGGTGTATTATGTTATCTGATCCTGTCTAACAATAAAGCTTTTTACTACTACTACTACACAAGATACCACTGCTGTCACACTGCCTATTGTGAAGATAGTAATGCCATCTTGCAAGTTGAAAGGTGACAGCGGAATACTGTACTGAACCAATCAAAGCAGCATTAACATTGCCGATGACATCACAATAGCCATGTGCAGCACTGAAGCCAGCAGATGTGACATGCTTTGAAGGGCACAGTCTAAATGTTGCACTTTTTTCCTCTTATAATGTTATCATTTCTATCACAGAACCACCTAAACACCTGTTGTGCAAATCAAACCGACGTGGATCAGATTGAGATAGTTGAAATAGCTTCACGTACTATGACCTCTCCTGATCTCACTTGCGGCTTCGCTAATCATCAGGTCAAGTTAAACTTGTGAATAAATTTCTACTCTCTCTCTCTCTCTCTCTCTCTCTCATGCCATATATAGATGGCAAAGTATGGTATACATAGAAATAATGCCATTAAGGGGTGAACAAGTCATAAAGCCACCAGCACATTCAACCTGTTGATGGTATTATTTCACGAGTATGCTGGAATTTGTCAATTTTTATTTTATATAATGCATTAGGGGTTGGACACTTTTTTGCTGTGTCCGGTGTTTTACTGTAGTGTAGTTATTTACCATAGTGTAGTGGTATGTGTTAGTATTTTCCATAGAGTAATGGCATGTACCTTTAAGAAGGTACTTGTTGTTTTTCCATAGTGTAGTGGGTTCTTAAGGTACTACTGTTTTTTGTCCCAGTAGTGTTTCCATAGTGCAGGGGCCTCCTATAAAAGGAGGTGTGACTCTGGTGGTTTTTCTTTTAGAGGAGAATGTCAGTCTCAGGAGTGGCCTATTTTTATTTACTGAAGAATCGGAATTACAAACCTTTGAGCTAAAAGCTACTGTAATTTACAAAGGATCCTCATCAAACATGGGGTGGGGGAAAAAACAAAGGTACATGGATCAATGGAAAAAACAGTAGCAGCTGATGTGTATTGTCAGTAGCACAACAATTAGAGTACATGTTGCATATACCCCGTTGCATATTACAAATAGTGCAATAAGAATACAGTATCAGTAACATAGCTAGGCCATTGCCTCAGGGCAGAAAATATAGGGGAAGATGGTCCTATGCCATCAGAGGTATTTAAAGGGCAAAAGTCAAACTATGCAAGCTTTGGGTACTCGCGGATAGCAGCTATAAGCCTTGTCAGTTCCTATCGTGGGCAATGAAGGATAATTTATTGGAGTCAATATTGCCATTAGGGGAAAGTATTCAGCAGTCTAAGCTGGTACGGAGGAGAAACGGCAGTAGATGATAGCGGGGGCAGGGGAGATAAGCAGGTGTGGGGGTAAGAGGGGTTCTAGGAGTCAGTAGGTAGGGTACAAGTGTAGTTAAGTAGAGAGGGGGGAGAGTGGAGAGTTGGGGGAGCTAGAGGGACCTGATTGGTCAGGGCAGATGTGCCTGAGATAGCCAGGGTACAAGTGCTGGTAGGTTGTTGGGGGAGAGTGGAGTAGTAGGAGCTTGTTGGAGGGGAGAGAAGGGTTAGTGGGAGCTGGTAAGGACCTGTTAGGCGAGGGAGGGAGGGTGGGAGCTTGTAAGGACCTGTTCGGAGGAGGGGAGAGAGGGGAGAGAAAGGTTAGTGGAGCTGGTAAGGACCTGTTAGGAGGAGGGGGAGAGAGGCGTAGAGAAAGGTTAGTAGGAGCTTGTAAGGACCTGTTTGGAGGAGGGGGAGAGAGGGGTAGAGAAAGGTTAGTGGGAGCTGGTAAGGACCTGTTAGGCGAGGGAGGGTGGGAGCTTGTGAGGACCTGTAATCAGGACAGGAACGCCCAGGTGTGCCAGGTGCACGAGAATGCTGGATTCCTTAGGAGTGAGGGCAACAGTAGTATTGTTCAGGGGCAGGGATGGCCTTCCAAATTTCAGATTTGAATTGTCCAGGGCTGGTAAGGCTTGAAGTGGTGAGGGGGAACTTGTTTAGCCAGGTGGGGGGCCCTTACATCGAATGCCCGTCTCCCATGGGCAGTTCTTCTGAAAGGCACCACTAAGGTGTGTTTTGTAACACTTCCTGTGACATGCTCAGCAGGGACAGGATGGAATAGAGCTTGGAGAGACAGCATGGCAAGTCCTATGAGGCCCTTCTTCCCTAGAAGGCAGGAGTGGAGCTTGATTCGGTCCATGAGGGGAATCCATTTTGTACCAATGTATAAGTCGTACGTATGCATAAGGCGATTTGCACCTAAGACAAAGTGGCAGGCTTTGTTGAGGGAAGTATGAGCTCTGTGTAGGCTGGTGTTAGAAGCAGCACCTTACACCATATTACCATAGTCCAGGATAGGTAGGACTTTGGCCTCAGGTGTGAAACAAGCGAAGCCTGTAGAGTGCCCTCAGCTTCCTGTTTGCAGCAGCAGTAATATTTCATATATCATCGTCGAAGGAAAGGGACTCATTGATCATGATCCCTAGGTACCAGAATGAAGATACCTGCTCATGGGTGGAGTGTGGGTTACAGGTAACTGTGAAGGGCGCAGTAGCTCTCTTCTTTTGTTATCTGGTGAGCAGCATAATTTTGTTTTTTGTTTTTTTTTTTGCTGTTGAGCACTAGCAGGCTATCTTTGAGCCAGTCCTGCAGGAGGTCAAAGTTGTGCTGCAGGTTCCTAGTGAGAGCTTCTTGGCAGGAATCATGAGCGAATATCACAGTGTCATCAGCAAAGAGCAGGATCTTAGACATGGGGCATGCTTCTGGCAGGTTGTTCAAAGAGGCTGAACAGAAGCGTGCCCAGTATAGACCCTTGAGGGACCCCTTCTGTGACTGTTCTGGATCTGGAGATGGTTCCATTGATTTTCACCTGCTGAGAACACCCAGATAGCAGGAGAACCAGCTGTGGCGGGGGATAGTCCAAGGCAGGTTAGCCTGTGGAGTAACAACTGATGATCCACAAGGTCGAAGGCCTTGGTTAGATCTATAAACATTGCCCCAAGCAGCTAGCCCTGGTCAAGTGCCTCGTACAGATAGCCTGTAAAGTCAGTTAGGGCAGTGTTAGTACTATGCAACTTATGGAAGCCGTGCTGTTGGGGGCAGAGGAGGTTGTATTTATTCAGAAAGTCCATAAGTTGGTATGCTATGATTCTCTCCAAGGCTTTCAAGAGTGGTGATAATACTGAAATGGGCCAATAATTGTATACTAGTGCCCGGTCCCCTCCTTTGAGCACAAGGGTGACCAGGGCAGTTTTCCATGTGGATTGGAAAGCGGACAGGAGGAGAGACAGATTTAATAGTCCTATGATGCGAATAATGACCTCAGGTAGGGCAATGGAGATCAGTTTCATATTGATTCCATCCCCACCCATCCTGGTTTTTCCCAGAACTTGGGTTAGGTATTTTCTTGTTTCCTTTACTGTAATCTGTCTGAAGTAGAAGACTGTGCTGGGCCTGGGGTTAGGAGAGGAGGGTGATTGGTAGGTTGGCAGAATATAATCTTGGTATGTAGCAGTTCTGGGAGAGAAGGACCACACTGTAGTTCGTAAAAGCCTGATTAAAGATGTCGGCCATGGAGGCATCATTAAGTATGATTTTGTTATTGTGGCAAAGAATGGTGGGGGTGGGGGAGTACCTGTCATCAGACCCAAGGAGGTTTTTAATTGAGGATCAAATCTTCTTCCCATCATCCCAGCATTGTGATTGACGGTTCTTGTAGTAGGTAGCCTTGGCCTGGCGGATTGCCCGGGTGCGCTTGTTTTGTGCTGCTTTGTAGTTCTGGACATCTATGTCTGCTCCAATTGCCCAGTGCCATAGGAGATCCTGTTGCCACATCAGACCGAGGAGTGGGGGGTGACCCAGACCATGCTAAAACCTTTTACTATCTTCTCGCGGTACACTGCGTACTTGTCCGCTGTGGCATTGAAATGGGAGAGGAAGAGCTAGAGGGCTGTGTCAATTGAGGGGCATGCATCAAGGAAGCTCCAGTCTATGCCTGCAAGATGATTCTTGAAGTCAGCCATAGAGCTATTTTTTAAGACTCTGTTCCTCACAAGTTTTGGTGGAGATGTGGCCTGCTTTGTCGTCCACACACATTGGATAGGTGAGTGGTCACTCAGAGTTTCCAAGAGGATCTTGACATCAGTTAACCTCTCGGGGTGAGTTGTTAGCACCCAGTCAATCAGGGTGCTTGTACCCATGTGGTAATTTGCCCTAGTACAGCTCATCACCACCTGTGTTAGGTAGAGTCCTGATATCAGTTCTCTATGTGCAGCACTAGAGCTGGCAAGCCAGCTGGAGTTAAAGTCCCCAAGAACTATAGCCTCCTTGTTTTGGCATGCTCGAGTGTAGTGTTTGGCAAAGGCTTCAAGTCCTGCTTGCTGCCATCCAGGAGGGATGTAGACTGCCATGACAATCAGTCCTTTGTGCCCCTTGCCTAGCAGAATTTTACTGAAAGGACCTTATCGTCAGTATCCAGTTGGATACTGTGGCATTGCAGGTGGCTGCGAGTGTATATTAGACATCTGCCACCTCTTTTCCCGGTACGATCCTGCCTATGGAGGTTGTATCCAGGGATGGAGACTACAGAATCTGTTGTTCGTGGGGTGAAACTATCTCTGTCAGTGCAACGATGTCTGGCTGTGTATATGCCATCCAGGCCTCAAGCTGTGTTAGCTTTGCTGGTAGGCTACAAATGCTCAGGGCCACAATCTTTAGTTGCCCCGCTGGGGCCGGGGTCTGAGTGAGGTTTGGAAGGGGACAAGGGTTAGGGTGAACATTTCGCGAGATCAGCAGTAGGATTAGAATACATTTCCTACATATCTTGCATTTTTCACATTTGGTTTCAGTATGTGGTCATGCAGCCTGGAGTGGCCTTTCGTATCCAGGTATGGGCAATTATTGGGAATGTTGGGGGAGTGGCCTTTTGCAAGTGGGCTCAGGAAGGCACTGGGAATCTCAGGGGACCTACCAGGATTGGAAGATATGGCGGTGCAAGCAGCACTATGGGCCTTCATGGGAGCTGAATAGTCGAGGGTCTGCATACCTTGATGAGTGAGACGGGAGGGATGATTTCGGTTGGGTTGTTACTGTAGTTTTCTGCTAATAGCGTTGGGTGGGCTAGGGTGGCTGTTACATGTAATATTAAGAGGCTTGTTACATGTGTTATTGGGGTGGTTTGTAGTGTGCTGGGTAGTCATGTTATTACGGTGTTAATAATACATTAACACATTGTAATATATGGATAATGAAAATAATACCCCCAAAATGCATACAAAAAATTCCTTGCAATATATTAGTTAGTCCCGTAATAGTATACTTCCGTCCCAATAGTAATAGTATCGTTACAATTACCGATGCGACTACTGTGTGAACCGTGTGTTTGTTTTTTATGAGAGAAAGAAGCGGAATGGGACTGGGAGCAGGAGGAGCGGGGGGTCTCGCGGCGGGCGAGGAACAACACTCGGGAGTCTTACTAACTCTGCAGGCCCTTGGCGCCAGCTAGCAGGCACAAGTAAGAACTCAAAATTCCGCGCATCCGTATATTACAAAAAATAATAGAGGTTCTTGAGCTACGCTCTCGAGGTTTCTTGTGTCCCCAGAACCTCTCGATGGAATTACTGCCTTGTAATACACCAGAACCTATCTATTATTCTATTTGTAATCAGCTAATTGGCATCATAATGTGCCAACTGGCTACCATTATATATGGAGAAATATAGGATTGCTTTTTTCTTTGGGAACAAGGGCGATACCTATTACATAACTGCAGACTAACTTAGTTGGGACAGAACTCTTGGGTGAACGATCTCTTTGCAGGAGAAATAAATCTGCGGTTAGAATATTAGGAACAGCACGGCTGCACTGCAGCATTTAAACTTTAGGATGTTAAAGTTCCTCTCTAGGGCAACACCTCAGGGCTGAGATGCTATGTGTATTTCACAACTACACTCTTGTTGCTAGAATAGGGACAACTTTAATGACTTATTCACACTTAAGCAGCAGTATTGATTAAATGGCAAATCATTTTTTTTGTTAGCCTTAAGCTACAATTTTTTTTTTATCCAGATATTCCTTAAAACTGCTTTTGCAACCAATTTAGAAATGATTAAGTCATTAAACATGGCCACCACTCTTTTAAAAATCTCAGTTGAAGTTGCCTTTGGAATGTACAAACCGTACTAGTTTCATCTTGTGGATTTAGTAGGATGTTGCTGCTGCAGGGTTTTGATGGTAAACAGCAACATCACCATTCCAAGGGGAACATTTATGAACAGTGCTGTATCATAGTCTGAATGCTCAAGAAAAGCTGTTTCTAAATAAAGTATTGGGGTTACCATAGCCTCTTCTGCTTGAGGTGATTGGAAGACTGGGATTCCTGGCCCCCCAATCCAACTCCTGCAAGGTACGTATGAGGTCCCTCCCTTCAGGCTTGTGTTAAACTGGGCACCAGTCTGATTTTTTTCCCTACTGCTTAGGGGCACCAGCCGGGGTGTCCCCTATCCCCACTGCTCTTCACAATTTACATTGAGCCCATGGCCCAGGCCATCCACGAAGCAGTAGGTGTTAAGGGACTATTTGTTGAGGCTGAGGAACACCATTTCGCCTTGTAAGTGAATGACGTCCTGCTATACATGGTGGACCCCCAGAAGTCACTTCCCGCAGTCTTCAAAGTCCTGGACTCCTTTAGAGCAGTTTCAGGCTACACATTAAATATCACTAAAACAAAGATCATATCCTTCAAATGCCAACCATCCCAGAAGATCCAACAGCGGTTTCTGTTTCACTGGGATCAGGACAAGCTAAAATGTCCTGGGGTTTATCTATCACATACCACAGCCTCAGCTTTCCAAAATAATGACTCCCCTTTTACTGTGCAACTGATGCAGGACCAGGCAAGCTGGAATACAGTACCCCTCCGTTTCTCGAGACGCGTCAAGCTGATTCATATGGTGCTTCTCTCTAGGGCACTGTACCCTTTTCAGAACATCCCCATACATATACCGTTAGCAATATTCCAGCAGTGAGATAAATTAATTTCACACTTCCTCTGGGCAAGGCAACAGCCACACGTTAAACTAAAACCCCCCCTTTTTTTTTCTCCACAAAACAAAAACGGCATCGCCTTCCCAAACCTAAGATTATATTATTGGGCTGCAGATATCCATTTCATTGCCCTTCAGCACTGAAAATGAGGTTCTCCCAGCTGAATAATTTGTAAGGCCCCTGTACCAAATTGGGGTCACCTCCTTACTTTGAACCCATGGCTCAGCTGCCAGGCCAGTGTCTGGTCCCAAATCAAAACACAGTTGCACTTAACCTGCTTCCTTCCTCTCTTTTGCCCGACTGCTCTGTTGGAACACTTCAGCTCATGGAGAGTAGACCCAGCATTCAGGAACTTGGGAGTGCCACTCACTGCAGTATCTTTATAGATTCATAGACATGTGTCAGCAAAAAAGGACATTCTTGGCCCATCTAGTCTGCCCATCCCCCCTTACTTGCCCCCCTCACCCCTAGATTCAATATATTCCAACCTCTGCTCCCTAGCCAACCCCTTGTGCTTGTGCCATGCCCTCTTGAATCCTTCCACAGTTCTGGCCTCCACCACTTTCTCTGGCATACTATTCCAGTGTGCCACCACCCTCTCAGTGAAGTAATGCCCCCTCACATTACCCTTATACCTATCCCCTCCACTCTCAGTCAATGCCCTCTTGTTCTAGTACCTACCTTCCCTGTGAATAAGCTCTCCCCCACTTTATTAACTTCCTTTTCACATATTTGAATGTCTCTTTCATGTTCCTCTCCCTCTGGGTCTCCAGCAGGTACAAATCCAACACCCTCAACCTCTCTTCACATGGCCTCCCACTTAGCCCATGCACCATCTTGGTGACCCTTCTCTGTACTCTCTCCATGCTATCTATATCCTTGCATAGGTGAGGTCTCCAGAACTGAATCCCGTACTCCAGGTGGGGCCTCACCATGGATTTGTAGAGTGGCATCAGCATCTCCTGCCTTCGACTAGTTATTCCCCTCCCTATGCGCCCCAGCATTCTGTGCACCTTGCTGCTTTGGGTCCCCACCTTAAGGTTGTTTGTGACTAAGATTCCTAGATCCTTCTCCTGCTCAGTTGCTTTCATCCCCCCAAGTGTATAATTTGATTTTGGCTTACTCCACCCCATGTTTATCACTGTGCACTTTTGCCATTGAATTTTAGCTGCCATGTTTCCAATCACCCTCCAACAAACTTAGATCTTCCCTCATAGCCTCCACCTCGTTGCAGATCTTTGTATCATCTGCAAAAAGGCAAACCATCCCCTGCACCCCTCTGCTATGTTGCTGATGTGGACATTAAATAGGATCGGCCTTGGCACTGACCCCAGTAGGACCCCACTCATCACCTCAACCTCCCCAGACTGCACCCCATTTACCACCACCCTCGGCTTCTACCCACCCACTTCTCCACCCACCTTATTTTCTAACCTACCCCCAAACTCTCCAGTTTACCAGTCTTCCATGGGGCACAATGTCGAAGGCCTTTCCAAAGTCCAGACAGGCCATATCCACTGCTCCCCCTGATTAACCACCATCACCCAATCGAAGAACTCTAAACAAGTTCGTCCGGCATGACTTCCCCTGTGTGAAGCTATGTTGATGGATGTTCTGCAGCTATTCCCCCAAGAAGCTAACCACCCTTTCTTTTAATATTACCTCCATCACCTTGCCCACCACTGATGTGAGGCAGACCAAGTGATAGTTGCCTGCGGCCACTTGTGAAGTGGCACATCAGCCCTCTTCCAGTCCCCTGGCACCCACCCTGTATCTAAGGACAGGTTAAATAACCTCGCTAGTGGGGCCGCCAGCTCCTCCCCTAACTTTTTGAACACCCTAGGATGCAGAGCATCTGGCCCCATAGCCTTGTCTACCCTCAACTGGATTGGAATAGGATCTACCCCTCCGTCCACCTCTCCCACTCTCCCAACCCCCCCAACACTGGTCCCCTTCCTTCTCCCTCCATCGTGAAGACCAAACCGAAGTATCTGCTCAGTACCTCTGCCTTCTCAAAGTCCCCTTCCACCTGAACTCCCCCCTCTCTCTTTATCCTTACTACCTCCTGCCTTGCTTTCCTCCTCTCCCCGATGTACTGGAAAAAGTCATATCCTCTTTTGGCCTGCTTAGCAATTTCCTCCTCAGTTTCTGCTTCACTTTCCTAATCTTCTGCCCCGCCACCCTCCACTTCTCCCTGTAAGTTTCCCCTAGCCTCCTTCCTGTGTTCTCTTATAATCCCTGAATGCCCTTTTCCTCTCCCCTACTACCTCCCTCACTTCCCTGTTGAGCCAAAGTAGTCTCCTCCTCCTCCTCCTGCTCTGTCACCTCCCTTATATAGTTCTCTGTGGCTTTTAGTAGCCCTCCCTTGATCTCATTCCATAGTTCCTCAACCCCCGCCCCCAATCTCCTTCTTCCCCATCATTTCGTTCTGGAAAATCTGCCCACCTGAAGTCCAGGACTTTCATGATGGTCTGACTTGCTTCATAACCCACTCTAACCCTAAAGCCCACCATGCTATGGTCACTTGCTCCAAGTCTGGCCCCCACCCCCTCCACACTATGACCATTTTAAGGACCATGTCAAGTATATTAACCCCCAAATGGGCTCCCTGACCAGCTGCTGTAGGATAACCCCCTGGAGGGTTTCAAGGATCTCCCTGCTCCTGGACGACCTAGCTGTTGGGATATCCCAGTCTACATCTTGGAGGTTAAGGCCACCCACCAGCAGAATCTCCCCCTTCTATGCCATCAATTTAACCGCCCCCAGCATCTGCATGCCCACCTCCTCGCTCTGCATTGGAGGTCTGTAAACTACTCCCAGTTTTATTGATGCACCAGCCTTTTTCTCTAGTGTGACCCATATTTCTGATTCCCCTTCTGCCACCTTAATGCCCTGCCTGATGAACAGTGCAATCCCCCCTTTCTTGCTAGTCCCACCTTTCTGAATAACCTATACCCTGGGACCCCTACTTCCCAGGCCTGGTGCTCAGACTGCCAGGTCTCTGTTGTGGCTACAATATCCAGGCCCTACCCACTCCATTATTGCTTCTAGGTCCACCATCTTGTTCCCCAGGCTTCTTGAGTTTGTGGAAAGTCCTTTCCATCATAATCACCCCCTCCTCCCATCCCTCCCTACCATTACTGGTCTGTACCCTTCACCCATTTGCAGGGAGTGATTGCTAGTCAGTTCTCTCTTCCTGCTGAGCCCTAACCCATTCTAGCCTAGTACTCCCCCTCATCAGTTTACCCCCCCAAAGACCTTATCTGTGTATCCTTGGAGACCCCCCCGTACTCTTGCTCCCCTCTCTCAGACGCAGTCTATCCTTCCAGTACAAGTCCTCATCCTTCCATGTGCCCCCACTTTCCTATGCATACAACCCCCTTCTACCATACCCCAAGCCAATCACTGAACTCTGACTGTTGTCTTCCTAGCAGTGTTAGCACAGGGGACTGGCAAGACCTCTGAAAAAGCCAAGGATTTGCCTCCTCAGGCATCCCTGTGCCACTGCTTTGAACCTCCTCTCCAAACCTCCTCTGTACCCCCACCACTTCATTGTTTGCCAGATCATTCGTACCCACATGAATGAGAAGGTGCGGTTTCCCTACCAACTGAGCCCTCTTCCTGATTTGCATTGCCCTCCCTACTTCATCCCCAGTTCACAAAAGACTGAACTCTGCCTGTACGGAGAACCCGCTCGATCCAATGTATCTCCTTAATGATGGAGTCTCTAAATACTATGCCGTTCTTCACCTCCACTACAAATGGATGTGGTCTTGTTCCGGGCGGGACCCTTTTTCTCCCAACTGCAGCCTCTGTCCTCAACTGCCTACCAGACCCGTTTGTCCAGTTTCCATTTTTGCTCCCCTTTTGAAAGGTTCTGGCCCTTTGTCTACTACTCTCTCTTCTGGTCTCCTAAATGCATCCTCCTCACCTTCCCTAGTTGCCAGAGTCCCTTGCTCTCCCCTTGCCTTCACCTCTTCTAACTTCTCTCCCTTGCCTCCCTGCATATTTTGATTCTCCTCCTTCCTCATCTCCCCCATGCTCCCTTCACTGCGTTTTTAAACCCTACCCTCCAAGCCTCCCTCTTCCACTCCCTTATTGCCATCCGGTTTCCTACCGATGCTTTTTACCCTACCTTCCCCTGGCCCAAACATGCTGTTCCTCCCACTTTCCAGGACTTCCACTTCTTCCCTGCCACCTTAATGCCCTCTGATGTACAGCACCACCCCCCTTTCCTGCTAGTTACACCTTCCTGAATAACCTATACCCTGGGACCCCTACTTCCCAGTCAAAGTTATGTACCTGTTGGACACCGTAATCCCCCCACCTCCTGCTGTTTTATCAACTCTTCACCGGGGCCATGTTCACATCTTCTGCTGAGGCACAAGTTCAGCCCCAGACAAGCAGATCGTTATAGATTTCTACAGCTGAGGCACCTTTTCTCACTACGCTCTCGCTGGATCTCCAGAATCCCGACTCTCAGCCAGCTTTCAATTACACAATTACTTTTATTAGCCCTGGAGGCACCAAACATATGGTGTCCCACATCTATCAGGCACACTGACTCAGTCGAAGACACCGCGCAGCGATGGCAAGAACTTGGAAAAACCAACTACTATTGAGGACTGGCATAAATCTTGTTCTGTTACATCCAGGGTCATTAGCTCATAACAGTGAAGACAGTACACCTAGAAACATCATATATTTCTGTACTCCAGTCATCATTGCTCCCCTGCCAGGGGATTCCTCATCCTGGAAAAACTGTGGGGAGGAAAAGGCACACCTCACATACGTCATGTTGACCTGCTCTACCCCGCAACCCTTTTTTTTTTTGCTCTGCTACACATGAGATCTGCAAAGTGAACCAGACCAATTATTTAGCAATCTTATCCCCCTCACGGTAGAGCTATTCCTACTACAAATTCCCAGGGGTCTACAAGACCCTAGTACAAGATGCTCGCTAGGGATCATGTTGACTGCAACTAACAAAAAATAATCACTACAGTAGGGTTAACCCCTAAGCAACCTACCACCGAGTGATGCACCATGCTGAATCATATTTATAAGATAGCAAAAGTAGCGTACTCCCTCCACGATAAGGCAGAACTTTGTTCCTCACATTGGAATGGGTGGATACTACATGTAATGAAGATTGACAGGGAATTTTGTGCAATAAGCCTTAGCCATCAGGACACCCCACAGCCACAATAAAGCACACCCAAACCTGGTAGTCTTTTGCCCACCACCGTGGTCTATGTCCACTGCTGCCTGCCTGCCTGGCCCCCCGCCCGTGCCAGTGGCCATGGGGAGGGATTTGCTGACTCTCCTCCTTAGCTCAGCATGAGACTTTGTAAGGCAATACTTTGATGTTCTCACTTAGTGGGATGTGGTATAATTAGCTTCCATCAATGT
Organism: Neoceratodus forsteri; assembly: GCA_016271365.2. Classification (NCBI taxonomy): domain Eukaryota; kingdom Metazoa; phylum Chordata; order Ceratodontiformes; family Ceratodontidae; genus Neoceratodus; species Neoceratodus forsteri. The sequence continues at coordinate 417,369,085 of JADMNL010000024.1, read as the reverse complement.
TTACTCCACCATCCCCTGCCACGCTATATCTTAGGGGGCTCGGAGGGTTTCCTTGTTATGTCACCCTTCCCCCCCATTATGCATGTACAAAAAGAAGACTGAAGACTACTATGGATTGTAAATACTGTTTTATTACTCCAATGCTGGAATGGTAAACATGTCTATTTACAAAGAAAAAAAAAAAAAAAAAAAAAACTGAGACTCCGTTTCATAATTCCAAGGTGCTAGAACACTTGCACCAGTTCCTGGTTTATTTCTGTACATTGTATCATGGATCTGTTCCCTCTCCCCTCCCACCAGGATGCATCTGGAGACAAGCCGATGCCAGCTCAGTATGTCTTTCCTGGTAATATTTTTTAGATAAATAAATGACAGCCTCCTCCATGCTGAAAAGGGGTGCTGTTGTCACAGACCCCTCCAGCACATTTGCTAATCGGTAAGGGTCTTCCTTTTGATACAGTTAAATAAGGAAGAGTTGGTGCAAGACCAGGCTTGTCAGTAATGAGGACCACAACACATCAAGAGGCCAAGTGGTAAGGCTGAAGAGGGCATGCAGCCAAGGCATTAGCTCCTGTCCGTGGCGCAGAACCAGACCAATAGTGTGTGCGACCATGGAGGAATCCTTAGTTTGATCAGGTTTTAGATTTGGACACACCAGCAGATGTTCTAAGGAGAGCTTTATGGCAGACATCTCATGTATAAACACAGATTGAGTCACACGAGGGAAACTATATAATCAGTCTGGTCAAAGAGTCCTGAGATATGGCTCTTAAAGGAGCAGTGCAATTAACCTGCAAGCCAGTGTTTTCTGTAGACCCACCACCAGTTTGACAATGGCGGCAGGCTGTTTTTGTCTCATATTAATCCTTAAGTTTTTAACATTTGTTGCAATGCATACATCTGGTGCCGACTGAAAATGATCCCCACTGTACATAAAAATTATGCACCAAAGTTTTAGGCATTCCCCCCGGAGATTGCTCAGTCCATGTTAAAGGTGCTACCCACAATGGAGGTGGTGTGTGTACTCCAACACTGAACTACAATCCCTTTTGACTTTAATTTAGCATATTATATAGAAAATGTAAGTCCAAAACCTGACGAAATAGGCACGTACCGTACCAGAACCAGGCCAGTTTTGCAGTACTTTTAAAGTTTTGAGAAGTTGTTCTACATTTGATATCAAGAGTGACAGTCAGGTAGCAACAATAAGGCAATGTACAAAAAAAAAAAACCACACACACACCTCAATAAAATGTACAGGTGCTGCACACTGCAACTCATCTTAATATCAAGTCCAGTGAGTTGGGAATGTAACGGGTGCAATTGTAAGGCTTGGAATGTAATGTTTTGAACCCTGCAATAATCTTGCAAGGACAGGTTATAGTCCAACAGGGTAGATCAGTTGTGCTAGCTTCTGAAACCGCTCTCCAGTATAGGCTTTTTTTCCAGTTCACGTGGCTAGCATGTGTGGATTCGACTGGCCAAGGAAAAAAGAAATCGACGTAGCAACTGCTGTGGATCAGGCTGCGGTCCATTTAGAAGCATTTACGGTGGACAATGGATGGGCCAGACTCATCGTATTCCTGCTTGCTGATCCACATCTGCTGGAAGGTGGAGAGAGATGCCAGGATGGAACCACCAATCCAGACAGAGTACTTACGCTCAGGTGGGGCAATGATCTAAGAAAGAAAAATAAATAAGTTACAGAACAGCCCATGGACACAACATTTGGAGCAGATGCTCAATGTCAGCCAATCTAAAGAAGTCTCTCAAACTGAAAAGCCAAAAACATGTGCTAGCAGAGGCCCAGTCAAGTTCACAGTACGGTAGTAAACAATGTGTTGTGCATACTGTGTACATCTGTAGAAGCTGCACTTAAGAGTATTGGTTTGCATTCAGTCATTACTCCTCAAACGCTTGCATAGTAAACAAATGCATCCTCATTCTGTGGTTGAAAGACAATGGTGATCAGATCACACCCGCATCCCTCAACTGACAGGAAATCCAGCACCCACCACACTGTAACGAGGAACACCCCCAGTACACTGGCTTCAATCCAGTTGAGGAAGGTGTGTGTCCCTTTAGGCCAACAAGGAGGTTAGGGTAAATACCTGAAGAAGGCAGGTGACTGGACTGGTCAGCAGTACAAGTGGATAAACATGGTGCAGAAATTGGTGTCCTCAAAAACAGGGCTCAACTTCTGCATTTACAAGCCTGAAGGAGGAAGTTGGGGATGACAGGGATGTATTTAACAGTGGAAATCTCCACTGGCAAACATCTTATTTAGGTAACCTTTCCCTGAGGGTCAGGGCACTGTACAAATAAAACCAAAGGATAAATACAAGTCTGAAATTGAAAGAAGACGCAAGGAGGGGGTGCTGGCAGCTTTGCAGGGTTTAACACTCTGGAGTAGCTGGCAACAAAAGGGTGTTACACAAAAAAATTACTAGGGCCAAAGATGAAAGGGGTTAAACCCCCCCCACCCCACCAGGTGTGGGTTCATATACACTTTTTTTTTTTGTAATCAAATTTGTAATGTGGAGTAACTAAACTCCCTCCTCCCAAATTACAGCATCTCCCTGTGCCTAGTTCCTGGACACCCCCCAAAAACAACAAAACAAACACCCCTTCCCCCCCCAGGGACTGGCCCTTTATTTTCATTTTTAAAATTTGACCACTGTGCTTTAATTTAGAAGGCAGTGACCCCAGACCACCCCAACACCATTACTCAGACCTTCTCTTTCCAAAATTCTTCTGACACCCTACACAGCATATAAAGAGTGATTAGTAACACCGTTTACTGCCTATGCTCTATTTTAAAGGCACAGTTCTCCATAGTCATAAATCATGACTGCAAATACTGATTGGGGAAAGAGAAGAAGACTACTATGGCTATGCCCTTTGTTCTGGCACCTATGCAGCAGCAACCCTTACGTGTGTAGGTGTGCCTATGTGTTGGGTACTCTCATATGCTACACAGGGGCAGCAGCAGCTTCTTCACCCTGAACCACCATTAAGGTGAGCACAGTTCTTTGAAGCAGGAACTCGCTATAGAAAGATAATACAACTAATACACAGATAAAGTTCATGCATAATCCTACCTTGATTTTCATTGTGCTGGGTGCCAGAGCTGTTATTTCTTTCTGCATTCGGTCAGCGATGCCAGGGTACATGGTGGTACCACCAGACAATACTATGTTGGCATACAGGTCCTTACGGATATCAACATCACACTTCATGATGGAGTTGTAGGTGGTCTCATGAAGACCAGCAGATTCCATACCTTTGGAGAGAAGCCGCATATTATTAGAACCCTCACTGACAAATCTACAGCACTATGATGGCTAGGGGAGAAAGACAGACACTTAGCAGCAGTTCATGCCCCCTCCCCAAATGAATGGTGGGAATTGGATATGCAAAATGGGCTGGATATGAACAGCCCCCTTTGTTCTTTATAATTTCTCCCTCTCCCTCACTCTCTGGATCCTGCGTTTACTGGATTTTAGTGACCGATAGGCACACAGAGGCCACTGTCTCCTTCAGGTGCGACCCAGAGTTACAGATAACAGATGCAGAAACAGTTATGGTAGGCACAGATTACACAGACATATCGGGCTACGTTACATTACAATTTAATGTTACAAGTTATGGAATAACAGAGTAAGAAGTATTGCGTTATACCAGGGATCAGCAAGGACAAACATCTGGGGCCGGATATTCTAAAGTTTGCCTGGTGGGCAAAATGAGTGCACCCAGTTAGGTTTGTGCTCAAGCACAATATACAAAGAGAGCAGTGGCACATACTAAAAGGGTCAGCGCATGAGCACAAAAATAATGTACGCAGTGGGCAAAGGGAGAGGCGTGGACATTAATTCTATCACAATGCAATATTTAGCACAGCAGCACTGAACATTGCACTGTGCAATATTCAGCATGGCAGCCCTGCACAAGGAACACAGACCAACGTGCGCTGCACGACTACCGCCAAAAAGAAGCCCAACATACTCCAGGCAGCCCTGGGCGCCGGAGCCAATGCAGCCAATAACCACACTGGCGGCTGGGGGAGCATATCTGCTCCCTGATGTGCAGTGGCTCCCCACATCCTTCTGTCCTCTACCATGTTCAAAATAGAGTATGCCCTGGTGGTCAGCAGCCCCCCCACCATCCCTGGTAGAATGTTTCTCTGGTGTCCAGTGACACCCTCCCACTGCTCTCTGCAGTTACCTATAGTAAGTCCCCGGCGCTAGCAGACCACCTGCACTGGGTACACCCCCTTGCCATCCCCCTTACCGTAATATCCGATGCTGTGCAGAGCCCATACAGGCCTCTCACCTCCTCGGCTGCCCACTGTACACAATGACATGGTGCGCTTGTCCTGTGACTGTAAAGGAACATGCATAGACTTTACCCTGTCATTGGAGACAGCACAGAATCAGTGAATGAGACTGAACGTGAGCTAATGCAGTAGTTAATCCATGTAACTCCCAGGATTGAGCCGCTCTATGCCTCAAGGGATGCCCCCCCTTGAAGGCGTAGAGCCGAAGCGCAGGGGTCCTGGAATTGTTACATGGATTAAACACTTGCATTTAATTTCTCCGCGTTCCTGAGTGCTCATTTCCTTGGTTCTATGTATATGATTTGAGGTTTGCACCTCACGCTGTGAGCACCCGCTCGAAGTGTTGCACTGTTTACCAACTGTTGGACCTATTCGACATTCCATAAAGCAGACAGCCTATGTGGGGACAGGAGGTCTGTGTCAGTCACTGTATGGTCTCTGTGGCACTGGATATTATAGTAAGGGGGTGTCAGGGTAGTGTACCCAGTACAGGGCAGCTGCTGGACAACAGGAATTTCTTATAGGCAACTGTGGCAATCGATCAGAGGGTGTGGGGGTGCCACTGGACACCAGGGAAAAATTACTTCTACTGGGGATGAATCGAAGAGGGTGCAAACCTGCTGCCATTTCCCATGCAAACGAGTCCATAATGGGCACGTATATGGCCCCTTCACAACTTGCATGCGCAATGGAATCATTTGCATGGTGCCGGCTGAATACTGCACCAGGGGCTACCTGTGCTACTGGGTCTGGGAATGCTGTTCCCTGAACTGCTCAGATCCGTGTTGAGCCAGTGCTACTTGACTTGGTGCTACGCCAACATGCCCCTACATGCAGCTGTGTAGCGCCGATGCACTGTCTCACTGTATATGGCATCCTTGGGATCACTGGCAATGGGTGAACATGGCAAAAACCTTTGTGCCTTTTCCAATACTAGGCCCCTGCTATCATGGATTCAAGTCCTGAGAGTGCTCCGGAAGGTAGTGAGGGAGAAGTACTTCCGAATAAAGTGGGTCCTTTATACTGCCTATTCCATCTACATCTGGTGCGATGGTCTGCATCTGTCCAGGGCGGGAAACCAGGATCCTAGGTGAGAGGTTTAAATGCTTCATTGGCAAGCATTTAAACTAGCCAAGGGGGGAGGCACTGAAAAGGAGCAGGGAAATCCCAGCTTCCCCCCACAAAACACGGTAATTAGTGAGGTAAACACCAAGGTAGAGAAGTTATTAGGGAGCAGAACAGAGGTAAATGTAGAAAAAAGCAAAGGTAGTAAGGACAGGAATGGAGCTAAAAGGGGTAAGGCTATCAAAAAGTGGAGGATGATGAGTACCAATGCCCGTAGTCTGTGTAACAAGCTCCCTAAACTAATGGCCTTGATGGAAGAGGGTTGCCTGGATATTGTGGCAGTCACAGAAACATGGTACACAGAGAACCATGACTGGGATGTCAACATACCAGGATACACAATCTACAGGAGGGACAGAGAGGGTAAAAAGAGGAGGAGGAGTAGCTCTCTATAGAAGGGAAGGGATCAAAGCAACAGAACTAGAGAGTAAACAGGGAGCAGATGAGGCACTCTGGGTCACCCTGGAGACAGGAAATGGCACCGCAATCTGCATGGGGGCTGTATACAGACCCCCCATCTCAGGGAGAGGGAATGGACAAGGAAATGATAGAAGGCTTCCTTAGAATGGCAGAAAAAGGGGAGATATTGTTGATGGGGGACCTGAATATGCCAGATGTTAACTGGAGCACCTTTGCTGCAGGCACTTCCAAGAGCAGGGTCATTCTTGATGCCCTACAGGGGGCATGCCTCAGACAGCTAGTACTGGAACCCACTCGGGAGGGAGCAATCTTAGACCTGGTACTCTCAAATGGGGACGGAGAAAGAATCTCAGATGCAGAAGTGGGTAGCTATCTGGGAACAAGCGACCACCAAACAGTGTGGTTCACGATAAACACAGCTATACAATCAAGCCATACAAAAGCAAGAGTATTGGACTTTAGGAGGGCTGACTTTGGGAAAATGAGAGTGTGCCTCAGAAAAGCACTAGCAAACAGGCAAGAAGGAGGGGTGGAGGAACAATGGGGGAGTAATTAAAACAGCCATCACAGAGGCAACAAGCCTGTGTGTAAAGCAAAACTATAAAACACAACGAAGGAAAAAACTGCTATGGTTCTCAAAAGAGGTGGCAGGGAAGGTTAAGGAGAAAAGGATAGCATTCAGGAAATACAAGGAAACACAGAAGGAGCAGGACAGATAACTATCAGTTAAGGCAGAAAGAGGCTGGGAAGGCAGTCAGAATAGCAAAGGCCCAAACCGAGGAAAAGATAGCCAGTTCTGTTAAGAAGGGGGATAAGACCTTTTATAGGTACATTAGGGAGCGAAGAAAGACCAAAGGAGGGATACTGAGGCTTAATAAAGGGGAGGGAATGTGGGTAGAAGGTGACAGTGAAAAAGCAGGGATACTGAACGAATATTTCTGCTCAGTATTCACAAAGGAAGAGGAGGGGGAGTTACCTAAACCAAACAAGAGAAACTCTGAAGACGCGGGTCGATACCAATCCATTTACAGAAGAAAGGGTTCTGAAAGAACTAATAAAATTGAAGGTGGACAAAGGGCAGTGGGGCCTGATGGGATTCACCCAAGAATTCTAAAAGAACTAAGGGTAGAACTAGTGACACCGCTGACTACTCTCTTTAACAAATCATGGGAGGATGAGGTGGTACCCGAGGACTGGAGGAGGGCAGATGTGATTCCTCTTCACAAAAGTGGGAGCAGGACAGAGGCAGGAAACTACAGACCAGTTAGTTTGACCTCAGTGGTAGGGAAAATGATGGAATGAATTGTTGAGTACCTAGAGGCCAGTGGGGCACAGGACCCAAGGCAGCATGGATTCACGATGGGAAGGTCGTGTCAGACGAATCTAATAGATTTGACTGGGTGACCAAAGTAGTAGACCAGGGAGGGGCTGTGGACATGGTCTACCTAGATTTTAGCAAGGCATTTGATACAGTCCCACACAAAAGATTAATACACAAGTTAGCCAGCCTTGGAGTGGGTCCCAAGGTGGTAGCCTGGATAAAAAATTTGCTAGACAACAGGATGCAAAGGGTAGTAGTAAATGGAGTACACCGTGAAGAAAGGAGGGTTACTAGCGGGGTACCGCAGGGTTCAGTACTGGGACCAGTCCTTTTTAATGTCTTTATAAGTGACATTGCAGAGGAACTGGAAGGAAAAGTATGTCTCTTTGCAGACGACAAAAATCTGCAACAGGGTTGATACACAAGATGGAGTGGAAAGGATGAGAAGGGACTTGGCAAGGTTGGATGAATGGTCAAATGTATGGCAGTTCAGATTCAATGCAAAAAAGTGCAAGGTAATGCACATGGGAAACAAAAACCCAGGGGAAGCGTACACAATGGGGGGTGAGATACTGACAGCAGTAAAAAATGGAAAGGGACCTAGGGGTAATTATATATCAGATGACCTAAAGGTGGGCAAGCAATGTGAGAAGGCAGTAAGGAAGGCTGGGGAGGGAGAAATACTGTGATGCACAGGAAGAGGCATCAATAGTAGAAAACAGAAAGTGGTTATCCCTCTGTACAGACAGTTGGCGAGACCCCATCTGGAGTACTGTGTGCAGTTCTGGAGACCCCATCTCCGCAAAGACAGACAGAATGGAGGCTGTCCAGAGGAGGGCAACCAAAATGGTGCAGGGTCTGCACCAGAAGTCATATGAAGAAAGACTAAAGGAGCTTAATATGTATACCCTTGAGGAAAGAAAGGAGAGAGGGAACACTATAGAAACTTTCAAGTACCTCAAGGGAATCAACAAAGTCCAAGAGGGTAGCATCTTTCAGAAAAAAAATGTGCAAGAACAAGGGGGCACAATTTGAAGATAGAGGGGGGATGGCTCAGAGGTAATGTGAGGAAGTATTTTTTCATAGAGAGGGTTGTGGATGCATGGAACAGCCTCCCCGAGGAGGTTGTGGAGTCAAGAACAGTGGGGGAATTCAAGAATGCATGGGACAAACATAAGGCAGTCCTAGGGATGTACTGATGGCCGCCAGGCTGGGCGTGTTGCCGTCGCTTGCGTTTTGAGTTTCGTTTGATCGTTTGATTTTTAGTTTTTCACGTTATTTAGTCCATTTATTTTTTGACCTTTATGGACTTTTGTTGGTGTTTTTTGGTGTCCCGGCAGGAATTATTGAGTGAAGGACACCGGTCGGGCTTTCTGTTTGCCACGGACCTGCGGTGGTGTTCTCGGAGTCTCGGCGGGATCCGTTCAGCGGAGGAACACCGGTGGGGCTCTCTTGTTTTTGCTCACTCCCTTCAGTCTTCAGTTTTTGGACGAGTTCGGTGGAGGGAGCGGGGAGCCCTCTGGTTCGTGTGGATGTGAAGACTTGCTGCCCTGGGACTCTTTGGTGGACTGGAGAGGTCGAGGAGTTTTGCGTTGTCTTGTGGCTCTGGGCTTTTGGTCGAACTTTTTCGTGGCGGAGAGGTGTTTTCATTCTGTGGGAATAGGGCTTGAAGAGCCCGTTGTCTCTACGATATGCAGAACCCTGGTGGTGGATTCGTGATGGAGTGACACTGGCTGGGTTTGCCCTTCTTTTTTCAGAATTCTGACTTTTGGGCTGTCTGATCTTGCTGAGGTTAAGATTTTAAAGCATTGAACAGCTCGAAAATTTAGAGTGCTGAGGTGTTTCGTTTGAGTAGGGCTTTTTTGGAGACTTCTCCTTATTAACTTGCTTGTGAAACTTTGGTGTCAGCCTCTGTTGTCAAATGCCCGGTAGGTGTCTGGTTTGGAGCTTTTGCTACACTGCAGGGGGTCTGGGGGTATTTTCTTAGTCGGGGAGCTGGCTGGAGTACCCCACCCCCTTGAACCACGAGGACTGCTACTTCTGTGGTACTTTTCGTGATTCTTTGGTAAGGGTAGCTTGGACTCCTTTAAAGATAAAATGGGGCACGAATCGAGCTGACTTCTTCTGGACCAAATTTTATGAACTCCTGAACTACCTCGGCAAAATTCCTTGACTTTTTCTGCACCATACTTAACTGTCTCCTGCCTGTTATGGATATATTAATTTTAAGGAACCTTGTTTTTGTTTTTTGTTCTGTTTTGTTTTTTGTTTTGAGTGATTGATGATTATGGCTTTTGGACACTGGTGGTGAGAGGTCTTAGTGTCCTTCAGCTTTTTATGTTTATTTAGTTTTTGATTTATTTTGTCTCTTTCCTGTGAGGGAAGGAACAAATAACACCACCCTCCCTGTTGTGAGAGAACTTGGAAGGAGTTTTAGTTTCTTTGTCCTCTGTTGCTATATCCCATGAGGGCTAGGCAGTGAGAGTGCCTCGCCCTCTTCTTCCCGGTGGTGAGAGCAATCCGGGGGTGGGTGGGTAATAGTTCAGGTGTAGACTTTTTTTCCTTTTTCCTTAAGGTTATATTTATGTTTTTTGTTGGCCGATTGTTAAATAGTTTGTCTTGGGTTTTGGTTTATTTCATCTAAGTAGCAACATGTGCTGGCCTTTAGCCTCCACGGTGGTGCACTATTCATCCTCCTCGCTTCACGCCCTTCGCCCCTTTGTCACTCCTCCTCTTCATTTTGACACCTACCAGTGCTGTAGAGCGCTGGGTATTGTTCGTGGGGGTTGTCGAACAGGGTGGATGAACAGCGAGTTCATCGTGATCGGTAGTCAGGGTCCAGAAGGCGCCTTGGGGGTAAATGGAATCCAGATCGAGGTTTTCCTGTCTGGTATCCATACCCAAGGGCACTACTGAAATCAGTGGGCAGATGGGCTTGACAACCTCAAGTCTGTCCAACTCGACGGTGTTATGCAATGCCAGGTCTATTAGAATAAGACCGCTATTATTGCCGATCTTGTTGGTTGATTGACTTGGCACGTACAAGACCTGGCTGGATGAAAACTCTGGCCCTATTTTGGAGGCCACGTACTCGACCGGGTACTCGGTGATACACCACCGAGATTGACCGCAGGGGCGGGGGTTGCAGTCTGTTTTAAGACTGAATTGGGTCTCACGAATGTGGTAGTAGGTGAGGCTGGGTCTTGAGTGCACAGTTGTAGCAGGTGTAGGCGTCGAATCGTTCTCATCTACCATCCACCCGGAGATGGGAGACGTTTCACGGAAGTAGCAGATTTCGCCGACATGTCGCTTGAGTCACCCAGATTGATGGTTCTGGGTGATTTCAACGCCTGGCCGACGATGAACTCTCAAATTTTGGCAATGACTTAATCCAATTGATGTCTTCTTTGGGCCTCACACAGGTGGTTTCCACTGCCACGCATAAATCTGGACACTCTTTAGACTTAGTCTTCCTTCTAGGGATCGACGTATCCGACATGGGGGTGGAACCAGTCGCCTGGTCTGATCACCACATCGTGAGGTTCAATTTTTGCACCCCCCTGAGGAGACGGTCAGGTACCGCCCATTACGGAATGTTACTCCACAAGGTCTAGCGGCGGTCCTTGACCCGTCATCCTTCGGTTCGGTGAGCAATAGCCCAGAAGCATTGGTGCTGGCCTATAATAAGGCAGTCACGACGGCTCTGGATTCTATTGCTCCTGTTCGTGAGCGCCCCCTATCCCTTCGCCCCAGAGCCCCATGGTTTGATGGGACCTTGAGGGAGATGCGGAGACCGGGGCGAAGGTTAGAGGTCGCTGGCGCAGGTCCGCCCTCGATGCCGACCACTCTAGATTGATGGAACATTATGTTAGCTATCAATCTGCAATCACCCATAAGAAGGCAGAATTCCTGTCCAGGGAGATTGCAGTTGCTAAGAATCGACCGGCTCAGCTGTTCCGAACTGTAGACAGACTGTGCAACCCAGCCTGCCTGCATGTTCGAAAGCTTTTCGCCAAGCAGAGTGCATGGCGAGCTCGCTATACTTTGCAACCAAAGTGGCCGACATCAGAGTGAACCTGGGTCCGTAACCTCTATGGGTGATGCTCTTGGACAGCATGAGATGACAGTGCCTCATTTCTCCTGGAGTTCCTTTAGAGCGACCTGAGTTCGTGGACATTATGAGGATCATCCATTCTATGCATCCCACAAGTTGTGGTTTGGATCCCGTCCGACTCCCTCATTTTGGGTTGTTTTGATATCATCGGTCCGGTCCTGCATAAATAGTCTGGTGCTCCTTGAATTAGGAGAGTTTCCTGCTCCTTGAAAGAGGCAGTGGTGACTCCTCTTTTGAAGAAAGCTTCCTTGGACCCGGACTGTTTTTCTAATTATCGGCCTATCTCTAACCTCCTTTATTGGGAAGGTTATTGAGAAGGTCGTAGCGGTTCAACTGGATGACCATTTAACCATCCATAATGTCTACGAATCCTTCCAGTCGGGCTTCCGTAAAAGACACAGCACCGAGACTGCGCTGGTTCAGGTGTTAAATGATCTGATGGCGAGGGAATCAGAAGAGACGTTCCATTCTTGTTCTTCTTGATCTCACTGCAGCCTTTGACACTGTGGACCACATGGTGTTAGCTCGCCTGGGGCAAATCTGTGGAATATCTGGAACCGTATTGCAATGGTTCACGTCATTCCTTACCAGGAGATCGCAGAGAGTTGTGTCAGGGATTTTTTCCTCTGACCCCATTTCTTTGCTGTGTGGAGCCCCAGGGATCCGTGCTGTCACCCATGTTGTTTGCAGTGTATATGCTGCCCCTCGGAGGTATCATTAGACGATATGGGCTGAGGTTTCACCGCTATGCTGATGATACCCAGCTCTATCTGTCTTTTGCACCTGACCAGGATGGAGCTCTCTCTCGGTGTTTAACAACTGTCTAGGGGAGATCCAAGACTGGATGGATTCTAGTTGGCTAAAGTTGAACTCTGAGAAAACAAAGGTGCTGGTAGTGGACCCAGGAGGTCGGATGGCGAGGCCGGGTATTGGTGCACCATCTGGAATTGTCCTTGGTGGAGTATCTCTGCCGTCCTCAGAACGGGTGCATAGCCTTGGGTTTATTCTTGATGACAGGCTGACTCTTAAAGCTCAGGTGTCAGCCGCTGTCAAGATTTCCTTTTATCATCTTAGAATATTGCCAGGTTAGGCACCTGTCCCGTCCGACTCCCCTGCCTACTCTGGTTCACGCTTTTGTATCCTCACGCTTGGACTATTGCAACGCCTGTACTCTGAGCTTTCTGGGGTTGGAATCATGTCACCTACAGCTGGTGCAGAACGCTGCAGCCCAGGTATTGACTGGGACAAGTAGGTCCTGTCGTATCACTCCCATGCTGTGCGAACTGCACTGGCTTCCTGTGCGGTGGCGGATCACCTTTAAAGTCATTTTACTGACTTTTAATGCCCTTCACAATCAGGGTCCAGCCTATATGAAAGCCCTCCTGGTTCCTTACTGCCCTGACCGATAACTCCGCTCGGCCGACATGGGGTTGTTAGAGATCCCAAGAGTGAGTTTAAAATCTTCCGGCAGCAGAGCGCTTTCACGGCTGCACCCACTCTTGGAACTCTCACCATGTCGGTTACGGCAGCACCTCCGTGGAGCTTTTAAGAGATCTGAAAACTTATCTGTGGAATATGGCTTTTTTAGATAATTAAGTTATTTATTAATGTTTGGATTTTATTATAAATATTCTATTTTGTTGGTATGCTAATTTTTATGTACATGTTCTGTTTTTATGTAGTGTTTTGAACTGTTTTTAACATTGTTCAGCACCTTGATATATTGAAAGGTGCTATACAAATTATTATTATTATTAGTTGGGGCGAGGAAGTAAGCTGTTGGTTAACTAGAATCTGCAGCTTATCTGTTAGGTAGGAAAATGGGCAGACTAGGTGGGCCAAGCGGTCCTTATCTGCAGTCAAATTCTATGTTTCTATCCAACACCTCTGTGGTCCCATAGTCAGCACCTGCAACACTTTAGGGATCTGGACACTGTTAGAATCAAAGGGTGGGGGAAGACAGAAGAATGGGCCGTATGCAACAGCACAGGGGAGCCCCCATGAATACATGCTTTAGAGGAAACCAAGTGGGACTGAAGCAGCTCTCCCATTCACACCATTTACCCCATCACAGTCCCTAGTTTGAGACCAGCAGATTGACCACAAGATTCCTTACCAAGGAACGATGGCTGGAACATGGCCTCTGGACACCTGAATCGCTCATTACCAATGGTGATCACCTGCCCATCAGGTAGTTCATAGCTCTTCTCAAGTGAGGAAGATGAGGCAGCAGTGGCCATCTCCTGCTCAAAGTCCAGGGCAACATAGCACAGCTTCTCTTTGATGTCACGCACAATTTCTCTTTCTGCTGTTGTGGTAAAGCTGTAGCCTCTTTCCGTCAGGATCTTCATGAGGTAGTCTGTCAGGTCACGCCCAGCCAAGTCCAGACGCAGGATAGCATGGGGCAGTGCATAACCCTCATAGATTGGCACAGTGTGAGAGACACCATCACCAGAGTCCATAACGATACCAGTGGTACGGCCAGAAGCATACAGGGACAACACAGCCTGAATAGCAACGTACATGGCTGGGGTGTTGAAGGTCTCAAACATGATCTAGAAGGGAGAGAAAAAAAATTTTTTAAATATATCTATATATCCATCTCTATATCTATCTATATTAGACACACACACACCACACACACACACACACACACACACACACACACACACACAATGTGTCTCGTCTCAACCCATGCAGCAGAACATGCCAACATGCAAGACACCTATGCAGATGAATCAAGAATGCAGATAGAAATAGCACAGCAGAAGGAGAAAAAAAAAAAAATAAAAAAAAAGAAGAAACTTGCGAGAACAGGTTGAGCCCTGAAAATGTTAAAGTAAACACTGAACAAAACATAACATACTGACAGAAATGAAGCTTGACTAGTATAAGTGGATACACATTTATACCTGTGTCATCTTTTCTCTGTTAGCTTTGGGGTTCAGTGGGGCCTCTGTAAGCAGGACAGGGTGCTCCTCGGGGGCAACACGGAGCTCATTGTAGAAGGTGTGGTGCCAGATTTTCTCCATGTCATCCCAGTTGGTGACAATACCATGTTCAATTGGGTATTTCAGGGTTAAGATACCCCTCTTGCTCTGCGCTTCATCGCCTACATAGCTGTCTTTCTGTCCCATCCCAACCATGACACCCTGTATAGAAAAATGGTTATATTACTGTAATGAAAATTACACATTCTACACCAGTGCCGAGATCAACCTTAAAGCTGCACTATTTTTTGTGGTGTGCTTTTTTTTTTTTTGCAGCAACACATTTCTGGCAAAATCATCAATACCAATGTCACTGCATTTCCTCATTTCTGATTTGAGATGTCCCCATTGCAATGGCCACCACAGAGAAAAAAGAAAATCAGGGAGTGATGCAGTACTATTTACTGGATGCATGTGCTAGCACCAATACAACGTAGTACAGCTGCAGCATAAATCCAGTTAAATCTCTCTATGGAAAAGTTTTGTTTGTTTAACTATTGTAACCAGAGGACATCTTATTAGTGCAGACTGTACAAGCCATACTTATCCGTGTGGATGAGTTTGCAGAATTATGCAGACATTTCACTTCTGGTAGTGGTACAATCACTTCCAACAGTGGCAGGTATAACCAGGTAAAAGGATTACTACAGTCAGAATTTGTAAACATATGTTGTGCAGAGTGTTTTGTCCATATGACAGTGATGTTTCCTGGACCATGGATTCATCAAGTATTGGTTTAGAGTCAGTTTTACAACAGCAGAGAAATATGCATTTGATGGCAGATAAGGACTGCTAGGACCATCCAGTCTGCCCGTTTTCCTTGCCTACTGTAAAAGCCGCACACCTTACCCGATCTCCGGCATTACCTCCTCGTTCCATTTGCTAGGGTTCCTCTACGCCTGTCCCATGCATGCTTAAATTCCCCCACTGTGTTTGCCCCCATCACCTCTGCTGGGAGTCTATTCCATGCATCCACCACCCTTTCTGTGAAGAAATACTTCATGCTACCCCCCCCAGTCTACCCCTTTTCAACCTGTCATGCCCCCTCATTCCTGGATATCTCCTTTTCTGAAAGATGCTACCTTCAGTACTCTATTTATGCCTTTTAGATAGTTGTAGGTTCCCATTATATCTCCCCTGTCTTTCCTCTTCTCCAGGGTATACATACAGAGGTCTCCCAGTCTCTCCTCATACGACTTTTGGTGCAGGCCCTGCACCATCTTTGTTGCCCTTCTTTGAACTGCCTCCATCTTTATGTCCTTATAGAGATGCAACCTCCAGAACTGGACACAGTATTCCAAATGAGGCCTCATCAATGGTCCATACAGTAGCATCACCACCTCCTTCCTTCTGCTGGTAATCTCTCCCTATGCACCCCAGTATTCCACTGGCTCTCCCCACAGCCTTGGCACATTTTTTGGCCACCTTTATGGCATCAGATATGATTACCCCAAATCTCTTTCTTGTTTGGTGACCATCAGTTTCTCTGGCATGGGGACAGTACCCTGCAAACAAAAACAGCGCAGCATAGCATGCCCCAAGCTGAATGCTGAAATAAAATACAAGGAAGGCGGGAAAAAAGGCACAAAATGTCACCAAGACAATGAAAAACAGATAGGTAAACATGAGTGTTTTTGGGGGGTATGCAGGGGAGGGATCTGCTCCCAAACTGAGGGGGTGTGAACCTCAGGGAGGGGAGAAAGTTTTTTGGGGAGGGGGAATTTCTTTATTAAACAAAAATAAATTTCAATATTGGAAGACGGGAACCAAACCCTGGTCCCCAAGTCTCCTCATCTCTAGGTGCTAATGCCTTGGCCACTCCGCCATGGGAGCAGCTTGACCAAGCACCACACCCAATGCTGCTTGATCCCTTCCTCCCCTGTGTACAGTGACAGGAGTAGCGGTAATTCAATGCTGTTCTACCAGTTACTGTAATGTTCTCAGTTTTTACACTGTGGTTTATACAGTGCTATTCTTCCTGCGACTCACTGACCTGATACCATCCCCCCCCCCCAAGCCATCATGTAATGCTCCCCTGGGTTCTTGTGCCCCAAATGCAAGCTTTTGTACTTTTTCACACTGAATCTCAGCTGCCACACTCTAGACCATTCCTCCAGTTTACCTAGGTCCCTCCTCATTTTCTCCACCCCTCTTGCAGATAGTGTTATCTGCAATGAGGCACACCTTCCCCTCCAGTCCTTCTGCAATGACATTTTTGAAGACATTAAAAACAGGACTGGCCCTAGAACCAATCCATGTGGCACCCTGCTGGTCACCCTCCTTTCCTCATATTGAGTACCATTTACCATGAACCTCCGTCTTCTACCACTCAGCCAGTTTCTAATTTAGTTTATAAAATGGACAAAAAAGTGTATCAAATTAGAGTTGTACTTTCACTAAACTGCCGACAAACGTCATCGTGCATTGCCAAGGCAACACTCGCTCGGTGTTGAGCCCACTTCTGAACTTTGTACTCTCTGGTGGATTTTGACTCTTGGCACCTTGTTAGAACACCATAGACTAGAGGTAACCCAAAAATTAAACTTTTTAAAATGTCCAGCAACTGAGACAGTAGAACGGTCACAGTCCCGCAAACCACAGCGTCCGTTTCCATGACAATGCTCGCTTGCAATTGCACAGATTTCTGAACTGTACACTCGCTTCCTTTTGCGATTCAGATGTCGGCACCTTCTAAAAAAAAAAAAAAGGCCTAACCCAAAATACAACTTGTTAAATACACAGGACATTACTTAGGGAAGACTTGGTTACAAGCTAGTTGTCAGTAAAGCCTGCAGTTCCGCTCAAGCAAATGGAAACTCTGAGCACTTGTGCTTAACACACAAAATAAAGTGTGCATGTGGTAATGCTACTAAACCAACTGAAAAATATAGTAAGAAATACATAGCCAGCCCTCTACTACTAAGACAGTTTCCAAATGGGACTCCACCCCCCCACCACTTCTATTCCTCCCATTCAAACTTCCTTTCTAGATTTTTTTTTTTTGTGCTTCTCTTTTAATCAGTTAAATAAGGATCCATTAAATAATTACTTGAAGGGCCCATTTTATAAGTGCAAACACACACGAGGTGTGGGTCATCACCTGTAAGAGCACGCCTAGGGGCATAAGGCACTCTGAGCAAGCACCTTGTGCCTTAGTACACCCCTGGGCATGCTCTTATCAGGCGATAACCCACTTCATCATGTGTTACTGCTTGCTTACCACCCTGTGACCCATTTCCAGGCTGCCCAGCTTGTTCACAAGTCTTCTACGTAGAACACAATCGAAGGACTTACTGAAATCCAGGCTGACAACATCCACCACACCCCCCCCCGATCTATCACCTTAGTCACCCAGTCAAAGAAATCACTCAGATTTGTTTGACAAGACCTTCCTGCTGTGGATCCTGTCATCTCGGATCCTGTGTTCCGTGGGATTCAAGGTGATCCACAATCCTTTCTTTAAGTAGTGATTCCATAATCTTCCCCACTACTGAGGTGATGCCGACTGGTCAATAATTTCCAGCCTCCTCCCTACTCCCACTCTTGTGAAGAGGGACTACATCTGCCCTACTCCAGTCCTCCGGAAACAGTCCCGTATCGAGCTGTGATGTTAAGTAACTTGGTTGTCAAATTAAAGAAACTTTCCCTATCCAGTGAGCACTAATGGTTATAGTTACAATTTAGCAAACTGTAAACTGAGGGCTGAATGGGTTATTCTAAGAAAACAGCTAAGTCTTTACTACTAATTATAGCACTGATGATCTGAGGTGATGCATGTTTTTATAGCTGTGTGTAGTTTGATGAAAACTTTTAAAAAGCAAAACATTTACTCCTGCTGGCTAGATGTGACACATGTAGAAAATAAAAGTATTGAAATCAGAGCTACTCAGCGCTACCAGAACATCAGGCTCCTGTCTCTACTGCTTGCTGAATCAGCGGTCCTGGAAGCATCACTGTCACATGAGACAGGAGGCACTGTAGCAAAAATTAGAGCAATAAATCATAACAAGCTGGAGATCCTCAGGGGCCATAAACTACCACATAACTAGCAGGCCAACTAAGAAAAGAAAAAAAAAAAAAAAAACTTGATAGCAAACAAAAGGCAGGACACACCAGGACCACACACCCACCCACACACACCCCTGCACAACATATGTTGTGTGGATAGACTGTAGCACTCCATTAAACCTGAAGCCTTTCCCCTCTAAGTCACTGGTTCAAATTCAGTCCAGGTTAGTAGTTGTCAAAAGCCACTGGCAGAGGGCCATTTAGTGCTCTTTGTGAAATGAGGTGTGGTGGTCCCAGCCCAGTTCCCAGTGGACATCCCACAACTGACACTCATGGTAGTTGCATGAAGTCTGAGCTACCCTCTCACCTATGTGATGGCCCCTACGTAACCAGGTTGTGCAGCGTGGGAAGCTTGCACTGTGCTGTACCCATGAAGTGGATACAAAGGGCTTCTGTTTTTAGTGTTGTCAATGCAGCACCTTCCACAAATAGTCATTCACACACAATAATTGAAAGGTGTCAGCAGAAGTCTTCAAGTACATCTTGTCTGCCATTTTTTTCTACCCAAGCCATACCAACCTGCTCTGTTGGTAGCCTGAATGCCCATCCCCCACTGTCACCATCTTGGCACAATAGTTCCATCCATCTACCACCCTTTGTATAGCACTTACATCCCTCCCCCTTCCCACCCACCATTGGTTTAACACTTGTGTACCCTAGTTTCCAATCACATCCCATGCTATGTTCAGAACTTGTCATACAATCTTCCGTTTCAGAAAATGGATAGAGGTGATCCAGCATCAGGTTTGTAGCCCACCTCTGGACAGATTTTGCAGTCTCATGTGTGTCTCCTAGTCATTATAGAGGGGAACCTCTAGCCATTATCTGAAATGAAGATTGTATGATCAATTTTAAATAAAGTGTAGAATAGGACTACAGCAGTTCTGTTGTTCCCCGCCCCAAGTCCATTTATAAGAGTAAAATATGATGGCTTTGTGTGCATCCGATTTCCCCACCCCCATTTTCCAGGTCAATATCCAGTTCCACTCCCCGAAAGACATGTACAAACTGACAATGTTGGCGACCAACAATGGAGGGGAACACAGCTCGAGGGGCATCATCACCAGCAAAGCCAGCTTTGCACATACCAGAGCCATTGTCGATGACAAGTGCGGCGATGTCCTCTTCTGCCATTTTTATCTGGGGAAAAGAGAAACAAAACTCAAAGTCTAAAAACTACCATCAACTTGTCATTTTATCAATCTCAGTAGCTTAGTGTTGCTGACCCCACCTGGTGGCCAGTGACTGCTGCCTGGAATACAGAGGTTTTAGCCAGAGGCAAGTAAGGCAACACTACTCTAGGGTCAAAGCCATTACAAAGAAAGTTGCGGCTTGGTGCTCACCCAACCAGCCAGGTCAAAGAGGCTGCCCTGCTGGAGAAGATGGATTTGTCCTTTCCCCTGTGCTGAAACCTCATTCTCAGTCACAAGGGACTAGTGCAAGCATGCTGCTCCTTAGAGACCCCCACAGCTCTTCTCAAAGGGGGTTCCAAACTCCTCCCACACATTTGTAAACCACCGTAAGCCTGCACTGGAGGGGTGGGGTCAGCAGGCAAGTGCCAGCAGAGCCACATTCCTAAGCATGGCAACCCTTACTTTTACAGCCACATCAGTGACACGTGGCAGAAGAATTGTATTCAGATAGCTAGTAGTAATGTAGTACAGAACCCAAAAACCAGCAGGGAGCAAAGATCAGCGAGAGACTGGACCAACAGGCAGTGCGAGAGACTCCCCCGGATGCCAGGAATTGTATTGACCTTGGGGCCAGGAGAGGCCCACAGAAATGATGTAACAGGTCACACACACACACACACACACACACACACACACACACACACACACACACACTTTTGTGGTCTAGCCAGGAAAGTTGTACTAGTCTGCACTGCACCTCCCCCAAAACACCGATTTGCAGTGGCCTGAAGCTATAACAGAGTTTAATGGGGAGATCAAACATAAGTAAAAAAAAAAAAAAAAAGTTCATCCTTTTTCCAGTTGCTTTCTGGTTTACAGTGGCATCCCCCAAATCCTCTTACTTTCTCCCTGGTGTGCCTTGGCACTCCCTGCCTTTCCCTATATGCCTTCCTGTCCAATGGCATGATGGCGACTGGAAAACCCACTGCTCAGCCCCTCGGCAACTGCCGTTTACGTCATGCAACTGCAATATAGTAAACACAAAACAAAAAAATTCCCCTTCATCTTAGCCCCCCCATGCACACTCCCCTCCATGTCCCCTTAGTCAAAGCTCATAGACAATGACTGACCCGGTGGTGCAGAGGGCTGAGGAGTCACGCCTCACCTGCTGCCACACCAGCAACCCGGGGTCGGAAGTGTCCTCAGGGCATCAGAGGTTGACCGGGGAGAGGAGGATCGAATGTCCTATGGCGTACTCGCCTGCTCGGGGGGAGGGTAGCACACACTGCTTGCCTGTCTCCTGGCGGAGGCTGGGGGTAAAGGTAGTTTGGGCTAGTAGATCAGGAGATGGGGCAGACATTGGCACACATCAGGCAGGAGCATCTGGCATACGCCTGGATGTCACTGCATGCCGCATCTCCAAGGGGATCCAGAAAACTGGAAAATGACAGTGGCTGCCCACAGGTCCTGCTCCCCAACTGGCTGTGTTTGACACCCCGAACTGGATTCGGTCATTGGTGGGGGCCTGGGGACCCCCCCCCACCAACCCACCGGGGGAGAAGCCCTGTGGGAAAAAGGCTGTCTGCAGTCAAAGTGGATGGGGCCGGATTGCTCTTCTGAACAAGGGCTGACAGGGGGCGAAGAAACAGACTAGAAACAAAATAAATAAATAAAACACACACACACACACACACACACACACACACACACACACACACACACACCACCTCCTCCACATTAGAAGGTGACAAATATCAGTATATATTAAAAAGTAAAATGCCATGCTGGACAGAAAACAACTTCCGACCCCAGAAAAAAAAAAAAAAAAAAAAAAAAAAAAAAAAAACCAAACAGGAATATAAATTACTTAGGGAATAAATAGCATTCAACTGCCGAAATGGCAAGTATTACATTGATAGACTACCAGAACAGAGAAAACTAATTTACAGTTTTGTGGATGTAGTTCTTATCTTGTACATTTTGTGGCTGTAATTCTGATCCTATAATTTAATTTTAATTGTTTTAGTTTTGATTAGTTGACACTGTGCAATAAATATCGCCGTTGGTAATATGTCATTGCAGGGTACTTATTTACAGGAGTAATATGCTGAGCATTTCAGTGTGTGGTGGAAGCGTCTGCGTAACGACATCCATGTAAATACCGTATTGAACCTAAACAAATATTTAGCGCAGAGGGGGTCCTTAGTGCCCCAGTATCAACAAAAAAAAAAAAAATGAATCAGATCAAACTACTAGCTACAGCAGCAACCTCAGACTATGAGCAGCCATAACAAGCTTTTTTTTTTTTTATATTATACTACTACTACCAACAATTTGAGGCCCAAGGAGGTTGACAGTGTCCCTTTAATTGGGAACCCCGTACAGAACACATTGAAGTCCCAAGGAATGAGACAACCATGACCCCATTTCTAATTATCTGGCAGAGTGCTCTAGTAGTTATGAATAGCAGATTGGTAACAAAGAGATTCAAACTGCACTACAGGGAACACAGACTTTGAACAAACTGGTCTCCCAGTGCTGTTGACTACCAACTGCTATAAATTGGTAGCAGCAGGACCCAACAACAACAAAAATAAAATAAAACGTTGAAATGCTGCATGTCTGCTAGGAAAATTGTAAACAAAAAAATAAATAAAATACATACATAACATAAAAATATAGGGCTTCTTCCATTCCTATAAGTGCATCCCCCCCAATCATTAGGAGCTCAATAACTAGGGTAAAAAAAAAAAAAAAAAAAAAATTAATCAGCCCAAGTCGAACATGCCCTCCAAATCAGGGAGGGCACATATAAAAATTGCCAGTAGAAAAATGCCTTTATGGTCTACCAAATCTGCTCGATGGTGCAGCTAGCAGCCCTTATTCTGCAGCTGCCCCTCCCTCCATTCCCTCCCCTCCTTTTACCCTCACTCTTGCCCCATCCCATTCCCTTTTGAAGCTGCCCACTGTTCTACTGGCTACCACCTCCACTGGTAAAGTGTTCCACCCAGCCACCACCCTGTCTGTGAAAAAGGGCCTCGTCATCTCCCTCCTCCCTCCCTTACTTTGAAGAGCTCCTCTGTACAAGATTTGTTTAATCCCTTCATGTACTTGAAGATCTCAATCATATCTCCCCTCTCCCTCCTCTGTGGCGGAGCTGGGGGGGGCAGTCACCCCTTCTTGGCTGCCCCAGTGTGAGTAGTGGTGCCCCACAACCATCTTTATTCACTGTTTAGTGCCCATTGTGGAGTTCATGATTGACTGAATGCCCCGGCTCCCCTCCAGTGAGTACATGTTCAATTTCCTCTGCCTGCTCTTGTATGGCAAGTCCCCCAGCCCCTTGATCATCTTTGTCCCCCTGCGCTGCACCCCCTCCAGTAATTTAGCGTCCTTCTTCAGGTACGGTCGCCAGTACTACACACAGTACTCTAGGTGTGGTTTAACCAGTGCCCCATACAATGGCAGAATCACCTCCCTCCTCCTTGAGGATATGCCCCTAGCAATACAGCCCAGCATCCTGTTGGCATTTGCAGCTGCCTTTCTACATTGTGCCGAGTTGTTCATTTCTCCAGTCACTAGCACCCCCAGATCCTTCTCCCCCCAGTGGGTAGCTCTCCTTAGGATTTTTTGTCCCGAAGTGCGGCACCTTGCATTTTTTGACATTAAACCCCAGCTGCCAAGTGTCCGACCAGGTCTTCAGTTTTGAGAGATCCTCCTGCAACCCTTGCCAACCCCCCCAGGTCATCCACCACTGCTCCCATCTTGGTGTCATCAGCAAACAGACTAATTTTACTCCCGATGCCCTTCGAAATGTCTGCAATGAATATCCCAAACAACACTGGTCCCAACACTATGATGCTACAGACGCCAGTAGTGACCCAAGTCAAGTCACACCTGCAGCTCCAACCCAGTCACGGAGCTTAACGATAGGCTACAAGCATCCTGTCCAAGTAACAAATGTAACCCTTAAACCAAGTTGCACATGCAGCAGCCCCTCCCTCCCCTCCCTCCACCTCCACCAAAAGGGCTGCACCCGTTACAATTCCGCTAAAATTAATAGGGCTGCCCACTCAATCACTTCACTGCCAACTGTATCCATGTATTGTCGTGAGCACGCCAGGGTCACCCGTGTAAATGGGCACTGTCCCAGTTGGCTGCACCCAGTTACCGAAGTCCAAAGATCACCCGTGTAAATGGGCACTGTCCCAGTTGGCAGCACCCAGTTACCGAAGTCCAAAGATCCCGCCCGCCAGGAACCCCAGCCAACCAGCAGCCTCGCTCAAACTCTTGCAGTCTGACACCCGTCAAATCGGCCCCAGCACGTCCACATCGGTCTCGGTTCCCCTCCGCGTTTCATCGACTCCAAAGGATCAGTCCTCTGTTCCCGAGATAGCCGATTTTTCGCCCCTCTCTGTTCCCACGGCACCACGATGTCTGCCCCCTCTGTTCCCGAAGTACTACGATTTTCGCCCCCTCTGCACCAAGCAAGCGCCACAACCACCAGAAAGCTGCGCCAAAAGTCTCAGTCCTGCTGTAAACCTTCCGCTGGTAATCCGGCATGCATTTACCTGAGTTCGAGCCTTGCAGTGGCGTTCTTTACTGGATGGATTCGGAGATGTCTGGTTACAGATCTTGCCGGCTCACTGACTCTTCCTCATGCCGCACAGCCTCTTATAGCGGCTGCTTGTACTGCCCGCACCCTTCATGCGGCACATGTCCATCTATGGGTATGGATCTGAAGCTCGCCGCCCCATTGGCTCATCCACTCCACCAGCACCTCCCACCCGGAGGCGGGGCTGGAGTGAGCAAGGTGAGGGTTACTGGCAAGTCTACTTGCCTGGGGTGATAAGGTGTTTCCCGTGACTCACACGGAAATGGATGGTAAACATACCTTTAAACTGTCCCTGATTTTGTCTCAGAATGTTCCTGTGTCCCTCTAAAGTTGTTTTTTTCGTGACTGAACAGTGGGGATTGTTGGCACAAAGTAATGTCAGGTATTAGGGTTACAAACTTCTTCTGAAAATGCATCTTACACTAATCCCCTTATTGTGTCAGCTTTCTGAGTTTGTATTAACAAATGTTAAGCTGTGTCCTTGCTTTTTGGTCTTTGTCCCTGATTATTTTAAGCCTTGTGCCTGTTTTATGAGGCAAGAGTTTGAGAGGTATGATGGTGAAGGCTGTGACAGTGTTTCATTTTTATTTATTTAACAGTTCGGAAAACACCTTTGAGCAAATGCTCTTTTACAAAACTTCCACATCTGTACAACAACACACAATCAAGTTATAGAAATAGAAAATACAAGAAATGCTATACAATTAGTGCAAACAGAAATCGCATGATCATTAACACAGAAGCATAGAAATTGACGGCAGATAAGGACTGCTGGCCCATCTAGTCTGCCCATTTTCCCTGCCTCCTGTAAAAGCCGCAGGCCTTACTTACATAGAATTTGACGGCAGATAAGGACCGCTTGGCCCACCCAGTCTGCCCATTTCCCTACCTAATGGATAAACTGCAGATCCTAGTTAACCAGCAGCCTACTTCTTTCTACTCCCACCCCCTAGAATTCCCTTATGACTGTCCCATGCATGCTTGAATTCAACCACTGTTTTTGACTCCACAACCTCCGCCGGAAGGCCGTTCCATGCATCCACAACCCTCTCTGTGAAAAAATACTTCTTTACAGTACCTTTGAGCCGCCCCCCCCCCCATCTTCAAATTGTGCCCGCTTGTACTTGCACACCTCTTTTTTTGAAAGATGCTACGCTCTTGGACTTTGTTGATTCCCTTGAGGTACTTGAAAGTTTCTGTCATGTCCCCCCGCCTTTCCTCGAGGCTATACATATTAAGCTCCTTCTCTCTCCATATGTCTTCTGGTGCAGACCCTGCACCATTTTAGTTGCCCTCCTCTGGACAGCTTCCATCTTGTCTATGTCCTTGCGGAGATTGGGTCTCCAGAACTGCACACAGTACTCCAGATGGGGTCTCACCAGCTGTCTGTACAGAGGGATAACAACTTCCTGTTTCCTACTGGTGATGCCTCTCCCTATGCATCCCAGTATCCCCCCAGCCCTCCTTACTGCCCTCTCACATTGCTTGCCCACCTTTAAGTCATCTGATATGACTACCCCAGGTCCCTTTCCATTTTTGTTGTTGTTAGTATCTCACCCCCCATTGTGTACTCTTCCCCTGGGTTTTTGTTTCCCAGGTGCATTACCTTGCACTTCTTAGCACTGAATCTAAGCTGCCATACATTTGACCATTTCTCTAACCTTGCCAAGTCCCTTCTCATCCTTTCCACCCCACCTTGTGCATCAACTCTGTTGCAGATCTTTGTGTCATCTGCAAAGAGACATACTTTTCCTTCCAGTCCCTCTGCAATGTCGCTTATAAAGACATTGAAGAGGACGATCTTATACTGAACCCTGCGGGCCCCCTAGTAACCCCCCTTTCTTCAAAGTGGACTCCATTTACTATTACCCTCTGTGTCCTATTCTCCAGCCAATTCTTTACCCAGGCTATCATCTTGGGACCCACTCCAGGCTGGCTAACTTGTATATTAATCTTTTGTGTGGGACTGTGTCAAATGCCTTGCTAAAGTCTAAGTAGGCCATGTCCACAGCCCCTCCCTGATCTACTACTTTGGTCACCAAGTCAAAGAAATCTATCAGATTCGTCTGGCATGACCTTCCTGCTGTGAATCCATGCTGCCTTGGGTCCTGTGCCCCTCTGGCCTCTAGGTACTTAACAATTGCCTGCCCTTGAACAGGGCTGCTTCAGCTCCCCCACGGTCGGCCGGCACCCAGCCAGCCACTGACTGAGACCAGGATGCCCGCCTGCAGCTCCTTGGAAGCTGCCTGCCCTTAAACAGGGCTGCTTCAGCTCCCCCACGGTCGGCCGGCACCCAGCCAGCCACCGACCGAGACCAGGACACCTGCCTGCAGCCCCTTGAAAGCTGCCTGCCCTTGAACAGGGCTGCTTCAGCTCCCCACAGTCGGGCCGGCACCCAGCCAGCCACCGACCGAGACCAGGATACCGCCTGCAGCTCCTTGAGCTGCCTGCCCTTGAACAGGGCTGCTTCAGCTCCCCACGTGAAGCTGGCACCCAGCCAGCCACCGACCGAGACCAGGATGCCCGCCTGCAGCTCTTGGAAGGTACAGGACAGCGAGCCAATTGGAATACGGGTGCTTCCAGCAAACCCACTCTGATTGGCCAGGACTTTTCCCCTGCTTCAGCCATCTGGCACTTTTAACAAGTAGATTTTCGATAGAACTAAGCACATTTCAACTGTGCAATAGAAGTTTTTCAACTGTATTAGCTGGATTGTAATTTCTACTAGAGTTTTAAAGTGCTTATACCTCTTCTGTCTGAGTGCTCTTCCTGCAGCTCCCCCCCCATCCAAGCACTCTGCCTTGGCGCCGAAAAGTCTAACTACCTTTTGTCTTACTAAACTGCTCAGATCTAACCCATCTTAACCTCTATGCTAATTAAGACCTGCTCTTTTTTCTTCTCTCCAGCTGCCTGCCTTTGAACAGGGCTGCTTCAGCTCCCCCACGGTCGGCCAGCACCCAGCCAGCCACCGACCGAGACCAGGATGCCCGCCTGCAGCTCCTTGGAAGGTACGGGACAGCGCAGCCAATTGGAACATGGGTGCTTCCAGCAAACCCGCTCTGATTGGCCAGGACTTTTCCCCTGCTTCAGCCATCTGGCACTTTTAACAAGTAGATTTTCGATAGAACTAAGCACATTTCAACTGTGTAATAGAAGTTCCCAGTGGCTAGTTTTCCATTAGCAGGTTATACAGACCTGCCACTAGAGGGATTCTTCTTCTTTCTACACAAATCACTGTACCAATCCTAACCCCACTTGCACTGCTTGGTTGTTGGCTGTCTAAACCCTGTCCTCGTATAACTGTCGACAGGTGGTAAGTGTGCTTACAAAGGGCAAGGGCAGGAACTCCTTCCCAGAAATAAACCCCAGCCCCTGCGTCGATAGCTGGTAGCCTTGAATTGCACTGTGCAGGCCTTATTTTATTTACTTGGCACATACCAATAACAAATCTTACTAACTTCCTTCCAGCCTTAGTACATCCATCTCTCCTTCCTTCACAGCAGTTCTTGTTAGCTGACTGATAATTATCTCACAGGCTAGTGCTATGCCTCCAGCCAAGATGTGGACGTGGTTCCCCTCCCATCCATCTAGTGAGGATAGGGATACTCCAATATTAAAGGTAGAGAGGTGCTGGCTGTCAACCGAGGATATAGGCCTTGTAGGTCTTATGGTGGGACTCTCCTTGTTGCATATGGTCACCTTCCCCCAGTAACACTGGGTGACAACTGGGATGGTGGTCCCCCTCAGGTCCCCGACTACACCTTCTCCAATATCCTTGTGATCTCTGAAGCGCACTGCAGTGTTACTGGCTGTCTAGATCTTCGGTGCCTTATGTATACAAGCAGGGTAAAGCGTACCTGTGCTACAAAAACTCCCAGGTTGTCAAGCGCATAGGAGGTGGTATCTCCCCTGGCTCCTCCTACTTGCACTACTACTGGCCGGTGATATTGAAACCAACCCTGGCCCATTAAATCTGACCCAGAAAATCCCTCCCGTATGGGGCATGGGTAAGGGGCTAAAAATAGTTCATCTTAACATTAGGAGCCTGCTACCTAATCATGATGAGCTATTAGCATGGGTTGCACTCTACAAACCCAACATCCTAGGAGTGATGGAGACCTGGCTGAAACCCTCTGTCCCTGACTCTGCCTGTGAACACACTGGGTATGAATTCAGCCGACTGGACAGAGCTGGGGGCAGGGGGGGTGGCATACTAATCTACCATAAGAGCCACTTAAAAATCTCCCAAATTGCCCACCAGGATTCAAACGTGTCCCCCTGTGAGTTGCTACATGTGCTACTGCTACTTGGGGATGCAAAGAAACTGCACCTGGTGTGCACCTGTGATCCTCCAAGAGGTGGGCTACCTGGATTAACTCACCTCATGGACAAAATTGGTCCCAGAGTTGGGGATAACGAACTCATAATCCTGGGGGATGTAAACCTTAACTGGGATAGTGGTAATGTTAAGCAGTTTGAGCCTCTGCTTGCTAACCTTGCCCTGACCCAGCTCATCCAGGAACCAACTAGGGGGACAGCAAATGGATCCTCCAGCACCTTACTGGACTGGATTATGTCTAACCATCCTGACAGGATCTCATCAGCGGGTACATTATCTGACTCCATCTCTGACCACTCACCGGTTTTCTGTGTATGGAAAATTCCCACCCCCAAAATTCCACAAAATTATACATGTCAGAAACTACTCTAGATTCAATACTGAGGAGTTCCTGGAAGACCTAAGAGTTACTGACTGGTCTGGGGTGTATGGTGCCACTGACCCTCGGCAGCAACCTCTTGCTTCCTCTCCACCTTTGGGGCCTTGCAAGACAAGCATGCTCCAAGGTCACCCATAGGTGAGGGTCTGCTACCCCTGGTTAAATGGGAATCTCTAGCCCAGATGCGGAGAGAGATAAGTGTTGGGCTCGTTCCAAAGGTACCAGTGATCCCATGATTATTCAAAGGTACAGACACTTCAGGAACAAGTGCAAAAGGCCATCAGGGCAGCAAAGAGTGACTTTTGCAAGTCCGCCCTACTAAGCTCTGTCAGTAATCCCAGGAGGTTCTGGAGAGATATTAAATCCCTTGTCAGCGGATCCTCCCATCCAGAGTTTACGGACATGGTCATAAATGGAGTCTCCTGCAATAATCCCCATACTATTTCCAACTCCCTAAATAATCACTTCTCTGACCTCTCTGCCTTCACAACCCTCTTCTCACCTGATGAGGTTCTGTCCCACCCCCTTCCCTCCACTCTGCTGGAGGGTCACCCTCCTCATCAAATGTTCCACCTCAGGGCTGTATCACTTCAGGACTTGCAGAAATGCCTAGCTGGCCTCTCCCAGTACTCCAGTCCTGGCCTAGACAACCTGGAACCTAAACTCCTTAAGCTTGGTGCTGCACACATTGCCTCACCAGTAGCCTTTATCTTCAACCTATCCCTTGGTCTGGGGACCATCCCAGGCATCTGGAAAGAGGCGAGGATTGTCCCTGTACTGAAGCAAGGAAATCACAAACTGCCTGACAATTATCGACCGATTGCCATTCTCCCAACCCTTAGCAAGCTCCTTGAAAAGGTAGTGGCTGAGCAGCTTTCGGAATATATCCACTCTCATGAACTTCTGTCCCCAGCCTAGCATGGCTTTCGTAAGGGACACAGCACCACCACAGCCTTAATCTCGGTTACATTAAGTATCCAGACAGCCATGGACCAGGGCAAACTCTCTGGTGCAATATTTATCGACCTGTCCAAAGCCTTTGACCTCGTTGACCACAAACTGCTTGGTGCACAGTTGTGGTCACTTGACCTCTCCCCCCCCCATGCCATGAAATGGCTAATGGGTTATCTACATGGCAGAAAGCAGCATACCTGCTTCAATAAAGTCCTCTCTGAGCCCCTACCGGTGACCTCCGGAGTGCCTCAAGGCTCGGTACTGGGTCCCCTCCTCTTCTCCTTCTTCATCAATCAACTACCCATGGTTACTACCAGCTGTAGTGCCACCATGTATGCAGATGATCTGGTAATCCTGGCTCACTCCCAGAATGCCACTACCCTAAACCAGAACCTGACCGATGACTTTAACAGGGTATTGTCATGGGTTACTAGTCACAAGCTGGTCCTGAACCTGAAAAAGACACAGGCTATGCTCTTTGGCTCAATGGCTAAAATCAAAGCCTCATCGGCCTGCTTACACGTCACCAGCACAGATGGATCCTCACTACCCATAGTGAGCTCCATCAAATATCTGGGGGTAACACTTGACCCCCCAACTTGACATGGGTAATCATATCCTTAACATCTGCAGGGCGGCAAACTGCAAACTGGGTCTGGCCTTTAGGGTCAAGTATAACCTTACACCGGCAGTCAGGCTTGCCCTAGCGAAGGGTGTGCTCCTTCCCTCCCTCAGCTATGGGCTGCACCTATTTGCTCACTCTCCAAAGACACATCTCACCCAGTGGTACACTGCTTACAATAACATTTG
This sequence comes from Neoceratodus forsteri, assembly GCA_016271365.2. Taxonomy (NCBI): domain Eukaryota; kingdom Metazoa; phylum Chordata; order Ceratodontiformes; family Ceratodontidae; genus Neoceratodus; species Neoceratodus forsteri. The sequence goes on along the minus strand of JADMNL010000024.1, from coordinate 417,338,484 downwards.
TCGTTTTGCCTTGGCTGCCCCCCCCGACTCACCCACCATTGTGAGCTATATGAGAAACTCTGCTGGCTCTCACCTTGATTTTGGTTTGGGATGCCTCTCTGGGAAAGTGATCAGAACTAGCACCCCCCAGGGTCTGGCCCGGCTTCTGCCTAAACTGAATCCCACCCCCTACCAACTTAGGTCTCTCACATCAGGGATGCTCAAAGTCCCTCCTACCCGGACCCTCATGGGGGATCGGGACTTTGCCATAAGTGTGCCCAGACTCTGGAATTTGCTGCCTGTGGAAATCCGAGTTGCCCCTCTATCTGAGTTTTGAAATTCCTGTGGGGTTTCCTAAAACTAGCATCAGAGTGTGACTGCCCAAACCTCCCTAGAGTAAAGTGTCAAATTGTTTTGTCTGAACCTCCCAGGGTGTCTCCATTGAATTCCTGGAGATATTTTCCCACTGTATCAATGACTTCTGACTACTCCTGCCTAAAAAGCCTTGGGCATTTTACACCATTATTGCTCCATGGTCATAGGCTAACCATGACATTTGCTGTACCTTGGTCACTTGGTAGAAACTTGTACTACCAAGTGTTTCTGTTCTGTCTAACATGTGCATATTTAGAAAAATGTGATGAGTTGTATATACCTGTCCACGATCCAACTAGCCTAGGGGGTGTATACGACAATGTTATAAGTTATATTATGACCAATTCAGTCCTTGAGCTGTGCTCCACTCCTATGTATGATGACCTGTATATATCTGTCAGTTGAACTAACTAGTCTAGAGTGTATAATCTGAAATGTGCTTACTACTATATGTTTCCCCTAGCGTCAAATGATGTATTTCCCACGTTTGTTTACTGTGACAAAAAACTGTACTCTCTTTGCCATGTCTCCTTGACTGTTGTTCCTCATGTTGTATTCTCCTGGGTCGTTCCTGAAAATAGGCATAATACTTGTCTAGTGTACTTACCCGGTAAACAAAAGCTAAATAAATAAATAATAAATAAATTCTTTCCTTCAGAAGTGATTCCATCATTTTCCCTATCACTGAGGTTAAACTAACAGGTCTGTAGTTTCCTGCTTCTACGCTGCTCCCACTTTTGTGAAGGGGAATCACATCTGCCCTCCTCCAGTCCTCAGGTACCACCCCATCCTCCCATGATTTGTTAAAGAGGGTAGTCAGTGGTGTCACTAGTTCTACCCTTAGTTCTTTTAGATTTCTGGGATGAATCCCATCAGGCCCCATTGCTTTGTCCACCTTCAGTTTTAAGAGTTCCTTTAGAACCCTTTCTTCTGTAAATGGGCTGGTATCAACTTCTGTATCCAGAGTGTTTCTATTGTTTGTTTTAGGTACCTTCCCCTCTTCATTTGTAAATACTGAGCAAAAATATTTGTTTAGTATCTCTGCCTTTTCACTGTCACTCTCTGCCAACCCCCCTGCCCTTTATTAAGCCTCACTATCCCTCCCTTAGTCTTCCTTCGCTCCCTGATGTACCTAAAAAAGGTTTTATCACCCTTCTTAACTGAGTTGGCTGTCTTTTCCTCGGTTCGGGCCTTTGCTGTTCTGACTGCCTTCCCAGCTTCGTTTTGTTTTAACTGATACAATTCTCTGTCTTGCTCCTTCTGTGATTCCTTGTACTTTCTGAATGCTTTCTTTTTCTCTTGAACCTTCACTGCTACCTCCTTTGAGAACTATAGTGGTTTCTTACATCGTTTTGTTTTGTTTATTTGCTTCACACAAAGGCTTGTTACCTCTGTGATGGCAGTTTTTATTATTCCCCATTGTTCTTCCACCCCTCCTTCCTGCCCATTTGCTAGTGCATTCCTTAGGCACTCAACCATTTTGGCAAAGTCAGCCCTCCTAAAGTCCAGTACTTTTGCCTTTGTATGGCTTGACTCTATTGCTGTGTTTACTGTGAACCATACTGTTCGATGGTCACTAGTTCCCAGATGGCTACCCACTTCTACATCTGTGATCCTCTCTCCATCTCCATTTGAGAGAACCAGGTCTAGGATTGCTCCCTCTTGAGTGGGTTCCAATACTAGTTGTCTAAGGCATGCCCCCTGTAGGGCATCTAAGAGTGGCTGCTGCAACTGCACTCCAGTTAACATCTGGCATATTCAGATCACCCATCAGCAATATCTCCCCTTTTTCTGCCATTCTAAGTATACTTTCTATCATTTCCCTGTCCATTTCCTCCCTCTGAGAGGGGGGTCTGTATACAACCCCTGTGCGGATTGTGGTGCCATTGCCTGCCTCCAAATTGACCAAAGTGCTTCTTCTCCTCCCTGTTTACCCTTTTGTTCTGTTACTTTGATTCCTTCCCTTATGTAGAGAGCTACTACTCCTCCTCTTTCACCCTCCCTGTCCCTCCTGTAGATAGTGTATCCTGGTATGTTTACATCCCAGTCATGGTTCTGTGTGTACCATGTTTCTGTGACTGCCACAATATCCAGATGTTCCTCCTCCATCAAGGCCACTAATTCTGGAAGCTTGTTACCCAGACTACGGGTGTTGGTACTCATTGCTCTCCATTTTTGATGGCTTTACCTTCTGTAGCACCCCCACTGACCTTTCTACCTTGGTCTTTTTTTCATTTAGTACCCTGTTTTGTAGGGGGAGGCTGGGATTTTCCTGCTGCTTATCAGTGCCTCCCCCCTTGACTAGTTTAAAAGCTTGCCAATGAAGCATTTAAACCGACTGCCCAAAAGACTTGTTCCCTTCCTGGACAGATGCAGACCATCCTGCCAGTATAGGCTGGTGTCCTTCCAGATGGAACCCCAGTCCCCAATGAAGCCAAACCCCTGTGCTCCACACAATTTTTTCAACCATTCGTTAAACTGCATGGTGCAAAGTACCCTCGCCTCACCCATGCCATTAACAGGCAGCACCTCTGAGAAGGATACTGTGTGTGCTACTTGTCTTAGGCCCTTCCCCAACTCTACAAAGTCCTTTTGCACTGCTCTAATCTCATGATGAGCCAAGTCATTTGTCCCTAAGTGGACAATGACGTCCAGCTCAGACTCCCGTGCAACTGTTCTTGTGATCCTAAGGATGCGCTTCCTGTCCCTCCAAGCCATGGCACCAGGCAGGCACCTTACATCAGTTTTCCCTGCTCACCCCAGTTCTATCCCCTTAATAATTGAGTCCCCACCAGGAGTTGCTTCATTTCCCTGTGGTGTCCTCTGCCTCTTTCCTGAGGGCCTCCCTTGTGACAGTTGTCTGCAACCTCTTTAGTCTCCTCCGGGTGCATCCATGGGAACTATGCTCCCCCAGAATGGTGTATGGATTGTGGAGTGGAACAACTGACTGGGTGTGCCTTGTTCCACCACCTTACCTCTCTGAGCCCACTGTGGTCCAACTGCTGTACTTTCTTCACAACCTCTGAGGTAGTGTGGTGGCTCTGGTGCTCCCTGGATGGGGGAGGTTCCCTTACTACTGTCCAGTGCGGCCTGAAGATGGGCAACTTCCTCCCTCAGGGCAGAGAGTTGTCTGCAAACAGGGCAGCATCTCAGCCTCCAGAAAGACTCCCGGAAGACTGCTGCCCCACAGCCATTACATTGCACTACTCCCCACATGTCTGTCTACCTTAGTTTTATTTTTTTTTTGTGTGTGTGTGTGACTGGTTTGTTATGTAGAAATATATACAGTATATTATATAATGTGTATGCTTATGTTGTCAGTGCAGTGTGCTAGAGAGGATATGACAGTGATATGCACCTTGCCCTCTTGAGGAAATGATGTCAGAACCCCAGGTATAAAGGAACTATTTCCAGGGGTGGGGGTGAGGGTGGGAAGGGTTTGGGCCTAAACTGTGCCCTCATGAAACAATCAGCTAAAAGCTCTGACCTACCGCTTAGATGAGTGCCTTCCTGTCAGCAAAATGCCCTACATGACAATTTGACAGAGAAAATACCCTGCTAATCAAACAGAGAAAGATCCAAACATCCAAGTCAGATACAGGTAAACCTCCCCAGCCCCAAAACAGCCTGGTGACTTGTGCTGTGAAAGCAGTCAGCCCCAAAACACGTCAGCTGTGCACAAGGACAGACACAGTAAACAGTATTGAGTTGCTGTGGGTTTAAATTCTTCCTGCACTGAAAATCTTAACAATTGTAACAAAAGTAAAGCAAGCTCCACCTCCCTCTGTTGATTGAAAGACTGCCTTTTCTGATAATTCTAAGTTCCTTATTTCACCCTTCAGTTAGAAGTACCCTGCGCCTGAAGAATATTACCTTTCCTAAGGAATCTGCGTCAAACCAAAGACAACTGTAAATTGTAAGGTTCACCTTCCTCTGTTGTGAGCACAACTCATTTTCTTGCAAATCCTAAGTCCACTGTTGCAGCTTCCAGCCAGAGGTAGCTTCACCTGAAGAATCATAGGTTATCTTAGGTACTTGATCTCCAACTTTACCTCCTCATTCCCATTGCTAGGGTTCCCCTATGCCTGTCCCATGCATGCTTGAATTCCCCCCCCCACTGTGTTTGCCCCCACCACCTCTGCTGGGAGTCTATTCCATGCATCCGCACCCTTTCTGTAAATAAATACTTCTGCATGCTACCTCCTTAGTCTACCCCTTCCAAACTCATGTCATGTCCCCTCGTTCCTGGACATCTTTTCTAATAGTCGCTACCCTCTGGTACCCTATGTATGCCTTTTAGATAGTTGTAGGTTACTATCATATCTCCCCTGTCAGCTCTCTCCTCCTGGGTATACATACTGAGGCCTTCCCGTCTCTCCTCATATGACTTTTGGTGCAGGCCTTGCACCATCTTTGTTGCCCTTCTTTGAACTGCCTCCACCCTGTCTATGTTCTTATGGAGATGGGGCCTCCAGAACTGGACATCGTATTCCAAATGAGGCCTCACTAATGATCTGTACAGTGGGATCACCACCTCCTTCCTTCCGCTGGTGATACCTCTTCCTGTGCACCCCAGCATCCCGCAGGCTCCCCCACAGCCTTGGCACATTGTTTGGCCACCTTTAGGTCATTAGATATAATTACCCCCAAATCCCTTTCCTGTTTGTTTCTCCCCCCCAACATGTAATCTTCCCCTGGGTTCTTGCGCCCCAGATGAATGATTTTGCACTTTTTATGTTGCCGTGCTTGCGCAGCCAACATCTTGTGGTAGTGCAGATTTGGAGGCGCGGACACTGTTGGGTGAATGCAGGGCACGCATCAGTAGGTGCGTCCCTCATTTCCCAATCAGCCTGCATGCCAGCGCCACACCGTGCATACATAATGTGGTGAGCACATCTAAGGAAAGGTCCTCTGCAATCCGAGCAAAGCTCGTCAGACACTGCGGACCTCCCGACGTGCTCGACCACATTGCATACAATGGTAGCCGCCCAACTGCCGACTTTGGGGGTGCCCAATCCCCCTACCGGCTTAGAGTGGCCCCAATGTATGACCGGCCGGGGCATAAAGCCTCCCCCATTTGTCATATGCTGGGGTGCCCAATCCCCTCAGCTCTTGCCCTCGCTTTCCTTGTGTGCCGGCGGGGTGCCCAGTCCCGTCAGCATAAATTAACCCTTGTGTTGTGTGCCAGCGAGGGTGCCCAATCCCCGTTGGCTGCAGCACCAAATAGTTGGGTGGCACGCAGGAGCCCACCCCAGCATGCCAAATACCCTGTGAAAAAAGAAAACTGTCCTTTTTTCCTGTGACAAAAAACGATCCTCGCCGTCTCCTTCCCCCCTCCGCAACCCACCCACCCTCTGCGCACCCTGCCTCCCACCCCCTCACCCCATACTTACCTCTGGAGTCCAGCGCAACGATCTTCGGTGGACCGGGAACACGTCTGCACTCTTCAAAGCCAACCGCGAACTGAGGAAATGCCGATAAGCTGTATAAAGGAATAAATAGGTGTTTTTCAACTTTGATGCATATCTCAGGCATTTTTTGGAATTTTGGCATCAAATTTTCAACATGGGGTTTTTGGGACCCCTCCTCATGAATTCTTGCACTGTCATGACGTTATTCGGTCCCGAAAGGTGATTTCACAGTCACTGCGTGGAATCACCTTTTGGGAGTGAGGAATGAAACGACAGTGGCAAGGTTCATGAGGGGGGCTCTCAAAAAGCCTATGTTGCAAATTTGGTGGGAAAAATCCCCAAAATTACTGTTTTACGAGCATGCGTTGCGCAGTTGCTACGCACACTGGTAACTTAGCGAATTTGCAATATTTTCATGCCACATGTTCAGCATTGGCATTTTTCCACACCTTCTTGTGAACTGTACAGCTGTCATTTTTCACATCCTGCCCGAAATGTGTTTTCGCACTTCTGGCGCAGAATAGCACAGTTGATGTGGGAAATCAGTGTTCGGGACAAATTACGAAAATGACAGTTATGCTGTTCATGAGCAGAGGTCCTAAAATGCCTGTGCTGAAAATTTGGTGATGATACTCCATAACATGACTGTGTTACGAGCATGCATTACGCAGTTTGCATGCACGCTCATAAGTTCGCGAATTTATAATATTTTCACTCCAGATTTTCAACATTGCCATTGTTCTGTATCTCCTTATGAACAATACAGCTATCATTTTTTCACATCCTGACCAAAATGTGTTTTCGCAGTTCCGACGCAGAATAGCGCGGTCGCTGTGGAAAGTCTGTGTTCGAGACACATTATGAAAATGACAGTGACACTGTTCCTTAGCACAGGTCCTAAATTGCTTATGTTGAATATTTGGGGCTGAAAGTCCATAAAATTAGTGTTTTACGAGTGTGCGTTGCGCACTTTGCACGCACGCTCGTGACTTCGTGCATTTGTAATATTTTCACTCCAGATGTTCAAAATTGGCATTTTTTCACACCTCCTTATGAACAGTACAGGTGTCATTTTACATATCCTGACTGAAATGTGTTGTCGCACGTCCAGCGCAGAATTGCACGGTCACTGTGCGAAATCAGTTTTCGGGACAGTTTGAGGAAATAACGATGACAATGTTCATGAGCAGAGGTCCTAAAATGCCTATGTTGAAAATCTGGTGCCGAAAGTCCATAAAATGACTGTGCTGCAAGTGTACGTTTCGCAGCTTCCACTCAGCCTTGTAACTTCGTAAATTTGCAATATTTTCATGCCAGTGTAACCCCCCTGCAAATGGGGGTTCCCAAAAGATTTCCAGGAGCTTGCTTGAATGCTCCAAGCCTGAATGGTGTTTGGCGTTTAAGCCATTTATCAGTGAGTGTTTTTAGAACCTCTGGTACTGTCTCTTTAAGAGCTGTCTGCTTGCAGACATAATTAGTTTGTATGGGGGACTGTGTGCTTCTCTGCTTGAGTACCACTCGAACTGCTGCCAATTCACTCCATTTTGCAGTCACTAGGAGTGCAAAGGGAACCTATCTGAAAGATGTAACTGTTTGCCAGAAATCATTTAGAATAATAATGAAATTACAGTTTGTCTAACCTGCTTTCTTTGCAGTCAGAACTGTGTCTGCCTAGTTCCCATTCTGGTTTGAACTGCTGAACTGGACCAATCAGTGTGGGGTAAGCTAGCTCTAAAATGGTGCCTTGGACGAATCAGAACTTGGACTCATAATCTGAGCCAGCCACAAGAGGATTGTATGGGCAGTAACTCTGGGAGATGTAGTTTAGACTTGGCGCCTTTTTGGACCAACAGCAGCAGTCTATTGTGAGTGATAGCATCCAGTCAAGAACTGGGAGGAACTCAAAGGAAGTGCCGGTTTTTGTCTGTTGGGAGTTTCAGTTGAGCTTTGGCAGTGAAGGAAAGGAACCCTGTGCTCCTTCAGCGCACAGGTTTTAGTCAAAAACATGTGTAAGGTCCAGAGTTCGGTCTGCAGCTTGTTAGGACTGAATCCAGTCCTGTGAAGAGAATCAAGGATATCTGAAGAGTAGAAACCAGGCTCACCCTGTAGAAGACTGGAGAATTGCTGAAAATTGCACTGGTCTGTCAGGAACTGAATCTGCTGTGTGTTCTCCCGGGTATTGTGCAGTAATTGCGATCGGGATACAGATGCAGTCTGCCTGGTATAGTGCTTTCTTTTACCATATAAATGTGTGAAGAGGTTTGTGTACCTCAAGTGAATCCTGCTGCCATTAAGTGACTTTTGCCTGTGACTGTTTACCATATAAATGTGCGAGAGTCTCTTGGAGCTCAAGGTAGCCCTGCTGACATTGAAGGACCCTATCTTATTTGGAGGTCGTGAGTACTAATTCAGGGTCGCTGCCTGTTGAATTGCCACATTAAATCCAAATGGAATTACTGTACTGCTGACTGTTTAATTCTCCTTTTCTCTGTGAAAGGGCCCTACCAGCTGCCACGGTTTGGACTAGCCACTAGGGCTTGGGTACCCAGGGACAGTAACTGATAAAGGAAGGCCTGTACACAGAGCCATAGAGAGATAGTAGAGTGATAAGCTAATTAACCTGATTTTCCCTGTCCTTGTTATATCCCTAAATAAATCAGAGCTGCTTGTTTCAGCAAAGTTATACTGCCTGAGGTGTTGTCTATGTTAAAGTACTGTACTGTGATTGTTGCACTGTATCTTATTTCACAGGAGGTCCCAGTGCGGAACCAGTCCTGGGGTAAGTGTATACTGTAAAGGTAATTCTGATGTATTGTGTGGGCCACTAGTGGGAAGAAAGGGGGTTGCAGTGTCCCAGAGGGCTGTGACCAAGTTAGTTTAACTATTGTAAACCCTGACCTCTGGGTGGGCACCGCCATTGGATCCAGGCCCCTCAACCTGTTAGTGGCAAATCAGGCAGGGGTAGTAGCCCCTGGGATAGCGCCATCTAGGGGTTACATCTTGGAGGCTCACCGCTGGGATTGTGTGTCCTCTAGTGGCCATATTCACGAACCACTGTTAAGAAAAAAATGGGTACCCGACAGAAGTGGCTGTGCACCGGCTGGTGGAGTGGTGTACTGGGAGGAGATCGACCCCAAAATGCTATGCTTATCCTGGACATCCCCTGGGTATCAATACGGACACTGTGCAGGAGTACTTTCCAAGGTGGAAGGTTTACAAAACCCTGTGGTGGTGGGTCGGCATGCTAATCTGCTCACCCACACTTTCCTGGCCCTAGTAGGTTTAAGGATCCCATAGATAGCTCCAAAGTGCCACAGACCATTACCCAGAGGGCCTCACTGCTTGGAAGTGATAACTAAGGACAGTAAAGACCCGGGGGGGAATGAGCCCCCACCACTATCTGAAACTTTTGAGGAGAAATTTGCTAAATGGTTGCTGGGGGAAGGAAAAACTGTGGAGGACTTGAAGAAACTATTCTTGCCACCTGGGGGTGTTCCTCCCCCAACACCCTCTCCCGCTCCAGTACCCGTAATGGTGGCTGAACCAATGCAGACTCCTATTTCTGCACCTGCCATTAGTCACGACTCTTACCGAAGGTTGAGGATCTTCTCTGGCACCCTCCCCACCCCCCAAGGGGAGGATGACTGGGAGACCTGGATAGACTATGTTGCCCCCCAAGTGCTAGAATGGCAATGCTCGGAAGCGGAAAAGTGAAAGAGGGTTAGTGAGAGCCTCCGAGGTCCTGCCCTGGCTACCATTCGTGCTAAATGGGCCAGTAACCCTGAAGTGACTGCACAGGCCTATCTTGAGGCCCTGGAGAATGTATGGAGCCCAGATTCTGATGAGGACCTATGGTGGAGAGTAAGAGATGCACACAGTACCAAGGAGTTGTTGTCTGTGTATGTATCTCGGCTGGAAAATTGTTGCAAGAATGCCTCAGAAAGGTAGTTTGCCAGCGATTGAACTGGACCGAACCAGGCTGGACAGGATCCTTAAGTCTGCCCCTTCTCAGAACTGCTGTTGCTTCAGTTACGCCTGGCAGATCGACTGGAATCCCCACCCTCCTATGATGAGTTAATGAGAGAAATTCGAGGAGTTGAGAAAAGGCGACCTCGGGAGGGACCTGCACCAATAGCTGCGGCTACAACCCGGTGACTGGGGTGACCATCAAGTGAAGTTCAGGGGCAGAGGTTGGCAGTAAATGAGTGCTCTGGCAAGGAAAAGATATGCCACAATGGGGCGAACTGTTGAGAGATCCGGAATTCAAAAACAGTCCTTTATGAGGCCACGCCTGCAAGTAGGGCCCTGACCTATATCCGACTGCATCTGCTATGGGGTGGAGTACCACCCATGTATCTCCTGCTGATAACAGCTCCAAACTCAATTCCTTGACCATGGAAGTGGAGAAACTGACGAGATGTCTCCAAATGCTTATCACGCCCACAGACAGAGATGGCACCCAGGTTTCCAGTTAGTAATACCCCGCCCTGGCTCCCAGTGTGGTGCCTTGGCCAGCTCAAACTCCAGAAAGTATGTTTTGCTATAATTGTGGGAAAGATGGGCACATGAAAGGGAATGCCAGTCCCAAAAGACACTGACAAAGTTGCATATAGGCTACAAGGAGAGCTTGGAGAACAAATCAGTGGTTAAGAGGTGCACGACATGATCCCAGTGAGGGCACCAAAAATGCTAATTCATGTCCTTTTGTGGCAAGGTCAGTTGCCCAGGCCCCACTACCGCCTCTCAGACTGGTCCAGAATAGTGGGTCCTCCATGGAGACCACTGTAAAGGTGAATGGAGTGTCTACAAGAGCTGTATTAGACAGTGGCTCCCAAGTGACAATTATGTTCCAAGATTGGTATCAGAAGCATTTGTCAGGCGTGCCCCACCAACCATTAGAAGGACTGCATGTATGGGGGTTAAGTGAGAGGCCTACCCCTATTCGGGTATATCCGAATTTGACTGTCTTTCCCCACCTCCGTGGCTGGAGTGGCGAACAAGTAGAGACCCTAGCCTTAGTGTGTCCCCCACTGGACTGTATGATGGTGTCCCTTTGTTGATTGGAACAAATGCTCATATGTTCGGAAGGCTGGCACAGTTGTGTTATGAAAACAGGGTCAAAGACTAGTAGAGCTTTAAGAGTTCGGCTTTAATTAAGAAGGCCTATGAGGCACAGAGATGCTGAAAAAATAGAACCAGAGGAACCGGTCGGAATTGTATGGAAGAAGGATCCTGAGTCTCTGATCCTGGCGCCAAATGCCCAGTGTACCTTACAGGAGAGGTCCATATCAGAAAGGATGTTAAGAATAAAATATTAATGTTGGATGCACCAGGCGATGGAAAATTGCCAGAGGGACTGCTGGTCAAGCCTAGTATTTTGCCGCTAGAGCCCATGCTTATGCCAGAAGGGTAATGGTCCAAGTTCATAATGTGTCTGAAAGAGACATTCGAGTAAATAGAGGTTGCATCCTGGCTAATGTGCATTGTGCAGACACTGCAGTGCTACCCAGCAGCAAGAGTTCAAGGAAGAATGACAGAGTAACGCCTGACTTGTTTGATTTCGGTGACTCCCGCTGCCAGCTGAATGGAAAGTGAGGATCAGTGAAAGCTTGCCCAGAAGACCAGGTGTTTTCTTTAAAGGAATGGGACATAGGATCGTGCAGGAGCTGAGCACAATATCCGGCTGCATGACGAAAAGCATTTCCGTGAGAGGTCTCGGCGCCTGGCACCTGCTGACATAGATGATGTGAGACGGCATCTGCAAGAGATGTTAGCTGCTGGTGTAATACAAGAATCAGAAGCCCTTATGCTTCCCCATTGTGGTAGTGAGGAAAAAGAATGGAACAGTAAGGATGTGTGTGGATTATCGCACCTTAAACCGTGGACTATCCCTGATCAGTACACAATGCCCGCATTCAGGATGCTTTGGACTGCCTAAATGGGAGCAAGTGGTTCTCTGTGCTGGATCTCCGCAGTGGGTACTACAGATCCGATGGCCCCAGAGGACGTGAAAAGACAGCCTTTATCTGTCCGCTTTTCTATGAATTCAAGGAGGATGCCTCAAGGATTTCCAGATGCCCCAGCCACTTTTCAACGATTGATGGAGCGTGCAGTGGGGACATGAACTTACTAGAGTGCCTGGTATACCTAGATGATGTTATTGTGTTTGGCAGCTCACTGGAGGAACATGAGAGCAGATTATTTAAGGTATTGGACCGACTGGAGGACTTTGGCCTTAAACTGTCCATTGATAAGTGTCAATTCTTTCAAACATCAGTAAGTATGTGGGACACATAGTATCCACCGAGGAATAGAGACCAACCAAGTAAAGTTGAGGCCTTGACCACCTGGCCGCAGCCCAAAAATCTAAAAAGAACTGCAAAGATTCCTGGATTCTGTGGTTATTATCGGCGTTTCATCAAGGACTATTCAAAGTGATCCGCCCTTTACTTAACCTTACAAGGGTATCCCCCAACCCACAAAAATACCAAAGTCAGCGTCCCTCAAGACTGAAAGAGTGTATTTTCATCCGAGTGAAGTATTTGGGCCCGCTGGACTCCTGATTGTGAGACTGCTTTTATGAGATCATTTATCAACTTACCCATGCTCCAGTGCTGGCCTATGCCGATCCAAGAAAACCTTATGTCCTGCACACTGATGCTAGCTTGCAAGGGTTGGGGGCTGTGTTGTACCAAGAGCACGAGAATGGCCTGAGACCAGTGGCCTTTGCCAGTAGAAGTCTGACCCCATCCGAAAAGAACTATCCTGTACATAAGTTAGAGTTTCTAGCTTTGAAGTGGGCTATTGTTGACCAGTTCCATGAGTACTTGTATGGGGCTAAAATACTAGTAAAAACTGACAATAATCCTTTAACCTATGTGCAGACCTCAGCTAAGTTGGATGCCACTGGCCATAGGTGGCTTTCTGCATTATCTACATATGACTATGCTCTCGAATACCGAGCAGGTCTGAACCACATAGATGCTGATGCTCTCTCCCGGAGGCCTGTTCCCAGAATGATTGGGTCCATTGCAGAACCTGACATTCGGGCACTATGCCGGATGTTTGACAGGAGGAACAATGTCCACGGACGAGTGGACTGCATGGTGGATTGCTTGGGACCCTCTGAGAATTGCATACCTGCTGCTTATTGCCACTTTTCTGCAATAGACATTGGTGCACTGCCTCAGCTGGACAATGACAGTATTCGTGGGCTCAATCCCGCGATCCCATGATCAAAGCAGCTTTAGAAGCCCTCTATGCAGGAAAAGATGTGTCCAAATTACGCTCCACTGATTTGAGAACTGCACTGTTATACAAAGAAGGTCCTAAATTGAAACTGATCAATAAACTGTTATACAGAGAAACAGTAGACAGAGGGGACAAGTAGACAAACAACAACTAGTGCTGCTCACTGCCTTCGAGACTCAGTATTGAGGTCCTTGCACAACCACATGGGGCACCTTGGTATAGACAGAACACTTGACTTGGTGAGATCCAGATTCTATTGGCCTAAGATGGGGCTGATGTGGAGCAAACACATTCGAACTTGTAGTCGCTACTTACAGAGGAAAGCTTTGCCCCAGAGGGCTGCCCACCTTGTTAACATAACCACCAGTGCACCCATGGAGCTGGTCTGTATTGATTTTCTAAGTTTGAGTCAGATCAAAGAAATATCAGTAATGTGCTGGTGGTCACTGACCATTTCACGAGATATGCCCAAGCTTTCCCCACTAAAGACCAGAAAGCATCCACTGTAGCCAAAGTACTTGTAGAAAACTTTTTTGTTCACTATGGGGCTCCACAAAGAATCCATTCTGATCAAGGGAGAGACTTTGAGAGTCGTCTGATCAAAGAGATGCTTTCTCTGGGGAGTCCGAAAGTCCAGAACCACTCCTTACCACCCCAGGGGACCCACAGCCTGAACGCTTCAACCGCACTTTGCTAGATATGCTAGGCACCCTGCACCCAAAGGACAAGACTAGATGGAGCCAACAAATTAGCACCCTGGTACATGCTTATAACTGCACCAAAGTGATGCCACTGGGTTCTCCCTACCGCCTGATGTTTGGAAGAGAAGCCCGACTACCAGTAGATGTGTGTTTTGGGGTCTCTCCTGATGGGGTTCAAGCTGGACAACTATTTACAGTATGTGCAAAAGTTAAAGGCCCAGCTAACTCATGCGTACCAACTGGCTCAAACCATGGCTGCCAAAAGAAATCTGGCCAACAAAGAAGGTATGATAAAAGGTGAAAGCACAGGAACTCCAGGAGGGAGATCGGGTATTGCTAAGAAATCTGGGACTGCATGGCAAGCACAAGATTGCTGACAGATGGCACCATCTCCCTCACATTGTAGTGGGCAAACTAGATGATCTGCCAGTGTACAAAGTAAGGCCTGAGAATAATTCAAAAGATGTAAAACAATGCATAGAAATCATTTACTGCCCATTGGACAAATCTTAATTGAGTCTGAGCCCCTAGAGTGCCCCTCTGGACCAGTGACTAGAGCTGCTGCTAAGAAAAGATCAAGGAAGTCTGCACCTACAGAAGCAGAGTTAAAGTGTTCCCCTGCACAAGTCCCAGTTGAGCATGACTGTCAGTCCATATCAGAAGAAAGTAGAGTGACTTTGAATACTATCCTTCTTACGAACTGAGTCAATTGTTTGAGGCAATCCCTAGTCAATACTGGAGACAAAGCTGGGCCTTCTGGACTGTCTAAGCCCCAGCTTCATCCCTGGAGCCAATGCTCCCAGAAGTGAAGTGCAAAGCATCAGATCAGATGAAATGGAATCATTGTGCATGGTTGAACTGTTTGAGCTTTCAGGGAGGAAAATGATAGATTGGGGCAGACTGGTGATACACCGAACAAGAAAGTATTTTGAGTGCCCTGACAGTCCACTGCCAGTGTCTGAAAGCTCTCCATGCAAGCCAAATGTTGTGGACTCAGAAACTGTAACTCCTGGAGCTGAAAGTGCCCCAAGTTCTAGCCTCTCTACCCCCAGGAGACTCCCCTGACAAGTGAGGACAATGCTGAAAATGAGGCTCAGAGTGCAGAGACTGTAACAGTTCCCCTAGAAAGACTGGTCGAGCTGTAAAGCCTGTGGTGCACCTCAGTTATGATTCCTTGGGAGGCCTGTGGATTTGCCTCTCAATGTTGTCCATAAAGGAGTGTATGTGTCCCCGAGCTCATTGCCCAAACTGGCGTCAGTGCTAACTCAAGTTACTTGTGTTGCCCTCTAAGTATGGTGCCCTTGCCCCATCCAGCCCCAAGGTAACTGATAGGAAGGGCCCCTCTCTTCAGGTTTCATGTACAAGAGGTAATAACTTGAGTTATGGTACAATGTGTGTGTAATACTGTGTAAAGTGACATACTGCAATGTTTCAGAAATGTGTTCTTGGTAAAATGATATATTGACTGATGATTACATATGCGAGCCTAATGCAAATGTATATGGTTGCAGTTAAAACTTATGGGGTACTTGCTTGGCGCGACGTCAAGCTTTCCCAAACCAGGAAGGGTGTAACCCCCTGCAAATGGGGGTTCCAAAAGACTTCAGGAGCTTGCTTGAATGCTCCAAGCCTGAATGGTGTTTGGCGTTTAAGCCATTTATCAGTGAGTGTTTTAGAACCTCTGGTACTGTCTCTTTAAGAGCTGTCTGCTTGCAGACATAATTAGTTTGTATGGGGGACTGTGTGCTTCTCTGCTTGAGTACCACTCGAACTGCTGCCAATTCACTCCATTTTGCAGTCACTAGGAGTGCAAAGGAACCTATCTGAAAGATGTAACTGTTTGCCAGAAATCATTTAGAATAATAATGAAATTACAGTTTGTCTAACCTGCTTTCTTTGCAGTCAGAACTGTGTCTGCCTAGTTCCCCATTCTGGTTTTGAACTGCTGAACTGGACCAATCAGTGTGGGGTAAGCTAGCTCTAAAATGGTGCCTTGGGACGAATCAGAACTTGGACTCATAATCTGAGCCAGCCACAAGAGGATTGTATGGGCAGTGACTCTGGGAGATGTAGTTTAGACTTGGCCTTTTTGGACCAACAGCAGCAGTCTATTGTGGTGACAGCCAATCCAGTCAAGAACTGGGAGGAACTCAAAGGAAGTGCCAGTTTTGTCTGTTGGGAGTTTCAGTTGAGCTTTGGCAGTGAAGGGAAAGGAACCCTGTGCTCCTTCAGTGCACAGTTTTAGTCAAAAAACATGTGTAGGTCCAGAGTTCGGTCTGCAGCTTGTTAGGACTGAATCCGTCCTGTGAAGAGAATCAAAGGATATCTGAAGAGTAGAAACCAGGCTCACCCTGTAGAAGACTGGAGGAATTGCTGAAAATTGCACTCGGTCTGTCAGGAACTGAATCTGCTGTGTGTTCTCCCGGGTATTGTGCAGTAATTGCGATCGGGATACAGATGCAGCCTGCCTGGTATAGTGCTTTCTTTTACCATATAAATGTGTAAAGAGGTTTGTGTACCTCAAGTGAATCCTGCTGCCATTAAGTGACTTTTGCCTGTGACTGTTTACCATATAAATGTGTGAGGAGTCTCTTGGAGCTCAAGAGTAGCCCTGCTGACATTGAAAGACCCTATCTTATTTGGAGGTCGTGAGTACTAATTCAGGGTCGCTCCCTGTTGAATTGCCACATTAAATCCAAATGGAATTACTGTACTGCTGACTGTTTAATTCTCCTTTTCTCTGTGTGAAAGGGCCCCTACCAGCTGCCACGGTTTGGACTAGCCACTAGGGCTTGGGTACCCAGGGACAGTAACTGATAGGGATAAGCCTGTGCACAGAGCCATAGGTAGATGAGTAGAGTGATAAGCTAATTAACCTGATTTCCCCCTGTCCTTGTTATATCCCCCTAAATAAATCAGAGCTGCTTGTTTCAGCAAAGTTATACTGCCTGAGGTATTTGTCTATGTTAAAGTACTGTACTGTGATTGTTGCACTATATCTTATTTCACAGGAGGTCCCAGTGCCGGAACCAGTCCTGGGGGTAAGTGTATACTGTAAAGGTAATTCTGATGTATTGTGTGGGCCACTAGTGGGAAGAAAGGGGGGTTGCAGTGTCCCAGAGGGCTGTGACCAAGTTAGTTTAACTATTGTAAACCCTGACCTCTGGGTGGAGGCACCCGCCATTGGATCCAGGCCCCTCAACCTGTTAGTGGCAAATCAGGCAGGGGTAGTAGCCCCTGGGATAGCGCCATCTAGGGGTTACAACAGATTTTCACCACTGGCATTTGTGCACACCTCCTTATCAACAGTACAGCTGCCATTTTTCACAGCCTGCCAAAACCACGTTTCCGCAACTGTGGTGCACAATGGCATGCTCGCTGTGGGAAATCACCTTTTGGGACACATTAACAAAATCACAGTGCTACTGTTCATGAGGGGAGGTCCCAAAATACCTATGTTGAAAATGTGCCTAAAGAACTCCCACAAATAATTGGGTTGTGGACGTCTGTTGCGCAGTTTGTATGCATGTTCATTGCTTCACCAATATTTTATATTGCCACTCCAGATTTTCAATGTTGCAATTTTTTACACCTCCTCATGAACAATACGGTCGTCATTCTCCACATCCTGCCCAAAACTGTTTTCATCCCTCTGTCACTAAATGGCACAGCCGCTGTGCAAACCGCGTTTCAGCTAACAAAGTGATTGTGTCGCTTTTCATGAGGTGGCCTGACAAGCAGCCCATGTTGAAGATGTGGAGTGAAACTACAACTACATGCCTACGGTGTTAGGGTTTCCAACTGTAGCACCCAACCCGGTATGAACTGACAGGCGTCAGGGCTGTGACTTGGGATCATTGGATGTAATGCCCATGCCATTCCACCCCCCCATGCCCACCCTGCAGCCACTGACAGGCATCGTGGTGTGTCTTGCACTGTTCGGCCACAAACTTCACCCCATGCTCCTATACTGCACCCACATCAGCGTATTTCCTTATGGAATGGGGTAAGTATAATGCCTAAAGACCCCAAAGCACACCACAACACTTGTCAGTGTCTACAGGGTAGGGTGAGGTACACTGCCATGAGCATTATAGCTGACGACCCAAAGGCACACCCCAATGCCTGTCGCTCTCTACAGGGTGGGGGTGGGGTTGGCAACACTTCAATACTTCACTGCCATTCCTATTATGCATCTCTAGCTCCGCCAATGCAAATGCCAGTGCAGCAACAATCGGCATTGACAAATGCTTGTTTGCATTGAATCTCAGCTGCCACACTCTGGACCATTCCTCCAGTTTACATAGGTCCCTCCACATGTTTGCCACCCCTTCCGGAGTGTCCACCCTGCTTCAGACCTTAGTGTCATCTGCAAATAGGCACACCTGCCCCTCCACAGTGTCACTTATGAAGACATTAAACAGGACTGATCCCTGTGGCACCTCGCTGGTCACCCTCCTTTCCTCAGATTGAGCACCATTTACCACGAACCTCTGCCCTCTATCACTCAGCTAGTTCCTAACCCAGTTTACCACTTTGTGACCCACTTCCAGGCTGCCCAGCTTGTTCACAAGTCTTCTATGTGGAACGGTACCAAAGGCCTTACTGACATCCAGGTAGGCGACATCCACCACTCCCCCCGATCCACGACCTTAGTCACCCAGTCAAAGAAATCAATTAGATTTGTTTGACATGACCTTCTCGCTGTGAGTAAGTGCTGTCTCGGTTCCTGTGCTCCGCTGGCTTCAAGATGTTCCACAATCCTTTGTTTAAGTAGTGATTCCATAATCTTCCCCACTATTGAGGTGAGGCTGACTGGTCTGTAGTTTCCAGCCTCCTCCCTACTGCCACTTTTGTGAAGAGGGACTGCATCTGCCCTCCCCCAGTCCTTTGGAACCGCTCCTGTATTGAGTGACTCGTTGAACAGTGCTGCCAGTGGTGATGCCATCACCTCGCATAGTTCCCTTAATATTCTAGGATGTATCCCATCTGGTCCCATTGCCTTGTCCACTTTAGTTTTGTGAGTTCCTTTAGGACTCTCTTCTGTAAATGGATGGGTGTCCATCTCCCTCCCATATTTGTTCATGTTACCTAACTGTGGTCCCTCACCTTCTTCTGTGAATAGAGAACAAAGATATTTGTTCAGTATTGATGCTGTTTCCAGGTCCCCTTCCACACACACTCCTTCTTGCCCTTAAGCCTTACTATCCCACCCCTGGTTTTTTCTCCTTTCACTAATGTACCTATAAAAAGTCTTGTCTCCTTTCTTTACCTCCTGTGCTGTTTTTTCCTCCGTTTGTGCCTTTGCACTCCTGACTGCTTTCCCTGTCTCCCTCTGTTTATCCAGATACACTACCCTGTCCTCCTCCAGCTCTGTTGCCTTGTATTTCCTGAAAGCCATCTGTAACCCCCGGGTGGCGCTATCCCAAGGGCTACTACCCCTGCCTGACTGACTACTGACAGGTTGAGGGGCCTAGGTCCAATGGCGGGTGCCTCCACCCCGAGGTCAGGGTTAATACTGTCTGGTATGACTTAGTCACAGCCCTCTGGGACACTGCAACCCCCTTTTCTTCCCACTAGTGGCCCACACAATACATTAGGAACATCTTCACAATGTACACTTACCCCCAGGACTGGCTCTGTCGACTGGACTCTGGGGACCCCCTGTAAAACAAGATGATACAGTGCAAAAGCCACAGAACAATACTGTAACATAAACGAATACCTCAGACAGTGTAGCTTTGCTGAAACAAACAAATCTGATTTATTTAGGGGGATATAACAAGGACAGGGGGAAATCAGGTTAATTAGGTTAAACACATTAATAATCACAGTACTGTGCTCATATTCAGAGTCCCAAATTGTCACTTTCATTGGGTACCCAGGATGGGGGCTGGCCAGGATCAGTTGCAGCTGGTTGGGGCCTGGTGATGGAAAAAAACACTTGCACAATACCCAGTTGTAATCCTGAGCTGGATGGCTCAGTTCGTGAAGAAATGAGAATACAATTAGATGACACACTTGCAGTTTGATAAACAGATGGCAGGGAGCTACCCTGCTTTGTACTCACAAACTCAGTGCTGGGAACTGGATGGAAGGCAGATTATCCTGGATTGCCAGGAGGAGCAGACCATGTGGACAGGGTCCTTGTGACTGGACCCCACTGCAGTTTAGAGCAAATGGATGTAGTCTGGATTAAGCTGGGGTTTACTTCCAGCTTCAGGCACTCAATTCACTGTACAGGGGATTTGAAACACAATTCCCCACAAGCACTACACACATTTATATGTAAAAGGAAAGTACTATACCAGGCAGGCTGCTTCTCTATCCCGATCACAATTACTGCACAATACCTGGGAGAACACACAGCAGATTCAGTTCCTGACAGACCGAGTGCGATTCAGCAATTTCTCCAGTCTTCTACAGGGTGAGCCTGGTTTCCTCACTTCTGGTGCTTCTTTCTCCTTACAACTCTGATTCAGTCCACACTGGCACTCACAAACAGTTGTAGGCCAAACTTCAGGGCCCTGCACGGCTTCCGAAAACTCAACAGCGCGGGAGCCGGAGCTCCTTCCCTTCACAGTCACAACTCATCTGATCTTTCCAGTAGACAGGCCGGGCATTTCCTTTGAGTTCCTCCCAGTTCAGTTGGCTGGTTTGGCTGTCACTCACAGTAAACTCCCCCTGTTGGTGGAAAAAAGGCGCCAAAGTCCAGACTACAATTCCCAGAAGCATTGGCCATACAATACATAGGTGGCTGGCTCCACAATGAGAGTCCAAGTTCTGATTTGCCAGCATCAGGCTCCATTTCAAAGGTCCCCCCACACTGATTGGTCCAGTTCAGCAGTTCAAAACTAGCATGGGGGACTAGGCAAACACAGTTCTGACTGCAAAGAAAAGCAGGTTAGACAAACTGTATTTTCGTTATCACTCTAAATGATGTCTGGCAAACAGTTACATCTTTGAAAAGTGCTCACTCTGCCCACTTAGTGATGGCAGAAATGGAGCGATTTGGCAGAAGCTTGAGTGGGACTCAAGCAGGGAAACACACAGACCCCCATCCAAATTAATTATGTCTACAGGCAGACAGCTCTTAAAGAGACAGTACCAGAGGCTCTAAAAGCACTCACAGATAAATGGCTTAGACGCCGAACACCATCCAGGCTTGGAGCATTCAAGCAAGCTCCTGGAAGACTTTTGGGAACCCCCATTTGCAGTGGGGTTACACATCTTTTTTGCCCTTACCTTCTGAGCCACTGCCTTTGAGAACCATGGTGGCTTTCTCTTGTCCATGTTTACTTGCCTAATGCAAAGGTTTGTCACCTCCTCTGTGGTTACTTTTAGATTAATGTTTAGATTTCTTTCTTTTCAGGTATGCTGCGCAGTGAGCCAGATTAGCAAAAAGGGTGTATCAGAGCACACTGAATGTACACATTTCTTTGGGGGAACTCAACTTTTTATTTATTTATTATTTTTTTTTCAACTCTATTTATTCAGCTGGTGGTCGGGGCAACTCTCGGGCTGGCTCGCTCGGCATTCCCCCTAACAGCTCGCCTGAACCACATCCCCTGACCGAGACATCAGGATCAGGATCCCCTCCTCTCCTGCCAGACACATACTGGAGGAGGCCTAGGATCCCAAGGGGATAAGGTTAGGATCGTGGTCAGTGTTGAGCATGTGGGGGTCGGCCCCTGGAGACCAGCCATCGCCTCTCCCGACCATCAGTAATATTTCCTTGTTTTCTCCCCTCGGAGTGCGGCATGTAATGATGCCTGCATATGGCTACCCTGCTGGCGTCTTCCTCACTCTGCCCCTCGCATTCTGACTGGTGTATGTGCAGTACCGCCAATCTCCATCGGAGTCACCAGTACACTGAGCAACCCTGGAGCCCTCCTCAGGGAGAGGAGAGCTGTCCTCCGGACGCTCAATCCTCTCCGTCCCTTACCGACCCCTGGCAACCCGAGTCCGTCACTGACCCAGGGTCGCTGGTGTGGTGCGAGGTGTGGCATCCAACACCTCAACCCTCAGCACCACCGGGCTAGCTGGAACTCAACTTTTATTGAGAGCATCAAGGTGCATCATCATCAGACAATAATGTAACAGTTTCTTACTGCAGGTACCACAACTAACTGAGTACAACTAAAAAGAGATTTTATCATTAAAAACAAAGTATTTCAGGGGGCGCTGTTGAGCAGCTTTTTGGCAAGACACACTACTGGACAGCTCTGCAGATTTTGCCACTAAAATAATCTAAAACTGCCTTTTCTAGCAAGAACTTGGACAACATTTTGGCAGCACTGAATTGCTTACACCAATCGGCACTGTGAGATACCAAACTTTAAATATGGGACACAACTAGAAGCCGAGTGGAAGTGGTGCTAAGAATGTAGGATCTTCCTTGGACCAGGCGACATCCCTGTCGATGACTATAGCTATGGCAGATCCTGCGTGTAAGGCACTGCAGGCCTCCATGCAGGCAATAGATTTGAAAGTCGAATCAATTTTACAACGATTTGCAGAGCAAGACGCAAAATTAGCAGTTACATCGCAAACTGCTGAGTCGTCGGAGAAGACCACTAACCAAGCCATGGCAGCCACCTCTAAAGTTGTACAAGAGAACGCACAACTGAGATACTAACTAGAAGCCTTAGAAAATACTAGCCGAGTTTCCCATGTCCGGATCATCGGTCTCCCAGAGGGGAGTGAAGAGGCAGACTTACTATCTTTCCTGCAATCCTGGCTACCAGAAGTTTTGAATTTGCCTAAAGATGCCATTCAAGATCATCTTACCAGGGCCTTCTGTATTACACTGCGTGCTGCTGGACCTCAGGGGGATTCTCCTACAGTGATCCTGCTGGGTACAACAAATTCAAGCATCAGAGACACTATTCTGCAGGCCGCTCAGGCATCTGATGGACTCTTATTTAATGGGGCTACAATCCACCTTTTCCCCCGACTTACCGTTAGCCACAAGAGCCCGGCGTAAGAAATTTGATGCTGTCCGTGCAATGCTCCATTGCTTGGGGGTCAGCTACTCTCTTCTGATGCCAGCGCACCTCTGCATCCATTACAGAGGCCGTAATTATCAATATAGTGACCCGTTGGAAGTGGAGAAGAAGGCAGAAGCCATTGCCCGGGAGTTCCAATTGGCCAA
Organism: Neoceratodus forsteri; assembly: GCA_016271365.2. Taxonomy (NCBI): domain Eukaryota; kingdom Metazoa; phylum Chordata; order Ceratodontiformes; family Ceratodontidae; genus Neoceratodus; species Neoceratodus forsteri. Next base: position 417,315,613 of record JADMNL010000024.1, on the reverse strand, counting down.
GACACAACAGGATTCAGGAGCCAAAGAGAAGAAACCTGAAATATTTTTTTGGGGACTGCCTCACAAGGTGACATTTAAATATGGTTATTCCACTAAGATCAGTCCTCACAGTTAAAAATATGGCATGTTATCTGCTTTGACTTTATTCTTGCTTAAATTGGTGCAAATCTGCTTGTTATCTAGTAGCGCTTTGTATTTTAGGAGCTCCTTTCTCCGGACTTGGGGACATATCAACACTGGATGCTAAGTTTCTACTATTTGCAGATACATCATTTTGGACTGGTTCCTCAAAAGCCTTAGTAAGCTGTAGCCTTAGGCCAGGATATTCAGACTGCACCAGGCAGTAGCACAAGCCTGGGCACAGCGCAACTGTGATGCGCCGGGGCCAGGTCCAGGTGATAGTCAGTGGGGATGCACCATGGCATAGCACCATTGAATATGGCATGATCAGCGCACAAACAGTGCATGGCGAAGTGGCACTGCACCGACGCAAGCCACAGATAGGGAGCACGGGGATGTACCAAAGCAACTGCAGTTGCGCTAGGCGCAGCACCCGCAATGTTCAGCAGGGGGCATGCAAATGAGACCATAATATATGCAAGGCACAAATGGGGCCATTTGCATGTCATTATCGCCCCATTTGCATGCCTGGCACAGGGCAGCCCGGTGACTTGCGCCTGGCACCCTGCACAGCATGACATGTGCTGTGAGGGATGCTGGGCATCCCCGCCCCATAGCCGCAATACGCGGTATATGTTGATTAAGAAATCCTGGTAGTCTAGTGCCCCGGAGTCCCGATCGGTATGATACATGACCATCCCTGGTGGTCTAGTGGTTCCCCTCCCACCTGAGTCCCTGAAAAATGATAATATGACCATCCCTGATGGTCTAGTGGAACTCCACCCGTTGCCATGATCACGGTAAAATCCATTAATGAAAATGCCCTGGTGATCAGTGGCACCCTCACCCTTCCACCACACAGAACCCTTTGCCCACCCTGCTCCCCGTCATGCGTGAGCAGTTGCATCCACCGCACACACCCGGCCGCCCGCCAAATGACAGGTACAGTATGGGCTGTGAGCCCATTTGTCCCCAGTGTGTCATGTCAGGGGCTTGCAGGGCATACTGTACTAGACAGTCCCAAATATGTGAATGACACAGAAGGAGCAGGACAGAGAACTGTACCAGTTAAAGCAGAAGGAAGTGGGGAAGGCAGTCAGAATAGCAAAGGCCCAAACTGAGGAAAAGATAGCCAACTCAGTTAAGAAGGGGGATAAAACCTTTTATAGGTACATTAGGAAGCAAAAAAAGACAAAGGGAGGGATATTGGGGCTGAATAGAGAGAAGGGTGTGTGGGCAGAGAGGGACAGTGAAAAAACAGGGATACTGAACAAATACTTCTGCTCGGTATTCACAAAGGAAGAGAAGGGGGTGGTACCTAATCCAGTCAATAGAAGCACTCTGGATAGGGGTGTTGATGGATCAGTCCTTTCACAGAAAAAAGGGCTCTGAAAAAACTCCTAAAACTGGTGGACAAAGCAATGGGGTCTGATGGGATTCACCCCAGAATTCTAAAAGAACTAAGGGGAGAACTAGTGACACAATTGACTACCCTTTTAAACAAATCGTGGGAGGATGGTGTGGTACCTGAGGACTGGGGGAGGACAGATGTGATTCCCCTTCACAAAAGTGGGAGCAAGACAGAGGCAGGAAACTACAGACCTGTCAGTGTGACCTCAGTGGTAGGGAAAATTATGGAATCATTTCTGAAGGAAAGAATTATTGAGTACCTAGAGGCCAGTGGGGCACAGGACCCAAGGCAGCATGGATTCACAGCGAGAAGATCATGTCAGGTGAATCTAATAGATTTCTTTGACTGGGTGACCAAAGTAGTAGACCAGGAAGGGGCTGTGGACATGGCCTAACTAGACTTTAGCCAGGCATTTGACACAGTCCTGCAGAAAAGATTAATAAACAAATTAGCCAGCCTGGGAGTGGGTCCCAGGGTGGTAGCCTGGGTAAACCATTGGCTGAACAACAGGATGCAGAGGGTAATAGTAAACAGAGTCCACAGTGAAAAAAGGGGGTTACTAGTGGGGTATCACAGGGTTCAGTACTAGGTCTAGTCTTTTTTAATGCCTTTATAGGTGACGTTGCAGAGGGACTGGAAGGAAAAGTATGTCTCTTTGCAAATGACACAAAGATCTGCAACAGGGTTAATACACAAGGTGGGGTGGAAAGGATGAGAAGGGACTTGGCAAGGTTGGAGGAATGGTCAAATGTATGGCAGCTTAGATTTAACGCAAAGAAGTGCAAAGTAATGCACCTGGGAAACAAAAACCCAGGGGAAGAGTACACAATGGGGGGGGTGAGATACTGACAACAACAAAAATGGAAAGGGACCTGGGGGGAGTTATATCAGATGACCTAAAGATGGGCAAGTAATATGAGAAAGCAGTAAGGAGGGCTGAGGGGATACTGGGATGCATAAGGAAAGGCATCACCAGTAGAAAACAGGAAGTTGTTATCCCTCTGTACAGACAGTTGGTGAGACCTCATCTGGAGTACTGCTTGCAGTTCTGGAGACCCCATCTCCGCAAATACATAGACAGGGTGGAGGCTGTCTAGAGGAAGGCAACCAAATGGTGCAGGGTCTGCACCAGAAGACATATGAAGAGAGACTAAAGGAGCTTAATATGTATACCCTCTAGGAAAGGAGGGAGAGGGGGGACATGATAGAAATGTCCAATCGTCAAGGGAATCAACAAAGTCCAAGAGGGTGGCATCTTTCAAAAGAACAAGGGAGCACAATTTGAAGATGGGGGGGAGGGACGGCTCAGCAGTAATGTGAGGATGTATTTTTTTCTTGGAGAGGGTTGTGAATGCATGGAACAGCCTTCCTGAGGAGGTCATGGAGTCGAAAACAGTGGGGGAATTCAAGAATGCATGGGACAGACATAAGGCAATTCTAGAGGGGGGTAGAATGAATTGTTGGTTAACTAGGATCTGCATCTTATCTATTAGGTAGGGAAATGGGCAGAGTAGGTGGGCCAAGTGGTCCTTATCTGCCATCAAATTCTATGTTTCTATGAAGTTTAAGTCTAAGTCTCCCACCCAAAGAGGGGCTTTTGTAATAATTGTTCTAGTACAGGTGTTTCTTCCATCTGTTCAATGTAGTCATAATAAGGTAGCCACCTTGCATTAAATTTGTTCATTTGAAGCCTCAGTTTCACTGCAATTGCCTCTGCATTTCTGATTACCTTAAAAGGAAACAATGGAAAAGATGCAGTTTTCCTCAGACACCACAGAAACTCTCAATTAGTGCTTTTAGATGGTAACAACTTTTTTTTAATGCTTTAGAACAGCTACCTACAACTTCCACGTCCTGCTGCTGACAGCAGCCAGTATGCTAATATGCCTGTTTGACCTCAGCTATTGGTTGGCAGGACATATTAGCATAAAGTGAGCTCAGGAAGCTCTCTGCTATTCATGAAATGGTGGCTGCCAACAATATAAAGTGAAAGTTGAAGGCCACTGTTTCAATCACTAAAAAAAACGATTAGAGTAATTTTTTAAAACAATGTTACTGTCTGAAAGCACTAATCAAGAATTTTTGCAGTGCTTGGGTAAAGCTGTGCCCTTTCCAGTGTTTCCCTTTAACATTGCTCCAAAATTGAGATACAGGGGGTAGTGTTGCTGCCATCCAATTTTGGGTAATGACCTTAGCAGCTGCTGTCACTAGTATAATAAATAAATAGCATCAAAGGTTTTAAATTCTTTGGGTGGGAGACCCAAGACCAGATTTTCAAAGGAAGGGGTCTGATTTAAGTGCAGCATTCGCTGGATTGTTGATCCTACTTGTAGCCAGAAGCTTCGGGTTTGTGGGCAGTCCCAGAAAATATGGTAGTGATTACCCTGTTCTTCTCAACCCCTCCAACACCGGTACGTTTTATAGTACTTGGACATCTTAGGGGTTATAAAAAAATCTACTAGTGGATTCTCAGTGGAATTCCCTCTAACACAGTGAGGCTGATGTCCTATGTGTGTATTTCCAAATTTTCTCCCAATCCTCTCTGCTAACCAACTGTTCCACTTCCCTCTCCCATCTCTCCTGTATTGTAACTATAGGGAGATCACCAACATTTTCCTGTATAAAGTTATAAACTGCGATATGAACCCCTTTGAATCTAGTATTTATCCTCTCCTAGCCAATATCCTATTACCCTGTGCCATCTGTGAGGTTAGGCCTAGAACCCCTGGTCCCCTCCCTCTATAGTTTTTGCACTGTAAATGATGGTAAAGGTCTTGCTTAGGGATATACTCTTTTTATAAAGATAGAAAGTCCTTGATTATCTGTCCTGAACTAAATTGATGCAAATAACTTAAACCCTTCACTTCTCAGCGTTTAAAACATGGGTCCACAGGTATTGTTTGGAAATCAGGGAGGTACTTAAGTGGGATAAATTCCCATACATAATTCGGGAGTTCCCAGTGGGCTCCCACCTTAAGCCACATTCGCAATGTGTGTTTTGTCCAGTCATTCCTGACTGAACCTAAATATTTCGAGATAATGGCCCACGAAAGAATCTTGAGCAGAAACCGGAGATGGGCCTGGGCCTCCAGCATCCACCAGCCCTCTCTCAAGGTGGCATGTAACAGTCTAAGCAAGGGCGTGATTTGTGCTGCTAAGTAGTATCCCTTAAAGTTTGGCAGCCCCCAACCACCTTCCATTTTCTTGTAATGTAAGACTGGCCATCTAATTCTAGATTTTATCCCTGCCCATACAAAATTTGCAAGGTTTTTTTTCATAGATTTCCAATCCTTAGGAGGTATTGGGAGGAGGAGTGTGTTATACAGAAATAAATACCTTGGGGCCAGCCTGGTGGCGCTGACGGTTGAGGTGCTGGATGCCACACCTCATGCTGTGCCGGTGACCCGGGATTGGGAACGATCTTGGGTCGGCAGGGGTCAGTGGAGAGAGGGAGGATTGAGCATCCCAATCAATGCTCTCCTCCCTCTGGGGAGGGATACCAGAAGTGCCTAGTGTACCCAGCATCCCCAAGAGAACTGGTGGAAGCACAGGCTCTCTAGGGTTCTGGCGGCTCTGTTCACCGGGGTCGGGGAGGGGAGATGCTGTCAAGCGCTTGGGAGGAGACGTGCATCAGCATGTTGCCTCTCTGGATGTACGTCCTTGTGCCGGTGTCCCAGGGGGCTGGGACAGGGAACCACAGAAAGCCAAAAAAATCCCTCAATGGGACTAGATGATGGCCACTCCAATAAGCCTTCCAGGTCCCGGACTCACAGGCAGATAGATCCCTGCTGTGCAGGTGCTCCATGGAGGTGGTGGAGGTAAGGAGTAATTGGAGCACTCTAGGGGGCAGACACCGTGTGTCAGGGGACTCAAGGGGGATGAGCAATGCCTGAAGGAGTGGACCCTTGAGGGGTGTATAGGAGATAAAGTGGTGCAACTGTACCACAAGTAAAAATAAATAAATAAATAAATAACTACCTTGGGAGAATATTGATTTTTATTGAATGCTAATTTGTTGTTTTAGTTGGCCATAGTTACAGGCATAAAGTTTAGGGAGCTGAGTGGGAATCCATATCCCTAGGTAACGCACCTTATCACGTACCCCGTTGAACAGGATATTTTTAAACGGGATCAACTGAGCCTCCTGCCAATAATACTTCTTTTTCATTCATATTAATTTTAAATCCCAAAATGGTACCATATTCTTCGAAAAGTTGTAGAAGTGGGTGGAGGGATCGGACTGGGTCCTGTACAAATACCAAAGTATCATCTGCGTAAAGGGATACCCAGCAGTCCTCTCTTCCCACTTGCATGCCCTTGATTTGGTCCGCCTCTCTAATTACTGCAGCTAAGGGTTGAGAGTGGACACCCTTGCCTTGTTCCCCTTTGAATCCAAACGGGCTTTGACAAGTTGCCATTAACCCTGACCCTTGCTATTGGGCTAACATAGCACAATGCAATCCACTGTTGGAACTTTTCCCCCAGGCCAAAATGTTTAAACATTTCTCTTAAATAATCCCAATTCAGGTGGTCAAATGCCTTTTCCGCATCAAGAAATGTGGCTCACTGTGCAGTGGATGTGTGATTTTTGTAACCCTTAGGCTGCCAACAAAATCAGAACATACTAGGAATTCTGGACTGATATATCAGTCCGCAGCCCTGCAAGGGTTAAAGTATTACGATTCCTGATGTTGTCAGATAGTTGACAATGTGGAATAAAACCCGTCAGGTCTTCATGAATTAATTGCTCAATGCAAGTCTGAAGCCTAATTGCCAGAATTTTAGTTAGTATTTTCAAATCCTGGTTGAGAAGGGAAATGGGACGATAGGCCTCATTGGTTTTTAGGTTTCCCAGGTTTGGAGATGACGGAAATGAGGGCCTCATGTCAAGACCTCGGTATGACCTCTTCCTCCAGAACCACATTAAACACTTTGGCAAGAATCGGGGCAACTTTATCTATTAGTGTTTTGTAGAATTCACTGCTGTACTCATCGGGTCCTGGGGTTTTGCCTGTGGGAAGAGATTTTATTACCCTTCTTACTTCCTGTTCGCTAATGGGTGCATCTAATTCTTGTGCCATTTGCGTAGTTTATGAAGACTTGATTTTGTTAAGAAGCTTTGTGTTTTTTGAATTATGTCCTGAGTCTCTCCCTCTACTGCATATCATTTCTGGTAAAATTTCTGAAATTATTCCACTATATCTCTTGGTCTTTGCCATGGGTGTGCCAGATGCTGTTCATTCTCCTGAGTCTGTATGCCAGCAGCTTTGCTGCTCAGCCCCCTATGTCTTGATATTTTTGATTTATGAACCTAAGCTTCCCTTCCGCCCTTTGATTTTCCCACAAATTTAATTCCTCCCTTATCTTCCTCAGTTTTTATGGGATGTCTCATCCTTGGGGTTGTTTTTTAATTGTTGTTCTAGTTCCCTCAGCTGGGCCATGAGCCTGTCATAGGTCAAATTAGCTAATTTCTTCTTATAGGTAGCCTGGGAAATTACCTCACCCTCGCAGGACCAGTTTAACCGATTCCCAAATTGATATTATTGAGCATTTCTGCTTTACGTTTTGTGATATGATTTCTGATATAGAGTCCTTTAATTTAGCCACTAGTGTTTTATATGATAATAAGGATACATTTAACTTCCAAAGGGATTGTTCGTTTGTGGGTGATATCTTGAATTCTATTGAAATCGGGGCATGATCAGAGAATGTGATAGTGTGTATTTTAGATCCTGTAATCCTAAATGTTAAACTTTCCTGTGTATAGAACATGTCTATATGAGAGTAAATTTTCCGGGGGTGGGAGTAAAAATTAAAGTCCCTCTCACTACCATGCTGTGCACTCCACACATCTTGGAGGCCGAGTTCAGTGGACAGAGCTCACAGGACTCTAGTTGCCTCGCGGTTAGTATGAGTGATTGCCAGGGATCTATCCAAATGGGGGGGGGGGTGCTACAGTGTTAAAATCCCGTCCTAGAATTATTTGTCCCGCAGGTAGATTGGCCACCTTGTCAAAAACATCTTTCAAAAAATGTTCTGGACTGTGGTTTGGGGCATAGATGTTAATAATATGGATCTGTTGCCCATAAATATCTCCCGACACCCTCACAAACCTCCCCTCATGTCCACTGTCCACTGAACTGACCTGTAGTGGGTTATCCCTTCTTATTAATACTGCAACCCCTCCACTTTTGCTATTCGAGGAGGCGGAGGCCTCAAGACTGTACACATTTATAATGTATGGGAGGGGCTGTTATGTATGGGATTTTATTGAATCCCAGTGCAGTCATGCTGTCAATGTGATGTAAAAGGTTGCCTTACCAATGTGAGTATGTCACATGAATGGTATGGCACAGAACGTGTTCATGCACACATTCTGCAAACTGGAATGTGTTTGCGCATGCATGTTCCACAAACCCCACTCTGTTTGAAATGGCCGCAGCAGTGAAAGATGAACACAGATTAGAGCGGCGCTGACTAAATGTGATTGCGATGGAGTACTTACGCCTGTTAATAGTGGACCATACACTATAAAAGACAATGTATGGTTTGATATTGACAACAAATGTGTGTATCCATCTCGAGGTAGCCATGGTGACCAAAACCTCTCGAGCTTCGCTCTCGAGGTTTAAACGGTTGCCATGGCAGCCTCTTGATGGCTGCACATGCTTGTTATCAATAGATGATCATACATTATCCTCTATTTTTACAATATTTTTAAAGAAACTATCCAGAACCATATGCTTTTTTGTAACATAATTTAAATGTTTGATTTAGTGTTGGCTTCTGAGTAGTGTCAGTGTTTAAACTTGTGGAGCCAGATACTAAAAAGTCAGAGGGGGTGCTATGGGGTGTTTGCCCGCACTGACTGGGTGTTGCATCTGATTCGTGGGTGGGGTCTTTACTCAGAGACTCCCCACAGCATGGTCAAAACCCATTAGCGCCCAAGCGCTAACATACCGCTGTGTCCATGCAAATGAGGGGGTCCCACCAGCATACTGGTGCAGCGGCAAATTCAGAGGTTTGCACTAGCAGTAAATGCAACCCAGATGGGCACAAGTTACCACCTTTACGAACCTAGTCTTAACAAGGCATGAGGCTCTAGTGGTGGGTGGCAGTACTGCAACTGCCTGCCTCCAAGCAAACCCCATCCCGGTGAACCACTGAATGCCCTGGTATCTAGTGGCATTATCTGATCATGTGTTCCAGTAGTACATTCTCCTGGGTGTCTGGTGGCACCCCCTACCCTTCAGTCACCTGCCTCAGTAGTTCAAATATTCTCCCTGGTGTCTAGTGGCACCCCCACCCTCCGATTACTTGCCCCAGTAATACAAATGTTCTCCCTGGTGTTTGGTGGCACCCCCCCACCCTCCGCTCACCTGCCTGTCACAGTGTCCTAGTGCCTAAGGACGCTCCCCATCCTCTGATCCACTTGTCCCATAATGGAGACATAGTCCCTGGTGGCTAGTGGTACCACACCCCCCAAGCACCAGTCCCGTAAAGCTTCAGTACTCACTGGCATCAGTGGGCCCCAACTGCTGGTCATCAACTGGACCAGCGAGCGTTTGATGGGTCATCAGCCCCAACACTGCCCACACACGGTACCGCACCAGCCAACCCATCGTGTGCAGCCAGTGCCCTGCTGAGAGCCTATGACAACAACCGGCATAGCTCTCCTCTCACTTCCTCTGTCAGCCACCATATGGCAGGAAAGGGAGCGCATGAACAGTATACTGCATGCGTGCTCCCTGTTATCCCATACAGCAGCTGGCCAAGAAGATGAGAGGAGGGCTGTGCCAGTTGTTGTACTGAGCTCTCTGCATGACACTACCTTCACAGGTATGGGGGTTTTGGCTGAGTGGTGTGCTGGTTACAGGCGATGCAGGGGACTGCTGACCTGCCATCTTTCACTGGTCCAGTTGGTGCCCAGCCTTCGGGGGAACACCACTGGACACCAAGGACTACCTAAGCATTTTGGGAATGGGTGTTTGGGGGTAGGAGGGTACCACTAGACATCAGGGACTGTGTATGCATTACAGGGTTGGAGAGCCAGAGGGTGGAGAGGGCCCCTAGACAACAAGGCACCATGACGCCAGAATGGGCAGATGACTGGAGGGTGGAGGTGCCAGTAGACACCAGGGATTTGATGCTACAAAGTGGGATGGGGTGATTGGGGTCCGGGGGGGTGCCACTAGACACCACGGCATGGTGCTACAAAGGGGGATGGGTGATCGGAGGGTGTCACTAGACACCAAGGAGGACGTGTTCACTTCTGGGGTGGGTGATAGGAAGGTGAGGGGTGCCAGTAGACACCTTGGAGTACATTAGCATAGTGGGTATGGGCATCTGGGCTGTGTGTGGGGGCCAGTCACCACTATGCCTGACGTAGCAGGCATCTACAGGACAGGCACAAACCTGGTGCTGCTTCTCATGCACATTAGCCTATAATGGGCATGCACGTGGCCCCTCAGAGCTTTGCATGCCCAGTTACCTCATTTGCATTCTATAGCTGAATATCACACCTCAACTCCTGGTGCTTTCCAGTCAGGGGGTGCAAATCCCTGTGGTACGCATACGGTCCAGGTCCATGTCACGCAGCACAGCTAACCTTAGCACTGCGCCGACATGGCTCTGTATCCAGCCAGATGGTACCGGTGCACTATCCAACTGAATATGGTGACGTCCAGGTTGGGCGCAAGCGCAGCACATACCTTTGTGCACTGCTTTTGCACATATTTGAATATCTAGCCCGAGATATGGTGCATTAGTTTTCCAATGCGCTTTGCTCTGCAGGAACAGATGAATGTTCACACTGATTTTTATAAAAGAAATCTGGATATAAAGGTTTTGAATTTTTTTTAATTTCACATTTTATTTATTTATTTTTTAATTTTTATTGCTGGGTAAAAAAAAATTTAAGCACAGGTTTCTATTTTCAAAGGTGACCCAGTCAGAATTAAAATAAACTATACAGGACAAACATGACAGTAACAAATATACAGTATATAAATACCTTATCTCTTACATAAAACCACATAAATAGTTACTATCTAAAACAGTTGACAACTCTAGGGGCCCAGTATTCAAATGTTTGTGCAGGCGCAAACAAATGTTTGCTTGCGCAAACCAGCTTTCGCGCCGGAGCGTGATGTTCAAAAGGGGCAGATGTGCAGAGCATAATATCCAAAAGGGGCGATTGTGTGGGCAAATGGTTAGCGCCAGCACAAAACGTAATGTATGCTGCTGGTAAAAGGAAGGGAAGGGAATGGGAATATCTGCACAACCCCATATTCAGGACATTAACACTGCACAGAAGGGGTTAGAGTGATCTTATTGCGCAGCACAAATACTGCCGAACAAAATCCCAACTTAATCTGGGCAGCCCTAGCGGCTACCAGAGTTACTGCAGCCAGGAAACAAGTTGGCCGATGGGGCAGCTCAACTGCCCCCACAGTGGCCGTGTTCTCTCGTCGAATCACCGACCCAGTACCGATGTAGGAAAGCTCAGATGCCTGGTGGTCCCCCTCACCCACCAATTGCCAAATCATATAGTCAGTTCATAATCCTTGGTGCCTAGCGGTCCCCCCTCCTGCCAATCGCCAGCCCGTATAGTAATGTACTACTCCCTGGTGCCTAGTGGTCCCCCCCTCCATCTGATTGCCAACCCATATAGTACATTAATAATCCCTGGTGCCTAGCAGTCCCCTCCCCGTACCTAAGCCCTGGTCCATACAGTAACCTAGCTCTCTGGTGACCAGTTGCCCTCATGGTCCCTGATCCCCGGCCTTCTCACTTACAAGAGCTTCTCTGGCATCAAGTGGCCCCCACAATCTCTGATCCCTGGCCCTGTCACAATGACAACACCCTGTGCTGTGTATATGAGAACAGTGAGTAGAATGCAAGGTGCAGTGCAAAAACCAACCCAATATATTCCCTGGTGTCCCATGCTACCCCACGCGATCACTGTGCCCCCCCCCATGTCACAGAGGTAATGCCTGGCATCTAGCAGCACCCCACCGCAGCAGCCAGTCACCCACCCTGCCACCCCCACCTGCATTGTCGATTGCTGCAGGGAGCCATTTGTGACTGGCACAACCTCCTCACCCTCGGCTGGCTGCCACACGCAATCCAGAGACGACATCCTATGTAATGTACAGGGTGCATGTCCTCTACTGTAAAAGCAGTAGAGGATGTGTGCCCTAGACATTACATAAGGCACACACTCTCTGGATTTGCATACAGCAGCCGGTTGAGGAGGTGTGAGAAGGGCTGTGCCGGTCACCTTACGGGCTTCTGTGGCACCGACAATGCTGGTAAGGGAGGGCAGGGTAGGTCATCGGTACCACAGTGGGGGGCACTCGACACCAGGGATTATCTGTGTGACATGGGGGGCACAGCAATCATGAGGGGGAGTAGCACAGGACACCATGAAATATGTTGGGTTGGTTTTTGCCTTGCATTCTACTCACCATTTTCATATACACAGCACAGGGTGTTGTCATTGTGGCAGGGCCGGGGATCAGAGACCGGTGAGGGAGACAGGGAACCACTGGAAGCCAGTGAGGATCTTGTATGTGACGGATCAGGGATGGGGACCCGGGGGGTGACTGGCCACCAGGGAGTGGATTTTTGTATGGGCCAGGTCTTGGGTACTGGGGGGATGGCTAGGATCCAGGGATTATTAATGTACTATATGGGCTGGTGATGAGATGGAGGGGGACCACTAGGCAACAAGGAGCAATACATTACTATATGGGCTGCCAGTCAGCAGGAGGAGGGACTTCTAGGCATCAGGGAGTAGTACATCATTATATGGGCTGGCGATTGGCAGGACGGGGGACCACTAGGCACCAGGGGGTACTAACTGATCTACATGGGCATAGCGATGCGATGGAAGGGGGACACCAGGCACCAGGGACTTTTCTGTCTTGTAGGATATCGGGCAGTTAGGGCGGAGGCAGTGCTGCACTAACCTGATGCTGCTTCCCATGCAAATGAGCCCATAAAAGGCATGCAAATGGACCCTTAGCACCGTGCATGACCAATGGGCTCATTTACATTAGGGTCCCTCTCAATATTGTGCATAGCACTCTGCCACTGTCAGGACTGGTGATGCTATTCTCTGCACAGCAGGGATCCATGTTGGAGCAGCACTACTTGACTTAGTGTTGACAAGCCTCTGTATTCAGTCGGATAGTGCCAGTGCGCTATCCGACTGAATATAGCATCCTCGGACTCCTGGGCAAAGGCAAAGATCAGCACAAAACTTTGCACTCCGCTTTGGCCATTTTGAATATCCAGGTCCTTTAAATACAATCTCATATCACTTTTAAAGTGCCCTAAACATTTACTATACAATAAATTCATTGGCAGCGTATTCCAAGTATTTACAAGTCTAACATTAAAAGAGCTCTGTTTCATGGAGGTTTTACAATTTTATATCTCCAGCTATAGATTTTTTGTTTATCTTGTATTACGCAGGTTAGCACTGTTGGGTAATAATTCATCCAGTGCACTAGTACACTTGCCATTAACGATTATCCAGCTCCAAATACTACCACAGTAGGCAGTTCTAGCTTTCAGTGAAAACCAATCCATTCTCTTAAATAAATCGCAATGATGACAGTCACTTTTTACATCTAAAACAAAATGGCATATTCTGTTACATACAATTCTCATCCTTTGGAATGCATTATCTATTGCCATCACATAAATGGGCAGGCAATAATCTACCAAAGAAAGTAATAGACTTAGGGCTACTAACTTACGAGCTTCCATGGTAAAATGTATTTTATTTCTGTTTAACAGACCCAGCCTAATATTAATTTTCTTCATAGTCTGATCAATGTGCTTAGTAAATGAAAAATTGTGTCCAAATATATGCCTATGTACTTAAAATAGGGCACCTGCTTTAATTCCTCACCAGTAATAGTCATAACTTTCAGAGGGCCACAGTTTTGCAGCGTTCTGTTACTGCAGTACACCGTAGGTTTAGTGTTTTTAATGTTCATAACCAATTTACTTCTTAAAAAACATTCTTAAACTTTACTAAAATCATCCTAAAGTGGCTTAATTAGGTCAGAAACAGATTTGCCTCTGGTTGCCAGGACCACACCATCAGTGTAAAGAGTGATTTTGCAGTCCCAGCATGCAGCGGACAAATCGTTAAAAAAAAAGACTAAAAAGTAAAGGACCAAAAATAGACCCCTGTGGGACTCTCATATTAATTACCCTTTGCAATGATACAACATTACCCAGTTTCACATTTTGAGACTAGTTCAGTAAATAATTTTGAAACCACTGACACACATTCCTACCCCGACCTACTTCAAAGGGCATCTCCGCAAGCACCAGGTAATAAAAGAATGACGCAACACACTATTTACAACACTCGGCCACACTGACCAGCGTGAGAGAACTCTTCAATCAATAATTTTTTTGTGTGTGCTCCAAAAGAGTCAGAACAGAACTGCAGCAAAGCCACTGGTTCATTCAACATTCTGGCCTGGATATTCAAAGGGATTGCACCTGGTGCAAAGGAGTTGCACTGGCGCAACCCCACATTGCGCCCCAGTGGGATATTGAGATGGCTGCCTGGCACAGAGCAAATCCTGATGCGCCAGGGTGCAGTGGTAATGTATGCGGCGCAGATGCAGGGGGCGTGCCCATGCATATGTGGCATATCCCAATATTCAGCCCGGGATGTGTGGCGCATATGCCGGCACACCCCTGCACTGCGCCACATAGGGGGGCTCAAAGATGAGCCCGTGCTGAGTAGGAGCAAATATCGGCCACCCACAGGTGGGCTGCTGTATTGCAGGGTGCAACACAGTAGCCCAGCCCTCGGTGGCCACCCGCCCGCCCAGAACATCGTCCGCAAGCACACACATCCCTGGTGGTCTAGTGGAACCCCCTCGCCTGTAGCTGCGATTACGTGGTATATGTTTATAATGAGATCCCTGGTAGTCTAGTGCCCCCCCATCCCCGATTCCCCAATGTGTATGAAACATGACCAACCCTGGTGGTCCAGTGGTCCCACCTCCCACCCGAGTCCCCAATACATGACATTATGATGTCCTTGGTGGTCTAGTGGAACCCCCACCCATTGCCTCGATCGCAGTAAAATCCTGTCTTGAAATTCCCTGGTGATCCAGTGACACCCCCCACCCACCCACAGAACACCTTGCCCACCCCTGCCCCCCACGTCATCGACGGGTCAGCTACCTCCCCTCCGCCAATAGCAGGTACAGTATGGAGCTGTAAGCCCATTGGTCCCCAGTGTGGACCAATGGGCTTGCAGAACATACTGTACTAGACAGTCCCAAATATGTATGGAGGGCATTATTGCTATTATACAATGGCTCGTTGTTATATATAAAATAAAAAAATAATTTTAAAGAATGCTTTTTAGTGTGGAAAAATATTTTTGTTTCTTAAGAGGAGATGCAAAAAAAGGGGTCATCTACCTCATCATATAGCTCATCTCCAGGTTCACAGTGAGGCTGAGAATAGAGCCATGATGTTGTACTGGGATAACAGCACAGGTCCAGCCCAAGATTGACCAATCAGAGACCAGGAAATTTTCTTGCCATTGTATAATACTTCTATGAATGATAGAAATGTTATGGCGTAAGGCTGTTTTTTCAAGTATTTGGTAGTCAGAAAATAAATTAATGAATTTTGTGAAATATTTAATTTAATAAGAAAAAGATTAAATAATTAATCAAAACACAATATTTGACTACCAGTAATACTAATACAGTGGTCCAGAGGACAATTTTTGTTTATTTGATATTTTTAATTTATTTGAGCACTGTCACACTCATTACATGCATGTATGAAATGTACTAGCCTTTAAGGATTTACTATTTAAGGACCATATGGCTGCTTGCTCAGAATCCTCTTGATATAGTGCGCAAGTGTTTATTTATTTAGCTTTTGTTGACCGGGTAAGTGCACTAGACAAATTCTGCCTATTTTCAGGCACGACCCGGTGGAGGGGGATACAGATGAATGCCAACTGACTTTGAACCAGATTAAGCTGTGAAATGTTGGAAGTCACTGCTGGGTTGGTAGCCTGCCTGTTTGATGTGTACCAGTTGTGCCGAAGAAGAATTAAGGAGAAGCATTCAGCAGTTCCCTGTGTGTTGCCTGTTTTCCTTCTAACTTTGGACTTTGCACGAGTGTGTGTACACAGCTGTCTACAAAAGTGGGAAAAAATATCTTAAAAGTTTCTATTGCTGGATTTGCACTTGATGGTGGACTGTATTTTGATACACTTTTTAACCTTGATTCACGTCTTGCTTATTAATCTCTTTGTTTCATCTAAATATTGTGTTTGCAGTCTTAATGTTCTGTAGAACTTTTGTAATTGGACCTCAAGTTCGAAAATGTCAATGTTGGTGCTGGGAAGAAGGATAGTCCCTTGCTCAATATTTCAAGTTGTGCTTCAGGTAGTACTTTTTTATTCAAATTAAAGACTGCTATTATTTCTGGCTCTTCTGTGCCTTTGGCCTTGCTCCTCCAACTTCTCCTCTGCCTACCCCTGTTGCCCCTCTTGGTCCTGGATCCCTGTCTTCCTCCACTGGTCATTTTGACCATATCTGGTATCTGTCTTGGCGGTATGACTCCCCTAAGGCTTCCTCACGGTCCCTGTCCCTGTTGGGTTTCTGGCCTAAAAAATGTTGCTTCCTGCTTTGTTGTCTACAATATGGTTGATGGGTGTAATTCCTCCCGGCTTCCTGACTCACTTCTATTAGGGTATGGTACTGCGGGTCTATATTTTTTGTACATATGTATATATATACTTGGTTTTCGTTATAATCCACTGTGTTTTCCTCTGGAATTCATTTAATTATGTGTTGTTTTTAAGTTTCTTTGAATTCCTTTATTCTTTTCCTCAAATCTTCCAATGTTTTGTTGAATTCTTCAAGTTCCATAATTTCTTTAATTGTTCCTGTTCTGTTTGAATTCTTGCCATTATCTTGCTCTGTTATAACCACCTCAATAAGGGCACACACAAAATCATGACTGGCCTTGTTTCTTATGTCATCCCACTTTCGGTTAATATTTCAGAACTCACTAAATTAGGCTCAACAAAAATTCTGAGGCCCCTGGGGATTCTGCTGTGCTGTAAATACTAGGTGAGGGTGATTGCATGCCTTTCAAGTTTTTTATCTTTGTATTTTAACCTTTCTGTTTTTGTAACAGGGCCTTGGATAATTACCTATGGGCGTACTGATATATTTGTTTCCTGTTATTTGTTTTATTAAATTCTTTTTTCAGCATCTGTAAATGCCATGAAGTGTAGAGTGCCAAAACTCCCACTGAGTTCCCTTGTCCCCGTTTCTGTGTCCACCCTTCTGCAGGTCTTGATGTCAACTGCAAAGAGACAGCTCTTGTCATTGATGCCTTCCCCTATGTGACAAATTAATACATTAACTGGGTCCAGTACCGACCCCTGAGGCACTCCACTTGTCACTTCCCCCTTACCTCTGAAAACTTCCCAAATAACTGCAACCCTCTGTGTTCCTCCCCTCTGCCAGTTCTGCACCCAAGGTGCCAATTTTCTCCCACCCCAAGTCCCTTACCTTTTTGACCAGCCTCCTTTGGGGGATTGAGTCAAAGGCCTTGCTAAAATCCAAGTATACCACATGTACTGCCTGTCCCCTATCTGCTGCCCTGATCACCCATTTGAAGATGTCAACCAGATTTGTCTGGCAAGACCTTCCCCTCATGAACCCATGTTGTCTGGAGTCTTGTAACCCATTTTCCTCCAGGAAGTCCATCACTTCCCGCCTTAGTAGACTTCATTATTTTTTCCACTATAGAAATCAGGCTGACTGGTCTGTAGTTCCCTGGCTCATCCTTCCTTCCACTCTTGTGTACAGGGACCCTTTTTGCTGTATTTTAGTCCCTAGAGACCACCCCCATGGCCAGTGAGCAGAAATATGTCTGCAAATGGGCCAGCTATCACTTCTGCTACCTCATTCAGCATCTTTAGGTGTAAGCTGTCAGGTTCAATAGATTTATTTACTTTCAACTCTGTAAGCTTTCCCAACGCCCTTTGTTATTTTGACCATGCTACATGAGCCCTTGCTCTCCTTCCTTCCCTTCTTAAACCCATGTTCTGGCAGTGGCCTATTCTCCCTAGTAAATATGGAACAAAAATATTTTTTCAGGAGCTGTGCTTCTTCTTTCTTCCTACTCCCTTCCTTTCTCACTCTTCAGTCTCACAATACCCCCTTTGACCTTAGGTTTCTCCCAGATGTACCTAAAGAGTGCCTTTTCCCCTTGCTATAATCCCTTTGCCAGCTGAGCCTTGTCTCCACCTTGGCCTCTCTCACCTTCCCGCTGGCTACATTTGTTACCTCCAGGTACTTCTGTCCATTCTCCTCCAGTGGGCTTCCCTTATACTATAAGAATGCTCTCCTGTTGGTTCTTTTTTTTCCCCAATAAAAATGTTATTGTTTTCAAATGTAGCAGACAAATACATTCATGACAGGTGTGCAGATATTATATTTTTGTATTATATGTGTATTGATTTTGCAAGTGAAATAGCCACATTACAATATAAAAGGTGAAGGAGTAACATCCAAAATATACAGCATCAGCCATATGTGTTACACAGGTAATCATAATACCCCTCCATACATGTTACATCAAGGGGGGGGGGGAGTCTCAGTATTAGTATACAAAATACATATCCACCAGCATACAGCCTAATAGGAAATCTTAAGGGAGCACCATCCTGTTAGACCCTAAGTAGGATCCAACGGTGCTCATAATAAAGTAGCACAAAACATGTAATAGAGCCCTTCTAAATCCCAAATTCAATGCCGCTCCTTCTTACAGTTATAGAATGTAGGCATCACCCATTCCCAAGCTACACATCTCAAAGAAGGAAACCCCAGGGGTACTCAGGATACAGTAGTAAGGATCCCCCAAAAGTATTACCAATCCCATAGCTTTTGCTTCAGTTTTGGTTAACAAGAAAACATTTCAACATTTCAAATACATAGCCCCAAAACACAATAAAGTTCACTTGGCCAGTCCAATCAGGAAACTGTCCATATAGTCCCCATAAGACATTTAGTCCAATAACAAGTCCCAGACCAGAAGTTGGCAAAGATCGTGAAACTGGTCTTACAGGCCCCATGAGGCCTTTAAGCAACCATCGCCACTAACCTCACATTGTAAATGTAAAAGAAAACCTTCAGTCCTTCTCCAATGAGGGGTCTCCATCTTCAGCAGGCTCCTCCGGGCCCTTCTCCATCAGGTGTAGAATTTTTTCCACATCTGTAGGGTCATTAAAGGAATACAATTGTCCCTTCCACGACAGGCGCAACCACACTGGAAAAACTAGTTGATGTTCCACTTTCAACAGTCTCAGCTCGCCCCTAACACCATCAAATGCCTTGCATTTTTGCCTTGTGCTATATGTCAGGTCTGGATAAATACTAATTTTAGCTTGGTCATATCGGAGTGTTCTCCATCTGTGGATAACCTGCAGCACTCTGTCCTGATCTCCAATACCACGGCAAATCACCAGGACTGTTCTCGGGTAGAAACATCCGTTGGTGGCCTCCTGGGAGTTATTTGATACGCTTTCTTGAATGCCGGGGGGTCCTTGTTTATCCCCAAGAGCATAGGCAAGAATGTCTCAATAAAATCTAAGCAATCCTCCCCTTCAGTTTTCTCAGGCAAACCCAGTAGGTGCAGATTTCTCTCTCTCTCTAGTCCAGTTTTCAAGTAGCTCCATCTGCTGGCGTAGCACCCATTCTCCTTAAGCAGCTGGGTGGTCATGTCACAAGCTTTCAACACAGCAGCTTCATTCCGTTTAACTGTAGCTTCACACACGTCCACCCTGAATTCTAGTGCCGAGACCCATGAGGTAAGCATATCCAATTTTTTATCGATATCCTGCACTGTTTTCACAGGCTGGTTCAGCGTGGCCTGAATAGTGGTCAGCGAGGCTCCCTCCATCGAGGTAGCACCCGAGGGTGCGGCTTCATCGACTCCATTGGGTCCCTCACCACGAGGAGGCTGCGTCCGCTTTGGAGCAAAAAAGTTAGTTGCGGCAGCAGTATTTCCTCAGTTTTTGCCAATAATTGTATTCTGTACCGCTTAAGGGATCCCTCAAAGTACTTGGAGATTAAGATCCCCAATGAAACTGTAGAATTAGGCTGAAAAGAATTAAAATCTCCAGGCGCTCTACAGTATGTCTGTTTCCTGCAAGTGGCTCAGCAGCGCCCCTCCAGTATTATTTATAATAATTATATAAGAGAACTAAATCTTAATCTTAAGTTCATATCACACCTTCTAATGGTTTCATAGTACTGATTAACTGTGTGCTAATTTCAGAAAATGTCAAGTTCTTAAACCCCTACATAGGATTTACTATTAACAGTTACCCAGATAGAAATTGCCGCTGTGTCAAGGAAAACTTATTCTAGTCTCTTTACATAAAATAGAGGCATACTGTTCTTAGATGCTAGCATTCTGTATTTCAAACTTTTCTGGTGTCTCGTCTAATTCTGTTTTTGTCCCCTTTTTCCAAGATTCTCTAATACATCAGTGTGACAGCTGGGATCAGAGTAGCCCATATTAAAATTTTTTTCCTACGTGCCAACTTCTTTAGTTTGAGGACTTCCATGAATAAAACATCCATACATTTAAAAATGGACCTCTTTCCTCTACCAGTAGTCTCAGTATTACTGTGTTAGCTGCCCTTGAGTTTAAAGTTATAACATTTTTAACCTAACTGGTTACATTAAAATTATCAATGTAGTGCCCAAGAACACATTTCACCCTTTAGATAGTCACTAATTTCCAGAAGATCTTTAAAGAAATATTAAATAATGTTCTTATTTCATCCCCAACTTTGTATCTTGTGACAGTTCCATATTTTGTTTTCTTATGTTTGCTTGCATACATGTGCAAGAAACATAGTGCCACCATATGAGTTTTTGTAGGTGTGCCTCCCTCACTTCCAATGCCCTGCTCCTTTTTGCAGGTGTGGCTGCACTGCACCAATGAATGTCTGAGCTGTCTATGAGAGCCATTCAGATGCAGTGGCATACAGTTCTGAGAAAAACACCACTACAATCAGCAGTGGTAATGTGAAGGCAATTTGCATACTGCCATCAGCAGTATGCAATTTGCCGACATGTCAGCACTGCATCTGAACTGTCATAGACAGTTTATCCCCCCACGAACACCTCGTAGCATGCAGGGAGCCCACCCAGCGTGCTCATGTATCCCACCCCACACACTGTAGACCCGCGGGTGCCCAATCCACTCGGCTCACTGCCCCCAAAGCAAACTTCCTGGTGCCACGCTGGGAGCCCACCCCAGCGTGGCAAAAGTCCCACGTCTTGTACATGCTGGGAGCCCACCCCAGTGTGCTCATGTGCTCCCCTCCACCCCCACACACTGTGTGACCAATGGGTGGGGCCCAGTCCGCCGTCAGCTCCACTGCCCCCCAAAAGCAAACTTCCTGGTGCCATGCTGGAAGCCCACCCCAGTGTGGCCGAAGTCTGTGGCCCACGGGGGTGCCCAATCCCCCATCGGCTCCACTGACCCCACTCCAACAAACTTGCAGGTGCCACGCTGGGAGCCCACCCCAGCATGGCAAAAGTCCCACATTGTCTTAAAAAAAAAAAAAAAACCTAGATCAAAAGAAAATGGTCCCTTGTTGACTCTCTTGCCCCCTCAAACCAACCCACGCCCACCCTCTGTGTATCCCACCTCCCCACACCCCCCTCACCCCATACTTACCTCCAGAGGCCAGCGTGACAATCTTCGGTAGACCGGGAACACATCTGCAGCACTCTTCAAAGCCGACCGCAAACAGAAGAAATGCCGGTAAGCCGTATAATGACATAAATGTTTTTTTTTTCAACTTTGGTGCATATCTCAGCCATATTGGGGAATTCGTTCACCAAATTTTCAACATGGGGTTCTTGGGATCCCAACTCACGAATTCAGCCACTGTCATTTTGTCATTCAGTTCCGAAAGGTGATTTTGCAGTCACTGTGCGGAACCACCTTTTGGGACTGAGTAACGAAATGACAATGTCACAGTTCATGAGGTAGGCCTCTCAAAACGCTATGTTGAAAATTTGGTAAAAAAATGTCCACAAATGATTGTTTTACGAGCGTGTGTTGCGCAGTTCCTACACACGCTCGTAACTTCGTGAAATTTTACTGTTTTCACTCCAGAATTTCAACATTGCCATTTTACCACACCTCCTTATGAGCAATATAGCTGTCATTTTTCACATCTTGCCCAAAATGTGTTTTTGCGCATGTAGCGCTCAATGCGCAGTCAGTGTGCAAAATCAATATTTGGGACAGGTTAAATGTGAAATCCCTCCTACCTGTGTAACTTTTTCCATGTGCTGTGTCACATGTATACTCATGTATTTCAAACTGTTTTCTCCCGGGTCATGCCTGAAAATAGGCATGCCTATGCCTAGTGCACCCACTCGGTTACCAAAAGCAAATAAATAAATAAGAAAATCACAGTGACATGTTCATGAGCAGAGGTCTTAAAATGGCTATGTTAAAAATTTGGTGACAAAAGTCCATAAAATGACTGTGTTACGAACGTGCATTGCGTAGTTTCCATGCACCCTTGTAAGTTCACGAATTTGTAATATTTTCAGTCCAGATTTTCAACACGGGCATTTTCCACTCCTCCTTATGAACAGTGCAGCTGTCATTTTGCATACCCTGGCCGAAATGTGTTTTCGCACTGCCGGTGCATAAATGCGTGGTCGCTGTGGGAAATCAGTGTTCGGGATAGATTAAGAAAATCACAGTGACACTGTTCATGAGTGGAGGTCCCAAAATGCTTGTGTTGACAATCTGCTGTAAAAAATCCCCAAACTAATTACATTACGGGTGTGCGTTGCGCAGTTTCTACGCACACTCGTGACTTCACCAGTTTTTATATTTCCTCCAGATTTTCAACATTGCCATTTTTACACCTCCCCATGAACAGTACAGCTGTCATTTTTCACATCCTGTTAATGTTTTGCACCTGTGGTGCTAAATGGCATAGTCGCTGTGCAAAATCAGGTTTCGGCTAACAAACTCATATTGCTACTGTTCATGAGGTGGGGGGTCACAGAAAACCCACGTGGAAAATTTGGAGTGAAAATACCAATGAACACCTGGGGCGCTAGGGTTTCCAACCATAACGCCCCACTCTGTAGAGACTGACAGGCATCAGGGGTGTGACTTGGGATTGTTGCCTGAAATGCTCATGCCATTCCACCCCCACCCACACCCTGCCGCCAGTGAGAGGCATTGAGGTGTGCCTTGGGCTCTTTGCCCTCAAAGTTCACCCCATTCTCCTATACTGCACCCATCTCATCATATTTCCTTATGGAATGGGGTGAGCATAAGGCCCAAAGACCCCAAGGCACACAGTGACACTTGTCGGTGTCTGCAGGGTAGGGTGTGGGGAAATGGCATGAGCGTTATGCCTGATGACCCAAAGGCACACCCCAATGCCTGTCAGTCTCTGCAGGGTGGTTGTGGGGTTGGCTTCAGTTCAGTACTTCACTGCCATTCCTATTATGCATCTCTCTAACTCCTACACTACCAATGCCAATGCCAGCAAGCAAGCATTCGACATTAACAAATGCTTATTTTTATGTTGCTTTATCAGGAAAAACTCCATTAAGCAAAGCTTATTTGCAAGGAGATCCTGGTTAGGACAGTACAGTACAGACAAAATCACAGTGATTACAAGGAATCTAAGGAACAGAACAAAATATACAAGCAGTGTATAGTCTAATAAATCAAATACGAACATACGAAAATGCCAGCAGATACAGGCCTTTGGGTCTATCTAGTCTGCTTGAGTGTGCAGCATGTTGTTTATTAAACTGCAGCTGCCCCTTCCCCTGCACACCCTTCTGATTTAGTACCCCCCACCTCCGACATCTCTGCCCCATCCTCCCCACAGTTTTGACCCTCCCTTTGGCCCTATCCCACCCTCTCTTGAAGCTGCCCACTGTCCGCAGTGATATCACGTCTTCTGGCAGAACATTCCAGCCTGCCACAACCCTCTCCGTGAAATACTGCTTCCTCATCTCCCTTTTGAACCTTACTCCCTCCCTCCAATTTCAGGCTGTGTTCCCTGATGTCCCTCTTCCCTTTTAACTTAAACAAACCCTCAGAATTCATTCGGTTTATGCCCTTTAGATACTTGAATGTCTCAATCAATATCCCCTCATATGTTTTGTCTCCCATCCCCAGGATCATCTTCATCACCCTACGCTGGACCCCCTCCAGTAGTTTAATCTTCCTTTTTAGATAGGGACACCAAAACTGCACACAGTATTCCAAGTGTGGCCTCAAAAGGGACCTGTATAGTGGCATAATGACTTCCTCCCTTCTAGAGGGGATTCCCCCAGCAATGCATCCCAGTATTTTGTTCACCTTTGCAGCTGCCTTCCTGCACTGTGCTGAGTGTTTCATGTCCCTTGTCACCAGCACCCCCATATCTTTGTCCTCGGCCGAAGTGGTTAACTGCACTCCCCCCAACCAGTAGCTGTTCTCTGGATTTTTTGCTCCCAAGTGCAAGACCTTGCATTTTTTAGCATTGAACCCCAGCTGCCATGTGGCAGACCAGCGCTCAAGTGTCCCCAAATCCTCTTGCAGTACCTTACCCCCTGTCCTCACTATCCACCTCAGCACAGATCTTTGTGTTGTCTGTATAGAGGTTGATCTCACTCCTTATCCCATTTGATATGTTGGCAATGAATATGTTAAATAGTGCTGGTCCTAGTACTGACCCGTGTGGGACCCTGCTGGTTATAGCCCAGGGCTCTGAGAGCTCTCCTCCAACTACCACCCTCTGCCGCCTGCCCTGCAACCAGCTCTTAATCCACCCAATCAGTTTCCTCCCTGCTCCCAGGCTATTTAACTTGCTGGTCAGCCTTCTGTGGGGCACCAGGTCAAACACCTTGCTGAAGTCCAGGAAACGGACATCCACAGCATGGCCCCTATCCAGTGACCGTGTCACTCAGTCGAAAAAGTCAACCAGGTTGGTCTGACATGATGTGCCAGGTACAAACCCATGTTGCCTGTCATTCTGTAGACCGTTCTCCTCCAGAAAACTCACCAGCATTTCCTTGAGGATAGTCTCCATCAGTTTTCCCACAATGGCTGTAAGGCTCACTGGTCTGTAGTTCCCAGTTTCATCCCTGGGCCCACTCTTATGGATTGGCACCACATGTGCCATCCTCCAATCCCTGGACATGCATCCAGTACTCAGGGGAGTGTTGAACAAATCCGCCAGGACCCCAGCTAACTCCCCGAGTACCCCAGGATGCACCCCGTCCAGTCCAGGTTCCTTATCCACCCTTAGGAACCTTAGGCCTTCCAACGCCCTTTTGACTGGGATCTCCACATCCGTTACCTCCTCTCCCCTAACCCCCCACCCTTCCCCTGAGGCATAGGCCCATCACTGTCCCTGGTGAACACTGAGCAGAAGTACTTGTTTAGTACTTCTGCCTGCTCTCTCCCAATCCTTACAATCTGGTCCTTGCACTTTTTCTTCTCTCCTATATACTTGACAAAATCTTTTTCCCCTTCCCTGATCCCCTGTGCCGGCCTTAGTTCTTTCAAAGCCTTGGCTACCCTGACTACTCTGCTCATCTCCCTGGATTTCTTCACATATTCTTCCCTATCCTTGTCCCAGAAGGATCACTTATTCATTCTAAAGGCCACTCTCTTTTCCCTCACCGTTTCCAGTACCTCTCCATTCAACCAGCTTGGTTTCTTGTTCTTGGCCTTTTTGCTTTGGCACTTTGTGAGAGAGACAGTGGCCTCTGCCCAATCCCTTGATTTTCCATTTCTGCTTTGCATCCATGTACTGGCTGATGTTGACTAGGTGCCTTTTCAAAATTATTCCCATCCTGCCAAGGTCTGCCCTCTTAAAATCCACCACTCTTGTTTTTGTATTAGCTAACTCCTTCCCCAGATTGAGAGAGAACCACACTGTGCAGTGGTTACTTCCTGCCAGGGGGTCTTCCATGTCTATGTCTAGGACTAGTTCCCCATCTGTCAGTACAAGGTCCAGAATGTTCCCCTCCCTGGTTAGCTCTGTCACTTTCTGTGCGAGGAAACCATCCTGGAATGCCTTCAGGAGGACATGCTCTCCGGCACTTGAGGTGGCTGGGGTGTTCCAATCCACCCCCAGCAGGCTGAAGTCCCCGACCACCACAGTGCAGGGCTTCAAACAGGCATGGGATAGGCATAAGGGAGCAATACAAATGACTATGAATAGATAGGCCATTGACAGAGCAAAGGCAGATGGCACATTTATAAGGTAGAAAAAGAAATGGGCAGACTGGATGGGCCTTGCGGTCCTTATCTGCCGTCATTCTCTATGTTTCTATGTTTCTAAGTGTTGCCCTTACTGCTAAGTCTCTTAATTTGTTCCCCAAGTTCTCTGTCCATCTCCATACTTTGGGAGGGAGGCCTACACCACCTCCAATCACCTCCCTACCATTTGAATTCTGTAGATGAATCCATAGGCATCAGCCTTGTTCTCCTTACCTTCCTCCCTGTTGGACAATATCCCATCCTTAACATAGATAGCTACCCTTCCTCATTTCTCTTTGTCCCTGTCTTTACAGTATAGTCTGTACCCAGGGATTGCTATATCCCAGTCCTTACTAGGTGACTCATGTTTCAGTTGTGGTGACTATGTCCACCTCACCTTCTGCCATCAATGCCTGCAGTTCTACTGTTTTATTGACAAGGTTTCTTACATTCAATGAAACCATCCTCCACTGTGAATTCTTCCCCAGCTTGCCTATACCCTCTTCCCTAACCCCTTCCCCTTTTACCTTTTACTTCCCCTCTTCATGCCTATCTAATGGGGAGGGGGCTGTTGGTCTCCCTTTCCTGGTGGCACTGCTTCCTGCCTACCCCCCCTCACCCCCCTTCCTTGTTTAAATTATACTTTTCTGCAATGAACTCCCCTAGCTTTTTCTTTAGGACCCCTGAGCCTTCCCTACTCAGGTGCAGCCTATCCAGTGCATACAGGTCTTTGTTCTCCCATGTGCTTCCCCATCCCCCCACCAGTCCGTATCCCATGGCCTCACACCGTGCCTCCAGCCATTTGTTGAACCAAGGGTGCCGGAAGATAGTAAAAGCTGAGGGGGCTGAGAATCAAAAGGGCACTTATGAGGGTACAAAGGGCACTTTTTCTATACTAGTTTTTGCCATACAGAAATAAAAAGTGGGGTGGCTACCACCCCTTTCGCCCCCCCCCCCGGTTCCGGCACCTATGTGTTGAACTCTGAGATTCTTAGTTTCCTGGCTGTGCTAGCCCTAGGTACCATGAGAACCTCAGAGAATGCCACTTTCCTCCCCTCTCCTGCACAGCCTTCCCACATCCTTGAATCTCTCCTGCACCTCTTCCAACCTATTCCCTTCCAGATCATTAGTACCCAGGTGCACCACTATATGAGGTCCCCCCCAGCCTCCTCACACACCCCTTAATATACTGCCCCACTTTTCCGGCCGTCATGCCCGGCGTACAATCCACCCAAATGGGGTTCCTCTGCCTCTCCATCTTACACCCCCCCAGGGTGACGACCCTCCCCTCTTTGTTCTGCTCGCCTCACTGGTGCAGTCCATTCCTCCGAATACATTCTTGGTCCCCCTACTCCTGAATCCATCCCTGAAGGCCCTCTTGCCCCACTTGATACCTGCTGTGCCCTTGCTGTAGACCCCACTTGCTCCCCCCCTCCTGCTGCTGCCCGTGCTGTGTCCTTGCCCCTACCATTCCCTACTTGCACTCCCTCCTTCCCAAATCGGTCCCCCTTTGCTCTGCATTATCCCCCTCCCTACCTCTGGCCACCACTGCCTCTCCTGATCTTTCCCCTTCACCTACATTCGACCATCTCTTCCCCCCCTCTTGGGACTCCTGCCATGACTGACTGCCTCCCCCATCTTTCTGTGCCTTTCCCTTGTCCCCACACACTTCCCCAAGTCCCCTGGCCCTCCTTCTGCCACACTGCCTCCGCTCCCCCCTTGTTATTCTCTTCTGAGTTGACCCTGCTTCTAACCTCTGTACTAACTCCCCCGTCAACACTACTATCCTGTTCCTCTGCTTTCATTGTCACTGGCCCTCCCTCCTCTTGCTGCTCCAGGCTTACAAGCAGCAAGAACCTGTTCTTATCCTCCCTCCCTTTCTCCTGAGCTTCCCCATTCCATCCTCCATATGACCTGAAACCATGCTCTGCTCCTGATCCCCTCTGTCCCCTTATCTTGACCTTCCTCCATCCTTCAGCCTCATGTCTCAACTGCTCCTTAGTGGTAGCATGGTTTGCCCTCTGAATCATCTCCCCTTGCATTCCTTGTTCACTTTTTGCATCTACTGTGCTGGTCCTCCTTCTGTCCCTTGGCCCCTGCGGTTCCCCGTTCCACCCTCCCCACCTACTCCGCTCCCATCTCAGTCTGTCAATCTCATCCCTAAGATGCGCCACCTGTCTACACACCATACAACCCCCTACTCTCCAAGCTATCCTCAAGAAGATGGCTGCCCCACACCCATTTCAGCTTACCACCCGTCCTGGCTCCCCTTCTGGCCTGCCTCTGCCACCCAATCCCCATCCCCTTAACCCTCTCCATGCCTGCTGCTCTTTCCATCCCCCATGTCTCTCCATTTTCCTTCCTCTCCTAAACTGGTCTCGACACCCTTTGGGACCCCCACTACCAGCTCAATAGTCGCTTTCCTCTAGTATGTTATGCCAGCACCGGCCTCCAAAGACCTTGTATACTCTGCCTAGTGAGGCCTGTGGGCTGCGGTCCTCCCTGCAGATGCCACCTAATCAGACACCACACTCCTGCTTTGTGGCACTCATGCATCGGGGTCACTCATGCGAGGGTTGATTGTCCCCTGGAAAATATATACAAACCCTGGCCTCCCTATTGGCCTGGCCAGGTCACATGACTCTCTCTCTTCCTCTGATTTAGTCCCTTCCTCTCTGGACTACCTCCCACCTCCCGAACTCCCATTTGCACAAAAAAACACTTTTTATTTCATCAGTCCACACTTTTGCCCTTTTAACAATGTAATGCCCGCAACTGCAAGTAAAATCAGTTCCTTCACTCGTTTTGCTCCGTTCCACTCTCCTCCTGCGTAGCAATGAATGAACTACAAAGATGGCCCCCTTTATATCTCACGGACCCTGGCCTCCCTATAAGTCTGGCTGGGTCACGTGACTCTCTTCCTCCGATTTAGTCCCTCCCTCTCTGTCCTACCTCCCACCTCCCGAACCCCCATTTGCAGCAAAAAAATACTTTTTATTTCATCAATCCACACTTTTGCCCTTATAACAGTGTAATGCCCGCAACTGGAAGTAAAATCACTTCCCTCACTCATTTTGCTCCATTCCTCTCTCCTCCTGCGTAGCAATCTGCAGCAACAAGGGTAAATCAATATAATAAAAATTTAATATATTAATACAGCAAGGTTGTTACAGTCAAGACAGCTTTAAGAGAGCAATAAGACAGCAATCAGTTTGCAATGAATAGCAACAGAGGGCCTAGGAGTAGGTACATCTATCAGTGCAATAGGTATCATCAATATTTTGAAAGTATGAAGGCTCACAGTCAAGGCCAAGTTTGAGAGAGACCTGAACCATATCTTATTCAAGAGGTCCCCTTTCTCTGGTACATTTATCACATATGTCAGATTTTAAACCCATTTTATGTGTTTCAGCAGGTGTGAAATAAAGGTTGTTGATGATTTTAAATTGTGTGGACTTATAGGCTGTATCCCAGATTTTATTCCAGGTCTGTTGTTCTGTATTGTACGCTAAAACCATTGACCTGTATCCTATGAACTCATTCCCAGATTTGCATTGTTCTAAAAGTTGATAAAAGTTTGTAAGGAGGACAAAGTAAACAATTAGGAATTCAAAACTGAAATAGAGGCGACTCAAAAAGAACTTGAAATTTTCTAAACACACCATATTTAAAGCCAAGGAGAGAGATCTAAACAAAAATTTATAGATACATGAAAAGGAGATTGTCAAGCGGAAATAAACAAAACATGAAACGGGTCAGAGAGACTAGCTGAATGGTCAGGTGTTTATTTGGGACAGACTTTCCAGAACAGCTGACTCAGGAAGAGACCAGAGTCATAAGGTGCTTTTACACTACCTCTTCTGTAACGGAATAACCATTGCAGAAACAGTTTACCATTACCTCCACTGGTGTGTAAACTGCATGTGTTCTGATTCCACAGCGAACGCTCGCCTGAACCGCATTCCCTGGTTGGCATGGTTCGTGGTGATGTGTTCCGTTTCACTACGTTGTGTGCAATGGTCATTCCAGTACCAGTCATTACCTAGAATAGAATTCTGGGGAAGCAGAAGGTGCTTTTAGAGAACGGAAGACGAGTTTTCCGACAGAGTGCAGTGTGTACAAAGTCAGCACGAAATGGAACAGACTACAACGGCGCCACACAGGTACTGAATAGTTCGGTAAAGAAACCTGTGTGTAAAAGCGCCTATAACCGCATCCAGTCACAAAATAGAGGCAGAAGCAGCAATAGAAATTGGAACATAGGTAAAAATAAAATGGCTAATTCAACCCTGAAAGATACCACATCCGCAAATTTACATAACAACACTACAGAAGGTGGTTCTTCTGACATCACACAGGAACATCAGGTCGGGTGCATCTGGGACTAAACAAAATACTAAAAAGGTGTTTGTTTGTTTTTTTAGACAAAAGGAAGTAGAAAAACAAGACATGGCAGACGTGGCAAACGTGGAGGCAAACACCAATAAAGAAGAACTTACCAAGAGGCCCCCAAAGAAATTATAAACTTAAGTGATTACATTAACTGCTTTAGAGACAAAAGTTTTTAGCGGGGGGGGGGGGTTCTTTTGTACAAACACCGTGTATTAACAGTTTTTCACTTCAGGTAGAACTGTTTAAGATTTTCAGGATCATTAATCTGAAATATTTCTTTGGAACTAAAAAAATCGGTGTATGTAATGTGAATACAGACGAATCTCTAAATTTAGAAGGGACTTGGGTGAACTTCTAAATGTTCTAGATGATTCTGTTCCCCCTATAAGGGAATATGTCTCTATGATTGAAACCAGTAACTCTGAAAATCTGATGACTTAGTGGAGTTTGATGACACAGGTAATGCATATGTGGGGGATTTCAGCCATTTACAAAATGTAGAATTATTGGAATTAGATTATTCTACTCACTATTTGAAATTTAAACCCAAGTCTGTTTTTTGCCTGAATGTTTATGATGCAGCTGTACAGATGTATAAAAATGGTTTTGACAGATATTAATAACACTCTTTGATGGTCAGTGGTACCATATTCACCACAATCTTGCCCCCCCCGAACGTGAAGCCTTGGAGAACTTAAAAAATGTACCTGATATCATATTTAAGCAGGCAGACAAAGGGGGGCAAAATTGTGGTGCTTAACAGGAGCGATTAATAAATGAAATCACTCTGCTAACTTTCTGATGTCACAACTTACACTCTTTTGAACAAGGACCCTACATTGCAGTACCAAACAATGCTGTTTGATTTTGTGGATGGGGCCTCCCAGAGTGGGTTTATAACAGAAGGGAAAATTAAATACTTAAAGGTACAATATCCAATAATCCCCACCTTTTATTACCTGCCAAAGGTACATAAGGGCTTGCTTAACCTCCCTGGGAGCCTATTATCTCGGGCATAGGTTCGTTGTCTGAGAACTTATCAAAATATTGCAGTTTTTTCTTGCAGCCTCTGGTCTATAATTTACGATCATACACAAGAGATTTGCTACATGTATTAGAGAAAATGAACACTTTCAAGTGGGAGCAAGATTATGTATGGATTGCAATTGACGTGAGTGCTTTATACACCTGTATGCCTCATAATCTGGGGTTAGAAGCTCTAGAGCATTTTCTGTCACATTGTCTATGTGCTGATGCACCATCATCCTTCTTTATTGTATCAGCAGTACATTTCATCTTAACCCACAACTATTTTGTATTTGATGGAAAATATTTTTTACATAGAAACATAACGGCAGAAAAGGACTGCCTGGCTCACCAAGTCTGCCCAAGGCACCTAGCAGAGGGATAGGACTTCCTCCAACAACCTACTTTTCCCTGCGGAACCCTCTTTTCTTCCCCCCCGCTCGCTCCCAATACCAGACACATGTGGCCGTCTCATGCTCTCTTAAAGCCCCTTATGGTTGCCTCCCCATCACCTCCTCTGGGAGCTCATTCCATTTAGCCACCACCCTTTCTGTGAAAAAGTTCTTCCTGCTGTTTCCCCAGAACCTGCCACCCTCAACCTGTAGCGTATGTCCCCTGTACTCTTGTGCCGCTTTAGTTTAAAAAGTCCCTCTTCTGGTTCTGTTTATTCTCTTAACATATTTAACGGTCTCAATCATATCCCCCCATCCCTTCTCTGCTCCAGGGAGTACATTCCCAGTTCTCTCAATCTATCCTCATATGCCAAGTGACTAAGCCCTGCTACCATCTTAGTTGCTCTTTTCTGCACCCTTTCCAGCCTGTCCATGTCTCTTCTAAGGACTGATCTCCAGAATTGAGCCCCATATTCCAAATGTGGTCTAACCAACTGTTGATATAAGGGGATGATAATCTCACTCTTCCTGCTAGTGAATCCCCTCTAATGCAGCCCAACATCCCGCTAGCCTTGGCTACAGCCTGCTCACATTGCTTTGCTAACCTTAGGTCCTTGGAAACAATAATTCCCAGGTCCCTCTCCTCCTCCTTCTCTTTCAGGGCCAGACCCCCCACCCAGATAAAAGTCTCACTCTGGTTTCTCCTCCCTAAGTGCATGATTTTGCACTTTTTTATGTTGAAGGCCAGTTTCCATCTTTTGGACCAAGCCTCTAATAATCCCTTGTCCCTGTGCATATTCTCCCTCCCCTCCTGGTTATCCACCCCATTACAGACCTTCACGTCATCCACGAAGAGACACACCCTACCCCTTAGTCCCTCCATTATATCCGCCATGAATATGTTAAACAGTTGTGGACCCAACCTCTGGGGAACCCCACTTGTGACCTTTCCCTCCCCTAAGGTGACCCCATTTACTATTACCTTCTGGCTCCTACCCATTAGCCAGTTTTACACCCATCTAACTACCCCCCCCCCCGCGCCAGACCCATTCCATCCAATTTAAAGATTAGTCCCCCATGCGGTACGGAATCAAACAGCTTCCTAAAATCAAGATATGCAATATCCACTGAACCCCCTTGGTCCACCTCCCTAGTGACCCAGTCCAAGAACTCTATTAAGTTCGTTTGACAGGACCTCCCTTTACTGAATCCATGCTGGTGCTTATTGATAAGGTCATTGTCCCCCAAATACTGCAGAATCCTGCCCTTCAGTAACTTTTCCATAATTTTACCTACTATAGATATTAAGCTCACACGCCTATAGTTACCCGCCCTTCTCTCCCCCCCCTTTGTGAAGAGGGACAACGTCTGCCCTCTTCCAATCCTCTGGGACCTCCCGTCTCCAGGGATCTGCTAAAAAGGCTGCTAAGCAAGCTGCCAGAATGTCCCTAGGTTCCCTCAGCACCCTAGGATGCACCCCATCTGGCCCCATGGCCTTATCCAGTTATAACTGCTCCAACTCCCTCAAGACTGCACCCTCCTTGAACGGGCTCACATCAACCCATATCCCTGCCTTATCTCCAGTACTGATGTCCTCAAAATCCCCCTTCCCCTCTACCTCAAATACCGAGCAAAAAAAATTGTTTAATAACTGCGCCTTATTCCCGTCTTCCTCCATTGAGATCCCCTCCTTGTTTCTAAGTCTGTTTATCCCCCTACCAATTTTTCTCCTCTCACTGACATACCTAAAAAAAGCTTTGTCTCTGGTTTTGATTGATTTGCCAATTTCCTCTTCTGCTTTGGCCTTCGCCCTCCACCCTCCGCACCTCTCTGCCCGCCTCCTTTTGCCTCCTCTGGTATATTTCCCAGTCCTTCCTCCCTTTATGTTGTCTTGAATTTCCTGAATGCCCTCCTCTTCTCCCTAACCCTGCCTGCCACCTCCCTGCTAAACCAAAGAGGCTTCCTCTTCCTTCTGGTCTTATGAACCCTCCTGACATAGAGATCCGTCGCCCCAATTATGGCCTCTTTAAAACACTCCCACTTGCCTTCCACCTCCTTCCCACTGATCTCCACTCTTAACGCCTCCCGCATATAGTTCCCCATGCTGATAAAGGCAACCCTTCTAAAGCTGAGCACTTTAGCCTTGGTTCGAGTACTCACTGCAGATGTTTGCACAGTGAACCAAACAACACTGTGGTCACTTGAACCAAGGAGTTCCCCCACCGTAACTTCACCCACCCTGTCACCATTTGTTAGGACTAAGTCCAGCAAGGCCCCTTTCCTGGTGGATTCTCTAACCAGCTGCCTCAGTGGGGCTGCCTGCAGACAATCCACTATAGCCTTGTTCCTCCCTGATTTGGCCGATGAAGTGTCCCAACTCACATCAGGTAGATTTAGATCCCCCATCAACAGCTCCTCGCCTTTATTAGCCATTCTCATTATTTCCTCCAACATTACCTCATCTTCTGAGTCAGTTTGTGAGGGCAGCCTGTAGATGACCCCAACATGTACAACCTCCCCCTTACCTATAGGCGATGCTACCCAAATGGACTCTGCTCCTCTCGTTCTACTCTGTATTTCCACTGCCATGATGCCCTCCCTCACATATAGTGCTACCCCCCTCCTCTTCAATTCTCCCTGTCCTTCCTGAACAATGTGAACCTGGGTAATTTCATGTCCTAGTCCTGGTCCCCACGACCCCATGTTTCCATTATCCCCACCAGATCAAGGCCTGCCTCAGCCATGACTGCTGTCAGGTCTGGAAACTTGTTGCCTAGGCTCCTTGCATTTGCACGCATTCCTCTCCACTTCCCCAGCCCCCTGTGTCCTTGATCACCCTCTATCTTACCCCTCCCCTCGGTTAAATGTTCTTTTCCTGTTCCCATACTGGTTTCTGCTTATGCTGGGGGATGTCACCTTCCCTGAACCTCTGTTACAGGCGTGGCCTGATCCCTGATCCCCCACCCTAGCTTTGGGTGTAGCTTACCTTCCAGAATTCCTCCATCCTGCATCAAGCACTGATACTCCCTTTTCCCTCTCTTCCTTTCCATACCTTTTCCATTTGTTCACTTTCTCCCTACCCTCCCTACTGAAGATCCTAGACTACATCCTCCCCTTGCTTTGTTCTACCAATATCCCAACAGTCGCTTTTTCTACTTTCCCGGTCTGCTTAATCTTGAACATTGTCGCACTCCACACTCAGTCTTGACTTTCTTTGTTATCCCCTTCCCCCCATTGTCATTCCCTCTCTCACTGTCCTTGGAGTCCTGCCTGTAGTGGGAAGCCCCCTCACTGTCCTTTGGTTTACTCTTATCCTCAACACCTGATCCCCTTCCATCTCTCTTTTGTAATTCTTCCATCCCCCTGACTGCCAGTGGCTCAAGTGGAGCGAACCTGTTACTAAGTTCCATGACCCCTTCCCTCATCTTCCTGACCCTATCTTGCTTGTTTAGCTCCTCCCCTCTCATACATGCACCTCATGTGGTCCTATTTCCAGCCGTTTTCCAGTCCTCATGCTCCCCACCCCTCCATTGTTCCACTCGTGATGTCCCTGCAGACTGCAGACTCAGGGCACTACTTTGGGTTCCACAGTTGCCCCAAGTTATTCAAATTTGTATTTAGGTTGGTGGGAACATCGGTACATTTTCAATACTAAGAATCACTTTTTGGACACTATAGTCTCATGGAATCATTGTATAGATGACTTACTGGTTGTCTGGAGGGGAACAGAAATAAGTGCAGCAGATTTAATAGATTACATTAATCAGAATAACTTGAACCTCCAGTTTACCTTTAAGACTGTTAAAGAAAGTATTGATTTTTCAGACATTACCCTCACAGCTACAAGTGAAGGAAACATAGAAACAGTGGGTTTCAGACAAGAGACAGCTGGCACTCCTTGCTTCATGCCAGGAGTGCCCACCCACCACAGCTTATTAAATCCATTCCATATGGACAATTCCTGTGATTGAAAAGGAATTGTTCATCCTCAGATTCATTTAATATTCAATTGAAAGACATGTATGAACGTTATAAAAATAGGGGATACGATGCAGCTAATTTAGATTCTGCACTACAGAGAGCAGAGTCTCATGAAAGAAATTCCCTTTTTCATCCTCAAAATAAATCCAGTTTCGATATGGACACTATGACCTTCATACTGGAATATAACCAAATGGCCCCTAAGGTGAAAAACATCCTTTTAAAAAATTGGAATGTGTTGGAACACTGTAATGATGGCAGTTTGTTCAAAAAAAAAAAAACAAGGATCACATACAGAAGAGCCAACAATTTGGGAGAAACAGTATGTAAAAGTCATTATGTGAAGAACAAACCCAGCCACTCAACTTGACTGCCCATAAAACTGATGGGATGTTACCAGCGTGGCCATTGCCAAGCATGTAGATTTGCCACACAGTAAATGTTTTCAACATCCAACTTTGGATTTAAAAGTTGAGTTGAAAGAGTTCATGAACTGCTCCACTCAATTCGTAGTATACACAGCCCAGTGTTCCAATAATCTACTGTATGTAGGCAAAATGATAAGGTTGGCAAAAGAAAAGTTCTTAAAACACATCAGGGACATTATAAATGTTAATCTTAGTTCTGCACTGGGCTCCCACTTCAAATAAAAACATTGTAGTGATCCCAGGGGTTTAAAATTCATGATAATTGATCATGTAAAACCACCTGCGAAGAGGACATAGGAAGCAACTCCTCGTACAGCAAGAATCAAAATGGATCTTTATCCTTAAGGCTCTCTGTCCTGATGGCCTCAATAGGGATTTGGATTTGACAGTTTTTTTATAGTCCATGCTTGCATCCCTTAAATGGGAACAGTCATCAACAGTGTTTCTTAATGTCTGAAAGTCCATAAAAAGCTAATTTGAGTGAGCCATTGTATTTATGTGTGAGACTTTGCAGTCCAGAGTTATTCATATGTAAATCAGCCTGTAATTAAGGACCGGGGCAGCCATGTGTTTTAGGCTTCTGACAGGAAATGATGTCACCGAGGAACTTAGCCCTCCATTTACTGCAGGTTAAATAGGAAATCATCTGTTTTATTAAGTGTGTTTTAAGGTGTTATTACAACAATTTCTACATTTATAATAATTGTTTTGTATGTGCATTGAAACTAGTGAGTTATCACCTTTATATTTCTAACTGTTAGTAGTCAAAATCCATCTTTAGGATAACTTTAACCTGTAGGCTATACTGCCAGTGGATTATTAAAAACTACACAAGCAGGTAGTAAGAGGGGTGGAATCTTAGTGCTGGGGGACTCAATACTAAGAGGAGTCAGGTGGGGTAGAAAGGGGGAGAGGCATAGTCGCATTTGGGTGGAGGCCATGCCAGGAATGACAGCGGAAAGGGTGGGACAGTCTGTTCTGAAATATGCTAGAAGGGGTAGGGACAAGCCTCATTTAATTATACATCTTGGGACAAACGACCTGGCTGACAAGACAGTAGATACAGTCCAGAGGAATTTGAGAACTAGCACAATTATGAGGGGGCAGAGATCAGTAACTTCTCAGAGATACTTCTGGTGCCAAGCAAGCACAACAAGAAAGTTGAGAATAGAGAATTTAACAGATGGCTAAGAACCTGGTGTTGTGCTAAAGGGTATGGGCTGTTGGGGTGGGGTGGGGAGGGACCTGGGAGGACAGTAGTCTCTATGCCAAGGACAGACTACACTTGTAGTGAGGAGGAAAAGAAAGTGTTAAAACAGAGGATGGAAGAGTATACAGAGGAAGTTGGGAATTTAAACTAGGAGTGGGGGTGGCAGTTGGGAAGAGATATGCAGAGACCACAGGTTGGGAAATCATGTAAACTTACCCCCATAACAGTGACAAAGGACAAATGGCAAGTGCTATTGGTGATGCTAGGAAAGGAGGGCAGGATGGGGGCGGGGGAGGTGGAAGGTGGTTACCCTTAATGCTAGGAGCCTTGGAAGGAAAACTGCAGAGTTACAGGTTCCTTGGCAGAGGGAGAGGTGGACATTGCAGCCATCACGAAACATGGGCCACCCAATATAATGACTGGGACTTGTCTGTACCAGGGTACAGGTTATTTCGTAGGACAGAGTGATTGGGAAAGGAGGGGAGGCACTATATGTGAAGGAAGGACTGATGTGTGTAGGGAGGAAGGGAGGAGGGTAGTAATGGAGTCACTTTGGTGCAAATCCAGGATTCCAAGAATAGGATTCTTAGAATGGGAGTGGGTACAGGCCACCATCTCAGATGGAGGAGTTAGACAGGGAACTAGCGGGACAGATCAGGAGGACCTGTGAGAAGGGTAGTGTGGTGATTGTGGGGGACTTCAACATGCCAGGAGTAGACTGGAGCACCCCAACAACAACCAGGAACAGAAGGGAGCAGGTACTGCTGGATGCCTTCCAGGACAGCTTCCTGCTGCAAATGGTCAGTGAACCAACCAGGTTAGGGAATACCCTTGACCTTGTGCTGGCAAATGGGACTTTGTGAGAGAACTTACAGTGGAGGAACCACTGTCAGGGAGTGACCACCACTCAGTATGGCTCACATTGGATATGGGCAAGGAAGGAGTGGAATCTGGCACAAGAGTGCTGGACTTCAGGAGGGCCGACTTTGGGAGGATGGGGGAAGTGGTAAAAGGGTACCTGGCCAGAATTCAATCTGGTATGGATACTAACCAGAGGTGGGAGCTCATAAAGCTGGGGATAGTGAAGGCAACCAAAACCTGCTGCAAAGCCCAGAGCAAGAAGGCTAGGGCTAAGAAACCTAGCTGGTTGAGCAAGGAGGTCATGGAAAAG
Organism: Neoceratodus forsteri; assembly: GCA_016271365.2. Classification (NCBI taxonomy): domain Eukaryota; kingdom Metazoa; phylum Chordata; order Ceratodontiformes; family Ceratodontidae; genus Neoceratodus; species Neoceratodus forsteri. Next base: position 417,277,137 of record JADMNL010000024.1, on the reverse strand, counting down.
GTAAGGAGAAAAAGAGCTGCCTTTAGGAAGTACAAGAAAACAGGGATTGGGGAAGACAGGGAGGAGTACTTGACAGAATCGAAGGAGGTGACAAGGGCAGTAAGGGGAGCCAAAGCATCTACGGAACTCAGGCTGGCACAAGGCATTAAGAAGGGGGAGAAGGACTTCTTTAAGTACATCAGGGAGAAAAGGAGCTGCAAGGACCACATAGTAAGGATTAGGAAGGAGGGGGGTTGGGTGGAAGCAGGGTACGATAAGGCGGAAGCACTAAATGAGTACTTCTGCTCAGTATTTACTAAAGAGAAGAGGGGGGTGACACCCAAGGTGGGAGAAATGGCAGAAGCAGGGGGGTGGAGTGGTGACAGATGGTGAAATCATGGAGGGCAGAGTTTGAGAGGGTTTGAAGGCACTGAGGGTGGACAAGGCACCAGGCCCAGATGGCATCCACCCCAGGGTACTGAAGTAGCTGGCAGAGGTCCTTGCAGGACCTTTGGCAGACCTATTTAATGCCTCACTACATTCAGGGTGTGTACCTCAGGACTGGAGGATGGCTCATGCGGTGCCCCTCCACAAGAGTGGCCCCAAGGATGAACCGGAAAACTACAGACCAGTGAGCCTCACATCCGTCGTGGGTAAGCTAATGGAGACTATCCTGAAGGAGAGGCTGGTGGCCCTCCTAGAGGCCAAAGGACTACAGGACAGCAGACAGCATGGCTTCATACATGGCGGATCCTGCCAAACCAACCTGGTTGAGTTCTATGACTGGGTAACTAGGCAACTGGACAGGGGCCAAACAGTGAATGTCCTGTATCTGGACTTCAGTAAGGCATTCGACTTGGTGCCACATGGAAGGCAGGGAAAGAAGTTAGTAGGCACAGGGGCATGTGCAAAGCTGGTGAGATGGGTAGGAAACTGGCTGCAGAGAAGGCAACAGAGGGTGGTGGTGGGTGGGGAGCTCTCACACCCGAGGGCAGTGACGAGCGGTGTCCCACAGGGCTCGGTGTTGGGACCAGTGTTGTTTGGGATATTCATTGCAGACATATCATGGGACATCAAGAGCAAGATCAGTCTGTTTGCTGATGATACCAAGGTTGGCGCGGTGGTGGATGACCTAGGGGGATGGCAGGGGTTGCAGGATGATCTGGCAAAGCTTGAAACCTGGTCAGACACCTGGCAACTGGGGTTTAATGCCAAAAAGTGCAAGGTGTTGCATTTTGGGATGAAGAACCCAAGGAGGAGTTACCAGCTAGGGGGAGTGCAGCTAGCCCAGACAGAGGAGGAGAAGGATCTGGGTATGCTCATTACAGGGTCAATGAACAACTTGGCACAATATAGGAAGGCAGCTGCACAGGCCAACAAAATGCTGGGTTGTATTGCAAGGGGTATATCCTCGAGGAGGGAGGAGGTGATTCTGCCGCTGTATAGGTCATTAGTTAGACCACACCTGGAGTACTCTGTGCAGTACTGGCGTCCGGATCTGAAGAGGGACATTAAGTTATTGAGGGGTGCAGCACCGAGCTACAAAGATGATCAAGGGCTGGGGACTTATCATACGAGAAGAGGTTGAAGGAGTTGAACATGTACTCACTGGAGGAGAGGAAAGACAGGGTGACATGATTGAAACCTTTAAATACATGAAAGGAATAAACAAAACGGGTACAGAGGGGCTGTTCAAAGTAAGGAGGGAGGGCCACCAGGGCCATGATATGAGACTGGAGCGAAGAAGGTTCAGGAGGGAGATGAGGAGACACTTTTTTACAGAGAGGGTGGTGGCTGGGTGGAATGCGTTACTTGCAGAAGTAGTATGCAGTAGAACAGTGGACTGCTTCAAACGAAGATGGGACAGGACAAGGGGAGGGTTAATGAAGGGGAAGGGTGGAAGGAAGGGGCAGCTGCAGAATAAGGGGTGCTAGCTGCACATTCAAGCAGACTTGATAGACCTCTAGGCCTTTATCTGCTGGCAAATTTTGTATGTTCGTATGTCTAAACCATGGTTGTGTTCATCTCAGTGCATATTGCTGTGGCTGCCACAGCAAGGACTTCTGTCTTATTCCATTCTCTCTCTTACAATTTCGGATGTGAACTCAGGTCTGCAAGATGCAGATGTGGCTACGTACATACCTACTGGCCTGGCGTCATGGGGCCAGCCTTGAAATGTGTAGCTTTTGATTAACAGCTAGCAGTATAGCCTAGAGGTTAAAGCAAAGAGCTGTGAACAAGTTTTGTTCATCCAGCAGAATGGAGTTTGATTCCAACATGCTCTACTTGTATATTGTGTGACCAGAGCAAGTCACTTATTCTCCCTGTGGTCCCAAAACACACCCAGAAACAAACTGTGCTGTAGTTGTGTGCCTTTCCCGGACAAAGACAGTGAAAACAATCTGAGCATGTTGACTTAAAAGGAAAAAAATTAGGACACCATTAACTGTTTATTAATTGTAAAAAAAAATAGACTGACAACATTGTTAAAACGTGCATAACCTGAAATACATTATTAAAAGAGAATTTTACTTTTCTTGATGAAGTTAAAATCATAACAGTTTATTACTGACATACTTTGGATGGAATGAGATTTTCTATCGTAAAGGAAACAAATTAATCTGGTTGATCCTGCTGCTCATGTCCTTCGAGCGTGTCCTACACGCTGCAGCTCTGCCAATGGACTGCAACTTTCCAGAATGCCATTCCCATTATAATGTAAAAAAAGAGAAAAAAAGGGAGAGACAGACTGTATGTGTGTGCATACACGTACGCACGTCTGTGTGTGCACATGTGTGAAGTGTGTGCATGCATGTGAGTGTCTATCTCTGAGAGAAGTGCTGCACTAACTAAACTGTGCTGAAAGGGAAAAAAGTTATCACCATTAATTAAATAAAATAATATATGGGTGAGTGGGTGTAAAAACCAGAACTTTGCACACACCCTTGGTGTGGGATGTTTTTATAAGCCCCTTGGACTGTGCCCTCGGGGTTAATGTAGCACCTCATACCTTGTGTGTGTGTGTAAAATTCTAGTTACACACACCCACCAATATATTATTCTATATTTTAATAATGCAGTTCTGATTATGCATGTTTTAACAATGTTGTCCATCTATGTTCTTTTGCAATTAATAAACTATTAATGGTGTCCCATTCTTTTTTCTTTTCAAGTCAAATCTGGATAGTAACAGCATAATATTTTCAGAATCATAACACATGCTCAGATAGTTTTTACTGTCTCTGTCCAGGAAAGGCACACAACTACAGCTTATTTCTGGGTGTGTTTTGGGACCACAGGGAGGTTAAGTGACTTGTTCTGGTCACACAATATACAAGAAGAGCATGTTGGAATGAAAACCCATTCCGCTGGATGAAAGAATCTTGTTCACAGCCCTTGGTTTTAACCTCTAGACTGTACTGCCAGTTGTAAATCAAAATCTACACATTTCGAGGCTGGCCCCATGATGCCAGGCCAGAGGTAAGAAGCAACATTTGCAACTTGTAGACCTGAGTTCACACCTGAAATTGTAAGAGAAAAAACTGTAAGAGAGGGAATGGAGTAAGACAGAAGTCAGTGCTGTGGCAGCCCCAGAAATCTGTACTGACATGAACACAGCCAGAGTTTAGAAATCCTGATATGGGGCTCCAATACCTGTTGACACCACAGAGCCAGCCTTGAGATACGTGTAGTTTTTAATGATCAGCTGGCAGTATAGCCTACAGGTTAAAGCAATCCTAAAGATGGATTTTGACTACTAACAGTTTGAAATGTAAAGGTGATAACTTACTAGTTTCAATGCACATACATAACAATTATTATAAATATAGAAAGTGTTGTAATATCACCTTAAAACACACTTAATAAAACAGATGATTTCCTATTTAACCTACAGTAAATGGAGGGCCAAGTTCCTTGGCAACATCATTTCCTGTCAGGAGCCTAAAACACATGGCTGCCCCAGCCCTTAATTACAGGCGGATTTACATATGAATAACTCTGGACTGCAAAGACTCACAGATAAATACAATGGCTCACTCAAATTAGCTTTTTATGGACTTTTGGACATCAAGAAACACTGTTGATGACAGTTCCCATTTAAGGTATCTCCTATACCTCCTTATACTATTAATTTTTTTTGAATCAGTTGTTCCATGTAACTTGTTGGACAATGCATTGCCAGCCTTCTAGTTTGTTTTCCGGACCACTTCTTTTGACATTTTCGATCACCCAACTTTACTTTGGTCCTTTATTTTCCCAGCATTTGTCTTTCCTCAAATTCTACCCCCTCCACCCCCGCCCCGGTATGGAAAGATATTTTTTTCAAATCCAGGTGTAGATTGCTTTAGTAGATCTCCTACGTGCAATCTGCACAACAAAGTATGGAGGGATATAATTAACTAAAATCGGGGGCTTGAAATTAAACAATGAAAAATGTAGGAGTTATGATTCAGTGTGTGCTTGGGTGTTTTAAAGGGCCAGTATCTGCTTGCACAGCATTACAGACTATGTATATTTCACTGTTATTGAATGTTGAAATATGCCTTAACATATTGATAAGTTCATGTTAAGGCTAGATACCTGTTGGGGTGTAATGAATTTGTCAGGTATTTGTTTTATGGTTCACTAGGTGTATTTGTAATCACTGTTTTTATTAGGGTAATTTCAACCAATCAAATGTTTCACGCTACTAGTTTTGAAAAACATCATGATGTGTGACTATTTAAATGCAATGAGTGTCTATTGTCCACCTCCCCAATGAAGGGCTGTCCTCGAGCGCGGGGAGTAGTTTAGGCACCAATAAATGTTCATTTAAGTTCTGATTTTACAGTCTCACTGCTTCCTTTACCTCAAAAGAAGCTAGTAATAATGGGTTTGTGGGTCAGAATTTTAAGGAAATTATTGGTAGTGTCATCCATGCACCCATGCCCTTCCCAGTGTTGTCGTTCTTTAATAGTTTGAGATAATATTTCTTACAAATCTCTGTCAGAATCATTTAATGATAATTCTTGCTTCAGAGTCTGGAATTCATTCATTTTTACCCTGATAGAAGATCTTTTACTGATTTTAACCCAATAGTATATTAATCAAAATTATTGACTGGTGACTCATTTAGTAGGACATCGGAGTTGTGCCACATAGGCTGCCGGGGGAGTTGGCTGACATGTAGTGTAGAAGTGGTTACAATGTGACTGAGTAATTAGAGGTTACCTGTCTTTCCACATATCAGCCACTCAGGTGTATATGCCTCTTGAACCCCCTCTCTTGCCCAGTTGGTGAATTGCAGCATTCCTCAGGCCAAAGACTGCAGGTAAAAATATGGTGCCTAAAGTCATCCTTTTCTTACAGGCATAGTCAGTGTGTGGTATGCAGATCTTGTTTTTTTTTTTTAGAAAGCCCATATGATTTTGCAAATTAAACTTTGCAACATGTGACATCATTCTGTAGGAATTAAGGTGGGTATCATACTGAATATAAAGAGTACTCTAGGCAACTCCATAATTTTAATTGTGTCTAGTCTACTCCATATACCAAGAGGTAACTTATTCCATTGTGTTACATCATCTTTGGTTTTGGTCCAGAGCACCTCCAGATTTATTGATTGTTTTATCTATTGACCTGTGTATTTGATCGCCTGGCTAAGTAATAGATTATTTAGCCCAATGCATACCCCATTCTATAATATCTGCTTGGCAGTATCTATTATTTAGTGATAGAAATTGGAATGTATCCTTAATTGTGTAACCTGATATTTCACTAAATTCATCTAGAGTTGATGTTAGTGTCTTTAGTGCAGTTCCAGAATCTCTAATGGTAAGCAGTCCATTGTCTCCAAAAAGTGAGCATAAATAGGGTTTCCTCTGTACTTCTATAACTTTAATCTGTCCATTCTTGTTTACCTTCTCACCAGAGGATCCATGACTAGCTCAAATAACACAGTAATGGGCAAAGCGGGCAGCCCTGCCTGGTTACTGTGATCAAAGGGGAAAAAAGCCAGATATCACCCCATTAGTTACTACAGCCAATTTAAAGTTTTCATGTAATAATTGTACACAGCAGATAAATTCTTGTGCAAAACCATATTGTTTTCTAAAATATTAAATAAGAAAGCCATTGGACTCTGCCAAATACCTTTTCGGCATCTCCAGTAAAGTGACTGGGTATACAGCATTCTCAACTGATTTCATAATATGAAACAGTTTCCTTATATTGTCAGCAGCTAACTGGTTTGCTCGGGGTACGACGAGTTTTGGTACAGTTTTGACAGATATTTTGGCCAGTATCTTAATGTCCACAATAATCAGTATCATTGGCCTGTAACTACTGCATAGGGTGGGATCATCCCCTTGTTTTGGTATTACTGAAATGAGGCTTGACACATTGTACCAGGTAGGATTTCCCTTTTTAGAGCACCCTCACACATTTCCTTGAGCACTGGGCTTTGTTGATAGGAGAACTTGTTGTAGAAGTCAGATGAAAACCCATCCAAGCCTGGGGCTTTATTGTTATTTTTTTTCATCTCGGATATAGCTTTTTGTACTTCCAAACCGGACAAAAACTTACATAATTCCAATTGTATGATCTTCTTTCACTCAAGGCAGATTTAGAGCTGCAAAACATTTCTCTATTTTTTGCATTTTTATGGTTGGGAGTACAGAGTTCTGAGTTGACATTATACAATTTTTATTGATGTCTCTGTATTGTACAGATAAAGGTCTTCCCTCTTTGTCTCCAATTACTTGAACAAGTGTTCTATTAGTACCCTGTTTTAGGCATATAGGCAGAATTCTACTTGCTTTGGGTCCCGAGTCTGCGTAGCAAATATTGTCTTCCAAATTCAACCTCCCCCTTATCAATTCATCATACTCCATTTTCTTTTTAGACCAGCTTAGCCATTAATTTGGATTTGTATCCTTTTTTTCATATTTATTTTTCCCTCTGCCATCATGACCTGCTTATCATTGGACTTACCACAACCAGCCTGTCCCCATCTTTTCCTGAACCTCCTTCTCCAGTGTTCTTCCCTGGCTTACCCTCCCCAGGGCTGGGCCACTGGGGGTGGGGACCCTACACCTGGTGGACTTAGAGTCTGATGTCAGAAGAGCACCAGGGTCGGCATTGCAGGGTCTGAAACGTGAGGCAGGTGTTCACCTGCACAGTCAGGGATGTTTCCAGTTTTTCTGCCCCAATTTCTCATGATGTGCATGTGCACGTTAATGCATGCCACAAACTCTGAGCATGCCGGCGTCCACCCTCCTTGATCGTTGACTCCTGCCTGCACAGCCACCCTGTGGTCACCCAAGTGACGGTATTGCAGCTGAGACCAGAGCCCTCCTTCCCCAAGGTGGAGAGTGTCCTTCTGGGACACTCAAATGACCTTCATTGGCTGGCCCTCCAATGATCTAGGCTCATTCACGAACCTGGGTCATCGGTGTCCCAAGTGGTAGTGGTACCACTGCACTGGCAGGCCAGATGTATAATTTAGATCCTTCTCTGTTTGCTGTACCTCAGGTAATTTCTTTTTCCTTATCCTCCTTTTTTTTGTTTAGATGACAAACTAATCAGACATTCTCTTAGAATGCTTTTGAAAACTTCCCAGTTACTAATCCAGGTGTTCTCCGGTGTGTTTAACTCAAAAAATCTTTTATCTTTTGGCTGATATCCTCTGATTATCTGAATTTTTGAGAATAAAGTTGCTAATTCTCCATGTATTCAAGTGCTTAGTCCCATCCATATTTCATAGAAACATAGAAACATAGAATTTGATGGCAGATAAGGACCGCTTGGCCCACCCAGTCTGCCCATTTCCCTACCTACTGGATAAGCTGCAGATCCTAGTTAACCAGCAGCCTACTTCTTCTTACCCCCACCCCAGAATTGCCTTATGACTGTCTCATCATGCTTGAATTCCACCATGATTTTGACTCCACAACCCTCCTCCAGAAGGCCGTTCCATGCATCCACAACCCTCTCTGTGAAAAAATACTTCCTTAAATTACCTCTGAGCTGCCCCCTCTATCTTCAAATTGTGCCCTCTTGTTCTTGCACCTCTTTTTTTGAAAGATGCTACCCTCTTGGACTTTGTTGATTCCTTGGGGTGCTTGAAGTTTCTATCATGTCCCCCTCTCCCTCCTTTCCTCGAGGCTTACATATTAAGCTCCTTAAGTCTCTCTTAGATGTCTTCCGGTGCAGACCCTGCACCATTTTAGATGCCCTCCTCTGGACAGCTTCCATCCTGTCTATGTCTTTGCGGAGATTGGGTCTCCAGAACTGCACAGTACTCCAGATGGGGTCTCACCAGCTGTCTGTACAGAGGGATAACAACTTCCTGTTTTCTACTGGCGATGCCTCTCCTATGCATCCCAGTAACCCCCAACCCTCCTTGCCCTCTCACATTGCTTGCCCAGCTTTAGGTCATCTGATATGACTACCCCAGGTCCCTTTCCATTTTTGTTGTTGTTAGTATCTCACCCCCCATTGTGTACTCTTCCCCTGGATTTTTGTTTCCCAGGTGCATTACCTTGCACTTCTTAGCACTGAATCTAAGTTGCCATACATTTGACCGTTCCTTTAACCTTGCCAAGAGTTAAAGAAGCTGGGGCATGACCTGAAATCACAATTTGTAATGTGTCCATATCAATTATTTCTTTAACATTTTCTTTTCCAATAAGTATGTGATTGATTCAAGATCCTGATTTGTGTACTGGAGAATAGAAGGTGAAATCTTTTAAGCCTATATTCATTATTCTCCATCTATCTAGGTCTAGTCAATCTATCATGTGTTGGAGGTCCTTATCTGACTTGCTAGCTCTTTAAGTTATATTTGATCAATCTAGATTGGGATCCAATACACAGTTCATATCTCTAGCCAGCACAAGCCTCGAGCTTAGAAAGGGTTGTAGTTTATTTGACAAATTGTTGAACATCTCATATGTGCTATTACAGGGGCCATAGATGCTTGACAGAGAGGTAGGGGAGTTGTTTAGTTTACTGTGTATTATGATACTAGGACATGAATATTCATACTAGGAAGGTTAAGAAGCGCAGAAGGCTAATAGCCCATAGTGCACTTCTCCCGCATTACGGATTAATGATCCCATAACAAGTTTCTTGTTAAGTATTTATCTAATTTTAATTTAAATGTATTAAAACTATTATCTTCAACAATATCTCTTGGAAGAGAATTCCATATGAGGATAATTATTTGAGTAAAGAACCCACTTCTTAAAAGTCCTTTAGGATTTGTAAGCATAAGTTGAAATTTATGACTTCTAAGGCTAGTTTCTCAATGGTTTATTCTAAACCCCAGTTCTGATAAGAGAGGATCTTTCCTAATGATTTTGAACATTAGTAACAGATCACCTCTTAATCTTCTAAATTCTAAGGGGAATAATTTTAGTTCCCTTAATCTTTCATCGTATGCCATATGTTGGAGGCCATCCGCCATTTTGGTGACTCTCCTCTACACACTTTCCAATCTGTTGATGTCCCTCTATAGGTAAGGACTCCTTAAAGGGGAACAGTAATCAAATGTTGAGTGAACATATGCTTGGTACAGTGGTATAATACAAGCTCTACTTCAAGAAGAAATCAACCTTGTTATGCAACCTATGAGCTTGGTAGCTTTTCTGGCTACTTCTGTGCAATAATTACCAAACTTAAGATCATTACTAATGAGGTCTCCAAGGTTCTTTTCATTGCTAACACTTTTTTAGTCATTTGCCATCCATATAATAATCATTGCATGGGTTGGTTTTGCCTAGGTGCATGATAACACATTTTTAAGACCTAAAGACCATACCATGTATCCTGGCCCACCTTTCCAATTTTAATTCTAATGATAAAATTACCTTTTGGATCTTCTATGATTAGTACACCATGTATTATGATAAAATTACCTTTTGGATCTTCCATGATTAGTACACCATGTATTATGATAAAGTTACCGTTTGGATATTCCATGATTAGTACACCATGTATTATGATAAACTTATCTTTTGGATCTTCTGTGATCTGATCCACTACGAAGTTAACAGCCCTTCCAGTTAAGATAAGTACTCCTTTTTTTTTAGAATTTCATCCTGACCATAAACTTGTCCCACCCACTCTCTTTTCATAAACGATACATCCCTAGGTCTCAAGTGTGTTTCTTGTAGTAGAGCAATATCCACATGTATGTTCTTTAGGAATCTCAGTACCTCATTATCTTTTATCATTTAAACCTCTTACATTCCATGACACAACTCTGCTATCCAGTCTAATTTAAATGATTGTTAAGAGTATTATTTTCTGTTACCTTCTTTCTTGTTTTAAGAATTGTGGTCACTTGGAGTGACTGTATCATGAAATTTAATCTCTGTTGGTGTAACATCCTTTGGGTTCTATTCACTGTGTTCATGATCTTATAACCATGTGAGTTGTCAATATAATAACATTCAAAATATATACACACAATCATGTACCATAAGAACTGAGCTTTCAATAAAATCTCCCCCCTTTTAAGAACTGAAGCTTCCCCGCATCCTTTCAAGACCAGAACATTCTTAATGGCTCAGTTGGACTCCTCCCCATCCTGCAAATGTGTGTCCTTTAGCATACTTCTGAATAAAATTGTAAGACATTCTACACCAATATACGTAGTAGGCAAAAAAAAAGTGTTTGGCAAAAATGTATTTATGACATCCTTAGCTTCATCCTCAGTGTACTTTTTTTTTGCCCCAGCCCTCCTGGCCAGCCAGTCCTTGGGCTGCCAAGGGTCCCCCATCACCATCTCACTGCTCCCATGTTGCCACAGCCCAGCTGACTCAATGAATCCCTTCATTGGGGGGGCACCCCATCCCATGGCACCACCAGAGAAGAGGAAACTAGCCCAGTGGGCACTTTCCATCTATGCTGGGCTCAGCGGGGGTACAGCATGGACACCTCTGGGCTTTGTGGTGAACAGGAGACTGGCAGCCATCATCTGGCTGGACAGGTGGCCCATTTTCTGCTAATTTTGCCACCGGCCCACTACCCACAATGTGGCTACATGCTGTGGTGTCCATGGCAGCATACACAGGTGGTGCGTGATTACCCATGCCACAATGTGCATTGCCCAATCGGGCTGCCACGAGCTGCTCCAGAGCAGTGCAGACCTATGTCCCCCCCCATAAGAGCATCCTGCTGGATGCTCTAAGCCCTCCCTGCTGGCCTTCACTCCTGTCAACCTGTGCTTGGATGTGAAGTTGGGTCACCAGCATGCCAAGTGATCAATTACCCAGTGCCACAGAGCCAACGTATCCTAAATATATTTTTACATTTCTCAGATTTTTTAAATACAGCTTTGATAGCAATCACCATACAAATACAGAAGCCAGAAGATGTGAGATGCTTTGAGGAGTGCAGTCTAATTTTATTAAGGTGTTAATAACACATTAATATACTGTAATTAGCTAACTGGTATCATAATGCACCAGCTGGCTACCATCATATATGGGGAAATATGATGTTTTTTTTCTTTGAGGACAAGGGCACAAACATGCATTATATAATTGCAAACTATGGAATAAACTCAAAAAATGGTTAAGAAAACATAGCTGGGACCGGACTCTTTGGTGAATGATCTCTTAATAGGAGAAATAAATCTGCCATTAAAATATCAAGAAGAGCATGACCACATTGCAGCATTTAAAGAGCTACTGGTGTCTCAAAGAAAAGTTTAAAAGACGTAATAATTAGGTACAATTCTGCCTGCATTCCATTTATCTGTTATATATTTCTCCTCCCCATTATTTATTATTAAGGACATTTGCATGAATATATGATATTTATCCCATAGAGTTGATTTAGAGTCCATCTGCCTCTATAGCTTACTCCCTACTTCAAGTTATAATCCTTTGTTGTGACATCAAAATCTGTTGCCATGGGAGTAACTGTGACATCACAAGCAGAGCTCTATGACTTCAGGTAGGGAGAAAGCAGCAGGAATAGTCCAACTCTTCAGGAGCAAAGCTCCTGTTTTCATGCAAATTACCTCAGCAATAAATAATGGGGAGGAGGAATACAGCACTAAAGGGAAATACAAGCTGGACTGAGCCTAAATATTAGGTTTTGTTTTATTTATTTTATTTTATTTTATTTAAACAGCAGTTTGGAAAACCTTTGAGCCATAGGCTCATTTACAAAGGTACCTTGTCACAGTAAGACAAACGAAAATACACAGTATAACAGTACAACACAGTATAACAGTAACTTAAGACATAGATACAAACAAGCTGGTACAGGTAGGATTGATACAAACAATACCAGAGTTATGTTGTCCTTAGCAGCTTAGTAGTAAGCTTTGTCATAAGTATTAATCACAACTTTGACTAATAGCAATTACAGCATCGGGTGTTAATAAGGTGGTTACGTAAGGAAGTTTTGAAGCACGATATAGTTAGAGCTCGGAGATGGAGGGCAGTGTGTTGAACCAGGAGGGGCCCTAAAGCTGAAGGCTCTTTGGCCGTGAGAGGTCCTAGCTCTAGGGATAACAAGAGAAGTTTTCCCAGAGGTCCGAGTATGAACTAGTGGGACAGAGCGGCGTATGGTGGTGGTCAATCCTGGTGGGGATAGTCCAAGGAGGGTCTTTTTTGTAAGGGTACAGGTGAGATATTTGTTAAAGTTCTTCTGAACATGTCACCAGCTCTTTAAACTTTAGAATGTTAAAGTTTATCTCTGGGGCAACACATCAGGGCTGAGATGCTATGTTTTTTTTTTTTTACTTTATAACTGGCCCCCTAGGAACTGTCTTGGGCAGACCCCACTCGCCTCCAACTATTCTACTACCCACCTGTTGTTTGCCCACTGGGAAATCAGGGACAGACACTCCCCACCTACCTTGGTCTGATGAACCCTCGGACTAGTCCGCGAGGTCCAAGGCATGGTGAGGGATCGGGAGAGCTGGTGGGACGAACCTGGCACTGGGCATGTGGTGGCAGTGCACTGGGGGCTGCTATCGCCTATCCCAGGGACCAGGGTTTTCTGCTGTTGTATGTTTCCCTTGGAGCACAGACATGCAATGATGTCTATGCACTGGTGTGCTGACATCCACTGCCGCTCCACCCCGTTACAGCATCACTTCCTACAGTGCCACCAATCTCCATCAGGGGCTCATTGTGGAGCAATGCAAAGCCCGCTAACCACCACGGGAGAGGAGAGAAGTCCTCCGGATGCTCAATCATCTCCCTCCCCTGCTGACCCCCCAGCAGCCCAAGTCTGTTCCCGAACCCAGGTTGTCAGTGTGGCGCAAGGTGTGGCGTACAGCACTTCAACCCTTAACACCACAGGGCTGAGATGCTATGTGTATTTCACAAAAAAACTCTTGTTGCTAGAATAGGGTGGACTTTAATGAGTTATTCACATTTAAGCAGCGGTATTTGGTAGATGACAAATTATTTTTTTGTTAACAAAGTATTTCTGATAGCCTTAAGCAGCAAATTATTTTTAATTTTTATCCAGATATTTCTTAAAACAGCTTTTGTAACCAATTTAGTAATGATTGACTTAAGTCATTAAAAATGGCCACTAGTCTTTTAAAAATCTCAGCTGACACTGTCTTTGGAAGGTACAAACTGTACTAGCTTCATCGTGTGGATTTAATAGGATGTTCCTGCCACAGGGTTTTGATGGTAAACAGTATTATCACCATTCCAAGGGAACATTTATGAACAGTGCCCCATCACAGTTTATAGAAGCATAGTCTTTGATGGAAGATAAGGACCGCATGGCCCACCCAGTCTGCCCATTTCCCTACCTATTGGATAAGCTGCAGATCCTAGTTAACAAACAGCCTACTTCTTCCTAACCCCCACCACAATTACCTTATATCTGTCTCATGCATTCTTGAATCCCCACACTGTTTTTGACCCCACAAGCTCCTCAGGAAGGCCGTTCCATGGTCCACCACCCCCTCCATGAAGAAATACTTCCTAACATTGCCCTAGAGCCATCCCCCCTCCATCTTCAAATTGTACCCCCTTGTTCTCGCACATCTCTTTTTCTGAAAGATGCTACCCTCTTAGAGTTTGCTGGTTCCCTTGAGATACTTGAAAGTTTCTATCATGTCCCCCCTCTCCCTCCTTTCCTCAAGGGTATACATATTAAGCTCCTTTAATCGCTCTTCGTATGGCTTCTGGTGCAGACTCTGCACCATTTTAGTTGCCCTCCTCTGGATTGCCTCCATCCTAAGATGAGGTCTCTAGAACTACAAACAGTATTCCAGATGGGGTCTCGCCAACTGTCTGTACAGAGGGATAACAACTTCTTGTTTTCTACTGGTGATGCCTCTCCCTATACATCTCAGTATCCCTCCCAGCCCTTCTTACTGCCTTCTCACATTGCTTGTTTACCTTTAGGTCATCTGTTATGACTACCCCCAGGTCCCTTTCCATTTTTTTGTTGTTAGTACCCCCCCCCATAGTGTACTCTTCCCCTGGGTTTTTGTTTCCCAGGTGCTTTACTTTGCACTTCTCTGCACTGAATTTAAGCTGCCATACTTTTGACCATTCCTCCAACCTTGCCAAGTCCCTTCTCATCCTTTCCACCCCTTGTGTATCCACCCTGTTGCAGATCTTTGTGTCTGTAAAGAGGCATACTTTTCCTTCCAGGCCCTCTGCAATGTCACCTGTAAAGACATTAAAAAGGACCAGTCCCAATACTGAACCCTGCAGTACCCCACTAGTAATCCCCCTTTCTTCAGAATGGACTCAGTTTACTATTACCCTCTAAATGCCCAGGAAGAGCTCTTTTTAACTAAGGTATTAGGATTACCTGTAGCTGGCAGCAGTCCGCAGATATTGACGATTAAGTCTGCCCTATACGGATACATTGCCACCATTTTAATAACTTTGTGATGTCACCGACAAGCTGTGCCCAACTACAGTGTGGTTAGCCACAGCTTGAGGTTCTAAACATAGTGGCAACGTAGCAGCACTGTTTGGCAGTCATTCATGTCTCTAGACTGCTGCTCACTATGGGTAAGCCCAATACCCCACTTAAAAGTGCTTTTCATAGGCTTTCAACCCACGACTGTCACTGTTCATGAACGTTCCTCTAAGTTTTTTATGGGGACCATGGCAACAGAGCCAGAACTTAGTCATGTATCACAGTTTTAGTAACAAAAGGAAAATGGGTATTTGATGTTTTTGTCAGAAATGGGGGCTGGGGGGGAGGAACTACAGTGGCTAACTAAAGGAACCAATAACATCAAGGGTCACAACCTCAAACTAGCAGAACGGTTTAGACAGGACATTTTCCTTGTTACTGAGGGAGGAGGATCAAGCTACCATGGGAGGTATAACAGATTAAGGCCAAAGTATAGAACACCAGACTAGAGGAGAGTACTTATCTGTCCACGCCCAGCTACATGTAATTTCACAATATTTCCATTAGGAATTACAGGCTCCAAGCTGTCTCGAACTATTGGATAATTCCACCCTCACAAAAAAAAAAAAAACAGCTGCAAAAAAAATAAAGGGGATGATAAGAGTGCCAGGTCCTTCAAACTCTGAAAGCTGATTAAAAGATCTTTCAAGTGAGGTACTAAGTATATGTAGTTCAGAGAGATTTCTGAATCATTCATAAACTTTGTCATATAATCTCAGTTGTTCTATGGAATCCTAAGGTAAAGCTGGTATCAGAGGTACAAGATGGGTTTAACATACAACTGCCCCAGACTAGGTGGGTACAGGGCCGAATTCTACAAAGCCACCACAGAACGCATCATCTTATCATTGTTTAGGGCAATGAATGAGGTGATAGTATATTAAATCAAGATAAAGGAAGGCCCTCCTCCACTGGCCTGGGCCTATGCAACAATTTCAGTGATCCCAAAGGCTGGTAGGAACTCTGAGCTATGTGGTCCCTCCTGAGCTATATCGGTCGGTGTTCAATATCAACTATAAATGCTTTATGTTCATATGCTGACACATTGGTTGGATATTCCTACCCTCCCCGATTGCTTGGGACCAGATGGGGTTTGTCAATTCTTGAATGACAACTGATAATGTACAATGGACGCTTCACGTGATGCAGGGTACTCCACTCCACTCCATTTGGTCCTCCAGAGTCTTGACACCAAGGTGTTTGACCGGTCTCCTGGTCCCTTCTTATTTAAGGTGATAAGGCTGGAATTTCCGTCCCCAATCCAGCTCCTGCAAGGTATGAATGAGGTCCTTCTCCCTAGCTTGTGATTAAATGGGCACCACTCTTATTTCTTCCCACTGCTTAGGTGCAGCAGAGAGGGGTGTCCCCTATCCCCGCTGCTCTTCGCAATTTATATTCAGCCCCTGGCCCAGGCCATCCATGAGCAGAAGGTGTTATGGGAATATTTTCCGTGGCCAAGGAACACCATGTCACCTTCTATGTGGATGACAGCCTGCTATATATTGTGAATCTCGAGAAGTTACTCCTTGCAGTCTTCAAGGTCCTGGACTCCTTCGAAGCAGCATCGGGCTACAGATTACATAAAACTAAAATGGAGGTCCTATCCTTCAACTAGTAAACATCCCAGGAGATTCAACAGCAATTTCTGTTTCACTAGTATCAGGACAAGCTAAAATATCTTTGGGTTTATCTCTCACACACCCTCTCAACCTCAAGTTTTTTCCCAAAATAAATACTCCACCTTTACTGTGTAACTAACACAGGACCTGGCAAGCTGGAATACAATACCCCTCAGCTTCTCGCAAAGAGTCTAGCTGATTTGTATGGTGCTTCTCTCTAGGGCACTGTGCTTGTTTCAGAACATACACCTACAATTAGCAGTATTCCATCAGTGGAAAAAGTGAATTTCATGCTTCCTCTTGTCATGGCAACACCCAAGAGTTAAACTAAAAATGCTTTGTCTTCCCAAAACAAAGGAGGGCATCACCCTCCCAAACCCAAGACTATACCGTTGGGCGACTGATATCCATTTCATTGTCCTCAGCATCTCGGCTCTCTGAAAGTCATTTGGCAATGAGTTGAAAATGAGTTTTTCCCAGCTGCAGAATTTGTAAGGCCCCTGTACCACACTGAACCAAATAAAGGTAACCCCCTTGCTTTGAACCCATGGCTCAACTGCCAGGCCAGAGTCTGGTCCCAGATCAAAAATCAGTTGCATCGCCAGCCCAGTGGCATGGAGGGCCGAGGCACTTATGCCTTACCTCCTGCCACGCCGGTGACCGGTGTTTGCAGTGCAAGCGGTTGCTGGGGCCAGCTGGGAGGGAGAAGATAGACTCTCCTGGGGAAGAAGAGGACCATCAGTCAGTGTTAGCCTGGCCTCAGCGAAAGCTGGGGGTTGGCACACCAACACAGGGCAGAGGCGGGCACCACCATTGGCATCATTGTAAGTCTTACCACCACACTGGGGGGACCAGAAACATTGCCAACCGTAGGGTGACACCGGTCCATCGCAACTCCACACCTGGCCAGCTAGACACCTCCAAAGCTGCATGAGGCAAGCTCCAGTAGATGTTGGGCAGACAGGGCTGGGGGACAGCATAAATAGAATAAAAATATATATATAGTAGTTGCACCAAACTGCTTCCTTCCTTCCTTATGCAGACTGCTCTGTCAGAGCACTTCAGCCCAGCAAGAGTAAACCCGATGTTCAGGAACTGGGAGTGCCGCTCACTGCAGTATCTGTCAACTCTTCTCAGGGGCCATATTCAATCCTTTGCTGAGGCGCAAGCCGATTTTTATAGATTTCTGCAGCTGAGAAACTTTTTTTTACTCCCACTTGGCCTCCAAAATCCTGACCCCCAACCAGCTCTCAATTACCCAATTACTTTTATTAGGGATCATGTAATATGAGAGAGTACTATTGAGCGGTTCAATTTGAGCAACTCAGTAATACCACTCCTAATGAAAGCAAGTGGGAAAGAACACCGCTAATAAATTACAGTGAGTGTAACAGTGAGATGCACCTACTGGAACAAGATATTACATATTCGACAAGCCCCTGCCGAGCTGGCCATTTGTCGTAGTGGTTAGAGCCACCGCTTCTTGAACTAATTGATATGGGTTCAGGTCCTTGGTCTGGCTACAGGATGAAGTTTACGGTCCCCCGATTCCTCCAAGTCTGCTCCCCCGTGGAGTTAATAATCTTAGATAGTGTGGTGGGGGGTTGCCCCGCGATAAAAAATGTGTGCACAAGAGGAAAAGTTAGAGAGCCGCCACCATTTCTGGTGGTCACCGTGATTCTGCTCGGCTCTTGTGACAGCAGGTGCTTTTCTACTTGCAGTTTGTGATCGCAATATAGAGGAATGCCCTTATCACATAAACCCTTTTATTAGCACTGGAGGCACAGAACATATAGTGTCCCACATCTAACAGGCGCTCTCCAACTTTGTCAGAGGCTCCACACAGGACACCAAGCAGCAATGGCTACAAGAAATTGGAAAACCAGTTACTATTGAGGACTAGTACAGGTCCTGTTCTGCTGCATCCAGTGTCACTAGCTCACACCAATGGAGACAATATGCCCAGAAACATCACATCAGATATTTCTGCACTCCAATCATCCCCCCCCCCACTACTCCCCCACTCAGAATTCTTCAGGAAACTATGGGGAGGCACAGACCAACCTCATACATGTCATGTGGACCTGCCCTATGACCTATTTTTTGAGGGGGATCTGCGAAGTCAGCTAGATCAATTATTTAGCAATCCTATCCCCATCACGACAGAGCTATACTTACTACTGCTAAAAATTCCCAGGGATCTATGAGACCCTAATACAGTAGTGGGCAACCCACAGCACACATGCAGGCCCCCCAGTGATCAACCAGTGGCCCCCTCATCCATCAAAAGTTCCCGCAAGTTTTGCTGAAGTAATGTTCGAATGCACGTGAAGAGTGGTTGAAAAAATGCAAAAAGCTGGTGGAAAATATGGTCCCCCAGAAGTCACAATGTAAAAGCAGGATGCCACTAAAATATATAGTAAATGAGTACAAGCAAGACCCATTACAACAGCAGTGCAAGCGGTGAACTTGTTTCATTCTGAGTGTAACAGGCAGGAATTTGGGAACACACCACCAAAATACGTGCCATGTGTGAACTATGTGAGTTAACCCTAATTCTACACTGTAACACATCTTAAAAAGCCAATAACATTTCCGGCAGGGCTGTGTGGAGTAAACTCCGATGGAATGGAAGTGACAGTTCTGCTGAATTCTGTAATTTCGTATGCAAATGATGAAGTATCTACATTAAACAATCAATGGATTCTCCCCACAGTTCACAATGGATCTCTCCCAGTTCACAGAAATGAATCATCTTACTCACCCTACTGTTATATGTACATACAGTATGTGTTGACTTCTCTTGAAATAACATACTGGCCATCACCTCTGATAATGGTCTGGATTTACAGCACAGTACTTGTGCTATCTGCCCAAGACATACAACAAAAATGGCACAGTCTTAAGGATCAGATAAATGTGTGCAGAATGTGGTACAGGTCATGGTACAGTTACATGCATACATGAGCTACTTTGCATGCTTTATTAAAGGACTGCAGCTGATGACATCACATTGCCTTCTGTTTAATTTGTGACTGTGGAAAAGGGGATCTTGCAGCCCTTGGGGGTGTTTGAAGGCTGCACCTGTGGCCCTTTTATTATTGCCACCACTTCCCTAATGCAAGATCCTCGCTGGTATCCTGCTGACTGCAGCTAAACATCACTAGATTAGGGTTAACCCCTAAACAATCTACCATCACTGCTGAATCAAATGTATAAGTTGGAGACAATTACACTTTTTCAACGATGAGGTAGAACTTAGTTCCTCGCATTGGAATGGGTGAATACTGCATGTAATGAGGATGGACGGGGAGTTTGTGCCATGAGCCTCAGCCACACGTCAGGACACCCCACAAAATACACCCGATAGTCTTTTTTGCCCACTGCTGTTTCTGAAGTGGTCCACCACTGCTAACCAGAACCCCCCCCCACCAATGGAATGGGGGGGTACCTGGCTCTCCCCTTCACTCCGCATGAGACTTTGTATGGCTACACATTGCTGTTCTCACCGAGTGAGATGTGGTATGAGTAGTTTCCATCAGTGTTTACTCCACCATCCCTTCCCCCCAAATGCTCCACCATAGGGGGCCGGAGTGTTTGTTACGTCAACCCCCCCCACCAAATTATGCATGTACAAAAAGAAGACTCCCTCTACTATGGGTTGTAAAAACCTGTTTTTATTAATACAGTGTTGGAATGGAAGACATATTTGCAAGGAAAAAAAAAATAGAGCCAAGACTCCATTTCATAATCCCAAGGTGCTAGCACACTTGTATAATTTCTGTACATTGTACCTTGGATCTGTTCTGTTACCATCCTTCTCCGCCCAGGACGCCATCTGGAAAATGAGCAAATACCAGCTCAGTATAACATTCTTATTCAAAACCTTTGCATAAATTACAGCCCCCCCATGCTCAAAAAGGGGTGGGGGTGGTCAGACACCTCAAGCACATTTGCTAATTGGTATGGATCCTCACTTTGACGTTATTCAGAGTTGGTGAGGGACTAGGCTGTCAGTCATGAGGACCACAACTCATCAAGAGTCCCAGTGGTAAGGTTCAAGAGGGAATGCAGCGGCATTAGCCCTCATCCATGGCACAGAGCCAGACTAATGCAAGGTGTGTGACAATGGAGGAATCCTTAGATCATGTTTTGATCCCAGATATGCTTAAAATAATAAAAAAAAACTCAGAGCAGTCTGGTGTACACAAGCAGGTGGAGTCACAGGAGGGAAGCTTTATCAGTATGGTCAAGGAATCCCTCAAGATAGATGTTGATGGCTCTTGAATGAGTAGTACAATTAACTTGCAAGACAGCATTTTCTGTAGACCCACAACCAGTTATTTCACAATGGTGGTAGACTATTTTCGTGTGATATTAACCCTTGTTACAATATGTACATCTGGTGCTGACTGAAAATGGTTCACACCCTACATCAAAATTATATACCAAAGTTTTACTAAAGACAGGCATCCCCCCCCCCAAAAAACAAAAAAAATTGCTCAGTCCACGTTAAAGGAGCTACCCACAATGGAAGTGGTGGTATACTCCAATGGACCTACAGTCCCCTTTGACCTTAATTTAGTATGTTCCATAGGAAATGTCCCAAACCTGACAAGATAGCCGTGTACAAGAAAAGCAAACTAGACCAGTTCTGCAGTATTTTGTTCAAGCTTTGATCTCAGTTAAATCAGATTACAGTAGCAATATTAAGGCAATGTACAAAATTATTTTTTTTTCTATTTCATTTATTTCTTTTGTTAACTGGGTAAACATATGAGCCAAGGCCCAAAAATGTACATAATGTACAGCAGTTGCAAACTGTAACTCATTTATATCATGTCCCACGAGTTTGGAATGTAAGTGGTACAACTGTAAGGCTTAGAATACAATGTTCTGAATCTTGCAAGGCTAGGTGACAAGCCAACAGGGTTCTGTCCAGTTGTGCTACTTTCCAAAACCGTTCTCCTGATAAAGACTCTTTTTTAGTTCACGTGGCTAGCATGTGTGTAAATTCGACTGGCCAAGGAAAAAGAAACAGATGTAGCAATTGCGGCTTATCAGCTTTCAGTCCAGTTAGGAGCATTTACGGTGGACAATGGATGGGCCAGACTCATCGTATTCCTGCTTGCTGATCCACATCTGCTGGAAGGTGGACAGAGATGTCACGTTGGAACCACCAATCCAGGCTGAGTACTCACGCTCACCTTTGGCAATGATCTAGGGGGAGAGAACATAAAATGGTTACAGAACACCAGTTCAACTAAATTGAGCAGATGCTCAAGGTCAGTCAATTTAAAAGGAGTCTCTCAAATTGTGACACCAAAACCAGTTTTAGCACAGCCTCAATCAAGTTCACTGTACTAACCATAATAATGTATCGGCATCCATACACAACAAGTCTGCGTTTCCATAGAGTGGTTGGGATAAAAGCATATGGACCTCAAGAAAGAAGCTAGAGAGGTCTATGCCGGTATTTCGACCCGAAGATGGAAGCACAAGGAGAGTTTTTTTCTTGGCACCCATATTTTGTGTTACAGTGTATGGTTCAAAGCAAAAACATGGCCAGCTTTTAACTGCGGCTACTGTAACGCTGAGGTACAGTGAGCTAAGAAGTGAAACCAGGCAGTGGGAGTCAGCACAAGGGAATCACAGCTGCAGAAATAATAGAATGTGCACAATAAGGTTTTTAGAACATGAACAAGGTCTTTGTGCACTCAATTAGCCCTAACCATACGCTACCAGTATATGTTTTATGTATACTGTGTACATTCTGTAGAAACTGCACTTCAAGTATTGGTTTGCATTCAGTTATTACTCCTCATCAAGCTCTTGCATTGTCAAAATGCATCCTCATTCTGTGGTTGAAAGAAAATGGTGATCAGACCACACTCACATCCTCAACTGACAGGACATCCAATAACCCCCCAACCTGCAACTACGGGCACCCACCTGTACACTGGATCGTGACTGGTCAGTGAGTGCGAGTGCATGTGTGTGTGTGTCTCACTTTATCCATCTGACCCTTCAGGTCAACAAGGAAGCTAGGGTAAATACCTGAAGAAAGCAGGTAAGCAGGTGACCGGACTGGTCAGCAGTACAAAAAAGAAACATGGTGGAGAAATCATTTCTGTTTTATCTCCACCCCCCCCAGTTTATGAAAACTGAGCGCAGTTTCTGCATTTACAAGCATGAAGGTAGACGTTGGGGAGGACAGGGATGTATTTAATCATGGAAATCTCCAGTGGCAAGCATTTCTTTGTATGTATGTATATATGTATAATATATATATATATATACATACATACACACACACACACACACTATATGTATATATACTGTGTATGTACGTATGTATGTATATGTGTATAATATACACATACACACACACACACCCTTTCCGGAGGTCAGGGTGCTGTACAAATAAAACCAAAGGATAACTGTAACATACAATTCTGTGATTTAAAGAAAATTCAACGAGGGGTACTGCACCATAAGAGTCAGCTTCACAGGGTTTACCACTTTTGTTCAAACGACCTTGAAGTAACTGGCAGAATGCTCTGAAAAGTGGTAGGGCCAAAATGCATGGGGTTAAACTCCTCTTGCCAGCATCTCCTGTGCCTAGTTCCTGGATGACCCCCCAACCTCACCTGAAGGTGTGGCCCTTTATTTTCATTTTTAAAGTTTGACCACTGTGCTTCAATTTAGAAGCCCATGACCCCAGACCACCCCTAGCAACACTACTCAGGCTTTCTCTTTCAAAAATATCCTCTGGCACCCACAAATAAGAGTGACAGTGACACCGTTTACTGCCCATGCTGCATTTTAAGAAGGCAAAGTTCTCCACAGTAATAAATTATCATGATTGCTAATACTGATGAGGCCCGGCTCTTCCACTTATGAAAGTGGCAGGGGCATGGCCATAGTTGTCCCCCAGCATCTATGCAGCAGCACTTGAAATGTGTGCCTAAGTGCCGGGTACTCTCATACACTCCATGGCAGCAGTTGCTTCTTCACCTCTGCCTCTTCAGAATGACCATAAAGGTGAGCCCAGTTCTTTGAAACAGAACCGCACTGTAAAGATGACACACACACACACACACACACACACAAAAAGTTCATGCATAATCCTACCTTGATTTTCATTGTGCTGGGTGCCAGAGCTGTTATTTCTTTCTGCATTCGGTCGGCGATGCCAGGGAACATGGTGGTACCACCAGACAATACTATGTTGGCAAACAGGACCTTATGGACATCAGCATCACACTTCATGATGGAGTTGTATGTGGTTTCATGAATACCACAGCAGATTCCATACCTTTGGGAAAAGAACCTTCATCGAGATAAATCTACAGCACTAAAGATGATGGGGGTGGGGTGGGGAAGAAGAGGGAAAAGACAAAACACCTAGCAGTCCTTCCTGCCCCCAAAACAAAACAAAAAACATAATCGGGGCATGCAAATAAGCATGATATGAATAGTACCCTTTGCTCTTTATAATTTCTCTCTCAGAGTCCCTGCGCTTATTGGAGTTTGGTGACCTGTGGGCAACTGAGGCCAATGCCCTTTTCAGGTGCAACCCAGAACTAATTACAGGCAACAGAGATAGTTTATAGTAGGTACAGGTTACGCAGATCTCACACACTACATTACAATTTAGTGTTATAAGGCATGGAACAGAGGAGGGAAAAACTGTTACACCAGGGTCAGTGAGGACAAGCACCTGGGGCCAGATATTCAAAAGTTTGCCCAGTGGGCAAAATGACTGCACCCAGTTTGCCTGGGGTTTGTGCCCAAGCACAATATTCAAAAGGGAGCAGTGGCAAGCACTGAAAGGGGACACGTGCAAGCATAAAAATATGCAGTGGGCAAAGGGAGGGGTGGGGACATAAGGTTGGTTACAGTGTGCTATTCAGAGCAGTAGTACCGCACAAAAGGAATAGGACAGGTCACCTTGTACTGCTCAATTACTGCAGGGAAGAAGCCCAATGTACTCCGTGCAACCCTAGGGGCTGGAGCCACTGCAGCCAACAACTATGTCAGTGGTTGGAGGTAGCACACCTGCTCCTTGGTGCGCAGTGATCCCCCCACGATCTGATAACCATCCCTGTTCTGAATGATTTTTCCCCTGATGGCCAGTGGTTCCCCCCCCTCTCCGCAACCCTCTGATCCCCATCCCCAGTGGCACCCCCACCTCCCGATCGGTCTTGCAGTTAAGTCCCTGTGCATAGTGGCTCCTCACACACCCGGGTACACCAGAGCCACCCCTTTATCATAATCTCTAGCGCTGGGAGGGCCCATACGGCTATTGGCACAGCCCTCCTATGCGAGAGGAGCCCATACGCAACTAGCACAGCCCTCCCCTCACCAGCTTGGTCATGCTGCCATCGCAATGACAGAGTGCGTGGGTCCTGTGAAGTCTATGCATGTTCCCTTTACAGTACACAGGATGCATGCAGCCTATCACTGCATATGGCAGCTGGCCAAGGTGGTGAGGGGAGGCTGTGCCAGTCATCTATAGCAAGGGAGTGGCAGTGTGGTGTAACCAGCGTGGGTGGTGGGCCGTTAGATGCCAGGGACTTTTGAAGGTAACTGCAATGAATGACTGGAAGGTGGAGGGGGTGCCACTGGACACCTGGGAAACAATTCTACTGGGGAAATGTTTATTTTAATGGAGGGACAGGGATCAGAGTGGGCAGGCCAGACACAGAAGGGGAGCAAACCTGTCTGCCGCTTCCCATGTAAATGAGCACTGGGTATGTATATGGTCCCTCGGCACCCTTGCATGCCCAATGGGATGATTTGTATGGTGACAGCTGAATATCACACTGGAGGTTACCGAATGCTATCTGGTCTGGGGTGTGTCCCTGCACTTCCCAGATCCATGTCAGGGCAGGGCTAAGCCAACATGCTCTTCTATATTCAGTCAGATAGCAACCTGCACTATCTGACTGAATACAGCATCCCTGGGTCATTGGCAATGGGCAAGTGCAGCAGAAACCTTTGCACTCTACCCTGCCCCTTTTCCAATATCAGACCCCTGCCATCATGGATGAAAGTCCTGAGAGTACTCTGGAAGGTTGTGAGGGATTGGGTCCCATGAGGTCACCTGCAAAATTATACGGGACTCCTGGGGCATTTCCCTGTTGAAATCGGGGAAGGGGGGCAGAAGACTGGGCCTTATGCAACAGCATAGGTGAGCCCCCATACATTACATGCTTTAGAGGAACCCATCTCCCATTCACCCCCATCACAGTCCTTAGTTTGAGATACTTACCCAGGAAGGATGGCTGGAACATGGCCTCTGGACACCTGAACCGCTCATTACCAATGGTGATCACCTGACCATCAGGCAGTTCATAGCTCTTCTCCAGTGAGGAAGATGAGGCAGCAGTGGCCATCTCCTGCTCAAAGTCCAGGGCAACATAGCACAGCTTCTCTTTGATGTCACGCACAATTTCTATTTCTGCTGTTGTGGGAAAGCTGTAGCCTCTTTCTTTCAGGATCTTCATGAGGTAGTCTGTCAGGTCACACCCAGCCAAGTCCACACGCAGGATGGCATGGGGCAGCACATGACTCCCATGGATGGGCACAGTGTGAGAGACCCCATCACCAGAGTCCATAACGATACCAGTGGTACGGCCAGAGGCGTACAGGGACAACACAGCCTGAATAGCAACATACATGGCTGGGGTGTTGAAGGTCTCAAACATGATCTAGAGGGAGAAGAAAGAAATGCTTTCTTTTTCTGCAATAAACAGGTCTTGTCTCAACCCATGCAGTAAGACATGCCAATATGCAAGACAATTGTGTGGAAGAAATGAGACTGTAGGTAGAAATAGCACAGCAGAAGGAAAAACAAAAATGAGAAGAAACCTTAAGACTTTAAGGAATGGTCCTTTGATCTTTCATGTAGTTGATCCACAGGAACAATGATGGCTTCTACTGCACCCTCCTAATTTCCAGTAGGATTTAAAGCAGTAGTGCAAAGAAAATGGGTTAAAATTTTACCCCACCTTTTTTTCTTCCTAATTGATGCCAGGTGTCTTCCAGTTTCTTTTGTTGGTGAAATTCTCAGTTTTCATTGTCATTTAAGAATTTAATGAACATTTTGAAGTCATTATTTCTCAAGAAAAAAGATGGCCGCCCATTTTTGCACAGAAATAATACTGAGGACCCAAGAAGAGTAAGAGTCCAGACATAATGCAGATGTACAGTACACAGCATTGGAAGCACCCAGAAAACCCAAATCAACAGTTCTGCCAATGTTTTTTATAATCATAGCAGGAAATTAGCTTTTTGGAAAAACATTTTTTGCTGCACTGCTGCTTTAAATGTAAATGAAGATACTTACAGAGCAGGTGTTCAGTGTTCTCTCCCAGCCAAAACATACAACAGCTCACCTGTCCCCATCTCGACCAACTGGCACATAGGCAGAGACATTCAAACGGGTTGCACCACTGCAACCCCAGAAATGTGCCCCGGAGCAATATTCAAAAGTGGGAATTGCGCAGTGCAATTCCCGGGGCACAAAGATAATGTATGCGGCACATCTCCAGGGGGCGTACCCATGCATATGCTGCACATCCAGATATTCAGCCCAGGATGTGCGGTGCATTTGCTGGCACAATCCAGAGATGTGCCACATACCTGGGCTCACAGTTGAGCCCGTAAAAACTGGCTCAGGTGCTAGCCAACCACAGGTGGGCAGCTGGAGTGCAGTGCGCAACACAGCAGCCAGCCATGGGTGGCAACCCCCCCAACCAATGTGCACAAGCTAGCACACACACACACACACACACACATATGTTCCTGGTAGTCCAGTGGTATCCCCCACCCCATCCTTACCCTCCCATCGCCAAAATAAATTATCATAATATCCCTGGTAGTCCAGTGATTCCCCTCCCTGCCCAAATCCCAATCGCTGTGAAAATGGCCATTACAACTCCTGGCAGTCTAGTGGTACCCCACACGGGACCCCAGCCCACCCAACATCCGTGGACAGCATACCTACTGGCTACCTCCGCGGCTGCCACCAAATGACAGCTTACAGTATGAGCTGCAAGCTCATTGGTCTGAGCTTGCAGTTTATACTGTAAGCTGTCATTTGGCAGGCAGCTACAGAGGTATGCAGGTGGATATGCTGCCCACTGATGACAGGGCAGCTGGGTGGGCTGGGGGGATTCTGCATGGGGGGGTTGGAGTACCACTAGACTGCAAGGGAATTGTAATGGCAGTTTTCACGGCGATCAGAGATTTGGGTGAGATGGGGGTGGGTACCACTGGACTACCAGGGAAGTTACATATGGCGATCGGTGGTATGGGAAGAGGAGGGGGTACTACTGCAGTCCCTGGTATAGGGACTGCATGCTGTGTAGGGCACTAGGTGCATTTCACTGGCCAGCCCTGCACAACACATGCAAATGGGGCCATAATGACATGCAAATGGCCTCATTTGCATATTGGTGTCTGAATATCAGTAATTTCCACATGGCGTATCTGATGCACTGGAGCTTTTCCCATTCCTGGTATTCAGACCTGTCGGGGGGGCGCCGGTGCATTGTATTACTTCTTATATTCAGAAGAGATGTGCCATGGCACATCGCTTTTGAATATATCCCTTAATTGCTCCAGCGCACTCCACCACTTGCGCCATTGCCAAACACAGTTCTGAATATCTGGCCCATAATTTTTTTTTTGCTTGCTGTATTGAGAAGGAAAAAAGCTTGTGAAACTACTCCGTGGAGCCTGCAGCTAAAACAGAAGAAAACAAAAAATTCTCTAACTTCCTTAGTTGAAGACACGCCCCAAAGTGAACACATTTTGTGACGTTGGTTACAGAAGGGCGCGGTGGCGTGCTCAGACTAATGGGGCAGTTTTTAAAGTTATTACACACACACACACACACACACACACACACACTTTTGACTCTTGATTTTGACAAAGGAAGGAAGGCCACCACTCAACAATAAGGACATTTTAGTTGAGCGGTGGCCTTGCCTTGTCAAAATTGGCACTCAAAAACTGCCCCCATTATGGTCTTTGGAGCATGCCCCTGATTTTCTTGTACAGACGTCACAAAATGTGCTAGCTTGGGGGAGTTTCTCCGGCTGAAGTTTGAGCATTTTTGCTGCGGCCTCCATGGAGCAGTTTAACTAGTGTTTTTTTCTTTTAATACAGCGAGCAAAAAATAAGACAGCATGTGAATAACTGAACCCGTCTGTTGTGAAAATCTGCCAGACTCCATTGTGAAGGACGTGACCTGACTCATGCAAGTCATCCTGTAATTTGTTGATGTTTCGGTGCTCTAAAGCCTGCACTAGTTATACTGTATTAGTCAGTACTATTGCTGTTCTCTGCAGTCCCTGTGTTCTTGTCTTATGCTGGCCATGAAACTTTAAGACATAGCAACTGTCCTGCTGTTTTCTGTAGTTTAAAGTGGATAAGAGTTAAAAAATAAATAAAATAAAAATGCTTCTAGAGAATACAGGGACTTCCACAAGATATGCAACAGAACTGAATGAAGAGTATAATTTCTGCTGGCTTGCGCGTGTATGCATCACCAACTCCGATGATTGAGTAGGTCATGACCTTCTCAACAGACAAACAGGTTTTCAACCAGGACGAAACAGAGTGACGTAACCTCACTTGTGTTTAAAGCAGGGGATGCAAGTCAGGCAATCACTGTTCATGCCTACAAGCTTACAAAGCTTTACAAAACAAGGGCATTCCCTTACAGGTGGAAATGCCAGAACAGGTAGAGCCCTGAAAAAGTTAGAATAAATACTAGATGTAGACATGGAAGGAAAAATAAAATGACAGAAATTAAGCTGGACTAGTGTAATAACCAGATACACATTTATACCTGTGTCATTTTCTCTCTGTTGGCTTTAGGGTTCAGCGGGGCCTCTATAAGCAGGACAGGGTGCTCCTCGGGGGCAACACGGAGCTCATTGTAGAAGGTGTGGTGCCAAATTTTCTCCATGTCATCCCAGTTGGTGACAATACCATGTTCAATTGGGTATTTCAGGGTTAAGATATCCCTCTTGCTCTGTGCTTCATCACCTACATAGCTGTCTTTTTGTCCCATCCCAACCATGACACCCTGTAAAGAGAAAACATATTACTGTACTGAAAAACACCACGGCCCAGATATTCAAAAGAGTTGCGCATGGCGCAACAGTGTTGCGCCATGCACAACCCAATCGATGCCCCGGTGTGTGATATTTAAAGGGAAAGTGCGCCTGCACAAAATCACCTATCGCGCCCGCACATCAGTAATGTGCGCGGGCACAGGTGGGGGTGCCTACGTACGAACTGTACAGCCCGAGATTCAGCCAGGCCGTGCAGAGTTATGCGCAGGCCCAACTCACCTGCGCCTGCACAACTTTAGGCAAAAAAAAAAGGATCGAGTGGAGGGCCACCCACAGGTGAGCTGCCGCATTGCAGGGTGCAACACAGCATGCCACCTGTGGGTGGCCTCCACTTGTTCCCGGTGCCCCTGCAGCCTGATGCAAGGCATAGTATCCCCCGAGAGCCCGATTGCGGGCAGCACAGTAGTCCCCTCCCACAGCAGCCTGATTGCGGCATAACATGATGTTCCCCCATAGCCCAATTGCCGGCATAGCGTTAATATCACCCCTCGAATAGCCTGATGGGCGGCATCCACACCTCCACGCCCAAGTCCTTGGTGATCTAGTGGCCCCCACCCACAGAGCCCACCACCCTGCTGCCTCATCAGCCAGCAGGCGGGAGCACTCACCGCTTCAGCCACCGCCACCCGCCGACAGCTTGTCAGGGCCGCCCATTTGTTCAGAGCATGAGCCATGGCTGCAGTCACATAGTTACAGCAGTTCAAATATGAATGAATGAATTCATTCATGCATATCCGGACTGCTCTTGGCGGTATGTGGGGCTGCATGCCCATTGGCTCATGCTCTGCACCAACAGGCGGCAGCCCTACCATGCTGTTAGTCGGTGGGTGGCGGGCGGCAGGCGAGGCAGTGCTGCCCCTCCGCTGACGGGGGGGGCAGGGGCTCCATGGCAGGAGGGGTGGGGGCCACTAGATCACCAGGGACTGTGGACGGGGGTGGTGGATGCCGCCACGATTGGGCTATTCGGAGGGTGGGGATATTAACATTGTGTCAGTGATCGGGCTATTCGGGGTTGGGGATATTAACATTATGCCTGCGATCAGACTATTGGGGCACTGTACGCACGCGATCGGCTATTCGGGTGGGGATATTAACATTATGCGGCGCATCGGGCTATTTGGAGGGTGGGGATATTAACGTTATGCGGCGATCGGGCTATGAGGGAACATCATGTTATGCCCGCAATTGGAGCTATTCGGGGTGGGGAAACATATTTTGCCTGCAATCGGGCTGCAGGGGCGTCAGTCCTCGACGGCTGATGTGCCTACGGCGCCAGGCGAAGTTGTCAGGATCGGCGCACCTGCATGCTACGAGCATGCAAATGGGGCCGTGAATTAGATGCAAATGGCCCTCCTTGTGCCTTGCATAAATTATGGCCCCATTTGCATGTCACCTTTGAATATCGCAGGTGCTGTGCATGGGCAATGGAACTTGCACCACCGCATCTGTATTCTCCACTCTGACCACTTCTGGTGGCGCAGTTCCACTGCGCCATGCACAGTGGCTGTGGCCAGGGGGTGATATTCAGAGAAGTTGCTCAATAGCGCAACTCCGTTGAATATCGCCCTGGCCACACCCCTGCACAACTTTTTTGAGCAGCGCAAGGGCTTGCGCCACAGAATAGCGCAGTTTGAATATCTGGGCCCACATGTATATCAATGCAGAGATCTTAAAGCCACAGTATTTTTCATTTTGTGCACTTTGTTTTATAATGTATTTGTCAAAAATCAGCAATACTTGTCGGAGGGCCAACCGGGGGGAGAGGGATGGAGCGTCCCATGGACATCTCTCCTCCTCCGGGGAAGGGTGGGGCACACACTTAGTGCATGGATGACCCCTATCAGAGGCTGGGAGTTCCACCGCACCCAGTGTCAAGCTGATCCAGGAAGCGGGGCGGACGCTGGACGTCATTGCACGTCCTGGCCTTCCAGGAAAAAAAAAAAAATACTGCTGCTCGTCTGTCTTTGTGAAGCCCTGCCCTAGCCTCGATTAGCTTCCTGAGCTGGGGCTCCCTGACTAGTCCCAGTTTTGCGGCGCCGGTTGGGGAACGGGCCGCGACCCCACCCTCTGGGGGGCAAGCCAGGGGTGACTGAGGGAGTCGCCAACAACACAGGAGGTGAAGATCAGGGCTCCATGACCAGGGCTGATGTCCTGACAGCCAGAGCAGTGCAGAAAAGAATAGAAAATTAAAAATCAGCAATACCAATATCTTTGCATTTCCTTTCATTTCTGACTTGAGATGCCCCTTGCAATGGACACCATGAAGAGAAAAAGAGAAAAATTAAAATCTGGAAGTGGTGCAGTACTATTTACCAGATGCACATGCCAGCACCAATATACTACAGCCACGATATAAATCCAGTTAAAGATCTCAATGAAATTTTTGTTTAAACATTGCAAGCGGAAGGCATCTTATCAGTGGTCACTGCACCAGCCACACGTGTCCATGTGGCTTAGCTTGCAGGATTATGCAGACATTCCACTTCTGGTAGTAGTACAGTCACTTCCAACAGTGGCAGGTATTACTAAATTGGAGCCTTTCCCTCTAGGTCACGGGTTCAAACTCAGCCTAGGGTGGTAGTTGCCAAAATCCATTGGCAGAGGGCCGTTTAGTGGCCTTTGTGAAGTGAGTTGTGGTGGTCTCAGTCCAGTTCCCAGTGGACACTCCACAACTGACACTCATGGTAGTCTCACGAGGTCAGTAACTGAGTGGGCATGAAATCTGAGCTACCCTCTCACCTATGTGGTGGCCCTCGTAACCAGGTTGAGGCACACTAGTGGAGTAGTGTGGGAAACTTGCACTGTGCTGTACACATAAAGTGGACACAAATGGCTTCAGTTTTATCAGTGCTGTCAATACAGCACCTTCCAAAATACAGTCATTCACACATAATCATTGAAAGGTGTCAGCAGAAGTCTTCAAGTACATCTTGTCTGCCAGTTTTTCAATCCATGTCATACCAGCCTACTCTGTTAGTAGGCGAATGTCTACCCGTCCCTCTCACCATCTCAGCACACAGTTTCATCTTTCTACCACCCTTTGTATAGTACTTACATCCCTCCCCAAATCTACCCATCACTGGTTTAACACTTGTGTATCCTAGTTACCAATCCCATACCACTTAAAACTGGTCATACAATCTTCCATTTCAGATAATGCATAGAGGGGATCCTGCATCCTGTTTGTAGCCCACCTGTGGACAGATTACGCAGTCTCATGTGTGGTCTTCCTAGTGATCCCTAGAGGGGCAACCTCTAGCCATTATCTGAAGTGGAGGATTGTATGATGACTGTATGATCAGCTGTAAACTGTGTGGGATGGACTACAGCAGTTCTGTACCCTCCCAAGCCCATATGTAAAGAGTAAAAATCATAGCTTTTTGTGCATTTGATCTTTTTCCATTTTGACATTGTCAGTCTATAGCCCCAACAAAAAAAAAAAAAAAAAAAATAATTACAAACCTGATGTCTTGGGCCAACAACTGAGGGAATACAGCTCGAGGGGCATCATCACCAGCAAAGCCAGCTTTGCACATACCAGAGCCATTGTCAATGACAAGTGCAGTAACTTCGTCTTCCATTTTATCTGCATTGGACAAAAAAAAAGTCTAAAACTACCATCAGCTTGCTATTTTATCAATCTCAGTAGCTTAGTGTTGCCAACCCTATCTGGTTGCCAAAGAGTGCTGCCTGGAATACAGGAGGTTTTAGCCAGAGGCAACTAAGGTGACACTACTCTGGAGCCATAGCCGTTAAAAGGAAAGCTGTGGCTTGGTGCTCAGCCAACCAACAAGTTCAAGGAGTGTGCACTGCTGGAGAAAGGTGGAGCTGTCCTTTCCCTGTGCTGGAGCCTCATTCTCAGTCACAGGGACTGGTGCAAGCATGCTGATCCTTAGAGACCCCAGAGCTATTCTCAAAGGGGTTGCAAACTCCTCCCACATTTGTAAATCACTGCAAATTTGCACTGGAGGGATGGGTCGGCATGCAAGTGCCAGCAGAGCCACATTTGCAAAGCACGGCAACCCTTGCTTTTACAGTCACATTAGTGACACATGCTGGTAGCATTTTATTCAAGCAGCTGGCAGTAGTGCAATGCAGAACCAAAGAGCCAGTAGGGGACAAAGATCAGGGAGGGACTAGACCAGCAGATAGTGACTCCACTGGATGCAAGAACTACATTTGGCTTTAAGAAGGGGCCAGGAGAGGCCCACAAAAATGAGGGAACACATTCAACACATGGCAGGGGTCACACTTAACTTTTCTTTTTTTGTACTGGTCCAGCTGAGAAAGTTTTACTGGTCTGCAGTGCCATTTACAGTGCTCACAAGCTATAATGGAAAAGTTATCGGGGAGGAGACAAAATTTATTTCCTCTCCTCATCCCTTTCCAATTGCTTTCCGTTTTCCAGTGGTACCCTCTCCCTCCCTAGCCTCTTAGTTTCTCCCTGGTGTCCAATGCCATTTCCTCCCTATAAGTCCTCCTGTCCATGTGCACCTCCTCTCCTTCCCCATATAGTATCCCCATTCTCCAGTGGCACCCGCTCCCCATTCCATTAAGTTCTCTCTGGTGCTACTGGTACCCCCACCCACAGGAGTACCCTGACACCATTTGACATGGAACCTTTGTAAAAGAGCTCCGAGCTCAAAGATATGATCCGAATCACTAAATAAATAAATAAATAAAACAAAACACCTTGGTCCCCTATGACGACTGACACAAACCCTCTGCTCACCCCCTTGACCAACTGCTATCTAAGTCACACACCAGCAATACAGTAAACAAACAAAAAAAAATATTAATTACCCCCGCCACTACCAATCTCAGCCCCACCAACCTCCCCTTAGTTAAAAACTAACCCACAAGGTGACAAGTTATCAGTATTTAAAAAAAAAAAAAAAAAAAAAAAAAAAAAACACACACACACACACATATACACACACGTACTGAAGCCACTTGCCACTGATCCTACCTTAAACAATCCCATTGCCTAGCCTGAATACTGGCAGTCTCTCCCAGCAGTGCTTTGCAATACAGCCTGAGGGGGAGATTGCTGGCATTCGGGCATGGCAGCGTGCTGCTTTTTCTTTCTTTCCAATAGTTGTCAAGTTGAAGTTGTGGGCAAGTTCTTTTATTACAGTCATGGGTGGTGGTTCTGAGATGGGTGGGAGGCCTTGCCCAAACAGGAAAGTCGCGTTGAGTCAACACTCACCCCAGGCAGTTTTCACTATGCCCAAGGCCAGTAATGCTGAAGTCTACCACTGACTTGGCAAGGAGTAGCTGGGTGGATGACCAAGACAGTTTTCGCCAGTAACTATGGCCTCTGTCCATGCACTAAGTCCATGGATGTCCAGTGTTTAAGAGAGTGTGTGTGCATTGGGGGGGGACCCCTCTCAATCAACCAGATTACTGTTCAAATGGTTTTACTCTGCTGCTTGAACAGTATGGGTTCAGCTGAACAATATTCATTATTTTTCTCTCATTTTATTTTTTTTATTTTAATTATAATGTAAATATATACTCAGTGGATCAGTGCCCCACACATACAAATATTTGAAATGAACCTTGGTTGTTGCACATCATCAAGTGTTTGCACAAATGAGCGTACAATCTTGTGGGCACTCATTAGCACCCCAACATAACTGCTGCACCCCCCCCCCAGTCCAGCCCTGGCAATCAACAGTGACTGAGAAATGGGTCCTCAGCATGTCACAAGGAGCCCCCAATACACAGAACCACAAATTAGTATTTTAAGTTTGAAAAAGGCAGACCCAACAGTACAAGCACACTCAGCAACACCTTTACCCCCCTCCCAAGTCAGCCTACCTAGGGAACCCACACTCATCTAGCAACCCACCAGCCCAACTTGCATTTGCAAGCCCCTTCCCCAGTTGGTACTCAGTAATCACACCCCTGTCAAATTACAAATTTCCCGGTCAACAGCCCTGGGCTACACCGTAAAAAGACTTTAGTCAGTGTCTTAACACAAACAGTTACAAAAAAGTTTCATCGCCACTTTTGCTATCACTACCATTTTGATACCAGTACTGTATAGTTAAGCAATATACCCCTCCAGGGTGTGGGTATACTGGTGGATTTAACACGGCTGGTGTGGTTCGGTCCCGAGGTGCAGATGAGGGACTTAACCACATCAGAAGTGGTAAATCCACTGGTATACCCACTCCTTGGAGGGGTATATTGCTATTATACAATGTTATTCTGTATTTTTTTGTGAAAAAATAAAAATAAAATAGCAGTTTTTTGCAGTTTTAATGATTTTTAGTGAGTATGTTCTTGCGCCAGAAAATATAGTTCTTTGGTGCTTGGCAGACTATTAATATGTTGGCCGTCCCATCAACTCAGAGAGGGATTGGTACAGGAAAGTTAGTTTATGTTTAAAATGAGAGATACTTTAGAGCAGGATAAACGGGATGCAGGCAACAATGACTGGGAGAGGAAGGTGTGAAAGAAGAGAGAGAGAGAGAGAGAGAGAGAGAGAAAACATGTATGTTAGCAGGATTTAGTTATAATGATCAGTGCTGCTGACTCAGAATGCAACTTTTTTTGTTATACATATTATTTTCTGTTTTAAATTGGGAGTATAAGGGTTTTAGTTAGGTACTGCCGGGGATTCTTCATGTTACAATCGCATTTATTTGGATGCAGTTGGTTGGTAGTGGCTGGAAGGAAGATGGGGAGAGATGCACTTTGACATTGGCAGTTCGTCGATGTGAAGTGGAGTACTGGTTTTAACAGCAAGTTTTTCAGTAGTCACCGGAGGTAAATTACATGCTTCTTAGTTAAAATGTGAGGTATTTTTATCTATTCAGCAGCAATTTACCTGACAATATATTGTTGGCGTTTTAGTCAGAACGAAGTGTATTTTTTGTTGTGTCGGAGACCAGCTGAGAGCCGGTGAAGCAGGTGGGAGCATGAGTGTCAAGCAGGAGAATAATAGTGGATGAGGTAGTGGAGAAAAAAAGATTTCTTTATGGTGTGTTTTTTTCACAGCAGAGTTAATTTTGGATCGTGGTGCAGTTGTATTTTGTGCTTTTTAACATGGTCAAAGAGAGGTGGGCAGCAGCAAGGAATGGAGCGGACAGTAAGAGAAGTAAAGAGAGAGACGTGAGGTGGGTGATGTCTTCGGTTTGGGGACAAGTTTGAAAAAAAATGCTGTAGTTTGGGTTTGAAATATTTATAAGCCCGCTTCAGCAGGAGTTAATGTGATGGTTTTTGCTGTGGTGTAGGTGAGTGAACATCTTGCTGTTTGTCATCATGTTTACCACTCTGTGGTGCCGATTTTGACATGGTCGGAGTGATTTGAAAGGGGGGTATTGCTGCGGCTGATCAGTGGCTGGCACCTTTTCCAGTGGGTACACAGGAGGATTTACAACGCTAAAAAGGTGCCAGCCAGCCAATCAAAATGCAGGATTTGGTGTGTTTTTTTGTGCCCATTGTATAATTACTATTTAAGCAGATGCAGGGACTTTGTTCCAATGGGCTTACCTGGGGACCAAAAAAAAAAAAAAAAAAACAACACACACCTGATGTATAGAGCATATTGGAGTTCCACGCCCTTGGCCCCCTGTCCAATTAATTGGGAACCCTGTACAGTGCATACTGAAGTCCCAAGGAGTGGCACACCCCTGGCCCCATTTCTAATTGGGAACCCTGTACAGGGCACATTGAAGTCCAAGGAATGGCACAGGCACACCTCTGGCCCCATTCCTAATTAACTGGGACCCATGTACAGTACACACTGAAGTCCCAAGGAATGAGACATCCACGGCCCCATTTATAATTTAACTGACACCCTCTCCATAAGGAGGCAGAGTGCTCTAGTGGTTATGAATACCAGATTGGTAACAAGGAGATCAAACTACACCAGGCAGCACAGAAGTTAATGAATAAATTGTTTCCCAGTGGTCCTATCCACCAGCTGCTGTAGGTCAGTAGCAGCAGGACACAACTAAAATGTTGTATGTCTGCTAGGACAGTTGTAAAACATTCCCTCCTTGCAGACAGGGACTACCCCCACCTCCCCTCCCCCATAAAATCATTGGGAACTCAGTAACTAGGGCTATGATCAGCCCAAAGTCGAACATGCCCTCCAAGTCAAGGAGTTCAACAGGATGCTAGATACCCAAGTCAAGTCACAATTGCAGCCCCACCCCAATCATGGAGCTCAACAACAGGGCTACAAGCATCCCATCCAAGTAACAAATGCACCTCCTCCCCCGTCACACATGCAGCCCCCACCCCCAGTAATGGACCTCATAACAAGGGCTGCACCGCTTACAATACTGTTAAATTTAATGCGACTGCCAACTCGATCACTGCCAACTTTGTATCCCTGTGCTGCTGTTTGGGAGCATGCCAGGGTCACCCCTGTAAAAGGGCACTGTATACCTCTCAACCCCTCGACATATAAAGTTAGTGTTAAGTGTAACCCCTAGGTGGCGCTATCCCAAGGGCTACTACTCCTGCCTGCTTGGCTAGTAGCAGGTTAAGGGGCCTGAGTTCTAAAACGGGTGCCTCCACCTGGAGGTCAGGGTTGGTAGTGGTCAAGCTAACCTGGGCACAGCCCTCTGGGACACTGTAACCCCCCTCTTTCCCCTCTAGTGGCCTGAACACTGTACAATAATCACTTTCACAATATCCTTGGTACACCACACATATACCCACACTGTTTGCACTACCACCAGGGCTCGTCCTCTGGCTCGACCCTGGGAACCCCCTGTAAAACAAGGTTAAGTATAGCAAATAGCAACAGTACAGTACTTTGAGCACAAACTGGAACCACAATCAGATTACATGCAGAAAAATTTAGATCTGATTTATTCAGGGGACTTGAACAAGGAAGGGGCAAAATCAGGTTAATTAGCTTAAAGGTTATATCAGTCAAGCAGTTATACATGCACTTTGAGTCCCCCCCACACAGTCCACCTCTGGGTACCCACATAGAGAAGAGATGGGTTAGTCAGGACAGTTGTCCGGGGTTGCAGCTGGTTGGGGCCCTGTGATGGAAAACACAACATGCACAGTACACAATATTTGATATCTGGAGCCAGAGGGCTCAGTTCGTAAAGGAAACGAAACAACAAGACAATCAGGTGACACACTCAGATTAAGCTGTTGTTGTAGTGAGCTACCCTAGTATTTACTCACGATACCTAAGACTGGACACAGGCTGGACGAAAATCGAGACTGCAGGTGGTTGATCTGGAATGCCAGGAGAATCAGGGCCCACACTAGTCGCAGAGGCATCGTTCCTGTTCAAGCGTGGAGCAGGGGCTGATCCCAGGCAGGTCTCTCATCGATGGCTTCTCTGTGCAGTGGGTAGTCTGGCTGGGCCAGTCCTGGCAAAGCCCAGACCGTATGGAGACAAGTTCGAAACAGCCATTTTGGGCTTGCTACAGTCGAAAGCAAGCAAAACACAGTTCACAAGTGGGGAACTAACTCACAACCCACTAGCAGCTCATAGCACATTTACATGTCTGGGAATTCTACTGTGCCAGGCAAAGTGGTCCCCGGGCACAATCGCAAAGTCTCTGCACACACCGGGAGCTTAGGGGTAGCTGGAACTCCTGACAGGCCGATCGCATTCAGCAAAAATATTCGGTCTTCTTCAGGTTGAGCTTGGCCCACTTCAGTAGCTTACTTTAGTCACACAAACTTGGATTTAGTCCAAAATAATTCTCTTCTCTCCCTCTCAGGAGCAGCAGGCAGACATGGAGGCCAAACTCTCAGCCTTTTCATAGTTCTTCCATGCGAATCCACTCAGGATTGCTCTCAGAATTACTTCAGCTCCTTCTTGCTCAGCTTCCAGCTTAGTTCTAACTGAAAACTGCAAGCAGCCCGGGACTTCCTCAAGATCCTAAAGCTTTGGCTGGCTGATTTGGTTGTCAGTCAAAGCAAGAGTTCCCCCTTCAGTTGCAAAAAAGGTGCAAAAACTCAAACCACAGTTCCTATAGATTTTGAATCCAGACTGCTCCTGTAGTCCGGCTACATTTTAGGTCCCACCAGAACTGATTGGTCCAATTTGCAGTCCATGACCAAGATAGTGGAGACAAACAAAATAGTCCTTGCTACAAAGAAAGCAGGTTAGACAAACTACATTATCATTCTAAATGGTTTTCAGCAAATAGTTACACCTTTCAACAGAGCTCCATCTCACATTATTTATGCTGCAATCAAGCAGCTCTTAAAGAGACAGTGCACAGAGGCCATACAGGCTCTGGCAATCACATTTAAACTGTTAAATTGCAGGGCACCAGCCTGGCAGTGAGCATGTAGGCAAGCTCAAGGAAGACTTTTTTGGGAACCCCCATTTGTAGCGGGGTTACATAAGGAATGTTTCTGTCAAGTTAGGGCAATGCTTTAATAGTGTCCATGACAAGAAATAGCTCTAACATTGCAAGAGACATCAAGGATCGAGTGTTAACAGAGCTGTGTGAAATTCTTCCCAGTTGAGAGGTAAGGGACACTGTCTTAGTTGGCACTTGTCTCCACACAGTTACCAAGTCCAAATATCACCCCGACCCCGCAACCAACCAGCATCCTCGCTCAATCTCTTGTCGTCTGACACCCATCAAATTGGTCTCTAAAGCCTACAAACACAGCAACCGTTTCCTACTCCCGGTTCCCTCCACGTCTCATGGGCTCCAAAGGATTACGTGGCTTGTAAATACACCATGTGAACCATCACCGAGAGTAACCCAGTTTAGTCCTCGACCTGAGGTACAACAAGCTTCGCCCCTGTCCTCTCTCTGCTCCTGAGGTACCACAATTTTGCCCCCAGGAAGCGTCACACCACCAGAAAACCTCGCCACAAGACTCCGGCCGCTTGGGATGCTCCTGCCCTCCCTCCCCGGTCCTCATTTACCTGCGGCTCGGGTGGAGTCTTCCCCGGGTGCTTTCAGGAATGTCTGCTTACAGCTGGTGCCAAGTCACTGTCGCCGGCTCAGCGACTCTTCCCAGTCACTCCTGCGGTCTCTTATAGTTGCTGCTGCCTGGTACTGCCTGCCACAGCTCCCCTCCTGCAGCCCAGACACCCACGTCCATCTATGGGCATGGATCTGGAGCTCGCCGCCCCATTGGCTCATTCACCTCATCAGCTGGAGGGACAAAGGTGAGGTTGGCTGGCAAGCCCGGGTCCCCGCGACTGTAAGGTGTTTCCGTGACTCATGGTTAATAGATGGTGAAGGCTGTCTAGGTTTCTTTCTTTCCAGGTGTGCTGCGCAGTGGGCCAGATTTACGGCAAAGGTGTATGCAGCATACCTCTCAACCTCTCAGCATTAAAAACATAGCACTGGCCTTCACAAATCATAGCAAAGGGCCAGAATGTGTAGTACATTCTTATTTTAAACAATAACATGTCTACAGATAGTTGGACCCATATAATTAGTGATAAGGAATGTTTCTACCAACTTAGTTTAATGATTTCATAGTTTGTGTGTCCCTAAATAGCTCTACCATTATAAGGAACATTAGCAAACCTATGTGGAGCAAGGGGGGAATTTGAGTGTGAAAATCATAGCGGTATGCGAAATTCATAGGAGCTGAGAGATATGGTTTGCAGGCATACCAACTGTACACATTAGTGCACAATGTTTTTAAAGAAACTGTTCAGAACCATGTGCTTTTTTTGGAAGATATTTTGAAATGTTTGATTTACTAGGGTTACCACCTGTCCTGATTTTCTCAGGAAAGTCCTGATTTGGGCAGCTGTGTCCTGCAAAAAAAAAACATGAAAAATACTACATGTCCTGACTGTATAGTAGAAAACATGTTTTCTAACTTGCCCCTTAATGTTGCAGAAAACTATAATACCTTAACTAAAATACCTTAAAATAAGAAACAATAGAAGCAACTAAGAAACTACAATACTTAGCTTTAATTCTGATTATATAAAGCAAACACGTCTGTTGCATTGGTCGAGGTTACCTACTGCCCTGCAAAAAATCATGTCTCAGTAAGAAATGTCCCACTTTGGACTTCTTAAAAGTTGGTGACCCTACTGTTGGCTACTGAGTAGTGTCTGTGTTTAAATTTATGAGGCCAGCTATTCAAGTCAGTCTGGGGTTGTTGCCCATGCTAATTAGGGTGTTGTGGGTGGGGTCCTCTTCAGAGACCCCACAGCGTGGTCAAAACCCCAGACCCCTCAACAGCACGATCAACCCCATTGGTGCCCTAGGCTGCCAACAAAGTGCTGTGCCCATACAAATGAGGCTGTCTCCTCACATAGGGGTGTGGCAGCAAATTCAGAGGTTTGAATGCCAGATGGCACATAAGGTTTTAGTGGCAGGCAGTGGTACTGCAACTACCTGTCGCTCCCTCCGCAAAACCCCATCCTGGTCAACCACTGAACGCCCTAGTGTTTAGTGGCATCATCAGATCACCCACTTACGAACATATGAAAAATGCCAGCAGATACAGGCACTAAGGTCTCATCAAGTGTGCAGCAATCAGTGTTTTACTCTGCAGACTTCTGATCACGGTAATGACCTTCCCCCAGCCTTGTCCTACCCTCTCTAAAACTGCCCACCAGCTTTAATGTTACCACCTCCTCTGGCAGTGCATTCCACCCATCCACGACCCATTCTGTGCAGTAGTGTCTTCTCATTTCCCTCTTGAACCTTCCCCCTCCAATCTCAGACTTTGCCCCCTAGTATTTCTCCAACCCTTTAATCTAAAAATCCCCTCTGTACTAACCCTGTTTATCCCCTTCATATATTTGAAGGTTTCGATCATATCCCCTCTATCCTTCTGATCCTCCAGGGAGTACATGTTGAGCTCCCTCAGTCTGTCCTCATAGGGTTTGTCCTCCATTTCTGTCGTCATCCTGGTTACTCTGTGCTGTACTCCCTCCAGCAGCTTGACATCTTTCTTTAAGTAGGGCCACCAGAACTGCATGCAGTACTCCAGGTTTGGTCTGACTAGTGACCTGTACAGTGGTAGGATAACCTCCCTCTTCCTTGAGGTGATTCCCCTGGCAATACACCCCAGCATCTTATTAGCCTTAGCTGCTGCCTTCCTGCACTGCACTGAATGGTTAATTTGCCCTGTGATTACCACCCCAAGATCTTTCTCCTCCTCTTCCTCCATAGTGGATAACTGTACCCTCCCAGCCTGTAGCAGAACTTTTGGTTTCTGGCTCTCATGTGCATAACTTTTCACTTCTTTGCATTGAAACCCAGCTGCCATGTGTCCGACCAGTGTTTGAGTTTATCCAGGTCCTCCTGCAGTCCTAGCCACCCCTCTGTTGTCCACCACTGCAGCGATCTTTGTGTCATCTACAGATAGGCTTATCTTATTGCTAACCCTAACTGTGATGTCGGCAGTAAAGATGCCAAACACTAGACCCTAGCACTGAGCCCTGTAGAACCCTCTTGTTACAGCCCTTGGAAATGAGATCCCCCACAACAACCCTCTTCTGCCTATCCGCAGCCAGTTTTGACCCACTCTACCATCATCTCCCCTACCCTAGATGACCCAGTATGCTAACCAGCCTCCCCGTGGCACCAAATCAAAGGTCTTGCCAAGTCCAAGTACAGCATATCCATTGCCTGGCACCTGTCAATTGCCCTTGCTACCCAGTTGTAGAAGTCAACCATGTTTGTCTGGCAGGATCTACCAGACAAACCCATGCTGCCTGCTGTCCTGGAGACCATTCTCCTTCAGAAAGGCTACCAGCCTTTCCTTTAGGATAGACTTCATGAGTTTTCCATGATGGAAGTGGGGCTGACTGGCCTGTAGTTTCCTGGTTCATCCTTGGGCTCACTTCTATGGATTGGCACCATATGCTCTGATAGTGAAACATTCTCTTGTTTGTCTAGTGACACCCTCTGCCTTTCATTCACCCACGGTAGTTCAAACATTCTCCCTGGTGTCTAGTAGCTTCCCACAGTCCAATCACCCACCCCAGTAGTATAAACATTCTCCTTTGTGTTTGGTGGCACCCCCACCCTCTGATCACCACAGTGCCCTTGTGTCTAGGGACCCTCTCCACCCTCTGATCCACTAGCCTCATAATACAGACAGTCCCTGGTGGCTAGTAGTACCCCCCTGAAAGCCCGATGTAAGGCTTTGGTAGTCCTTGGTGTCCACTCCCCATGACTGCTGGTCACCAACTGGACCAGTGAATGATGGTGGGTCAGCAGCCCCCCACACACTGCCCACACACACTGTACAGCCCAGCCAACCCACCCTGTATCTGTGCAGCTGGTGCCCTGCCAAAAGCCCATGACAACAACTGGCATAGCCCTCCT
Organism: Neoceratodus forsteri; assembly: GCA_016271365.2. Classification (NCBI taxonomy): domain Eukaryota; kingdom Metazoa; phylum Chordata; order Ceratodontiformes; family Ceratodontidae; genus Neoceratodus; species Neoceratodus forsteri. Next base: position 417,233,214 of record JADMNL010000024.1, on the reverse strand, counting down.
CTTACCTCCTTGACCAGCTGCCATGTGGGAGGAGAGGGAGTGCATTTACAGTATACAGTATATTCTATGCACACTCCTTGTCCTCCCAAACGGCAGTCAGCTGAGAAGGTGAGAGGAGGGCTGTGCTGATCTTTGTACTCAGCTCCACGCACTGCACCACCTTCACAGGTATGTTTGTTTTTGCCTGGGTGCAGGCAGTGCAGGGAGGCTGCTGCCCTGCCATCATTCACCAGTCCAGTTGGTGACCGGTCATTGGGGGAGGACCACTGGATGCCAAGAACTACAGTACGGAAGTATTTTGGGGACAGTTGTTCGGAGGGGGTACCACTAGACAACAGGGACTACATATACATTACAGGGCCAGAGGACCAGAGGGTGGTGAGTGTCCCTAGGCAACAGGCCACTGTGACACCAGAATGGGGTGGGTGATCAGAGGGTGGGGGTGCCACTAGACACCAGGGACTTGATGTTACAAAACAGGACAGGTGATCAGAGTGTGCCAGTAGACATCAAGGAGGACATGTTAACTACCAAGGCGGGTGATCAGAGGGTGGGGGTGCCAATAGACACCAGGGAGGATGTGTTAACTACCAAGGCAGGTGATCAGAGGGTGGGGGTGCCACTAGACACCAGGGAGTATATTAGCACAGCGGATGGGCATCTGGGGTGTGTGAGGGGGTGTCACCACCATGCCTGATGTGGCAGACATCCATGGGACAGGTGAAAACCTGATGCTGCTTCCCATGCAAATGAGTCCAGAATGGGCATGCGTATGGCCCCTTTAGCCTTGCATGTCCAGTGGGGCTCATTTGCATTCTAGGGCTGAATATCGAACCTCTGCTCCTGAAGCTATCCAGTCAGGGGATGCAAATCCCCGTGGTCTTCATACGGCCCAGGTCCATGTCGGGCAGTGCAGCTTGCCTTAGTGCTGTGCCAACATAGCCCTATATTCAGTCGAATGGCATCAGTGCACTATCCAGCTGAATATGGCAACATCCAGGTTGGGCGCAAGCGCAGCACATACCTTTGCGCGTTGCTTTTGCACATATTTGAATATCTAGCCCCAGATATGGTGCATTACTTTCCAATGCACTTTACTCTGCAAGAACAGATGACTGTTCACACTGATTTTATGTAAGAAATCTGGATGTAAAGGTTTTGAATTTTGTTCTGCATTTAAATTTTTTTTTTCTTTTTATTGATAGGGAAATAACCTTTAGGCACAGGTATCTGTTGTAAAAGGTAACTCAGTCAGAATTGAAATAAACTATACAGTACAAACATGACAATAATAAATATACAATATATAGATATTGTATCACTTACATAAAACCAAATAAATAGTTACTATCTAAAACAGTTGCACAACTTGAGGGGCCCAATTTTCAAAAGTCTGGGTGCAAACAGGTGTCTACCCATGCAAACAGGGTTTTGCACCGGAGTGCAATATTCGAAAGGAGGTAGTTATGTAGGCAAGCAGGGTTAGTGCCCAAATAAAGCATGATGTATTTGGGTAGACAGAAGGAGTGGCAGGGACAGGAATATCCGCACTACCCCGTATTCAGCATATTTGAACTGCGCAAAAGGGATCGCTACGGTTCTGTTGCACAGCACAAATACTGCTAAACAAAAGCCCGACATACGCTGGGCATCCCTAGTGGCTGCCAGAGTTACTGCAGCTAACAATGAAGTTGGGTGATGGGACAACACACATGCCCGCTGGTGGCCATGCCCCCCCCCCCAATACGATCACTGTCCCAGTACCGATATAGGGAAGCTCTGGTGCCTAGTGGTCCCCCCACCCACAGATCACCAGCCTGTGTAGTCCGTTCATAATCCCCGTTGCCTAGTGGTCCCCCCCTTCTTCTGATCTTCAGCCCATATATTCAGTTCATAATCCCTACTGCCTAGTGGTCCCCCCTCCTACCAATCACCAGCCTGCATTGTAATATACTGCTCCCTGGTGCCTAATGGCCCCCCCTTTCCGATCACCAGCTCATACAGTCTGGTTATACTCCCTGGTGCGTAATGGTCCCCTCTCCTGATGATCACCAGCCTGTACAGTAATGTACTACTCTCTGGGGCCTAGTGGTCCTCCCTCCTGGAGATCACCACCCTTATAGTAAAGTATTACTCCCTGCAGCCTAGTGGTCCCCTCCTCAGGCCAATCGCCAGTCCATAGAGCACATTAATAATCCCTGATGCCTAGCGGTCACCCCCCCTACTACTGGAGCCCTGGCCCATACAGTAACCTGGTTCCCTGGTGGCCAGTGCCCCCCCCTCGGTCCCCGATCCCTGGCCCTGTCAGGTTCAAGATCCTCCCTGGCATCCAGTGGTCACCCCTCCCCCAATCTCCGATCCCTGGCCCCGTCACAATGACAACACCCCGTGCTGTGTATATGAAAACAGTGTAATGCAAGGTGCAGTGCAAAAAACAACCCAATATATTCCTTGGTGTCCCATGCTACTCCCTTCCCCTGCAATCGCTGTGCCCCCCTGTGTCACATAGGTCATCTCTGGCATCTAATGGCTCCCCCACTGCAGCACTGATCACCCACCCTGCCACCCCCTTACCTGCATCGTCAGTGTTGCAGGAGCCCATGCGGTGACCCAGGATCAAAATTAAGTTCTGCAGCCACTAGCCAGCAGGGCTAGTGACTGGAAAGATCCACTGGCTCCTCAGACATTTCCACTGGCTCAGCTGGTGTACATACTGAAGTGCTGCCTTCTCCTGTACAAGCCTGCAGGGCTAGTTAAATGAAAAATCTTACTAGGCCAATACAAAATCTACCAGCATTTAACTAGCAGGCTGGTGCAAATTTTGACCCCTGGCAACCAGCACTACCCTCCTCACACCTCCAGACACCGTATGCAAATCCAGATAGCGTGTATGTTATGGTAATGTACTAGGTGCATGTTCTCTATTGTAAAGTAGGGGATGCGCACTGTCTGGATTTCCATACAGCAACTGGTTGAGGAGGGCTGTGCTGGTTATTATATGGGCTCCTGCTGCACCGACGATGCAGGAAAGGGGGGTGATCAGTGCCATGGTGGGGGGCACCAGGGATTACCCATGTGACACGGGGGTATGGCGATCGCTGGGGAGCAGACACCAGGAAATATATTGGGTTGGTTTTGCACTGCACCTTGCATTCTACTCACTGTTATCATATATACAAATCAGGGTGTTGGCATTGTGACAGGGCTGGGGATCGAGACTGGGGGGACCACTGGATGCCACAGGAAGATCTTGTACATGATGGGGCAGGGGACTGTGGACCGGGGGGTGGGGCACCACAGAGCTAGGTTATTGCATGGGTACTGGGGGGGGGGGAGCACACTAGCCACCAGGGATAATTAATATACTACAGTGCAATCCATTTATAATGGGCACTAATGTGCATATTGAAAGTGCCCATTATATGCCTTGGTCACTGTATGCAAAAAAAAAAAAAAATTGTTTGCGATAAATGGTTTTATTGCAATGGCCACAGCAGACAAAAAAAAAAAAAACAATGATACCACACCATACACCTATGTCTCACCTTCCATCTGTGCAGCCAGTCCTCTGAAGGAGTGAAATCACTGTGGCCCAGAGCAGCAGCAAGTTCAGTTGCCTTTTGGATTAGCAAGGGGCCACTAACGAGGGCGTCACGACCCCTTGCAATGCTGAACCACCTCACTAATGCTTCTTCTACTTCAGTCTTTTCCTTCATGTTCTCTTTTCCAATCAGCGTTAACATTAGTATGCCAATTGGACAGAACTTTCTCTCTCCATGAGGTCAGCCAACGTTGATTTAGGCAAGGACAATTGTTAAGATAAGTCTCGCTGACTCATTTTAGGTAAATTATCAATTTTTTGTTGCAGTTCAGCCTTCTCACTAAGAGTCATGGCTTTACGTTTTCTGGCCATTATTCCACAGCACAGTGCGAATAGCAAGGAAGAGAGAAAAACACAGGTGTGCTTAAATGGATGTGGGGGGACATTCTACAGCAGACAATTAGGGTACTTAACACCTTACAACACCTTTGCAAAGGTGTGATTGCTGACACAAAACGGTCAAAATAGACAGCACCCTGTGTTCGTTATATCACTAATTTCTATAATGGCATTTAATGGAGCAGGCATTTGGAAAGAAGAAATTGCCCGCTAAAACTGATTGCCCGAATTAGCTGCGGGCGATATAAGTGGGGCAAACTTCATACAGGCTAGCAATCAGATGGAGAGGGACCACTAGGCACCAGGGAATAGTACATTACTATATGGGCGGCAATTGCGGGGAGAACCACTCAGCACCAGGGGTACTACATAACTACAAGGTTTGCGATTGGCAGGAGGGAGGGACCACTAGGCACGATGGCATATTAACCGACTACGGGCTGGCGATGAGGGTGGGCCACTAGGCATCAGGGACTTCTGTGTCTTGTAGCGTACTGGGCAGTTGGGGTGGGAGTGGCACCACGCTAACCTGCCGCCACTTGCCATGCAGATGAACCCGTAATGGGCATGTAAATGGCCCCTTAGCGCCTTGCATGCCCAATGGACTTATTTGCATGGGCCCCTCTGAATATTGTGCATAGCGCTCTGTTGCTATCGGGACTGGTGGCACTACTTCCTGCACTGCAGAGATCCATGTCAGGGCAGCGCTACTTGACTAAGCGTTGTGCTGACAAGCCCCTGTATTCGGTCAGATAACGCTGGTGCGCTATTCAGCTAAATAAAGCATCCTCGGACTTCTGGGCAAGGGCAAAGCGCAGCACAAAACTCTGCACTCCGCTTTGCCCAGCTTTGAAAATCAGGCCTGAGATCCTTTAAATACAGTCTCATAACACTTTTAAAGTGTTCTAGAGATTCACTATATAATAAAATTGGCAACATATTCAAAGTTTTTACACACCTAAAATAAAAGATCTCTGCTTCAAAGAGGTTTTACGGTTTGGCATCTCCAATTGTAGATTTTTTTTTTTTGCGCATTTCTTGTTTTATACAAGTTAGTACATTTAGATAATTCATGTAATGCACCAGTACACTGATACAGGTCCTGTTCTGCTGTATTCAGGGTCACTAGCTCACACCAGTAGAGACAGTATGCCCAGAAACATCACATCAGATATTTCTGCACTCTAGTCGTCACCCACCTCTACTCCCCCGCTCAGAATTCTTCGGGAAACTATGGGGAGGCACAGGCCAACCCCATACCTCATACATGTCATGTGGACCTGCCCTACAGCCATTTATTTTGGGGGAATCTGTGAAGTGAACTAGACCAGTTATTTAGCAATCCTATCCCCATCATGACAGAGCTATACTTACTACTGCTACAAATTCCCAGGGATCTAGGAGACCCTAATACAGTAGTGGGCAACCCACAGCACACATGCGGGCCCCTCCCAGTGGTCAACCAGTGGCCCCCTCATCCATCAAAAGTTCCCGCAAGTTTTGCTGAAGTAATGTTCGAGTGCCTGAAGAGTGGTTGAAAAAAAAATGCAAAAGCTGGTGGAAAATATGGTCCTCCAGAAATCACAATGTAAAAGCAGGACACCACTAAAATATATAGTAAATGAATACAAGCAAGACCCATTGCAACAGCAGTGCAAGCGGTGAACTTGTTTCATTCTGAGAGTTACAGGCATTTAGGGTTACCACCTTTCAAGGAGCCCAAAGTGGGACATTTCTTACTGAAACATGATTTTTCGCAGGACAGTACGTAATCTCAACCAGTACAACAGACTTGTTTTCTTTATGCATTCAGAATTAAGGCAAAGTATTGTAGTTTCATAGTTGCTTTTTTTTTTTTTTTATCATTACGTTATTTTAGTTAAGGGATTATAGTTTTCTACAACATTTAGTGGAAAGTTGGAAAATATTTTTTATACTGTAAAGTCTGGACATCTGGCATTTTTCATGTTTGTTTTTTTTTGCAGGACACAGCTGCCCAAATCAGGACTGTCCTGCGATAATCAGGACAGGCATTTGGGAACACACCACCCGAATACGTGCCATGTGTGAACTATGTGAGTTAATCCTAATTCTACACTGTATCACATCTTAAAAAGGCAATAACATTTCCAGCAGGGCTGTGTGGAGTAAACTCCAATGGAATGGAATGGAGAGTTCTGCTGAATTCTGTCATTTCGCATGCAGATGATTAAGTATCTCCAGTAAACAATCAATGGATTCTCCCCCCCACAGTTCACAATGGATCCCCCCAACCCCCGTTCAAGGAAATGAATCGTCTTACTCACCCTACTGTTATACGTACATACAGTATGTGTTGACTTCTCTTGAAATAACATACTGACCATCACCTCTGATAATGGGCTGGATTTACAGCACAGTACTTGTGCTATCTGCCCAAGACATACAACAAAAATGGCACAGTCTGAAGGATCAGATAAATGTGTGCAGGATGTGGTACAGGTCATGGTATAGCTACATGCATACACAAGCTACTTTGCATGCTTTATTAAAGGACTGCAGCTGATGACATCACATTGCCTTCTGTTTAATTTGTGATTGTGAAAAAGGGGATCATGCAGCCCTTGGGGGTGTTTGAGGGCTGCACCTGTGGCCCTACTATTATTGCCCACCACTTCCCTAATGCAAGATCCTCACTGGTATCCTGCTGACTGCAGCTAAACACTAGATTAGGGTTAACCCCTAAACAACCTACCATCACTGCTGAATAAAATGTATAAGTTAGAGACAATTACACTTTCTCAACGATGAGGTAGAACTTAGTTCCTCACATTGAAATGGGTGAATACTGCATGTAATGAGGATGGACGGGGAGTTTGTGCCATAAGCCTCAGCCACACATCAGGACACCCCACAAAATACACCTGATAGTCTTTTTGCCCACACGGTTTCTGAAGTGGTCCACCACTTAACCAGAACCACCACCACCCCCACCAATAGAATGGGGGTACCTGGCTCTCCCTTCACTCTGCATGAGACTTTGTATGGCTACACGTTGATGTTCTCACCGAGTGGGATGTGGTATGAGTAGTTTCCATCAGTGTTTACTCTTCTATCCTCTTTCCCCAAACGCTCACGTTAGGGGCCGGAGTGTTTGTTACGCCACACCCCTCGCCCCCAAATTATACATGTACAAAAAGACTCCTGTACTATGGATTGTAAAACTTGATTTTATTAATACAGTGCTGGAATGGAAGACATATTTACAAGAAAAAAAAAAAATAGAACCAAGACTCCATTTCATAGTCCCAAGGTGCTAGCACACGTGTATCATTTCTGTACATTGTACCTTGGATCTGTTCTGTTCCCATCCCCCGGACACCATCTGGAAAATGAGCAAATACCAGCTCAGTATGACATTCTTAGTAAAAACTGTTGCATAAATTACAGCCCCCCCATGCTCAAAAAGGGGTGGGGGTGGTCAGACACCTCAAGCACATTTGCTAATTGGTATGGCTCCTCACTTTGATGCTGTTCAGAGTTGGTGAGGGACTAGGCTGTCAGTCATGAGGACCACAACCAGGGGTGCAGCTACAAGGGTGCAGGGGGTGCAGTGGCACCTGGGCCCATGAGGTTTGAGGGGCCCAAATCTTAATTTTGATGTTTATTCAAAACTGGGGAGGGGCCCTGTAACATCGCCTTGCACCCAGGTCCTCTGGGAATTTGCTACGCTACTTGCCACAACTCATCAAGAGGCCCAGTGGTAAGGTTAAAGAGGGCATGCAATGGCATTAGCCCCCATCCACGGCACAGAGCCAGACTAATGCAATGTGTGTGACAATGGTGGAATCCTTAGTTAGATCATGTTTTGAACCCAGACATGCTTACAAATAAATAAAAAACTCAGAGCAGTCTGGTGTACACAAGCAGGTGGAGTCACAGGAGGGAAGCTTTATCAGTATGGTCAAGGAATCCCTCAAGATAGATGTTGATGGCTCTTGAATGAGTAGTACAATTAACTTGCAAGACAGCATTTTCTGTAGACCCACAGCCAGTTATTTCACAATGGTAGTAGACTATTTTCGTGTGATATTAACCCTTGTTACAATATGTACATCTGGTGCTGACTGAAAATGGTACACACCCTACATAAAAATTATATACCAAAGTTTTTACTAAAGACAGGCCATCCCCCAAAAAAAAAAAATTGTTCAGTCCACGTTAAAGGAGCTACCCACAATGGAGGCGGTGGTATACTCCAATGGACCTACAACCCCCTTTAACCTTAATTTAGTATGTTCCATAGGAAATGTCCAAAACCTGACAAGATAGCCGTGTACAAGAAAAGCAAACTAGACCAGTTCTGCAGTATTTTGTTCAAGCTTTGATCTCAGAATAAGTCAGATTACGGTAGCAATATTAAGGCAATGTACAAAAAATGTACATAATGTACAGGAGTTGCAAACTAACTCATTTATATCATGTCCCATGAGTTTGGAATGTAAGTGGTACAACTGTAAGGCTTAGAATGCAATGTTCTGAATCCTGCAAGGTTAGGTGACAAGCCAACAGAGTTCTGTCCAGTTGTACTATTTTCCAAAACCACTCTCCTGATAAAGGCTCTTTTTAGTTCACGTGGCTAGCATGTGTGTAAATTTGACTGGCCAAGGAAAAAGAAACTGATGTAGTAATTGCAGCTTATCAGCTTTCAGTCCATTTAGAAGCATTTACGGTGGACAATGGATGGGCCAGACTCATCGTATTCCTGCTTGCTGATCCACATCTGCTGGAAGGTGGACAGAGATGCCAGGATGGAACCACCAATCCAGACAGAGTACTTACGCTCAGGTGGGGCAATGATCTATGGGAGAGAACATAAAATGGTTACAGAACACCAGTTCAACTAAATTGAGCAGATGCTAGAGGTAAGTCAGTTTAAAAGGAGTCTCTCAAATTGTGACACCAAAACCAGTTTTAGCACAGGCTCAATCAAGTTCACTGTACTAAACGTTATAATGTATCAGCGTCCATACACAAGTCTGCGTTTCCATAGAGTGGTTGGGATAACAGCATATGGACCTCAAGGGAGAAGCTAGAGAGGTCTATGCCGATATTTCAACCTGAAGATGGAAACACAAGGAGAGTTTTTTTTTATTGGCACCCATATTTTGTGTTACAGTGTATGGTTCAAAATAAAAACATGGCCAGCTTTTAACTGCGGTTACTGTAACGCTGAGGTACAGCGAGTAAAGAAGTGAAACCAGGCAGCGGGACTTAGTGCAAGGGAATCACAGCTGCAGAAATGATGTAATGTACACAATAAGGTTTTTAAAACATGAACAAGGTTTTTGTGCACTAGATTAGCCCCAATCATACGTTATCAGTATATGTTTTATGCATACTGTGTACATTCTGTAGAAACTGCACATATTGGTTTGCATTCAGTTATTACTCATCAAGCTCTTGCATTGTCAAAATGCATCCTCATTCTGTGGTTGAAAGACAATGGTGATTAGACCACACTCACATCCTCAACTGACAGGATATCCAACCACCCCCCAAACTACGGGCACCCACCTGTACACTGGATCGCGACTGGTCAGTGTGTGTGTGTGTGTGTGTGTGTGTGTGTCTCACTCTATCCATCTGACCCTTCAGGTCAACAAGGAGGCTAGGGTAAATACCTGAAGAAAGCAGGTGACTGGACTGGTCAGCAGTACAAAAGAAACGTGGTGGAGAAATCATTTCTGTTTTCTCTCCACCCCCCAGCTTTTGAAAACTGAGCACAGTTTCTGCATTTACAATCATGAAGGTAGACGTTGGGGAGGACAGGGATGTATTTAATCATGGAAATCTCCAGTGGCAAGCGTGTGTGTGTGTTTACACTTACACTTTCCGGGGTCAGGGCGCTGTACAAATAAAACCAAAGGATAACTGTAACATACAATTCTGTGATTTAAAGAAAATTCAACGAGGGGGTGTTGCACCACAAGAGCCAGCTTCACAGGGTTTACCACTTTTGTTCAGAACGACCTTGGAGTAACTGGCAGAATGCTCTGAAAAGTGATATGGCCAAAAATGCAAGGGGTTCAACTCCCTCTTGCCAGCATCTCCCTGTGCCTAGTTCCTGGATGACCACCCCCCCCAAAGGTGTGGCCCTTTTATTTTCATTTATAAAGTTTGACCATTGTGCTTTAATTTAGAAGCACACGACCCGAGACCACCCCTAGCAACACTACTCAGGCCTTCTCTTTCAAAAATATCCTCTAGCACCCACAAATAAGAGTGACAGTGACACCGTTTACTGCCCATGCTGCATTTTAAGAAGGCAAAGTTCTCCACAGTAATAAATTATCATGATTGCCAATACTGATGAGGCCCGGCTCTTCCACTTATGAAAGTGGCAGGGGCATGGCCATAGTTGTCCCCTAGCATCTATGCAGCAGCACTTGAAATGTGTGCCTAAGTGCCGGGTGCTCTCATCTACTACATGGCAGCAGCTACTTCTTCACCTCTGCCTCTTCAAAATGACCATTAAGGTAAGCCCAGTTCTTTGAAACAGGATTGCACTGTAAAGATGACAAAAACAACAAAAAAAAAAAAAAAAAAAAAAAAACACACCAAACACAAACACACGCAAGTTCATGTATAATCACCTTGATTTTCATTGTGCTGGGTGCCAGAGCTGTTATTTCTTTTTGCATTCTGTCAGCAATGCCAGGGTACATGGTGGTACCACCAGACAATACAGTGTTGGCATACAGGTCCTTACGGATATCAACATCACACTTCATGATGGAGTTGTAGGTGGTTTCATGAATACCAGCAGATTCCATACCTTTGGGAAAAGAATCTTCATTGAGATAAATCTACAGCACTAAAGATGACGGGGGATAAGAGGAAAACACAAGACACCTAGCAGTCTCCCCTCAAAAAAGAGAAACAATATAAAAAGCCAAATCGGGGCACATAAGCATGATATGAACAGTGCCCTTTGCTCTTTACAATTTCTCCCTCAGAGTCCTGCGTTTATTGGAGTTTGGTGACCTAGCGGGCAAACTGAGGCCAATGCCCCTTTTTCAGGTGCAACACAGAACCAATTACAGGTAACAGATAGATTATAGCAGGTACAGGTTACGCAGATATCACACATTACATTACAATTTAGTATTATAAGTCATGGAACAGAGGAAGGAAGAACTATGTTGCACCAGGGTCAGTGAGGATAATCACCTGGGGCCAGATATTTAAAAAAGTTTGCCCAGTGGGCAAAATGACTTCACCCAGTTTGCCTGGGGTTTGTGCCCAAGCACAATATTCAAAAGGGAGCAGTGGCAAGCACTAAAAGGGGATATGTGCAAACAGAAAAATATGCAGTGGGTAAAGGGAGGGGCGGGGACATAAGGTCTGGTACAGTGTGCTATTCAGTGCAGTAGCACTGCACAGAGGGAATAGGACATGTTACCTTGTACTGTGCAATTACCGCAGGGAAGAAGCCCAACGTACTCTGGGCAACCCCAGGGGCTGGAGCCACTGCAGCCAACAACTATGTTAGTGGTCGGAGGTAGCACACCTGCTCCTTTGTGCGTGGTGGCCCCCCCCCCCATGATCTGATACCCATCTCTGTTGGGAAGGATTTTTCCCTGATGGCCAGTGGCCCCCCCCCTCTCCGCAATCCTCTGATCCCTATCCCCATTGGCACCCCCCCCACGATCGCCACTGCAGTCAAGTCCCTGGTGCGTAGTGGCCCCTCACACACACCAGGTACACCAGAGCCACCCCCCACCCTATCATATATCTCCGGTGCTGGGAGGAGCCCACACGGTTAGCACAGCCCTCCCTCACCAGCTTGGCCAGCTGCCATACGCAAAGACAGTGCGTGGGTCCTATGAAGTCTATGCGTGTTCCCTTTATAGTACACAGGATGCGTGCAGCCTGTCATTGCATATGGCAGCTGGCCAAGGTGGCGAGGGGAGGGCTGTGCCAGTCATCTATGGCAAGGGAAGTGGCAGTGTGGTGTACCCAGTGTGGGTGGTGGGCCGTTAGATGCCAGGGACTTCTTGAAGGTAACTGCAATAAATGACTGGAGGATGGGGCTGGGGTGCCACTGGACACCAGGGAAACAATTCTACCGGGGAAAATGTTTATTTTAATGGAGGGGACAGGTATCAAAGTGGGCAAGGCCAGACACAGAAGGGGTGCAAACCTGTCTGCCGCTTCCCATGAAAATGAGCACTAGGCATGTATATGGTCCCTCAGCACCCTTGCATGCCCAATGGGATGATTTGCATGATGACGGCTGATGAATATCACACTGGAGGTTACTAGTGCTATCTGATCTGGGGGTTTGCATCCCTGCACTTCCCAGATCCATGTCAGGGCAGGGCTAAGTCAACGTGCCCCTATATTCAGTCAGGTAGCAACAGTGCACTATCTGACTGAATACAGCATCCCTGGGGTCATTGGCAATGGGCAAGTGCAGCAGAAACCTTTGCACTCTACCCTGCCCCTTTTCCAATATCAGACCCTTGCCATCATAGAGGAGAGTCCTGAGAGTACTCTGGAAGGCAGTGAGGGAGCAGCAGTTCTGAATAAAGAGGGTCCTTTATACTGCCTGTGCTATCTACATGTATAACACCTCTGTGGGTCCCATAAAGTCAGCACTTGCTAAATGTTTGGGCACTGTTAGAATCAGGTGGGGGGAGGAACAGCACAGGGGAGCCCTCATACATTACATGCTTTAGAGGAACCCATCTCCCATTCACCCCCATCACAGTCCCTAGTTTGAGGTTTCATGAATACTTACCCAGGAAGGATGGCTGGAACATGGCCTCTGGACACCTGAATCGCTCATTACCAATGGTTATCACCTGCCCATCAGGTAGTTCATAGCTCTTCTCTAGTGAGGAAGATGAGGCAGCAGTGGCCATCTCCTGCTCAAAGTCCAGGGCAACATAGCACAGCTTCTCTTTGATGTCACTCACAATTTCTCTTTCTGCTGTTGTGGTGAAGCTGTAGCCTCTTTCTGTCAGGATCTTCATGAGGTAGTCTGTCAGGTCACGCCCAGCCAAGTCCAGACGCAGGATGGCATGGGGCAGCGCATAACCCTCATAGATGGGCACAGTGTGAGAGACACCATCACCAGAGTCCATAACGATACCAGTGGTACGGCCAGAGGCGTACAGGGACAACACAGCCTGAATAGCAACATACATGGCTGGGGTGTTGAAGGTCTCAAACATGATCTAGAGAGAGAAGAAAGAAAGAAATGTTTTCTTTTTCTGCAATAAACAGGTCTTGTCTCAACCCATGCAGAAAGACATGACAATATGCAAGACAATTGTGTGGAAGAAATAAGACTGTAGGTAGAAATAGCACAGCAGAAGGAAAACCAAAAATGAGAAGAAACCTTAAGACTTCAAGGAATGGTCCTTTGATCTTTCATGTAGTTGGTCCGCAGGAACAATGATGGCTTCTACTGCACCCTCCTAATTTCCATTAGGATTTAAAGCAGTAATGCAACGTAAATGGGTTAAAATTTGACCCCACCTTTTGTCTCTCCCAATTGATGCCAGGTGTCTTCCAGTTTATTTTGGTGGTGAAATTCAGTTTTCTTTGTCATTTAAGAATTTAATGAACATTTTAAAGTAATTATTTCTCAAGAAAAAGATGGCTGCCTCATTTTGCACAGAAATACTGAGGACCCAAGGAGAGTAAGAGTCCAGACAATAATGCAGATATACAGTACACAGCACTGGAAGCACCTAGAAAACCCAAATCAACAGTTCTGCCAATGGTTTTTATAATCATGGCAGAAAATTAGCTTTTTAGAACAACATTTGTTATTGCACTGCTGCTTTAAATGTAAACAAAGGTACTTACAGAGCAGGTGTTCAGTGTTCTCTCCCCCAAATCATACGACAGCTCACCTGTCCCCATCTCGACCAACTAGCACATAGGCAGAGACATTCATATGGGTTGCACCACTGCAACCCCAGAAATGTGCCCTGGGGTAATATTCAAAAGTGGGAATTACGCAGTGCAATTCCCAGGGCACAAAGATAATGTATGCGGCACATCTCCAGGGGGCATGCCCATGCATATGCAGCACATCCAGATATTCAGCCAGGGATGTCCGGTGCATTTGCTGGCACAATCCAGAGATGTGCCACATACCTGGGCTCACAGTGGAGCCCATAAAAACTAGCTCAAGTGCTAGCCACCCACAGGTGGGCAGCTGTAGTGCAGTCTTGTAACACAGCTGCCAGCCATAGGTGTTAACCCCCACCAATGTGCTGTCCTTGCACACACACACACCGCACACACACACCACCATTTCAGCCTGGTGGTCAGTGGTTCCCCTCTCCCAATCCCAATGCTGTGAAAACAGCCATTACAACTCCCTGGCAGACTAATGGTACCCCCCACCCACACAGGACCCCAGCCCACCCAACTCCCCTCAATCGGTGGACAGCATACCCACTCGCATTCCTCACGGCTGCCCTGAATGACAGCTTACAGTATGAGCTGTAAGCTCATTAGTCTGAGCTTGCAGCTCATACTATAGCTGTTATTCAGCAGGCAGCCACGAGGTATACGGTGGGTATGCCAACCACTGATGACGGGCAGCTGGTTGGGCTGGGGGGATCCTGAATGAGTGGGGAGGTTGGGGTACTACTAGACTGCAAGAGGAATCAAACTGCAGTTTTCACAGCAATCAGGGATTCGGTGAGATAGGGGTACCACTAGACTACCAGGGGAATCACAGATGGATTCATGTGGCCCCGTCGGTGGTACGGGATGAGGATGAGGTACTACTGTGGTCCCTGGTACAGGGACGCATGCTTGCAGGGCACCAGGTGCATTTCACTGGCCAGCCCTGCACAAACACATGCAAATAGCCCCGTTTGCACCTTGCATGCATTATGGCCCCATTTGCATATTGGTGTCTGAATATCAGAAATTTGTGCAGCGTGTCTGATACTGGAGTATTCCCCATTCCTGGTATTCAGACCTGTAAAGAGGTGAAGTGCATCAGTGCATTGTATTTGTGTAGTGTGGATTATTTGTTATATTCAGAAGAGAGCCATGGCACATCTCTGTTCAATATATCCCTTAGTTGCTCCAGCGCACTCCACTACTTGCGCCATTGCCAAGCACAGCTCTGAATAGCTGGCCCAGAATTTTTTTTTTTTTTTTTTGCTTGCTGTATTGAGAAGGAAAAATGCTTGTGAAACTACTCCATGGAGCCTGCAGTGAAAAACAAACAAAAAATGTTCCAACTTCCTTAGTCGGAGACACGCCCCAAAGCAAACATTTTGTGACGTTGGATATAGATGAGCGCGGTGGCGTGCTCCGACTAATAGGGCAGTTTTTAAAGTTATTACACACACACACACACACACACACACACACACACACACACACACATTACTTCTTGATTTTGACAAAGGGAAGGCCACCACTCAACAATAAGGACATTTTAGTTGAGCGGTGGCCTTGCCTTGTCAAAATTGGCACTCAAAAACTGCCCCCATTATAGTCTTTGGAGCACGCCCCTGCTTTTCTTGTACAGACGTCACAAAATGTGCTAGCTTGGGGGAGTTTCTCCGGCTGAAGTTTGAGCATTTTTGCTGCAGGTTCCATGGAGCAGATTTACTACAGTCGTTTTTCTTTTAATACAGCAAGCAAAAAATTAAACAGCATGTGAATAACTGAACCCGTCTGTTGTGAAAATCTGCCCGACTCCGTTGTGAAGGACATGACCTGACTCATGCAAGTCATCCTGTAATTTGTTGATGTTTCAGTGCTCTAAAGCCTGCACTAGTTATACTGTATTAGTCAGTACTATTGCTGTTCTCTGCAGTCCCTGTGTTCTTGTCCTATGCTGGCCAAACTTTAAGACATAGCAACTGTTCTGCTGTTTTCTGTAGTTTAAAGAGAATAAGTGGATTCACAAATGAAGAGAGGAGGTACCTAAACCAAACAAGAAACACTCTGGATACAGAAGTTGATACCAACCCATTTACAGAAGAAAGGGTTCTGAAAGAACTCTTTAAACTGAAGGTGGGCAAAGCAATGGGGCCTGATGGGATTCATCCCAGAATTCTAAAAGAACCAAGGGTAGAACTAGTGACACAACTGACTACCCTCTTTAACAAATCATGGTAGGATGGGGTGGTACCTGAGGACTGTAGGAGGGCAGATGGGATTCCACTTCACAAAAGCGGGAGCATGGCAGAAGCAGGAAACTACAGACCTGTTAGTTTAACCTCAGTGATAGGGAAAATGATGGAATCACTTCTGAAGGAAAGAATTGTTGAGTACCCCCTTGCCAGTGTGGCACAGGACCCAAGGCAACATGGATTCACAACAGGAAGGTCATGTCAGACGAATCCAATAGATTTCTTTGATTGGGTGACCAAAGTAGTAGATCTGGGAGGGGCTGTGGACATGGCCTACCTAGACTTTAGCAAGGCATTTGACACAGTCCCACACAAAAGATTAATATACAAGTTAGCCAGCCTGGGAGTGGGTCCCAAGATGGTAGCCTGGGTTAAAAGTCGGCTGGAGAACAGGACACAGAGGGTAATAGTAAATTGAGTCCACTCTGAAGAAAGGGGGGTTATGAGTGGGGTACTGCAGAGTTCAGTATTAGGACTGGTCCTCTTCAATGTCTTCATAAGAGACATTGCAGAGGGACTGGAAGGATTATGTTTGAGGCAGTTTTGGTGGTGGGTGGGTGGGAGGTCACCCATGACACCACATGTATGTCTCTTTGCAGACGATACAAAGATCTGCAACAGAGTTGCTACACAAGGTGGGGTAGAAAGGATGAGAAAGGACTTGGCAAGGTTGGAGGAATGGTCAAATGTATGGCAGCTTAAAGAAAATGCTAAGAAGTGCAAGGTATTGCACCTGGGAAACAAACCCAGGGGAAGAGTACACAATGGGGGGGGTGAGATGCTAACAACAAAAATGGAAAGGGACCTGGGGTAGTCATAGCAGATGACCTAAAGGTGGGCAAGCAATGAGAGGGCAAGGAGGGCAGAGGGCAGTAAGGAGGGCTGGGGATACTGGGATGCATAGGGCGAGGCATCACCAGTAGAAAACAGGAAGTTGTTATCCCTCTGTACAGACAGCTGGTCAGACCCCATCTGGAGGGCTGCATGCAGTTCTGGAGATCCATTCTCCGCAAAGACAAACAGGATAAAGGCAGTCTGGAGGAGGGCAACTAAAATGGTGCAGGGTCTTCACCGGAAGACACATGAAGAGAGACTTAAGAAGCTTAATATGTATAACCTCGAGGAAAGGAGGAGAGGGGACATGATAGAAACGTTCAAGTACCTCAAGGAACAACAAAGTCCAAGAGGGTAGCATCTTTCAGAAAAAGAGAGTGTGCAAGAACAAGGGGGCACAATTTGAAGATGGGGGTGGCTCAGAGGTACGTGAAGAGAGTTTTTCACAGAGAGGGTTGTGGATGCATGGAGACGCCTTCCAGAGGAGGTTGTGGAGTCAAAAACAGTGGTGGAATTCAAACATGCATGGGACAGTCATAAGGCAATTCTAGGGGTGGGGTAGGAAGAAGTAGGCTGTTGGTTAACTAGGATCTGCCACTTATCCAGTAGGTAAGGAAATGGGCAGACTGGGTGGGCCAAGTGGTCCTTATCTGCCATCAAATTCTATGTTTCTAAGAGTTAAAAATAAATAAATAAATAAATAAAATAAAATGCTTCTAGAGAATACAGGGACTTCCACAAGATATGCAACAGAACTGAAAGAAGAGTATAATTTCTGCTGGCTTGCGCGCATATGCATCATCAACTCCCATGATTGATTAGTTCATGACCTTTGCAATAGATAAACAGGTTTTCACACCAGGACGAAACAGAGTGAAGTAACCTCACTTGTGTTTAAAGCAGGGGATGCAAATCAGGGAATCACTGTTCATGCCTACAAACTTACAAAGGTTTACAAAACAAGGGCATTTGCTTACAGGTGGAAATGCCAGAACAGGTAGAGCCCTGAAAAAGTTAGAATAAATACTAGATGTAGACATGGAAGGAAAAATAAAATGACAGAAATGAAGCTGGACTAGTGTAATAACTGGATACACATTTATACATGATCTGTGTCATTTTTTCTCTGTTGGCTTTAGGGTTCAGCGGGGCCTCTGTAAGCAGGACAGGGTGCTCCTCGGGGGCAACACGGAGCTCATTGTAGAAGGTGTGGTGCCAGATTTTCTCCATGTCATCCCAGTTGGTGACAATACCATGTTCAATTGGGTATTTCAGGGTTAAGATTCCCCTCTTGCTCTGTGCTTCATCACCTACATAGCTGTCTTTTTGTCCCATCCCAACCATGACACCCTGTAAAGAGAAAACATATTACTGTACTGAAAAACCACATTTATATCAATGCAGAGATCTTAAAGCCACGTGTTTTTTTTTTTTGTTTTTTGTTTTTTTATTATAAACCTTATGTTTATACTCCTACTGCTTCCTTTCTCCACTCTGACATCCCCTTCACTGTACTCGCTCTGGTCATTGTGGTCTGTCCCTAGAGTACCTGTGATTCCACTAGTCTAGGTACCCAGCTAACCCCCCAGGGTGGGATGAGGAACCCCCCCCTTACCTCCCCAGAACCAACATACTGTGTCATGGATCCAGTACATTGGGATCTGCCACTACGATCCAGAGACATGTGCAGAGAGAGGTGTCGTCGCCTAGGAGAGAGGATTATTTCCTTGTTCCCCTACATGTCGGTGTGCAATGGGGGCCAATGAGCTAGGAGGCCTGCCGAGACGTGCCTCCCGCTCCGCCCCTGTCGACGTCTGCCCAGTCAGTTAGCTGCTACCCCCAACTACCGCACCTTCCACCCGGGCTCCCCTAGATGGCGGTATTGCAGAGGGAGCGTGCAGAAGACCCCCCCAGAAAAGGAGAGCAGCCATCGGGTGCTTTATCCTTCTCCCCACCAGCTGATCCCCAGCACCCCAGGCTGCTCCTCAACCCAGGTCACCGTGTGGTCAAGCACCACTGGCCAGTCGCGGCAGCCACAGTATTTTTCATTTTGTGCATTTTGTTTTATAATGTATTTGTCAAAAATCAGCAAAGGGCCGGCCAGGGGGAGAGGGATGGAGCATCCCATGGACAGCCCTCCTTCTCCGGGGCAGGGAGGGGGTGCACACGCTCAGTGCATGGAGAACCCCTAACGGAGGCTTGGAGTTCCACTGCAACCAGCCAAGCTGATCCAGGAGGCGGGCAGACTCTGACGCCATTGCACGTCCCGCCTCCCAGAAAATGTACACAAATTACTGCTGCCCATCTGTCTTGTGAAGCCCTGCCCTGGCCTCAATTAGCCTCCTGAGCTGGGGCTCCTCGACTAGTCCCAGTTTTGCGGCGCCGGTTGGGGAACGGCACAGCAACCCCACCCTCTGGGGGGCAAGCCAGGGGTGACAGAGGGAGTCACCAGCAACACAGGAAGTGGAGGCTCAGGGCACCATGAACAGGGCTGATATCCCGACGGCTGGAGCAGTGCAGAAGAGAATAGGGAAGAGAAAAAAAAAAATATTCAGCAATACCAATATCTTTGCATTTCCTTTCATTTCTGACTCAAGATGCCCCTTGCAATGGACACCATGAAGAAAAAGAAAAAATTAAAATCTGGAAGTGGTGCAGTACTACTTACCAGATGCACGTGCTAGCACCAATATACTACAGCCACGATATAAATCCAGTTAAAGATCTCAATGGAAATTTTTGTTTAAACATTGCAAGTGGAAGGCATCTTATCAGTGCTCATTGCACCAGCCACACTTGTCCATGTGGGTTAGCTTACAGAATTATGCAGACATTCCACTTCTGGTAGTAGTACAGTCACTTCTAACAGTGGCGGGTATTACTAAGTTGGAGCCTTTCCCCTCTAGGTCACTGGTTCAAATTCAGCCTAGGTTGGAAGTTGCCCAAATTCATTGACAGAGGGCCGTTTAGTGGCCTTTGTGAAGCGAGTTGTGGTGGTCTCAGTCTAGTTCCCAGTGGACACCACACAACTGACACTCATGGTAGTCTCACAAGGTCAGTAACTGAGTGGGTATGAAATCTAAGCTACCCTCTCACCTATGTGGTGGCCCCTACGTAACCAGGTTGAGGCACACTAGTGGAGCAGTGTGGGAAACTTGCACTGTGCTGTACACATAAAGTGGAGACAGATGGCTTCAGTTTTATCAGTGCTGTCAATACAGCACCTTCCACAAAATACAAGTATACACACATAATCACTAAAGGTGTCAGCAGAAGTCTTCAAGTACATCTTGTCTGCCAGTTTTAAACCCATGTCATACCAGCCCACTCTGTTAGTAGGCTGAATGTCTACCCCACCCGTCCCTCTCACCACAGTTTCATCTTTCTACTACCCTTTGTATAGTACTTACATCCCTCCCCAAATCTACCCATCACTGGTTTAACACTTGTGTATCCTAGTTACCAATCCCATACCACTTAAAACTGGTCATACAATCTTCCATTTCAGATAATGCATAGAGGTGATCCTGCATCCTGTTTATAGCCTATCTGTGGACAGATTATGCAGTCTCATGTGTGGTCTTCCTAGTGATCCCTAGAGGGTAACTTATATCCATTATCTGAAGTGAAGATTATATGATGACTTTTCAGTAGTAAACAGTGTAGGATGGACTACAGCAGTTCTGTATCCCCCGCCCATCTGTAAAGAGTAAAATATCATGGCTTTTGTGCATTTGATCTTTTTCCATTTTACAGATCAGTCTATAGCCCCCCCCAAAAAAACAAAAAAAAACAAACAGTAAACAAAACATATGTACAAACCTGATGTCTTGGGCGACCAACAATTGACGGGAATACAGCTCGAGGGGCATCATCACCAGCAAAGCCAGCTTTGCACATACCAGAGCCATTGTCGATGACAAGTGCGGCAACTTCGTCTTCCATTTTATCTGCGTGGGGGAAAAAAAAAAAAGTCTAAAACTACCATCAGCTTGCTATTTTATATCTCAGTAGCTTAGTGTTGCTAACCCTATCTGGTTGCCAAAGAGTGCTGCCTGGAATACAGGAGGTTTTAGCCATAGGCAACTAAGGTAACACTACTCTGGGGCCATAGCCGTTAAGAGAAAGCTGTGGCTTGGTGCTCAGCCAACCAACAAGTTCAAGGAGTCTGCACTGCTGGAGAAGGTGGAGTTGTCTTTTCCCCTGTGCTGAAGCCTCATTCTCAGTCACAAGGGACTGGTGCAAGCATGCTGCTCGTTAGAGACCCCAGAGCTATTCTCAAAGGGGGTTGCAAACTCCTCCCACACATTTGTAAGTCACTGAAAATTTGCACTGGAGGGATGGGGTCAGCATGCAAGTGCCAGCAGAGCCACATTTGCGAAGCACGGCAACCCTTGTTTTTACAGTCACATTACTGACGTATGCCGGTAGCATTTTATTCAAGCAGCTGGCAGTAGTGCAATGCAGAACCAAAGAGCCAGTAGGGGACAAAGATCAGGGAGGGACTGGACCAGCAGATAGTGACTCCACTGGATGCAAGAACTGCATTTGGCTTTGAAAAGGGGGCCAGGAGAGGCCCACAAAAATGAGGGAACACATTCAACACATGGCAGGGGTCACACTTAACTTTTCTTTTTTTGTACTGGTCCAGCTGAGAAAGTTGTACTGTCTGCAGTGCCATTTACAGTGCTCACAAGCTATAATGGAAAATTTATTGGGGAGGAAACAAAATTTACTTCCTCTCCTCATCCCTTTCCAATTGCTTTCTGTTTTCCAGTGGTACCCTCTCCCTCCCTAGCCTCTTAGTTTCTCCCTGGTGTCCAATGCCATTTCCTCCCTATAGGTCCTCCTGTCCATGTGCACCTCCTCTCCTTCCCCATATAGTATCCCCATTCTCCAGTGGCACCCGCTCCCCATTCCATTAAGTTCTCTCTGGTGCTACTGGTACCCCACCCAAAGTACCCCGACACCATTTGACGTGGAACCTTTGTAAAAGAGCTCTGAACTCAAAGGTATGATCCGAATCCCTAAATAAATAAATAAATAAATAAATACATAAAACAAAACACCCTGATCCTCGATGACGACTGGCACAAACCCTCTGCTCACCCCGTCAGCCAACTGCTATCCAAGTCGCACACCAGCAACACAGTAAACAGACAAAAAAAAAAAAATTAAAATAAAATGAATTACCCCCACCACTACCAATCTCGGCCCCACCACCATCCCCCTAGTTAAAAACTAACCCACAAGGTGCCAAGTTATCAGCGTTAAAAAAAAAAAAAACACAACACAACACACACACACACACACGTACTGAAGCCGCTTGCCACTGATCCTACCTTAAACAATCTCATTGCCTGGCCTGAATGCTGGCAGTCTCTCCCAGCAGTGCTTTGCAATACAGCGTGAGGGGGAGATTGCTGGCATCGAGCATGGCAGTGTGCTGCTTTTCTTTCTTTCTAATACTTGTCAAGTTGAAGTTGTGGGCAAGTTCTTTTATTACAGTCATGGGTGGTGGTTCTGAGATGGGTGGGAGGCCTTACCCAAACAGGAAAGTCACACTGAGTCACCATTCACATGAGGCAGTTTTCACTATGCCCAGGGCCAGTAATGCTGGAGTCTATCACTGACTTGGCAAGGGGTGGCTGGGTGGATGACCAAGACAGTTTTTGTCTGTAACTATGGCCTCTGTCCATGTACTAGGTCCATGGATGTCCAGTGTTTAAGAGTGAGTGAGTGTGTGTGTGTTGGGAAGGGGAACCCCCCCAATCAACCAGAACCCCCCCCCAATCAACCAGATTACTGTTCAAATGGTTTTATTTATTTATTTTTATTTTGTTGACCGGGTAAGTGCATTAGACAAGTCCTGCCTATTTTCAGGCACGACCCGGGGGAGGGGGATACAGATGAATGGCAACTGATCTTGAACCAGATTAAGCTGTTTTTTTTTTTTTTAATGAATGAGGGAAGTTTGGCCAGGACACCGGGGAAATTCCCCTACTCTTTTCGATTAGTGCCATGGGATCTTTAACATCCACCTGAACTACCACCAATCCAGGCAGATGGGACCTTGGTTTAACATCTCATCTGAAAGACAGCACCTCAGAAGTGCAGCACCCCTCTCATGCTGCACTACAGTGTCAGTACTGGGATATTAACCCAAGTACCAGATGTGGGAACTGAACCCAGATGTGGGAACTGAACCCACAGCCCTCTGATCTCCTGACCTCAGAGGCGAGTGTGCTGCCTACTGAGCCACTGACACTCTACTTTTACTCTGCTGCTTGCTTGAAGAGTATGGGTTCCACTGAACAATATTCATTATTTTTCCTTATTTTTTTTTTATTTTAATTGTAATGTAATCATTGCCCAGTAGATCAGTGCCCCACATACAAATATTTGGAATGAACCTTGGGTGTTGCACATCAATTGTTTGCACAAATGAGCATACAATCTTGTGGGCACTCATTAGCACCCAACATAACTGCTGCACACCCCGTCCAGCCCTGGCAATTAACAGTGACTGAAATGGATCCCTCAGCATGTGTGTAAGGAGCCCCAATACAGAGACCACAAATTAGTATTTTAAGTTTGAAAAAGGCAGACCCAACAGTACAAGCACACTCAGCAACACCTTTACCCTCCCCCAATCAGCCTAACTAGGGAACCCACACTCATCTGGCAACCCACCAGCCCAACTTGCATTTGCCTGCTCCCTCCCCAGTTGGTACTCAGTAATCACACCCCTGTCAAATTACAAGTTTCCCAGTCAAGAGCCGTGGGCTACACCCTAAAGACTTTAGTCAGTGTCTTAATGAACAGTTACAAAAAAAGGTTTCATCGTCACTGTTGCCATCACTACCATTTTGATACCAGTACTGTATAGTTACTGGTTAAGCAGATGCAGGGACTTTGTTCCAGTGGGCTTACCGGTGACCAACACACACACACACACACACACACACACACACACACACACACACACACAATGTATAGAGCATATTGGAGTTCCAAGCAGTTGCACACCCTCGTCCAATTAACTGGGAACCCTGTACAGTGCACACTGAAGTCCCAAGGTGTGGCACACCCCTGGCCCCATTTCTCATTGGGAACCCTGTACAGGGCACATTGTAGTCCAAGGAATGGTACAGGCACACCCCTGGTCCCATTTCTAATTGACTGGGACCCATGTACAGTACACACTGAAGTCCCAAGGAATGAGACATCCACGGCCCCATTTATAATTTAAGTGACACCTCCCTGCATAAGGAGGCAGAGTGATCTAGTGGTTATGAATACCAGATTGGTAACAAGGAGATCAAACTATACTACAGGCAGCACAGAAGTTAAATAAATTGTTTCCCATGGTCCTATTTACCAGCTGCTATAGGTCGGTAGCAGCAGGACACAACTAAAATGCTGTATGTCTGCTGGACAGTTGTAAAACATTCCCTCCTTGCAGACAGGACTACCCCCAGCCCCCCATAAAATCATTGGGAACTCAGTAATTAGGGCTATGATCAGCCCAGAGTCGAATATGCCTCCAAGTCAAAGAGTTCAACAGGATGCTAGATACCCAGATCAAGTCAAAACTATAGCCCGCCCCAATCATGGAGCTCAACAACAGGGCTACAAGCATCCCATCCAAGTAACAAATGCACCCCCTCCCCATCACACATGCAGCCGCCACCCCCCAGTAATGGATTTCATAACAAGGGCTGCAGTGCTTACAATTCTGTTAAATTTAATGGGACTGCCAACTCGATCACTGCCAACTTTGTATCCCTGTGCTGCTGTTTGGCAGCATGCCAGGGTCACCCCTGTAAAAGGGCACCATATACCCCTCAACCCCTCGACATATAAAGTTAGTGTTACGGAATGTTTCTGTCAAGTTAGGTCAATGATTTAATAGTGTGCATGACAAGAATTAGCTCTAACATTGCTAGAGGCATCAAGGATCCAGTGTTAACAGAGCTGTGTGAAATTCTTCCCAGTTGAGAGGTAAGGGACACTGTCCTAGTTGGCACTTGGCTCCACACAATTACCCAAGTCCAAATATCACCCCAACCCCCGCAACCAACCAGCAGCCCCGCTCAAACTCTTGTCGTCTGACACCCATCAGATCGGTCTCCAACGACTACAAACACAGCAACCGTTACTACTCCCGGTTCCCTTCCACGCATACCTCTCAGCTGCTATGAATTTCGCACAGCGCTAGGGCTTTCACACTCAAATTCCCCCCTTGCTCCGCATAGGTTTGCTAATGTTCCTTATAATGGCAGAGCTATTTCTGGACACACAAACTATGAAATCATTAAACTAAGTTGGTAGAAACATTCCTTATCACTAATTATATGGGTCCCACTATCTGAAGACACAGTATTGTTTAAAATAAGGACTACACATTCTGGCCCTTTGCTATGGTTTTTAATGCAGAGAGGTAGGCTCCCGGTTCCCCTCCACGTCTCATGGGCTCCAAAGGATTACGTGGCTTGTAAAATACACCGTATGAACCATCACCGAGAGTAACCCAGTTAGTCCTCGGTTCCCGAGGTACCACAAGTTTCGCCCCTGGCCTCTTCTCTGCTCCTGAGGTACCACAATTTTTGCCTGTGTCCCTATCACAACCGCCAGAAGACCTCGCCACAAGCCTCCGGCCGCTTGGGATGCTCCTGCTCCCTCCCCGGTCCTCATTTACCTGCGGCTCAGGTGGAGTCTTCCCCGGGTGCGTTCAGGAATGTCTGCTTACGGCTGTTGGCAAGTCGCTGTCGCCGGCTCAGTGACTCTTCCCAGTCACTCCTGCGGCCTCTTATAGTTGCTGCTGGTACTGCCCGCCACAGCACCCTCCTGCAGCCCAAGCATATCCATCTATGGTCATGGATCTGGAGCTCGCCGCCCCATTGGTTCATTCACCTCACCAGCTGGAGTGACAAAGGTGAGGTTGGCTGGCAAGCCCGGGTGCCTGCGGCGGTAAGGTGTGTTTCCGTGACTCATGGTTAATAGATGGTGAAGGCTGTCTAGGTTTCTTTCTTTTCAGGTGTGCTGCAGTGGGTTAGATTCACTGCAAGGGCGTATGCACTAGGCATACCCACTGTACACATTAGTGTACAATATTTTTAAAGAAACTGATCAGAACCATATGCTTTTTTTGTAAGATATTTTGAAATGTTTGATTTGGTGTTGGCTAGCCTTACCACCTGTCCTGATTTTCGCAGAAAAGTCCTAATTTGGGCAGCTGTGTCCTGCAAAAACCTGAAAATACTACATGTCCTGACTGTATAGTAGAAAACCTATTTTCTAAGTTGCCCCTTAATGCTGCAGAAAACTGTAATAGGATTAATACCTTAACTAAAATACCTTAAAATGATAAGAAAGAATAGAAACAACTAAGAAGCTACAATACTTAGCCTTAATTCTGATTATATGGAGCAAACAAGTCTGTTGCATTGGTAGAGGTTACCTACTGCCCTGCAAAAAATCATGTTTCAGTAAGAAATGTCCCACTTTGGGCTTCTTAAAAGTTGGTAACCCTAGTGTTGGCTACTGAGTAGTGTCTATGTATAAATTTGTGAGGCCAGCTATTCAAGTCAGCCTGGGGTTGTTGCCCATGCTAATTAGGGTGTTGTGCCCAATTCATGGGTGGGGTCCCTTTTCAGAGACCCCCACAGTGTGGTCAAAACCCCAGACCCCCACAGCACAGTCAAAACCCATTGGTGCCTGAGCGCTAACAAAGTGCTGTGCCCATACAAATGAGGCTGTCTCCTCACATAGGGGTGTGGCAGCAAATTCAGAGGTTTGAATGCCAGATGGCACATAAGGTTTTAGTGGCAGGCAGTGGTACTGCAACTACCTGTCCTGCCCTCCCTCAAACCCCATCCTGGTCAACCACTGAATGCCCTAGTGTTTAGTGGCATCATCGATCACCCACTTACGAACATACGAGAAATGCCAGCAGTACCAAGGCAGGTGATCAGAGGGTAGGGTGCCAGTAGACACCAGGGAGTATATTAGCATAGCAGGAATGGGCATCTGGGGTGTGTGGGAAGGGGGCACCACCATGCCTGATGTGGCAGACATCCACGGGACAGGTGCAAACCTGATGCTGCTTCCCATGCAAATGAGTCCAGAATGGGCATGCATATGGCCCCTTAGCGCCTTGCATGTCCAGTGGGCTCATTTGCATTCTAGGGCTGAATATCGCGCCTCTGCTTCTGAAGCTATCCAGTCTGGGGTGCAAATCCCCGTGGTCTTCATATGGCCCAGGTCCATGTCAGGCAGTGCAGCTTGCCTTAGCGCTGTCCCAACATAGCCCTATATTCAGTCGAATGGCATCAGTGAACTATCCAGCTGAATATGGCAACATCCAGGTTGGGCGCAAATGCAGCACATACCTTTGTGCGTTGCTTTTGCACATATTTGAATATCTAGCCCCAGCTCCAGAGATGGTGCTGCACTTTGCTCGACAAGAACAGATGACTGTTCACGCTGATTTTATGTAAGAAATCTGGATGTAAAGGTTTTGAATTTTGTTTTGCATTTAAATTTTTTTTTCTTTTTATTGATAGGGAAATAACCTTTAGGCACAGGTATCTATTGTAAAAGGTGACTCAGTCAGAACTGAAATAAACTATACAGTACAAACATGACCATAATAAATATACAATATATAAATACCTTATCACTTACATAAAACCAAATAAGTAGCTACTATCTAAAACAGTTGCACAAATCGAGGGCCAAATATTCAAAAGTTTGGGTGCAAACAGGTGTCTGCCCTTAAACAGGGTTTTGCACTGGAGTGCAATATTCAAAAGGAGGTTGTTATGCAGGCAAACAGGGTTAGCCCAAATAAAGCGTGATGTATTTGGGTAGGCAGAGAGAGGCATGGACAGGAATATCTGCAGTACCCGTATTCTGTGCATTTGAACTGCGCAAAAGGGATCAGCACGGGTTCTGTTGCACAGCACAATACTGCTAAACAAAACCCCAACATACTCTAGGCATCCTAGTGGCTGCCAGAGTTACTGCAGCTAACTGTGAAGTTGGCGATGGGACAGCACACATGCCCACTGGTGGCCATGCCCCCCCATACGATCACTTTCCCAGTACCGATATAGGGAGGCTCTGGTGCCTAGTTGTCCCATCACCCACAGATCAACAGCCTGTATAGGCAGTTCTTAATCCCTGTTGCCTAGTGGTCCCCCCCTTCTTCTGATCTCCAGCCCATATATTCAGTTCATAATCCCTGGTGCCCAGTGGTCCCCCCCTTCTGATCTCCAGCCCATATATTCAGTCCATAATCCCTGGTGCCTAGTAGTCCCCCTTCCCTTCTGATCTCCAGCTTATATATTCAGTTCATAATCCTTAGTGCCCAGTGGTCCGACCCTCCTGCCAATGGCCCCCCCTTTCCGATCGTCAGCTCATATAGTCTTTTCATACTCCTGGTGCATAATGGTCCCTCTCCTGATGATCACCAGCCTCTACAGTAATGTACTGCTCGCTGGGCCTAGTCACCTCCCTCCCAGAGATCGCCACCCTTATAGTAAAGTACTGCTCCCTGGAGCCTAGTGGTCCCTCCCTCAGGCCAATCGCCAGTCCATAGAGCACATTAATAATCCCTGATGCCTAGCGGTCACCACCCCTACTACTGGAGCCCTGGCTCACATGTGTGCACCCCTGGTGGCCAGTGGCCCCCACGGTCCCCGATCCTTGGCTCTGTCAGGTTCAAGATCCTCCCCTGGCATCCAGTGGCGCCCTCCCCAATCTCCGATCCCTGCCCTCCACAATGACAACACCCTGTGCTGTGTATATGAAAACAGTGTAATGCAAGGTGCAGTGCAAAAACAACCCAATATATTCCTTGGTGTCCCATGCTACTCCCTTCCCTGCAATCGCTGTGCCCCCTGTGTCACATAGGTCATCTCTGGCATCTAATGGCTCCCCACGCAGCACTGATCACCCACCCTGCCACCTCCTTACCTGCATCATCAGTGCTGCAGCCCATCTGATGACCGGGGTCAAAATTAAGTTTTGCAGCCATTAGCCAGCAGGGCTAGTGACTGGAAAGATCCACTGGCTCCACAGACATTTCCACTGGCACAGCTGGTGTACATACTGAAGTGCTGCCTTCTCCTGTACTAGCTCACAGGGCTAGTTAAATGAAAAATCTTACTAGCCCAATACAAAATCTACTAGCATTTAACTAGTGTGCTGGTGCAAATTTTGACCCCTGGCAACCAGCACTACACTCCTCACACCTCCAGCCACCATATGCAAATCCAGATAGCGCGCATGTTATGGTAATGTACAAGGTGCATGTTCTCATAGAAACATAGAAACAGAGAAGTTGACAGCAGATAAGGACCACAAGGCCCATCCAGTCTGCCCATTTCTTTTTCTACCTTATAAATGTGCCATTGGCCTTTGCTCTGTCAGTGGCCTATCTATTTATACTCATCTGTATTGCTCCCTTATGCCTATCCCATACCTGTTTGAAGCGCTGCACTGTATTCATAGCCACCACTTCCTGAGGTAGGCCGTTCCATACACCCACCACCCTTTCTGTGAAAAAGAATTTCCTCACATTCCCCCTTAATCTGCCTCCCTCTAATCTCATGCTGTGTCCTCTTGTCCTGCTATTTTTCTTATATTTAAACATGTTAGACTCTTTCACCTTGTTAGCCCTTAAGGTGTTTGAATGTCTCGATCATATCACCTCTCTCCCTACTTTGCTCAAGGGTATAAATATTGAGCTCTGTTAATCTGTCCTCATATGTCTTCTGATGCATTCCCTGCACCATTTTGGTTGCCCTTCTCTGGACTGCCTCAATTTGGTTAATGTCCTTGAAAAGGTATGGCCTCCAGTACTGCATGCAGTACTCCAGATGGGGCCTAACCAGTGTCTTGTAAAGAGGGATTATTACCTCCCTCTTACGACTTGTGATACCCCTACTAATATACCCTAACATCCCCCTAGCCTTACATACTGCTTTAGAGGTCTGCTTGGATGATTTCAGGTCATCAGTGATGATGATGATGCCCAAGTCTCTTTCTTTCTTTGTGACTGCCAGCAGCTCCCTTCCCAGCCTATAGGTGGCTTCAGGGTTTCTCTTCCCTATATGCATGATCTTGCACTTCTTTGCATTAAATCCCAGTTACCACTCTTCTGACCATTTTGCTAGTTTATCCAGATCTCTTCTCATTCTGCCCACCCCATCTGGATCATCTACTCTGTTGCAGATCTTGGTGTCATCTGCAAAGAGACAAGCCTTACCCTCTAGTACATCTGCAAGGTCACCAATGAAGATATTGAAGAGGACTGGCCCCAGGACTGATCCTAAGTGCCCACTTGTGACTTGCATCTCTTCTGACTGTATACCATTTACCACCACTCTCTGTTTTCTGCCCGTCAACCAGTTTGCCACCCAGTTGACCAACTTCTGACCCACCCGAGCCTACCCAGCTTATTTATCAATCTTCTATGTGGAACAGTGTCGAAAGCTTTGCTGAAGTCAAGGTAGGCGACATCAGCTGCTCCCCCTTGGTCCACCACTCTGGTTACCCAGTCAAAGAAATCTATGAGATTAGTTTGACAGGACCTTCCTTTTGTAAACCCATGCTGTCTTGGATCCTGTGCCCTATGGATTCCAGGTGTTGCACTATCCTTTCCTAGAAGTGCCTCCATAATCTTGCCCATTACTGAGGTAAGACTGACTAGTCTGTAGTTCCCTGCCTCCTCCCTCTACCACTCTTGTGGAGGCGGGATCACATGAGCCCTTCTCCAGTCTTCTGGAACCTCCTGTGCTCAGAGACTCACTAAACAGTTCTGCTAATGGCTCTGCTAGTTCCACCCTTAGCTCCTTAAGTACCCTGGGATGTATGCCATCAGGTCCCATTGCCTTATGAACCCTGAGCTTAGCAAGCTCTTGCCGGACCCTTTCCTTTGTGAAGGGGTGAGTGCTCAACTCCCTCCCCTGTGTCCATGATGCTGAGCTGTGGGACCTGCCTTACCTTCTCTTCAGTAAATACTGAGCAAAAGTATCTATTTAGGATAGATGCTTTTACAGGGTCCTCCTCCTCACATGCCCCCTTTTCTCCATTGAGCTTAGTAATACCCCCTCTGGACTTTCTCCTTTCACTAATGTATCTATAAGTAAGTAAGTAAGTAAGTAAGTAAAAATTTATTTTTTAAGCGCTTTCCGAAATCAAAGCACTGTACAATAATTAAATACATAAAAACATACATATAACGTAACAAACAACAATAAAATATAGTTCCAATTTCAAGTCAGTGCAATAACTACTCCCCATAGGCCTTTTGGAAAAAGTATGTTTTCAACTCTGATTTAAAGCTTTCGACGGTCAGGCAGCTTCGTATCCGACGAGGTAGAGAATTCCACAGGGTAGGGGCAGCATAAGAAAACGCTCGTGCCCCAGATGTTTTTAAACGAACCCTGGGAACCTCTAGCAATCCCTCGTCGGTGGATTTGAGTAAGCGGGAGGGACGGTAGGGAACAAGCAGATCTTGCAGATATTGCGGTCCCTGTTCGTGTAGGGCTTTATAGGTCAGTAGACCGACCTTAAAGGTGATCCGCCACTGAACCGGCAGCCAGTGCAGTTCACGCAGCACAGGCGTAATATGATTCCTAATTGATGTCCCCGTCAAAAGCCTGGCTGCAGCATTCTGCACCAGCTGCAAGTGGCAGATATCAACCCCCGGCAACCCTAGGTACAGGGCATTGCAGTAGTCAAGGCGAGAAGTAACAAAGGCGTGGACTAATGTCAGGAGGTCAGCCGGAGGAACAAGGTGTTTCACCTGAGCGATATTCCTCAGATGGTAAAAAGAGGATTTGACGGCAGATGACACCTGGAATTTCAGCGTCAAACTATCGTCAATAATAACACCCAGGTTACGCGCAGTCTGAGGTTGAGAGCTGGGCTCTATCGATCCATATGCCCAAGGAAGACCAGCCCTACATCCCGCCTCTCGACAACCTGGGTCCACCACCAACACCTCAGTCTTATCCGGGTTTAACCTTAGCCAGCTGGCACTCATCCAATCACTGATCTCAGATAGACAGTTGTTAAGTTTAGAGACCGCATCTACTTGCCCGGGACTAAAGGACAAATATAGCTGGGTGTCATCTGCATAGCAGTGAAAACCCAGGCCATATTGCCTAATAATGTCTCCTAATGGCAGCATGTAGACAGCGAACAACATGGGTGCCAAAATGGAACCCTGCGGGACCCTACAAGGCAAGGAGACGGCATCAGAGGAATAAGTTCCAGTGATAACCCTATGTCTCCGCCCTGTGAGAAAAGATTGAAACCATTTTTGGACCGTACCAGACAGTCCACAATGGAGCATAATGCTCCAAAACACACCATGGTCCACAGTGTCAAAGGCGTGGAAGATCAAGAAGGACTAGAATAGTACAAGCCTTTTGATCCCTCGCTATCAGGAGATCATTTAGAACCTGTACAAAAGCAGTCTCAGTACTATGTCTTTTCCTGAATCCTGATTGAAGAGTATCATAGACATTATGATTTGTAAGATGGTCGTCAGTTGCAGTGCAACTACCTTTTCAATAACCTTACCCAAGAATGGGAGGTTAGAGATAGGTCTGTAGTTAGCTGGACAGTCCGTTCAGTGAAGGTTTTTAGGGTGGTCGAGCGACCGCCTCCTCTAGGGGTTCAGAAAGATCCCTGCTTCAAGGACTTCCAGGCGATTTCAGCAATGATCGGGCAGATAATATTTACGCAACCTAATAAAGTGGCGTGAGGCCCGGATCCAAACTACAGCTAGTTGGACGTACAGTCTGGACAATCCTCATAATGTCCATGAATTCCGGCCTACCAAAGTCAGACCAGGTGACAC
The DNA here is from genome assembly GCA_016271365.2 of Neoceratodus forsteri. NCBI lineage: Eukaryota > Metazoa > Chordata > Ceratodontiformes > Ceratodontidae > Neoceratodus > Neoceratodus forsteri. The sequence goes on along the minus strand of JADMNL010000024.1, from coordinate 417,200,396 downwards.
AGGTGTTTGCTTCCCCTCGCCGATCACTGCAAGCCCTTATAGAATGAACATGGCTGAGATCCGCCCTAATGCCGGAAATCTTATCAGCAAAAAATCGAGCAAGCTCATCACACTTTATTTGTGAAAAATCTCTTCCAGACTGTAGACAGAGTGGATTGCACAATCTGTCAACAGTCCAAAAGAGTTGAGCCGGTCGATTTCTTGTAGCAGCAATCTCCCTGGACAGGAATTCTGACTTCTTACGGGATATTGCTGATTGATAGATAACATAATGATCCATCAATCTAAGTTTGTCGGCATCCAGGCAGGATTTCCGCCATGCTCTCTCTAGCCTTCGCCCCACTCTCCTCAGCTCCTTCAAAGACTCATCAAACCAGGAGTCTTTGGGTGCTGAGTGGTGGCGAGAACCAGACAAGGGAGCAATTCGATCCAGGGCCCGGTCACCGCCTTGTTATAGGCAATAACCATGTCCCTGGATCCATGCTCTCATCCGAAATACCCGATAGGTCCAGTACCGCCATTAGGCCCTCTGGATTTACTCCCCTTAAAGGGCGATACTGGACCATCTCCGTAGGGATAGGCCTATTTGGGGGAGCCCCAAAGCTGAATCTTATGGTGTGATGGTCTGTCCATGCATTTGGTTCCACCTCCAAATGCGAGACATCCAAATCCAGTAGGAACACCAGGTCCAACGAGTGTCCACCTATATAGGTAGCAGAGGTAACTACCTGCGACAGGCCCAACATAGACATAAGTTGGAGGATGTTCTTTCAAATCAGCAGAGTTCATCGTCGACCCAGGCATTAAAGTCACCCAGAATTAACCATCTAGGCAACTCCAGTGCCATGTCAACGATGAAGTCTGCGAACTCCTTCAGGAATTCACCACCATCACCGGGTGGACGGTAAATGAGGAGAATCCTGAGCTCTCGCCTGCTGCCAGGATACTCAAAGATCTGGTGTTACCCACTGGCACCTCCACAAGATTCAGCTCTGATCTAAAAAGATGGCCACTCACCGCCCCTACAATCCAGTCTCGGACGGTGCATTACCGAGAACCCAGCTGGAGCAGCAGAGTCTAAGATAGGACCTGCATTTCATCCAGCCAAGTCTCATAATACATGCCAGGTCAGATGTTGCAACAAGATCTGCAATGATAGCAGTCTTGTTCCTAATCGACCTGGCATTACATAACACCGTTCGAGTTGGATGAGTTTTTGAAGGATCGCAGTACCTGCCCACAGTCTGTGGAGCCCTTGGTATGGAAATCAGGCAAGGAGGGTGCCTCTCCTGACTCCTTTTCGCCCCAGGGCGTCTCCTTGTCCCAACTATCCCTATCCGCCCACTCGTCTCCATTCTCCCACTCTGCCCAGTCCATCGATTCCCTAAATGCCTTCTCAATATCCCAGCTCTCCAGCAGTTGTTGAAGGCAATATCGGTAATCGAGGACAATGGAAGGGACGGAGGTCCCAGAGCAGAGCGGGAGAAAAGCGCCTGACCGTCTTAAGCCCCATCAAACACATTATTGATGGCAAAAACAACCTATCTTAAATAAGAATAGAGTAGAATAGAATCATAAAATCAAATCAAGACCCATACATGGTCAAATACTTAAAAATAAAAAATAAAAATAAAAATAAAATAAAACACACAGAAACGAAAATATAAAACTCTTCTACCCAAAAATATTAACACTTCCTTGTATAATCATAAAATCCACATATAAACATGATTTAGACCCTAAAGAAGGTCCTGTCACCTTCTTTTACTGTTAGTGCTAATGTTTCCACAGTTTGGGACGTTGCCTGCCTTACTGCCTCCCTGCTTCCCTTAGGGCAGTTTGGTATGCCTCCCTATCTTCATCCTGCTGTGTTCCCTTATATTTCCTGAAGGCCAGTCTTTTGGCTCTGACCTTTTCTGCTACTGTATTTGAGAACCAAAGTGGTTTCCTTCTTCTTTACACTTCCTTTTCTGTCTAACACAATGGGATGTTGCTTCAAGTATTGCATCCTTAATGCTTGCCACTTTGCCTGTACCCTCACCTGTGTTTCTTTTGCCAGGCTAGCTTAACTCTGTTGGCCATCTTATTAAAGTCATCTCCTCTGAAGTCCCATATTTTGCCTTGAATGGGATGATTTTGTTCTAGTGGCCAAATTGAACCATACCATGTAATGGTCACTGGCCCTCAGGTGACCTTCTACCTGGAGATCTGTGATCCTTCCTGTTAATCAGTACTAGATCAAGGATAGCCCTGTCTCTTGTGGGTTGTTGTACCAGTTGTTTGAGGCCCTTCCTGCATGGAATCCACCATGTGTCTAGTTCTGGCAGATGTTCCTGCTAGTATTGACCAATCTGTATCCGGCATGTTGAAGTCTCTCATTATCAGAACCTCCCCTTTAGCTGTCATGTTTTGTATATTTTCTAACAGTAATGTGTCTATGTCCTCCCCCTGGTCTGGGGGCCTGTATACAACCCTGGTTCTTATGGCTGTCCCATTTCCTGTTTCCAGGGTGACCCACAGTTCTTCTGGCTCCTTATGTGTATTCTGAATTTCTGTAGCTTTGATATTTTCATTGACATACAGGGCCACTCCACCCCCCCATTTGCACCTCGGTCTCTTCTGAACAATACATAACCAGGTACTGAAGTCTCCCAAGTGTGGTTACTGGTAAACCACATCTCACTAATTGCTACTATGCCCGGTTTAGCCTCTGACATTATTGCCTGCAGGTGTGGGATCTTATTTCCCAGGCTGTGAGCATTTGTGTACATGATTTTCCATTGGCCAGATTCGGTGTGTTAGTTGTTGGGTGAGGTTGGTATTTCCCTATGTGTCTGGGAGACAGACCTTTTTTTACCTGGTGATGCAAATGAACTGCAAACATGCTGAATCCCTGTTTGACCACTAGCTGAGGGGAGGGTGTTCTTTCCATTCGGCAGTATGGGGTGCTGCTCTGTTGTAAAGTAGGGGATGCGCTGTCTGGATTTCCATACAGTGACTGGTTGTGGAGGTGTGAGGAGGGCTGTGCCGTTACTATATGGGCTCCTGCTGCACCGATGATGCAGTTAAGTGGGGAGGTGATCGGTGACATGGTGGGGGGACACTAAGCACCTATGTAACACGGGGTATGGTGATCACGGGGGTGTAGCAAGGGACACCAGGAATATATTGGGTTGGTTTTGCACTGCACCTTGCATTCTACTCACTGTTATCATATACACAAATCAGGTTGTTGGCATTGTGACAGGGCTGGGGATCGGAGACTGGGGGGGGACCACTGGATGCCACAGAAGATCTTGTATGTGATAGGGCAGGGGACTGTGGACCCAGGGGGGCCACTAGCCACCAGAGAGCTAGGTTATTGTATGGGCCAGGGCATAGGTACTGGGGGGGCACTAGCCACCAGGGATAATTAATGTACTATGGTGCAATCCATTTATAACGGGCATTAATGTGCATATTGAAAGTGTCCGTTATATGCCTTGGTCACTGTATGCAAAAAAACAACAAAAAAAATAAATTGTTTGCGATAAATGGTTTTATTGCAGTGGCCACAGCAGACCAAAAAAAACAATGATACCACACCATACACCTATGTCTCACCTTCCATCTGTGCAACCAGTCCTCTGAAGGAGTGAAATCATTGTGGCTCAGAGCAGCAGCAAGTTCAATTACCTTTTGGATTAGTAAGGGGCCACTAACGAGGGCGTCATGACCCCTTGCATTGCTGAACCACCTCACTAATGCTTCTTCTACTTCCCCGTCTTTTCTTTCATGTTTTCTTTTCCAATCAGTGTTAACATTAGTATGCCAATCGGACATAGTTTTCTCTCTCTGCCGTAAAAGGTCAGCCAGTGTTGATTTAGGCAAGGACAATTGTTGAGATAAGTCTCGCTGACTCATTTTAGGTAAATTATCAATTTTTTGTAGCAGCTCAGCCTTCTCACTAAGAGTCATGGCTTTACGTTTTTCCAGCCATTATTCCACAGCACAGGTGCAAATAGCAAGGAATGAGAGAGAAACAACACAGGTCTGCTTAAATGGATGTAGGGGAACATTCTACAGCTGACAGTTAGAGATTTAACACCTTACAACACCATTGCAAAGGTGTGATTGCTGACAGCAAAACGAGAAATAGAGCGGCACCCTGTGTTTGTTATATCACTAATTTCTATAATGGCATTTAATGGAGCAGGCATTTGGAAAGAAGAAATTGCCGCTAAAACCGATTGCCAGAATTAGCTGCGGGTGATATAAGTGGGCAAACTGTTTACAGGCTGGCGATCAGATGGAGAGGGACCACTAGGCACCAGGGAATAGTACATTACTATATGGGCTGGCAATCAGCAGGAGGGGGGAACCACTCAGCACCAAGTAATACTACATAACTACAAGGTTAGGCAAGAGGGAGGGAGGGACCACTAGGCACCACGGCATATTAAAGGAAAACTACACCCAAAACTTGAAAAAATATATGTTGTGCAGAGTGTTTTAATTTGTATGTGAAGTTCTGTGTTTCCTTCCCTCTGACTGGTATTAGGAGTTTTTCCCAAATTAGCTTGCTAGCTTTATGCTAGTTTTACGACCCCTGAGGATCTTCATACCTGATAGTGTAATTGTATTTCTTGTTCCCACAGTGCATCTTGTCTCATGTGACTGTGATGTAAGAGAGACCCAACATACAGCACACACATGCCAAACAAACTAAATATCTTGGAAGCTTTATAAGCTGCACAAAAATTACCAGCAGCAAAGTTTTTCAGGACAGTAAAACCTTTAGGATGAGGGTGGTCACCAAGCTGAATTCTACAGATTTTAAAATATAGCCATCTCAATTGTTGTGAACTGATTGTAATGCAATGCTTTCTGCTGGATTTATGGGCTCTGCTACATCACCATTACATGAAACAAGGTGCATTGTAGGACAAAGAAATGCAATAAAGCTATTTGATATGGAGATCTCCAGGGGTCGTAAAACTACCCTAAAGCTAGCAGGCTAATTTAGGAAAAACTCCTAATACCAGTCAGAGGGAAGGAAACACTAGAACTTCACATACAAATTAAAACACTCTGTACAGCATATATTTTTTTAAGTTTTGGGTGTAGTTTTCCTTTAACTGACTGCATGGGCTGGCGATCAAGGGGTGGGCCACTAGGCATCAGGGACTTCTGTGTCTTGGTGGATACTGGGTAGTTGAGGTGGGAGTGACGCCATGCTAACCTGCCGCCACTTCCCATGCAGATGAACCCATAATGGGCATGTAAATGGCCCCTTGCATGCCCAATGGGCTTATTTGCATGGGCCCCTCTGAATATTGTGCATAGCGCTCTGTTGCTATCGGGACTGGTGGCACTATTTCCTGCACTGCAGAGATCCATGTCAGGGGCAGCGCTACTTGACTAAGCGTTGTGCTGATAAGCCCTGTATTCGGTCAGATAACGCTGGTGCGCTATTCCAGCTAAATAAAGCATCCTCGGACTTCTGGGCAAGGGCAAAGAAAGCACAAAACTTCCACTCTGCTTTGCCCAGCTTTGAAAAATCAGGCCTGAGATCCTTTAAATACAATCTCATAACACTTTTAAAGTGTTCTAGACATTCACTATATAATAAAATTAATTGGCAGCATATTCAAAGTTTTTACACACCTAAAATAAAAAGATCTCTGTTTCATAGAGGTTTTACGGTTTGGTATCTCCAATTGTAGATTTATTTTGCATTCTATGACTCTGGCACTTCTTATCTGTTGTCTATTTCTCTGACAAATGCTGCTGGCTGCCTTGTTACAATGCTACCCTTGAATTGTATTAATCTGTACTCTGCTTGCAATGTCCACATTGTTGTAATGTCAGTTTTGATGTTCCCCATAATTTGTATTTCTCTGACGTGGAACCTTTGTAAAAGAGCCAAGGCTCAAAGCATTTGTAATCCTAGACTTAATAAATAAATAAATAAAAATATACAAGTTAGTACATTTAGATAATTCATGCAATGCACCAGTTCACTGGTACAGGTCCTGTTCTGCTGCATACAGGGTCACTAGCTCACACCAAGCGGAGACAGTGTGCCCAGAAACATCACATCAGATATTTCTGCACTCCAGTCATCACCCCCACTACTCCCCCACTCAAATTCTTCAGGAAACTATGGGGAGGCACAGGCCAACCTGATACCTCATACTTGTCATGTGGACCTGTGTTTCAGGCAGTGCATTCTATGGACAGCATCCCACGGACAGGCTCCAGCAGGTTAAAGCAGATGGGAAGCTATCATTCTCTAAACCGTTAGTAAGAGGTGTCCCCCAAGGCTCTATTCTGGGTCCAGTACTCTTCACCATATACATCAACAGCATAGACCTAGGCATAAAAAAAGCTAGTATCCACCTGTTCACGGTCGACACAGTTCTATACCTAAATCAGTCAACCCCAGAAACTGTCCGCACAGACCTGCAACAAGACTTGACACTTCCAATACCAGCTATTGGAAAAAGTTACTTCTGAATGCTAAAAAACTAAACAATGATCCTTTCCCCGCCAACACACAGTCTTACCTGTCTATCAGCACCTTACTGGGGAAAAAACTGGAGTATGTCCCCAAATTCAAATATTTGGGAATTTGGCTAGACTACAGACTTTCCTTTGGGGAACACCTGCAGGACATAGTAAAAAAGCTAAAGCACAGGCTGGGGCTCTTCTACCGAATAAACCATCTCCTGACACCTGTAGGAAAAAAACAGCTCGTTCAGACCACTTTCATCCCCTTGCTGGACTATGCCGACTTCATCTACAGCCACTGCAATACCTCTCTCCTGGACAAACTGGACATCTTATACCACAGAGCGTTGCGCTTTATTACCGGCTTCCCCTCCTCTACCCACCACTGCTCTCTATGCACTGCTGTGAGGTGGACCTCTCTGCAATACAGAAGGAAAAGAAACGCCGCAGTTTGGACCTTAAAAGCTATTACCTCAAAACTACCACACTATATCTCTGACCTCTGACCTCTAAGTGATCTTCAAACCTATGCCTTAAGGAGCTGCTCACTACTTTCCCTAAAGTTACCCAGGGCTCGCATGAGCATTGGGAGAGCGGACAAAAGCATCTCGCTGCCAACCCTCTGGAACGAAATATAAAAATTACTGAAACTAAAAACCCCAGTAAGTGCCTCATCATTTAAAACTTTATGTGCAAAACTAATCAAAGAGGTCTGTCATTGCTTCAACTGTCTATGATTTACGGCTCCACACCCCGCCAGGGCTCCTTACCCGACGGCCGTACTATGCCGTTTACTGGGCAGTGGTGCCCCTGAAGCCGACACTCAAGTCCACTAAGCTGGATCCAAATTCAGTAGAGTTGTGGTAAAGCTGTAAACCGCCAGAAGGTGAGCGCCTTTGCCGAGCGCACCCCCAAGTACTCCTGTACTCTAGACTCCACCTGTTCTCCACTCCCCTGTCCACCCTCCTAACCTGCTATGGTTATAACTAGTTATTTATACAGATCCTCCTGGATTATAGGGCTGCAGTCACCATTTATTTGTGTCTCTGTCTGGTTCTCCCTCTTTTTTACCCAAATGTATTCCTTATTGCATGTAACTATGTGTGGTTTTATTTAGTATGTATGCGCTCCTCGCTCATTTCACTGCTGTTCTTCCTATGTATTACATTGTACTATCTCTTTTTTTTTCCTTTTGCATTGATGTATGATCCTTTGCATGATTTATGACTTGTGAGATGCAGATCCACCTTGCAAATGAGCTTGCTCAATGTTGTCCGCCTGGATAAATAAAGATTTTGATTGATTGATGTTTCACTGTCTGTGTTACTGTACAAGGCATGCTAGGCAGTCTGTAGTCCATGACAGACTAAGGTGACTGTGGAGGTTTCATGTACTGCTCGGGATCACACAGTATTCAGACCATGGTAGCTCACTTTAAAAGATCTCTCAGGCGCAGTCTCGAATCCGACAACTACTCCCACAGTTCTTCCGTTCCGATTCGAACACTCAGAACAAGCACTAGTTTCCAGTGAATTTAAAGCCAGTGACTGTGCCTGCACGTGTTCGACTTGACTACACTGTTGGGAGAGGAGTTCTGTGGAGCTCGTATCGGTAGCTTTAACGCTGGTGGGAGAGGAGTTCTGTGGAGCTCGTATCGGTTGCTTTAACGCTGTTGGGAGAGGAGTTCTGTGGAGCTCGTATCGGTTGCTTGAACGCTGTTGGGAGAGGAGTTCTGTGGAGCTCGTATCGGTAGCTTGAACGCTGTTGGGAGAGGAGTTCTGTGGAGCTCGAGATCGGTAGCTTGAACGCTGTTGGGAGAGGAGTTCTGTGGAGCTCAGACGGTAGCTTGAACGCTGTCGGAGAGGAGTTCTGTGGGAGCTCGTGATCGGTAGCTTGAACGCTGTTGGGAGAGGAGTTCTGTGGAGCTCGTATCGGTAGCTTGAACGCTGTTGGGAGAGGAGTTCTGTGGAGCTCGTATCGGTAGCTTTAACGCTGTTGGGAGAGGAGTTTTATGGAGCTCGTATCGGTAGCTTTAACGCTGTTGGGAGAGGAGTGTTATGGAGCTCGTATCGGTAGCTTTAACGCTGTTGGGAGACGAGTGTTGTGGAGCTCGTATCGGTTGCTTTAATGCTGTTGGGAGAGGAGTTTTATGGAGCTCGTATTGGTAGCTTTAACGCTGTTGGGAGAGGAGTTTTATGGAGCTCGTATCGGTAGCTTTAACACTGTTGGGAGAGGAGTTCTATGGAGCTCGTATCGGTAGCTTTATTGTGTTTAGCTTTCGCTCATCTTCTGTGGGCAAGCGTGGACGTGCACAGTATGTACACATTATGTAGTTAAATGGAAAGTTTCTAGTACAGTTTACGTTGTTGAATCTATCGACTGGTGTGCTGCATGGCATGCAGACGTATTGGTAGCTACACACGTTAAAAAAAAAAAAAAATGCCCACTGTGATATAGTGCAGTGCTGCAGTTCATTGGGACAACATGGGTGGATTGCTTCTTGGGGGAGGGTCAGGTGGAGGAAAAACAGTTCCATGGATGGAAAACATGATGTCAGCCCTTTTCTACATGCAAAACGTCTGCAGGGCTCCACCCATGCAGCCATAAAAAGGCAAGAACATTTCTGGCAGGGCTGTGTGGAGTAAACTCCAATGGAATGGAATTGACAGTTCTGCTGAATTCTGTCATTTCTTATGCAAATGATTAAGTATCTGCAGTAAACAATCAATGGATTCTCCCCCCCACAGTTCATAATGGATCCCCCCCCCCAGTTCAAGGAAATGAATTGTCTTACTCAACCTATCGTTATACGTACATACAGTATGTGTTGACTTCTCTTGAAATAACATACTGGCCATCACCTCTGATAATGGGCTGGATTTACAACACAGTACTTGTGCTATCTGCCCAAGACATACAACAAGCATTTGTCAATGCCGAATGTTGTCGCTGGCATTGGCAGTGGCGGAGGTGGAGAGGCATAGCGCTGTGATTTTGTTAATGTGTCCCAAAAGGTGATTTTACACAGCAAATACGCCACTGTGTGGCAGAGCTGCGGAAATGCATTTTGGGCAGGCTGTGGAAAATGGCAGCTGGACTGTTGATAATGAGGTGTGCACAAATGCCAGTGGTGAAAATGTGGCATGAAAATATTGCAGATTGACAAAGTTACAAGGGTGTGTGGAAACTGCAGTAATGCACACTTGCAACACAGTCATGTGTGGACTTTCGCCACCAAATTTTCAGCATAGGCATTTTAGGACCTCTGGTGATGAATAGTGTCACTGTCATTTCCTCAAAGTGTCCCGAAAAGTGATTTTGCACAATGACCGTGCAATTCTGCACGGATGTGCGAAAACACATTTCAGCCAGCTGTACTGTTCATAAGGAGGTGTGGAAAAATGGCAATGACAAACAGCTGGAGTGAAAGTATTACAAATTCACAAAGTCACGAGCGTGTGTGCAAACTGCGCAATGTGCGCTCGTAAAACACTCATTTATTGAGTATTGTCCCTAAATTTTCAACACACGCATTTGGACTTCTGCTCATGAACAGTGTCACTGTCATTTTAAGTAAGGTGTCCTGAACACTGATTTCGCACAACAACCCGTGCTGTTCTCGCCCGAAGTGCAAAACACATTTTGGCCAGGATGTGATAAATGACAGCTGTACGGTTCACAAGAAGGTGTGGTAAAATGCCAATTTGAGAATCTGGCATGAAAATAATTAAATGCATTAACTACGAGTGTGTGTTGTGCAGTTACTAGCATACTCGTAAAACAGTCATTTTTGGATTTTCCCTCAAACTTGCAACATAGGCTTTTGAGAGCCCTCTCGCGAACAGTGGCACTGTCATTTCGTTACTCAGTCCTGAAAGGTGATTCCGCGCAGTGACTGCGAAATCACCTTTTGGGACCAAATAATGCCATGACAGTGCAAGAATTCATGAGAAGGGGTCCCAAAAACCCCATGTTGACAATTTGGGGCTAAAATTCACAAAAATACTCAAGTTATGCATTAAAGTTGAAAACCCCCTATTCATTCCATTATACAACTTACTGGCATTTCTTCAGTTCGCGGTTGGCTTTGAAGAGTGCAGGCGATATTTCCCGGTCCACCAAGATTGTCGCGCCCGGATTCGCGAGTAAGTATGGGGTGAGGCAGGGTGCTGAAGGGTGGGTCCGGGTGGTGGGAGGGGCATTGAGACTACGAGGGACCGTTTTCATTTACAGGGAAAAAATGAAAAAAACCATTGTGGGACAGTTTTTTTTGCAGGGATTGGCATGCTGGGGTGGGATCCCAGCATGCCACCTAACTGTTTGGGGGGTGTCTGTAGCTGACGGGGGATTGGGCACCCTAGTCGGCACACAAGACTGGGTGGGGGATGAGGAAGTAATGCCGACAGGGATTGGGCACCCCCATTGGCACACAAAGAAAGCGGGGGGGGCACGAGCCGAGGGGGATTGGGCACTGCCCTCAGCATTCAACAACTGAAGGGTTTATGCTGACGAGGAGTGGAGCTCCCCTTGGCACACAAAGAAATCCGGGGGTAACTGACAGGGGATTAGGCACCCTGAAGTCGGCAAGTAGTTAGGCAGCATCGCTGTGACCGTTACATAATGTCGGAGCATGTAGGAAGGGTCCACTGCATATGGCGAGCCTTGCTCGATTGCAGTGGACCTTTTCTAGATGTGCTCACCACATTATGTATGCATGGTGTGGCGCTGGCATGCAGACTGATTGGGAGTGCGGGATGCACCTACTGGTGCATGCCTACGTCGCCCAACAACAACCCACCTCCAAAGCTGCATTGTCCCACGATGTTGGCTGTGCAAGCGCAACATAAAAAATGGCACAGTCTTAAGGATCAGATAAATGTGTGCAGGATGTGGTACAGGTCATGGGTATAGCTACATGCATACACGAGCTGCTTTGCATGCTTTATTAAAGGACTGCAGCTGATGACATCACATTGCCTTCTGTTTATGACTGTGGAAAAGGGGATCATGCAGCCCTTGGGGGTGTTTGAGGGCTGCACCTGTGGCCCTTCTATTATTGCCACCACTTCCTTAATGCAAGATCCTCGCTGGTATCCTGCTGACTGCAGCTAAACATCACTAGACTAGGGTGAACCCCTAAACAACCTACCATCACTGCTGAATCAAATGTATAAGTTGGAGACAATTACACTTTCTCAACGATGAGGTAGAACTTAGTTCCTCACATCGGAATGGGTGAATACTGCATGTAATGAGGATGGGCAGGGCGTTTGTGCCATGAGCCTCAGTCACACATCAGGACACCCCACAAAATACACCCAATAGTCTTTTTTGCCCACTGCTGTTTGTGAAGTGGTCCACCACTGCTAACCAGAACCCCAACCCCGCCAATGGAATGGGGGGGTACCTGGCTCTCCCCTTCACTCCGCATGAGACTTTGTGTGGCTACACGTTGATGTTCTCACTGAGTGGGATGTGGTATGAGTAGTTTCCATCAATGTTTACTCCACCATCCCCTCCCCCCAAATGCTCCACCTTCGGGGGCCAGAGTATTTGTTACGTCACCCCAAATTATGCACGTACAAAAAGAAGACTCCTGTACTATGGATTGTAAAACCTGTTTTTATTAATACAATGCTGGAATGGAAGACATATTTACAAGGAAAAAAAAATAGAACCAAGACTCTGTTTCATAGTCCCAAGGTGCTATCACCTTGTATCATTTATGTACATTGTACCTTGGATCTGTTCTGCCCCGATGCCATCTGGAAAATGAGCAAATATCAGCTCAGTATGACATTCTTAGTCAAAACCTTTGCATAAATTACAGCCCCCCATGCTCCAAAGAGGGTGGGGGGTGGTCAGACTACCTCAAGCACATTTGCTAATTGGTATGGATCCTCACTTTGCGCTGTTCAGAATGGTGAGGACTAGGCTGTCAGTCATGAGGACCACAACTCATCAAGAGGCCCAGTGGTAAGGTTCAAGAGGGCATGCAACACATTAGTCACATCCACGGCACAGAGCCAGACTAATGCAAGGTGTGTGACAGTGAGGAACTTAGTTAGATCATGTTTTAACCCAGACATGCTTAAAAAAAAAAAAACACACAATGGTCTGGTGTACACAAGCAGGTGGAGTCACAGGAGGGAAGCTTTATCAGTATGGTCAAGGAATCCCTCAATATAGATGTTGATGGCTCTTAAAGAAGTAGTACAATTAACTTGTATAACCCCCCTACAAATGGGGGTTCCTAAAAAGCCTCCGTGGAGCTTGCCTAAGTGTTCCCCTGCCTGCTGGAGTTCAGCGTTTAAGCCGTTAGAATGGCACTGTGAGTGCTGGTAGAGCCTCCATATACTGTCTCTTTAAGAGCTGTCTGCTTGCAGACACAGTTACTGCTTTCCTGGGGGCTGGTGTTTCTGCCTCGAACTCCCGCTTGAACAGTGGGCAATCGCTAATTTTAAGGCTCGCTGAAAGAGCAAAGGATCCCTCTCTGAAAGATATAGTTTCCTGTAAACATGTAAGGCATTAGTAATATTGGAGTTTGCCTAACCTGCTTTGTTACAGCTGGGACTCTGTGTGTGTTGTCCCTCCATTTTGGACCCAAACTGCTGTTCTGAGGGCCAGTGGGATTAAGGGAGCTGTAAAATGGAGACTGTTTGGACCAACCAGAATTCTGACTCTCCTGGGAGCCAGTTTACAATAGGATGTATAGCTAGTAATTCTGGGAAGTGAAGTTCTGGACCCTGGCGCCTATTTGCACCAACGGAGAGAGTTTCTGGGTGATTGACAACTAAGTCCACCAACTGGACTGGGTGGCGCCCGAAGAGAATGTTCTGCCCTGCGACTGAGAGATCAGATCCGTTCTGACCATGAGAGAGAAGGGCTCTGTGCTTCTGCGTTTTATAGTTTCATGCAGGAAGCTGCGTGGAGAGGCTAAAGTCAGGCCATTGCTGTTGCCAACTCGAATCGGACTGAATATGAGAGTACTGAAAGGAATGAAGGCTGAAAGAGTGGAAACCAGGCTCACCCTGTGAAGACTGGAGAAATTGCTGAATGGCGCTCAGTCTGTCAGAGTTTGAGAGTTGCTTTATATGAACTCCCTGGTATTTGCAGTAAAGTGCGATTGGGACCTGAAAGCAGCTGCCTGGTATGGTAATTTCCTTTACATATAAATGTGTTGAATGCTTGTGAGGAATAGCTATTCCGGTTCTCTTGTCACTGTGCAGTGTAAGTTGAATGTCGAACTGAATGTAATTGGACTGAATCCGTCTGCTGATCAAAGCAGTGTGGCCTAGACTGTAGAATCTCGTCTCCCTGCTTTGTGTGTCTGGCAATCCAGAACCACCGTCTGTGCCAGGTTTTCAGCGTGGAATAGTGTGAGTACAACTCAGGGCATTCCCCTGCGACCTGTTAACAATCACCACTGTTTCATCTGATTTTCTTTCTTTCATTTCCTCAAGGACAGAGCCATCTGGCTCCAGATTACAATTGGGTATTGTGCATATCTTTTTTCTTACAGGGCCCTTCCATCTGCACCTGCCGGCCAACCCTGGGCAATGGATCTGGCTAGCCCTCTCCCCAACCTGGGTGCCCAGAGTGTGACTTATAAGACCTTGTATGAGTGGACAGTACTGTGATTTATTTCTGCTAATCAGCTTGATCTCCCCTCCTGTGTTTCACCCCTAAATAAACCAGATTGGATGTTATTGACTTTAAACAGTTTGAAGTGTCAGTACCTATCTAGCAGGCATTACATTGTTTTGTGCAAGTTGACCAACCTTATTTCACGGGGGGCCTCCGAGACGAACTGCAGCATCGGTCTCGAGGGTAAGTGGTACCTTATGATTGGATCCAGTGTACATGTGGGGTATTGGTATCGCAATTCTTGTGTATCATGCGGACCATTAGGGGGATCAAAAGGAGGTCTCAGTGTCTCAGAGGATGGTGACCAAACAAGACCAACCATTACCAACCCTGACCTCTGGGTGGAGGCACCCGCCATAGAACCTAGGCCCCTCAACCTGTCAGTAGTCAAGCAGACAGGGGTAATAGCCCTTGGGATAGTGCCACCTGGGAGTTACATCTTGGAGGCTTCACCGCTGGGATTAGCGTCCTCTAGTGGCCACGTGAACGAATTACCCCATTATGTTTAACTTAAAGGAAAAAATGGAGGGGAGTACCACGCCCAAGTTAAAACTTGACCCCCTTAAGATGATGGTGCACAAATTGATGGGGTGGTGCGAAGCTGAGGAGATGGACTCCAAAAAGACTGTTTTATTGCTGGATATCCCTTGGGATTAAAAGCTGACTAGTCTCTACTGTAGAACATGTTAAATGTATGGACAAAGTGGAAGTAAAGGGCGATATACTGATTTGCTCAAACAAACTCATAAGTGCTACTTCATGCAGTATCCTGATAGACCCTGAAAAGGTGCCCCCTATGATTTTGCATGAAGGTGCCCAAAAGGGATGGTTATTCACATACGTAGTGGCCTGGCCACCCCGGGTGGGTCCCCTAATACCAATAGCTTTAAAGAAAAACTGTTCAAACTGTTAGCCTCAGAAGGGAGAACTGTTCAGGAACTGGTAAGGGTATTAGACATCTCAGGTGATCACACTCCCCTGCCTTCACCAGGTACATCTCCCGGGTCCTCTAAGAGCTCCATACTAGCCACACCCACTATGGTAATTCCCCCCATTTAACTGGATTCCTATCGGGGATTGAGACTTTTCTCTGGTACTGTCCCAGTGCCTTCAGGGGAAGATGATTTGGAGACCTGGATGGACTATGCTACCCCTTTAGTACAAGAGTGGCAGTGTTCCAAGGGGGAAAAGAGGAAGCAGTTGATGGAAAGTTTGAGGGGTCCTGCACTGGAAGCCATTCGATTCCTATGGGCCACTAGCCTGGAGGCCACTGCAGCAGAATATCTTTCCACCTTAGAGGGGGTATTTGGCAGCACAAAAACCGGAGATGATCTATTATGGAAGTTCAAGTCAGCTGAACAGTGGAGAAATGAGAAATTTTTTACTTTTGTTACCAGGATAGAAAGGGCTTTGCATAAGGCCCACGGAAAAGGGGGAGTGCCTGCCCAAGCATTAAACCAGGTCCAATTAGACCACATATTAAAGTCAGCCAGATTTTCGAGCGTAATATTGCAGAAACTCAAACTGCAAGACAGAAGGGCCAGCCTTCCCAAGTATTGCCACTTGATGAGAGAGATCCGTGAGATTGAAACTGATGAAGAAGGCTGGGAACCCTATGCTGGGGCGGTGAACCCTTGTCAGACCCCTGAAAAGAGTGAGCCAGATGAGGCTCAACAGTTGAGAGGTTTGATTAAGGAACTGACTGAGACCTACAGGGAACCAGATCTGTATCAGGCTCCCCCTGAGCCTAAAAGTGGAGTGGGAGTGCATGTTTCCCCTGAGACCCGGACTGAGGGCAACCTGAAAGCAGAAATAAGGGGCTTAAGAGAGATGGTGAGGGAGCTGCAACGGGCTGCTCTCGCCCTCAATAGAAGTGGCGATCCAGAGGCCCAACGGTATAAACCCCCAGTTCAAGAAGAGCCCTGCAGGGCTCCAGAGATGTCCAACCAGATAAGAGATCCCTCTCCCTCCAAGGACAACAGAGACACTAAGTTCTGCTACCATTGTGGAGAGGATGGACACTTTCAGCCTGCTTGTCATCTGCCAGAGAACTTGAGAAAAGTTACCAACAGGATAGTGGCCTGGTATCGCAAAACCTATGCCCGGTCACCGGGGGAGCCACTGGGAAAAGTTTTGCCACCAGGGCCAATGCCCGATCGACATCCCAATCAATGTCCCCCAAATGGTCCGAAGTGGTGGGTCCCTCCATGGAGGCTACTGTGAAAGTGAATGGGGTACCCACAAGAGCTGTGTTAGACAGTGGCTCCCAAGTGACAATTATTTTTCAGGACTGGTATCAGAAGCATTTGTCTAATGTACCCCTGCAACCCTTGGAAGGACTACATGTTTGGGGCTTGAGTGAAAAGGCCTACTCCGACTCTGGCTATATCCGAATTTGGTTGTCCTTTCCCACCTCTGTGGCTGGAGTGGCAGAGCAAGTGGAGACCTTGGCCTTAGTGTGTCCCCTTACTGGACTGTATGATGGGGTCTCATTGCTGATTGGAGCTAATGCACATATGTTTGAGCGACTGGCACAGTTGTGTTATAAAAAACAGAGGTCCTGGACTGGTAGAGCTCTAAGAATTCCGGCCTTCATTCAAAGGGCCTATGACACCCAGAAGGATGCTGACAGAATGGAACCAGAGGAACTGATTGGGGATGTCTGGAAAAAGGAGCTTGAATCTCTGATTTTGGCACCAAATGCCCAATGTATCCTACAAGGAGATGTTCGTATGAAAAAGGATGTCAAGAACAAAATATTAATGCTGGATGCACCAGGAGATGGAAAACTGCCCGAGGGGCTGCTGGTCAAGCCGAGTATTCTGCCTGCTAGAGCCCATGCTTTTGCCAGAAGAGTAATGGTTCAAGTTCACAATGTGACTGACAGGGAGATTCGAGTAAACAGAGGTTGCACCCTGGCTAATGTGCATTGTGCGGATACTGCCATACTACCAAGTAACAAGAGTTTGGAAAATGTGATAAAGTAACACCTGACTTGTTTGATTTTGGTGACTCCCTGTTGCCAGCTGAATGGAAAGTGAGGATCAGTGAGAAGCTTGCCCAAAGGGACCAGGTGTTCTCTTTAAAGGAGTGGGATGTAGGCTGTGTACAAGGGGGCTGAGCACCATATCCAGCTGCATGATGATAGGCCATTTCGTGAGAGGTCTCGCCGCCTGGCACCTGCTGACATCGATGATGTGAGGCGACATCTGCAGGAGATGCTGGCTGCTGGTGTAATACAAGAATCCAGAAGCCCATATGCTTCTCCCATTGTGGTAGTGAGGAAAAAGAATGGGACAGTAAGGATGTGTGTGGATTATCGCACCTTAAACCAGCAGACTATCCCTGATCAGTACACAATGCCACGCATTCAAGATGCTTTGGACTGCCTGAATGGTAGCAAGTGGTTCTCCGTGTTGGATCTTCGCAGCGGGTACTACCAGATCCCGATGGCCCCAGAAGACCATGAAAAGACAGCCTTTATCTGTCCGCTTGGCTTCTATGAATTCATGAGGATGCCTCAAGGGATTTCAGGTGCCCCAGCCACTTTTCAACGATTGATGGAGCGTGCAGTGGGGGACATGAACTTATTAGAGTGCCTGGTATACCTAGATGATGTTATTGTGTTTGGCAGCTCACTGGAGGAACATGAGAGCAGATTATTTAAGATGTTGGACTGACTGGAAGACTTTGGCCTTAAACTGTCCATTGATAAGTGTCAATTCTTTCAAACATCAGTAAAGTATGTGGGACACATAGTATCCACAGAGAATAGAGACCAACCCAAGTAAAGTTGAGGCCTTGACCACCTGGCCACAGCCCCAAAATCTAAAAGAACTGCAAAGATTCCTGGGATTCTGTGGTTACTATCGGCGCTTCATCAAGGACTATTCAAGAGTGATTCGTTCTTTACTTAATCTTACTCAAGATTACCCTCCTACCCACAAAAAATACAAGAGGTCAGTTTCTTCTGAGCCTGAGAGAGTGTATTTCCATATTTGGAGCCAGATGGACACCTGAGTGTGAAGCTGCTTTTCATGAGATTATATATCAACTTACCCACGTACCTGTCCTTGCCTATGCAGACCCAGCGAAGCCCTATGTCTTGCACACTGATGCTAGCCTGCAAGGCTTGGGGGCTGCATTGTACCAAGCGCACGAGAATGGCCTGAAACCAGTGGCCTTTTCCAGCAGAAGCCTGACCCATTCCGAAAAGAACTATCCTGTACATAAGTTAGAGTTCCTAGTTTTGAAGTGGGCCATTGTTGACCAGTTCGATGAGTACTTGTATGGGGCTAAGATACTAGTAAAAACTGACAATAATCCTTTGACCTATGTGTAGACTTCAGCTAAGTTGGATGTCACTGGCCATAGGTAGCTTTCTGCATTATCTACATATAACTATGCTGTTGAATACAGAGCAGGCCTGAACCACATAGATGCTGATGCTCTCTCCTGGAGGCCTATCCCCAGGAATGACTAGGTCAGACTGTCAGAACCTGATATTCGAGCACTCTGCCAGAAGTTTGACAGGGAGGAACAAATGTCCACGGACGCAGTGGATTGTATGGTGGGTTGTTTGGGACCCTCCGAGAATTGCATACCTGCTGCTTATTGCCACTTTTCTGCAATAGACATTGGTGCACTGCCTCAGCTGGACAATGACAGTATTTGGAGGGCTCAATCCGAGATCCCATGATCAAATCAGCTTTAGAAGCCCTCTATGCGGGAAAGATGTGTCCAAATACGCTCCACTAATTTAAGAACTGCATTGTTATACAAAGAAGGTCCTAAGTTGAAACTGATCAATAGGCTGTTATACAGAGAAACAGTAGACAGAGGGGACAACTAGACAAACAACAACTAATGCTGTCCACTGCCTTTCGAGACTCAGTACTGAGGTCCTTGCACAACCACATGGGGCACCTTGGTATAGACAGAACACTTGACTTGGTGAGATCCAGATTCTATTGCCTAAGATGGGGGCTGATGTGGAGCAACACATTCGAACTTGTAGTCGCTGCTTACAGAGAAAGCTTTGCCCCAGAGGGCTGCCCCCTTGTTAACATCACCACCAGTGCACACATGGAGCTGGTCTGTATTGATTTTCTGAGTTTGGAGTCAGATCAAATAAACATTAGTAATATGCTGGTGGTCACTGACCATTTCACCAGATATGCCCAAGCTTTTCCCACCAGGGACCAGAAGGCCTCAACTGTGACCAAAGTGCTTATAGAAAACTTTTTGTTCACTATGGGGCCCACAAAGAATCCATTCTGATCAAGGGAGACTTTGAGAGTCGTCTGATCAAAGAGATGCTTTCTGTGGGGAGTCTGAAGTCCAGAACCACCCCTTACCCCCAGGGGACCCACAGCCTAAACGTTTCAACCGCACTCTGCTAGATATGCTGGGCACCCTTCACCCTAAAGACAAGACTAGATGGAGCCAACAAATCAGCACACTGGTACATACCTACAACTGTACTAAAAGTGATGCCACTGGGTTTTCCCCCTACCGCTTGATGTTTGGAAGAGAAGCCTGACTGCCAGTAGATGTGTGTTTTGGAGTTTCCCCTGATGGGGTTTAAGCAGCTAATCATTTACAGTATGTGCAAAAGTTAAAGGCCCAATTAAATCGTGCGTATCAATTGGCTCAAACCATGGCTGCCAAAAGAAATCTGGCCAACAAGGAAAGGTATGACAAAAAAGTGAAAGCACTGGAATGCCAGGAGGGGGATCGTGTGTTGCTATGAAATCTGGGACTGCATGACAAACATAAGATTGCTGATGGGTGGCACCATCTCCCGCACATAGTGGTAGGCAAACTAGATGATCTGCCTGTATACAAAGTGAGACCTGAAAACAATTCAAAAGAAGTGAAAACTATGCATAGAAACCATTTACTGCCCATTGGCCAGATCCTGATTGAGGCTGAGCCTCCAGAAAAATGCTCCCCCTGGACCAGTGACTAGAGCTGCTGCAAAGCAAAAACAAAGAAAGTCTGCACCTACCAATGTTGAGTTACAGTGTTCCCCACCAATAACCCCAGTTGAACCAGAATGTCAGTCCATGTCAGAAGAGAGTGAGTGTGGTCTTGAATACTACCCTTCTTTTGAACTGAGTCAGTTGTTTCGGGGCAATTCCCTAGTAAATTCTGGAGAGGAGGCTGGGCCTTCTGGACTGTCTAAGCCCCCAACTTTGTCCCTGGAACAACTACTCCCCGAAAGTGAAGTGCCAAGCACTAAGTTGGATGATCTAGAATCATTGTGTATGGTTGAATTGTTTGACATTTCAGGGGAGGACAATGATGGACTGAAACAGACTGGTGATATACCAGAACAAGAAGAGTATTTTGAGTGCCCTAATGGTCCACTGTCAGTGTCCAAAAGCTGTCCATGAGAGCCAAGTGTTGTAGACTCAGAGATTGTAACTCCTGGAGCTGAAAGTGCCCCAGGTTCTAGCCTCTCTACCCCAATGGAGTCTCTCCTGACAAGTGAGGACAATGCTGAAAATGAGGCCCAGAGTGCAGAGACTGTAACAGTACCCCCTAGAAAGACTGGTCAAGCTGTAAAGCCTGTGGTGCACCTCAGTTATGATTCCCTTGGGAGGCCTGTGGACTTGCCTCTCAATGTTGTCCATAAAGGAGTGTTTGTGACCCTGAGCTCATAGCCCAAACTAAGCCTGGGAAGTAATTCCAGATTACTTGTCTTGCCCTCTGAGTATGGTGCCCCTGCCCCATCAAGCCCCAAGGTAGCTGATAGGGAAAGGCCCCCCTCTTTTCCAGTTTCATGTGCAGGAAGGGTGACCTGATGCTGAAATGTTGTTGTGTATACAATATGGTAACATGTAGTAAGCTGTGAAATACAGAATAAGTACATGTGATCAAGAGCTAACATATGATTGTGATTTAATAATGCAAATCTGTTAGTAACGTAAATGTATTTAGTAGTTGTTTTAAAAATGTTATAGGGGTATCTACTTGACACGGACGCCAAGTTCTTTTCAGGCCAGGAAAGGTGTAACCCCCTACAAATTGGGTTTCCTAAAAAGCCTCCATGGAGCTTGCCTAAGTGTTCCCCTGCCTGCTGGTGTTCAGCATTTAAGCTGTTAGAATGGCACTGTGAGTGCTGGTAGAGCCTCCACATACTGTCTCTTTAAGAGCTGTCTGCTTGCAGACATAGTTACTGCTTTCCTAGTGGGGCTGGTGTTTCCCTGCTCGAATCCCACTTGAACTGTGGGGCAATCGCTTCATTTTGCAGTCGCTGAAAGTGCAACGGGATCCCCTCTGAAAGATATACCTGTTTCCCTGTAAACACGTAAGGCATTAGTAATATTGGGGTTTGCCTAACCTGCTTTTGTTACAGCTGGGACTCTGTATGCGTTGCCCCTCCATTTTGGACCCAAACTGCTGTTCTGAGGGCCAGTGGGATTAAGGGAGCTGTAAAATGGAGACTGTTTAGACCAACCAGAATTTGGACTCTCCTGGGAGCCAGTTTACAACGGGATGTATAGCTAGAAATTCTGGGAAGTGAAGTTCTGGACCTTGGCGCCTATTTGCACCAATGGAGAGAGTTTCTCAGTGATTGACAACTGAGTCCACCAACTGGACTGGGTGGAGCCCGAAGAGAATGTTCTGCCCTGTGACTGAGAGATCAGATCCGTTGTGACTGTGAGGAGAGAAGGTGCCCTGTGCTTCTGCGCTGTATAGTTTTGCGCGGGAAGCAAGTGAGAGGCCTAAAGTTGGGCTGTTGCTGTTGCCAACTCGAATTGGACTGAATTAGAGAGTGTACTGAAAGGAAGTAAGGCTGAAAGAGTGGAAACCAGGCTCACCTGTAGAGGACTGGAGAAATTGCTGAATCGCGCTCGGTCTGTCAGGAATTGAAGTTGCTGTGTGAATTCCCTGATATTTGCAGTATGTGCAATTGGGACCTGAAAGCAGCTGCCTGGTATAGTAATTTCCTTTACATATAAATGTGTTGAATGCTTGTGAGGAATAGCTATTCTGGTTCTCTTGTCACCATGCGGTGTAAGCTGAATGTCGAACTGAATGTAATCGGACTGAATCCGTCTGCTGATCAAAGCAGTGTGGCCTGGCCTGTAGAATTTTGTCTCCCTGCTTTGTGTGTCTGGTAATCCAGAACCACCATCTGCGCCAGGTTTTCAGCGTGGGGTAGTGTGAGTACAAATCAGGGCATTCCCCTGCGACCTGTTAACAATCACCACTGTTTCATCTGATTTTCTTTATTTCATTTCCTCAAGGACTGAGCCATCCGGCTCCGGATTACAACTGGGTATTGCGCATATCTTTTTTCTTACAGGGCCCTTCCATCTGCACCTGCCGGCCAACCCTGGGCAATGGACCTGGCTAGCGCCCCCCCCAACCTGGGTGCCCAGAATGTGACTTTTAAGACCTTGTATGAGTGCACAGTACTGTGATTTATTTCTGCTAATCAGCTTGATCTCCCCCTCCCTGTGTTTCACTCCCCTAAATAAACCAGATTGGATGTTATTGACTTTAAACTGTTTGAAGTGTCAGCACCTATCTAGCAGGCATTGCATTGTTTTGTGCAAGTTGACCAACCTTATTTCTCAGGGGGTCCTCCGAGACGAACTGCAGCATCGGTCTCAAGGGTAAGTGGTACCTTATGATTGGATCCAGTGTACATGTGGGGTATTGGTATCGCAATTCTTGTGTATCATGTGGACCATTTGGGGGAACAAAAGGGGGTCTCAGTGTCCCAGAGGGCTGTGACCAAACTCGACCAACCATTCCCAACCCTGACCTCTGGGTGGAGGCACCCGCCATAGAACCTAGGCCCCTCAACCTGTTGGTGGTCCAGCAGGCAGGGGTAGTAGCCCTTGGGATAGCGCCACCTGGGGGCTACACTTGCAAGACAGTATTTTCTGTAAACCCAAAACCAGTTATTTCACAGTGGTGGTAGACTATTTTCGTGTGTTATTAACCCTTGTTACAATATATACATCTGGTGCTGACTGAAAATGGTTCACACCCTACATCAAAATTATATACCAAAGTTTTTACTAAAGGCAGGCATTATCCCCCCCCCCCAAAAAAAAAATTGCTCAGTCCACAATGGAGGTGGTGGTATACTCCAATGAACCTACAACCCCCTTTGACCTTAATTTAGTATGTTCCACAGGAAACGTCCAAAACCTGACAAGAATGCCGTGTACAAGAAAAGCAAACTAGACCAGTTCTGCAGTATTTTGTTCAAGCTTTGATCTCAGAATAAGTCAGATTACGATAGCAATATTAAGGCAATGTACAAAAAATGCACATAATGTACAGGAGTTGCACACTGTAACTCATTTATATCATGTCCCATGAGTTTGGAATGTAAGTGGTACAACTGTAAGGCTTAGAATGCAATGTTCCGAATCTTGCAAGGCTAGGTGACAAGCCAACAGAGTTCTGTCCAGTTGTGCTATTTTCCAAAACCACTCTCCTGATAAAGGCTCTTTTTAGTTCATGTGGCTAGCATGTGTGTAAATTCAACTGGCCAAGGAAAAAGAAATTGATGTGGCAATTGCGGCTTATCAGCTTTCAGTCCATTTAGAAGCATTTTCGGTGGACAATCGCTGGGCCAGACTCATCGTATTCCTGCTTGCTGATCCACATCTCCTGGAAGGTAGACAGAGATCCCAGGATGGAACCACCAATCCAGACTGAGTACTTACGCTCAGGTGGAGCAATGATCTGGAGAGAACATAAAATAGTTACAGAACACTAGTTCAACTAAATTGAGCAGATGCTCAAGGTCGGTCAATTTAAAGGAGTCTCTCAAATTGTGACACAAAACCAGTTTTAGCACAGGCTCAGTCAAGTTCACAGTACTAAACATAATAATGTATGCGTCCATACACAACAAGTCTGCATTTCCATAGAGTGGTTGGGATACCAGCATATGGACCTCAAGAGAGAAGCCAGAGAGGTCTATGCCGTATTTCAACCCCAAGATGAAACACAAGGAGAGTTTTTTATTGGCACCCATATTTTGTGTTACAGTGTATGGTTCAAAACAAAACATGGCCAGCTTTTAACTGTGGTTACTGTAACGCTGAGGTACAGTGAGTAAAGAAGGAAACCAGGCAGCGGACTTAGTGCAAGGGAATCACAGCTGCAGAAATAATAGAATGGGCACAATAAGGTTTTTAGAACATGCACAACAAGGATTTGGTGCACTCAGTTAGCCCTAACCATACGCTACCAGTATATGTTTTATGCATACTGTGTACATTCTGTAGAAACTGCACATATTGGTTTGCATTCAGTTATTATTACTCCTCATCAAGCTCTTGCATTGTCAAAATGCATCCTCATTCTGTGGTTGAAAGACAATGGTGATCAGACCACACTCACATTCTCAACTGACAGGACATCCAATACCCCCCCAACCTGCAACTACGGGCACCCACCTGTACACTGGATCTCGACTGGTCAGTGTGTGTGTGTGTGTGTGTGTGTGTGTGTGTCTCACTCTATCCATCTGACCCTTCAGGTCAACAAGGAGGCTAGGGTAAATACCTGAAGAAAGCAGGTGACCGGACTGGTCAGTAGTACAAAAAGAAACATGGTGGAGAAATCATTTCTGTCTTCTCTCCACCCCCCAACTTATGAAAACTGAGAGTAGTTTCTGCATTTACAAGCATGAAGGTAGACGTTGGGGAGGACAGGGATGTATTTAATCACGGAAATCTCCAGTGGCAAGCATTTCTTTGTGTGTGTGTGTGTGTGTGTGTGTGTGTCTGTGTATGTGTATATATACATACATATATATATGTAACCCCTAGATGGCGCTATCCCAGGGGCTACTACCCCTGCCTGATTTGCCACTAACAGGTTGAGGGGCCTGGATCCAATGAGGTGCCTCCACCCAGAGGTCAGGGTTTGCAATAGTTAAACTAACTTGGTCACAGCCCTCTGGGACACTGCAACCCCTTTCTTCCCACTAGTGGCCCACACAATATATCAGAATTACCTTCACAGTATACACTTACCCCAGGTCTGGTTCCGGCACTGGGACCTCCTGTGAAATGAGATACAGTGCAACAATCACAGTACAGTACTTTAACATGAACAAATACCTCAGGCAGTATAACTTTGCTGAAACAAGCAGCTCTGATTTATTTGGGGATATAACAAGGACAGGAAATCAGGTTAATTAGCTTATCACTCTAATAATCTACCTATGGCTCTGTGCACAGGCCTATCCCTATCAGTTACTGTCCCTGGGTACCCAAGCCCTAGTGCTGAGTCCAAACCGTGGCAGCTGGTAGGGGCCCTTTCACACAGAGAAAAGGAGAATTAAACAGTCAGCAGTACAGTAATTCCATTTGGATTTAATGTGGCAATTCAACAGGAGCAACCCTGAATTAGTACTCACGACCTCCAAATAAGATAGGGTCCTTCAATGTCAGCAGGGCTCACTTGAGGTACACAAACCTCTTCACACATCCATATAAAAGAAAGTACTATACCAGGCAGGCTGCATCTGTATCCCGATCGCAATTACTGCACAATACCGGGAGAACACACAGCAGATTCAGTTCCTGACAGACCGAGTGCAATTTTCAGCAATTCTTCCAGTCTTCTACAGGGTGAGCCTGGTTTCTACTCTTCAGAGATCCTTTGATTCTTTTCACAGGGCCAGATTCAGTCCTAACAAGCTGTTACACAAGCTGCAGACCGGAACTCTGGGCCTTACACGTTTTTGACTAAAACTGCACACTGAAAAAGCACAGGGCTCCTTCCTTCTTCACTGCCAAAGCTCAACTGAACTCCAACGACGAAAACGGGCACTTCCTTTGAGTTCCTCCCAGTTCTTGACTGGATTGGCTGTCACTCACAATAGACTGCTGCTGTTGGTCCAAAAAGGCACTGAAGTCTAAACTACATCTCCCAGAGTCACTGCCCATACAATCCTCTTGTGGCTGGCTCAGATTATGAGTCAAAGGCATCATTTTAGAGCTAGCTTACCCCACACTGATTGGTCCAGTTCAGCAGTTCAAAACTAGAATGGGAACTAGCAGACACAGTTCTGACTGCAAAAAGCAGGTTAGACAAACTGTAATTTCATTATTACTCTAAATAATTTCTGGAAACAGTTACATCTTTCAGATAGGTTCCTTTGCACTCCTAGTGACTGCAAAAATGAAGTGAATTGGCAGCAGCTCGAGTGGTACTCAGAAGCACACAGTCCCCCATACAAACTAATTATGTCTGCAAGCAGACAGCTCTTAAAGAGACAGTACCAGAGGCTCTAAAAACACTCACTGATAAATGGCTTAAATGCCAAACACCATTCAGGCTTGGAGCATTCAAGCAAGCTCCTGGAAGTCTTTTGGGAACCCCCATTTGCAGGGGGGTTACACCCTTCCTGGCCTGGGAAAGCTTGACGTCCGCGTCAAGCAAGTACCCCCATAAGTTTCAACTGCAACCATATACATTTGCATTAGGCTCTACATGTAATCATCAGTCAATATATCATTTTACCAAGAACACATTTCTGAAACATTGCAGTCGTCACTCTTTACACAGTATTACATACACATTGTACCATAACTCAAGTTATTACCTCTTGTACATGAAACCTGAAGAGGGGCCCTTCCTATCAGTTACCTTGGGGCTGGATGGGGCAAGGGCACCATATAGAGGAGCAACACAAGTAACTTGGAGTTAGCACTGATGCTCAGTTTGGGCAATGAGCTCGGGGACACATACACTCCTTTATGGACAACATTGAGAGGCAATCCACAGGCCTCCCAAGTGAATCATAACTGAGGTGCACCACAGGCTTTACAGCTCGACCAGTCTTTCTAGGGGAACTGTTATAGTCTCTGCACTCTGAGCCTCATTTTCAGCATTGTCCTCACTTGTCAGAGTCTCCATGGGGTAGAGGCTAGAACTTGGGGCACTTTCAGCTCCAGGAGTTACAGTTTCTGAGTCCACAACATTTGGCTCGCATGGAGAGCTTTCGGACACTGGCAGTGGACTGTCAGGGCACTCAAAATACTCTTCTTGTTGGTGTATCACCAGTCTGCCCCAATCTATCATTTCCTCCCTAAAGCTCAAACAGTTCAACCATGCACAATGATTCCATTTCATCTGATCTGATGCTTTGCACTTCACTTTCTGGGAGCATTGGCTCCAGGGATGAAGCTGGGGCTTAGACAGTCCAGAAGGCCCAGCTTTGTCTCCAGTATTGACTAGGGATTGCCCGAAACAATTGACTCAGTTCGTAGAGGATAGTATTCAAAGTCACTCTCACTTTCTTCCGATATGGACTGACAGTCATGCTCAACTGGGACTTGTGGAGGAACACTTTAACTTTCTTCTGTAGGTGCAGACTTTCTTGATCTTTTCTTAGCAGCAGCTCTAGTCACTGGTCCAGAGGGGGCATCTTCTAGGGGCTCAGACTCAATTAAGATTTGTCCAATGGGCAGTAAATGATTTCTATGCATTGTTTTTACATCTTTTGAATTATTCTCAGGCCTTACTTTGTACACTGGCAGATCATCTAGTTTGCCCACTACAATGTGAGGGAGATGGTGCCATCTGTCAGCAATCTTGTGCTTGCCATGCAGTCCCAGATTTCTTAGCAATACCCGATCTCCCTCCTGGAGTTCCTGTGCTTTCACCTTTTTATCATACCTTTCTTTGTTGGCCAGATTTCTTTTGGCAGCCATGGTTTGAGCCAGTTGGTACGCATGAGTTAGCTGGGCCTTTAACTTTTGCACATACTGTAAATAGTTGTCAGCTTGAACCCCATCAGGAGACCCCAAAACACACATCTACTGGTAGTCGAGCTTCTCTTCCAAACATCAGGCGGTGGGGAGAATCCAGTGGCATCACTTTGGTGCAGTTATAAGCATGTACCAGGGTGCTAATTTGTTGGCTCCATCTAGGCTTGTCCTTTGGGTGCAGGGTGCCTAGCATATCTAGCAAAGTGCGGTTGAAACGTTCAGGCTGTGGGTCCCCCTGGGGGTGGTAAGGAGTGGTTCTGGACTTTCGCACTCCCCACAGAGAAAGCATCTCTTTGATCAGACGACTCTCAAAGTCTCTCCCTTGATCAGAATGGATTCTTTGTGGAGCCCCATAGTGAACAAAAAAGTTTTCTACAAGTACTTTGGCTACAGTGGATGCTTTCTGGTCTTTGGTGGGGAAAGCTTGGGCATATCTCGTGAAATGGTCAGTGACCACCAGCACATTACTGATATTTCTTTGATCTGACTCCAAACTCAGAAAATCAATACAGACCAGCTCCATGGGTGCACTGGTGGTGATGTTAACAAGGGGGGCAGCCCTCTGGGGCAAAGCTTTCCTCTGTAAGCAGCGACTACAAGTTCGAATGTGTTGCTCCACATCAGCCCCCATCTTAGGCCAATAGAATCTGGATCTCACCAAGTCAAGTGTTCTGTCTATACCAAGGTGCCCCATGTGGTTGTGCAAGGACCTCAGTACTGAGTCTCCAGAAGGCAGTGGGCAGCACTAGTTGTTGTTTGTCTACTTGTCCCCCTCTGTCTACTGTTTCTCTGTATAACAGTTTATTGATCAGTTTCAACTTAGGACCTTCTTTGTATAACAGTGCAGTTCTCAAATCAGTGGGCGTAATTTGGACACATCTTTTCCTGCATAGAGGCTTCTAAAGCTGCTTTGATCATGGGATCGCGAGTTGAGCCGCGAATACTGTCATTGTCCAGCTGAGGCAGTGCACCAATGTCTATTGCAGAAAAGTGGCAATAAGCAGCAGGTATGCAATTCTCAGAGGCTCCCAAGCAATCCACCATGCAGTCCACTGCGTCCGTGGACATTTGTTCCTCCCTGTCAAACTTCCGGCAGAGTGCCGAATGTCAGGTTCTGCAATCGGACCCAATCATTCTGGGGAACAGGCCTCGGGAGAGAGCATCAGCATCTATGTGGTTCAGACCTGCTCGGTATTCGAGAGCATAGTCATATGTAGATAATGCAGAAAGCCACCTATGGCCAGTGGCATCCAACTAGCTGAGGTCTGCACATAGGTCAAAGGATTATTGTCAGTTTTTACTAGTATTTTAGCCCCATACAAGTACTCATGGAATTGGTCAACAATAGCCCACTTCAAAGCTAGGAACTCTAACTTATGTACAGGATAGTTCTTTTCGGATGGGGTCAGGCTTCTACTGGCAAAGGCCACTGGTCTCAGGCCATTCTCGTGCTCTTGGTACAACACAGCCCCCAACCCTTGCAAGCTAGCATCAGTGTGCAGGACGTAGTTTTCTTGGATCGGCATAGGCCAGCACTGGAGCATGGGTAAGTTGATATATGATCTCATGAAAAGCAGTCTCACAATCAGGAGTCCAGCGGGCCCCAAATACTTCACTCGGATGAAAATACACTCTTTCAGTCTTGAGGATGCTGACTTTTGTATTTTTTGTGGGTTGGGGATACCCTTGAGTAAGGTTAAGTAAAGGCGGATCACTCTTGAATAGTCCTTGATGAGCGCCGATAATAACCACAGAATCCCAGGAATCTTTGCAGTTCTTTAGATTTTGGGCTGTGGCCAGGTGGTCAAGGCCTCAACTTTACTTGGGTCGGTCTCTATTCCTCGGTGGATACTATGTGTCCCACATACTTTACTGATGTTTGAAAGAATTGACACTTATCAATGGACAGTTTAAGGCCAAAGTCCTCCAGTCGGTCAATACCTTAAATAATCTGCTCTCATGTTCCTCCAGTGAGCTGCCAAACACAATAACATCATCTAGGTATACCAGGCACTCTAGTAAGTTCATGTCCCCCACTGCCGCTCCATCAATCGTTGAAAAGTGGCTGGGGCACCTGAAATCCCTTGAGGCATCCTCATGAATTCATAGAACCAAGCGGACAGATAAAGGCTGTCTTCTCACGGTCCTCTGGGGCCATCGGGATCTGATAGTACCCACTGCGGAGATCCAGCACAGAGAACCACTTGCTCCCGTTTAGGCAGTCAAAGCATCCTGAATGCGGGCATTGTGTACTGATCAGGGATAGTCCGCGGTTTAAGGTGCGATAATCCACACATCCTTACTGTTCCATTCTTTTCCTCACTACCACAATGGGGGAAGCATAAGGGCTTCTGGATTCTTGTATTACACAGCAGCTAACATCTCTTGCAGATGCCGTCTCACATCATCTATGTCAGCAGGTGCCAGGCGTCGAGACCTCTCACGAAATGGTCTTTCGTCATGCAGCCGGATATTGTGCTCAGCTCCTTGCCGCATCCTACATCCCATTCCTTTAAAAACACCTGGTCTCTCTGGGCAAGCTTCTCACTGATCCTCACTTTCCATTCAGCTGGCAGCGGGAGTCGCGAAATCAAACAAGTCAGGCGTTACTCTGTCATTCTTCCTTGAACTCTTGCTGCTGGGTAGCACTGCAGTGTCTGCACAATGCACATTAGCCAGGATGCAACCTCTGTTTACTCGAATGTCTCTTTCAGACACATTATGAACTTGGACCATTACCCTTCTGGCATAAGCATGGGCTCTAGCGGGCAAAATACTAGGCTTGACCAGCAGTCCCTCTGGCAATTTTCCATCGCCTGGTGCATCCAACATTAATATTTTATTCTTAACATCCTTTCTGATACGGACCTCTCCCTGTAAGGTACACTGGGCATTTGGCGCCAGGATCAGAGACTCAGGATCCTTCTTCCATACAATTCCGACCGGTTCCTCTGGTTCTGTTTTTTCAGCATCTCTCTGTGCCTCATAGGCCTTCTTAATTAAAGCCGAACTCTTAAAGCTCTACTAGTCTTTGACCCTGTTTTTCATAACACAACTGTGCCAGCCTTCCGAACATATGAGCATTTGTTCCAATCAACAAAGGGACACCATCATACAGTCCAGTGGGGGACACACTAAGGCTAGGGTCTCTACTTGTTCGGCCACTCCAGCCACGGAGGGGGAAAGACAGCCAAATCGGATATACCGGAATAGGGTAGGCCTTCTCACTTAACCCCCATACATGCAGTCCTTCTAATGGTTGTAAGGTACGTCTGACAAATGCTTCTGATACCAATCCTGGAACATAATTGTCACTAGGAGCCACTGTCTAATACAGCTCTTGTAGACACTCCATTCACCTTTACAGTGGTCTCCATGGAGGACCCACTATTCTGGACCAGTCTGGAGAGGCGGTAGTGGGGGCCTGGGCAACTGACCTTGCCACAAAGGACGTGAATTAGCATTTTGGTGCCCTCACTGGGATCATGTCGTGCACCTCTTAACCACTGATTTCTTCTCCGAAGCTCTCCTTGTAGCCTATATGCAACTTTGTCAGTGTCTTTTGGGGACTGGCATTCCCTTTTCATGTGCCCATCTTTCCCACAATTATAGCAAAACATACTTTCTGGAGTTTGAGCTGGCCGAGGCGCCACACTGGGAGCCAGGGCGGGGTATTACTAACTGGAAACCTGGGTGCCATCTCTGTCTCGGCGTGATAAGCATTTGGAGACATCTCGTCAGTTTCTCCACTTCCATGGTCAAGGAATCGAGTTCGGAGCTGTTATCAGCAGGAGATACATGGGTGGTACCCCACCCCTAGCAGATGCAGTCGGATATAGGTCAGGCCCACGTACTTGCAGGCGTGGCCTTCATAAAGGACTGTTTTTGAATTCCCGGATCTCTCTCAACAGTTGCCCCATTGTGGCATATCTTTTCCTTGTCAGAGCACTCATTGACTGCCAACCTCTGCCCCTGAACTTCACTTGATGGGTCACCCTCAGTCACTCGGGTCGTAGCCGCAGCTATTGGTGCAGGTCCCTCCCGAGGTCGTCTTTTCTCAACTCCTCGAATTTCTCTCATTAACTCATCATAGGAGGGTGGGGATTCCAGTCGATCTGCCAGGTGTAACTGAAGCAACAGCAGTTCTGAGAAGGGGCAGACTTAGGATCCTGTCCAGCCTGGTTCGGTCCAGTTCAATCGCTGGCAAACTACCTTTTCTGAGGCATTCTTGCAACAATTTTTCCAGCCGAGATACATACACAGACAACAACTCCCCTTGGTACTGTTGTGCATCTCTTACTCTCCACCATAGGTCCTCATCAGAATCTGGGCTCCCATACACATTCCCAAGGCCTCAAGATAGGCCTGTGCAGTCGCTTCAGGGTTACTGGCCCGTTTACTTACGGATGGTAGCCAGGGCAGGACCTCGGAGCTCTCACTAACCCTCTTTCAGCTTTCACCTTCCGAGCATTGCCATTCTAGCACTTGGGGGCAACATAGTCTATCAGGTCTCCCAGTCATCCTCCTTGGGGGTGGGGAGGTGCCAGAGAAGATCCTCAACCTCGGTAAGAGTCGTGACTAATGGCAGGTGCAGAAATAGGAGTCTGCATTGGTTCAGCCACCATTACGGGCACTGGAGCAGGAGAGGTGTTGGGGAGAAACCCCCAGGTGGCAAGAATAGTTTCTTCAAGTCCTCACAGTTTTCCCTCTCCCAGCAACCATTCAGCAAATTTCTCCTCAAAAGTTTCAGATAGTGGTGGGGCTGATTCCCCCAGGTCTTCTGTCATAGTTATCACTCTCCAAGCAGTGAGGGCTCCCTCTGGGGTAATGGTCTGTGGCACTTTGGAGCTATCTATGGGATCCTTAAACTCTACTAGGGCCAGGAAAGTGTGGGTGAGCAGATTAGCATGCCGACCCACCACCACAGGGTTTGTAAACCTTCCACCTTGGAAAGTACTCCCTGCACAGTGTCCGTATTGATACCCAGGGGATGTCCAGGATAAGCATAGCATTTTGGGGTCGATCTCCTCCCAGTACACCACTCCACCAGCGGTGCACAGCCACTTCGTCGGGTACCCATTTTTTCTTAACAGTGGTTCGTAAATATGGCCACTAGAGGACACACAATCCCAGCGGTGAGCCTCCAAGATGTAACCCCTAGATGGCGCTATCCCAGGGGCTACTACCCCTGCCTGATTTGCCACTAACAGGTTGAGGGGCCTGGATCCAATGGCGGGTGCCTCCACCCAGAGGTCAGGGTTGCAATAGTTAAACTAACTTGGTCACAGCCCTCTGGGACACTGCAACCCCCCTTTCTTCCCACTAGTGGCCCACACAATATATCAGAATTACCTTCACAGTATACACTTACCCCCAGGTCTGGTTCGGCACTGGGACCTCCTGTGAAATGAGATACAGTGCAACAATCACAGTACAGTACTTTAACATAGACAAATACCTCAGGCAGTATAACTTTGCTGAAACAAGCAGCTCTGATTATTTGGGGATATAACAAGGACAGGGAAATCAGGTTAATTAGCTTATCACTCTAATAATCTACCTATGGCTCTGTGCACAGGCCTATCCCTATCAGTTACTGTCCTGGGTACCAAGCCCTAGTGGCTAGTCCAAACCGTGGCAGCTGGTAGGGGCCCTTTCACACAGAGAAAGGAGAATTAAACAGTCAGCAGTACAGTAATTCCATTTGGATTTAATGTGGCAATTCAACAGGAGCAACCCTGAATTAGTACTCACGACCTCCAAATAAGATAGGGTCCTTCAATGTCAGCAGGGCTCACTTGAGGTACACAAACCTCTTCACACATCCATATAAAAGAAAGTACTATACCAGGCAGGCTGCATCTGTATCCCGATCGCAATTACTGCACAATACCGGGAGAACACACAGCAGATTCAGTTCCTGACAGACCGAGTGCAATTTCAGCAATTCCTCCAGTCTTCTACAGGGTGAGCCTGGTTTCTACTCTTCAGAGATCCTTTGATTCTTTTCACAGGACAGTTCAGTCCTAACAAGCTGTTACACAAGCTGCAGACCGGAACTCTGGGCCTTACACACGTTTTTTGACTAAAACTGCACACTGAAAAAGCACAGGGCTCCTTCCTTCTTCACTGCCAAAGCTCAACTGAACTCCAACCGACGAAACCGGGCACTTCCTTTGAGTTCCTCCCAGTTCTTGACTGGATTGGCTGTCACTCACAATAGACTGCTGCTGTTGGTCCAAAAAGGCACTGAAGTCTAAACTACATCTCCCAGAGTCACTGCCCATACAATCCTCTTGTGGCTGGCTCAGATTATGAGTCAAGTTCTGATTTAGAGCACCATTTAGACCCTACCACTGATTGGTCCAGTTCAGCAGTTCAAAACTAGAATGGGGAACTAGCAGACACAGTTCTGACTGCAAAGAAAGCAGGTTAGACAAACTGTAATTTCATTATTACTCTAAATAATTTCTGGCAAACAGTTACATCTTTCAGATAGGTTCCTTTGCACTCCTAGTGACTGCAAAAATGAAGTGAATTGGCAGCAGCTCAGTGGTACTCAGAGAAGCACACAGTCCCCCATACAAACTAATTATGTCTGCAAGCAGACAGCTCTTAAAGACAGTACCAGAGGCTCTAAAACACTCACTGATAAATGGCTTAAATGCCAAACACCATTCAGGCTTAGAGCATTCAAGCAAGCTCCTGGAATCTTTAGGAACCCCATTTGCAGGGGTTACATATACACACACACACACACACACACACACACACACACACACACACACACTCTTTCCCAGAGGTCAGGCACTGTACAAATAAAACCAAAGGATAGCTGTAACATACAATTCTGTGATTTAAAGAAAATTCAATGAGGGGTTACTGCACCATAAGAGTCAGCTTCACAGGGTTTACCACTTTTGTTCAGAACGACCTTGAAGTAACTGGCAGAATGCTCTGAAAAGTGGTAGGGCCAAAATGCAGGAGTTAAACTCCTCTTGCCAGCATCTCCCTTTGTCTAGTTCCTGGATGACCCCCACCCGAAGGTGTGGCCCTTTATTTTCATTCATAAAGTTTGACCACTGTGCT
The DNA here is from genome assembly GCA_016271365.2 of Neoceratodus forsteri. Taxonomy (NCBI): domain Eukaryota; kingdom Metazoa; phylum Chordata; order Ceratodontiformes; family Ceratodontidae; genus Neoceratodus; species Neoceratodus forsteri. Next base: position 417,165,405 of record JADMNL010000024.1, on the reverse strand, counting down.
TTAATTTAGAAGCCCATGACCGAGACCACCCCTAGCAACACTACTCAGGCTTTCTCTTTCAAAAATATCCTCTGGCACCCACAAATAAGAATGACAGTGACACGTTTACTGCCCATGCTGCATTTTAAGAAGGCAAAGTTCTCCACAGTAATAAATTATCATGATTGCCAATACTGATGAGGCCGGCTCTTCCACTTATGAAAGTGGCAGGGGCATGGCCATAGTTGTCCCCGGCATCTATGCAGCAGCACTTGAAATGTGTGCCTAAGTGCGAGTGCTCTCATATACTATATACAGCAGCTACTTCTTCACCTCTGCCTCTTCAAAATGACCATTAAGGTAAGCCCAGTTCTTTGAGACAGAACCGCACTGTAAAGATGACAAAAAAAAAAAAAAACAAACACCACAAACACATGTAAAGTTCATGAATAACCCTGACCTTTATTTTCATTGTGCTGGGTGCAAGAGCAGTTATTTCTTTCTGCATTCGGTCAGCGATGCCAGGGTACATGGTGGTACCACCAGACAATACAATGTTGGCATAAAGGTCCTTACGGATATCAACATCACACTTCATGATGGAGCTGTATATGGTTTCATGAATACCAGCAGATTCCATACCTTTGGGAAAAAGAACCTTCATTGAGATAAATCTACAGCAGTAAAGATGACGGGGGGTTGGAGTGGGGGAACAAGAGGGAAAAGACAACAAGACACCTAGCAGTCCTCCCCCCCTCAAAAAAAAGAAACAAAATACAAAAAACAAAACAAAAACAGTGGAGAGGGGCGCAAATAAGCATGGTATGAACAGTGCCCTTTGCTCTTTATAATTTCTCTCTCAGAGTCCTGCGTTTATTGGAGTTTGGTGACCTGGTGGGCAAACTGAGGCCAATGCCCCTTTTTCAGGTGCAACCCAGAATCAATTGCAGGTAACAGAGATAGTTTATAGTAGGTACAGGTTACACAGATATAACATTAAATTGTAATGTAGTGTGTGATAAGTCATGGAGGAAGGAAGTATTAAGTTACACCAGGGTCAGTGAGGACAAGCACCTGGGGCCAAATATTCAAAAGTTTTCCCAGTGGGCAAAATGACTGCACCCAGTTTGCCTGGGGTTTGTGCCCAAGCACAATATTCAAAAGGGAGCAGTGGCAAACACTGAAAGGGTACACATGCAAGCAGAAAAATATGCAGTGGGCAAAGGGAGGGGAGGGACATAAGGTTTGGTACAGTGCGCTATTCAGCACAGTAGCACTGCACAAAGGGAATAGGACAGGTCACCTTGTACTGTGCAATTACCGCAGGGAAGAAGCCCAACGTACTCCGGGCAACCCTAGGGGCTGGAGCCACAGCAGCCAACAACTATGTCAGTGGTTGGAGGTAGCACACCTGCTCCTTTGTGCGCAGTGGTCCCCCCACGATCTGATACCCATCCCTGTTGGGAAGGATTTTTCCCTGATGGCCAGTGGCCCCCCTCTCCATAACCCTGTGATCCCCATCCCCAGTGGCACCCCCCCTCCCGATCGCTCACTGCAGTCATGTCCCTGGTGCATAGTGGCCCCTCACACACCGGGTACACCAGAGCCACCCCCCCTTTATCATAATCTCTAGCGCTGGGAGGAGCCCATACGGCTATTGGCACAGCCCTCCTATGCCGAGAGGAGCCCATACAGCAACTAGCACAGCCCTCCCCTCACCAGCTTGGTCAGCTGCCATACGCAATGACAGAGTGCGTGGGTCCTGTGAAGTCTATGCATGTTCCCTTTACAGTACACAGGATGCATGCAGCCTATCACTGCATATGGCAGCTGGCCAAGGTGGTGAGGGGAGGGCTGTGCCAGTCATCTATGGCAAGGGGGGTGGCAGTGTGGTGTACCCAGTGTGGGTGGTGGGCTGTCAGATGCCAGAGACTTCTTGAAGGTAACTGCAAGGTAACTGCAATGAATGACTGGATGGTGGGGTGCCACTGGACAACAGGGAAACAAGTCTACTGGGGAAAATGTTTATTTTAATGGAGGGACAGGGATCAGAAAGGGAGGCCAGACACAGAAGGGGTGCAAACCTGTCTGCCGCTTCCCATGTAAATGAGCACTGGGTATGTATATGGTCCCTCGGCACCCTTGCATGCCCAATGGGATCATTTGCGTGGTGACGGCTGAATATCACACTGGAGGTTACCAGTGCTATCTGGTCTGGGGGTGTGCATCCCTGCACTTCCCAGATCCATGTCAGGGCAGGGCTAAGTCAACGTGCCCCTATATTCAGTCAGATAGCAACCGTGCACTATCTGACAGAATACAGCATCCTTGGGGTCATTGGCAAAGGGCAAGTGCAGCAGAAACCTTTGCACTCTACCCTGCCCCTTTTCCAATATCAGACCCCTGCCATCATGGAGGAGAGTCCTGAGAGTACTCTGGAAGGTTGTGAGGGAGCAGCAGCTCTGAATAAAGAGGGTGCTTTATACTGCCTGTGCTATCTACACGTATAACACCTCTGTGGGTCCCATAAAGTCAGCACTTGCTAAATGTTTGGGCACTGTTAGAATCGGGTTGGGGGGGTGAGAAGGTGAGGCAGTATAGCGCAGTGGTCTAAGGCTCTGAGCTGCAAATTTGGTGACATCCAGCAGACCAGACCTGGGTTTGAATCCCACAGCTTCCACTTGTATACTGTGTGACCCTGAGCAAGTCACTTAACCTCCTTGTGCTCCCAGGTCGCTCCTGTAAAAAAGCTTTCAGCTTAGTGTGCTATACCTGGTTAAACAACTAAATAAAAAAAGAAGAGACAGAAGAATGGGCCTTATGCAACAGCACAGGGGAGCCCTCATACATTACATGCTTTAGAGGAACCCATCCCCATTCACCCCATCACAGTCCCTAGTTTGAGATATTCCATACCCAGGAACGATGGCTGGAACATGGCCTCTGGACACCTGAATCGCTCATTACCAATGGTGATCACCTGCCCATCAGGTAGTTCATAGCTCTTCTCCAGTGAGGAAGATGAGGCAGCAGTGGCCATCTCCTGCTCAAAGTCCAGGGCAACATAGCACAGCTTCTCTTTGATGTCACGCACAATTTCTCTTTCTGCTGTTGTGGTGAAGCTGTAGCCTCTTTCTGTCAGGATCTTCATGAGGTAGTCTGTCAGGTCACGCCCTGCCAAGTCCAGACGCAGGATGGCATGGGGCAGTGCATAACCCTCATAGATTGGCACAGTGTGAGAGACACCATCACCAGAGTCCATAACGATACCAGTGGTACGGCCAGAGGCATACAGGGACAACATAAGCTGAATAGCAACATACATGGCTGGGGTGTTGAAGGTCTCAAACATGATCTAGAGGGAGAAGAAAGAAAGAATTTTTCTTTTTCTGCAATAAACAAGTCTTGTCTCAACCCATGCAGTAAGACATGCCAATATGCAAGACAATTGTGTGGAAGAAATAAGACTGTAGGTAGAAATAGCACAGCAGAAGGAAAACAAAATGAGAAGAAACCTTAAGACTTCAAGGAATGGTCCTTTGATCTTTCATGTAGTTGGTAAGCAGGAACAATGATGGCTTCTACTGCACCTCTAATTTCCATTAGGATTTAAAGCAGTAGTGCAATGAAAATGGGTTAAAATTTGACCCCACCTTTTTCTTCTAATTGATGCCAGATGTCTTCCACTTTATTTCGGTGGTGAAATTCTCAGCTTTCATTGTCATTTAAAATTTAATGAACATTTTAAAGTATTTATTTCTCAGAAAAAAAAAGATGGCCTACCTCATTTTTGCACAGAAACAATGCTGATGACCCGAGGAGAGTAAGAGTCAGACAATAATGCAGATATACAGTACAGCACTGGAAGCACTCAGAAAACCCAAATCAACAGTTCTGCCAATATTTTTATAATCATAGCAGAAAATTAGCTTTTGGAACAACATTTTCGTTGCACTGCTGCTTTAAATGTAAACAAAGGTACTTACAGAGCAGGTGTTCAGTGTTCTCTCCCCAAAACATACTAAAGCTCACCCGTCTCCATCTTGACCAACTAGCACATGGCAGAGACATTCAAATGGGTTGCACCAGTGCAACACCAGAAATGCGCCCTGGGGCAATATTCAAAAGTAGGAATTGCACAGTGCAATTCCCTGGGCACAAAGATAATGTAGGCGGCATATCTCCAGGGGGCGTGCCCATGCATATGTGGCACATCCAGATAATCAGCCAGGGATGTGCGGTGCATGTGCTGGCACAATCCAGAGATGTGCCGCATACCTGGGCTCACAGTGGAGCCCATAAAAACTGGCTCAAGTGCTAGCCACCCACAGGTGGGCAGCTGTAGTGCAGTGCTGAACACAGCTGCCAGCCATAGGTGTCACCCCCACCAATGTGCTGTCCTTGCACACACACACACCGCACACACACACCACCATTTCAGCCTGGTGGTCAGTGGTCCCCTCTCCCAATCCCGAGTGCTGTGAAAACAGCCATTACAACTCCCTGGCAGACTAATGGTACCCCCACCCACACAGGACCCCAGCCCACCCAACTCCCCTCAATGGGTGGACAGCATACCCACTCCATTCCTCCACGGCTGCCGCGAATGACAGCTTACAGTATGAGCTGTAAGCTCATTGGTCTGAGCTTGCAGCTCATACTATAAGCTGTTATTCAGCAGGCAGCCACGGAGGTATACGGGTGGGTATGCCACCCACTGATGACGGGGCAGCTGGTTGGGCTGGGGGGGATCCTGTATGAGTGGGGAGGTTGGGGTACCACTAGACTGCAAGAGAACTGTAACTGCAGTTTTCACAGCAATCAGGGATTCGGGTGAGATGGGGGGGTACCACTAGACTACCAGGGGAGACTCACAGATGGATTCATGTGGCCGATCGGTGGTGGCGGGATGAGGATGGGTACTACTGTGGTCCCTGGTACAGGGACCGCATGCTGCAGGGCACCAGGTGCATTTCACTGGCCAGCCCTGCACAAACACATGCAAATAGCCCCGTTTGCACCTTGCATGCATTATGGCCCCATTTGCATATTGGTGTCTGAATATCAGAAATTTGTGCAGGCGTGTCTGATGCACTGGAGTATTTCCCCATTCCTGGTATTCAGACCTGTCGGGGTGAGGTGCATCAGTGCATTGTATTTGTGTAGTGTGGATTATTTGTTATATTCAGAAGAGATCGCCATGGCACATCTCTGTTCAATATATCCCTTAGTTGCTCCAGCGCACTCCACTACTTGCGCCATTGCAAGCACAGCTCTGAATAGCTGGCCCAGAATTTTATTTTTTTTTTTGCTTGCTGTATTGAGAAGGAAAAATGCTTGTGAAACTACTCCATGGAGCCTGCAGTGAAAACAAAACAAAATGCTCCAACTTGTAGTGGAACACGCCCCAAGCAAACATTTTGTGACATTGGTTATAGAAGAAGCGGTGGCGTGCTCCGACTAATAGAACGATTTTAAAGTTATTACACACCACACACACACACACTTTTGACTCTTGATTTTGACAAAGGAAGGAAGGCCACCACTCAACAACAAGGACATTTTAGTTGAGCGGTGGCCTTGCCTTGTCAAAATGGCACTCAAAAACTGGCCCCATTATGGTCTTTGGAGCATGCCCCTGATTTTCTTGTACAGACGTCACAAAATGTGCTAGCTTGAGGAGTTTCTCCGGCTGAAGTTTGAGCATTTTGCTGCAGACTCCATGGAGCAGTTTAACTAGCATTTTTTCTTTTAATACAGCAAGCAAAAATTAAACAGCATGTGAATAACTGAACCCGTCTGTTGTGAAAATCTGCCCGACTCATTGTGAAGGACATGACCCGACTCATGCAAGTCATCCTGCAATTTTTTGATGTTTCAGTGCTCTAAAGCCTGCACTAGTTATACTGTATTAGTCAGTACTATTGCTGTTCTCTGCAGTCCCTGTGTTCTTGTCTTATGCCGGCCATGAAACTTTAAGACATAGCAACTGTCCTGCTGTTTTCTGTAGTTTAAAGAGGATAAGTGGATTCACAAATGAAGAGGGGAGGTACCTAAACCAAACAATAGAAACACTCTGGATACAGAAGTTGATACCAACCCATTTACAGAAGAAAGGGTTCTGAAAGAACTCTTTAAACTGAAGGTGGGCAAAGCAATGGGACCTGATGGTTCATCCCAGAATTCTAAAGAACTAAGGGTAGAACTAGTGACACAACTGACTACCCTCTTTAACAAATCATGGGAGGATGGGGTGGTACCTGAGGACTGGAGGAGGGCAGATGTGATTTCACTTCACAAAAGTGGGAGCAGGGCGGAAGCAGAAAACTACAGACCTGTTAGTTTAACCTCAGTGATAGGGAAAATGATGGAATCACTTCTGAAGGAAAGAACTGTCGAGTACCTAGAGGCCGGAGGGGCACAGGACCCAAGGCAGCATGGATTCACAATGGGAAGGTCATGGCAGATGAATCCAATAGATTTCTTTGACTGGGTGACCAAAGTAGTAGATCAGGGAGGGGCTGTGGACATGGCCTACCTAGACTTTAGCAAGGCATTTGACACAGTCCCACACAAAATATTAATATACAAGTTAGCCAGCCTGGGAGTGGGTCCAAAGATGGTAACCTGGGTAAGGAATTGGCTGGAGAACAGGACACAGGGGGTAATAGTAAATGGAGTCCACTCTGCCACTCTGAAGAAAGGGGGGTTATTAGTGGGGTACCACAGGGCTCAGTACTGGGACTGGTCCTCTTCAATGTCTTCATAAGCGACATTGCAGAGGGACTGGAAGGAAAAGTATGTCTCTTTGCAGATGACACAAAGATCTGCAACAGAGTTGCAACACAAGGTGGGGTGGAAAGGATGAGAAAGGACTTGGCAATGTTGGAGGAATGGTCAAATGTATGGCAGCTTACACTCAATGCTAAGAAGTGCAAGGTAATGCACCTGGGAAACAAAAACCCAGGGGAAGAGTACACAATGGGGGGTGAGATACTTGCAACAACAAAAATGGAAAGGGACCTGGGGTAGTCATATCAGATGACCTAAAGGTGGGCAAGCAATGCGAGAGGGCAGTAAGGAGGGCTGGGGGATACTGGGATGCATAGGGAGAGGCATCACCAGTAGAAAACAGGAAGTTGTTATCCCTCTGTATAGACAGCTGGTGAGACCCCATCTGGAGTACTGCATGCAGTTCTGGAGACCTAATCTCCGCAAAGACATAAACAGGATGGAGACAGTCCAGAGGAGGGCAACTAAAATGGTGCAGGGCTGCACCGGAAGACACATGAAGAGAGACTTAAGGAGCTTAATATGTATAGCCACGAGGAAAGGAGGAGAGAGGGACATGATAGAAACGTTCAAGTACCTCAAGGAATCAACAAAGTCCAAGAGGTAGCATCTTTCAGAAAAGAGGTGTGCAAGAACAAGGGGCACAGTTTGAAGATGGGGGTGGCTCAGAGGTAATGTAAGGAAAATTTTTCCAGAGAGGGTTGTGGATGCATGGAGCGGCCTTCGGAGGAGGTTGTGGAGTCAAAAACAGTGGTGGAATTCAAGCATGCATGGGACAGTCATAAGGCAATTCTAGGGGTGGGGTAGGAAGAAGTAGGCTGTTGGTTAACTAGGATCTGCCACTTATCCAGTAGGTAAGAAATGGGCAGACTAGGTGGGCCATGGTCCTTATCTGCCATCAAATTCTATGTTTCTCTGTTTCTAAGAGTTAAAAATAAATAAATAAATAAATAAAATGCTTCTAGAGAATACAGGGACTTCCACAAGATATGCAACGGAACTGAATGAAGGGTATAATTTCTGCTGGCTTGCGCGCATATGCATCATCAACTCCCATGATTGAGTAGGTCATGACCTTCACAATAGACAAACAGGTTTTCACACCAGGACGAAATAGAGTGAAGTAACCTCATTTGTGTTTAAAGCAGGGGATGCAAGTCAGGGAATCACTGTTCATGCCTACAAACTTACGAAGGTTTACAAAACAAGGGCATTCACTTACAGGTGGAAATGCCAGAACAGGTAGAAACCCTGAAAAGTTTGAATAAATACTAGATGTAGACATGGAAGGAAAAATAAAATGACAGAAGTGAAGCTGGACTAGTGTAATAACTGGATACATATTTATACCTGTGTCATTTTTTCTCTGTTGGATTTAGGGTTCAGCGGGGCCTCTGTAAGCAGGACAGGGTGCTCCTCGGGGGCAACACGGAGCTCATTGTAGAAGGTGTGGTGCCAGATTTTCTCCATGTCATCCCAGTTGGTGACAATACCATGTTCAATTGGATATTTCAGGGTTAAGATACCCCTCTTGCTCTGTGCTTCATCACCTACATAGCTGTCTTTTTGTCCCATCCCAACCATGACACCCTGTAAAGAGAAAACATTACTGTACTGAAAAACACCACATTTATATCAATGCAGAGATCTTAAAGCCACAGTAATTTTTTTTTTTTAACCTTATGCTTATGTTTATACTCCTACTGCTTCCTCTCTCTACTCTCTCAGACATCCCCGTCACTGTACCCGCTCTGGACATTGCGGTCTGTCCCTAGAGTACCTGTGGTTCCACTAGCCTAGGTACCTGGATAACCCCCTGGGTGGGGTGAGGAGGAACCCCCCCCTCTTACCTCCCCAGAACCAGCATACTCTGTCATGGATCCAGTACATCAGGATCAGCCACTACGATCCAGAGACATGTGCAGAGAGAGGTGTCGTCGCCTAGGAGAGAGGATTATTTCCTTGTTCCCCTACATATGGGTGTGCAATGGGGGCCAATGAGCTAGAGGCCTGCCGAGACGTGCCTCCCGCTCCGCCCCTGTCGACGTCTGCCCAGTCAGTTAGCTGCTACCCCCAACTACCGCACCTTCCACCGGGCTCCCTAGATGGCGGTATTGCAGAGGGCGTGCAGAAGACCCCCAGAAAGGAGGCAGCCATCGGGTGCTTTGTCCTTCTCCCCACCAGCTGATCCCCAGCACCCCAGGCTCGTTCGAACCCAGGTCACGGTGTGGTACAAGGTAAGGCCCTCACTGCCACCAGGCCAGCCAGCAGTATTTTTCATTTTGTGCATTTTGTTTTATAATGTATTTGTCAAAAATCAGCAAAGGGCGGCCAGGGGAGAGGATGGAGCATCCATGGACAGCCCTCCTTCTCCGGGAGGGGCAGGGAGGGACTACGCTCAGTGCATGGAGAACCCCTAACGGAGGCTTGGAGTTCCACTGCAACCAGCGTCAAGCTGATCCAGGAGGCGGGGCAGACTCTGGACGTCATTGCACGTCCCCGCCTCCCAGAAAAACACAAAAAATTACTGCTGCCCATCTGTCTTTGTGAAGCCCTGCCCTAGCCTCGATTAGCCTCCTGAGCTGGGGCTCCCTGACTAGTCCCAGTTTCGTGGCACTGGTTGGGGAACGGTGCCACAACCCCACCCTCGCGGGGGCAAGCCAGGGGTGACAGAGGGAGTCACCAGCAATGAAGGAAGTGGAGGCTCAGGGCGCCATGAGCAGGGCTGATATCCCGATGGCCAGAGCAGTGCAGAAAGAATAGGAAAAAAAAATCAGCAATACCAATATCTTTGCATTTCCTTTCATTTCTGACTCGAGATGCCCCCTTGCAATGGACACCATGAAGAGAAAAGAAAAATTAAAATCTGGAAGTGGTGCAGTACTACTTACCAGATGCACATGCTAACACCAATATACTACAGCCACGATATAAATCCAGTTAAAGATCTCAATGAAATTTTTGTTTAAACATTGCAAGCGGCAGGCATCTTATCAGTGCTCATGTGGGTTTAGCTTACAGAATTATGCAGACATTCCACTTCTGGTAGTAGTACAGTCACTTCCAACAGTGGCAGGTATTACTAAATTGGAGCCTTTCCTCTAGGTCACTGGTTCAAATTCAGCCTAGGTTGGTAGTTGCCAAAATCCATTGGCAGAGGGCCGTTTATTGGCCTTTGTGACATGAGTTGTGGTGGTCTCAGTCTAGTTCCCAGTGGACACCCCACAACTGACACTCATGGTAGTCTCACGAGGTCAGTAACTGAGTGGGCATGAAATCTGAGCTACCCTCTCACCTATGTGGTGGCCCCTACGTAACCAGGTTGAGGCACACTAGTGGAGCAGTGTGGGAAACTTGCACTGTGCTGTACACATAAAGTGGATACAAATGGCGTCAGTTTATCAGTGCTGTCAATATGGCACCTTCCACAAAACACATTCACATAATCATTGAAAGGTGTCAGCAGAAGTCTTCAAGTACATCTTGTCTGTCAGTTTTTCAAGCCACATCATACCAGCCCACTCTGTTAGTAGGCTGAATGTCTACCCCGTCACCTCTCACCATCTCAGCACACAGTTTCATCTTTCTACCACCTTTGTATAGTACTTACATCCCTCCCAAATCTACCCATCACTGGTTTAACACTTGTGTATCCTAGTTTCCAATCCCATACCACTTAAACTGGTCATACAATCTTCCATTTCAGATAATGCAGAGATGTGATCCTGCATCCTGTTTGTAACCCACCTGTGGACAGATTTTGCAGTCTCATGTGTGGTCTTCCTAGTGATCCCTAGAGGGTAACTTATATCCATTATCTGAAGTGAAGATTATATGATGACTGTTTTTTCAGTTGTAAACAGTGTGGGATGGACTACAGCAGTTCTGTACCCCCCCAGCCCATCTGTAAAGAGTAAAATACCGTGGCTTTTTATGCATTTGATCTTTTTCCATTCTGTGAATTTGATCTTTTTCCATTTTACAGGTCAGTCTATAGCCCCAAAAAAAAAAAAAAAAAAATATACATGTACAAACCTGATGTCTTGGGCGACCAACAATTGAGGGAATACAGCTCGAGGGGCATCATCACCAGCAAAGCCAGCTTTGCACATACCAAACCATTGTCAATGACAAGTGCAGCAACTTCATCTTCCATTTTATCTGCATGAAAAAAAACAGTCTAAAACTACCATCAGCTTGCTAGTTTATCAATCTCAGTAGCTTAGTGTTGCTAACCCTATCTGGTTGCCAAGAGTGCTGCCTGGAATACAGGAGGTTTTAGCCAAAGGCAACTAAGATGACACTACTCTGGGGCCATAGCCGTTAAAAGGAAAGCTGTGGCTTGGTGCTCAGCCAACAAGTTCAAAGGTCTGCACTGCTGGAGAAGGTGGAGTTGTCTTTTCCCTGTGCTGGAGCCTCATTCTCAGTCACAAGGGACTGGTGCAAGCATGCTGCTCCTTAGAGACCCCAGAGCTATTCTCAAAGGGGGTTGCAAACTCCTCCCACACATTTGTAAGTCACTGCGAATTTGCACTGGAGGGATGGGGTCGGCATGCAAGTGCCAGCAGAGCCACATTTGCGAAGCACGGCAACCCTTGTTTTTACAGTCACATTAGTGACGCATGCTGGTAGCATTTTATTCAAGCAGCTGGCAGTAGTGCAATGCAGAACCAAAGAGCCAGTAGGGGGCAAAGATCAGCAAGGGACTAGACCAGCAGATAGTGACTCCACAGGATGCAAGAACTGCATTTGACTTTGGGAAGGGGACCAGGAGAGGCCCACAAAAATGAGGGACACATTCAACACATGGCAGGGGTCACACTTAACTTTGTTTTTTTGTACTGGTCCAGCTGAGAAAGTTGTACCGGTCTGCAGTGCTATTTACAGTTCTCACAAGCTATAATGGAAAAGTTATTGGGAGGAAACAAAATTTGCCTTCTCTCAACCCTTTCCAATTGCTTTCCGTTTTCCAGTGGTACCCTCTCCCCCCCAGCCTCTTAGTTTCTCCCTGGTGTCCAATGGCATTTCCTCCTATAAGTCCTCCTGTCCAGTTACCTCCTCTCCTTCCCCATACAGTATCCCCATTCTCCAGTGGCACCTGCTTCCCATTCCATTAAGTTCTCTCTGGTACCACTGGTACCCCCACCCACAGGAGTACCCCAACACCATTTGACATGGAACCTTTGTAAAAGAGCTCTGAGCTCAAGGGCATGATCCGAATCCCTAAATAAATAAATAAATGTATAAAACACCCTGGTCCTCGATGACGACTGGCAGAAACCCTCTGCTCACCCCCTCAGCCAACTGCTATCCAAGTCGCACACTAGCAATACAGTAAACAAAAAAAAATAAAAAATAGAAAAAAGTTAATTACCCCCACCACTACCAATCTTGGACCCACCACTCTCCCCTAGTCAAAAACTAACCCTCAAGGTGATAAGTTATCAGTATTAAAAACCAAAAAATACATAAACACACACACACACACACACATACTGAAGCCGCTTGCCACTGATCCTACCTTAAACAATCTCATTGCCTGGCCTGAATGCTGGCAGTCTCTCCCAGCAGTGCTTAGCAATACAGTGTGAGGGGGAGATTGCTGGCATTCGGGCATGGCGGTGTGCTGCTTTTTCTTTCTTTCTAATACTTGTCAAGTTAAAGCTGTGGGCAAGTTCTTTTATTACAGTCATGGGTGGCGGTTCTGAGATGGGTGGGAGGCCTTGCCCAAACAAGAAAGTCACGTTGAGTCAACACTCACCCCAGGCAGCTTTCACTATGCCCGGGCCAGTAATGCTGAAGTCTACTACTGACTTGGCAAGGGGTGGCTGGGTGCATGACAAAGACAGTTGTTCCTGTAACTATGGCCTCTGTCCATGTACTAGGTCCATGGATGTCCAGTGTTTAAGAGTGTGTGTGTGTGTTGGGGGGAGGGGGATCCCCCCCAATCAACCAGATTACTGTTCAAATGGTTTTACTCTGCTGCTTGAACAGTATGGGTTCAACTGAACAATAGTCATTATTTTTCTCATTTTATTTTTTTATTATTTTAATTATAATATAAATATATACCCAGTGGATCAGTGCCCCACACATACAAATATTTGTAATGAACCTTGGGTGTTGCACATCAAGTGTTTACACAAATGAGCGTACAATCTTGTGGGCACTCATTAGCACCCCAACATAACTGCTGCAACCCCCAGTCCAGCCCTGGCAATCAACAGTGACTGAGAAATGGGCCCTCAGCATGTCACAAGGAGCCCCCAATACACAGACCACTAATTAGTATTTTAAGTTTGAAAAAGGCAGACCCAACAGTACAAGCACACTCAGCAACACCTCCCCCCCCCCACCAAATCAGCCAAACTAGGGAACCCACACTCATCTGGCAACCCACCAGCCCAACTTGCATTTGCCAGCCCCCTCCTTAGTTTGTACTCAGTAGTTACACCCCTGTCAAATTACAAATTTCCCAGTCAAGAGCCCTGGGCTGCACCCTAAAAAGACTTTAGTCAGTGTCTTAACACAAACAGTTACAAAAAAAGTTTCATTGGCACTGTTGCCATCACTACCATTTTGATACCAGTACTGTATAGTTACTATTTAAGCAGATGCAGGGACTTTGTTCCAGTGGGCTTACCTAGTGACCAAAACACACACACACACACACATGATGTATAGAGCATATTGGAGTTCCAATGAGTTGCACACACTTGTCCAATTAATTGGGAACCCTGTACAGTGCATACTGAAGTCCCAAGGAGTGGCACACCCCAGCCCCATTTCTAATTGGGAACCCTGTACAGGGCACATTGAAGTCCAAGGAATGACACAGGCACACCCCTGGCTCCATTCCTAATTAACTGGGACCCATGTACAGTACACACTGAAGTCCCAAGGAATGAGACATCCACAGCCCCATTTATAATTTAACTGACACCCCTGCATAAGGAGGCAGAGTGATCTAGTGGTTATGAATACCAGATTGGTAACAAGGAGATCAAACTATACTACAGGCAGCACAGAAGTTAAATAAATTGTTTCCCATGGTCCTGTCCACCAGCTGCTGTAGGTCGGTAGCAGCAGGACACAACTAAAAATGTTGTATTTATGCTGGGACAGTTGTAAAACATTCCCTCCTTGCAGACAGGGGCTACCCCACCCCCCAAAAAAAATAAAATAATTGGGAACTCAGTAACTAGGGCTATGATCAGTCCAAAGTCAAATGTGCCCTCCAAGTCAAGGAGTTTAACAGGATGCTAGATACCCAAGTAGAGTCAAAACTGCAGCCCCACCCCAATCATGGAGCTCAACAACAGGGCTACAAGCATCCCATCCAAGTAACAAATGCACCCCCTCCCCATCACACAAGCAGCCCCCACCCCCAGTAATGGATTTCATAACAAGGGCTGCACTGCTTACAGTTCTGTTAAATTTAATGCGATTGCCAACTCGATCACTGCCAACTTTGTATCCCTGTGCTGCTGTTTGGGAGCATGCCAGGGTCACCCCTGTAAAAGGGCACCGTATACCTCTCAACTCCATGACATATAAAGTTAGTGTTAAGGAATGTTTCTGTCAAGTTAGGTCAAGTATTTAATAGTGTATAAGACAAGAAATAGCTCTAACATTGCTAGAGACATCAAGGATCGAGAGTGTAACAGCGCTGTGTGAAATTCTTTGCAGTTGAGAGGTAAGAGACACTGTCCTAGTTGGCACTTGGCTCCACACAGTTACCCAAGTCCAAATATCACCCCCAACCCCCGCAACCAACCAGCAGCCCTGCACAAACTCTTGTCATCTGACACCCATCAAATCGGTCTCTAACGACTGCAAACACAGCAACCGTTACTACTCCCGGTTCCCCTCCATGCATACCTCTCAGCTGCTATGAATTTCGCACAGCGCTAGGATTTTCACACTCAAATTCCCCCCTTGCTCCGCATAGGTTTACTAATTAAGCAATAAGGCACGACAGGGTGTGTGTTATTGTGTATTGTGAAGCTGCAGAGGCTAAGTCGAGTTTTTCCACCACCCTATAGGAGTGACGTTATTACACATTACACACACCCTGGAGTGCCTTATTGCTATTATACAATGGTTCGATGTATACAAAATAAAAAATTTAAAAATGTTTTTAGTATATTTTAGGGAGTTTCTTAGAGAAGAAAAAACACTCTATGAATAAAGCAAGCAAAGCTAATGCTAATCAATGACAGTGTGTTACTGTAATATCAGCGCTGTCTCAGGCACACGCTGACCAATCAGAATCCAGGATTTTTTCTTGCCATTGTATAATGTTCCTTACAATGGCAGAGCTATTTCTGGACACACAAACTATGACATCATTAAACTAAGTTGATAGAAACATTCCTTATCACTAATTATATAGGTCCCACCATCTGTAGACATATTATCGTTCAAAATAAGAACATGCTACACATTCTGGCCCTTTGCTATGATTTGTGAAGGCCAGTGCTATGGTTTTTAATGCTGAGAGGTATACTCCCGTAGGGTTACCACCTGTCCCTAGTTTCGCAGGACAGTCCTGATTTGGACAGCTGTATCCTGTGAAAAAACATGAAAAATACTTATCCTGACATTATAGTAGAAAAAAATATTTTCAAACTTTCCTCTAAATGTTGCAAAAACTATAGTACCTTAACTAAAACACCTTAAAATTATAAGAAACACCAGGCACACCTAAAAAACTGTGACACTTAGTCTTAAGTTTGATTATTTAGAGAAAAAGAGTCTATTGCATTGGCTGAGGTTAAATAGTGTCCTTAGAAAAATCATGTTTCAGCAAGAAATGTCCCACTTTTGGCTTCTTAAAAGGTGGCAACCCTAACCTGGTCTCCCGGTTCTCCTCCACGTTTCATGGGCTCCAAAGGATTACGTGGCTTGTAAAATACACCGTATGAACCATCACCGAGAGTAACCCAGTTAGTCCAAGGTACCACAGGTTTCGCCACTGGCCTCTTCTCTGCTCCTGCGGTACCACAATTGTTCGCCCCTCCCCCCAGCAAGCGTCACAACCACCAGAAAACCTCGCCACAAGCCGCTTGGGATGCTCCCGCTCGCTCCCTCCCTCCCCGGCCCTCATTTACCTGCGGCTCAGGTGGAGTCTTTGCCGGGTGCTTTCAGGGATGCCTGCTTACAGCTGGTGCCAAGTCGCTGTCGCTGGCTCAGTGACTCTTCCCATTCACGCCCCGGCCTCTTATAGTTGCTGCTGCCTGGTACTGCCCGTCACAGCATACCCCTCATGCTGCCCAGACACCCATGGCCATCTATGGGCATGGATCTGGAGCTCGCCCGCCTCACTGGCTCATTCACCTCATCAGCTGGAGGACAAAGGTGAGGTTGGCGGCAAAACCGGGTCCCAGCGGCGTGGGTGTTTCCGTGACTCATGGTTAATAGATGGTGAAGGTTGTCTAGGTTTCTTTCTTTTCAGGTGTGCTGCGCAGTGGGCTAGATTCACGGCAAGGTGTATGCACTAGGCATACCACTGTCCACATTAGTGTACAATATTTGTAAAG
This sequence comes from Neoceratodus forsteri, assembly GCA_016271365.2. Taxonomy (NCBI): domain Eukaryota; kingdom Metazoa; phylum Chordata; order Ceratodontiformes; family Ceratodontidae; genus Neoceratodus; species Neoceratodus forsteri. The sequence goes on along the minus strand of JADMNL010000024.1, from coordinate 417,149,092 downwards.
AAACGGTTTGGAACCATATGCCTTTTTGTAAGATATTTTGAAATGTCTGATTTAGTGTTGGCTGGGGTTACCACCTGTCCTGATTTTCGCAGGAAAGTTCTGATTTGGGCAGCTGTGTCCTGCAAAAAATATGAAAAATACTACATGTCCTGACTGTATAGTAGAAAACCTATTTTCTAACTTGCCCTTTAATGTTGCAGAAAACTGTAATACTATTAATACCGCAACTAAAATACCTTAAAATGATAAGAAAGAATAGAAACAACTAAGAAACTACAATACTTAGCCTTAATTCTGATTATATAGAGCAAACAAGCCTGTTGCATTGGTCGAGGTTACCTACTGCCCTTCAAAAAATCATGTTTCAGTAACAAATGTCCCACTTTGGGCTTCTTAAAAGTTGGTGACCCTAGTGTTGGCTACTGAGTAGTGTCTGTGTTTAAATTTGTGAGGCCAGCTATTCAAGTCAGTCTGGGGTTGTTGCCCATGCTAATTAGGGTGTTGTGCCCGATTCATGGGTGGGGTACTGTATAAAACCCCAGATCCCCACAGTGCGGTCAAAACCCATTGGTGCCTGAGCGCTAACAAAGTGCTGTGCCCATACAAATGAGGCTGTCTCTTCACATAGGGGTGTGGCAGCAAATTCAGAGGTTTGAATGCCAGATGGCACATAAGGTTTTAGTGGCAGGCAGCGGTACTGCAACTACCTGTCGCTCCCTCCCGCAAACCCCATCCTGGTGAACCACTGAGCGCCCTAGTGTTTAGTGGCATCATCAGATCACCCACTTATGAAGATATGAAAATGCCAGCAGATACAGGCACTAAGGTCTATCGAGGTCTGCTTGGTGTGCAGTAATCAGTGTTTTACTCTGCAGCGCCCCCGATACAGTAATGACCTTACCTGGCCTTGTCCACCCTCTTAAAACTGCCCACCAACTTTAATGTTACCACCTCCTCCAGCAGTGCATCCCACCCATCCACCACCGTTTCTGTGAAGTAGTGTCTTCTCATTTCCCTCTTGAACCTTCCCCCTCCAATCTCAGACTGTGCCCCCTAGTGTTTCTCCCACCCTTTAATCTAAAAATTCCCTCTGTACTAACCCTGTTTATGCCCTTCATATATTTGAAGGTTTCGATCATATCCCCTGTATCCCTTCCGGTCCTCCAGGGAGTACATGTTGAGCTCCCTCAGTCTGTCCTCATGGGGTTTGTCCTCCATTTCTGTGATCTTCCTGGTTACTCTGTGCTGTACTCCCTCCAGCAGCTTGACATCTTTCTTCAAGTAGGGCCACCAGAACTGCACTCAGTACTCCAGGTTTGGTCTGACTAGTGACCTGTACAGTGGTAGGATAACCTCCCTCCTCCTTGAGGTGATTCCCCTGGTAATACACCCCAGCATCTTATTAGCCTTAGCTGCTGCCTTCCTGCACTGCACTGAATGGTTCATTTGCCCTGTGATTACCACCCCGAGATCTTTCTCCTCCTCCATCTCCTCCTCCGTAGTGGATAACTGTACCCCCCCCCCAAGCCTGTAGCAGAACTTTTGGTTTCTGGCTCCCATGTGCAGAACATTTCACTTCTTTGCGTTGAAACCCAGCTGCCATGTGTCCAACCAGCATTCGAGTTTATCCAGGTCCTCCTGCAGTCATAGCCAGCCCTCTGTTGTCCACCACTGCACCGATCTTTGTGTCATCTGCAAATATACTTATTTTATTGCTAACTCCAACTGCAATGTTGGCAGTAAAGATGCCAAACACTAGACCTAGCACTGAGCCCTGTGGAACCCCTCTTATTACAGCCCTTGCAGATGAGATCCCCCACAACAACCCTCTGCTGCCTATTCCGCAGCCAGTTTTGACCCACTCCACCATCTTCTCCCCCCTAGATGACCCAGTATGCTAACCAGCCTCCCATGTGGCACAGAATCAAAGGTCTTGCTGAAGTCAAGTATAGGACATCCACTGCCTGGCACCTGTCAATTCTCTTTGTTACCCAGTTGTAGAAGTCAACCATGTTTGTCTGGCAGGATCTACCAAATCAAACCCATGCTGCCTGCTGTCCTGGATACCATTCTCCTTCAGAAAGGCTACCAGCCTTTCCTTTGAGATAGACTTCATGAGTTTCTCCATGATGGAAGTGGGGCTGACTGGCCTGTAGTTCCTGGCTCTTCCTTGGGCTCACTTCTATGGATGGGCACCATATGCTCTGATAGTAGAAACATTCTTTTGTTTGTCTAGTGACACCCTCTGCCTTTCATTCACCCACCCGGTAGTTCAAACATTCTCCCTGGTGTCTAGTGGCACCTACACATGCAATCACCCACCCCAGTAGTATAAACTTTCTCCTTTGTGTTTGGTGGCACCCCCCACCCTCTGATCACCACAGTGCCCTTGTGTCTAGGGACCCTCTCCACCCTCTGATCCACTGGCCTCATAATGCAGACACAGTCCATGGTGGCTAGTAGTACCCTCCTGAAAGCTCGTCCATGTAAGGCTTTGATAGTCCTTGGTGTCCACTCCCCACGACTGCTGGTCACCAACTGGACCAGTGAATGATGGTGGGTCAGCAGCCCCCACACTGCCCACACCTAATGTGTACAGCCCAGCCAACCCACCCTGTACCTGTACAGCCGGTGTCCTGCCAAAAGCCCATGACGACAACTGGCATAGCCCTCCTCTTCCCTCCTTGACCAGCTGCCATATAGGAGGACGGGGAGTGCATTTACAGTATACAGTATACTGTATGCACACACCTTGTCCTCCCATACGGCAGTCGGCTGAGAAGGTGAGAGGAGGGCTGTGCCAATCTCTGTACTTAGCTCCACGCACTGCACCACCTTCACAGGTATGTTTGTTTTTGGCTGGCTGGTGTGCTGGGTGCAGGCAGTGCAGCGAGGCTGCTGACTTGCCATCATTCATCAGTCCAGTTGGTGACCGGTCATTGGGGGGAGTACCACTGGATGCCAGGGACTACAGTACAGAAGTATTTTGGGGACAGTTGTTCCGGGGAAGGGGTACCACTAGACAACAGGGACTACGTATACATTACAGGGCCAGAGGACCAGAGGGTGGTGAGTGTCCCTAGGCAACAGGGCACTGTGACACCAGAATGGGGTGGGTGATCAGAGGGTGGGGATGCCACTAGACACCAGGGACTTGATGTTACAAAATGGGACAGGTGATCAGAGTGCACCACTAGACATCAGGGAGGACATGTTAACTACCAAGGTGGGTGATCAGAGGGTGGGGGTGCCAGGTGACATGAGGGAGTATATTAGCATAGCGGGGATGGGCATCTGGGGTGTGTGGGGGGGTGTCACCACCATGCCTGATGTGGCAGACATCCACGGGACAGGTGCAAACCTGATGCTGCTTCCCATGCAAAGGAGGCCAGAATGGGCATGCGTATGTCCTCTTGGCGCCTTGCATGTCCAGTGGGCTCATTGCATTCTAGGGCTGAATATCGCGCATCTGCTCCAGAAGCTATCCAGTCAGGGAGCAAATCCCCATGGTCTTCATACGCCCAGGTCCATGTCGGGCAGTGCAGCTTGCCTTAGTGCTGTGCCAACATGACCCCTATATTCAGTCAAATGGCATCAGTGAATTATCCAGCTGAATATATGGCAACATCTAGGCTGGGCGCCAAGCGCAGCACATATCTTTGCATGTTACTTTTGCACATATTTGAATATCTAGCCCCAGCCCCAGATATGGTGCATTACTTTTTCAATGCACTTTCTCGACAAGAACAGATGACTGTTCACACTGATTTTATGTAAGAAATCTGGATGTAAAGGTTTTGAATTTTGTTTTGCATTTCAATTTTTTTCTTTTTATTGTTAGGGAAATAACTTTTAGGCAGGTATCTATTGTAAAAGGTGACTCAGTCAGAATTGAAATAAACTATACAGTACAAACATGACAATAATAAATATACAGTATATAAATACCTTATCACTTACATAAAACCACATAAATAGTTACTATCTAAAACAGTTGCACAACTAAAGAGGCCCAATATTCAAAAAGTTTGGGTGCAAACAGGTGTCTTCCATGCAAACAGGGTTTTGCACCAGAGCGCAATATTCAAAAGGAGGTAATTATGCAGGGAAACAGGGTTAGCGCTCAAATAAAGCATAATGTATTTGGGTAGGCAGAGGGAGAGGCAGGGACAGGAATATCTGCACTATCCCATATTCAGTGCATTTGAACTGCGCAAAAGGGATCAGTATGGTTCTATTGCACAGCACAAATACTAGAATAAGGAAGTTAGACTGTACAAAAAATTATAATAAAGCAAATTTTTCTAAAATCAATGAATACTTACAAAACATAAACTGGGAATCTAATCTTCTTAATTGTACAACACAACAAGCTTGGGACCTTTTTTAAAAACATTGTACGTTATTTGGAAAATACCTTTATTCCATCTAAGAGAAAATTTGATAGTAAAGGAAAAATTCCCCCTTGGTTCAACAAGACAATTAAAAATCAGATTAAAATAAAAATTTTACTTTTAAGGAAACTTAAGAATAGTTCTGTTCCATTTAAAACTACTCTATTACATAAATACAGACTATCTGTGAAAAACTTAAAAAATTCTATTAAATTGGCAAAAAATAAGCTAGAATTTAAACTAGCTCACACAAAAGACAGTCACAAATCTCTTTTCTCCTATATAAATAGTAAAAAAGGCGTATCAAGGACCATTGGTCCCATTATAACCAATGGCTCTTCTATCTGATATAGAAACATCAAATCTCTTTAATATGTACTTTTGTTCTGTCTTCTCTCAAGAATTGCCTATTAGTACATTTAAAGTTCACCACATAGATTATCATAAGTTCTATCCAATTGAAATTATACAGACTATCAAAAAAACTATAAAAAAAAATACTAGTCCAGGCCCAGACGGTATTCATCCATGGTTTCTGATCGAAACCTCTATAAATATTTCTGTACCTTTGTCAATTATCTTCAACAAATCCTTACAAGAAAGCATTGTACCAAATGGTTGGCGTTCAGCAATAGTTACTCCCATATTTAAAAAAAGGCAATAGAGGTTCTGTGCAAAATTATCGTCCAATTAGCCTGACCTCAGTGGCTGGTAAATTAATGGAATGAGTAATGAAGTCTCTAATAGATCAAGATTGTAAAAAATTAGGAATTTATGATTCAAATCAGCATGGGTTTACTCCCAAGTATTCCTGCACCACCAATCTGATATCTTTTTACAATAATATAAGTACTCTACTAGATGTGGGTATCCCTACTGATGTAATTCTTTTGGACTTTAGTAGAGCTTTTGATAAAGTCTCACATGAAAAACTCATTACTAAAATGCACAATCTAGGTTTGTCACCTGATATTGTCAACTGGACTTTAAACTGGTTGACAAATCGTTCTCAGAGAGTCAGAATTAATGATATCTTGTCTGATTCGGGTAGTGTGACAAGTGGTGTACCACAGGGGTTGGTCTTGGGACCAACATTGATTAATCTCTTTATCAGTGATTTACAAACAGGGCCAAATAACTTCATGGTTAAATTTGCAGACGATACTAAATTGGGGGGCTAGGTTAATAATCAAGAAAATATTTCCGCATTAAAGAAGGATTTGGAAAAATTAACACTTTGGGCAAATGAAAATCATATGCAGTTTAATCAAGACAAATGTTTAGTAGTGCATTTCAGTGTAAATAATCCAAAAACGATATATTATATAAACGGACTACCACTTCACTCATCAAATTGTGAAAAAGATTTAGGGATATGTTAATAATAAACTTACATTAAATGATCACTGTGTTAAAACTGCTTGAATGACCAACAGACTTTTGAGGCAAATAAAAGCGCACTTTTTGTTCACTGAACAATGCCTTATTCCATTGTATAGGGCATACATTAGACCGTATCTAGACTGTGGCTCCCTTTCTGGAATCCAAACAAAAAAAGACATAGCAATTCTTGAACAGGTTCAAAGGAGAGTAACTAGAATGATTCCAAGATTAACAAACTTGGATTATCAGAACAGATTAAAAGCTACTGGTCTCTTCTCTCTTCAAACTAGAAGATTAAGAGGTGATATGCTTATGGTTTTATTTAATAAATTCACCAGATCTAATGGAAAAATGTGGTCTAACACTCTCAAAAGGAGACATGTTCTGAGACTGCATAATAAACAGCTTCAAGTAAAACTTATAAAACCAGCAAAGGAAACTTTTTCCAGTAAGAGCCTCCATTGTATGGAACACCTTGCCACAAGAATTGGTAGAGGCAACTAGTGCCACTGTCTTTAAAACAAATTAGATGTTTGGTTGAGGGATAATAGATAAATAATGTCCCACATAGTGTAGGGAACAGTCTCGATGGGCTCTGGCCTTCTTCTGTTCTTTCATACCAAGTAATTCATACCAAGTAATAAACAAAACCCTGACATACTCTGGGCATCCCTAGTGGCTGCCAGAGTTACTGCAACCAACAACGAAGTTGGCAGATGGGACAGCACACATATGATCACCGTCCCAGTACCGATATTGAGAAGCTCTGGTGCCTAGTGGTCCCCACCCCACCCACAGATCACCAGCCTGTATAGTCAGTTCATAATCTCTGTTGCCTAGTGGTCCCCCCCCCCTCTGATCTCCAGCCCATATATTCAGTTCATAATCCCTGGTGCCTAGTAGTCCCCCTTCTGATCTCCAGCCCATATATTCAATTCATAATCCCTGGTGTCTAGTAGTCCCCCCTTCTAATCACTAGCCCATATATTCAGTTCATAATCCCTGGTGCCTAGTAGTCCCTCCTCTTGTGATCTCCAGCCCATATATTCAGTTCATAATCCTTGGTGCCTAGTGATCCCCGCTCCTGCCATTCGTCAGCCTGTATGGTAATATACTGCTCCCTGGTACCTAATGGTCCCCTTTCTGATCGTCATCTCATATAGTCTTGTCATACTCCCTGGTGCCTAATGGTCCCCTCTCCTGATGATCACCAGCCTGTACAGTAATGTACTACTCTCTGGTGCCTAGTGGTCCTCTCTCCTGGAGATTGCCAGCCCATATAGTAATGTACTACTTCCTGGAGCCTAGTGGTCCCCTCCTCAGGCCAATTGCCAGCCCATAGAGTACTTTAATAATCCCTGATGCCTAGCGGTCCCCCCCACTACTGGAGCCCTGGCCCATACAGTAACCTGGTTCCCTGGTGTCCAGTGTCCCCCCACGGTCCCCGATCCCTGGCTCTGTCAGGTTCAAGATCCTCCCTGGCATCCAGTGGTCGCCCCTCCCCCAATCTCCGATCCCTGGCCCAGTCACAATGACAACACCCTGTGCTGTGTATATGAAAACAGTGTAGTGCAAGGTGCAGTGCAAAAAACAACCCAATATATTCCTTGGTGTCCCATGCTACTCCCTTCCCCTGCAATCGCTGTGCCCCCCTGTGTCACATAGGTCATCTCTGGCATCTAATGGCTCCTCCACTGCAGCACTGATCACCCACCCTGCCACCCCCTTACCTGCATCGTCAGTGCTACAGGAGCCCATGCGGTGACCCAGGGTCAAAATTAAGTTCTGCAGCCACTAGCCAGCAGGGCTAGTGACTGGGAAGATCCACTGGCTCCTCAGACATTTCCACTGGCACAGCTGGTGTACATACTGAAGTGCTGCCTTCTCCTGTACAAGCCTGCAGGGCTAGTTAAATGAAAATCTTACTGGCCCAATACAAAATCTACCAGCATTTAACTAAGCGGGCTGGTGCAAATTTTGACCCTGGCAGCCAGCACTCTCTCCTCACACCTCCAGCCACCGTATGCAAATCCAGGAGGCGTGCATACTATAGTAATATACAGGGTGCATGTTCTTTACTGTAAAGTAGGGATGCACACCCTGTACATTACATAGGGTGCATTTTGTCTGGATTTGCATACAGCACCAGTTGAGGAGGTGTGAGGAGGGCTGTGCTGGTTACCATATGGGCTCCTGAGGCACCGATGGTGCAGGTAAGGAGGGTGATCAGTGCCATGGTGGGGTGGCACTAGGCACAAGGGATTACCTATGTGACATTGGGGGTCTGGCGATCGTGGGGGGGTAGCAAGGGACACAAGGGAATATATTGGGTTGGTTTTTGCACTGCTCCTTGCATTCTATTCACTGTTATCATATACACAAATTAGGATGTTGGCATTGTGACGGGGCTGGGGATTGGAGACTGGGGAAGGGGGAACCACTAGATGCCACAAAAGATCTTGTACATGACAGGGCAGGGGACTGTGGACCGGGGGGGGCACTGGCCACCAGAGAGCCAGGTTATTGTATGGGCCGGGGCATGGGTACTGGGGGGACCACTAACCACCAGGGATTATTAATGTACTATACAGGCTGGCAATCAGATGGGGGGACCACTAGGCACCAGGGAGTAGTACATTACTATATGGGCTGGCAATCGGCAGGAGGGGGTACCACTCAGCACCAGGGAGTACTACATAACTGCACAGGTTCGCGATTGGCAGGAGGGAGCGAGGGACCACAAGGCACTGCAGCGCATTAACTGACTACATGGACTAGCGATCAGGGGTGGGCCACTAGGCATCAGGGACTTCTGTGTCTTGTGGGTACGGGCAGTTGGGGTGGGGTGGCACTACGCTAACCTGCCACCACTTCCCATGCAGATGAACCCGTAATGGGCATGTAAATGGCCCCTTAGCCCCTTGCATGCCCAATGGGCTTATTTGCATGGGCCCCTCTGAATATTGTGCATAGCGCTCTGTTGCTATCGGGACTGGTGGCACTATTTCCTGCACTGCAGAGATCCATGTCAGGGCAGCGCTACTTGACTAAGCGTTGTGCTGACAAACCCCTATATTCAGTCAGATAACGCTGGTGCACCATCCAGCTAAATATAGCATCCTCGGACTTCTGGGCAAGGGCAAAGCGCAGCACAAAACTTTGCACTCTGCTTTGCCCATCTTTGAAAATCAGGCCTGAGATCCTTTAAAACAATCTCATATCACTTTTAAAGGAAGCAGTTTAGAGGAAGTACTCCCACCTGTCACTAAGATCCTTAACCTCTCTCTGTCATTGTCTCAGTTCCCACAGGTTTGGAAAACAGCCATTGCTGCACCAGTTCATAAAGATGGGGACCATCGCTACATAGCAACTATGAGGCCTATATCAATCCTCTCTCCCTTTCAAAAATACTCAGCGTATTATTGCCAACCAGCTAGTGGACTACCTCAGTAAATACTCCCTGCAGTGTGAACAACAACATGGTTTTAGAAAAGGGTATAGCACCACCACTGCTCTCCTAGAACTCACCAGCTCCATCCACCAATCTATTGACCAAGGCAGTCTTGTGGGGGCAGTCATTATAGACTTAGCCAAGGCCTTCGACATGGTTAGTCACCAGCTCCTCCTTAATCAACTCTCTCTAACTGGCTTCTCCCCTGATTCACTGTCCCGGTTTACATGCTATCTTGAAGATAGATCACAGTGCGTGAAGATTTCCAGTGCTATCTCAGACCAAAAACCAGTTCGGTCTGGTGTACCCCAGGGCTCAATTCTGGGTTCCCTACTATTCAACATTTTTATTAACAATTTACCATCTGCCTGCCACCTGCACACTGCTCTATGTGAAACGCTGTCATTTTGAAAGCCACCTGACCATGCGTGCTCAAAAGCAACCAACAGAATGGTTTCCTGGATGTTGAGCACTGGTTCTCCAAACAGAAACTAGTACTAAACTACAAGAAGACAAAAGTCCTGTTGTTCTGCTCTGCCCACAGTAGATACAACAGATGGGCTCTCACTATCAGAAATAGCCAAGATGACCCCTTTGAACAAATACAGCACTTCAGGTACCTTGGGTCACCTTAGATAGTCACCTCATCTATACACCCTACATCGTAAATGTAGCGAGAGCCGTCAATGCTAGGATTGGTCTTCTCTATCGACTTCGAAAGTGTCTAACACCTGAAGCTCTCAATCTGGCGATTCACAGTTCACTGCTCTCTTTTGTCGACTATGGCCTTGTCATTTACAGAGCTGCTACCAATACTGCTCTCAAAAGGCACACTGTTGCGCTAAACAAGGCTTGTAGACACCAAATGGGGGCATCCCACCTCACCCACACCTGCAATCTCTATAAATAGACTGGATGGCTCAATCTATCAGGGAGAGTTAAATACCACACCTGCCTTCTCACTAAAAAGATTCTACTTGCGTTCATGCCGAAGGTCTGTGTCATCTGCTTCTACAAAGCTCCAAAGACCCAACATACGCGCACCTCATCCACTGAACTCCTACTAGTCCCATGGTGCTGGACCACATAATGCCATTGTGCCTTTAGTAGCAGAGTACCTTCTTGGTTCAATGGACTCCCCAATAGTCTAGCTACCCTTCCTAAACTTGGAGAGTTCAAACATAAGCTCCAAACTCACATCCTAACTGAAAACTCCTGTGATTGCTCCCCCTTATTTTAAGGTCCCTTTCAGGACCTCAATTAGTCCACCCCACCTTCTTGGACCTCCCCTCACTGACACCTCTATCACCCCCCATCTTACCACCATCCTCCTGCATTTGCCCCTCTCCTCCCTTTCTAAGACTCTTTCCTCCCCTATCATAGTTGCAACTTGACAAGGCTGCCTGGCTGCTCCTCTCCCTGGTCCCCCTACTTTTCTTCCCTCTGCCTCTGATCAGGTTTTGATTAATGTATATAACTGAAGCTTAATTGTCCTATACTATAATGTAAACACATGTACATCTGTTCTGAAATATTCTGTATGACTTGTCTGTTTCCCTGCAACTGTTTGTAACCCTTCCTACTGACATGGAACCTTTGTAAATGAGCTGCCTGGCTCAAAGGTAATCGTAATCCTAGAATGAATAAATAAACAAGTGTCTTAGACATTCACTATATAATAAATTCATTGGCAGTATATTCAAGTTTTCACACCTAAATGAAAAGATCTCTTCTTCAAAGAGGATTTACAGTTTGGTATCTCCAATTGTAGATTTTTTTACATTTCTTGTTTTATACAGGTTAGTACATTTAGATAATTCATGCAGTGCAGCAGTACACTTACCAGTAAACATTTTCCAGCTCTGAATACTGTCATAATAGGCAGTTCTAGCTTTCAGTGAAAAGCAGTCCAATCTCTGATACAAATCACAATGATGACGATTATTCTTTACATCTAACACAAAGTGGCATATTCTATCACATATAATTCTCACCCTTTCCAATGTATTATCTGTTGCCATCGCATAAATGGGCAGGTCATAATCTACCAAAGAAAGTAATACACTTAGCGCCGCTAAACTCAGAAGCTTCCAAGGTAAACTTCATTTTATTTCTGTATAACAGACCCAGCCTAATATTAATTTTCTTTATAGTCTGATCAGTGTGCTTAGCAAAGGACAAAGTCATGTTCAAATATATGCCCAAGTACTTAATACAGGGTACTTGCTCCAGTTCTTCACCAGTAATAGTCGTAACTTTCAAAGGTCCACAATTTTGCATCTTTCTGTTAGAACAGTACACCGTAGGCTTAGTGTTTTTAATGTTTATAACCAATTTACTTCTTAAAAACATTCTTCACCCTGAAGTGGCTTAAGTAGGTCAGAAACAGATTTGCCTCTGGTTGCCAGGACTGCATCATGAGCGTAAAGAATGATTTGTAGTCCAGGCACACAGCAGGAAAATCATTCAAAAAAAAGACTAAAAAGTAAAGGACCCAAAATAGACCCCTGTGGGACTCCTATATTAATTACCCTCTGCAATGATACAGTATTACCCAGTTTCACTTCTTGAGACTGGTTCAGTAAATAATTTTTAAACCGTTGACATACATTCCTACCCAAAACCTAATTCAAAGAGCCTCTCACATGCAACAGTTAATAAACGAATAACTCAATACACTATTTAAAACACTCAGCCCCACAGACCAGCATGAGCGAATGATAGATCTTCAATCAAAGATTGCTGGGATCACTACTAATTTTTTTTTGTGTGTGCTCTAAAAGTGGCAGAACAGAACTCAGGCAAAGCCACTGATTCATTTAACATTCCGTGTATTAACTCTTTATCAGTAACGAATAGCTTACACTTCAGTGAAGCTAAGATATGTGTGCTTTTTAAGGTATATACCTACATTCATAGAATTAAAAAGGTGTCACTGATAATCAGTGTGATCAGTGCCAAATGTGACTATCAACAAAAGTACTTTTATTTAAAAATTACAAAGCATTAAGAGCATAGAGCACAGATATAGTATAGTACACAAGCTTGTGGGGTCCAACAGGTCCCTTCAACAGGTGCAATAGCAATCTGAACAGAAGAATCTGAAGTTATATTAGAATGAGTTACATTGTTTCAAAATAATTTATGATAGGATAGTTATTCGAAATAATGCAACTCACTCTAACGTAACTTCACTTTCTTCTGTTTAGATTGCTGTTGTAACCTATTGGGCCCCAAAAGTTTCTGTACTATACCATCTTTGTACAAGCCGTATGTTGGTCCAATGGAGGGCATCAGACTATGACGTGATTATTTACATGCAGTGGCCCCCATATTCAGAGCTGGCCAGCTGTGCATGCAAAATGTTGTGCTGCACAAAAAAAAAAAAATGGTCCGGTTGGCTCTGGCACCATATTCAAACAGATTGCATGATCCGAACAGACTGCACAGTCTGTTTTAATATCGGACCCTGGATGAGTAACACACAGTAGGGGGTCGCCATGTTCCACGCAGCGCAATCAGGATATGAGGCTGATGACTGCCCATAAGGAGTACTGCACGGCACACACTTGTGGGTGCTGCAGCCCCCATAGGTGATATTCAGCCCAGACTTGCAGATGAGCTCATTGGGCATGCACGGTGCAATGGAGCCATTAGCGTGCCCATTATGGGCTCATCTGCATGTCTACACTGCCGTGAAGTGTTCTGGGCCAGTTCCCCCCAGCCACAATTTGTATTATAATAATGAAGTCCCCACTCCCATATCCCTGGTAGTCTTGCACTTCCTCCCGCCCCAGCCACGATCTTCATAACAAAATATCCCCATCATCCCTGGTAGTCTAGGGGTTCCCCCCTCCCCAGCCCTGATCTTCATAATAATAAAAATATCCCCATTGTCTCTGGTAGTCTAGTGATCCCCCCCTTCCCAGACCTGATCTTCATAATAATAAAAGTATTCCTGTCATCCCTGGCAGTCTAGTGGTTCCCCCCTCCCCAGCACTGATCTTTGTAATAATAAAAATATCCCGTTGTCCCGGTAGTCTAGTGGTTCCCTCTCCCCAACCCTGATCTTCATAATAATAAAATATCCCCATCATCCCTGGTAGTCTAGTGGTTCTTCCTCCCAGCCCGATCTTCATAATAATAAAATATCCCCATCATCCCTGGTAGTCTAGTGATTCTCTCTCCCTCAGTTCCCATCCATAAAAGTGCCCAGTCTCTGGTAGTCAACTGGCCCCCACCCCGTTAGGCAGTGACCCACCACCCCTCCCCAAAAAACAACTGGAGCCAGTGACTGGCACAGCCCACTTCACACCATCATGGCCAGCTGCCGACTGAATTGTACAAGAGTGCATACAATATACAGTACACGTCCATTGGCTGACCAGTCAACCAGTGGGTGTGTTTGTACTATATACTGTATGTGCTCCTGTACAGGAGACAGTATAGCATAGTGGTAGGAGACAGTATAGCATAGTGGTTAAGGCATTGAGCTGCAAACCTGGAGGCCTGGGTTTGAAATCTATCAGCTCCCACTTGCATACTGTGTGACCCTGAACAAATCACTTAACTTCCTTGTGCTCCCAGGTTGCACCTGGAAACAATCTCTGGCTTAGTGTGCCTTTCCTGGTTAAACAATTTTACCTTCCCTTCCTATTATGAATACTAGGGAGGGGGGAACCACTAGACTACCAGGGACAATGCAACTATTTTTATTACTATTAAGATCTGGGCTTGGGAGGAGGGAACCTCTAGACTACTAGGCAGTTGATGGAGGGTTTTACTCATTACCACAGTGCTCGGGCTAGGGAGGACCGCTGTACCACCAGGGTCCATGCCCTTGTTAGTGTGTGCAACCGGGTCTGTGCACTAGTTAGGGCAGGGTTGCAGAAGCATAAAGCTGTGCTGCTGCTGGGAGGTGATTTGTGCTTCTGAACTGTTTCGATATTGTGCTCCGCCACATATGCATGGGGAACCCCACATTTGCATAGGCACAGCACAGTATTGTGCACATCGGCCCTTTGAACATGGACACGCCCGTGACAGCTGACACATTTCCTGTTCAACTCTCACCTAGATGCTCTGAAAAAGATAAATTAAAATCCTTATACCATGCTATAGCCCACTTTGTTGCTGGTGCCCCATTCAAGAAGCATCACTGTAAAGTCCTAGATTCCCTCCAGTTGCCCTCTCTCACTGGTAGACTTGAATATGCATCACTATGCCTGGCCTATAAACTGATAAGCCCAAATGCCCCCCCAGCCCTACATGGGTTTGCTAAGGAACAAACCTGACAGGCGACCCCTCAGATCCTTTGTGAAAGCTTCTTAATGTCCCTAAAGCCAAAACTAACACTGGGAGTAGATCTTTTGGTAAATTCACCCCTACTCTCTGGAATGCCCTTTGAAATGAGCTGCATGTACTTTCTTCTTTGTGAGAGGGGTTAAGAAGGGCCTAAAACCCATATTAGAAAGAAACCAATGTAACTGCTATCATTGAAAAACCTTTGCTCCTATATCCCAAATATGCTGGTTGCTTGATGTTGTCTGTACTTTAACTTGTCCTTATCTGCTTAATTGTCTCATTTTATGATATTTGTATGTAATCTGATGTGAATGAAATCAAATTGTATGTTTCTTAACTACTAAGTTACCTCCTTCTTGCAATCTGTCCTAAAGTATACGACTTGTTTTGCAGCTTCCCTATGCTGTGATCTTGTTCTTTAATTCATGTAATTAATATCAGATTGCCCCTGAAAAGGACTCCTGAGGCCCAGTGGGTTTCGAGTCAACAAAATTCAATAAATAATAAATTTTCAGGTCTGGGTGTCACATCCCGGGTTGCACGCCACTCCTTTTAAGCAGGGCCCATTGTATATTGCATTTTTGATATGCATTATATTTTATGATTGTAGTGTGCATCTTCTCCCAGGTGCACCTGCCTTGTATTCAATGGTATCATACCTGGTAAAATAAAAATAAACACAAATAGTTCCATGGGGAGCGTTCACGTCCACCTGTGCTAACACTGTCCTGAAACAGGCAAAGGACCTTAATCTGAGTCTGATGCAAAAAAAAAGAACAAAAATGGGTCACAGGAACTGCTCCTCTCCTCTCAGAACTGCACTGTAGATTCTTCAGTTGGCATTAACCCACAGCCTGATGTTGGGACTTGAGCGTCAAACCTTCTGACCTGGTGCTGAACTACCAAATAAGTGATAGAACTATGATGCCCCTTTGAGCAGTTGTGTTAAAATATCACTGACTCGTACAGTAACTACTGCTTATTCACTGTTGAGTGTGTCATTCTGGTAAAATAATGCCTGGTATAATTAAAATGAAGGGCCATCTGATGTATATTATATGATGTTGTCAGTGACTACTAAACAACAAACATTAGACAAATCTCTTGTGGTGGCCATAAAACAAAAACATTGGCAGGTTAAAAAAGCCCGCTGCCATTCAGTTATGCTTCAGAGCAAACATTTTCTAGTTTTCTCAGATAAGAAATTTATTTCTTTGTTTTTAATTTTTTACAAGAAAAGGCAAGCTGAGCTGTGACAGCTTATTTCTAGATGCATCCTGTAGTCGGACACTGATAGATGATTCTGGCCACAGTACCAGAGGAAATCTGCTACTTTTATAAGTGCCACTTGATCTTTAACTTCCACCTGGACAGCCACCAGGAGCGGGCAGAATGTGGACCTCAATTTAACTTCTCATCTGAATGATAGCACTTCAACAGTATGACAGTGTAGCATCCCCAATGATGCACTACAGTTTAAGTATTGGGTATTCACCAAGATCCTGGTGAGGTCTAGAATTCACAACCTTCTGATCTTCTGACCCCTGAGGGTGGCTTTCAACCCACTGAGCTACTGATACTGCAAGTTCAAGGATGTGTAATGAGTTTCTCATGCAACAGTTATTGTTATCAGTGATGGCCAACAGTGGGCCCACCAATGAGTTTGCAGAAACGGAAATGTGCAGTACTTGACAGTTTGCGTACTGGCTCAAGGAACACAAGTGAGCAACACGTCATTGCCCTATACAAGCCTGTTTCCGTACTGTCCTATTAGGGAAATGGGCAAATAATAATGGGGGGGAGGGGTAAGTACTACAAAACAAAGCCCCACATTCTTAGCAAGCACCTAAAACAAAACGACGATACTGGATGATTAAGGACCCCCCTTGCACTCAAGGATAATTACGGCTTGCTGTGTAACCACCCACAGTACCAACCCACGTGAAACAAAACAGAAGTAAAAAAATGAAACAAAAAAAGTACACGATTACTGACATTGAAATGCATAACAGGGGGTGTGGGTGGCGGAGCCCCCCAAATACAGAAAACAAAACTAAAGCACAGTGCTGTAGTAAAAATATTGTTCTGTAATGCTGAAATTGAAATACATATGGGAGGGTGTGGTAGGCCCCAAATACAAATAAATAAAACCAAAACACTGCACTGCGGTACAAATATTGTTCAGCGTGGTACAATGTACTGTGCAAAGTCTTCTCTTTCTATTCATTAAAGTTAGTGTTAGTTAATGGCCAGGCTGCCAGAAGCCAGGTGTGGTACAAGTTATGTGCAAGTTGAAAAGGTCACAATAATGCAAGTTTTCATCTTTAAATGGATGCACAAGGTGTTAATGCAATAAATATGACTTCAATCATACTGAGCTTTAATGGTTTTCAAGCATTTTAGCAATATAAACACCCTTTCTTCTTCACAGATTAATGCTGTATTTTGTATTTTTATTATCGTGTGCAATAAATAGACTTGAGTTAGCATGTCATGTTTGGGTGTGCCATTGTATAGCATGTCTCTATGAGGCGTGTGCATGAGGTTGAAAAAGCCGTCACTACCGTAATGCTGTAAGTTTCTGATTTCACGCACGAGGGATCCTTAATCATCCGGTATCATCAAATAAAACTGATGGACCAGATGCAGATCAGGTTTGCTTTGTTGTGACTGTGAACCACATACAATAAAACTCTACAATACAGTTTTGCTTTATGAAGCATCTTTCAGTGTATCATGAAGTGCTTTACAAGGCAACAACAATGATTTGCATTCATTAGCACTAACAAGCTGGCTACAGTTAATGGGCTACTTTGCCCATGCTAAGAGAATACAAGCAGAAGATGTTGATTGTTTAAAAAAAATATAAGGGAGAACAAAGCGTATAAAATAGCCGAGAAAATGTTTAGAAGGAAAGATAAAAGTGAAAATGTGATGCAGTAGTTTAGAAATATGCAACCACTTTCTACCTTGCCCTTGCCCCAGGATAACATAGTGAGTGTTGGTTTGGGGATTAGAACTTGAGGCTCCAGGTTCACAGAACTGCTAGGTCAAACTAACAAACTGCTTGCCGTGGCTGTCTCCAAAATAACATCACAGTGAGTAGGTGGCTGATATATATATATGTCATCTGTAAGCACCCTTTGCAAACTGTGTGAGAGGCCTTTCAGCACCATGCAATTCTGCTTAAAGTTGAACCAGCATAACATTCTGTGGTGATTTACATATGCAGCCCATGATGCTTTGCATTGTGTGGGCATGTGTGATTTTGTATTTTCTTGAAACTTGTCTTCCCAGCCAAATGCCCTTTGGGGTAACCCTTGCCTCAGTGTTTGCGCACAGAGGTTCTTTGTCTTTTATATATTCACAGGTATGGTAGCACCTGTATATTTAGGCTTGCTTTGGGATTACATTAAGCATGACCATTTTCAGAGGGTCACATCTCAGCCGCTTTAGACCTTTGGTAGAGCCAATGATTGTCTGTTTTCAAAAATGGACAACTCCATTTGGCAAAATCTAAAAATCAATTTTTCCCCACCACTGAAGGCAAATAAATTAGTATGCTCTAACAAAATGTGTCAAAATGGAGATTTGCCCAAAAAGCTTGGCAAAGTGCTTTTTTGCATGATAGAGATGATGTTAAAATAGCCTTTTCATAAACAGTTGATTTCCAAATGCAGGTTTAAAATTGGAAAATTTTATTTTTACTAGTGTTTTCAGTGAAAAATGGAAAATTATTTGTGCTACCTAGGACTGAAATTTGGTATGCACCTTCTCAGTCCTAGGGTCTCTTAATCCTCTAAATTTCAGGAGCATCAGTTTTGTACTTCTGGATATATTAAGTGCCGAAATGACATACTTTTGCCAGATTTGCTAGCTAAATTTTTGCCCCCAGATAACTGAAAAATGGCTTAGAGTTTAGATATGGCAATTACAAGTTTTGTAAATATATGGAATATGTCCTTTTGGTGTTTTTGTTAAAAAATTTTTTCAAGTTAATTGTGATTAATTGGTCATGTAGCCGCATAACACAGAGACATTTTCCATTTTAAAATTGTACATGAACAAAAACTTTGATAATGTAACTTTTTAAAAACTTAGAAGTAGAGGGTAAGAGTTAAGTGGTTGTGGGGCAGTGGCGGCTCTACACCAGGGCCCGCCAGGGCACGTGCCCTGGTAAAAAAATGCTGTGCCCCAGTTGGTGCCCCATAAGCTGCAGCACTTCCCCCATAGTAACAATATATCAGTGCCCTGGCTGTTATCTGTTGTGCCCCAGCTGTGCCCTGGTAACCATTTGTGGCTAGAGCCACTACTGTTGGGGGGAAGGGGGGAGGGTTCTACAAGGTACACAATATAGTTTGTTGTTTAAGTAAAGTAATTAAAAGTAAAAAAGATCATAAAGTAATAATTTATATTTTTTATTTACAAAATCTGCTCAAACTACGAAGATTTTTAAGATGGCTTTCCTACTTTGAATGCACTTTGAAAAGTGTTAGTAATTTTACAAAATGCACTATGAAAAGTGTTAGTAATTTTACAAAATCTACTCAAAATATAACTATTTTTTAGATTTGCAGTAGGATGGTTTTCATGTTTTGCATGCACTTTGAAAAGAGTGCCTAACTTTACAAAATCTTCTCAAAATATGAATACTTTTACAATTTGCAGTAGGATGTGTTCATATGTTGGATGCACTTATATGCTTTCATCACAGAAATAAAACATACTAACAAAACATTAGAGGGGTACATACATTAATCAGTACATTGACAATAAAAAGAAAAATATCACCTTAACTATGTACAAAGAGGGTATTCATCTACTAATGACTGAAAGGTATTTGCTTACGACATAGGACAGGTGCATTTCATTCTTCACATAAAATGTAACGAGCAATGACACAAACATAATAATGTCCCCACTTAAGGAATTATTCACTAATCTATTAATCTTTATCTTGGAGGAGAGAATAAAC
The DNA here is from genome assembly GCA_016271365.2 of Neoceratodus forsteri. NCBI lineage: Eukaryota > Metazoa > Chordata > Ceratodontiformes > Ceratodontidae > Neoceratodus > Neoceratodus forsteri. The sequence goes on along the minus strand of JADMNL010000024.1, from coordinate 417,129,585 downwards.
AATTTGCCCAGCCTTTTCTTCCAAATGCACTGTGTCGTTTGTTCAGGCTGGCGACCATTCTCTCAGTTTTGAGATTAAGGAGGTCTTGATACCATGCTTTGTATGTAATCACATCCTGGTAGAGCCAATGGTGTATGATTACTTTTTTCCTGATGCTGCAAGTTCCACTATGTGAAACCTCCTTTCTGTTACAGGAACACCACTGTAATTGATTAGGGTGCAGATGTCTGGAGTGAACAGATTATCAAGGTGTTGTAGTGGATCTACTTTTGCTTTAATTCCCAGAGATTGCAAGACAAGTTGCACTCCCAAGAAAATGTGCAGCTGGGAGCCTCTCTTCTTATTACATCTAGTGCATACATCTGATTGAAAGTTTACTCATTCAATGCAACTTTTATTTATTTATTTTTTATTTTATTGAAATCTAGGATTACAAATACCTTTGAGCAGGAACTGCTCATTTACAAAGTTCCCCATCGAAGGAATGGGGGTATACATACATACATACAAAGTTGACATAATAATACATAGTTACACAATAAAACAAGCAAGAGACTGAGGCTTAGGAAATTCCAGTAATTCAAAATGTGCCAAATGTTAGGTAGCATGACATACCAGCCAAGGCAATCTTAGAAATAAGCACTGCAGGTGAGAGGGAAGGGGTATGCAGGCAGGAAAGCCATTGTCGGAGGGTAGAGGGTGAAGATTGGAGCTCTAGAGGGGAGCAATAAAAGTCAGAAAATGCCCAGGGGGAGGAAAGGGAGAGGGGCAAGGGGTAGGCAGGTAGAAGGGGCAAGGCGGGAGAGGTAGCTGTCAAGACTGAAGTGGAGGCAGTGAGCAGTGGGCCCCTGATTAGGCGAGGCAGTCACATGACTAGTTGAAATGAGATGAAGTCAGAGTTGTCTTTAAAGGGCCAAGAGCAGCAGTAAGAGTTTTTGTTGAGAGTATTGTACCACTGTGGTGTCTCTGTGGGCAAAAGCCCTCTGGCCCATGGTAGTCCGCATCTGGGGACAAGAAAGGTTAGTTGTTGTGAACTTCAGTTTGCTGGGTGCTATGGTGGTCAATGAAGAGCTTTTCAATGCCGGGGCATGACCCTGAGGAGGACTTTTTGGCTAAGAGGCATGTTTGATGCTGTATCCGGCTGATGAAAGCCATCCTGCCTGAGTGTACAGGTCACAAGTGTGTGTAAGTCGGTCAGCCCCAGTTAGCAGCCTGCATGCTTTGTTGAGTGCAACCGTAACTCTGCAGAGGGCAGAGACGGAGGCAGACCCATAAATTGCTAGCCCATAATCAATGATGGAGGTGACAGAACTGTTGATAGCCAACCGGAGAGTGTCAGGAGTCATGCAGTGTTTGTGCCTGTAGAGCAAGCCTATACGGATGTTGGTGGCTTTGGCAACAGAATCTATGTGCTGATGGTAGGAGAGTGAGCTGTCCAATGTGACACCTAAGTATTTAAAATCAGGAACGTGTTCAAGTAAGGTCCCTGTTTGGTTTAGGATGGTGAGGTCACGGATTTGTACTTGCTCCTGTAGTGTTGTAGAAGGTCATAACCTTTGTTTTGCTGTAGTTCATGACCAGTTTGTGTGACTTGAACCATTCTTCGATGCTCATGAATTCAAGCTGTAATTGTTTCTCAAGGAGCTCTGCGTTTTGGTGGTTGGTGACCATGACTGCGTCATCGGCATAAAGCAGTAATTTCTGGTGGCAGACACTGGGAGGTCATTGAGGAAGAGGCTGAAGAGTAGTGGCCCCAAGATGGACCCCTGTGGGACCCCTGAAAGGACTGGCTTTTCTTCTGAGGTGACACTGGCAATCCTAACCCGCTGGACCCTCTCCCCAAGGTAGCTTGAAAACCAGGGCAGCGCTTCATTGGAGAGTCCAATGTTTGATAATTGCTTGAGTAGTAGTGGATGGTTCACAGTAGCAAAGGCTTTTGTAAGGTCGATGAATACTGCCCCTACACAGTTTCCTTGATGGAGGGTGGTATGGATGAAGCCAGTGAATTCTAATAGTGCAGTGGTGGTACTGTGCCCTTTTCGGAAACCATGTTGCTCAGGACACTGGATGTCGTATTTTTCCAGGTACTTGACTAGTTGGTCTGAGGCGATGCACTCCAGGGCCTTAGACAATGGAGGGAGGATGGAGATAGGTCTGTAGTTGGAGTGCAGTGATTTGTCTCCACTTTTGTGTACCGGTGTGATGGTCACCTGTTTCCAGCGAGATGGGAACTGAAACATCCTTAGTGATAGATTGAGGACCTTTGTCAGGGGTTCAAGGACTTCTTCGAGGACAAGTGCTAACAACTTCAGGTCAAGGGAGTCACCGATGTAGCCTGCGTTGTGAATGGCCTTCCGAATATAGGTTCTGGCTTCATGCACTGGGATCTCCTTGAAGTAGAATTGTGGGGCAGGGTGTAGGAAGGAGTAGTTGCAGGAGGTTACTACCAGAGGGCATCAAAGAAATTAGAAGGAGGACACTATCAAGTTGGAGACGCATTGTTAAAGGTGTTGGTGATTGTGTACAGCTCAGATGTTGGTGTTACATTTATGTTGAGGCATGGTGGGTGGTGACTTAGGATCCTTGCCTGTAAGGTCTTTCAGGTTACTCCAAATTTTTTCCATCACCCCAGGAGTTGGAGAGAGCTTCCTTGAAGTATTTGCATTTGGCACTCCTAACTGCCCGCGTGCACTCATTTCTGGCAGCTTTATATTTATGAATATCCCCAGGTTTGGATGTTGCATGGGCACAATGCCAGAGATTATCCCTATGTTTGAGTAAAGTGATTAGATCGGGGGGTTATCCAAGGGTTTGCTCTGCCCCTGACCTTCAGCTTTTTGAGAGGTGCAAAGATATTGCTGGCCACAGTGAAGTGGCTGATGAAAAGGTCTAAGGCTTGGTTTACATCAATGGCAGAGTCGATTGGTGTCCAGTCCAGGTGGCTTAGGTGTATCTTTAGTAGCTCAACGCATTCCCTGCTTTAACACTCTGGTGTGGATTATTTTAGGACTTCACCAGTGTATAACAAATGTTATTTAAAATATTGAACTGAGTGAGTATTGCTTTGCCATTTTTAGTGTGTAAGTAGGCATCCGGCCAGATGCGCTTCAAACTAATTTGCCTATTGAGAAACTGTGAATAATGACACTGCCCATCTAATTTATATGGGGAGAGATTAAGTATAATGTTGTACAAGGAGGAGCTTGAACAATATTGTGTGTGGCAGGATGGGTCATGGTGATCACAAGCTTGGCGTGATTACCCCGCCATGGGGAAGGACCCATGTGCTGTGCCACTGCATGCATTATTTGCAGAAATTTAAAGGTGGTAGGATCATATAGGTGGTTCCAGGTTTTAAAAGTAAAAAAAAAAGGAATGGGATGGCCCTTACTGTTAGATGGGCAAGTGAGGGGAGCTCTAACCTGGGCTAGAACTTTTTTTTTCATGGGGATACCACTGATCTTAAAATTGGGTTTGTTGTAGATCGATTGAGTTAGGTCTTTGGTGGGGCAATGTTAAGCGAGTTACAGAGTTGTGGGTCTACTCTGAGACTCCAGTGACTCCTGAAGGGTCCATTGTAGCTTTCTAGGAACTGTATATATGAGGGAGATAGGGTCCAGATCTGCATCCACTCACCTCTGTTGCTCTGTGGTGAGCCACTGGGGTATGTAACCCTGGGTGGTGTTCTCTTGTAAGTCAGTCAGCCATCTCAGATACTTACCTGCATGAGTTGCATGGTGAAGTGGGGTAGACGCAGACCAGTCTGTTGGTTAGATCTGGCCAAGTTGTTGTAAGCCCTATGATGGCCTTTGTTGGCCCAGATATATTTGGAAATGTGGCCATGCAGGGCTGTAAACCACTTTAGAGGAAAGCATACATTCATCATGCTGAGGGGATACAAGATTCTCAGGAGTATACCATCTTTATGACGTTAATGCACCTCCAGAGGGTGCGGGCATCCCACCTCTTGAGATCCTGCTTGATTTTCATGATTAGATCATCTAAGTTGCATTTACACATGATGAGCTTGCCACAGGTCATCTTTATACCCAGCTATCTGAGTGTTTTAGAAGCCCAGGTGAGACCGAGTATGGTGATGTCCTGTTTAGCAACTGCTGCACTGAGGGGCATCACCTAGGTCTTGCTGATGTTTTGATTGTAGCCTGACAGGAGCTAAACTCAGATATTGTATTTAATGCTGCAGGTATGGAGGTTATAGGGTGAGTAATACAAAGCAGAATGTCTTCTGCAGAGACTGATGTTTTATGGGAAACTTGCCTGAGGGTGCTACCCTTAATGTTTGGTTGGCTGTTCAGCTTGTGGATTATAGGTTAGAAAAGACCCCATTACGGTATACTTTTGCGGAGACTTGGAGTATGAAACCTTGACCCATTGGATAAAAGAGGCTGGAAAACCAAACTTGTTTAGGACAGTGAAGAAGAAAGCTCAAGACAACCCGGCGAAGACCTTTTCTGCATCTAAGGGGATCAACACCGCCAGGATGATAAGCTCCCAGGACACAGAGAAGACCTATGTCAGCTTTCTCAGATTGTCAGGCGTTGCTCTGTGAGGCATGACCCCCACCTGTTCTGGGCCCACCAGGTACTTCTGTTCCTTGTTTACTCTGAGTGGCAGGATCGTCGCTAGAATTTTTATGCTGATTAATCAGGTAAATGGGGCGGTAGCTTGTGACTTGTTCAGGGTCTTTCCATGGTTTAAGGAGCAGTATGATACATGCACCTGTCATGGTGGCCTCACTGATGCCCTGGGCATACATATAGGCAGATGTGCACATACAGATGGGGTTAATTCTAGCTCCAACATTTTGTAAAAACTGTCTGAGAAGCCATATGGTCCAGGCGTCATGTCCAGTGGGAAGCTTTTAATGGCCTGTCAGACATCCTCCTCTGCTTTAGGTCGGACAAAAAGTCCTGATGCACTAAGGATAGAGTGTGCAGCTGGATAGATTGTAGATAGCCATCTATATCTGTCTGTTTTTTTTTTGGGGGGCATTGGAATTGTTTTGATGTTTCTCTGTGACAGGTGCCAAGGGTCTGACTTGGGAGTTTGACAAATTTGACAAATTACCTTAATCATTTTGGCTGCCTCTTGTTGCCTAAGGCAATGGGCCATGAGCTGTCCCACTTTTCACCCTGCTCCACATATTGGGTGTGGGTGTGGAAGATAACATGTTCTCACGTGCTCCCTATTTAGCTCTTCATATTGAGCCTTAAGACTCTGTAGGTTAAACCAGGTAGCTTCTGTGGTTGCCAGTCCCAATTTAGTTTCCAGTTTTGTAATACCTTTAAACCTTTTAGCTTTACTTTCTCTTGTTTCTTTCAAATCGAGGCAAGCTGAATGAGTTCACCTCTAGCATAACTTTTAGTGCTGCCTACAAAAGATCTATTTTATCTGTAGGCCTAGCATTTAACTCTGTAAATTGTTTAATAGCTTTCGTTATTTTCTCTAATGTTTGCTTATCATTACAGCTTTGGATTATTTATCCATTAACTGGTATCTCTGTTTGAGCCCTGTGAAAATGCATGCTCAAGGAAGAATGGAGAATGGTCCGATATTACTCAGGCCAAGATTTGCACTCTGTGCAGGCCATGCAAGAAAGTTTTCTGACCAGAAAATAATCAGGTTCGGAGAAAGTGTTAATGTGGAGCAGAGTGAAAAGTGTGGTAATGGGTCCAGGGATCAGATGTTCTCCAGAGGACAGTGAGACGTAAGTTATCAACTATGTCCCATAGAGCACGGTGTGCTGGAAACAGGCCTCCTTTTTTCCCTCTGGTTTTATCTAAATTGTTATCAAACACTAAATTCTAATCTCCTGCAAGCAGGAGTAGAAGGTGAGCACACAGGGCCAGGATGTGAAGCACTTGCATAAAAAAACTAGTGTGTGTCAGTGTTTGGTCCGTATATATTCCCTGTCACCAGTTTTGAATGATCCGGTTGCCCTATTAAACTTATCATACTCCTGGGTCATCAACTGTCTGTGACAGTTGGAATCTACAGTTCTGGCAAAGAGCGTACCATTCTCCTCCAAGTAGTGCTGTTTCCTGTCCTGAATGCCTGACTCGCTTCAGTCCCTTTGGAATAGATTTGCTTCCTCCTTTAAGATGTGTGTCTGATGGACCATTCCTATTTACCCAGCATTTCTCTTTAAATGCTCGAGGATTTGCTATACTGGTAGTTTGTTTTTCATGCTAGCACCTTTTAAATTCCACAATATATGAGTTACGTTATTATTCATTATGAACTTAAAGTTCCCAATATGTCCACCTGCCTGACCTCCCTCCCACCGTCCCCAGCCGCTGATCTCTTTCCGATATTAAAAACATCATTCCCTGGTAGTCTAGTGGTCCCTCCCCCATCACTGAGCTCTGTCCTGATAATACAACAGTTCCTCCCTGGTAGTCCAGTGGTAGTCCCTCCGTGGTAGTCCTCCCACACCTGAATATCCACCCAATAAATACATGTAACCCTAGATGGCGCTATCCCAGGGGCTACTACCCCTGCCTGATTTGCCACTAACAGGTTGAGGGCCTGGATCAATGGCGGTGCCTCCACCCAGAGGTCAGGGTTGCAATAGTTAAACTAACTTGGTCACAGCCCTCTGGGACACTGCAACCCTTTCTTCCCACTAGTGGCCCACACAATATATCAGAATTACCTTCACAGTATACACTTACCCCCAGGTCTGGTTCCGGCACTGGGACCTCCTGTGAAATGAGATGCAGTGCAACAATCACAGTACAGTACTTTAACATAGACAAATACCTCAGGCAGTATAACTTTGCTGAAACAAGCAGCTCTGATTTATTTAGGGGATATAACAAGGACGGAAATCAGGTTAATTAGCTTATCACTCTAATAATCTACCTATGGCTCTGTGCACAGGCCTATCCCTATCAGTTACTGTCCCTGGGTACCCAAGCCCTAGTGGCTAGTCCAAACCGTGGCAGCTGGTAGGGGCCCTTTCACACAGAGAAAGGGAGAATTAAACAGTCAGCAGTACAGTAATTCCATTTGGATTTAATGTGGCAATTCAACAGGGAGCGACCCTGAATTAGTACTCACGACCTCCAAATAAGATAGGGTCCTTCAATGTCAGCAGGGCTCACTTGAGGTACACAAACCTCTTCACACATCCATATAAAAGAAAGCACTATACCAGGCAGGCTGCATCTGTATCCCGATCGCAATTACTGCACAATACCCAGGAGAACACACAGCAGATTCAGTTCCTGACAGACCGAGGGCAAATTTCAGCAATTCCTCCAGTCTTCTACAGGGTGAGCCTGGTTTCTACTCTTCAGAGATCCTTTGATTCTTTTCACAGGACGGATTCAGTCCTAACAAACTGTTACACAAGCTGCAGACCGGAACTCTGGGCCTATACACGCTTTTTGACTAAAACTGCACACTGAAAAAGCACAGGGCTCCTTCCTTCTTCACTGCCAAAGCTCAACTCAAACTCCAACCGACAAAACCGGGCACTTCCTTTGAGTTCCTCCCAGTTCTTGACTGGATTGGCTGTCACTCACAATAGACTGCTGCTGTTGGTCCAAAAAGGCACTGAAGTCTAAACTACATCTCCCAGAGTCACTGCCCATACAATCCTCTTGTGGCTGGCTCAGATTATGAGTCCAAGTTCTGATTCGTCCAAGGCACCATTTTAGAGCTAGCTTACACCACACTGATTGGTCCAGTTCAGCAGTTCAAAACTAGAATGGGGAACTAGCAGACACAGTCTGACTGCAAGAAAGCAGGTTAGACAAACTGTAATTTCATTATTACTCTAAATAATTTCTGGCAAACAGTTACATCTTTCAGATAGGTTCCTTTGCACTCTAGTGACTGCAAAATGAAGTGAATTGGCAGCAGCTCAGTGGTACTCAGAGAAGCACACAGTCCCCCATACAACTAATTATGTCTGCAAGCAGACAGCTCTTAAAGAGACAGTACCAGAGGCTCTAAAACACTCACTGATAAATGGCTTAAATGCCAAACACCATTCAGGCTTGGAGCATTCAAGCAAGCTCCTGAAGTCTTTGGGAACCCCCATTTGCAGGGGTTACACCCTTCCTGGCCTGGGAAAGCTTGACGTCCGCTCAATCAAGTACCCCATAAGTTTCAACTGCAACATATACATTTGCATTAGGCTCGCATATGTAATCATCAGTCAATATATCATTTTACCAAGAACACATTTCTGAAACATTGCAGATGCGTCACTCTTTACACAGTATTACCTACACATTGTACCATAACTCAAGTTATTACCTCTTGTACATGAAACCTGAAGAGAGGGCCCTTCCTATCAGTTACCTTGGGGCTGGATGGGCAAGGCACCATACTTAGAGGGCAACACAAGTAACTTGGAGTTAGCACTGATGCTCAGTTTGGGCAATGAGCTCGGGACACATACACTCCTTTATGGACAACATTGAGAGGCAAGTCCACAGGCCTCCCAAGTGAATCATAACTGAGGTGCACCACAGGCTTTACAGCTCGACCAGTCTTTCTAGGGGAACTGTTATAGTCTCTGCACTCTGAGCCTCATTTTCAGCATTGTCCTCACTTGTCAGGGAGTCTCCATGGGGGTAGAGGCTGGGAACTTGGGGGCACTTTCAGCTCAGGAGTTACAGTTTCTGAGTCCACAACATTTGGTCTGCATGGAGAGCTTGACACTGGCAGTGGACTGTCAGGGCACTCAAAATACTCTTCTTGTTCGGTATCACCAGTCTGCCCCAATCTATCATTTTCCTCCCTGAAAGCTCAAACAGTTCAACCATGCACAATGATTCCATTTCATCTGATCTGATGCTTTGCACTTCACTTTCTGGGAGCATTGGCTCCAGGGATGAAGCTGGGGGCTTAGACAGTCCAGAAGGCCCAGCTTTGTCTCCAGTATTGACTAGGGATTGCCCGAAACAATTGACTCAGTTCATAAGAAGGATAGTATTCAAAGTCACTCTCACTTTCTTCCGATATGGACTGACAGTCATGCTCAACTGGGACTTGTGGAGGGAACACTTTAACTTTGCTTCTGTAGGTGCAGACTTTCTTGATCTTTCTTAGCAGCAGCTCTAGTCACTGGTCCAGAGGGGCATCTTCTAGGGGCTCAGACTCAATTAAGATTTGTCCAATGGGCAGTAAATGATTTCTATGCATTGTTTTTACATCTTTGAATTATTCTCAGGCCTTACTTTGTACACTGGCAGATCATCTAGTTTGCCTACTAAATGTGAGGGAGATGGTGCCATCTGTCAGCAATCTTGTGCTTGCCATGCAGCCCCAGATTTCTTAGCAATACCCGATCTCCCTCCTGGAGTTCCTGTGCTTTCACCTTTTTATCATACCTTTCTTTGTTGGCCAGATTTCTTTTGGCAGCCATGGTTTGAGCCAGTTGGTACGCATGAGTTAGCTGGGCCTTTAACTTTTGCACATACTGTAAATAGTTGTCAGCTTGAACCCCATCAGGAGAGACCCCAAAACACACATCTACTGGTAGTCGAGCTTCTCTTCCAAAACATCAGGCGGTAGGGGGAGAATCCAGTGGCATCACTTTTGGTGCAGTTATAAGCATGTACCAGGGTGCTAATTTGTTGGCTCCATCTAGGCTTGTCCTTTGGGTGCAGGGTGCCTAGCATATCTAGCAAAGTGCGGTTGAAACGTTCAGGCTGTGGGTCCCCTCGGGGTGGTAAGAGTGGTTCTGGACTTTCACTCCCCACAGAGAAAGCATCTCTTTGATCAGACGACTCTCAAAGTCTCTCCCTTGATCAGAATGGATTCTTTGTGAGGCCCCATAGTGAACAAAAGTTTTCTACAAGTACTTTGGCCACAGTGGATGCTTTCTGGTCTTTGGTGGGAAAGCTTGGGCATATCTAAAGTGAAATGTCAGTGACCACCAGCACATTACTGATATTCTTTGATCTGACTCAAACTCAGAAAATCAATACAGACCAGCTCCATGGGTGCACTGGTGGTGATGTTAACAGGGGCAGCCCTCTGGGACAAAGCTTTCCTCTGTAAGCAGCGACTACAAGTTCGAATGTGTTGCTCCACATCAGCCCCCATCTTAGGCCAATAGAATCTGGATCTCACCAAGTCAAGTGTTCTGTCTATACCAAGGTGCCCCATGTGGTTGTGCAAGGACCTCAGTACTGAGTCTCGAAGGCAGTGGACGCAGCACTAGTTGTTGTTTGTCTACTTGTCCCCTCTGTCTACTGTTTCTCTGTATAACAGTTTATTGATCAGTTTCAACTTAGGACCTTCTTTGTATAACAGTGCAGTTCTCAAATCAGTGGAGGCGTAATTTGGACATCTTTTCCTGCATAGAGGGCTTCTAAAGCTGCTTTGATCATGGGATCGCGGGATTGAGCCCGCCGAATACTGTCATTGTCCAGCTGAGGCAGTGCACCAATGTCTATTGCAGAAAAGTGGCAATAAGCAGCAGGTATGCAATTCTCAGGAGCTCCCAAGCAATCCACCATGCAGTACACTCGTCCGTGTGACATTGTTCCTCCCTGTCAAACTTCCGGCAGAGTGCCGAATGTCAGGTTCTGCCAATGCGGACCCAATCATTCTGGGAACAGGCCTCCGGAGAGAGCATCAGCATCTATGTGGTTCAGACCTGCTCGGTATTCGAGAGCATAGTCATATGTAGATAATGCAGAAAGCCACCTATGGCCAGTGGCATCCAACTTAGCTGAGGTCTGCACATAGGTCAAAGGATTATTGTCAGTTTTACTAGTATTTTAGCCCCATACAAGTACTCACCGAGATTGGTCAACAATAGCCCACTTCAAAGCTAGGAACTCTAACTTATGTACAGGATAGTTCTTTTTGGATGAGGGTCAGGCTTCTACTGGCAAAGGCCACTGGTCTCAGGCCATTCTGTGCTCTTGGTACAACACAGCCCCCAACCCTTGCAAGCTAGCATCAGTGTGCAGGACGTAGTTTTCTTGGATCGCATAGGCCAGCACTGGAGCATGGGTAAGTTGATATATGATCTCATGAAAAGCAGTCTCACAATCAGTAGTCCAGCGGGCCCCAAATACTTCTCGGATGAAAATACACTCTTTCAGTCTTGAGGGAGCTGACTTTTGGTATTTTTGTGGGTTGGGGATACCCTTGAGTAAGGTTAAGTAAAGGCGGATCACTCTTGAATAGTCCTTGATGAAGCCCGATAATAACCACAGAATCCAGGAATCTTTGCAGTTCTTTTAGATTTTTGGGCTGTGGCCAGGTGGTCAAGGCCTCAACTTTACTTGGGTCGGTCTCTATTCCTCGGTGGATACTATGTGTCCCACATACTTTACTGATGTTTGAAAGAATTGACACTTATCAATGGACAGTTTAAGGCCAAAGTCCTCAGTCGGTCCAATACCTTAAATAATCTGCTCTCATGTTCCTCCAGTGAGCTGCTAAAACACAATAACATCATCTAGGTATACCAGGCACTCTAGTAAGTTCATGTCCCCACTGCACGCTCCATCAATCGTTGAAAAGTGGCTGGGGCACCTCTTAACCACTGATTTCTTCTCCGAAGCTCACCTTGTAGCCTATATGCAACTTTGTCAGTGTCTTTTGGGACTGGCATTCCCTTTTTCATGTGCCCATCTTTCCCACAATTATAGCAAAACATACTTTCTGGAGTTTGAGCTGGCGGCGCCACACTGGGAGCCAGGGAGGTGTGTACTAACTGAAACCTGGGTGCCATCTCTGTCTGCGGCGTGATAAGCATTTGGAGACATCTCGTCAGTTTCTCCACTTCCATGGTCAAGGAATTGAGTTTGGAGCTGTTATCAGCAGGAGATACATGGGTGGGTACCCCCACCCCATAGCAGATGCAGTCGGATATAGGTCAGGGCCCGTACTTGCAGGCGTGGCCTTCATAAAGGACTGTTTTAGAATTCTGGATCTCTCTCAACAGTTCGCCCCATTGTCGGCATATCTTTTCCTTGTCAGAGCACTCATTGACTGTCAACCTCTGCCCCTGAACTTCACTTGATGGGTCACCCTCAGTCACTCGGGTCATAGCCACAGCTGTTGGTGCAGGTACCTCCCGAGGTCGCCTTTTCTCCAACTCCTCAATTTCTCTCATTAACTCATCATAGGAGGTGGGATTCCAGTCGATTTGCCAGGCGTAACTGGAGCAACAGCAGTTCTGAGAAGGGGCAGACTTAAGGATTCTGTCCAGTCTGGTTGGGTCCAGTTCAATCGCTGGCAAACTACCCTTTCTGAGGCATTCTTGCAACAATTTTTCCAGCCGAGAGACATACACAGACAACAACTCCCCTTGGTACTGTTTGTGCATTTCTTACTCTCCACCATAGGTCCTCATCAGAATCTGGGCTCCCATACACATTCTCCAAGGCCTCAAGATAGGCCTGTGCAGTAGCTTCAGGGTTACTGGCCCGTTTACCACGGATGGTAGCCAGGGCAGGACCTCGGAGGCTCTCACTAACCCTCTTTCGCTTTCGCCTTGAGCATTGCCATTCTAGCACTTGAGGCAACATAGTCTATCAGGTCTCCCAGTCATCCTCCTTGGGGGTGGGGAGGGTGCCAGAAGATCCTCAACCTTCGGTAGAGTCGTGACTAATGGCAGGTGCAGAAATAGGAGTCTGCATTGGTTCAGCCACCATTACGGGCACTGGAGCAGGAGAGGTGTTGGGGAGGAACACCCCAGGTGGCAAGAATAGTTTCTTCAAGTCCTCCACAGTTTTCCTCTCCCAGCAACCATTCAGCAAATTTCTCCTCAAAAGTTTCAGATAGTGGTGGGGCTGATTCCCCCGGTCTTTACTGTCCTTAGTTATCACTCTCCAAGCAGTGAGGGCTCCCTCTGGGGTAATGGTCTGTGGCACTTTGGAGCTATCTATGGGATCCTAAACTCTACTAGGGCCAGGAAAGTGTGGGTGAGCAGATTAGCTACGCCACCCACCACCACAGGGTTTTGTAAACCTTCCACCTTGGAAAGTACTCCCTGCACAGTGTCCGTATTGATACCCAGGGGATGTCCAGGATAAGCATAGCATTTGGGGGTGATCTCCTCCCCAGTACACCACTCCACCAGCGGTGCACAGCCACTTCTGTCGGGGTACCCATTTTTCTTAACAGTGGTTATTAAATATGGCCACTAGAGGACACACAATCCCAGCGGTGAGCCTCCAAGATGTAACCCCTAGATGGCGCTATCCCGGGGCTACTACCCTGCCTGATTTGCCACTAACAGGTTGAGGGGCCTGGATCCAATGGCGGGTGCCTCCACCCAGAGGTCAGGGTTTGCAATAGTTAAACTAACTTGGTCACAGCCCTCTGGGACACTGCAACCTTTCTTCCACTAGTGGCCCACACAATATATCAGAATTACCTTCACAGTATACACTTACCCCAGGTCTGGTTCCGGCACTGGGACCTCCTGTGAAATGAGATGCAGTGCAACAATCACAGTACAGTACTTTAACATAGACAAATACCTCAGGCAGTATAACTTTGCTGAAACAAGCAGCTCTGATTTATTTAGGGGATATAACAAGGACAGGGGAAATCAGGTTAATTAGCTTATCACTCTAATAATCTACCTATGGCTCTGTGCACAGGCCTATCCCTATCAGTTACTGTCCCTGGGTACCCAAGCCCTAGTGGCTAGTCCAACCGTGGCAGCTGGTAGGGGCCCTTTCACACAGAAAAGGAGAATTAAACAGTCAGCAGTACAGTAATTCCATTTGGATTTAATGTGGCAATTCAACAGAGGCGACCCTGAATTAGTACTCACGACCTCCAAATAAGATAAGGGTCCTTCAATGTCAGCAGGGCTCACTTGAGGTACACAAACCTCTTCACACATCCATATAAAGAAAGCACTATACCAGGCAGGCTGCATCTGTATCCCGATAAATTACTGCACAATACCCAGGAGAACACACAGCAGATTCAGTTCCTGACAGACCGAGGCAAATTTCAGCGATTCCTCCAGTCTTCTACAGGGTGAGCCTGGTTTTACTCTTCAGAGATCCTTTGATTCTTTTCACAGGACAGATTCAGTCTCTAACAAACTGTTACACAAGCTGCAGACCGAACTCTGGGCCTTACACCGTTTTTTGACTAAAACTGCACACTGAAAAAAGCACAGGGCTCCTTCCTTCTTCACTGCCAAAGCTCAACTCAAACTCCAACCGACAAAACCGGGCACTTCTTTGAGTTCCTCCCAGTTCTTGACTGGATTGGCTGTCACTCACAATAGACTGCTGCTGTTGGTCCAAAAAGGCACTGAAGTCTAAACTACATCTCCAGAGTCACTGCCCATACAATCCTCTTGTGGCTGGCTCAGATTATGAGTCAAGTTCAGATTCGTCCAAGGCACCATTTTAGAGCTAGCTTACCCACACTGATTGGTCCAGTTCAGCAGTTCAAAACTAGAATGGGGAACTAGCAGACAGATCTGACTGCAAAGAAGCAGGTTAGACAAACTGTAATTTCATTATTACTCTAAATAATTTCTGGCAAACAGTTACATCTTTCAGATAGGTTCCCTTTGCACTCTAGTGACTGCAAAATGAAGTGAATTGGCAGCAGCTCAGTGGTACTCAGAGAAGCACACAGTCCCCCATACAAACTAATTATGTCTGCAAGCAGACAGCTCTTAAAGAGACAGTACCAGAGCTCTAAAACACTCACTGATAAATGGCTTAAATGCCAAACACCATTCAGGCTTGGAGCATTCAAGCAAGCTCCTGGAAGTCTTTTGGGAACCCCCATTTGCAGGGGGGTTACATACATATAATTTTCATTGGTGTCTAATGTACCTCCCCCTCACCCCCACTTTGCTCCTTGGAAAAAAACAAAAGTGTCCCATTTCCCTGGTGGTCTAGTCCCCCCCCCCAACTGCATCCATGCCCGATGAACAATAGTTCAGTCCCTGGTGTCTAGTGGTTCTCCCCAGCCCAATGCCCTGCCTGAATACTAAAAGAATATTCTCCTGATATCCAGTGGTCACTCCCTGGGTCCGATCCCTGTACTGGTGACATTAGTGCAAGTAATGCCCCCAAATAACAACCCCCCAGCCCCATCCTGACTACAGGTCCCCCCGAACCCTCTAGCCCATTTCCCATTGGTGTCTAGTGGGCCCCCTCCCTCCCGCAGCACCAACGCACCACCCCGGTCTCCCTTACCTGACTAACAGTGCCGTGGTGCAGCGACAACAAACAACGCAGCCCTCCACACACCACCTTGGCTGCCCACCGTCTGATAGAAGCGGAGAGCACGCTGCTTATTTATAGGGCACTTGCCTGATATATAAGCAGCACACTACCTGCTTCTGGCAGACAGCGGGTGGCTAAGGTGGTGCATAGAAGGTTGTCGCTTGCTGTCACTGCACTGCAGCACTGATAGTCAGGTGAGGGAGACTGAGGGTGGGGAGTTGTCAGTGCTGTGGAAGGGAGGGGGGCTAAGACACCAGCAGGGAACAGGCGCGGGGGGGGGTTCAGGGGACTGGTAGTCTGGGCCAGGACTGTATTGTTTGGGAGGGGGCATTACTTGCACCAATGTCACCAGTATGGGAATGGGTATCAGATGGGGAGAGTGACCACTGGACACCAGGGAGAATATTATTTTTTTACTCGGACAGGGCATTGGGTGAGTGGGGGAACCACTAGATGCCAGGGAATGATGTATTGACCACTGGGCATGGGTGCGGTTGGGGGGAGGGACCACTAGACACCAGGGAATATGTTGGCATTTAGTAGACATGGGTGAAGATGGGGGGAGAGACCACTGGACACCAGGGAATATGTTGGCATTTACTGGGTGAGGGATCGGGTGGGGGCAGGGACCACTGGACACCAGAGAATAGGTTGGCATTTGTGGGGCAAAGGAGCGGGTGGGGGAGGGACCACTGGACACCAGGAACACTGTTTTGTGGATCAGGGCTGGCATGGGGAGCTGCTGCACTTCCTCCCAACTGTAGTTTCAAGCGGTATTTTGTGCTGCGCAGGGACTGCAAAAATGCCCTTGCATGGCTCAGATATTTGAATATTGGATCATGCTGATATTCAGGTCCCTACCCTCCATCTGCACTGTGCCCCCCTCCACAATTTGCCCAGGAACAAACCCTATTTGTGCATGCAAACTGCACTTCTGAATATAGGATACCCACAAAGCTCGTTTTCACCTGGGCCAACTTTTGCATATTGGGCCCTGAGTTGTTTTTGGGATATCAGAATTTGAAGGACGATATCCTAATACCCTAAAACAGCTATTATCGTATTTTTTTAAACTGTGAACCACATGCATTGTGTGCAGTTTTAACTGAAGTCGACCAGATATCTGAAAATAAATGTATCAAATGCATTAAACGTATACCATGCCAGACAATATGTTAGAGCACTTGGCTTTCAGTTTGAAGGACCAAGTGGCCCTATAGCCCATGAGGGCAGGGGATTATGGTACATAACAGTCCACAGAACAACTGTTGCTTCCCCCCTCTGCAGAAGTCCTGACTTTTCACAAATCAGAAGTGGTCTTGTGTAAAGTGTGTTAGGAATCACCTCCTGCTTTGCACAGGGTTTTGAATGCCATGAAAAATGAAGTTACTACACAAATTTCTTAAAAGCGTAAGAAATTTATGGCAGAAAACCGTTCATGCTGATTAGAGGTTGCTATCACAAACATAAACTGCTCAAAGGGTGGAAATAAACTATTAGGGTTGCAAACACAATGCCCACAAAATTTGGAAATATGCTATTAGGGTTCTCATGTCAAACTTCCATCCACCTACCAGGTAATCTAACCTCTTGACCCAATGACAGTCTACAGGTATAGGGCCATACATCATTGGCATGGTATTTGGATGTACACATTTCATGTAGACTCATGCGTGCACAGCACTATACAAACACGCACACAATGCGATATACAGGCATACATACACAGAAGCACACACTTTCCTACTTTTTATGTTATTCCTGAAAATGCTTGACATGTTCAGATCCTTTTGTTTGTTTTTTCATTTGGCTGTTTGGCGTCTTAGTTACCCCCCCGCTACTATGCTTAGACCCAGACCCAGCAACCTCCCTGCCCTGTCCTATGCACTCCCATCGTCTGCATCGATTGGGATCCACATGGGGTAGGACCTGTTTTGTCCCCCTGTCCTCCCAACACCCTATATGACATTGGCAGAGGCCTCTGTCAGTCAGAGACACACACAGCACCACACTGCAAGATAACTAGCTTCCTTGCCCATCTCAGTGGTCATATAAGGGCTGTTTTTTGCTCTCTGATATAAGGACACTCTACCTTGCTTCTTGTATACATTTCAATTCAGTTTCATTATAATGTTTACGTTGTTATATCTTGTAAAGTGCTCGCTTTATCAAGGGCTGCATCTTGTACAGTTAAGCAATAACCTCCGAGGAGCCAGTTATGTCTGAGGGATTAATGACTGGTTGAGGGGAAGGAAATGACCAGCTTCAAGGCAGTTATTGCAGCTATAAGTCTAATTTGATGCTTTCACTTGTACCTGCTTCTAACTGTGCAGAAACACTGCCTCCTGCATTATGGCATGACCTTTGAATGCATTCCCTGTACATCTGTATTTAATAACTACTGTACTGTATTGGGAATCCTGTTCCTGAGGTACTCATATACCTTGTGTTACTTTATTCATCCCCTGTTTAAATGCTTCTCAGTGCAATTTGTTCTCTGTGATGTATTCCTTGTATTCCATGCTACCCTTATTGCATTTACTGTTTGTACTCCCCCAGGTCTTGCCTGAAATTAAACAGCTTTTTGCCTAGTGTACTTACCAGGTAATAAACACTAAATAAACTTTTAATTTTACAGTTGTTTAACATACTTTACTGTTTTTAGCGGTGTGGCATGAAGATGTCTTACATTTAAGACATTGCGTGTCAGTCGGCCCAGTGGTGCAGAGGTGCTGTGTGCCTTACCTCTCGCTGTGCTGGCAACCCGAGTTCAGGAACGAGCTAGGGATGCCAGAGTTCAGTGGGGGATGGGGGGAAGAGGGTTGGGAGTGGATCAAGCTGCTGTCGGGCAGCTCTACTGTCCCGGCAAGCAGTGGCTGGCCAAATCATCTCTCAGCTGCTACCAGATGGAGGCCTGTTGGTAGCGCCAGTGCATAAGCAGCAGATGTAGGTCTGGGGAGGAGGAGCTCTGGTTCCGGGATGCATGCGCGCTTCCACACATACGTGCAGCCTGTGCTGCCATTGCTAGGGGAAGGGAGAAAATGTGGCGGAAACTACTTCGAGGCAGGCATCAGTGATGCTCTGCAGAGACCCCACCCACCTCACCACCAGATGTACCTGCTGGCTGAACTGCATTATAACTTGGGGGTGTCGACCCTGCCCTCCTGACCCCGACATGGGGAGTGCAATCTGTGGGGGTTCCCAGACCAGTCAGGGTGAGCTGGGGAAGGTGGTGGATGGTGGGGTCGGTGGGGCAGGGCAGATGGGAGCCCAAGCCTGCCTCAGCCAGGGCAGAAAAACAGATGATGTAAAAAAAAAAAAAAAAAAGACATTGCTTGCCACTCAACATTGGTTGGCAGCTGGATTGGTCTTTTCTAAGAATTATTGACCAATCCAGTAGTCAATCATGAGCTAAACCAGGCTCATGAATATTTAATTAGACTTATAATCAGAGATAAATGCATAGTAAGAGGAAGAACACGATCAGCTGAAATGTCTCAGCCTTTTGTTGAAATGCCGATTTTTAAACATTTAATGGTAGCACGGATGGTAAAGTGACCTAAGTTCATAAGACCAAGAAGTAGTTTTTATTTCAGTTTTTGTTACAATTCATTTATCCATGCAGAGGGTCAATATTAAGTTCCTTAGCCACTAGCCAGCAGGGCTAGCAACAGGAGAAAAAATCCACTAGCCCCACAAGTTTCTCCAGTGGCCCAACTAGTGCATTAAATGTTACCATCTTTAATATAAGCCAGCAGGGCTGATACAAAAATCTGCCAGCATTTGCCCAGTGCTAATGTCATTGCTGCAACTTGTCTTAAGTGGGTGTCTGGCTGATACCCAGTACTGTGGAGGGGAGGGTGTTGTGGGGAGAAACAACATGTAATTGCACAAGGTCAAATGGCAAGTTAGTAGATGCGGCTGGACTTGAATCTGGGACCCTCCCGTTTCCCAGTTCAGTGACTACACCACCTTCCCAAAATGTGGACGAAGCATTCAGTGTGATAACTCAGCTGGTACTTTCCAAACTAAATGTCTAATAATAAAATCAAAAAAGGAAGTAAAAATGCATGAGCAGAACTAGAATACCCTTTTTTCTCAGTTAACTTTAAGAAATTAAACATTTTCCTACAGGCAAGGCACTCCGCTGTTTGCCTGAAGTAAAAAAAAATAATTCTTAATTCTAAGTACTAAATGGCAATGGGGTTACCCCTCTTTGGCCCAGTCCAGACTAGGGCAGGTAAAACACTGTGAAACTGCCTAACATGGGTCAGATCCTCACTTGGCATGGATTTATACCATGTCAATATTGTGTTTGAAAACCCTGTCCAAGTCCAACTCAGGGTTGTCTTGAACATGTTTCCAAACACGGTATTGCAGTAAATACTGTTTACGTACCATTGTGCAGGGTCTGGCAGGGTCTCAGAACCAGCAAAACATTTATGAGTGATTTTGAAGGGAAGGCCTCCCAGTGTCTCAAGCTAGGGCCCTCTGTCCATGCTTATCCCCCTTATAATGACTTCAGGTGGGCCATTTGCAGAAGTATGGACTACTGTCAATTTTATATTTTTATTCCGTTCATTTCCCTTACATGGCCCTTCCTTTGTCCATTGGTGTCCTACATGATCTTTCTACCTTAGTTTTGCCTGTTTTAATGAAATACAGATTGAGGCTACAAATGCTAATTCATTTACGAAGCAAAAAATGACTTCCTCAATAACAGTCCTCCTCCTTCCAATAACTGTGACATCCATGCAACATTCTGTTTTTATGTCACACTCTTAGCCCTCCCTGTGTGGATGAGGGTCAGATCCATATTGAGGTCTAGTTTTGGCTCTGAGTGCAGTGCACCATGGGAAACACGGCTTTGTACATTGCAGACACAGACTCAGACTATGACATGGAACTGCGCTAGTGTGGATGCGCTGAACTATGTTTTAACCACGCTGTAACCCAGCATCAAATCAGCGCAGACACTTTAGCACAGTGAGAGTTTAACACATTTGTAACAATGCTTTTAAGACAGATTGACAGGCTGGGGCTTTCTTTCTTTCTTTCTTTCTTTCTTTCTTTCTTTCTTTCTTTCTTTCTTTCTTTCTTTCTTTCTTTTCTTTCTTTCTTGTTTTTTTTGAGCAGGAAGAGCACACTAAACTATGATAGCTTGTTTCCAGGTGTGTCCTGGGGGGTGGGATAGATGGACCCTTTTTTCATTGATGGTGGAATGTTGATAATGACATGGGAGGGGGCGAACTCCCCTAGTCTTCGTTGTAGTGTTTCTGTTGGTTTATTTTCTTTCTTTTATTTTGTGACCCTTCATCTGGCCATTTGCTCTTTTACTTCCACCTCCTGGACAGTGACCAGAGAGGGGCAGAAGGGACCTTGATTTAACATCTTCTCCAAAGGATGAAGTGAATATTTATTGGTTAAATTTGTATCTGCGTTTATTAATTTAATTTGTATGAGCCAGGATTTCTGCAGTGCTCTAAAGTGCTAGTTAACAGCACGCAGAGCTGTGTAGCAGAGATGGGGAGGAAATGAACCAGAAGGCCCCTGAAACTGTATACTGCATAACTAGCTCTGCCTTCCTGAGTCTGGTTCGCCTACTTTATTTCCTCTGTGTTTGCCGAGTTCTTTATTTAGAACAGCCAGCAGCCTATTACTCGGTCACTGTTTCATATTCTTATTAAGAAGGTATCTGTGTTTTTGAGTTGGCTTTAACTGTAAGCCTTTCGCTATAGGGAAGTGGTCAGGCTGGGTTACTAGTAAAGACGGTGAGGGACCCTAAAATGCTTGCCTATATGTGACTGAGGGGAAAGGCTACTGAGGGCAACTGTCTTATGCCTAATTACAAGTGAACCCTGACAATATATGCTGTCACATCGCTGACATCTTCGCAGAGATGAGAATGTCTTTCCTTTCACTGAAACCTTTACAGTATGCAAACCAGGTGTGGCTAGCCTAGGTATACTGGGGGGAGGGGGGGGAATGAAAAAAAAAGAGAGAAGAAGAAGAAGAAGAAGAAGCTTTCATGCCCATATTTGGTGATTTATGGACACTGTGAACTGGGAGTGTCAGACTGTGCACTAAAAGAGCTTATAAGGGCACACGCACCTAGCAGTGATGTGAGAAGTGTTCAAGGCTGCACCTTGCGCCATTAGTCACAGTATCATTTATTTTATTTTTATTTATTTATTTGATATATCGGGTTTACAACCTTTGAGCCAGAGGCTTATTTACAAAGGTACCTCGTCACATGTAAGTCAGAAGGTAATACAGAACAGGGTATAACAACAATTACATAAGCATGTGTTACAGACATTTGTCACAGACATTATTTACAATATTTGAATGACGATATTCATATCAGTCCTTTTTGTTTTTAAAAACATGTTTTGAATCAGCATACAAAGGATTATACTTAAGTACAGGCAGTGGGTAACAGTGAATTAAAACAGGGTTAGTGTACATACAAAAAAACCAAGCAGATCCACAGATTCCTATGGGAGGTACAGGTAAAGTATTGCTTATTGAAAGCTCTGCAAGGACTCGAGGGGGTTGGACATATATCCAGTCTAGTCTCAACTGTCTCTGATAATAGTAGTCTCCCTGAATCAATTATTTATTTATTTGGTTTTTGGTAACCAAGTAAGCCCTTTGGGAACCAAGCCTGGTTTCAAAGGCAAACCGGAGGAGACAGCAAGGACTATAAACAGACATTTCAGTATCACAGGGGACATGTACAGCAGCAGGAAAAAAATTCCGTAGGAAATAAGATATAATCTCATGGGTTTTAGGTGATATGCAGAACTATCAGAAAGTCTTTAGAAAACTAAGCAGAGATTTGAAAAACCAGGACAAAGTGAGACTAGCTGGGCAGCTAAAGGTTCTTGGGGTTCCCCTTTCTGTGTTTGAGCCCTGTGTAGCTGTACGGTTTATACTATAAGGTCTCTGCATTACAGAAATAGTATACTCTTGTCGTCGAGGCAAAGGTTAGGAAGCATAGGGAAAACCCAGGAGCAGTTGTAAAAATCACCAAATTTTATTTTTTGTAGCAGTAACACAAAAAATATATAAACTTGTTCATAAGAACTATGTACAGAGGCAAAATAAAACCTTTCTTGTAATCTCTCTTGCAGCTCAGCTTAGCTCTTTTATAAGACATTTCAACCCCCATCCTTAGCAAGCATCCTGATTTTGCAAAATGTTCTGTTCTCATAAATATTGGGAGCTGCTAGAACAGTGAGCTTCCTGAGGCCCCTACAGCCCTTGCAAAAGGCTCAAGCATTTGCACTCAATTAACCTCTAGCTTTTTCAAGTCATGTCAAAACACAGTTAATATACATTTCAACAGTAATACCAAACCTGCCTCCTAGCAAGAAAATTCTGCTCTGGCTCTCTTCCCGGGTATCTGCTCCCCCTAACATACTTCCCCAGTCTCACGCCTCGACAAGGCTACTCTACTGGTACCCAGAACTAGGACCTCCTAGTTCAGGGATCCTTTGCTATAGGGCCCTTCCTGGTTTAACACTCTCCCTGTAACCATCACTAACACTCCCAAATTGCCTCCTTCAAAACTGCTCTTTGGAACCACCTGTTCAACACCACTGCTGTTCCTGTCACTAACAGGCTACCCGCATATCTCTAAGTGGACTTCAACAAAGTCCTCCGTACTGCCTCCTCCGCCTCCCTCCCCACCCCAAACCTGGTTTCCTTCATTCCACCCTGCCAGATATCTGTATTTATGTAACTACTGTCTTACGAAATGTACAAAATATATGTAACAATGTCTGTATACTACTGTGTAAAATCTGTGTAAATCTGTATGTCAGCCTACTGTAATATTGTAGCACTGTTGTCCTCTCTGTGACGAGATACCTTTGTAGACGAGCCTCTGGCTCAAAGGTTGCAAATCCGATTGTACAAATAAATAAATATTCTCTAAACAAAAGTGATCCCACTGTCAGTTTCATTCCATACATTGATTTGCATACATATTTTTATATTAGCAGACATGCAAGGGAGGGAAAACAGACAGCAAGAGAAAACTGAGAGACAGTGAGAGGCAAAGAATTGCGAGACTGTTCGGGTTGATCAAGTCGGAGGTCTCACAGGAAAATTTGGTTGCACAACCAGACAGAGAAGGGACAGAAAAGGAAAGATTACATCCTTGCATTTAAACAATTTCTCCATAGTAAGTGGGACAGGGTCCTATTCTACCCTGTCACAAATCCCTAGTGGGTCCGGTAGTGGGCTGAGAGCTCCTAACTGGTTCTTCTGGTCTCCAGTTCCTTTGGTTTGATACAATATACACAGGCCTGCTACTCTGAGTTTTACTCAGATTTCAGATGAACTGGCAGCTGTTGCTTCACTGCTGAAGAGGACGTCTCCCAGAGGCTGGGCCAAGGGTAAAGCTACTATTAGTCCGTCTGTTTCCAGTGGGAACAGTTGGTAGGCTGGCCCAACAGACAGGCTGTGGCATAGCATCGCATTGCCACCTGAGAGATGGGAGTTTGCTAGTGTGCAGTCCCCGAAATCCCACCTTGAGGCCAGATGGGAGCCGGGCATGTTGCAGAGGTGAAGTACTTGTCTTTTGCGGAGAGAGAATGAGGACCACCTGGTATTTACAGATGTACACTCCCTACTGTCTAATCCAGGAGCATAATTTATTTATTTATTTCAAATGTATATTAAAGATATGGCAGGATATCCCCCTTTACAGTATCTTGTTTTTATAGGGGTCCCTTGTTACCACCGGGTACAGTACTTAGTTTACAGGGAAGTACAGCTGGATATACAAGTGCTGGCATAAAAAGAGACTTGCACAGAACTAGACAGTTCATAGCAACAGCAGAGGGCAGTTACTCATACAACACGTGAGAGGCTGATTGTAATAGTTGCTGAGGTGTGCTTCTTAGTACACACAGCATGGTAAAATTCCATATAAGTACATGTATTTAGGGAGGTGGATGAGATGGAGAGTTTCTATGGGAGGCTTCAGCTGGAGGGGTGGTTCAGGTGGGAGGGCATATGCAAAGATGTTTGAGAGGCTCAGACAGAATACTTTGGAATGCAGGTTAGGAGAGCAGCAAAAGAGTGCTTGTGGACTGTTCCATTCTGCTAGGCTTTTGAGCAAGCTGGCCTGTTTTATGAAGTCTTTATAGAATTTGGGTGCTATCCAGCTAACTGGCTTTGTCAATCTTGGAGAACAGAGGGTAGGAACAAAGGTGAAAAGGGTTGTAAGGTATGCAGGGGGCTGTGGTGTGGATACACCTATGGAGAACTGCGCACCAGTGGTAGTCCCAGCAGAAATAACGGATGCTAAGTTAAATGTAGAGCGGACAGAACTGGATCCTTGAACTGCTCTCTGGGGTGACCCATGCAAAGCCCACTGCATAGGGCATCCAGCTCATGCAGTGTGACTTTAAGCATCAGCTGCAAAGGCAGCTGCTCATTTGCCGTTATGGGCTGAGTCACAGTGTGGCCATTATGGTGACCATCATAAGGGTAGGGGACAGGCAGAAATCAAGGGGATAAATTGGGAAGCAGGGAGAGAAAGCATGGCTACAGTATCCATCAGTCCTGCTGACTGACAGTTGGGGGGGGGATGTTTCACAGGTGGTAGGCCACATTGTGGGGTGGAAGCCACAGTGGAATTGACCAGCAGATAAGTAACTTAGGAGATTGTGGGTCCCAGCAGGGAAGTATCCTGCAGAGAGAAGAAGGGATAAAAACATCAGCAAATAAAAGTGGTTAATTGGCTGGACACTGCCCAGATTGCAATAAAAATAGCCTTGCCTATAACCATAAGTTAAAAGGGGAGCCGACTGTGTCATAGTTAATGGGGGCCATTCTCAGTCGCAAGGAACTGCACAAAATGGCAGATTGGATAGACTGATGAGTCTTTATCTGCCTTCAAAAAACTTATATATCCAATGTCCTTAGGCAGCGAAAATGCTTCTGCACAGTCCTTGCTTTGACCCCCCATGACAGCACTTCACATGAGCGTTGACTTCACTGTGACCATGTGGGGAAGGGAGCAGGGTCACCATGCAAATGATTTATGGTGCCATACACAAAACATGGTGACCCTCACAATCTTGGTGACAACTTTAGCCACACCTCCTGTCTATAAAACTGTTGTGTGCAGTTGGGTGTCGCTATCATACAAATGGGGATCTGGGAGCTGGTGGGAGAAGAACATCATAGAGGGGCTACCTCTTCAGACAGGTGTCACAGAGGGACTGAGTTAGTGATGGCACTCCACTGGATGCCAAGGATCCTACTTAGACTAAATAGGTGGTGGGAGGGGCCAGTGGATCACCAGAATGGCCAGGAGCAGATCCTGACACATCAACCCTGAAATGGCCTTAAAATGAAGGATGGAGTGGGTGGGAGTAACACTTCTCTGCAGTAGTCCCAGCGCCCATGAGCTCTGTGCATGGCACATCATTGACATGCGACTGGCACTTTGCCCTACGCATACTCCCCCGGTGTCACTCAACAGGTGCTAGGGTTGTGCTCACTGTCATCTGTGACTCTCATTTACATTCGGCCATAGTCACAGAGGGAACTTCTCCCTTTGGTACCACTTCAATCTTTTGTGTATAGCCACAGTGTGTGGTGACAGCAAAGGGTAGGCTGTCTGTGCCCGGATTTGCACTTCCGCTCACTGTGACTAGGAATTGGACCCCCACATTTGTTGCCAAGCCATTGTCATAGCAAAACTGGACCTCTCCTATGGACCCGAGAACCCCACTCTGGGGCTGGCTGGTGACAAAGAACATTGTAGTGGTTAGGCTGTTGACTCCCGGTGACGATGTGCAGCCTAGCATTCACCACCCTCTGCAGACTGACTAAAAAACAGCCCTGTTGTCAGTAGTCAAGGCAGCCGCTTGTGTGCCCTCTCATCTGGAGGAAAGGTTCTGGGAAAATAGGGACAAAATGGTGGCAGTGGTGGTGGTGGGGGAATAGAGCTTCTTTTATTACCCAACTGCATTTACTACATAATTACTCTGAATTGCAATGCAAGAAAACATCAAGAACATATAACACATTAGATGTGGCTAGTGCCTATCATTTTGTCATGAATATGTTTTGCCATTTTGACCAGAAAAACACACTAAGCTACAATAGCTTGTTTCCAGGTGCAACCTGAGAGGTAGCTTGGACCAGTCTTTTGTTTATTAACAAATACATAAACAAAATTATTAAACATAATGGTGTGGTATTTTACTGGGTCTTTAAAAATTGCATCACTAGTTCTGCTGAGGAAAGTGAAGTTAGCGTTCATGATTGTATGACTGTATGAAGCTTGACTGTCCTATGAGGGAAAGGATTAACATATTTTAAAGTTTGAGTAGTTTTCCTCCCCCACCCAGGTGCTTTCCAGGTGGCACTTGAAAGCATGTGAACAAAGGAAAAAAAATGCAGAAGTCTTCATTAAAAATGAGGAAGTCAGCTTGGCTGGGCGGGCCTTGGTGTGTGTGTAAGGTTGTGTGGGGGTTGGGGTCAGAATGGTCAACTGCCTATCATTTACAGCTTGATAGAGCAGGAAATGCTAGATTTTCAGAAACCACCCAACTATCCATTGATCCATGGACAATGTAAATGACATCCTTTTTGTCCAAAAACAAGTCAGTTACTGCAAGTGGCAAGGACTTCAGATCTCTGGTGTGTGTTTTTTTTTTTTTATTTCTTGCACATTAAAATATTTCTTTTCTTTTGGTTCCCTCTTCAACTTCCTTTTCAGACTCATACTGCAGTGGTGGTTGCCTGCTGTGACAGAGTGAAAATGAATGAAGGAACTAGTTGGCTGTGTGCTTAGCAAAACAGCTTAATGACTGAACGTACAGTTATTCAATGTCAGTCAGTCTGGAGAGTGGTAGGGAGTATAGCACAGTGGTTTAAGGCTCTGAGCTGCAAATCTGGTGACATCCAGCAGACCAGACTTGGCTTTGAATCCCACAGCTTCCACTTGCATACTGTGTGAGCAAGTCACTTAACTTCCCTGTGCTCCCAGGTCACTCCTGTAAAAAGAAAAAAAAAAAACTTTCAGCTTAGTGTGCTACTCCTGGTTAAACAACTGGGGAAAAAAATCTGCATCAGTTTCCCACTCCTCCAGAACAAGGCTGAACTGGAAGCATTTCCTAGCCCACCTTTCCCCAGTCAACAAAAACTAATAAAAAAAATCAAAATAAACTAGGGCATGCTAGTGCTTGTTTTTTTTTTTTTCAGTATAGATTTATATCCTAAACCAGTCCAGGCTTACTCACTGACCCTCCTAGTAGTAACTTTATTTATACGGTGTCCTTCCCCAGGAGCCTGGTGCATGTTACAGTTAACATAACACAGATTACAATTTTAAGAACTACCAAAATATGTCCTAGTCTCTGTTTTCCACTCAAACACAACCAGTGGAGCTGCTGGACCCCTTTCAGATGCCACCCCTGAATATTTCAGAGGCTCCATTCCGGCAGCAGGCTTTCTTCCTCATGATCCACTGTGGGGTGGGAGTCCCAAAGGCTGCGATATACCATTGGTGCATGGGGAGGGAGGGAGGGAGGCATCATCCACTGGTGCAGCAGTGCTGTCCCCAAGTTAATTCTCCTCATCTGTCATGTAATGTGAGGCTATCTTTATTCTGTATCGCTCCACGTTGTCGATGGGGAGTTAATACATAGAGGATAATGTATGGTCCTCTATCGTTAACCGGTCAGTTAACAGTCGAGAGGTTGCCAGGGCGACCATGTAAACCTCGGGCGAAATCGAGAGGTTTATGTCGCCATGGCAGCCGAACGATTAAAATGACCGTTGCCGATAGAGGGACCATACATTATTTTTATAGTATGGTCTCACTATCAAAAATTAAGCAGCTTACGTTTTTAAAAAGTCACCGCCGGCCCTTCAGTCCTTCCCCATCGGTTTCCCTTCAGTTTGGTTCCCGTCCGAAAAAAGCGCCACAGCAAGACACTACTCCTTGTTGTTAACCTATCGATGTGCGAGGATCATAGGTTAACAAAATATATCTACGCTACACGAGAGTTAACAACCTTAGAAATGATGATTTCCTAAGGTTAACAGCGTTCTAATATACATTATATATGAGTAATGAACACCTCTACTGTTGCAGTAATACAGCCCCAAACTGTAAATCAGCATAGAACCCCGGGCATATGAACGTTCCAAAAGCTGGGATTCTCCAGTCTTTGCAGTGCCACTGGGTTAGCCAACACAGGAGAGCTCTCTCAGATTTTCATTGATGTACAGCTTGCTTGTTGTTTTCTGGTAGATTTGTATACCTGTGAAGCAGGTTGGGGCTACCTGTTTTCAGGGAGCACCCTCAAATTTAAAAAGTGTGCCTGTTAAGCTGCAGCTTTCAAATTGACTGAACTACCTTTTTCCTTTTACCCCGTTTCCACTGCTTTTGTGCATGGCTTGGGGGCAAGTGCCATTAGAGTGCTTGATACAGGTCTCCTGTTGTTTTTTCCAGCCTGGTGCCTTGTAGGTAAGTAATTTCTTTCAGGCAGTTAGTCGTCTAGAGCAATGGGATTTCTGTTCTTAGTATTTTTTCTTCCCCTGCATTCTCTAGTCAGTGCTCACCCCCGCCCCCAGCCTCTCCTCATAAAACAAGTTTTTAGTTTTCTGTGCTAGTTGTGTTTTGGAACCTATCTTTTGAGGTGGCTGCTAGTATTGGGGTTGCCTGTACTTTTTGGTTGGGGCTCCTCTTTACCTTTTCAGAGCAGTCCTGCTCTTTTGCCTTTTCTGGGGAGGGGTTCTAACTTTTGGAGCCTCCAGCAGCTCAGAGGGTTGTCTGTTTCTAAAACTGCACTGTTAGCACATTCTTCTCGGCAGGAGCGAACCATGCACTTCCCCACCATTGCTGGCATCCTGCCTGCGAGTTTTCATGCCTCCCCTGCTCGGGCACTCTTTGGGTCAGGAGTTTTTGTGCCATTGATGGTCGGGCATGCTGTCGCCTGTTGTGGTGACGTCACACGCATTTGCATGATATCATCACATTAACGCATGGTCGTACACACTCTCGCTCATCCACGATAGTGCCTGAAATGGAACGTTGTGCTTATTTTGCCACTCGGTTGTGTTTTCTCTCCAGGATAAAGAGAAGCTTGCTCGGAGGGGATAGATTAACTGGAATAGTATGACGGAACAATATGCTGCAGGTGTTGTCTGCACGGTCTGGGTGGTCTGGCAGATCTTGGGGGCTCCCCTTAGGCTGAAAGTACATTGGAAGCAGTTCCCAGATCACTGTCAGCAGGTGAGCAGTGGAGGGCTGTAGGGCTCTGTGCTGAGATCCAGGTTTAAATTACAGAGGATTATTGTATTTTCTGTTAGTTTCCTTGTAGTTATACATTGACTTGTAGTTTTGGCACCATAGCTTATTGGAGACCTATAATTTTAAGAGATGTAAGACCTGCAGGAGAATTCTCAGTCCCTCTACCTTAGGATCTTATTGCCCTAGTTGTGTAGAACAATCTAACATGTCTATCTCGGTTTCCCCCAGCTGGACCCGAGCTGGGGGTGCATCTAGGGGTACCGTCTTGCAGTGGCACAAGTGAGTTGCAACAACTCCTTTTTGCTGCTCTTAAATGAGCTGCTAGGTTCTGATGTCCCACAGGACATTCCTTCCAATAAACCAGAACCCAAGGTGGGATCCTCAGGTCAGAGGGACCCATACAGGCACATTCAGGTGCACCAGAGCACAACAGTGATGCTCATTCAGATCCAAGGCAACCCCAACCTTGATACTGTTGAGGATCAAGATGAGGATTGGGGGATGAGGGACAGACAATGCTGACCCATTTGTGCAATTTGATAAGGAGAAGGAACCCTCTAAGGAAGAGGAGGAGGAGGAAGGGTAGTGGAGAGAGCCTACGAAAAAGATTCTGATCCCTCCCCGTGTGACACAAAGTCCCTGTCCTATCTTATAATGGAGGCTTGTCAGACATTACAGCTGAAGGAGGTGCAGGTCATGGAGTCCTTGAACGTAAATCCAATCCTGTCTGCTCCTTCCTCTTTACCAAAGCGTTTTCCAAACTTTATGCACTGCAGCCAGATCATTGAGCAGGAATGGGCTGGCACAGATTTACACACAAGCATCTCTCTAGACCTAGGGTGAGATGTTATTATTTTTTGAAGGAGAGCTCTCAGAAGTAGGAGGTTCCCCCCTTGGCAGACAAGGCTGTGCATAATTCTGTTAAGCACACAACCATTCCTATTGAGAAGTCTTTGGCCCTAACAGGCACCCACGCTAACAGGGTGGACGCCTTGTGCAGAAGAGCTTTTGCCTCGACTGGGGTAAATCTTCACACCTCATATGCATCCTTTATTGTTTCCAGAGTCTTGAACTCATGGGTCATGTCCCTGGGTAATGTCATTCTCCCCAATTTGGAAGGGGCGAATATCTTGCAGCTGATATCAATGGCATACACCTTTCTGGGAGATGCCACAGTGGACAATTTATAGATGCTAGCCCGCTTCACTTATCACACTGTTGCAGCCATGCGAGATGTTTGTCTGGGGTATTGGATCGCAGATTAGGTGTCGAAGGTGAGGCTGTGTAACCTGGCCTTTGAAGGTGGACTGCTATTGGGTTCAGGATTGGATGACATCCTGAAGGATATCCAGGATAAGAAGACACAAATCCCGGTGTTGAAACAGCAACCGAAAACAAATTTAATGTCAAGGGGGCGAGGAGGTGAACAGTAGCAGTCCCAAGGCTTAGGAATTTCAGAAACCAGCAAAATAAGGGAGCCAATATGGATTTAAGGGCAACAGTAACAGAGGTTCCTATGCCTGCAGACATAATGGAGGTGCAGGACGAGGAGGAGGAGGTAACTCACAGTGAAGGTACATGGCCCCATCTCTGCCTCCCTTCTTTGGTGGAAGACTGCAGAATATTTACCACAGATGGGCCCAAATGACATTAGACACATGGTTACTGGAAATCCTGGCTCTAGGATACGCAATCAAGTTTGCAACAGTATCCATAAGAGGTTGTTCCTGCAATCCCTGTGCCTCAAAACCCAGTGAAGAGGCAGGCAGTAGCCCTGCTCTTGCATCACTTGTTACAGATTGGGAAAATTGTCCCAGTGCCCCACGGCAAGGAGGTTCCAGGATTCTACTCAGTTTTCTTTGTGGTTGCCAAAAATTCATGAGGTTCCTGACCGATTCTGGACCTGAAGCACCTAAGCAAGTTTGTTTGCCACACGACCTTCAAGATGAAATGCTTGCAGTCAATCATTCGGGCTGCCCAACTAGGGGACTATCTAGGATCCATAGATCTGAAGGATGCCTATCTCCACATCCCCATTCCCCAGTCGCACCAGACGTTTCTGAAGTTCATGATTCATGGGCAGCATTTTCAGTACCATGCATTTTTCTTCAGACTGATGACAGCTCCCTGGGTATTCTTGAAGGTCTTGATTGTCCGAATGGCCCAACTGAAACAGGAGGGACATCACGCGTACCTCTACCTGCTTATTTGAGCATCATTGGAGAAAGCCTCTTAGGCAAAACCAGGTCGGGTCGCACCAGCTGTGATTTTTGTCTGCACTTTTGCACAGCCCTGCAAGGTATCTATGTATTTATATTAAAACCTTTGTACACTGATTACTAGTGCCATGCATTTTTTGTTTTACAAGTGTATTTTTATGTATGGCACAGTTTAACAGTGGACCGGCTTCCCCTTGATGGCTGTCATCTGAGCATCATCAGCTCAGATGCAGATGAGGTCAGTGTCAAGGACCCTAGAGGTGCTGGAAACGACAGTTGGATTGTCAGTCAGGAGAAGAGCCCCTATCCCATCCCAGAGGTTGGAACACTTGGGAGCAGTGTTCAGGACAGATGAGAAGAAAGTCTTCTCTTCATCCAGGCATGAGGTGAAGTGGCTGAGCAGTCAGCTGTTGGTCTCTGCTCACAGACTTCTCCGGATTCTGGGGCTGATGATAGCAGCAACAGAACTAGTTCCATGGGCCTGCTTACAAGTGCAACCCCTCCAGAATGGGATTCTGTGGGCCTGGAATCTGGCCTCTGAAGACTACCAAGCCCAAGTCGTGCTTCCTTGGTCAATCCAATAATTGCTGGCTTAGCGGGAAGGTCCAGAGAACCTCAGCAGCTGGTTTCTCTTGGAAGCTTGAAGGAGCGAAGTGCAGGAGTGAGGAGCAAGCATGTGGCATACTGCTGGTGCTGTTTGGATGTGGCATCTAACTGTTGTGAAACCTTGGTAATTAAAGCCTCAAAAACTTCATTACTAGTATGATTTTATCTTGGGGGAACTGCTTTGGCTAACTGCCTGGAGGAGTGCTGGAGCTTTGGTGTGTTTTGTGAGAATAGGGGCAGCAACCTCTCCTCAAGCAGCCACTTCCTTTCCACTGTTTGTGTTTGTTAACCGTGGTCTCTCTTGGAAGCCATGCCAGAGCTGATATTGATGACTGACGACAACCTAGCTGGCTGGGGAACAGTCCTGGATCACATTCCAGTCTGGGGTGTTTGGACCCCTCAGGAGTAATGACTACAGATAAACATATTGGAAATGAGGGAAATATGCCTTGCTGTTCCTCATTTCTACAATCGAGTATGGTCCAAGGCAGGGAAGGTAAGGTCAGACAACGCCATCACTCTGGCATACATAAACAACAAAGGAGGTAACAGGAGCAAGGAGATGCTAGCAGAAGCAATTTAAGTGTTGCTGTGGGCAAAAAAGCCTTCTGACTCTCTTGGCTGTTCATTTGAAACATAGACACATAGACAATGATGGCAGAAAAAGACCAGAGGTCCATCCATTCTATCTCTATGCTGTAATCTATTGTTGTAACTTATAATGTTAAATACAGGAACACCTTGAAAGCAGGGCCTGTATGGCCCTATGGTGTAATATTTGTTTGTTCAAATATTTGCCTATAGAAATAAAGTTGTTTTTTTACTACTACTACTACATCCAGTCTGCCCAAGTTCCCTATAATCCCTGGAACCTACTGTTCCTCCAGGGTACTGACCCTTCCCGTCCTCTCTCTGTTCTCCACCTTGGTCCTGTTGCCCCCAAGAAATACTATTCCCTTCATTATGTCCCAGACCCGCTTGAATCCCCTGACTGTTTTTGCACCCACCACTTCAGCCGGCAAACTGTTCCAAGTTTTCACCACCCTTTCCGTAAAGTAATACTTGGCAGGAGAACTAAGCATCCAGGCCAATTGACTGAGTCAAGAGACAGTCCATTCAGGGGAATGTATGTTGATGCTGGAGGAGTTTGAACTACTATGCAGAAGGTTTGGTCACCCTCAGATTGACCTCTTCGTATCAAAGGAAAATACTCAGGCATCGAGGTTCTTCAGTCAGTACCGGTGGTGGATGGGCTGTCCCAGACATGGGACTTCTTGAGTGTATTTGTTCCCTCCACTACCGCTGCTCCCCAGGGTTCTTCGTGAGATAAGGCACTCAAAAGGAAGCTTCCTGCTGATAGCCTCAGGATGGCGAGAAGGCTATGGTTCTCAGACCTTGTGAATCTGACTCATCACGCCTTGTTCTGGCTGCCGCACTAGGAAGACCTTCTCTTCCAAGGGTGTATTTTTCATCCATACCCAAAGGTGATGCAGCTGGTGGCCTGGTTCCTTAGAAGAGATTAAAAGAGTGTTTTTCCAAAAAAGTGGTGGATACTCTAAAGGCCACCAGGAATGTGTCTACGTCTGCAACCTGTGATCATGTGTGGAATACCTTCTTGGCCTGGGCCTGAAAGAGAGGCATCAGACCCTCCAGAACTATGGTTCTGCAGATTTTGGATGTTTTGCAGATAAGGGTAGACAAAGGGCTTACACTGAGCACTCTGAGAGGCAAGGTGTCCGTGCTAGGAGCAGCCCTGGGAAGTTCCATGGGCACATCCCTGTGGACCAACTAGAAGGTTATACATTTTCTAAGAGCAGTTCGCAGAAGCAGACCATTGTTTCGGTCTCTGGTTCCCCTGTGGAATTTGAATCTGGTGCTGAATGCTTTTTGCAAGGCACCTTTCGAGCCTCTTTCATCAGTACCATTGGATATTCTGTCATACAAGATGTGCTTTCTAATTGCAGTCTGCTCTGCCAGAAGAACTGGTGAACTTCAGGCACTGTCCCACAAAGAGCCTTACCTTATCATTCTTTTTTTTTTTTAACTCTAAGTTGTATTTATTTTTAGTGATGCATATAGACATATAATCATCCCAAAATCAACTGTAATCTCTGATTATAGTTCTCAATTGACATATTACACATATATTAAAAATCAATATAGGCATAAGCAGCAGGGACAAACTGTATACTCTCAGAGGGCATAAATTCCAAGGCCATTGTTGGTCTGAATCCTCAGTTCCTCAAGGGGATGCTGGCTGTAAGTACAAAGGGGAAAGCAAGGGAAGGTGTTGCAGGCTAAACAGAACCTCATAAGGGTATTCTTTATTAAAATTTTATGGAACCAGATCAGGTTGTTGGGTGGCCATATATAGAAACCAGGTGGTCCATCGATTCATTAAGATGGGAGTTCTGTTTGTATGCGAGCTGTTAAGCTCCATTTTATTATTTATTATATGTATCTTCCCAGCTGTGTATTGTTGGGGTGGGCTGTAGCCATAACCTTGTGATAGTTTTCTTTGCTGCTGCAAGAGTATGCTTATCAAATAAATGTGATGCCATTGTTTTACTTGTTTGGGTAAGTGCAACAGAATGACTGTTTCAGGTGTAAGTGTTCCCAGGCCCAGAAAAGATCTCCAGTGCCTGCCCCACCTCCTTCCATTAGCATTTGAGTGCGGCAATACCAAAGTACATGTGCGTGAATGGAGACCTCATAGACGCATTGTCTCCAACAGGAAGAGTCTTAAGAGGATGAAAATTGTGCCTTAATCTGTGGTGTGTGGAAAATCGCACCACCACCTCCCAGCTGAATTCCCTCCAATTGTAGGAGGCTGTCGTTTGATGTTGTCTGAGTCAGATTCATTGCCAGTCCTCCAGGGTCAGTTCCAGCTTCATCTCTGCTTCCCAATTAATCTGGACCCTTCAACTGAACTCGTTGAAAGTGTGTCAGGAACTATAAAAACAGGATATTAAGTGTGAGAAGATTCTCTCTGTACCTGAACAAGAAGAGCCAGTATGGGCGGGATGACCCTAACTGTGATATCTATGCCCAGGGTATTACTTCAAGTAATGTCCATTTGTAATTATTTATAGAAGTCCTTTTGTGGCAGTGATTACCCCCTGTAGCTGTGTGCAGGTCTTTAGAAAACATCCTGATAAAATGGTAGCTACAAACTAATCCTCTGTTCCACCAGTCCCTGAACCCTTGCTCCATTGTTGTGGGTGTAAAGCCCCAGTGCAATCTGGGATCCCATGCCTGTAGCCCCAAAGCATTGCAGGCTTTTTCAGGTATGTCCTCCATTGGAAAAGCAGGCTCTTTGTAAATAATGAGGATTGGAGCAACCAGTGCTCCCAGATCGGCCAAAGCATTTTCCTGTAGCAGACCCTAATTTTTCCTGTATTTTCCCTGTAAAACTTGGGTGAAATTCCTGTAGATTTTCCTGTATGCTCAAGCCAATTTATTTTTGCAATTGGCATTATAGTTGTCATCTCCTCGACTTCCCCCAAGTTTTTAAACACTGTCCGATCAACATACTCATAGCTAAAGCAGCCAACAGTGATGCATGATTGTATTTACATTAATAAAAAAACCTAAAATTTATCTCCGCAACCTCCCTGAGTTCAAGTCCCATCCAAAGCAACACACAGATCAATGAATAATGCATGATTATTTGATTACCCCACAGACAGGTTTGGTACCTGAATCATTTTTCATCCTCCAGTTAATGAAAGTTTTTATTTATTTATTTTTTTATTATCAAGACATTTAAAAACTCAGAGATCATCCCTCGACCTCCACCAAGTACATGTCCCAGCTAAAACGCACACATACCATTTATGCATGATTTATGATTACCCCAGAGACAGGTTTGGTACCTGAACTATATTCTTCTATCCTCCGTGACTCAATTTTTTTAAATTAAATATTAAAAATATATTAAATATTAAAACACCCTCTGTCCCAGCCAAAGCAGCACAGATTCATAGATGGTTCAGCTAGCTAGCTTGATTATTTTATGCCAGCCCAGAGACAGGTTATTAATGTTATTTTGTTTTACCTTTCTCAGAGAGATGATTGTCCAAGAAAGCTGCTCAGGATTGGGCTCATCTCTTTCATTCTGTGACCACTTTTCTAATGCTGCAGTAAAGTTGACGAAATGGAATGGACGGCAGCAGGTCAGGGTCTCGTCTCGATGCCGGCGATGTCCCGGTGGTTTTAAATTTATTTTGCAGATCTATCTGCAATTGGAAGGCAACTCTGAGACAGGCTGGTCTCTCCTTTTCTTCTGAGCCAAAGAAACAGAATGGACGGTGGCGGCAGGTATGTCAGTAGCTCTGTGGGATCCCGATTAGGTAAACGGCGAAAGCGAAAACACGTGGCAGACTGAGGTGGCGAGCAGCTGTGGACGGACAATAACCTCTGTGTTTTTGTCTACATCTCCCCAGTGGCAGCAAGTAGGCAAAGGAACACCACACTCGACTCCGTAACCATGCCAGTTTAAATATTCCCAGGGCAGCACTGCACCAAACAATTAGCCAATCAGAGACCACAGTCAGTGCGTGATCAGAGCATGACTGGGGTCTCTGAACCAATCAGGGCAGGCTTGTGAGATAACCTCATCTGGGAACTAATCTGGGAATGAACTCAGACTCGTCGCAACTACTTTCCCTGATTTAAAGTGACCGGCACCAATTTCTCCCGTATATTTTAGAAAATAAAGAATTCCTTCCCGTACCCCGTTTTGAGCCCTTAAACCCCATAAAATATGGGAATCCCCGTAGATCTGGGAGCACTGAGCAACAGTTCTATTTTATCTGGCTGAAAGAGTGTAGTTTTATCTGGGGGGGGGGCATTGAAAGGGCATTTTCAACCTGAATCCATCTGGAAGCCCCAACATAAGGGCCAAGCCAGTTGAGCATGTGAGTGAGTAGAGCTGCCAGTGCATATTCATAGAGATTAGGTTGGTGAGGCCACCCCGATCTTTAGGCAATTGCAATTTTCACATAGCCACCCGTGGTCTTTTCCTTGCCATGAGTAAAAGGAGATTACTGTGTTCCATCTGTTGATCTCCTTCTTGGCTGGGAAATAAGGGATGCTCTGCATTAAGTATAGTATTCTGGGGAGAATGTTCATTTGAAACAACTGGACTCTGTTTAACAGGGAGATCCGTAAGTGAAGCCATCTGTGCAGATCCTCCTTGACCTGTGTAAAGAGTGGGTCGTAATTCTGAATATGGGTACTATTTGGGAGTGATTTTAACCTCTAACCCAAATGTTTAATCTCGGTGCAGTTCCACAGAAATGGGTACCGTTGCTGTAAAATGGGTGGCGGAGTGCTTTGGACCAGCAAGACCTCTGTTTTACTTTGGTTAATTTTGTAAACCGTTGTTGTTTCAATTGTTCGAAAACTTTCCTCCAGTGGTACTAGGGATGTCTCTGGGTTAGTAATATAGAGTAGAAGGTCATCCGCATAGTAAGGTGTCTTATGCAGACTTTCGTTAATTGTATATCCCTGAATCTGCGGGGACTGACACAAGTACTGTGCTATAGGTTCCACATATAATGCAGAAAAGTAGGGGGAAGCGGGCAACCCTGCCCGGTGCCTCTGGATAAGGGAAGTCAAGAGGAGTACGAGCCATTGGCTTTGACCATGGCCTCTGGACATGTATAAAATCCTGATATATTGTCTAAAAATGTTTGGGGGAAACCGAATTTCATGAGTGCGGCTTATAAAAATGGCCATGAGACCCTGTCAAAGGCCTTTTGGGTGTCTACACTTAGGATCATCAATGGTGATTTATAGAAGTGAGCATGGTTAATAATAAATAATGTTTTGATGTTGTCGGTTGTTTGCCGAGTTTTTATAAAGCCAGATTGATCTGGATGGATGATTTATGGGAGAATATCATCATGGCGGTGGGTGAGTATGCTAGTGTATATGTTATAGTCCTGGTTCAACACTGAAATGGGGCGATATGATTCGCAAAGGTGGGGGGTTTATTAGGTTTTAAGATAGCCAAAATGGTGGCTTGTTGCCAGGAGGTGGGGTTTGTCGAAGAGGAATGACTTTCCTGAAGGGCTGCCGATAGGGGGTCTCATATGAGTTCTGATAATTCTGGGGTGCCAAGGTGAGTACCATAAAAGATGCTCTTAAAGGATGCACGAGAAGACACTCTTAATAGCCATGAGACATAAGACTGTCCCGCAGTTTAAAAAAAAAATGATTGGGGGGGGGGGAGCCATGCTCATGTTTGAACAGAGCCCATTGCAGGATTCAAAGGCAGCAACAGCCCACTGGTCAGTTGCCAGCAGATATTAATCAGCCCTGTAAAGGTTTCTTTCCAACTAGCTTTGTTGGCAAGTTAACCTTCAAACTAGTAAGCTGAGCCAATAGAATGTAAGTGGGGCCAGTAGGTTTCATCTGCACTGGTACTACTGTCTAATAGCTACAAAACTTCCTTTATAGTCCTTTATTGGTAACCCTGCTGAAGTACAGTATGTCTGTCCCACTTGGTTACAGATTTACTTAGATCCCATGAAGGGAATTAAACCATGGACCCTGAATACCAAAGGCAGCAGCTTTAACCATTCAGCTAAAAGGATGTTATCTCAACACAGTAAGCCTCTGTTACTGCAGTATCTCACATCTAGATGTTGCTGCTCCCTGACTGCTTTTACCATATTACATATAGAACAATGTATCGAGTGTAGGAGACACTACTTCACTGAGGGGGTGGTGGAGCCGTGGAATGCACTGTCCAGGAGTCTGGTGGAAGAGGGCACAGGGGAGGGTTTCAAGGAGGGGTGGGACAGGTACAAGGGGAAACTGAAGCCGAAGAAGTCCCTCTGTGGGGTGGGGTGGGGGGGCGGAGAAGTGAGCACCCAGTAGGTGGCTGGCTACCGAGCAGGCATGACAGACCATGAGGCCTATTCTGCTGGCTTTTAGTATGTTAGTATGACATGTGGCAGCCATACACAGCAAGTCTGTGTTTTTATCGAGGGGGTTGTTATGACATCATAGACCTCGAGAGCAAAGCTCAAGAGGCTGCTATGATGTTATCATAACCTTTAAATGGAAAACACTTGTCGAGTTGTATTTGGTTGCTCCCTATATTTTATTCTTTATGGTTTTATTAGTTTTGTCTCCCTTCTCCCCCTTTGAGCCCACCCTGTGCCACAAAAAAATATTTCTGTGCTGTTTGGAAAACCAGCCCGCACCCAACTGACAACTACCCACTCAGATGCCACCCCACTGTGACGATCCCTTTATTTATTTTGCTTTCTGAAATCTTGCATGGTTGATCACTGACTCATCCCTGCTTTTAGTTTTGTTTTTGCAGTATGCGTTGCTGGCACTGTGGAAACTAGCAACATGCACTGGAAGAAAATGAAACTAGATGTAGCGATTAGAAGGGTCGAAATTGGTATCGGCCCACTAGCCAAATGCTGGTAGATTTTGTATCGAGCTAGTAAGATTTTCGTTTAATTAGCCCTGTGGGCTTGTACTGGATAAGGCAGCTTGTCGGTATGTACACCAGCTGGGCCAGTGGAAATACCTATCGGTCCAGTGGATTTTCCCAATCGCTAGCCCTGCTGGCTAGCGACTGCAAAACCTAATTTCAACCCCCTGACGACTAGTCGGCACTCTGCCATGGATAAGTTTACAAAGCAGAATTAGTAATACTGTATATCTTTATTTTTGGCCATAGTCAGGTGACCATTGGGTGGGTAGTTATGAGCTGGGTGTGTGATGAATTTTTGCTTGTATGGCGCACGGTTGGTTGGGCGTAGAGAAAGCAGCATGGAAGCGGGCACAGCGGATACTAATTTTTAAATTAGAAATGCTGTTGTACCATAGTAATGACACAGTTGATGTGATACAATGACTTGGTGCTGTCACTAGTACAACAGTACTTTTTGAGTGCATGGATTTCTGTACACAACAAACTCATAACCTACACTCTGTATCTGTTCCACAAGTCTATGAAGAGGCATATCTGCTTTATCTCTGTTTGGCCCTGTTGCAACCCTTAACCACCTTGTCAAGGGTGCCTTTGTAAAAGAGGCAGGTTTTCAGTATAAAATACAGGTAAATAAATAAACTGTTGGATAGTTGTCTCCTGGTAGAAAATAGCTGGTATTGCATTACAAAATACAGTGAGTCGCACAGTAATACACCCAGCCAGTAGGCTCTGTGTTAGATTGTATTGGTGTTTCTTTGTATGTGGGTGTTAAATATCAGTGTACTGTAGCACTGGCATGTACTTTTCAGTTATTTTCTGTTTGGACCACCTAGTCTGTTTCAAAACCAGAGGTTGGTGGCCTTATGATAAAGTTGTGATGGCATTCTTTCTTGCTCTTTTTGTGACTGTTGAGAGAGAGAAAACAAAAAACAAATGAAATTCTAGCACATTGTGCGAAACACTTTTCACATTTATTCTGTACATAAGTCGCAGTTTGTGGTAGCCATCTTTTAAAGTAAGATTTTTTTTTCCTCAGGTGAACTGATGGGCAGTTTGTTTGTCTGAAATGATTTTCCACCCTGAGTCTTGGTGCTACAGCCCTACTCTAAGGCTCATCTTTGCCGCTCTCATGCAGAACACAGCAGTACCTTGCTTGCCTGGAATGTGTAATTACTGACCTGAAAGGACAGTTAATAAAATGCCTGTACAATATTCTTACACATAACCTTGCCATCAGCTGTGACACTATACCTACCAGGCTGCACCAGTAGATCCAGCTCTGTATCAAAGTAGCATCTGCTGCCCTATTGGGCCAGTTAACAGCCACTGCTTCAGTCTTGTGTGTCAGCGTAGCTCCTTTGGTAGCACATCCGCCTCTGGGCCAAAGGGTCGTCAGTTCTAGTCCCACACCAGGATTAGGCTTATACCTTAAACGCTGGCACCTGAGTGCAGTACTGGGGATGTGCTGTACTGTCAGGGTGTGCCGTCCTTCATATGAGATGGTGAAACCAAAGTCCCTTCTTCCCCTCTCTGGTGCTGTTCTGGTGGGTGTCCAGGTGGAAGTAAAAGAACCCATGGCACTTTTCAAAGAGTAGGGACTTCCCCTATGTCTGACCAACATTCCCTTCCATAAAACTGGTTCATGCAATTGCCCAAGGCTGTGTCGGTGTTAATGTGCAAAATGGCTGCCACTACACTTCAGTCACTTCACTAGTACCAGTCTACCATTGCTTGAAAAAGCATTTCAGGATACAGTGTGTATGAAAAACACTATATAAATACTGATTCCCCTCCCTCCCTCTCTCCTCTCCCTCTTGTACCCCCATGTCCCTTTTCCTGCTTTCCCCTCCTGTCCTTCCTTCTTGGTACTTTTTTTTTTAATGTTAGGGGCCATGACTTTCTCTTAAAAAAAAAATGTCCTAAATCCAGATTCTTACATCTAGCATTCCATTTAATTTTTTTTGGGGCCAGTTAAAAAACAAACAAAAATAAACAGTATAGTAACCCCAGGTGGCGCCATCCCAAGAGCTACTACCCCTGCCTGCCTAACTGCTAACAGGTTGAGGGGCCTAGGTTCTATGGCGGGTGCCTCTACTCAGAGGTCAGGGTTTACAGTAGTTCGACTAACATGGTCACAGCCCTCTGGGACACTGAGACCCCCTTTTACGCCTACTAGTGACTCACACCATACACCAGAAGTACCTTCACCAGAGACATTTACTCCCAGGACTGGTTTGGTCAGCTTGACTCTGGGGACCCCCTGTAAAACAAGATAATGTA
The DNA here is from genome assembly GCA_016271365.2 of Neoceratodus forsteri. Taxonomy (NCBI): domain Eukaryota; kingdom Metazoa; phylum Chordata; order Ceratodontiformes; family Ceratodontidae; genus Neoceratodus; species Neoceratodus forsteri. The sequence continues at coordinate 417,087,516 of JADMNL010000024.1, read as the reverse complement.
ATACGATAGCCACTGTACAATACTTTAACATAAACACATACCTTAGTCAGTGTAATTTTGCTGAAACAACCAGATCTGATTTATTTAGGGGATGGCAACAAGGACAGGGGAAAATCAGGTTAATTAGATCAATCACGTTAATATTCACGGCACTGTGCACAATTTCAGAGTCCCTAAATGTCACTTTCACTGGGTACCCAGGATGGGGGGGGGGGGCTAGCCAGGATTAGTGCAGCTGGTTGGGGCCCTGTGATGGAAAAACACTTGCACACTACCCAATTGTAATCCGGAGCCGGTTGGCTCAGTTCATGTAGCAAGAAAAAGAGAAAATCAGATGAAACACTTGCAATTAAAGGTACAGATGGCAGGGAGCTACCCTGATTTGCAGTCACTGACTTATGGCTGGACGCTGTCCCTGAGAGTAGTGTGGATTTCTGGACGCCCTTCGCACAGCAGGGGAACAAGGTTCTGCATGCAGGACACACCCCACACATTTATATGTAAAAGAAGTTACTTTACCAGGCAGCTGCTCTCAGGTCCCGATCGCACTTACTGCCAACCCGGGAGTTGCGATGCAGCTTCACTTTCCTGACAGACCGAGTGCAATGAAGCAGTTTCTCCAGTCCTCTACAGGGTGAGCCTGGTTCTTGACTATTCAGTCTCTCCTTTCCTCAGTAACAGCTGATTCGGTCCGAATCACCACGGCAAACGCGCCACCCGACTTTAGGCCTCCACACGCGCTTCCCGCGTGAAAATTCTGCAGCGCAGAAGCCCGGAGCTCCTTCCCCAGTCGCGGTCACAACGGATCTGCCTTCCCAGACACCAGGCAGGGAATTACAGTCGGTCCAATTGGTGGGCTTCAGTTGCCAATCACTCAAAACTCCTCCTATTGGTGTGAAAAGGCGCCACAGTCCAGAACTTCACTTCCCAGAATTACTGGCTCTATCCCTTATGGCCAGCCGGCTCCCGAGAGAGTCCTGATTCTGGTTGGTCAGCTTAAACTCCATTTTAGGTGCCCCTTCTGATTGGATCTATTCTGCAGTTCAGATCCAAAATGGAGGGGCAAAGCACACAAAGTCCCAGCTGCAAGAAAGGCAGGTTAGACAAATTACATTTCCACTAACACTCTAACTGATCTCTCTAGCAAACAGTTACATCTTTGAAAAGTGCTCACTCTGACCACTTAGTGACAGCAGAAACAGAGCGATTGTCAGCAGCTCAGTGGGACTTGAGCAGGGAACCCCACAGTCCCCCCATGTATTAATCCTGCCTGCAAGCAGACAGCTCTTAAAGAGACAGTACCAGAGGCTCTGAAAGCACTCACAAATAACACCATCCAGGCTGGGGGTATTTAGGCAAGCTCCTAGGAGACTTTTGGGAACCCCCATTTGCGGGGGGTTACAAGTACAAGTTACACAAATATGCACATCGTACAGCGTACAAAATATAAAATAAACAAAAACAGGATGGTTGCATAGTACTAATACATACAGCTCTGCAATAAATACTAAAATGTGCTTCATAATACACAGATGCACAGATACACAGAAATGAATCAGAAAAAGGAACAATAATACATTAACTTTGCTGCACCATTTCCTTAAAAGAAAATGATATACAGGGTATTAAATAAGCAAAAAATTGATTAGCAGTTTTACAGTGAAAGTACTAATCAGCTGTAAAATGCACAGTGCTTGACACAGAATGGTTAGAAAGTTAAAATATATATAATGTTATTTATTTTGTCTACTGTACCATAGACTCACTGAAAAAAAATGGTTAGCAGTCTACTGCTACGTATTTTTGTAAACGGTTAGCATTACCCCCTGTTTTGCGTAACATTTTGCTGTGCTATACCAGCTATTTAAAACTCTGATATAGCAGATGCACTAGCATTTTGCAGGCATGCAGTGTTTTGATGAGAGCCCTCTGCCCTTCCACAAAATCATGGATCTACCCCTGTAGGATTGCAGGTAGGAGATGAAACAGAATATTGGGGGTGTACCCCATACCATTTATTTATAGAACTATAACTGACCAAAATAGTGGTGGTGGATGCATGGAACAGAGAGGGTGGTGGACGCATGGAACAGCCTTCCTGAGGAGGTTTTGGGGTCTAAAACTGTGGGAGAATTCTAGAATGCATGGGACAGGCATAAGGCAATTTTTGGGGGGAGTAGGAAGAAATAGGCTGTTGGCTAAATAGGATCTGCAGCTTATCCTCTAGGTAGGAAATGGGCAGACTAGGTGGGGCAAGCAGTCCTTATCTCGCCAAAGTCTATGTTTCTAAATGTGCTTTTGTAAAATTCTGCCCCAAAACTGTCGGGACCCAGGCTGTTTCCATTCTTAAGAGTAGAGATTATAGTAAAGATGTCTTGTGTTGTGATACGATGTGAGAGTTGCTCTATATGGTGTTCTCCAAGAGTAGGAGACTCAATCCCGATAAAAGGTGTCTACCACCTTCTGGCCAGGTAAGGAGCTTCTGTATAAAGATCCAAATAAAATTGTTTACATGCATTAAGTATATGGGAGGTGCTAAAAGTAATCTCCCCAGTTTGAGATCTTTAAGCTTGGGAATCGATACCATTTTGGTCTGCCCTCATAATCCATTATACCAATAACCCGGACCGCCCGGCCCTCCCCCTTCATAATATCTTTGGTGCAGCACAGCAGTGCCTGCTCTGTTCTTAGTCAATAGCTTTTGTATCTCGCGCTGTGTCCAGGACACTTGGTCCACCAAAAATTGTCTCCCGTGATTGGGCAGTTTGGAGAAAATGAAGTTTTTCTTGAAGTTCCTTTAGACGGGATTCCATCTGGCATTTCTTTTTTTTTTTGCCTCCGCCCCTCTCGTCGACCATCGACTCTGGTCACGGACCCCTGGAGCCCCAATCACCGGATATTGCTGTCTCCCCCGGTCATCCCTGGCTTACCCCCCAGAGAGTGGGGCCTCGGCTCCAACCCCAGATATCGGACCGTGGAACTGTGACTGGTTGGGGAACGGCCCAGTGGTCAATCAGGGCTTCAGGGGCAGAGCGTCACCGAGACGCAAGGCGTGATTTTGTCCCCCTTTAAGCAGGATGGGGACGTGCAATGATGGCCAGCGTCCGCCCCATCCTGAGCTCTGTATACTTGGCGTGGAGGCGTGCACAGCAGCCTCCGCTAGAGTGCAGCTCGTCACGTAGCTTCAGCCTACCCTCCCCCAGGGAAGGAGAGCCGCCCATGGGACGCTCAATCCTTACCAACCCGGCTGGTCCTCCGACAACCCAGGTCCGTTCCCGAACCTGGGTCGCCGGCGTCGCAAGTGGAAATCCAACCGCTGCGCCGACGGACCGGCTCCATCTGGCATTTCTTGTTAGCTGCAAAAGCTATAATGTGACCATGCAGCCGTGATTTTAAGGTGTCTCACAGGAGTTGGGGGGAGGTTTCAGGGGAGGCATTATCCCTTACTATCTCAGGAATTTCTCCTCTAAGAAATCCCGGAAGGTCAGGTCCTTCAGTAGGGAGTTATTAAGTTGCCAGATAGTGTGTTTCCACTCCAGAAAAGCAAATAAATCTAATATGATTGGGGCGTGATCCAATAGGTGGATGTTCTTAATTTCCACAGTCCGGACTATATCTAGATGCTCTCCACCACACAGAAGTAGTCTAACTTGAGTAATGTCTATGGGAATGTGAGTAAAATGAGAACTGTCACTGCAAAGGATGTAGATGCCACCATGTGTCAACCAAACCTACATCCTTTAGTGGTCTTCTAAGATGTTTTTTTCCTGAGGACATAGGCGAGGGTCTGGAAGCTGAAGAATCTAAAGAGGGATTCAAGAGACAGTTGAAAGTCCCACCACCACCAACATCCCCTTTTTATGAAATGTGATAGAGTCTACCGGGGACTGTATAGAGAAGGCATCACTGCCTGGGGTTACATATATGCTAAACACCATTAAGAGTTGACCATTTATCGATCCCGTCACTATGGCCAGACGTCCTCCTTATCAGTGTGATGGGTGGATATTTCGAAATGGGAGTGTTTGGGTACCAATAGCACTGCCTCCCTCCGCCTACCATGTACACCATGAACCAGGCACTCAGCTTTTTTACGGAGGGTTTCAACTCTATCTGTGATATTTATGCACCACGCACTAAACAAAAAATCTGTGGAAAACAGCTGGCTGGATGGAAAGCTCCTCTCTCTCTTAAAAGAAAGGGACTGCCTTTGGGCCAAAGCCTTAAATTCTGGTTGCAAGCACGACTTACAAAGTTACAAAACTGCTAGAAATTGGTGCACAAAATTGGTCCGGCTTGCAAAGGCCAACTTCCACAAGACCCAGCTCAACAACGCCTGGGGAGATGGGAAGAGGTTTTGGGATAATCTCAAGAACACCCTCGGCAAAGACCAGAAGTCGAGTCCAAAAACACTCAATATAAACAACACACCCTCCACAGATCCTATAGCCATTGTGGATGCCTTCAACCAGGCCTTCACTGACCTATCCCCAGTACTCCCCCCAGACTACCTTCAGCCGGTGGATAACCAAGGCTGCGAAAACCACACCAAAACAAACCACCCAACTTTCTACTTTAAGAAGGTGACGGAAAGGGAGGTCCTAACAGTGATCAGGAAAGTCCTGGGAAAAACTAGACTGGGGAGTGATGGAATAGACATGAAGATACTATCTCTGACACTTGATGTTATGATCAAACCCATTATGATGCTATTTAACAAATCCCTGGCCCTAGCCCAATTCCCAGAAGTCTGGAAGCAAGCCCTGGTAACCCCAGTGCATAAGAATGGTGACAAGGCAATGATATCTAACTACAGGCCAATATCTATCCTCTCCCCACTATCTAAAGCGCTGGAGAAAATCATAGCATACCAACTCACGAATATCTAAGCAAGTACAATCTGCTGTGCCCAAACCAACATGGTTTCCAGCGAGAACAGTACCACCACTGCATTGCTTTGCATACTCCGATTTCGTACACAAGGCACTCAGATGAAGGTAAATTGGTGGGCTCCATCCATCGACTCACTAAAGCCTTCAATACTGTCAACCACCTCTACTGATATCCCAGCTCCAAAAAATTGGGAGTGGCACCAACGCTGTTAAATTGGCTAAATGATTACCTATCACAAAGGAGTCAGCGAGTCAAAATCGGGCAGACACTATCCAGCTCCAGTGAGGTACTCTAGGAGTTCCTCAGGGATCAATCCTTGGCCCCTGCTTTTCAGCCTCTTTATTAATGAACTGCCCATGAGCCTGTGACACCAGTCTCATCCCAGTACGGATGATGCTGTGCTGCTAAGCAGTGGCACCTCCCAGGCAGCACTACAAACAGGACTACAAACCTCCTTCAACAAACTTTAGGACTGGTTCTGTAGGAAAAGGCTGCTACTGAACTACAGGAAAACCAAGGCTGTGATCCACTCCAGCCATTACAATAAGCGCAGGCTCCCCCCCCCCCAATATCTTCAATAATGCAGGTGAGCAGATTGAGCAGGTTCAATCATTTAAGTACCTAGGGGTCATCCTTGACAACTCTCTCACATATACAAACCACATTGACTTCCTTGTCAGGTCAGTTAACACAAAGATCGGGGTCCTCTACAGACATAAGAACTCCCTCTTGGAAGCCTCCGACTCTCTGTCTCAGCCGATGCCTTCCACGATGAACCTGCGGACTTGTGGTCTATGGGCTGCCACTGACCTGCACTCAACAGGGTCCAAATTGCATTAAATAAGGCATGCCGCCTAACCCTGAGTGCAGACCATTACACCCATACTTGCACTCTGTATAAAAGCACTAACTGGCTAAGCCTAAAAGACAGGCTCAAATACCAAACCTGTCTATTGGGTAAAAAGGCTCTCCTCGGAAAAACACCACCCTGCATAGTAAACCTGCTCGAGGCCTTTCCCTCATCACATAACACCAGGGGGAAGAAAAACGGTGCACTGTCCACCCCATTCTGGCGAACCTCACTTGGTCAGTGTACCTTCGCCTACCGAGCCCCCCTCTGGCTAAATGAACTCCCACAGGAACTACATACACAAAGCCTGCCTCAGTTCAAAATGGGCCTCAAACTGCACCTACAGTCTATCTCACAATGCATGTGCCCCCAGGAAAGACCTGTTAGACTCTCCCACTACTGTCGTTAAACCCAGCACTGAAACTGTGACTATTGAATTGCCTAATGCGCTGAACCTGTATGACTGTATCCTTCTGTTGTCTGTAACCACTGCATTTGTGCTAATCCTGAAAAAACTATTATCTGTAACCACTGCATTTGTGCTAATCCTGAAAAAACTGTAAATGACCTGAAATCTGTATTTACTGTACTGGTGTTCTATATCATTTGTCCTCCATGACGTGGAACCTTTGTAACTGAACATGTTCCGAAACCTGTAACCACTGGATTTGTGTTTTTATATGTTTGTTCACCCTGACGTGGAACCTTTGTAAAAGAGCTCACGCTCAAAGGTTTTTTCCGAATGATCATAAATAAATAAATAAATAAAATGTTGGTATGCTGATACCTTATTATTTATAAGGAAAAAGTAGTATTGAGGAAGGTTCTGTCCTTTGTACCCAAGATGCCTACAGTTTTTCATGAACTGTAACGCAGGAGATTTATTTACTGTCTTTCCGTCCTAAACCAGCAAATCCAAAGGAGTATGAGATGCACAGTTTGGACCTGTGCAGGGCAGTCATCACGTACCTTAAAGAGGACCTTCCTTGATGGTCAAAAAAATGATTCTTGCAGTCATTTTATGCAATAATGTACCTCAAATGTGTGCATGTGTTAGTTTTGTCAAAGGTTTACTCTTCTTTCCATAGTTTGAATTGTTTTTTTAGCCCTGCTGCACTTGCCTTTGCTGTTCAGCTGCTGGGCTGCTGGCTCCTGCTGGTGTCACTGTATGAGTAGGAGTGACTCACACTGTGTGGGACAGTGAGGTTGCAGCAGTTTCTCTAGGGAAATTTCCATAACTTGGTGTGCATACTACAGTAGTAGTGCAGAATTAGTCGAGGGATTTTTAAGAACTTAAAAAAAAACCCTATTAAGAATTCTGAAAGCTTTTTTTAGGGAGTTTTTGTTGTTTGGTAGTGTGTTCACTGCTAGCAGGAGAGGCAGGGGTTGATTTTTATATTATCTTACTAGCCCAAGACCTAGTGCAAATTGACCAGGGCTAGTGCAGCATAATCTCTGCTAGTCCATCTTGAATAATGCAGGTTTTCCATGGCTGAAATTTAAGTTAAAAATGTTCCTGCAGTAGTAGTCTCTAGTCCTTATGCTACTTTCTCTCAATGTTCCAGATGACCTGGTGTGATTGACAGCTCATTAAGAGCTGCAGTTATCTAGCAATTCAAGGACAAAAGCATCAATGGGAGTCATTATTAGCACTCCACTGTTAGGCCTTTCAGCTAGTGTCTAGGATGCAATCAAGGGCAGCTTCCAGTTTTCTGAATATGTCTCTGTCTGACAATTTGTCCCACATTATTAAGACCAGTGGCTCTCATTTCCCTACCTGTTGAGTGTCTATATCCAACATTTCAGTGACAAAATGCTGAGATGTACAGTAGTAGTAGTAGATTTTATTTGTTTAGGTCGTCCTTCCCTGAAGGCTCCGGGCACCCTTACAGTGATGTTACAAATACAACAATATAAAAGAAGACTAGGGACAGTAATAAAAACATACATAAAAATCTCATCTATAGTGAAAAACAACTGAACACATTCAATTATTTTAGATGGCCACTTCAGACCCCAAAACCTGTGCAAACATAAAAGTTCTCAGATGTCGCTTAAACACTGCAATAGATGGTACCTCCCAGAGGTGCCCCGTCAGTGAATTCCATAGCGTCGGGGCAGCCACCTCAAACGTCCAGTTACCAGAGCTCTTTAACTTCACTCTGGGGATCTCCAGGAGAGCACCAGTAGCTGATCTGAGGGGGTGAGATGGGACGTAGGTGTGCAGGAGATCCTTCAGGTAACCCGAACCCAACCTATGTAGGGCCTTGTAGGTCAAAAGGCCTACCTTGAAGGTGATGCAACAACGCACCAGCAGCCAATGCAGTTTGCGCAGCACTGGGGTGATATGACTAAATCTAGAATGGCCAGTCAACACCCGTGCCGCTGCATTCTGCAACAACTGCAGGCACCGCAGTGCACCACCTCCGACCCCAAGGTAGAGGGCATTGCAGTAATCGAGTCTCGAGGTAATGAAAGCATGGACCAGTGTGGCCAGGTCTTCGGACAGGACAAAGGGCTTGATCAAGGCAATGTTCCGGAGATGATAAAATCTGGTCCGGACAACTGCCGACACCTGCATATCAAATGTCAGCTCGCTGTTAAACACAACGCCCAGATTCTTCACCCTTGATGAAACCTCCACTTCAGTTGGGCCTATGTCACTCCCCAACTTTTCACCAGAGGTTCCCAGCCCAACCCTCTAACCAGGCTCAACCACCAGTACCTTAGTCTTCCCAGGGTTTAGTCCTAGCCAGTTTGATGCCACTCAAGTCTGGATCTTGGCCAGGGAGGTATTACTGAGTACAGATTACAAAGGCATTAAACACAGATGAAAAAACTGACAGTGAGCTGTCTCAGGTTACAACAAGTCTCTAATAATTTACTGTGCTTTGCTACTGAGGCACAAAATAAATCCACTTTATAAAATGACATAACACCCAAGGCATTCCTTAACCACTGGAGCTGGCATATTGCATTGATAATGGGGTGTCTTGGGGAAGGGGAAAAAATGCTGAACATACTATGTACACCAAGTTATGAAAGTTTTCCCTAGTGAAACCACTGCATCTTCATTGTACAGCACAATGTCATTCACTCCTTCTCCAAACAGTGATGTCACCAGCACAGCACAGGGTTTGCAGCAACACCAGGCTCAGTTTAGAAGCTCTGGTGTGCCACACAGTTTTTAGCAGCTCAGAATCCACAAACTAATTGCAGAGAACATTACAGAAATGCAAAACAAGAATCGATGCAAGAAGGGGAATTTTTATGCATGAATGTTAAAATGACTGGGTAAGGTCCTCTTTAAAAGGACAACAGAATTCAGGCAGTCCTAAAATCTGTTTTGTCCTTTTTGAAGCAGCAAAAAAGGTAAGAAAGTGTCCAAGGCCACCTTGGCTAGGTGGGTGAGGGCCTATATCACCAAGGCCTATGTGGCAGAGAAGAAGAAAGCGTTGGGCCTCATTAAAGCTGACTCCACCAGATCTCTAGCTATCTCCTGAGCAGAGAGAGGGGAAGCATTTGTGTGCTAGAATTGCGTAAAGTGACAATGGGGTCCTCTGTTCATACTTTCACTAAGCAGTACAGATTGGATGTTCAAAATTCCGCCAATGTGGCTTTTGGTCACAGAGTTTTGTAGGTGGTGGTTAGCAGTTGATTATTGTTTTTCTCTCATATGCAATATATGTGGGACAATATTCTCCCTCACCCAGTTGAAAAATGGGTACGGTTTCTTAGAACCCATGTCACTGTCAGTGGCTCAGCAGATTGCATACTCGCCTCTGAAGCCGGAAGATCAGAAGGTTGTGGGTTCTAGCCCCACACTGGGAATTTGGGATATAAATCCCAATACTGATTCTGTGCTGCATCATGAGAGGGGTGCTGCACTCCTGAGGTGCCATCTTTCGGATGACACGTTAAACCGAGGTCTCACCTGCCTGTCCTGGTGGTTGTTCAGGTGGACATTAAAGATCCCATGGCACTTCTCGAAAAGAGCTGGGGAACTTCCGTGTCCAAGCCAAATTTCCCCATTCACTGAAATACACCAACAGTTTAATCTGCTTCTGTAAATCAGTTTGCATCTGTCTCCCCACCTCCCGGACGAGGCTGAAAATAGGCAGAATTGCCTAGTCCTCCTTTCCCGGTCAACAAAAATGAAATAAATAAATAAGTATTAACTCCCCATTGATAACATGAAGCGATACAGAAAGGAGAAATTCCTTGATACTTACCATAATATCCTTTTCTGTTAACTCCCAACATTGTCAATGGGGCCTGTCCTGGATTAGCTCATGGCTCCAATTGGAACATATTGGCCAATGTATCTCAGTATTTTGCATTTCAGAAAAGATTGTAATTTTCTACAGTTTGTCCAGACTTATCTGCTAACCAGGGGAAACATTTGCAGTTCATTTGGTCACAGGAGAGATTTCTGAACCTTGTGTGATGTTTTTCTCTGTTACAGGTTAGAGCTAATCCTGGTTTTTGCAGCCATGTTTATTGACATTGCTATTATTACTGTTTTATACATCTTTATGTTACAAGTGCTACCAAAGAGTCTAGTACGTTTTCCCAACATGTAAATTAATGATGCATTTTCTTCCCCAATGCTGCAATCTCGATTTTAATCTCACTGTCTGGTTCTGTTTACTGACAGTCAAAATCCTGTCAGTAGAGCCGCATGTTTCACCTTTTTTAACCTCGCAATTGCTGCCTGTTGCCAGCTGCAAAGAAAAAGCCGAAAAGGCAGCCTGGAGTTCCCTTATACCCCTGCACAATAGTTGCCTGCAGTTTCGCCCAAGTATGCAATTTAAGAAAAAAAGTCTCTCCCTCCCTCTCTGTCTCTCTGTCTGTACTCAGCTCCATGCACCCGTCCTGCTCCTGTCACAAACTGCTGCTTTAAAGCTAGCTGTTAAATGGACTGTACTCTCAAGCTGTATGCAGGCTGTTTGGCACTCGCACTGTTAGCTCTGACCTGATTTTGTTTGCTGTACTGGATTTGGGGGCAGGTTTAATCAGACCCTCCAGTCATTCTCAAGCTGTATCCAGGCGGCATTAATGGTACCATAACAAAAAAAAAACATATTTTAAATGCTGTTTGGCACTCGCACTGTTTGCTCTGACCTGATTCTGTTTTGCTGTACTGGATTGGGGGACGAGTTAAATCAGACTCTCCAGTTGTCTCCGGGCAGTATATGGGGTATCAGTGGTATCTGAGCACTGTTTGTTATGCTGGATGTTTAATGTTGGGATTTCGTGAGTCGGCTGTTTTTGAGATGGGATCGCACCCCTGATGGGAAATCAGAGTCGGGCAAAATAATGTAGGGCATGTCAGTGTTGGGAAATTGTACGGATCCCATTACCCACAGAAGACTAAACTCTTTAAGGAACCAGTGATCGGACGCCTTCAAGGAGGGACTAAGGAGTTGACTGGCAGGACTCCACCAACTAGCTGTTTAGAGTTAGGTAGGGCATCAAGTTTTCCTCCTTATAATGTCAGATCTTTTTACATGCACATTTGTTTGGTGTTAGATTAAGAAGTGAGTTCACTGACCGGGGCGTTTTGCAGATCATTAGATACATAGCAGGGTATAAGTACTGTGTGAACAAGAGGTGGCTGGAGAATCTCGGCTTTCAGAATGTTCCTATGCCCAAGGTTTTATGCTGATTTACATCTCTGGGCTGTACCACTACCCCAGTTATGGTGTTCATTACCCATATGTATGAACTCCCCATTGACAACATTGGAGCTAACAGAAAAAGAGAGGGTGGTAAGTATGAAGGAATTTCTCCTTTCTGGGCATTGGGATGCGAGTGACATCGCATGGTTACATAGGGTGTCTATTCTGCTTCTTTCTCCATCCAAAGGAGGCACTGTAGCACCAGTAGAGCATGAGCACGCTCCTCTGGTTTCTGAGAATGCCATCTCTGCAGCAAAACTCTTGACTCCTGTAGCCTGGGGCTGAGAGTCAGGGTCAGGACTTGAACCCGGGTCTCCCGCATGAGCGAATGGGTTGGACATGTGTTTGTAATTTTTGTTTTCTATAGATATTTTTATCCCTTTTTCAGACCTATCATATCATTTGGCTGTGACCAGCTGTAACTCAGGTACATCCTCCTTTGACCCACATTTCCCTATGGCTTACCTTCCAGACTAGATCCTGGTCCAGTTTTGGGCTTCAAGCAGGGTGGCTTGGGGCCCAAGCATGCTAGCAGCCATCATCCCAGTGAAGACTGGAGCCCCACCCCCAGTTTCTCCCTGAGCCTTCCCTCTTCCCCCTGGTGTGGGTGTGGACTACACTGGTCTCTCTCACATGTACAGCATACCCCTGCGGAAGGAGAAAGCTCCTTGGTACAACAACAGGGGTCACTACAGTACCAGAGCTCCACTGCAAACTCTCTTCGGCTGAGGTGCACTGCTGAGGGGCAGCAGCGCCAGCCAGGCCTGCATCCCAGTGTGGATTCCCAAGTTCAATGTTTTGCGTTCTGCTTTGCAATAGCCCAGGGGTCCGAGGATGCTATATGTAGTCATATAGCGCACTGGCACCATCTAACTGAATATAGGACCCTGTTGGCACAATCTTAAGTGAAGTAGCACTGCCCAAACGTGGCTCCCAAAGTGGGCCACAAGAGTTGATTGTGCTTGATTGCTATCTGCAGTATTCAGAGGGACCCATGCAAATGAGTCTGTTGGACATTCAAGGTGTCAAGGGGCCATGTGCATGCCCATTATGGGCCCATTTGCATGGGAAGCAGAGGCAGGTAGTGCGGCACCACCCCCCTTCCCCGGTCCAAGACTGTAGCAATCCCTGATGCTAATGGTCCCCCCTCCCTCTGATCACCAGCCCATAATGTTAGAAATAAATCCCTGGTTCTAGTGGCCCCCCCTCTCTGATTGCCAACTTGTAATGGTAGAAATTAATACCTGGTGCTAGTGGCCCCTCCTCTGATCACCAGCCATAATAGTAGAAGTAAATCCTGGTGCTAGTGGACCCCCGATTGCCAGCCTGTAATGGTAGAAATAAATCCCTGGTGCTAGTGGCATCCCCGATCGCCAACCTGTAATGATAAAACTGTATCCCTGGTGCTTGTGGTACCCCCCTCCCTCTGATCGCCAGACTATAATAGTGAAAATACATCACTGGTGCTAGTTGTCCCCCCATGCCAGCCTGTAGTGCACCTTACAATCCTCCCTGGCGGCCAGTGGTTCCCCTGGCACTGAGCTACAGTACCGTTGATCACAATTTCCAAATCCCTGGCATCTAGGGGCTCCACTCTCCACCGAGGAACCGAGCACCCACCCCTAGTCACCTTACCAGTATCCTCAGTGCCAACGAGTGCACACGGTGACTGGCGCAGCCCTCCTTACACCTCCTTGGTCAGCCGCCATATGTACAGGCAGGGAGCATGCCCCTTATTTATAGGACAGGGTGACTAGCACCAGGGATTTATTTCTACCGTTATGGGCTGGCAGTCAGAGAGAGGGGGGGTTTCACTATAGCCATGGATTCTTTTCTAACATTATGGGCTGGCGACTGGAGGAAGGGGGGAACCACTAGCACCATGGATTTATTTCTAAAGTTACGGGCTGGTGATCAGTGGGGGGGGACCACTAGTGCCAGGGAGTTTTTTCATAACTTACGGACCAACGATGGGGGGAGGGTGCCACAGACCACAGTGGCCATTGTGCTCCCCCAGTGGCCACCCAGCTAGTTGTCTGCAGTACCTCTGGCAGCAGCTAGGGTTGCGTGGAGTAAGAGGAGGTTTTGTTCAGCAGTATTTGCATGGCACAAAAGGACTGTGCTAAACCCTTTTGTGTGGCGCAAATCTGCTTAATATCGGCTTACGGTGATATTCCTGCACTCACCCCCCATTTTTGATTTGTGCTGGCACTAACCCTGTTTGCCAGCGAAACCAAACCTTATGACTATTGGGCTCCAGCACAAAACCCAGATTGTGCAGGCAAACACCAGTTAGCACCTGCACAAACTTAAGAATATCAGACCCCAGGTGTCAGTTGCAGTAGCAGGCATGGGTTGTGAGGTCATGTGCGGGAGAGTTTGACTTGCAGGAGAAGAAGCAGAGTGAATTGTAGGGGAGAGTTTGAACCAGAGCTGGGAGAATCTGAAGGCAAAAGGAGACTGACCTGTAGGTGATTTTGTGTCATGGTTGGGAGAGAGTCAGTGTCATAGTTGCTGAGGGAGTAAGTGGGGGTACAGAGACAGGTGAGCAAGTGGGGGTACAGGGACAGGTGAGCAGGAAGCTAAGATGGTGGGAGGGTAACAAACCAGAATTTTAAGATAAATGAAGCACAGTGAATGAGGTGCCTACCTTTAAGAGAGGGTAGTAAGAGGTAGCTGTAGAGGGAACAGTGGTAAGTGTGCGGTGGGAGGCAGTCAAGGGTAAAGCAACAGAAGGAGTGAAAAAGAGAGTCCAGCCTGGTGAGGGTGGATTTGGGTGCCACACTATGCACAGCATCCCCGTAATTGAAAACTGAGAGGATCATCTTCATGAATGCTTCTCTGTGTGCTTTGAGTGGGATATATGCTTTGTTCCTGTGGAGTGCATCAAGCTTAGGGTAGAGTTTTTGATGAATGGCATCCACATAGCAGGAGAAGTTGAGGTGGCAGTCCAGCCAAACCCCGAGGTACTTGAGGGAAGAAACCTCATTAAGTTCAGTGCCATCCAGGGTCTTGAAAACTGTAGGGAACTGGAGTCTGGATAGCCTCTCCCTGGTGCCAAATGTCATGGAGACCATTTTCTAGGCAATGAGTGTGAGCTGATTAGAGTGGATATGGTGAACTCATATTGGAGCTGAACAGCCAGATATGAGGCAGAAGGGCCTGAAGCAAAAAGCACAGTGTCATCACCATACATGCATATGCTCAAAGAGACACATGGTTTACGAAGATTATTGAGGAAGGTTGAGAATAGGATAGGATGAAGGGCTAAGCCTTGGGGTACACCTGACCTGATTGGGAGTGGGGAGAAGAGGGCTTTGGTAATGTGGACAGCTTGAGACTCTCCCCCCCACCCAGTTAGGAGCTGTACCATCTGAGTAATTAAAGAGTCCAGCACTTAGTTTGTCTGGGAGAATGGGATGGGTGACAACGTCAAATGTTTTGCTAGGTCAACAAAGATTACAGAGGTGATGAGGGCCTGATCTATTCCCTTAAGGATGGAATCAGTGAGCCAGAGATAGTGTAGTGAGACTTCCTGAATCAAGACTGGAATGGGGTAAGGATGGCTGAAGATTCCAGAAAGGAAGAAAGTTGGGAGAAAACTAGGTGTTCTTGGAGTTTGGCCAAGGCTGGCAGCAGAGAGATAGGGTGATAGTTTGTGTAGCAGCAGGGCTTCAATTAAGTCCATTTTGGGAGTATGTGACTCCAAAAAATAAGGCAAAAACTTCCAAAATAAAGGGGGAGGAAGTCATTGACTTCGAAATGTAGAAACCAAAATTGGACAGCTTCCACATAAGCTAAGACATTATGGATTTTTCTAAAATAAATTGTATTTTGCCATTAATGTTTGTATGAACATCCATAAATTGATCCTTCCTAGAATACTAGCTTTCAAATTGTGGAATCTGGGAAGTATTTAGACTGCCACAAAATTGGAATGACTTCCACATTTTGACTGATGGAAGTATTTGACTCCCACTAAAAATTAATTAACTGAACCCCTGCATAGCAGGGTGGGTTACCTCTTTTAGAGAAAGTGATGTCAGTGGCTTTCTTTTCGGCATCAGGGATAATATCCAGAAGGAAGGAGAGATTTAGAAGGTCCAAAATAGGGGATGCTGCAGTGGAGGAAGACAGATACAGAAGCATGGGGTTGATCCCATCAGGGCTGTACCCTTTGAGGATTTAAAGCTAAGAGTCTTTATTGAGAGTGTATGTGAGGTGAAGGCAAAAGTGATGGGTAGAGGGGAATAAGAATGGGGCCGGGGAAGGACAGAAGAAGAGAGGAGTGAATGGAAACAAGTGGTGAAAAAATATTAAAAGAGAAAATGACACCAACAGGGCCAGTGATAGTCAAACCCCTTAGTTTGGTGCAGAAGACTGGGGGAGGGTTGAAATGGGCATGGATGACTTTCAGAACTTAGAGGGGTGCGTAATACTGTTCTGGAGGGTGGAAGCAAAGTACTTTGATTTAACAAGCCTTATAGCTTTGGTGTAGGCATTGTGTAAGGTTGGATATTTTGCAAGGTCAACTAGTGAGCCAGAGGCCTTGCAGACAAATCTGACCAAGTGCCTTGCTTTGAAACAAGCTAGTGTCTTGGTTGTGATCCAGGGAAGGTGTGAACCTTTGACCTTAGTCTTTCTTAGAGTAGCATGGGAATCCCAGAAAACCATGAAATTATTTTTGAATTTTAAGAGGGCAGCATTTATGACAGAGACAACTGAGCTGAAAGATCAGTCGGTATTTGCCTGGTCTACAGTCATGAGTGAGTGATTAGAGGATGAGGGTTTGAGTTGTATGAGCTCAGAGGTAAGCTGGCTGAGTTGCAGTGCTTCAATATTTGGGCTTAGTTTCTTGGGGGATGGTGATAACCAGTTGGAATTAAAGTCACCCAGTACCAGGTGTTCCCCTGATGAAGCCAGGGAGGAGAGGAGTTCAGTGATAGTCAGGAATAACCTTGTAAATAGCCCAGTTACACCAAAAATATGCTTACTGCTGAAATTCATAAGAACAAGCTTAACCCTTCTGGCTGCCCCATCGTAAGTAGCCTAGGGTCCATAACTGAGCTCATGTCAAAATTTGTGGATTTTTTTCTATTCGCTATTGTAAAAGGTATTAAATCACATGTTGGTGACACAAAAGATGTATTAAAAATCTTGGAGAATATCAGTATTGGGGATAACACAATTTTAGTAACGTGATATTGAAAACTTATATAGTAACATACCACATGAAGGTGGTTTGTCTGCAATTAAGAACAAATTATCCCTGAGACCCGATAATGTTGTCCCTCCCACAGAATTTAGTTTAAAACTTGCTGATTTCATTCTTACTTCTAACTATTTCTTATTTGAAAATTATTTTTATCAACAGATCCATGGTACAGCCATGGGCACAACGTTTGCCCCCTTCCTAGCAAGCATCTACATTAGAGAATGGGAAGATGTGTTTGTATGGAACACAAATAAAAATAGATGGAGTAAACATATTAAGAAATGGATACGGTTTGTGGTTGATATATTATTTTTATGGGAAGGGACAGAAATTGATTTGCAATCTTTTATTAAGTATGTTAATTTGTGTGATCCAGATTTGAAATGTGTCCCATAGTAGCAGAAATACGGTTGATTTCTTGAATATTACAATATATAAGAAAAATGGAAGCTTACGTACTAAATTGTTCCATAAAGAAAACGGACAGAAATAGAGTCCTTCATTATGAAAGTAATCAGCCAAGCTACACAACGAATAATATACCATATGGAGGACAACTTTTATGAAGAAAACGGAATTGTAGTGAAGAAACAGTGATGCAGAATGAAATGATGAGCATGTGTCAGAGATTTTTAAATAGAGGTTATGAACCTGGCGTACTCTTAAAAAACAGTCCAGAAAGTAAATCAAATTGGTAGAAAGCAGCTGGGGTCAAAACAGAGGACAGAAAGAGAAGCAATTACAAATGGTGTATTTTTTTTTTGTGCTACATACAGTAGTGCTTATGCAGAGATACAAAGTATTATAAAAAATATTGTGGAGTACTGAGTGCTGAGCCTTGGTTACTTCGGGATATAGAGATGGTACCTAAGTTCAGCCATGGAAGGGGTCGTATATAAAGAAAGTAGAAATGAAAATGGGCCAGATTGGATGCCCCCTGCACGAGCAGGGAAATTTTGAATGCAGAAATTGTGCCCAATGTAGTAGCACCTGGAACGCCAAGATATTTCACCATCCAAGATCCAGAAAAAAAATGTAACACAAGAAATGTTATCACTTTTAGAACTGAATGCGTGATACACATGCTCTTATGCCCATGTGGTATGGGGTACACTGGACAAACTAAACGCGCTTTAAAAATGCAGATTAGTGAACACAAGACTGCGATTAGGACTAAGAATATAACTTATTCCATGGCCAAATATTATTTGGAAGCTGGTCATGGAACACCAGCCTCGCTGAGACATTTAGGCATACAACATGTTAAGCTGCCAGTCAGGGGTAGAGACATTCAGAAAATCATGCTACAAAGGGAAGCTCATTGGATCCACAGATTGAATACTCTTGTCCTTAATGGATTAAATGAGGACAATGGGTTTAATAATTATTTATGATCTGAATAAAATTTAGGATTTTGGGTATTTATATCCAAGCAGCGTAGTCTTTTTATTTTCTTTTGTATTACATGAATTGTTTGTTAATGTGTATTTTTATTATGTCAGTTTTAAATGTGTAATTTTTAGCAACTGTGTTATGTTGCACTGCGTTTGGGTATTCTTTATGTACTGTGAACTATGTTAACTCATTTCTTAGTGGTGGGTCCCTTTAACGTGCATGCTCATGGTTCAGTCCAGTTGTTCCTATGGCAACCAATGTGTATAAATTAATGTTATCAGCAATGGTTAGCCAGCTCTGAGGAAGGCATGAGCTGACTCCAAAACATCAACACGTTACACATGTTCGAGGTGGGGTACCTGAAGTAACACATTTAGCGGAACAGCTGCCCCTAGTCTGGGAAGCATAAATAATAAATTGAGTGCTAGTACCAACCATAGCATGTTTCCTGCTCATCCTTTGCACCCATGGGGCCAGAAGAGCCTGCTCTGTGATATGATTGCCCTGAGTAAGGGGCTTGTAAATTTGCAAGGACACGGATCCTGGAAGAACATGCTGACGCATTAAAACTCAACACATCTGTGATTATATGGGATTAGACAGTAGAGTCATGAAGACGGTATATTCGTCTGAATGGTAAAGGGACAGATTGTTTTATCTGCAGTCACCTATATAACTTTGCCAAGTAAGAGCGTGGTCCATTGCATTAGGCAATTGTGCCACGAAGATGGACTTAAAAGTAAAGCGGTAAAGTGACCGATTTAATGACTTGTGAGTTTGCAGACTTTACAATCTCTGAACGATAAATATCAACTTTATGAAATGTAATATTTAAAGCCATGGTTTGATACTGGTAAATGGAAATATGTAAGTAATAAAAATGAAAATGTTTTTTCAGCTAAGAAATATTTTTCAGATTTTTTATAACTGAGTGCATATAGAATGGCTCCACTTTTGTGTAGCTATTGTTTTTGTAACTCCCCTGCTATTGTGCACCAGTTTTCTCAAGATTTGTTGAGCACAGCATATGATTGTTTTTTTTATAAAATCAGGATTGGAGCAGGGCAGCAATAGATGCCAACAATGAAGACAGGCAAAGCGAAGGGCAGACAGCTTGAGGTTCAGTAGCTCATTTGAGGATGGGACAGATGAACAATGAACAGTCTTGAACTGGAGGTGTGTGGCGATATACACTGCAACCTCCCACCCCTCTTTCCAGCAATTCCCAACAGAACTGTTGCTTACATTGGAGGCCCAAACTGTTTGACAATCTGGTAGAACGCGGAACTGCCACTGCAAAACATTGATATCCCGCTTCCACCTCTGAAAATTGATAAATTTAAAATGGGGCTCCTTCGTACCTTGCGGAAAATGGCTGGTAAGATCTGACAAAGAGCGAATCAAATCAAATCCTTTTCCTCAACTGCACTTCAGGAGGACATTCAGGGTGTGTTCAGAGCCAGAATTAACAAATAACTTGTGTTGGAGGTAAGGCTGTAACACCTGCTGCTCACCCTGTCTTGTTTAGAGACGATACTTGCCTCCCACCCCCTCTTAAAGTTGCACACACACACAGAGAGGACTCACTGTTACTATTCCTGTTGACCTTCAAGTGTGCATTGTAAGACATTTCAGTGGCGTCTGGGACTTTGAGAGCAATCCACGTATGTGTGACATATTGGGGAAAATCAGCACTTTCAATGACTTACGGCTCATTATGTTATAGTGACTTTTTAGAGGTTCCCACAACCCTAAGCAGTATATGCAAACTATATTTTTGGTTCCTGCCCCTATAGTTAAAATTGTTTCACCAATTCTCAAGTGATTGTAATCGATCGTATGTTTCTGTGCATGATATGACTATATCTATAAATGCCTCTTTTCTCATTCATGCAGGGATTATCTTGTTACTCTTTTTCATTCATTATGTTTATGGTATGATTAATGGTTGATTCACACCATTGTGTTTTCTTCAAAGGAGCATAATGTGGGTCTATGTGATAATGGCGAATGCCTAAAGGTGATCACCGTTATCGCACAGTCAGAGTGCCGAAAACATTTTCAGCACTCTGACAACCCTGGTGCACAAGACAACGATGCCAGGAGACTTTTTTTAATGCTCTCTGTGGGGGGGGCTGTGCCCCCCCATCCCCCTCATGGGGGCTTCGCCTCCCGCATCCCCCTACTTAATGATTCTCAACTCCAGGGGGTGCATGCCAGGGGGGTAAAAGCATTAAAAAAATAAAGGTTTGGGCCGGGCGCAATAAAATCGCACCAGCGCCTGGACCCGAACCCGGAACCTCACCCACCCCAACCACTAGCCAACACCCAATGCCACGACGCAGCTTGGCCATCCACCGCAGCACCACCTCCTACAGCCCCTCTGCCCCTTCCCAGCCCATGCTCGCCATGCTCACTCCCCCCATGTGTGTACACTATACCCGCATCCCGTCGCCCAGTTCGCCCACCCTCCCATCCGGTCACCCTACCCTCCCATCGTCATGAGGGATTGCGCCGGGAAGGAGTCGCTGTAACAGATGGCACCCTTCCTCATGTGCCCACCTCACGGGATACTGCATAATGGTGTGTTAACTAAATATGGAATCATATAAGTCAGTAGGCAGCAGAAAACGGCAGCTTCAGATATGGGGAGGCCTCAGAACAAAAACACACCTGAAACACAAATCTAGGATCACAGCACCACACCATAGGAGAAAGAAACAGCTGTGACTTTAAGGTATATAAACTTTTTATTTGCCTACAGCATTCAGTTTGAAAAGAGATACTTACAAGTGCAAGGAGCGATGGTAGAAAGACATGAACAGCCAATAACTGCTTAAAGTACAACTGGCCAAGCTCACTGGCACTTGGTCACTTGTACGATAATTATGTTTTTTAAATTGACTATAGTATGCTAATAAAAACTTAATGCACTTTAAAGTTATAGCTGTTTTTTTCTTCTGCAGTGTGGTGTTGTGAGCAAGGATTTGTGCTTTCAGCAATCATAATTCACTCTGAGGGGTAAGATAACTCCTCGGGGGGGGCTAGATGGGTGCAGACGTACTCGCCCCATTAGATCTTACTTCGAGAGGGCTCTTGCAATAGGTACTCACTGATAGGACTAAGCTGCCAGGCATCAGGACCACACGGAAAACGTCTAACTAGTAGTGTCTGGAGGGGGACCACCCCCCGACATCACATGACCGACATCAGTGTAGCGCAATACAGGGAGCGGTCCCAACACCCGCCCTCCAGTTCTTTCCCGCCATTGACTCACACGGACCTCATGGACGAGTGCAACTATCGTCGACCACCATTTTTAGATGAGTATATCACTTTTTTCTAAATGATTCCAGTCGAATTTCTTGTTTTTCTCAGTAAAGTGTTGAAATTAGAAACCGTGTATGTTGTCTCAGACACCTTCAGAATCACATAAAAACAAGAGCGACTCCTGTGGGACTCAGCTCCCTCACAAGGATGGCCATTCCCACTTTCTTTTTTGCCTGGGCTCAGGCCATAAGATTGAGGGGTGTGAGCATTGCCAGAAATTCAAAGCAGCCACACGCAAACATCGGCCACAGTCCTTGGAAGCACATCTTTTAAAACAAAAGGTGGCCAATATGGAGAAGGAGCTGAAGAAACTCGGGCAATCTTTGTCCCCCTTGGAGGGCCACCACAAAAAGAAGAAGGACAAGGAGAGACATCGAGACCGGGAAGGGTCCCCAGCAATCCCGTCACCTCTGGCTGGAGTCGCGGCCCTTGAGGTAACTTCCCCTCTGGAGGATCAACCTTCAGCATCTGCTCTGGTGGCTATCAAAGAGGCTGACACCCCCTGCCCGACCCGTGCTTGGGTCCAGTGGGAGCCTCCGAGGTTCAGGAGGTGCCCACCTCCTCTAAGGCCTCAAAGATTCAGAGGCCTAGCAGTGTGAGTGGGACTGGCAAGTCGAGTCCCAGCCCCTCCAGTTCTCGCATGGACACGGCTGCTAAGTTGACCACCGGCTTCACCGACAGCCTCACAGCCCTGGATCCTCCGTCAGGCCCCGATAACAGGCCTGACGATGGGGTGATGGTCCAGCTGACATCACACACACACAGCTGGCAACTGAATCTTCTCAGTCTTCTCCTTTACGCCAACTAAGACAGTTCCTCCCACTCCCCCAGTCGGGGAATCGGAGGAAGGAGTCCGTTCATCAGGGGATGGGCCTCCCCCTACGTCGGAACCACAGATGCCTGAGCCGTCGGATCAGACAAGGGTCCCTTCACTCGCCACAGGCCTCCCTAGCCCTCACAGTCCACCACTAGACTCAACGCCTGGACTGTCAGATCTTACCTTTCCAGATCCCTCCTCAGGGCCTTGCGTCCCCCCCGACAGAACGCTTTCCAGAGGTTCCGGGCCCACCTTCAGGTTCAACGCCAGGCCTGTCGGCCCCACCATAAGGCCCTACACTAGGATTTTTCCAGAACCTTTCAGCCCCACCAGCTGGGCCGACACCAGGGCCTCCGGGCCCTACACTGGGCCCATCTGGTAACCCTTCTGGACAGCCGATGCCAGGCTACCCAATGACACATTATCCGTCGCCAGGATACCCGATGCCTCACTACCCAATGCCAAGCTTTCAGCCGTCAGGGTTTTCACCAGGTTACAATTACCCTTATTTTGGGTATCAAGGTTATGGTTTCCAGGCCCAACCTCCCCTTTAACTGCCAGTGGACATACAGGCAATTCTTAAATCATGGTAGGTAGAAGCCAAATCATAGCTCATGTCAGAGCTCGAAAAGCGTCAACCACCGCCGGCCCTGATGCCAGCCCCCAGAGCCCTTTCTCCGCCACTTCTGCCATTGGGTACTAGAGCCTCGATGTCAGATAGAAGAAGGGAGGCCACTCTCACCCAATGGCCTTCAGACTTCTCCCGGTCAATGGATCTTTCCAGGCCCATAGACATCACTTTCCCTGTCGTCAGCTCTCCTGACGACAGCCGATTGTCAGAATCAGATAGTGACTTTGATTCTGATACTCAGATGCCAGAGGACCCCAACCCAAAAGAGTCTCCCAAGTCCCCTTCAGAGGACCCATCCTTTCTAGAGCTCCTTAAGAAAATCCAAGTGGCATATGACTGAAGCACCATCACTCAGGACCCTCCAAAGATGAGTTTGGCTGCCCATTTGGACTTGGCTGACTCCTCCCCAACTCTTATTCCACCAAGGATCGAGCCCCATGAAGATCTAGTGACAACAATCTGGAAACAACCTCCTTCCTTACTCCAATAGCTCAAAAAGCAGATAGGCTTTACCAGTCACCAGAGGATGGGGAATACCTCAGCCTTCATCTGAAAGCTGATTCAGTGGTCATTAGTGCGGCTCACAATAGGTCTGCAAGACCTAAACATCTTAGTGATTCTCCTCCAGACAAGGAATCCAAATCCTTGCTCAGTATGGGAAGAAAATGTACGCCTCCTCCACTCTGGGTATCAGGCTTTCAATTATGTAGCACATATGGGGGACTACGAAAAGTCGATACTAGGACAATTGAAGTCCAAAATAGACTCTCTTCCAGACTCAACCGTGAAGTCAGAGATGGCAGATCTGGTATGTTCAGCCGGGTCTGCATGCAGGCATACCCTTCAAGCCACCTACCGTGCAGTAAATGCTGCAGGTAGGGGCTCTGCATCAGCCATTAGTCTAAGAAGACATGCATGGCTTAGGATCTCTGGACTGGCACCATAGGTGCAAACCGCCATACAGGATACCCCTGTCAGGGGTTTAGTCCTTTTTGATGTTGATGTCAAGGAGATCATCACCGACCTACAAGACAAGGGAAAAGCTCTGCGGTCTGTACAGTTTATGTATAAACCTCCACAGAAGCAGGAGCAGGCATTTTGGAGACAGCAGCATTGCCAACAAAGACAGCCACAGAACTGACACCAAAATAAATGTCAGGCCCCTTCAGCAGCTAGACCACCCCCCGCCAAATCTCACAAGGCCTTGGGCGCTACAGCCCCCTCTCTGCCCACCACCTCCTGACTCCCTGGCCCCCCTGCCTCCACTGGTGGGCACTCCAGTGGAGCCGGTTGGGATCAGATTTTCCTGCCATCTTCCCGAGTGGGGAAAAAAATCACATCACACACTTGGGTGCTACAACTAGTGGCACAAGGCCACACAACAGAATTTATGAAAAGACCCCAAGTATAGCCCCCTGGTCACTTGTCATACCCTCCTCATCACATACCCTAGGTAAGAGAAGAAATAAACTCTCTGTTGTCCAAGGCAGCCATAGAACCAGTACCCACCCTATAGCAGGGGGAAAAGGGTATTACTCATACTTCTTCCTGGTACCCAAGAAGACGGGCGACCTAAGACCCATTCTAGATCTGAGCTCCTTGAACCTCTTCATAGAGTATGAGAGGTTCAGAATGCTGTCCCTCTCCAATCTTCTTCCTCTCTTGCAGAGATGTCATTGGCTCTACGCTCTGAACATGCAGGATGCCTACCTACATATCCCTATCTCCCCCCCACTGCAAATTTCTCAATTTTTGCTTGCAAGGGGAGCATTTCCAGATCAAAGCCCTCCCCTTTGGCCTTTTGTCAGCATGCAGGGTGTTTACGAAATGCCTTGCAGTGGTGGCAGCTTTTCTGCACAGACAGGGAGTCCAAGTGTTCCCATATCTAGATGACTGGCTGATTTCGGCCCCATTGATGCATGCCCTCATCTCTTATTTGGCCCTCACCCTGAATGTTTTTCATAAACTGGGCATCATGGTAAACCAGGCCAAGTCCCACCTTATTCTCACACAGAAGCTTCAGTTTATGGGAGCAATACTGGACACAGTCAAGGGCAAGGCCATTCTGCCACTGGACAGAATGGCAACATTACAACACCAGGCACACCTAGTGGCTTCACAAAGATGTTTGCCAGCCAGGGTGATACTATGGTTACTTGATTTAATGGCGGCAGCCATTTCCTCGTTCCCCTTAGCCATGTTGCACATGAAAGTCATGCAGTGGACTCTCAGAGTCCAGTGGGACCAGACATCCAAGAATCTGGACCACAAGATCCTGATCTCAGATCCCATGGCTCAGAATCTTTTGTGGTGGCAGACCCAGGACAACCTTTCCAGAAGTGTTCCATTCCAGTCAGATCTTCCCGCGCAGACCCGAATGACGGATGCCTCAGGCATGGGATGGGGAGCCCACCTGGGGACACACAGGATGCAAGGTCCCTCGTCTCACAATGAACTGTCTCTTCATATCAGTGTTCTTGAGATGAGGGCAGTGTTGTATGCTCTGAAAGCCTTCCAACACCTCATTCATTCAGATCATCTCACCATTCAGACAGACAACATGTGCGGAGTCCGGTACACAAATAAACAAGGAGGAACCTGCTCTTATCCTCTGTGTTGAGAGGCCATGAGGATGTGGTATTGGGCAGCCGATCACAACCTTCATTTGACAGCAGTCCATGTCCAAGGGGAGCAAAACATCCTGGCAGACACTCTCAGTCGCACTTAAGTTAATGCACAGGAGTGGGAGCTCAAACACTCAGTGGTCAAGGACATCTTCCAAAGGTGGGGAAGACCGTAACTAGATCTATTCACTTCCCCATTCAACAAAAAACTGCCAACCTTTTGCTCACTTATTTCAGGGCGTGGTGTTTTCTGGCGAGACGTACTGTCTCTATGTTGGAAGGTGAGATTCATTAGTACCCTCCACTTCCTTTAATTCAGAGGGTACTAATAAAACTACAAGCAGAGAAGGAGCATGAATGATTCGCATTGCTTCTTTCTGGCCGAGACAAATATGGTTCTCTGTACTGCAACAACTGTCAGTGGACCACCCAGTTCAACTGCCAGTCTCTCCAGACCTTTTATCTCAGGAACAGGGGATCTTGGTGCATCCAGGTCTCAAGTCCCTTAACCTACATGCTTAGCTCCTACAGACATAGCTACTGCACACTTTGGAGTCTCTCAGAGGGTAGCACAGATCTTT
The DNA here is from genome assembly GCA_016271365.2 of Neoceratodus forsteri. Taxonomy (NCBI): domain Eukaryota; kingdom Metazoa; phylum Chordata; order Ceratodontiformes; family Ceratodontidae; genus Neoceratodus; species Neoceratodus forsteri. The sequence continues at coordinate 417,061,499 of JADMNL010000024.1, read as the reverse complement.
GTGGAGGCCAGAAAGCCATCCACCAGGGCCACGTATGCTATGAAATGGAAAAGGTTTTCCATATGGGCAGATTCCAAAGGACTAGAGCTTTTTCTAGACAACATGTGACACCTCTTTGACCACAGTCTCAGTTATTCGACCTTAAAGGTTCATTTCTCAGCGATTTCAGCCTATCATGTCCCTGTAGGTGACAAGACTTTGGCCCAGTTGGAAGTATCCAAAACCTTCTTGAAGGGGATCCTTCATTTAAAACCTCCAGTTAGGATCCTGGCTCTTCCCTGAGACCTGAACTTTATGCTAGAGACGCTTACACTGCCTCCCTTTGAACCGGCAGCAGATGCAGACATACGCTTTCTTTCCTGGAAAGCACTTTTTCTAGCAGCCATCACTTCAGCCAGAAGGATTTCTGAGCTCCAAGCCTTTATGTGTAAGATTCCCTGTTTGATTTTTCTGAGACTGGGTGGCTCTGCAAACTAATCCTAAATTCCTACCTCAGGTGGTTTCTGAATCCACCTTGAATCAGTCCATAGAGTTACCAGTGTATTACCCTGAGCACTCTAACCGGGCCAAAAGGATTCTCCACACTCTGGATGTTCATAGGATGCTTCGGTATTACACAAACAAGACAATCTGTCTGAAAGACAAATCAATTGTTTGTCTCCTTCGTGTCTAAAAGAGAAGGCACCCCTGTCTCAAAACAGTGCCTATCGAAATGGTTGGTGAACTGTATTACTTTCTGTCACTAGAAGTATAACAAGAACCTCCTGGTGGAGGTCAAAGGACATTCAGCCAGAGACATGGCTGCTTCTACTGCTTGTTTCAGAAATGTCTCAGCTGCCGACATATATGCAGCTGCAACTTGGAGTTCCGTAAACATTTTCACTAAACACTACAGTTTGGGTATCACCTCGAGGCAGAGAGCGGGCTTTGGCCTAGCTGCCCTGCAGGTCCTTTTGTCCTAGGCCACTGTTCATTGCAGACCCATTCCTACCTCCCATGTCTCAGACTTGTCTGACCTGACTGTTTGGGATTCAGTACTACCAGAGAGTACCTATTGCAAGAACCCTCTCGAAGTAAGATAGTACAGTTGCGTAAGAACTCACCGTAACAGTAGATCTTCGAGAGATGCTCTTGCAGTAGGTACTGCTTTACCTCCCACCTACCCTCTGGGTTTCTTCTGCCTCTTCTCTCTCTCTCTCTCTCTCTGTCTCTCTCTGGCTCTCTCCTGTGAACTTTTCAGTTCCAGGAGCCCACTTCCTTCTCCTGTCGTGTCTTTTTTGTAGGTCTCTGGTGAGAGAACTGGAGGATGGACGTGGGGACTGCTCCCTATATAGCGCCACGCTGATGTCGGTCACGTGACGTCGGAGGCGGTCCCCCACCAGACACTGCTAGCTAGAAGTTTTCCATGTGGTCCTGATGCCTGGCGGCTTAGTCCTACCAGTGAGTACCCACTGCAAGAGCCTCTCTCGAAGAGCTACTGTTACAATAAGTTCTTATGTAACTGTACTTTCTTCCAGTCTGTCTTTACTGTATGATACTCTTTCCTAAAGGGGATTGGGGTAGCCAACTTTAGGTCCTTCCATTGCAATTTCCACATTGTTGAGATTGTCTCACTGGTCCAGACCTCTGTCTCCTAGGGGTCCACTTTTTTATCTGGTTCACATTTGAATCTTTCCACAGATATTGTAAGCAAGGAGCCCTTCCCATCACGGGCCTAAAGTTAATATTGCTGCTTCAGTTATTGAATATTTACAATGTTTGTTGTTGCTGTGGTTGTTTCCACTCTTATTTCTTCCTGATAGCAGTACTGTCTTGCTACTACCGCTTCAGCCTGGATGATCAGGGGTGGATTTCTAGCAATACTATTGCCTCTGCATTTTCTCTCCCCCACAGTAGGTTTGTTGTTATTTGGAAACATAGTAATTTGTCAGCAGAACACCATGCAGTCTGTCGAGTCTGCCCAATGTAGGGGAGGGTGCTTGTCCTTTAGAGATCCAAGTCCCCCTACCCTTGCCCCCAATGTTCCCTTTATACTTGTCCCACCCTCTCTTGAAGCCCCCTACACTTATAGCATTAACCACCTCTTCTCTGGCAGCTTGTTCCAGCCCTCCTCCGCCTTTTCGATTAAATAGTATTTCCTGATGTCCCTCGTGAACCTACCCATCCCCCCACTAACTTGCTGCCCTCCCCGCAGTTCAGGTAATCTCACTGGGCCTAAACAGTTCACTAGAATCCACCTTACTTATGCCCTCCATGTGCTTGAAGGTTTCTATCATGTTCCCTTCTCTTCTGGTTTCTAGTGAGTACATGTTCAGGCTCTTCAACCTGTGTAATCTGACCAGGTTTCATCTTCTGTATTGTTTCTGTAATTATAGCTTTCTAGGATACCCACTCTTGCCTGTTGTGTAATGGAAATGTGTGTCAGTGTGAAATTATGCAATATTGTTTTACTAAATTGTACACCTCATTTGTAAAATGTTTAAGCGGGACAACTTTGTAAACAGGGCTGTGATGATTCCTAATAGTTTTATCCTGTTGAAAAATAAATGTTATCTTATATCTCCGTTTGAGTTCTCTTTCTGTCCCTGGATCATCTTTGTGGCTTTCCTCTGTATGGCTTCCAGCTTGTTAATGTCCTTCAGATGGGGATTTGGGAAATGGACACAGGTTTTGTGGTGCGGTCACACCAGGGACCTGTACAGGGGCAGCATGACATCCGTTCTCCTGCTTCTAATCCCTCTGCTTATGCAACCGAGGATCGAGTCTGCTTTCCCTACTGTCTTGCTGCATTGTGCCGGTGACTTGAAGCTGCTCATGATTGCTACCCCTAAGTCCTTTTCTTCATGTTTTATTTATTTATTTATTGAAATGATTCACCAGGAAAGGCACACTGAGCAACAAGTTGCATAAGGGAGCAATACAGATGAGTATGAATAGATAGGCCACTGATAGAGCCAAGGCGATGGCATTTATAAAGGTAGAAAAAGAAATGGGCAGACTGGATGGCCTTAGGTCTTATCGTCCGTCAACCTCTATGTTTCTATGTTTCATCTCATGGTGCAACCTGGGGGGGGGGTTACAGATGGAGAGCAGCTACAGACAACAAGACATTACATTTAAAGATTACAATATGCCAGGAATAAGCAAACACATTAATGGCAGATTTCATACATAAGGTACTTAAGCTATAACATAAAAAGAAGAATACATACATAAGGTAGCTAAACATAATGCAATGAGTGTTAGATTAGACAATGCAGTAAAGGTCCTGATACACTGCAGAATCACAACAGTTGGCAGACTTAAGAGCTAATTTGGGCAAGTGTAGATGTTGATGATATATGCCAGCATTCATAGCAATAGCTAAAGCCACTGGTCAGGCTGCAAGGGATAGGTATGCATGCAGTGGGTGGAGGCCCTGAAAGGGTAAGGGGGCCACCTTGGGGTGAGTGGGCTGCATTATAGTGGTGAGTTGGGGGTGTAGTGGGGATGAGGAGAGATGGGGGGACAGTGGTGGTGTGAGGTATCGGCGCAGAAGCAATTTACCATGAAAAAGCTTGACAGGGCAGAGGATAGCGAGTGTGTGGAGGAGGAATGGCAAATTTGGGCAGGGAGGTCATTCCAAAGTTTAGGGAGATGGTAGGAGAAGGCAGCTTGGCCAGCTGAGGTCCGATAGTGGAGGATAGCCAGCAGGCGGGTGTCGGTAGATCTGAGGGCGTGAGAGGGGGTGAGTGGAGTAGAGAAAGAGAGGAGGTAAAGTAACGTGGAAGGGAACTGAGACAGAATTGTGAAGCAAATTTCACACTGTGGAGTAGTAGATGGTCGATAAGGGATGGAAAGACCAGCGTTCAGTAGAGCGTGCAGTTATAGGTGCAGGGGGGCGACGAGGGCAAAGCGGCAGAAAGCGTTGAAGAGGGGATCCAGTATGGATAGGGCTGACTTGGGAGCAGCACTGCAGACTACATCACAGTAGTCAAAAGTAAGTAAAATCATTTTCTGCACAATTTCATGCCTCGCCGGAAGTGGGAGGCTACTGCGGTTCCTGTAGAGGATGCCGAGCTTGGGGCGCAGCTTCTTCAGGATAGGGTCGACATGGGCAGAGAAGGATAGGTGTTGATCAAGCCAAACTCCTAAGTACCTAACAGTAGTGGCATCCTCCAGGACCGTTTCATCTAGGGTATGAAATTTAGGGATGGAGGTGAGCCTGGATAGTCTCTGCCTGGAGCCAAAGGTCATGGAGACTGTCTTTTTGGCATTTAGGGAGAGTTGCTGAGTGCTAAACCAGAGCTGAACTTTATTGAAGTCAGCCTGAAGGCTGGTAACAAGCTCCTCAAGGGAGTGGCCTGTGGTAAATAGGACTGTATCGTCAGCATACATGTGTATGGAGGACGATATGCAGATTTGTGGCAAGTTGTTAAGGAAGATGGAGAAAATGATAGGGCCAAGTACTGAGCCCTGCGAGACCCCAGTATCTGTAGGGAGAGGAGGGGAGGTAGAATCAGCGATTTTTACTGATTGAGTTCTCCCTATCAGGTAGGAACTAAACCACCTAGTGGCTGATTCAGATAGTCCAGCTGCAGATAGGCAGGTGAACAATAGGGGATGGGATATGCTGTCAAATGCCTTAGCTAAATCAACAAAAATGGTGGTGGAAATTTGACCTTTGTCCATCCCAGAGAGGATGCTGTCAGTGAGTCTTAGTAGGGAAGTGGCAGTTGAGTGGTTCTTTCGAAATCCAGATTGGTAGGGAGTGAAGAAGTTGGAGTTGGAGAGGAAGTTATGGTTGGGATAGCACGAGGTGCTCTTGGAGTTTCACCAGGACTGGAAGGAGAGACATAGGGCGATAGTTTGACGTGGAAGTGGGGTCACCCCTTTTGTGCAGAGGTAGGACAATAGCATGTTTCCAATCTGAGGGAACAGTTGAAGTGACAAAAGATTGATTTATAAGGTCAGCGAGTGGAGAAGCAATGGTGGGAGATGATTGGTAAAGGAGTTCATTGTCCAACCCATCAGGGATTTACCTCGAAGGGTTAAGTGAGCGTGGGGCATTTAGGGCCTCAGTAGCAGTAATGTTACCAAGGAGAAGGAGGGAGACCCAGGGTTATTGTAGTTTGGATTTGAGGCAAGGAGGAGCAACTGTAGGTAGCGAGGCAAGAAGTGTGGGAAGCCAATGAGGTGAAGTAGGTGTTGAAGTTTGTGGCAACTGCAAGAGGATCAGAGAGGAGGGAGCCATTAGAAACCAGTAGTGGGTGGGTTTGTCATGGGAGAAAAGTGAATGGATCATTTTCCAAAATTTGGAAGGTCTACTTAGGTTAGCATTAAAAGTAGATCTAAAATATTCAGCTTTGGTGAGGCGGGTGGCCTTAGTGCACTTGTTCTGGAGCGTATGGTAGGTGATGTTATCACTTGGGAGGAGCGAGGCTTTGTAATTTTTCCAAGCCTTGTCCCAGGCATTTGACAGGCTCTCAGTTCAGGGTAGATCCAGGAAGGTGGTTTCTGCAGACCCTGGTACATCTCAGCTGGAGTGCTTGTCCCAGACTTTGAGGACTGTATCATGAAAATGTGCAAGAAAGGCATCAATATCCAAGTTAGGGGTTTGGGGCCCAGTTTGCCTGGAAGGTCATTTAACAGGGGGTTAAGGGTTAGAGATTTATAAGAATGTTGAAACAGTAATTTAGGAGGCGTTTTAGGGCAGTGAATTTTGTGGACAAGGTAGGTAATGTAGTGGTCACGTATAGAGTCGGGCAGTAAGCCAAAACTAAGGATGCGGTGAGAATGGGAGGAGAGCACCCAGTCAGTAAGGGAGTGATTTCCCATTTTGTGGTTTGAACGCGTGAGGTCAGTGATGACCTGCAAAAGATTTAGGGATGAGATCTCGGAACGGAGTTTGTTTGGGGATGGGCGAAGGCCAATTATGGTTGAAGTCACCCAAGATATATAGTTCGCCAGAGGTGGCGTGGGAGACTAGGTTGCTTATGAGGTTGGAGACAGTTGTTGAGGGAGTGCTGGGATGGCAGTAGATGACTGTGATGAAAATAGGAAGCGAGAAGGGGAGGGCCAGTTTTAGCATTAGAAGCTCATAGACTTGGGGTTTGGTTATGGCTGGAGTTACGGAAAAATATAGGTCAGAGGCAGTGTAAATAGCAACTCCGCCACCTCTGGTGGGGCGGTCTTGTTGCGAGATAGTGAACCCTGGGATGGTGATATCAGTGTCCTTTAGTTTAGGGTTCAGCCAGGATTTGGTTATGATGTCAGGTACATGGTGGACTGCTAGCACCTGGAGCAGATCAAGCTTAGGGGCTAGGCTACGAAAGTTCAGGTATAGTGTGTGCAGCTCGTGGGGGAGACAGCCACCTTGAATAACAGAGATGACAGAAGCGAGGGATTTGCCCACAGAACTAGGTGGAGTATTTGAAGGTGCAGGGCCAGGGTTGGGGTGTATATCGCTAGCAGCTACAAGATGTAAGATGATAGTGAGAAACCAAGAGAGTATATGCTTGCGCTGCATGTGGGACACATGCCGCCTAGGTGACAATCGAGTAAGGGCAGGATGCATTGAAAGAGAGGCAATTAGATGCAGGGTAGACCACAGGTGAGTGTAGGAGTAGAGTGAGGAGGAGGAGCAGAAAGGGTAGTGGGACCAGGGAGTAGCTGTTGAAGCCTAGGTCACTAAGGAAGGGGGATGAGCAAGGTAGGTTACATTAGCCATAGTGGAAGGAGGATGTATGGAGGGAGAGGAGGAGCGGTGGGAAATGACGGGGAGGCATAATGCAGTGTAGGTGAGCAGCAAGAGTTTAAGAGATGGTCGAGTCGTGCTACCAGATACTTCTGGTAGGCGGATGTTTGGCTGAAGGTTCAATAAGTGTGTGGAGCTGTCTCAAGGAACACCTTGTCGGCAGCTAGAAGCTGGGAGCTAAGGAAGGGTAGCTCAGGATAGCGAGCAGAGATATCCAATGGTTGTAGAGGGGTGGCTCAAAATAACAAATGGAGATAGCCAAGGGCTGTAGAGGACAGCTTAAGGGGTGGAGAAATAGTGAATTTAATGAGTGGTGGGCGGGGATGGAAGGGCCAAAAACCTTCCTGGGAGTATAGGTCCGGGCTTGTGGTTCTGGCCGTCGGCTGCCTAATGGCCGAATGAGGAGCTCGAGAGGCCTGTTCAAGGGCAAGCAGCTGGGCAAAGACAGAAAACAAGTTGTTTAAATAGTTGTAGACTGAAAGGGAGACATAGCTTAGTGGGGGGTAGTAATTAGCAAGACAAAGGGAGAGTGGTTTAGGCGCCAAAAGGTAGCGAGGGTAGTGAGTGAGGAGAAGTGAAAAAATAATCCCAAAAGAGCTGTACATTTCTTAAAATATTCTAAACAAATCAACATGGGTAAACAGTGGGGTTTTTAGAACAATTTTCAGTTTCTGAACTTAAATTTAGAGCCAGGCGACAAGGTTGAGAGCAGAGAAAAACAGCCTATCGGTGCGGGCCTGAAAAGGGCGTTCAGACTCTGATTGGCTGGTGCTGTTGCCGTACCTTTCTGGGAGTATAGGTCTGGGCTTGTGGTTCTGGCCAGCGGCTGCCTAATGCCGACTGACTGACCAGGGAGCTGGAGCAGCCCTGTTTAAGGACATGCAGTATGTGACACCATGATGGCCACCCCCCACCAACCAGCTCAGTTCTTCAGTTTTCCCTCCCAGTGTGCATAACTTTGCTTTTCGTGAAGCCCAGCTGCCAGATTCCAGACCATCTCCCCTTTTCAAGACCCTGGCCCCCCTCCTCACTATCAGTCTTGCTTCAGAGCTTGGTGTCATCTGCAGAAAGGCAGATTTTGCCCTTTAATGCCTTCACTAGTATCCCTAATGACTACATTGAACAGCACCAACCCTAACACCGACTCCTGCAGTACTCCACTTATGACATTCCTCATGCTTGTGTTCCACATTTACTACCATCCTCTGCATTCCCCTTGCTGCTTAACCCTTCCTCTCCCAGTTGCACCTTAATGGCCTGCACTCATTCCTGAATGTAGGGCACTGGCACCAGAAGCGGTAGTTCTACCACTTTGCCAATAGGCTGCCACATACCAAGCTGTTCCTAACTTGTACTAAGGGCCACGTATGTGTCCAGATGGTAAACAGAGGAGCCCAGTGGTGCCTCCAAGGATGTAACCAGTTCACCATAGATGTTGACAGTTACCCATTCCTTGTGAGGGTCAATTATTTCCCGAATGGAGGGTTTGTATTTAAAATTTAAGATTTTAGTTAATTGTGTGGATCTTCAACTCAGAGAGTTTATTTTTCCATAATCTTTTTATTGAGTCATTTTCATTTTACTGTAATTATAACTTGCACGGTGCACATTGGTTACATACTTTGCTATCTGTTAACCTGTACTATACAGTATTAAGGACCAGTTTTATTCACTTAACTAAATATACAGCATTATTTTCATGGTACCCCCAACCAGAAAGAGGTTGTTCCTCCAGTCCCAGTCAGGTCTCTACTGACCTCCGCATTTAGCAGACAATCCTTGGGTGCAGATAGGGCAGCTCAATCTATGAAAACTTGATCCTACCAACCACTGCACCACGCTCTGGCATCCCCAGATCTCCTTCACTTCTTTGTCTCTTAGAATCTCTGACAGACACACAGTCTGTCTCTGCTGCAGCAAGAGCCTGCTCCTCATGCAGTCAGTTGCAGACCCACTTGCAGTCTCACCCGTAATGACTCACTTTGGTAACAGCCTGTACTGTTCACTGGGGAATTGCTGCTCCTGTTTGGCCCATGTAGCTATCAGCTGCTCTGGGGCCAGGCTGAAGGTCCATCACTTGACAGACAATTGGCCATAAATTCATGCCAGGAGTCCTGCAATCCCCCTGTGTCCTAGGACTTCTTTTGGCTCCTTCTGGCTCTGAAGCTTGACTGGCTATGGTGCAACCCCTGAGCGCTATTATTATTGACATGGAGGCAGGGTGCAATAAAGTAGTTGCCCATTTTGCAGTCCATAGTCACATTTAAAAAACAGGGCTTCTGCCTTGAAACAGTCTCAGCCCTCTGTGTGGTGCACATGATTGCACTTAATGTCTGGTCAGGGCTTTTTGGCAGGGGATATTCCACTCTTGCAAGTGCCGGTGGCACTCAGGTTGGTCACCTATGATGTATATCGGGAACAACTTTTGTGCCGGCACAGGAGGTGCCAAAGGAATCCTGCAGCTGCTGTTATTCACCACTCCCAGTCCTCAGCATGCAGCAGTCCCTTGGAGGCTAAAGAGCAACAAACTGATGCCAGTGAGAGTCGTGGGGCCCATGGTGCCAGGAAAGCCCAGACACGTTGAGGGGATTACAGTGGTGATTTTCATAATTATTAAAATGATGCCTTGCACAAAGGGATATGTATAATTTTGTGTTACCTTATATTAATTTTATAAAGCAGAACAACCACAAACATGGACAGCTGATGCATCATTTTTAAGAAAACCAAAGACTGTGCATTGAACTGACCTGATAGCACAGCAAAGATAGAATTGTGCTCAGAGCCCAGCTTGCTGTGGACATGTCTGCTTGGATGCTTAAGGTCTCCAGAGGAAGGGAGACTGGCTTATTTGCTCTATGTCTTCAGCCAAGACATGCATGGTGCCATACAAAAGAGGGGGAGGGTGCTAACTGGTTGCACATTGGCACATCGATATATGCACACATTTGGAGCCCTTGCCATCAGTGTCGCTAGGGGGAAGAAAAAATTGCAGCCATTGGATAATGACTTTGGCACTGTCAGACCCTAAACCACTCCCTGGGGGCTGATCTGTAGTGGGAACAACCCTGAAGGCCCACCACTGGTGACAAACCATGCATGATTATGTTTGGGGCAGTGGTTGGTGGGGGGTGGGGTGGGAGGTCACCCATGACACCACATGTATGTCTCTTTGCAGACGACACAAAGATCTGCAACAGAGTTGATATGCAAGGTGGGGTGGAAAGGATGAGAAGGGACTTGGCAAGGTTGGAGGAATGGTCAAATGCATGGCAGCTTAGATTCAATGCTAAGAAGTGCAAAGTAATGCAACTGGGAACAAAAACCCAGGGGAAGAGTACACAATGAGGGGTGAGATACTAACAACAACAAAAATAGAAAGGGACCTGGGGTAGTCATATCAAATGATCTAAAGGTGAGCAAACAATGTGAGAGGGCAGTAAGTAGGGCTGGTTGGATACTGGGATGCATAGGGAGAGGCATCACCAGTAGAAAACAGGAAGTTGTTATCCTTCTGTACAGACAGCTGGTGAGACCCCATCTGGAGTACTGCGTGCAGTTCTGGAGACCCAATCTCTGCAAAGACATAGACAGGATGGGAGGCAGAGGAGGGCAATTATAATGGTGCAGGGTCTGCACCAGAAGACATATCAAGAGAGACTTAAGGAGCTTAATATGTATAGCCTTGAGGAGAGGAGGGAGAGGGGGGACATGATTGAAACTTTCAAATACCTTAAGGGAATCAACAAAGTCCAAGAGGGTAGCATCTTTCAGAAAAAAATGTGTGCAAGAACAAGGGGGCACAATCTGAAGCTAGAGGGGGGATGGCTCAGAGGTAATGTGAAGAAGTATTTTTTCACGGAGAGTGTTGTGGATGCATGGAACAGCCTTCCTGAGGAGGTTGTGGAGTCAAAAACAGTGGTGGAATTCAAGAATGCATGGGGCAGCCATAAGGCAATTCTTGGGGGTGGAGGTTGGAAAAAGTAGGCTGTTGGTTAGCTAGGATCTGCAATGTAACCAATCCATTAGGTATGGAAATGGGCAGACTGGGTGGGCCAAGTGGTCCTTATCTGCCGTCAAATTCTAAGTTTCTATGTTTCGCATAGGGACAGCTGGGCAGGAGGATAAAATATACGTTTGTATGTATGAATGCATGTGTGTGAAGATATGTATTAATTGCACAAAACAGCACTGATGCACCAATTAGTGTTCAATGTAACCCTACAAAAGTATGGAAATGTGGTGTAAGGGTTTCCAACCCTAGCTTCCCACCCCCCAAGCAGCAAAAGGCCAAGCCCACACAAGCAGACACAGACAGCCATTATCGGGTAAGACAAACATACAACTGTTTTCCAGATGACTCAGATGGGATAGCACTGATGTGCTAGCTTCATGGATTTGTATCTGTGGCTTGCACATTGCAAGACATACACACTTCTGGCTATAGATAGAAATCCATAATACTCAAATCCTAACACTGCTTCTGTCTGCAGAACACAGGCCCCTGCAGCCATATATAACAAATCCATGATACGCAAGTTACAACAGTACTTCTGTCTGCAGAAGTACAGGTGCTATGGGGCCAGCTGTTCTGCAGTTACAGATGCACATGCTGAGTATAAGACATGCTGCACACACAAACGTATTGCTGCACTTCTGCAGCTGCAGATAGAAATCCATGATGTTTAAATTGCAACACTATTTCTGTCTGCAGAAGCATAGGCCCCTGTGGGCTCAGTACTTCTGCAGCCAAAGATACCCCTGCACACTATAAGACATATGCACCCACTTCTGCAGCCACAGATAGAAATCCATGATACCTCAATTGTGACACTATGTCTGCAGCCACAGGTACTCATGAACACTATAAGACATACACACACGTCTGGCTGCAGAAGCGCAGGTACAAATCCATGGAAGTAGCACATCAGTGCTACTGCATTTGTGTCATCTGGAAGCAGTTGTATGGTTTTTGTCTTACCTAATGATAGCTGTCTGTCATTGCTTGAATGGTCTTGTCCTTTTGCTGCTTGAGAGGGTTTAGGGTTAGAAATCCTAACACCACATTCCCCTACTTTTGTAGGGTTAGGGTTGGAAACCGTAATGCCACATTTCCCTAGTTTTGTGGGGTTAAGTTGAACCCTAACTGGTGCACCACCATAGGTTATTACAATGAATTTCCTTTCTTTTTAAGATAGTGGAATCGTATCCTCATTCATACAGGTCACTTTGGGACCTGTGTGAACAGATGCAGATGTGCAGGGCCCTGTGGACCCTGTACCAAGGGAAGAGTCCGTCTGCCTATGGACATGCAGGGCTCACTAGGCCCTGCACTTCCATGTGGCTATGAATGTAAAGAATTTGTGGAGCGGTCTAGAAACTACTGTATGTACAACAGTCTTGCAAAACAGGAAACTAAGTATGTTTTTTTGTTGACCACTGAGTTCTAATTTTAATATAGCTAGTCACTTACTTTCTACTTTGTCTTGACTTTTATACCATTTGCCATTTTGTATCAAGCTCTGCACCTCTGATATTGTATATGCCAAATGTATGTACATACAGTATTTGTTGCTGTTATTTACTGTGATGATATCCCTGTTTTAACTCCATAGGCCCTGTCTGAAAACAGGCAATTGTTTATCTAGAGCACCTAGCTGGTAAACAAAAAGTAAATACAGTTGCATGAAGCAGTTTTGTACAAGCAGTCTTCAAAGGTTCACTTAAAGGACTTGGCCATCTGGCCAGGATTGACTAATATCCAATTAAGGTTTGAAGAACATTCAGGATTTAGGTTTTAATTTGCAAAGCAATGCTTTTATTTGTTTAAGTGAACCATTGTTGTTCAACTGACAGTGTGTTATTTGTTTAACTACACTGTCATTGGCCATCCAGCTGTGTGCAGTGTCATCAGGCCTAGATGGTTGGGCACCCAGTGAAGCACTGGATGCTCCTTAGATAGAATTACAGGAATATACACTGGCACCAGTGAGGAGAGGGTAGTGACTCCAGTTAAGGTGGGGAAGCCAACAATTATACTGTGTGTGGGAGGGCACGCTACCATTAGAGGTCTGGATCTGGAAGGGCACATAACCACAGCCTAGGAAAGAGCAGTGTTTGGCTATGTTTAGAAGGACATGGGAAGGACAGCCCTGTGTAAGTAAGCTGGGCCATGAAGGGTACTAGAGCACCCACTGGAGTGCATATGCTACCTCATTATTAATCTAATGCCCTTTTCTCCCATGTATGGCCTAGCAGGCCGTAAAAGTTGCTGTTTTTGTTTAAAATCATTGTCTGAGGGCTTCAAGGGCTTGTACCAAATGGACACCTGGCCCACGTAAACCTTTCTCTGAGTGGAAGCGCTGCGCAAACAACTTCAACCGTGAATATGACCCCCTCCCAATCAGGAGGTTATCGACCCAGGCCCCTTAACCTTGTCCGATGGCACAAGGCAGCGGTGGTAACTGCAACATCCACTGTAATCCGGTTACACACTGCATCTTCCTTTTAATGTGAAAAAAGGGGCGCCATTCCCCGAGAGTTGATCTTTTTCTGGCTCTTTGTCTACATCTGACATTTTCATTTTTATTTTTTTCAAACTGGAGAGCAAGATGAGCTACATAGCCCCATTTTCACAAGGAACTAGTTCTACTGAAAGGTACAGAGCAGATATCATCACAATAAATACAGGGTATAATAATAACATTAACAAGTGGATGAAATATACAATTTTCAGATGTTGTACAGGAAGGTTATGACCTAAACCTAGAGGTACAGTGCAGGCAGCATCAAAATGAATACAGGGTACAGTAATAAAGATTACAAGTGGATTAGGTACCACTTTAGGATGTTGTAAAGGAAGATTATCCTGAAACTTGTTACATGCAGTTCAGTTCTCTCATCTGTGGATTATGGCCTCGTCATATATGGGGCAGGAACAGACACAGCACTTAAAAGGGTCAAAACCATCCTCAACAAAGCCTGCCACCTGGTCCTGGGAGTATACAAAATGACTCACTCTAGTGACCTATACAAGGAAACTGGCTGGCTCCCACTCCACCACAGACTCCGATACCAGGCCTGCCTCCTTGCAAAAAAGTCCCTGATGGGGTCCATGCCTAGTGCTACTTCAGCCCTCTTTGAGCCTGCACAACCATCTAAATGCACAAGGAGTGCCTTCAGGGCTGTCTTAACTGTTCCCTTCAAATGAATCACCCTTGGCCAAAGATCCCTCTCCTACTGTGTGCCTAAATGATTCAATGATCTGCCTGCAGACCTTGCCGACTCCCCTAGACTTGACCACTTTAAAAATGGGCTTCGATCTCTTCTTGCCAGCAAATCTGATTGCCAGTGTTTCTGTTAACTCATGGCCTCTGACAGACATACTCGCACCCATCAAACACCACCCTGTCTCACTTCTACCCTCCTGTTCCACAACTGCCCACTTCCCCCCACCTCCCACCACCTCCTGCCTCCCCTTGACAAAGCCTCACCTTGGCTGCTAAAACTACATTTCTGCAGAATGGGGGCACCCTGTCTGAACTGTAACATGATTGTTAAACATTGTGCCGCTCTTAATTAGTGCTGCATTAATATGTTTCTCCTCAAGTGTGGTCCTGTTTCTCTTCGCTTGTTGTACCCTGTTTAATGTTGTAACTGCACACTAATACCACTTGTTAGTTGATGTCTTTCTGTTCTGTAATGTTTCATCACCTGTAAATGTCTTGTATTCCTTGCTGACTTGGAGCCTTTGTAAACAAGCCTCCAGCTCAAAGGTATTAATCTGAATTTGAAATAAATAAAAAATAAATAAATAAATTATGACCTAAACCTAAAGGTACAGTGCAGGAAGCATCACAATAAACACAGGGTACAGTAATGACATTAACAAGTGGATAAGGTACCATTTTAGGATGTTGTATAGGAAGATTATGACCTAAACTTAAAGCTACAGTGCAGGCAGCATCACAGTTAATACAGGGTCTTAACTTAATCATTTCCACCACTGTGATGTATACATTGTGATGTCAGTTGTAGACAAACATAGAAGCACAGAAATGATGGCAAAAAATGCCATATGGCTCATCCGGTATGCCCACCCTGCCTATCTACACCACATAGGTCCTAGAGACCATCACTCCCCTTACCTTAGCCCCCTTCTCACTTAATCTGGCCACGTGCCTGTCCTACCCTACCTTGAAGATCCCTACTGATTCCGTCTTCGCCGCGTCCTCAGGCAGCTTGCCCCACTTGTCCCACCGCTCGTTCTGTGAAAAAGTGTTTACAGACAACTCTCCTGAATCTTTCTCCTGCCTGTTTCCTTGGATGCCCCCTCATACCTGTGTTCATTTATTCATTTTATTTTTTATTTATGACTTTAATAACCGGGTGAGTGCACTGATCCCAGGGACCGTTTTCAGGCACGACCCAGGCCATAACACATGGCGCAGGGTGACAGTGGAGTACAAGGTAACAGTAATACACATGAAACAGATTTGATAGGCAGCATGGTTTCACCAGGGGGCAGTCATGTCAGACCAACCTCATTGAATTTTTTGACTGGGTGACTAGGGAGGTGGATCAGGGGACGGCAGTGGACATGGCCTATCTGGACTACAGCAAGGCCTTTGACACTGTGCCACATAGAAGTCTATTACACAAACTGGGGAATATGGGTGTGGGCAGGACAGTAGTGTGGTGGGTAGGTAACTGGCTGGGTGGCAGGACACAGAGGGTGGTGGTAAATGGCTGTCACCCACAGAGGGAAGAGTGACCAGTGGGGTACCACAAGGATCAGTGCTGGGACCGGTCCTATTCAACATCTTCATCAGTGACATTGCACAGGACCTAGAAGGCAGAATTTCACTGTTCGCTGATGACACAATGCTCTGTAACACAGTAGACACACCAGAGGGTGTAGACAGAATGAGAAGGGACCTGCAGAAACTTGAAGAATGGTCAGGGGTTTGGCAGTTGAAATTCAATGCAAAGAAGTGTAAGATAATGCATATGGGGCACAAAAACCCTGGCACAATATATCAGTTGGGGGTGAGGATATAGCATGCACCAAGCAGGAAAGGGATCTTGGGGTTATCATCTTTGATGACCTCAAGGTAGAAACAGTGTGACAAAGCAGCAGGTAAAGCAAATAGGATGCTGGGATGTATAGGCAGGGGCATCACCAGCAGGAAAAGGAGGTCATAATTCGCTATACAAGACACTAGTGAGGCCCCACCTGAGTACGAGTGTACAGTTCTGGAGACCTTACCTAACTGGGACATAGACAGGGTAGAGAACGTTCAGAGGAGGGCAACAAGGATGGTGCATGGATTGCATCACAAGTCCTATGAAGACAGGTTGAAGGAACTGAACATGTACTCCCTGGAGGAGAGGAGGGAGAGAGGGGATATGATAGAGACATATAAGTTTCTCACAGGGAGGAACAGGGTGCAGGAATACACTATTTTTAAGCGAAAAAGATGTTCCAGGACTAGAGGGCATGGGATGAAGTTGGAGGGAGGACGATTCAGAGGAAACATGAGGAAGAATTTCTTCACAGAACGGGTGGTGGACAAGTGGAACACCCTGCCAGAGGAAGTGGTGGGGGCTGAAACAATTACGGGATTTAAGAATGCATGGGATAGACATAAAGGAATTCTGGAGGTCAGGGGTAAGGGGCAACAGACTTCTAGGAAAACATAAACTGAACTTACAAGCTCAAATGGGCAGACTAGGTGGGCCATAGGCCCTTATCTGCCGACACTGTCTATGTATCTATGTATCTATGATACAAGCAACAATAGTAGACACAATATACAGGTTTGATGCATAGGTCCATTTGAGAACAGTGAATACAAAGTTTCAATATCGGACAGGAGGAGATTTGGTACAAAACAAACAAATCGTAGGCACAGTGTACAGTGTGTGACTGCATCATCCAATGAGCAAGTAATACACAGAATACTCAGTAAAAAAATGTATATACAATACGTACAGGCAAGGAAGTCAAATATTACTGTGAAAATGCAATATAACAGTTGTAGGCAAGAGAGTTGACTAGTGTGGGTAGGTGGGTAACCCCTGGGCTGGGGAGTTGACTAGTGTGGGTAGGTGGGTAACCCCTGGGCTGGGGAGTTGACTAGTGTGGGTTGGTGTGAGACCCCTGGGAGCATCGGCAGGATGAGTTTTCCAGGAACCAGACTTTAAGGCGGGACTTGAAACTGGAGTGTGTGTGACTGTAACGCAGTTCAGCCGGTAGTTTGTTCCACTGCAAGGGGGCAGCTGCAGACCAAGCTGTGCTACCCATGTTGGTGGATACCCTAGGAACAGCTAGAGGGGGGAGTACCATTTGAGCGGAGGTTGCGGTAGAGTGTTCAGGTTTTCAGGAGGGCAGTTAGGGGGGATTCTGGAGCTGTGCAGATGACATTGTCCACCATGCAGCAGAGGGCTAGGTCAAAGTGACATTGCAGCGGTAGCCATCCAAGGGTATTACAGAGGGTACAGTGGTGGGTGGAGAATGGGGCCATATGCATATGCGAGACAATTATGTATTTACCATCCATTCTATTTGTCCTGTGCAGTTACAGTACTTGTATGTTTCTGTCATGCCCCCTCTGCTTCCTAGTCTCCAGGCTGTACATGCTGCATTCATATCAGAGAATATGAAGTCTAGGGGGCAGTGGTCTTGTCTTCATATGGACACCCACTTACGAGTAAGCAGTGTACCTGTTTTTTGTTCAGGTTTTGCCCTGGATCCATATAATTCTCCTGATCAGCATAGTTCTCTATTGTCAGTATCAGACTTTATTTGTATCCTTAAAAGAATCAAACTTGATTGTGGTCTTGTGTCCTATTAGTATTTCCCCTTTCAATTATTTATTCCTTGTGTACTAATGAATCTACCTCGTCTGTTTTCTCTGAAAGTACACTTTAAGTAATTAATTCTGTGTTGCTCACGAAAAGGGGGCATGTTGTCTCAGTGTACCTACCTGGTTATCAAACTTCAATAAAGAAGTAAAGAAAACTATTCATGTGTGCAGTAGTTATAAAGAAAAAAGTTGGAGCTATAGAAAACAAAATATGAGATATAAAATGAAATGTGTTTAAAAATCATGTTTTTTTTTTCTTCTTTAATGTCTCCTCCGAGATGTCTGGGTACATTTAATATCCAACACAGTACTTTATGGTGAATGTTGTTAAATATTTGTTCTTGACCTCAGAATAAAAGCAAGTAGGGCATGCCTTTTTCCCTAGCAAGAGAAGGAAGATGTTCACACTGGGGGGTGGAGACATGGAGTTGAACTACAAGTCAAGGAGAGGTGAAATGTGGCCGAATGCAGGGATGGATAAAATATGTTGTTTTTCACTTGATGGGCAAGTAGAAGTTCCAGTTTGCCTTGTCCAACTAAGTGTGAGCTCAGCACCTCTTGTCACGTCATGTCACCAAGCTGAAGTGGAAGTAATTTCCCCTGCATTAGAAGCCTGTGGCCCTCAGGGCTGGATTAACAAGTTGTGATGCCCTGGGCAGTTTTGAATTGTGGGGCCCCCTGTGACTTAACCATTAGGCTGGGGGAGGCCCCCAAAAGCTGAATGATTTTCAATGCCTTAAAATGCATTTGGAAGGGTTTCCAGCTACTCTGAATGCCATTCTTTGGGTGGCAATAGAAGGTTCTTGTTTGATGTTGGATGGCTGAAATACATTCACTCTGAGTCAGTGTCATCACCCAAGCAAAACCATGTGTTACTGGCCCCTCCGCACCAACATCTTCATAGACAGCTAAGTACACTAGCATGTACCTTTGGGTCCCAGTTCTTGAGCACAGATGTAGTGATAAAGGTAGACAGAGTAAGGACAGGGCTGCTAGCATTGGGGGTGGGTAATAGCCCCTACTGTTCTACCTCTTGCCCATGCACTCTGGACAGCCTGCCAATGACAGTTACATGCGTTAGCCATCCTTAGATCAGTGGACTGGACTGTGTACCTGGTGTTGTGTCAGGCAGCAGGTAGTGGTGGGTGCTGTGAGGGACAACTGGAAAGTAACCCAGCTACAAACCTGTTGCCGCTACTGTGAATGTTTGCTGGGGTCACACAACTGGCCAGTGACCACAGCAATAGCCCAGAGTAACTTTGGCTGCCTGCCTTACAAAACTTCACTGACTGATGGCATGATGATCCACGATCACAAACAAAGCACTGGGGGAGGAAGTGAGAGAAGCTGGCTGGTGCAATGAGAGAGCCCAAATTTCTCTCACAACCTCTTACTATTAGTAGTAATTCTAAATACAATGAAGTGAAAAGAGGATCATACACTTGAGAAGAGGATACTGTATGTCATACAGTATGATCCTCTTAGTCTCACATCATTTTATTTAGAATATTTTTTAAGTAACTAACACACTTGTGTTACTAACGCAAATTTCTGACAGAAAGTCACACTCACTTAATCGCTTGCCGTCAGAGTTGTTCATCAGAAGCATTATTATTATTATTTTTTACCTGATAGAAGAACTCGGGAAATACTGCTCCATGCTCCATGCCAGTGGCTCCTGCTAGTACTCTCAGTCTGTCTCTCAGACACGAGGTGGCGGCGAGCATGTTCTGTTTGTTCTGCACTGCTTTGGGTCTGGATGATAATTCAGCTGCTGTGCTGCTGTTGCCACTTGTTTATTTATTTATTTTTTTTGGGGTGAGGGTTATTGAATATTTTTGACAGGACCAGGACCTCGAGACCCGAGTCAAGGTTCACCACTGGACGGACTAGACCAAGTCGACGTGATGGTCATGGACAGGGCAGGCCAGCCAGTGGGCCTAGTGACAGGTCGTAGGTACACTCTCTCTCAATCGTCAATGACAGCAGGATGGATTTGTGGCTGTCTGAGGGAATGGGTCTGTGGTGGTGCATGGTGCCATTTTCTATTATCCGGGCAGGACTTCAAGTGAGCGGGACGTGACGGTACCACCACGCAGTGACGTACATATGGTGCGTGATGCGCAGACCACCTGAGGGCAGGGGGGACAGAAAAGGTCTGGTCCGGGTGTGGGGAGGGCTGCAAATCATCAACGGACATGGACCTCCTTTGGAGCAATTCCACTGGACAGCATTGCCCCAGAGCCAGAGAGAAGTCTGTGGGAAATAACAATTGCCAGAGCTGTTTGGACGGTTGAGGGAGGTGGTGGGGTAAATGGTTGGTGGCACCGACAGTCATGGATGATTGACCCCCCCCAAGGTTTACTGACACAGTGGTAAGGTACAGTAGTCAGGGAAGAAGAAAAAAAGAGGAAATCAGTGGCTTCTCAAACTATGGGGCCCAGGGCAATTGCCCCTTCTGCTCTATGGTTAATCCAGCCCTGGTGGCCCTTGAAGCACATGCCACAGGGCTAAAGAAAGGAAACTTTAATATGGCCCAATGCCCCAAATGACCTGGCTGTGGGGGTTGGGCCATTGGATTTGCCCACCTCTGGTTTAATGTATTTAAATTCCTACAGAAATAAAATGTGTCTCTAAAAATTCAGATGGGTCAGGCAAAAAACAAGTAATTTTATGTAGAGCGCTGTAAGGTCAATGGCATCACTTTTGTTTAGGAATTCAGACACACCCAGAACTTACTGACCGATTTATTTCTTTTATTTTATTTTACTCTGTTGTCTACGAAAAGCACATCGTTGAGGGTTCACCCAGGTGCAAACCAGGGGTACAACTGGGAGAAAACGAAAAAGTAGACACAACTATACAATTAAAGTGGTGCAACAAAATGAGGATACAGTGATAAAACTGGCCGGAGTTGCTGCATGGAATAATTCAATTTCGAATGTACAAATTATGCCAATTAGGAGTCAAAACAAAGGATGACTTTTCAGTGATTAAATGAGATATTCTTTTTTTTGGGGGGGGGGGCTCTTGGCTGGAGGAAGAGGAAGCTGCCCCGTGTAGTTAAATATGGAAAAGATACATGAACAATAGGAATACTACATACAAACAGTTTGGAGAGGTGATGAGTTTCTGCCCAGTTTCATCAATTCAGGACAAAGGAACCCCTATTCACTTCAGGCACTCCTGAGCAAGCTTCAGTAGTAAAAGTACTCCCAATTTATTAATTTATTTTTATTTTAGAATTTTTGACCAGAAAAGGTATACTGAGCTCAAGTTCTTTTCCAGGTGCATCCTGGGAGAACCGAGAGGTTAAGTGACTTGCTCAGGGTTGCACAGTATACAAGGGAAAACTGTAGGTTTCAAACCCAGGTCTGCTGGGTCTCCTGGTTCACAGCCTGTGGCTCTAACCTCAAGGCTGTACTGCCTGTTAAATAAATAATTAAAGAGCTGCTGATGCCTAAAGGAAAACTTTAAAAAACATAATATTTAGGGACATCTCAGATGATATTCCATATGTCTTCTATAGGTTTCGCTTCTCCATTATTTATTACTAGGGAAACTTGCATGAACACACAGTCTTAATCCCTTACGGTTCATCTGTATCTTTAGCTTATTCCCTTCTTGACAATCTAATCCTCTGCTGGGACATAACAATTCGTTGCCATGGGAGTAACTGTGATTTCACAACCAGCGTATTATGACTTCAGGTAAATAATATGCAACAGGAACAGATGAACTCTTCAGGAGCAAAGATCTTGTTTACATGCAGATTTGAGGCTGGCGGTATAGCCTAGAGGTTAGAATAATAAGTTGTGAATGAGCTTGGTACATCTAGCAGACCTGGGTTGGGAGTCCCACAAACTCCACTTGCATACTGTGTGGCCCTGCGCAAGCTACTTAAAGGGGAACTGTCATCTACAGCGTTTCTTAATGTCTGAAAGCCCACAGAACGCTAATATGAGTGAGCCATTGTGTTTATCTGTGAGTTTTTGCAGTCCAGAGTTATTCATATGTAAATCAGCCTGTAATTAAGGGCTGGGGGCAGTCATATGTTTTAGGGTCCTGACAGGAAATTATGTCACCAAGGGTCTTGGCCCTCCCTTTACTATAGATTAAATAGGAAGTTGTCTATTTTATTAAGTGTGTTTTAAGGTGTTATTACAGCACTTTCTACATTTATAATAATTGTTTTGTATGTGCATTGAAACTAGTGAGTTGTCACCTTTACATTTCAAACTGTTAGTAAAAGTAATCCATCTTTAGGATTGCTTTGACCTCTCGGCTATACTGCAAATTAATTATCAAAAACTACACATCTGAAGGCTGGCTGTGTGGTGCCAACAGGTATTGGGGCCCCATATCAGGATATCTAAAGCCTGTCTGTGTTCATGTCAGTACAGATTTCTGGGGCTGCCACAGCACCAACTCCTGTCTTTTCCCATTCCTCTCTTACGACCTTTTCTCTTACAATTTCAGGTGTAAACTCTGGTCTACAAGATGCCAGTGTGGCTACGTGCTTACTGGCCTGGCATCATGATGCCGTCCTTGAAATGTGTAGTTTTTGATTAACAGCTGGCAGTACAGCCTAGAGGTTAAAGCAAAGAGCTGTCAACAAGCTTCATTCATCCAGCAGAATGGGTTTCGATTCCGACATACTCTACTTGTGTATTGTGTGACCAGAGCAAGTCACTTAACCGCCCTGTGCACCCAAAACACACCCAGAAACAAGCTGTAGCTGTGTGCCTTTCCTGGACAAAGACAATAAAAACAATCCACATGCACAGCATATGCAGGTGTCCACCCCCTTTTTCTGCATGGCATACATTATATCTGTGCTATCGTGCATTCGGACTCGTGCAACGCATTTCTCGCTTTTGATTATCGCGCTGCTGTGCATTTTACGGGGATGTGCCATGCTTCTCCATTTTGTGCCGTGCAAGTCGTTTGAATATGGGGACCAACGTATTTAATATCTACACACAGCACTGTTTTCAACCTGGGCCAAAATGTTTGTCAGAACAGAAAACACAATTTACTGTTCTGAACACAGGCTGAACTTTGTTGCAAGGCAGAACAGAGAACACACAGCACTGTACTGAACCCAGGCCTAACTTTGTAACTGTGTGAAAGCTAGGACAGAGAACACACCTTACTGTTCTGATCACAGGCTGAACTTTGTTGCAGGACAGAACAGAGAACACACAGCATTGTACTAAACCCAGTCCTAACTCTGTGGCAAGCTAGAACAGAGACCACACGTTACTGTTGTTTTTTGTTTGTTTTGTTTTGCTTTGTCTTTATTTTTGCTGCCAGCTGGCTCCCATCAGTCTTGCTTCTCTCTTACCACCTCACTCATCCCCCAGGACATACCTTCTGCCTCCCGGAATGCACCCTGGATTTTCCCCCATAGTGGGGCAGTCAAGGAGCACCTCCAACTCCCTGGATTGTGCCTCGTGGTGATTCGGGAGCAGAATGCCTCAGCCTAGCCTCGTGGGGCTGGTGGTGGGGAGAGCGGACTCCTCCCACTTCAACCTGGCTGTTTCCCTTATTTTGTTGGGAGGTGTGGCGTGCAATGAAGTAAGGACATGAACGCACCATCTGGCACACCTCCCTAAATCCTGTGAGCTTTGATTTCAATGTCGCTGACCTTTGCAAGGGGTTAGTCAAGCACCAAGTGCTTCCTCCCCTTCCCCCCAGAGAAGGAGAGCAGTCCATCGGACGCTCGATCCTCCTACCCCTGGCCAGCCCTCCGACTCCCCGGGCTCACATCCAAACCCGGTTTGTTGGCGTTGCAGACAGAGATCCTACTGTTGCACCAGCAGGCCAGCTTACACATTACTGTTTCGAGCCCAGGCTTAGCTTTGTGTCAGGATAGAACAGAGACCACACAGCACTGTTTTGAACCCAAGCTTAACTCTGTGGCAGGATAGAACTGAGAACAAGGGCAGATACTTGGATCAGCAGGGGGAAGAGGGTGTTGGAGTTAATAATAAGAGGAGCTATTTAGTGCTCCGGTTTGTTCTTTACCAATCCCAGTGCCATACCAAGACTGCAGTCTGTACTCGATCTCGGTATGGCACTGGGCAGGACAGAAAAGCAAACAGACAGGACTGTTCTGATCCCCCCATGGCCTAACTCTATGGCAAAAGACAACAGAGAACACATAGGATGGTTCTGAGCCCCCCATGTCCTGACTTTGTGGCAGGATGGAACAGAGAATGCACAGCACTGTTTGGATTCCTTCATGGCTAACTTTGTAGCAAACTAGAACAGAGAACACACAAGATTGTTCTGATCCCCCCAGGTCCTAGCTTTGTGGCAGGGATAGAACAAAGAACACATAGCACATGTTGGCTCCCTCGTGGCCTAACTGAACTCTAGGAGACTAATTACTCCAAGATATAGGACTTGCATCTGTTATTTATGCTATGTGTATTTCTTTGTGCCATGTTCCAGTGTTACAGTATATTTACCCTATCTTGCCTTGGGAGTCTACTGGAAATGAGATAATAATCTTAGTGGGCTATACTTTAACTTCACTGTGGATTAGTAAATAAATAGTCATTTGCTGTCAATGAATTTGCATGGGTGTAGCTAATGTCAGTGAGGGAAGGGTCTCTGTTCCTAATTCTTCTATTTCTCTTTTTTCTCTCTGTATATTTCCTGCCATGCTCCCCCCATCAGGACCTCAGGCCAGTTCTTGTATCCTCCCAGCAACAACATCACCTACATTGGTTAGCATTCCCATGACTTCCCCCCCATACAGTAGGGCTCATGAGTTGCAGAGTTTCTCTCCGCCCCTTAGCTGCGGTCATATCTGGTGTGTCAGTTGCTGGACAGCATGGTCTGAGAGCACCAGAGCTGTCACCTGAAGGTGTCAGCTATATTTGTTTCTCCCCTTATGTCTCACATGGTTGAATACTTTAGTGTGCTGTGCCCTTAAAGGGGAACAGTCAGTGGCACTGGTCCCAATTTGCACTTCTTACTTACTGTTTACTGCAGTATAGTGGATTGTATCAAACTGCTTTGCTGATTTATGAGCTAACATTTTCTATAACTACAAATTCCAGAATCCCCCACAGCTAATGGGGGGTGGTACAGCAGTTTGAGATATAAGCTCTTGTAACCCCTAGGTGGCGCTATCCCAAGGGCTACTACCCCTGCCTGCGTGGCTAGTTGCAGGTTAAGGGGCCTGGGTACTGAAACGGGTGCCTCCACCTGGAGGACAGGGTTGTTAGCAACAAGGCTAACCTGGGTACAACTGTCCGGGACACTATAAAACCCTCTTTCCCCTCTAGTGGCCTAGACAATATGCAGCAGACACTTTCACAGTAGCCCCTATTCAGCATACAATTCCCCACACTGTTTGCACTTACCACCAGGGCTGGTTCCACCAGTTCGACCCTGGAGCCCCTCTGTAAAACAAGGTTAGACACAGCAAATAACAACAGTACAGGGCTTTTGGTACAGACTAGAACCACAGTCAAATTAGATGCAAAAAGAGTTAGAACTGATTTATTCAGGGGACTTGAACAAGGGAGGGGCGTAATCAGGTTGATTGATTCTATAACTGATCTAGTCAGGCAATTCTGCATGCACTTATTAGTCCCTCAACACAGTCACACACTCTGGGTACCCAGGTAGGAAATGGGTGGGCTAGCCAGGAACATTGCCTGGGGTAGGCCGGCGTCACAGCTGGTTGGGGCCCTGTGATGGAAGAAAGCAACATGCACAACGCACACTACTTGTAATCCGGAGCCAGAGGGCTCAGTTCGTGAAGAAAAAGACAACAAGGCAATCAGCTGACAACACTTTAGATTTAGCTGTTGTTTCAGGGAGCCACCCTGATGTTTACTCATGATACCCGATACAGGACACAGGCTGGACGAAATTGAGACTGCAGGTTGATGAGCTGGAGTGCCAGGAGAAGCAGGGCCCACACAAATCACTGAGGCATCGTTCTTGTTCAAAGCATTGAGCAGGGGGCTGATCCCCAGGCAGGTCTCTCGTCGATGGCTTTCTCTGTGTAGTGGATAATCTGGCTGGGCCAGTGTGACAAGGCCCAGGCCAAGTGGAGATGAATGCGGATTCAGTCCGGTGGGGCTGGATGCAGCCTCCAGCAAGCAGAACACAGTTCAGCACACAGTGGGGAACCAAATTGCGACCCACTAACAGCACACCGTACATTTATAGTAAGGAAATACCACTGTACTAGGCGGATGGCAGTCCGGTCGCAATCGCAGAGTCTCTGCGCCAAACCGGGATTCCAGCAATCACTGAGGTCCTGACAGGCCGATCGCATTCAGCAAATCTTCGGTCTCTTCAGGGTTTAAGCCTGGTCACTGTTCCATGGCTTTAATCTCTCTCTCTCTCTCTCTCGAGTTTCAGATTCAGTCTGAAAATATCCACAAGTTCCCTCTCAGGGACAGCAGGCACGCCAAACTCAATCCTTCCACAATTCTCCCACTCGAACTACACAGAAACTGCTGCTCAACTGTCTCAAGCTGTGGACTCTTTCTCTCCCCAACTCAGACTGACTGTAGCGGCAAGCAGCCTGGGACTTTCCCCAGGATCTGAAAGGTTCGGTTGGCTGATCTGTCTGTCAGTCAGTTCCAGGGCACCACCCCCAGGTCCATTTGGGCGCCAGAACCCAGAACTACAATTCCTACAGAGTTTTGCTCCCACAAGACCCCTGGGGACAGCCTCCATTTTAGAGTCCCCAAAGGTACTGATTGGCCCATTCTGGCAGTCCAGGACCAAGATGGTAGTGATAAACAGAACTGTCCACGCTGCAAAAAAGGCAGGTTAGACAAACTACAATATCGTTACTACTTTAATAGATAATCAGCAAATAAGTACAGCTTCTAACAGAGCTACTCCTGCGCAACTAACGATAGCAGAACAAAGTGATTATCTGCCAGCCCAGGCGGGACTCGAGCATAGAAACACTCAGCCCCCTCCCAGATTAAATAAGCACCAAGTTATAGACAGCTCTCCAAGAGACAGAGCACAGAGGCATTAAGGCACTCTCATAACCACTTTTAAAACGCTAAGACACAGGACACCAGCCTGGCAGGGGGCAGTTAGGCACACCCAAGGAAGACTTTTCAGCAAGCCCCATTTGTAGGGGGGGTTACACACTGATCAGATGTTTTCCTGTCCTGCTGTTTTCCCAGGGCTAAGCACGGTCCTCTGTAACTGTACTTGGCACAGAAAGGAGAGTAGTAACAGGAAACAAAATTATACAAATTCTACTATGCACTGCAGGCAATTGAATCTCCTACTTCTGCAACACTCCTCTGATGTCAGCTGCAGGGGATTCTGTGATTTGTAGTTGTAGAAAATGTCAGCTTGCAAGTCAACAGAATCTGTCAGTCATTCAGGAGAGATGTAAGGAAGTATTTCTTCACTCAAAGGGTGGCAGACACCTGGAACAGACTGCCAGTGGAAGTGGTGAAGGCTAAACCAGGAATGGGCTTCAAGCATGTGTTGTATAGGTATATTAGAAAAGAGGAAGGGAGGTGGGAGGGTTGCCGGAGACCAGTTAGGGTCTGCAGAGGCATATTAGGCAGGGAACGACTGGGCAGACTGGGTGGGCCAAATAATCCTTTTCTGCCGACAACTGTTTCTGTATTTGTATGATAAAATCTACTCAACTGCAGAAACAGAAAGTAAAAAAAAAACATTTTTGCACACAAAGTGCAAATTGGGACCAGCCCCACACTTGGGTGGGGGCCTTTTAATACTGACTGTTCCCCTTTAACTAGAAAAACTCAGTTGCATCATTTCCTTACTACCAAGAACTCCAATCCTCCTCAGTGATTGCTCTGAGGAGGGGGGAGCCCATTATGCTTTTGGAAGGGAGGTATTCAGATCTTTACTCTGTGACCTTTTCAGGCATGCAGACTTTTAACAGTGCATTTTGTATGCTTACAAAGCTTTGTGGTAAGGATTATTATGCAAGTTGGCTGATTCTGGTCAACACTTGGTAGAACATATTTTTCTGCTTTTCTCACATTTTTCTAGTTTCACTTCTGTGATTTTTTTTTTTGAACTCTTCCTCCTTCCGTAGCTTATTGCATTCTCCTCGGCTGCCCTCACTTGGTGGCAGCCGGGCTGTGTGAGATAACTTCCAAGAAAGTCTTGACTGAAGCAGCCTGCCAATACTGGCCTCTCTTCAGTGACCTCACTGGTGCCTGACTCACTTATAAAGGCCCCACCCGTCCCCAGGGAAATTACATCATGTAGAGTTTCAGGCACAGTTAAAAACGTTTTTATTCAGACGAGCTTTCTCAGACTAAGACCAGAGTAGCCAGTTTTCAGACTGGTTATTATGTGCAATTGTGGGTCCTATTATTGTACACATATATTATTTGTAATGCTTTTATATCTTTTGTAAAGTGCTTAGAGACACTTGCAGTGGTTGCAGTACACAAGTAAAATTGGAGCCGGAGTTGTGGTTGAGACTCCTACGATTTCTTTGCAACCCTTACGATATCCACCGCTACCCCTAGAACCCCCTAAAAGAACGTTTCCCCAGTGTTTGATTGTGGGGGGGGGAACCTTTGCAACCCTTATGGTTCTGTTACCATGACGCTTCTGTGATATAGACCAACATATGCACTGCCTGCCTAGAAACAGAAATATAGGACAGCAGAAAAAGGCGTGTTGACCCATCTAGCCTCGTTTATTTATTTAACCTCTGTTTTACCATGTGACCACATTTTGTGCTTTCCCATACAGCAACATACTGTAGTACACAACGACAGTTCTTTTTTAAAAGGCTCGCAGGCCTGATTTGATGGTCCAGAAATAGTATGTTACGTCACCATGCAGGTGATCTGGGTTTGTGAATGAGCCCGGCTCTGATGGCTCGTGACCTGAGGTTCTGCTAGTGGCATTGCTTCCTTCCTGGCTGTGGAAGGGTGGAGCCACATTCCACCACCACAGCAACCTCACCTCTGTGGTAGGCCAAAGTGCTTCACTTTCTCCGGGGGACGGGACTGTGGATCTTGCGTCATCCGTGGTGCCAGTGGGGAGGTTTGAGGGCATGGAGAAAACGACTATCACACTAGTGGCTGATAATGTTCTCAGGGCTGCACACTGAAAGTGTTGCTGTGTCGAGGCTCAGAGGTTGCTGGTGTGCCTAATGGGGGATAATTCATTTATTTAGTTTTTTGCTGACTGGGTGGGTGCGCTAGACAAAAGCATTGCCTATTTTCAGGCACGACCAGGAGGGTTACAGACAAGGTGAAACTCAAAATTACAGACAACGTGAACATCAAATTACAGTGGTACAGAGACATCAAACATGGTAAGCAAAGAAAACTAGAGCAATATGTAACACTTGAGCAGTGCATGAGGTATAAGAAAGCTCTCAAATAAGAGCTGAAGTAACATGAGCTATAACAGTGAAACGGATACACAAAATGCTGAAAGTTGATTGGTGGAGAGCCAGTTTCACCCATTATGTTAACCCAGCATGACGTCACAGGTGAAACTAATGCCCATAAAATAGCCAACTTGTGACTTTAAATATGCAAATGGATCTATTTTATAATCGCAATAAAGCACTTCTGGGTGTATGTCACTGGGATAACATCATTTTCTGGGTGGTTGACAGCACTCAGCCTGTGGCCTCATGCCTCACAACTCACCAGAGGCATGATGTTACTGCAGCATGACACATGCCCTGGCATTTCTTATTGCTTAAATGAACAGAGGGATACAACCCTATGTGGAAAAATGTTAAAGCCCAAGACTGGTAAATATTAAAGGCCTATTATCATAATTGGGGCATCCCATTTCACATGATTTTCAGGCCAAAGTGATGGGATTTGAACTACAGTCCCTGGTGCAGTGTGGACTGCTCATGTACTGAGCCAGGACTAAAGAATGTGTTCAACAATCCAATCTATATACTTTGATCCCATCCAAGACACTTTGGGATCTCTTGTGCTGCACTGCAACAATGGCTGTATCACAAAGATGAGTCATAATCAAGATTACAATATGTGTTGGTGAAACATAAAATTTTCTGGTAGATAGGGACTGCTTGTCCAACCTATGTCTGACCATTTTTACTTGCCTACAGTATCACCGCAGATCCTACTTGATCTCCGATCCATTATCCCTCCCCCTTCCTTTTCCCCTAAGATTCCCATGTGCCTATCCCAAGCATTCTTGAACCCCACCACTGTTTTCACCCCACCACCTCTGTTGAAAGGCTGTTCCAGGAATCCACCACTCTTTCAGTGAAGAAGTACTTCCTTACATCTCTCCTGAATTTAGCCCTCTCCAGCATAATATCATGTCCTCGCGTTCTTGAGCATCTTTTTTCCCTGAAAAATACCTCTCTCCTGCAACTTATTTATCCCCATGAGGTATTTAAAGGACTCTATCATATCCCTCCTCCCTCACTTTCACTGTTTAGGTACTTAAGTCTCTCCTCATAGGGCTGTCGATGCAGACCTTGTACCATTTTAGTTGCCCTCCTCTGGATCACCTCCACTCTGTCTATGTCCTTCTGGAGATGTGGTCTTCAGAACTGGACACAGTACTCTAGCAGGGTCTTACCAGTGATCTATACAGAGGCAACACAACCCCCCTCTTTCTGCGGTGATGCCCCTCGCTATGTACCACAGCATCCCACTCGCCCTCCCAACTTCCTTGTCACACTGCCTGGCCACAGTTGGGTCATCTGATATGATTACCCCCAGGTCTCTTTTTTGCTTGGTGTTTGTCAGTACAATCCCACCCATTTTGCACTCTGTCCATGGGTTTCTGTGCCCCAAGTGCATTATTTTGCACATTTTGCATTGAAACTCAACTGCCATACCATTGGGCACTCCTCGAGTTTTCACAGGTCACTGCTCATCCTTTCCATAGCCCCCCCACCCCCACCGAGTGTCTACCTTTAAACATTTTTGTGTCATCTAAAAAGAAGCAGA
The DNA here is from genome assembly GCA_016271365.2 of Neoceratodus forsteri. Taxonomy (NCBI): domain Eukaryota; kingdom Metazoa; phylum Chordata; order Ceratodontiformes; family Ceratodontidae; genus Neoceratodus; species Neoceratodus forsteri. Next base: position 417,030,942 of record JADMNL010000024.1, on the reverse strand, counting down.
CTTTCCATTCCAGCCCCTCTACAATGTCACTTATAAAGACAATAAAGAGGACCAGCCTCAGCACTGATACCTGACGTGTACAGACGTAAAGTCCCCAGTCAAAATGTCACAGACATTTAGTAGCGGGTAAAACGTCGAATAGATAAAATATCGCCGGATAATATGTAGTGTGGTCAAAATAGCACTAGACTAATTGTCGCCACATGAATGAGCGTCGGACGAAATGTCGCATATACTTCTGCTACTGTAAAAGCTGTTGGTAGTGCTTGATGTATTGGGAATGCTAGGAATGCTTTAGTAGCAGCAAGTTTCTGGTAAAAGCTGGTATCGTGTAGTTGGTAGTGCTTGATGTACACAACTTTATTTATTTCCTCTGTTAAAAGCCAGGTATTGGGAATGTTGGGAATGCTTTAGTAGTACTGAGTTTCTGGTAAAAGCTGATGTGCACAACTTTATTTCCTCTGTTAAAAGCCAAGTATTGGGAATGTTGGGAATGCTTGCATTAAAAACTTTATTTCTGTTAAAAACTCTGTTCCGTTATTTATTTAAAAATGGTTACTTATGCGACATTGATTTCTATGACAGCAGCGATGTCCTTTAGATATTGTTTCGGCTGTCTGTTTTCGAAATCCTCGCAAATGGAGTGGAAGACTTTATTCACTCTGATGTTATGGTCTCACCGAGAGTGTGTAACCTGGCTCTGCAGGTTCGCAACTCAGAGCGCCAAATAATTTTACCACCACTACCCAACTTCTCCTGTGTATACAGGTAGTTGTCAAGAGACAACTTAGATTTGCCCTTCTGTGACACTACGTACTCCATTGCAGAGCTGTCAAGAATGAAATCCCAGCCCCCAAATGCTTAGCACTTAAATATCCAGTACATTTATTACTTGCACAAACTAGATAACCAAATAGATTACTGTCCCCTTTAAGAGGTAGGCTGCACCCTAGTTCAGATGTCGTTGCACATGGAAGTCGGCTTGTCCTGTAGCACGGTGAGATACTGCTTCCTTTGTATAAGTGGATTACCACAACAGAAAAAGAAAAAAACAGAAAATTACATTTAACAGTAAGTTATGCTTAGGTAATCATTAATGTATTCATTTCACTGACACAGTGTTTGATGAGGTAGGAGGACGAATGGCACTAAGGCTTGAGAAAGTATGAACGCGAGGTGAGTGGGAGATACAATTGAAAATGTCTCCAGTGAAGTGCTGCTTCAGCTACATTCTGACCTCAACCGCTTAATACGATGACCAAAATAGTTTCGCCTAATAGCCCGCAACATATTGTCTGCGGTGAAACTTTATCACGACAAATTGTCCGTATGCCATACCTGAGGCACCTGCTGGTCACCTTTCCTTCTTTGGCGTAAACTCTGTTTACCCCCACCCTCTGCCACCTATCCCACAACCACTTTCTTACCCAGATTACCACCTTTGGACCCACATGTAAACTATCCAGTCTGGTTATTAGTCTCTGATATGGAATGATGTTAAAAATTTCACTGAACTCTAGGCAGACTACTTCCACCACTCCGCCCTGATTTAGTTATTTGGTCACCCAGTCAAAGAAATATGTCAGATTTGTTTGGTAGTTCACTGCTCTCAGCCTTTGCACATTGTTAGTGAGGCCTTTCAGCACTTGCAGTCCTACCTAAAACTAAGCCAGGTCAAATTCCTACACAGGATGTTTGCAAACAGTTGTCCATGATGGCTAGCCAGGTGATGAAGTGACAACTCGTCTCACTGTCATCTGGGCAACCATGTTTCACGTGTGACCACTGGAATCCTACACTAAAGCTAGTGGATGGGTGCTACCATGGCAAACTCTGATCATTGTGGTGAGGGGAAAAGGAAGAAGAGTTAAAATGGAGACCAACTGCCAACTGAATTTGAAGGCAGAGGAGAGAGAGAGAGAGACAGACAGACAGAGGGGGGGGGGGGGGCAGCCGGCACTGATACAAGTACAAAGAATTTGCAACTATCAGAATTACATGAAGCTGATTTAATTAATTGTATTGTGTTATGAATAAGAAAAACAGGAACTATAACCCCCTGTGGAAGTGGCATAATAGGGTCACAAAACAAAGGATTGTATATAGGGTTGACTGAAAGTTGTTACTGGTAAAAAAAATATTATTATTTATATATTACATGTGTAACCCCTAGGCGGCGCTATTCCTAGAGTTATTACCCCTGCCTACTACCTAGGATGTAGGATGAGGGGCCTGGGTTCCCAAGATCACATTTAAAACCTACTGCCCTCCCTCCTCTCTCCCTTTCTCATCCCCCGAGGCTGACAATGGACTCTGTCCAGCTCTCTCCCCTGCTGCTACCCCCCCCTTCTATATCCCCTGTCACCCTGCCATCCCAATGTTTTTCTCCAAGAGCCACCATGAAGACCCCTGAATAGGCTCATCCCCCCTTACCACTAGTTATCTTTCATTTGTGCAATGACTTGTACTTGAATATTGTACCCAAATGCCTTACAGCTCTCCATGTATGAAATCAAGTTTCAGGTTTCAAGTTTCAAGTTTATTGCAGGAAAAACTCTGTCGAGCAAGCTCATTCACAAGGAGGTCCTGAGACATTTACACAGAGATATGGATTTTACATAGACAGGTATAATTGACTGTAAGTAGATAAAGTACAACCTCGCAGTGCAAGGTTACTGTACAAGGACAAGAGAGAATGGGTAGTTAGTAGGGCAGGGTAGAAGATTTGCAGGCAGGGAAGGCTAGGGGTTAGGAAGAGTATGGGGGAGCAGGAAGTAGGTAGGCGGACTGAGGGTGTCATATCATTTAGCAACTACAAGCCTTAAGCTAGTTAGGCAGTTTCATTCCTTGTATCATGAATCCTTGTATTTATCAATCAATCAATCAATCAATCAATCAATCAGCTTTATTTAACCAGGCATATAACACCATTGAGCAAGCTCATTTTCAAGGTGGTCCTGGACATAAATTTGATACAATACAGAGAATACAGTAAGCGGAAGGTACAAAACAAAAACATGACATAGTACAGATATGGTAGGCATTAATGTGGTGATAGTGAACAGATGTAGGCCATGGGAGGCATATGCATAAGGTCCAATATAGTTTACATACACCGTTTCCAACATGATTTACAAGAAAGCAAAGTGTACCATCCTAGCTGTTACCACTAATTTAAAGGCTAGTATCTTTATACTAGAAGCGACGGAGAGGGGAAAGAGCCGATAATGGAGGAGAAGGGGAGGAAGTGTACGCCAGGAAGGGAAAAAAAAGGAAGTTAGGCTAAGTTTAGGGGAGAAGGGAATAAGTGCTGGGGATCCCTTGGTAGGAGAGAAGGGGCAACCGTCGGAATGTAAGGTTTGCAGAAGGGACCAGTAATTGAGGTAAAAGAGTAATCTAAAGCAACTGCATGCATCCTTCAACAGGTCCCATATCAGTGTTTTGAATGTGAAGATGCTAGGGAGCGTGGAAAGCTTTAAAGATTTTTGCATAGAGTTCCAAAGTGATGGCGGAGAAAAATTGATTGCTGCCAGGCCAAGGGTTGTTTTCACTCTAGGAGTCTGGAAGCAAATCATGGAGAAGCGTCTTAATCCATAAGATCCCTTGGCACGTACAAAGGAGCTCGAGATGTATGTAGGGAGATTATTGGATAGCGCTCTAAACATCCAAAGGAGAGCATTTCTTTTTCTCCTGGTTGCAAGTGAGGGCCATCCCAGCTACTGTATGTCATGTAAACTGTCTTTGTAACCTGACATGGAGCCTTTGAAAAGGAGTCTCAGACTCAAAGGATTGTAATTCCGAATATCCAGATAAAATACAAAAAAAATGGTTCTTTCCTAGATCTTACAATTTGCACAGTGCCTCCACCCAGAGTTTAGCTTTAAAGTAGGCTAGCTTTTACCTGGTACAACCCCCTGGGATGTCTTTGTCATACAACTCACTATTACTATTTGCCACCCCAACACAGTACCCAATAAAAATGTCCCCACATTTCAGACATTTTACCATTTAATGATTCTCTCTAATAATATGCTCATGACACCATTATTTGCAAACAACAACAATATTTATTTACAGGGGGATAAGGGCTTAGGAATGGGGAAACAAAAGGAGCAGAGGTTATGTAAGCGATATCATTATTATTTATAATATTTATATCATTTGTTGTGGTTGGGTGCAGTGTGCATATTTATTGGCAGCCTGGGTATTTTAGGTGGCCTGGGTTCAAGTCTCAGCTGAGGCACTTACGTCTTTCTCACCTCTGTTTGTATGTGTTCCATAAATATGCACACCACACTCCTGTGTGATTGTTATAAGTAAATATTTGTGTTGCCATCGGGTTGTGCATTTGAGAAAGAGTAATGTGCTTGGGGACAGCACAGGTTCCAGTTTTCTCAGTGGCACAGCTGGTTAGAGCAATCGGAATGGTTTTCCGGGTGGCCTGGGTTCAAGTCCCAGCTGAGGCACTTACTTCTTTCTCACCTCTGTTTGTATGTATTCCATGAATATGCACACCGTACTCTTGTGTGATTGATATACACAAAAATATTATACTTGCCCACACTGGTACCAGTTTCCCACATTTGTATTAAAACCCCGCAATCTCAATATTTAAATCTGGGTACCCAGTTACCAAGAAAGTCTCTTAATGGTTGCAGGCCTGATGGATGGTGCAGCTGTTCGTTGGCTGGCTTGATTAGCAGAAACTGTAATTAGATTTCTCAACATTAAGTATTTGAACTATTTACAGTTTTTCTGAAGTGTACAGGGATTGCTCTGCAGGTTGCAGTTGGACACACTAAGAAGGTGTAACTAGCTGGTTACACTGGGTTGAGCCCAAAAGAAATTCTGAACGTTCATTACAATTATAGACGGTATAGAGCCTTCCAACCAGGGGCCAGGATGGCCACCCTGGTACACTGCACAATAAACAGTAATTTCCAGGTAAAATAGTCAAATCCGGTACACTTGAGGTCTCAGTCCCATTTGTGGCACATGGCTGTAGCTTGCAGCTCCACTGTACATCTTGGCCGAATTAGATAGCAAATGCTGGACCTACCAGGCAAAGTCAGGTTGAGCCCTGGTTCTGAGTGCTCCCCTTCCAGTCCTGTAGGCTCCAGCAGACAACATGTATTGGCACATTTATACAATTAGCTGGACTCACTTGGGTCCTTTAGAACAGTTAGGTCCACCTGCACTGGGCAAGACAGGCGCAGCAGATGCAAGGTGCAGACCAATTGGACAGTCTCAAATAGCAAAAGTTTCAAAAGGGTCCACTCACATGGGGCTAAGGTTAGGCACAGCAGGATACAGGGTGTAGACCAGAGGAACTATATAAATCAGACAGTCTCTGGGCATTGGCAGCCCCAATTAAGCATTTCTTTTTCATTCTTGCACCGGGGGGAGGGGGATACAAGAGTACTCACTCAGGCTACTCACAGTAGACTCTCTGCAATGATGGCTTCTAATGTCTTCAGTCCTCTCACAACTGAGGAAGGATTAGCTCTCTCACAGCTGGTTTGATGTCAAGTTGCAGGTCTATGTCTTTCCCCAACATGGAAGGGAGGGCTAGCACCTGGAGGACATTCTGGCACCCCCCAGGCTAGCAGGTACTGCATAAAACTAAATTACTATAACTTCACTGCAAAGAAGTCACTAACCCCTCCTGGATGGAGGGGCTTACACTGGATCCCCAGGCCCAGTAGCATGGCTGGGGCCTGAGCCCCCACCCCTGTGGGGGGCTCCCGCTCAAATATGGCAAAATGCTGAAGACACAGACTTTTATACGGATCTCCTGAGGCTCCTGATTTGCTGAAGCTATTGGATGCTTGGCCTCCGCTTGGCTGAAGGGCTTGTTAATGAAGAAAATGAATTATGCATGAACCTCACTCAATGCAAGTTGGTTTACTGTTTTGACGCCTGAAATTAGGTCCCTGCAGTTCCCCATGAGCACTTGGAAGATTCCCATGAGTTTTGGCTAGTGTCCCACAAGTTCTGGCTTTAAAAGTCTAGCTTTCTGATTGGCTGTGGCTGCTTATAATGGCTGCTGAACACACAGTCCCTTATGCAAAATGGATACAGTCCCAAATAAAATCCTGATTAGCCAGAATAAATAAAATACATTTCCAAATGCCCCACAGTATAATAGCCCTGGGTGTGGACTTGCTGTCGCTGCCCAGATCAAGTAAATTTCTCAGTCCATTTGCCTGTCACTGCTGCCAATATATAAGGACGCCTTGCAGCAGGTAGGCTATTTATCTGAGTCCCAAATAGAACTGGAGCAGCCAGGTTAAAGTATTTCCTTATTTAGCTCTTGTCCTTTGCACACATTTTCCCCCAAAACATACAGCAGTTACATTATTTATTTACCCAAACATTCATTCTTTTACTCATTTTGGTGGTTGCCAAGAACACAGCTTCCTTGAGGGCAGAAGCACCCTCATGAATATTTATGCGATTGGGGCTCTGGGCTCATTAATATTCATGAACCCGATCATTACTGCCTGGTGGATTTCTTTATTTTCTGGGAGAACGGACTTTCAGGGTTCTCCTTGGGGCTACTGGGTCCCACTTACCACATGGGGGCGCTGGAACTGCCGAAACACTCTCCCACATGCCCGCAAGGTAAGGGGTCAGGAGAACAAAGGCGCTGCATTGTGTGTGCATGACCTCTAAGGCACCAGGGGGCCAAAGACAGCGGGGTAGGTGTGGCTGACTTTTCGAGCCCGAAATGGGCTAGATTTACTATGGCGCGGATTACAAGATGGGTACAGAGGGGCTGTTCAAAGTAAGGGAGGGGAGGGCCACCAGGGGCCATGATATGAGACTGGAGCAAGGAAGGTTCAGGAGGGAGATGAGGAGACACTTTTTTACAGAGAGGGTGGTAGCTGGGTGGAATGCGTTACCTGCTGAAGTGGTATGCAGTAGAACAGTGGACTGCTTCAAACAAGGATGGGACAGGACAAGGGGGAGGGTTAATGAAGGGGAAGGATGGAAGGGAGGGGCAGCTGCAGAATAAGGGGTGCTAGCTGCACATACGAGCAGACTTGATAGACCTCTAGGCCTTTATCTGCTGGCAAATTTCGTATGTTCGTATGTTTGGGGCACCAGGTTACAAAATGACTCAGGCCAGAATTGGGGGACCACAAAAAAAACAGCAGGCATTTAGGAGGCGCTGTGGAGAGCAGCTGGAAATGGGGGCTGCTGGCTAAGGTAAGCCCCCAATTTGGTAGGGGGGGTTACACATGGTAAGACCTTTTTCCTCCTAGGAAAACCACACATTTATCACACCATCTACTGATCAAATAAGTCCCAATGAAAGTAAAGGGAGACAGGGCTAGCCACTGGGAGGTTATCCAGTACCACTCCATCTAGATGGCAAATTGCTTTGCACCCCTAGAAGAGCCTCAGGCACCTGATTGCAATGGAGAGGACTCTGAGTCAGTTGAGGGAAAGAGGCAGGACAACTTGGTGGCACCTAGGGGGGAAAACAGAAAGAAAGAAATCAAGAAAGTCTTGGATGTTGGGGATTCAATGGTTGGGGGGTGTAGAGAGGGTGGTGGAAGAAGGGATGACTGGGAGGAGAAGGATAGTCACCTGGGGCAACCATTTCCATCCGGGATGTAGACAGGCTAGGATAGGGAGGATGGTGGAGGGGGAAGATGGGAGCTGGGGGTGCTGGTACACTTGGGTAACAATGACCTGGTTAACCAGTCTATGGAGATGGTAAAGCAGAACGTCCATAGTCTGGCAAACAGATTAAAAGCACACTCAGTGTCTGGCCTTCTTCAAGGTCCTCCCTGTGTGGGTAGAATGAGGAGTTGTGAAAGAGTAAGAAAGGAGGTGATAGAGGAGTTTAATGGATGGCTGAGGGGATGGTGTCAAGAGGAGGGGTACCACTTTCTGGGGGACTGGGAAGACTTCTGGGACAGGAGGCATTTCAAGGGTGATGGCCTTCGCCTAACTAAGGAGGGGGCTAGTGCACTGGGACAGAATTTGACGTCTTTATCGGACAGTTAAACTGATGGTGGGGGAGACTAGTCTAGGGAAACCAAGGTGGTAGGAGAGAGTGGAACCTAACTAGCACTCCCTCAAATCTTGGGGCTTGTAGAGACACAGTGGGCAAGAATGGGGTTGCGGTCCAAACTGAGCTGGGGGAAGGGATCAAAGAGGGGGAGGGCTACAGAGCTTGCAAACAAGAAGGGAAGGAGATAAGGGAAGAAAAAAGAGAAAGGACAAGAAAACAGCCAACAGGGGTCAGGAGTCAGATGGAAGGGGGTCCGCCTCAGTGCCAGGAGTCTAGGTAATAAAATCAGTGAGCTCCAGGCAATGATGGCAGACACGGAGGTGGACCTCATAGCTATCACTGAAATGTGAGCCTCAGAAAATAACTTCTGGGACCTGACAGTCCCAGGCTACACCATGTTTAGGAAGGATAGAGTAAAAAGGGGAGGGGGTAGTCTTCTATGTCAGGGTTGCCATTGGGCAGTGGAAGATGGACACATCAGAGGGACAAATGAGGAGACAGAGTCACTGTGGGAGCAGTTCACACCAGTCCCAGACAAGAAAATACAGGTAGGGGTGATCTCTAGACTGACAGGATAGACAGAGGAGAGGGACAGGGAGCTTTTGGAAGAACTAGTCAGGGGAGTGGCAAAAGAGGAGGTGGTGGTGGTGGGTCACCTGAACCTGCTGGACATAGACTGGGAGGTTCTTCTAGCCAGGTGCGCTTTGCCGGATACAGTCCAGGACTGTGTGCTGGTGCAGCTAGTTAGAGAACACACCAGGCAGTCTGCTATCCTCAATGTGGTACTCACCACTTCAGAGATGATATCAGCAGTGTGGGTAGGGAGCCAGTAGGGAACAGTGACCATAACTCTATCCAGTTTGCGCTAATCATGTGACCAGTAAACCCTAATCAAAAGCTGAGGTCATCGATCTTAGAAGGGCTGACTTTAACAGAATGAAGGAGATGGTATGGGACAAGTTAGTCAGGGAAGATCACATAGAAGGTGTGGAAAAGAGGCAGGAGGCAATAAAGGGGACCATTCTGGAGGCACCAAAGATATGTCTGAAGACAGTAACCAAGACTAAAAGGTACAAACGACCAATGTGGTTCACAGAAAGAGTCAGGGAAGCCGAAAGGGCCAAAAAAGGGGCCTTCATAAAGTATGAGGAAAAGCAGGGCGAGGAAGAATGGGGAGGATACCAGCTAAGAACTAGGGAAACTAGGAGGGCAGTTAAGGAGGCCAGGGCAGACACTGAGCTGTATATTTATATATTTACTGAAATATTTCACTAGGAAGGCACACTGAGCAACAAGTCGCTCCTCTCCCGGTGCAACCTGGGGGGAAAGGGTACAACCGGAATGAGACATTATACATTCAAGTCACGGGATCAACATTAACATACAGTTGTAAGGCAGGTGTTACAAACAATGTTACAACAGTGTTACGCATAACATGTTGAAAGATGGGACAATAATAAGTGCTGAGTTAATAAGTAAACAAGTGCTTTCATGAAAGAAAAGGGGGAAGGGAAGGGAGAGAGGGGTGAGGTGGGGAAGGGGGAAGAGTTGTGCTCCTGGAGACCCCTTCAGGATGTGAGAAAACCTGCAAGGGGACTGGGGGGACCAGAGAAAAAGGGAAAAAATAAGTGTCCCAGAGAGACCCCTTTAAGATGGTGGGGAAAAAAGTAGATGAGAGATACAAGCCCCTTGGCCGGTGGGGGGGGCAGGAGAGGGACCAATTGAGAGCATTAAGGGTCCTTTACATTCTGTGAGAAATCAATGGAGGTCAGTAAGGGGGAGCAATTAGGGGGAAGGGGAGAAGGGGTGGGTGTGCACAGAGTAAAATGAAGGTGATGGTAGGGGGTACGGTTTGTCTAGGGCTTAGAGGAGGGAATTAGGAAGCGACACAGCAGGAGTAGCTAGGTGCAAGGTAATTAGTGTGGGCAGAGCTGATGGAATAGGTGGAGGATGAATGTCGGATTTGGAGGGGGGGAGGGAATTCCACATTTTTGGGAGGCGGTGAGAGTAACTGGATTGGCCGATTTGGGTGGATCTGTGGGGGACAACCAGAGTACGGGAGTTGGTTGATCTAAGGGAATAGGATGGTGGTGGGGGTGTTATAAAGGAGGGGGTGAGGTAGGAAGGGAACTCACCCAACCAGTGCTTGGAGGTGAATTTAGCACAGTAGGAGAGTCGCCTATTTGTAAGAGAAGGGAAGGGAAGGATAGGGCACAATAAGGATCACAGTGATGGGTGCGAGGGGGGCATCCAGGGCAAAGATGAAGAAGGAATTGAAGAGGATGTCCAGTCTGGCCAGGGAGGACTGAGTGGCAGCACCACAGACCACGTCACTGTAGTCGAAAATGGGCAGTATCATCTTCTGAACAAGTTCACGTCTAGCCGTAGGAGGGATGCAACTACGTTTCCTGAACAGGGCACCAAGCTTGAGGCGCAGTTTTTTCTGGATGGCGTCAATATGTCCAGAGAAGTTTAGGTGTTGGTCCAACCAAACACCTAAGTACCTGAAGGAGGATGTGTCCTCAAGTAAAGTCTCCTCAAGGGTGTGAAAAGTAAGTAGGGAGGGAAGCCTAGAGAGTCTGAAGGAGTTAAGAGAGGAGAGAAGAAATTCTTCAGGTATAAAAGGTAGGGGATAGAATTGCTAGGCTATCAGAGGGAGATATGGCACCTGAGGAAGACAGGCAAAAGGCAGCCATCCTAAATTACTACTTTTGCTCTGTTTTCACATTCAGATACCTCAAGGGGATCAACAGAGTTCAAGAGGGCAGCATCTTTCAGAAAAGAAGAGTTGCAAGAACAAGGGGTCACAATATGAGGCTGGAGGAGGGAAGATTCAGGGACAACGTGAGGAAGTATTTTTTCACAGAAAGGGTGGTGGATGCATGGAACAGCCTCCCTGGGGAAGCTGTGGGGGCAACAACGATGGGTGAATTCAAGAATGCATGGGACAGGCAGAAGGCAATACTAAGGGAGGGAAGGAGGCAGTAGGCTGCAGATCAAGTAGGATCTGGAGTTTATACGGTAGGTAGGGAAATGGGCAGAGTAGGTGGGCCAGGTGGTCCTTATCTGCCATCACATTCTATGTTTCACCAGAGAGGACAGTGGGCACTTACCAGAGAGTGGCATCAAAGTGGCCGCTAAAGAGGTCCTAGAGATGAGGCAGCCAGTATTCAACAGTAAAAGGGTCCAGAAGGTGCAAGCAGCCCTTAAGATAGATAAGGCCCAGGGACCAGATGGGATGCATCTGAAGGTGCTCAGAGAGCTGGCAGCAGAACTGGCTGAACTTGTGGAAGGGCTATTCAATAGCTAGCTATAGTCAGGGGTAGTTCTAAAGGACTGCAGGGTGGTAGATGTGGTTCTGCTCCATAAGGAAGGGACAGGGAGCACTGAACTACAGACCCATCAGTCTTACCTCAGTTGTAGATAAACTGATGGAGTCACTAGTCCAAGAGGACCTTGTGGACCATCTGGAGAGCAATGGCCTCCAGGATCGTAAGCAGCATGGATTTGTGGCAGGTAGGTCTTGTCAGATGAACCTAATAGTTTTCTTTGACTGGGTGGGGTGAGAAAGACTCTGGATAGGGTCCACACTGTGGATCTACTCTATTTTGAATTCAGCAAAGCCTTCAACTCAGTGCCTCATAGGTGATTGCTGAAAAAGATGGAGGATCTGGGGGCGGCAAGGGGTAGAGAAAGAGGTATAGGAAATTGGCTGAGGGAGAGACAGAAAAGAGTCATGGTGAATGGGGTTAAATTGAAAGAGAGAAAGTCACTAGTAAGTTGCCACAGGGATCTGTCCTGGCCCAGTCCTCTTCAGTACGCTCATCAGTGATACTGACAAAGGAATCCAGGCAGGTTGTGTCTCTTCACAGATGACACAAAGCTCCATTGGATGGTGGCCAGTGATGAGGAGATTATGGAAATGCAGAGTGACCTGCATAGACTGGAACAGTGGTCTAAGGTCTGGCAGTTGAAATTCATTGCCAAAAAGTGCAATGTGATGTACATAGGGAGCAAGATCCCAGAACAGAGTACTGGGTGGGAGAGATTAATCTGAGCACTACAACTGAGGAAAAAGACCTAGCAGTTATCATTTGTGGTACCCTCAAACAATTAAGTCAATGTAATAAGGCCATTAGTAAGGCAAATGGATCTTAGGATGTATCGGGAGGGGTGTTGACAGTAGAAGGAAACAGGTAATATTACATCTTTATAGGTAAGGGTAAGGCCGGACCTGGATTATTGCACCCAGTTCTGGAGCCTGTACCTCTGGAAGGAAAAGGACAGATTAGAGGTGGTGCAGTGAAGGATGATCAGGATGATACAGGGCCAGCGGGACCGATCTTATAAAGAGTTGCTAAAGGCGTTAAACATGTACTTGCTTGAGACCAGACAGGAGAGGGGAGATACAATAGAGACCTTCAAATTCCTGAAAGGAATAAATAAGGTGAACTGAGAGGACTTATTTAGCACAAACACAAATTCAGAGTCACAGGGGCATGAGTGGAAAATGATAGGGGGAAGGTTTAAGAGGGATCTGAAGAAGTATTACTTTACCGAGAGGGTGGTGGAACCTTGGAACAGTCTACCAACTGGGGTGGTATGAGCCAAAACCATAAATGGTTTGAAGCACAGTTGAGGCAGAGTGAAGGCTAATGTGGCTATTCAGGGTGATAGTAGCAGGGCAGAGATTGGGGGGAGGAAAAGAAGGGCTAGTGCCCTGGATGAAAATTAGGTCCCAGGGTTAGATAGGGAACCAGGGGAAGAATGGATGGACCAACAGTCTTTTTCTGCCAACATTGTCTATGTTTCTATATTCTGGGACCCTTAAAAGTATATACTGACACTCTTAAATTTATATACTGAAGTAATAAAACAATTATGGCATCACCGACAACTTTCTAAAATGTCTCACCTCAACCTCAAAGCTGCAATTTTATTAAGCAAAGGGAGCTTGAATGTCAAAGGCTGATGCAGGGTTTCTGTCAAGCCCTGCGTCGATGCCATTTTTTGGTACAGCTGTGCCAAACTTTTGCAGCAACTGCACCCAATTTTGTATTGTCGGGCACAATTGCAACAATTCCCTCAGTTTTCGGCAGCTTGCACCAAATATTTGGCGCAAGCCCTGTAAAAAGGGTCCCCCAAATGTTACAATTTAGGCCAGGGGAAAGCTGGTTTAACTTACATCATTTGGTGCACGGGATTGAATATAGCAATTGCCAGCCGGGAGAATGCCACAAGCCCCGAGCACCAAACGATAAGTGCACTAGGGGTTTGCGATATTCTCAGAACATTGAAAATTGAGCCCCGGGTTTCTCAACAGTTTGAGTGCACCTCACCCCATGCACATTTTTATGTTTACTATCAATAAACCTTCACAGAAAAACTGTTTCTCAACACCGTGAGTCATTGGTTAGAATCAACTGACCTTTATATAAATGTCTTTTTCACTTCATTGCTTTTTCACAAAACATTATTTCAGTTTGGAAACATATACTTACATATAACTTACCATTTCTGGGACTTTAAAATAGTTTCCTTTCACTTTAAACACACTTTTTTACAACAGTACAAAACAAACTTTTAAAACTGAGAGCCCATATGTTCATTCTCAGTAGAACTGGCACTACAAAACACTGTTTGACAGAAAGAAGCCACTAAACTCCAAAAAACATCTGCAAATGATAATAAAGCACATTAGTTGTAGCATGAAACACTCCCAAAAAACAACTGTGGAATTATATATTTTTCTCCAACATCAAGCACATTTTCACAAAACAGTACACAACAGACTTTGAAAACTGAGAGCACTTCTCTTCAGACTCAGTAGAGCTAATGTACTTTACCACAAAATACAATTTGACAGAAAGACACCACTGACCCCCTAAAACAACTTCCAAAGTTGAAACAGCACAACAGCTACAGTCTGACACACACAGGAAAGGTGATGGGAGCCATGTTTGTTCCACTATAGTAGAGGCACGTCTTCTGCATATCGAATGACTGACTGATGCGCTGACTACACCTTCACAATCATCAACCATTGCAACCATCTGCAAGCCTTAACTACTTATCGAGTGTAATTTTTGAATTGCTGGAAACTTTAAAATTCTAAAATAAGCTGAAGTCAGGCCATATTTTGGCTAACCAAATGTGCTGTATAAAATAAATAAAAGAAAAGTATAGTAAGCTCAGGAGTGAATGCCATCTTAGGGGTGTAACAAGATAATAAATTCAGTCACTCTACTTAGTTAAACCCCTTTGATGATATTTTCACATACACTGCACTTTTGTATTATCCATTCGTTCTGTCTGTCTCTCTCTCTCTCTACCTACTTACCTACCTACCTACCTACCTATCTATCAATTTATCATACAGGCATGGTAGCGCCTGTGTATTAGGACTAGGTACTTTAATGTTAAACTCCATTTTCTACAAGTTAACAACTCCACCCTCTTCAACTGATTTACTTGCAATTTTGCAGGCACAGAGTTGGTGCCAGGATCTCTGGATCCTAAGAATTTCCATGACAATCAGATGAAGGCAACGTTATAGAGGTGCCAAAAGTAAGACTTTTTTGCTCACCTATGACTTAAAACTAGGAGGATTTGAAACCTGAAACTTGCAGGTTTGATAGAGTTTGCACCAAGGTATGTGCTTTTATGCTTTTTAAGTCCCTAACATGTCCTATTTTTAGACATTTAGGAAAAATCATGCACGTGCTCAGTTTAAAAACAAAACATTTTAAGGATAACTGTTTTTTTATGACCACATTTCTTAATGTGGTTGTTTAAGAAAATGGGTGCGTATCTGAGGGGGCAGGGCTATCCTGATGCTGTAAACAGTATCTGTTTTTATTTAAACAGTATTTGTTCAGCGGGGGTGGGGCTACACATCACTGTAGTTGGAGCTATATGTGCCTTTTTTAAAGGCTCTTTGGCCACTCTTAGTCACATCCACAGTCTATTCAGTGTAAGCCAAACCACCCCAGTGCCAATTAAGTCCCACCTCCATTTTATTTTATTATCCGTGACACTGGGGTGCCCAATCCCTGCTGCTGCTTAAGTCCCCCCCCCCCAATTAAGATGCCAAGACCGGGGTGCCCAGTTCCCAGTGCTAGCTACATAATCCCCACGCATTTTGTTTTGTTTATTTAAAATCTGGAGAAGTTCATGGGACAAAGACCCATTTACATGGGTGACCAGAACAGAAAACCAAATATGCAATACAAATAAATAACACAAAATAATCAACAAACAGCACTGACAGTTAAGCAATCACAAACATTGGTAACAATAAGTTGTTCCTTTAAGACTGATTTAAAGACAGGTATTGTATTACCTTCGGCCTTCGCCTAATTGTCTGGCTTATACATTGCCCTAAATAACCCTACGCACTTACACTCTTATTCACTTCTAATATCTCACTTCACATCTCCCACATCCACCTTCCTAATTAACCTACGATCCTCACTCTTACTCACTGCTACTATCTCCTTTCTCCTTCCCCCACCATCTCACCTAAAGCACCCCCCATACACCTAGTGTTTACTAGTCCACCTCTCCTTTACCCCCTATCTTTGCTTTCCATTTCCCGCTGCCAACTTGGTGCATCTCACATCAGTTCGAGTCCTGTTACTGGCACTTATGTAATCATGTATTGCCCTAGATGTGTACCCATGTTATGTACTGTATACCACTGTCCTTGATACATAGATACATAGATACATAGACAGTGTCGGCAGATAAGGGCCTATGGCCCACCCAGTCTGCCCATTTGAGCTTGTAAGGTCAGTTTGTTTTCCTTGAAGTCTGTTGCCCCTTACCCCTGACCTCCAGAATTCCTTTATGTCTATCCCATGCATTCTTAAATCCCGTGATTGTTTCAGCCCCCACCACTTCCTCTGGCAGGGTGTTCCACTTGTCCACCACCCGTTCTGTGAAGAAATTCTTTCTCATGTTTCCTCTGAATCGTCCTCCCTCCAACTTCATCCCATGCCCTCTAGTCCTGGAACATCTTTTTCGCTTAAAAATAGTGTTTTCCTGCACCTTGTTCCTCCCTGTAAGATACTTGTATGTCTCTATCATATCCCCGCTCTCCCTCCTCTCCTCCAGGGAGTACATGTTCAGTTCCTTCAACCTGTCTTCATAGGACTTGTTTTGTACTGTTCTACTTATGTAACAAGTTCAAATGTAATCGCACTCAATTATGTTCATTATCTGTATTGCTGTACTCCTAATTTCTACTGTAGTATGTATACTTTGCTCCATTGTAACTCCCCAGGTCGCCCGTGAGATGAGTATCTTTTTACTGAGTGTGCCTTTCCTGGTGAAACATTTTCAATAAATAAATAAATAAAATTACAGATACCAGTTATGGATAATGGTAAAGCACTATATACTGTAGGCAGGGAGTACAGCAAAGATCTCTGTCCAGTAGAAGTCTTCATTGTAGGAACCATGAGCCAGTTACATTGAGTAGATCGAGTCTGGGTTAAAGAGATATGCTTTTTAAAAAGTTCATGAAATGAACAAGGTACCACATTAAGAGTAACTTTCCTAGTTAGGGTTCCAAGTTGTAACTGATACCTCTGGTCTAACTGTAACCAACCCAGATTTTCATGGAGATTACAATGATGTGTTGAATAGGGTAACTGTGAAGCAAATCTTGCAGCTTGATTCATTAACGTCTTAAACTTATTTAACAACCCCAAACCAGCAGAATGTATAGAATAACAAACCATAATCTACCAAAGATAAAAGAAAACTCTGCGACAGTAACAATCTAGTAGATGGAATAAGCAGTGAGTTAAGTCTATAAAGAGAGCCTAATCTTTGAACTACTTTTATCATTGTATTAATGTGCTGCTTGTAAGTTAGGAATTAATCTAAAATGAGCCCTAAATATTTAAAAGTTTTTACTTGTTCAATATCATCTCCCTCCATAGTACGCAGTGAAAGGGTAGGGGTCTCATGTAACCTTTTCCTTTGGTTATAAAAAAAATTGTCTTTGTTTTTTTTCCGTTTATCATAAACCAATTCTGAATAGCAACAAAATCATGAGTCAACTCATTACTTATTTCCCCCAAACTGGAACCACTTGTGAGGATCACTGCATCATCAGCATAAAGAAAATTTGAATATTCAAACAGACTAAGGGTAGTGAATTATAAAATTCACATTTAAACTTGATACTGGGGTTCCCAGTTCCCAGTGCCAGCTTAGACCCCTGCCTGCCGCAAGTGTGTGACACCAGGGTGTCCACCTCCAGTACTGCCAAACAGGTAACCAACACTGGGTGCCTAATCCCCCGTGTTGGTACCTGTAAAGAAAAAAACTCACTCATAGTTTGATTTTACCTAAAATACAGAAAACCATCCATCGATGTCTGTTGTGGCTTCCCTGTCTCCACACCCCTACCCACTCCAACTCTCCACTCAGCACCCATCACCCCTCACCCTCTACACCCGTCACTCACTTAAATCCAGTCCACCATCATAGATCCAGTCTCCGAGCTGAAAGACTTCCTCTTCCTGGAACCGTGACTGCATACTGAGGAAATAAGGTAAGTGTGGTTAATGTATTTCAAATACAATTTGAACTTTTACTTATAAAACTTGGCTATTTATTCATTTTTTTCCCCAACTTTTCAACTCAGCATTTTTGGTACCCTACCTCATGGACAAGGTAGGTGAAATGTTTCAAATCCAGCTCAAACAGTGATTTCAAAGTCACTTTGGAACAATCATCTTTGGGGAGGAATTTGAAAATTTTCACCTACCAAGTTCATGAGGAGGGGTCATAAGAAGATTATGTTGAAAATTATTTGGGGTCAAAATATTAAAAAACAACAAATTTATGAAGCTACATTGAAATATTTCCAGGTTCGTTCATAACTTTGGTAATTTTCAATATTTTGACCTCAAATTTTCAACAAAGCTAATTTTTTCACAATACCTCATGACCGAGATGGTGTGTTTTTTCAAATCATGGCTAAAATGTGTTTTTGCACTTGAGACATGAAATTACATTTCCTCTGGCATTTTATAAATGACACCGCCACGTTCAGATGGGGAGGTAATAAAAAATACTATGCTGAAAACTTTGGGTCAAAATGTCACAAAAAAAAAGTATGAAATAATGTTTTCGGGATGGCCTTTGGCCCACTAAGAACCAACTTTTCTTACAGTGCTGGAGACCTGAGTTCAGGTGTGAGGTCAGTGAGTTGGCTGAACGGGCCAAGGTTAGGTGGAAGAGTGCTGCAGCCTAGGGAGGGTCAGAGCAGTGTTTTGACGCACAGGTGACACCTTCTGGCAGCTCAAGGAGCCTTCCTTCACAAGGGGCTGACATGCATGTGAAGGCCTGATGGGCACATGAACTGCATTGGGACCAGTGGGTTGGCAAGAAAAGTGGTGAAAAGAGTACATGGTAGGATAAAGGTCAGGTCACTGCAGTCCTCATGCCAACAATAGGCCCCCTACTGCTGTCAGCCACCCAGCCCAGTCACCGTCCATCTCAGGAACTTACCTTGAATCTTTGGTAGCTCTCTACCAGATTCCTCCCATCAAGGGGATAGGAGGAGGAGGGACGTAGCACCCTTAACTGTTAGCCAGTTTAGCAGTCTGTCACCCTGTTGGTGTTGCAGGGTGTGCAAAATGTTGTGACTTCATCCTGCCCTGGTAGCAGTCGATGAACAGAGCAACTTGCCCCCCACCCCGAGAGAAGAGTGGGTCCAGGGATGCTATATCCTCTCCATATCCCCCACACTGGCCTCCAAGAGTGACCCAAATCTGTTCCCAAACCCAGGTTGCTACACTGGTAGCAGTATATACCCTCCCAATCAACCTACTTTAACGCCCCCCCCCAAACAAACTACAATCCCTTTCCACCTGACACAACTTATCAGTATTTTTATTACCCATACTAACCCATTTTCTACTTTATCTTCACAGATCGAGTGGGATGATAAAGATGATGCAACCAGATTCCAGCCCCAGCGTTGGAGAACACTGACCATGTGTATCAGATAAGTATTATTTTATGTTTGCAGTACCTCATTTGTCCCAGTTAGTTACTAAAGAGCTGCAGATCCTTTGTGACCCTGTTGCTATTCTTATTTTACAGGTATGACTGGATATTCCTTCAAGCCACCCAACCACCATCACAGAATCCCCAGGACCCAGGTAAGAAATCTTTAATATTAGTACTGTAAACTAGGACGGTATGGTGTAACGGTGTAACTACAAGTTTTAAGACACTGTTGTCTTTCTCTTGCTAGTTGCTGAAGCAGGGCTAGAAATATCTCCACTACTGTGTTTATTTCATTTCATGCCGGTCCCTTTGGAACCTGCGTGAGTGAGGATACAACTCCACTATTACAAACAGAAGGAAAATGTGTTGCAAAAAGCTATGTTAATGCAGACATTCGGGCTGAAGAACACAAAACACCAAGGTAGGGAAATGAAAAAACACTATGGTTTGGGGTCTCCAGAGTCTTGGCGAGTCAGTGTGGGGTGCTCCTTGGGGTTGTCCATTCTTCTGCCAACTATGATAGGGTCAGTAGGTGACCTATTACAGGGCACGTAAGGGTTAGGTTACAGCTGCGAGGATATGCAGACAGTGGTGCCACCTACCTGGACATCACTCCAGGTTAGCGTACATCATTTCACCTTTGTAATTTCTTTTAGTTCCCTCCCCGAGTCAGTAACCCATGGAACTGGGCTCACAATAAAAGCACCCTCTAGTTCTGCTTCCAAGACACAGGGTGTACGTATCACTGTGCAGAGCAAGGATGGAGTTGGATGACTGGATCTAGGCACCTGTCGCTGATTAAAAACAGATTAATTTTACAGTGGCACTGTCATGGCAAGGCTGTCCTTCATGGTGTCCGAATAAGGACATCCTGTAAATAATAATATATGGGGTGGTGTGTGTAACGAGATTTCACACACACCCGAGTTGTGGGATGCTACATAAACCCCAAGGGCGAAGGGTGTGTGTAAAATCGAGTTTTACACATACCAGCCCATATTTTATTTTTTATAATTGCTGGCCAGTGCTTTTTCACCTCAGCAATTAAACAAAATAAAATTAGGAAACAGATTGGGTAGTTCAGTCGGGATTCTGCACAGTCCAACAAGTTATAGAGCTCCACTTGTTTAAGGCACAAAAAATAAGTGGAGATGTTATAAAATGCGTTATTTTAAATGGTCTATTTTTTATTTTTTTTTGTAATCATTCAACTTACCACGCAGCGGCAGTTGTGGAGCTTAGCATCCTCCACTGTGAAGAGGCGGGGAGATCTGCTGACTCATGCATGCAGTACTAAGAAAAAAACGGCACATTTGAAAAGTTACCCTTTTATTTAGGGTGAGTAGAGAAAGACTGCTATTGTTTTAGTTTTTTGAAATACAAATATTGAGTTACCACCACTTGCGAGGGATGGTGAAGTCTGAGGCCATACAGAGGGAGCTGCTGCAGGGAATGTTGCATGTAAAGAAGACTGGGAAGCGGCACATGGGTGTTCTGAGGGAAACCCAGCGCATGTTTGCCGTTATAACCAGCTGGTTATAATGGCAAATTATAACTGGGTTTCCCAATGGAAAAAAGCAGTGGTCAGTAATTATAGATAGTTAATAGATGAAAATATACGTACCTTCATTCTGTTTTTTTTTTCCTCTGCTTCATCTCTTTCCCTTGGTTTCACCCTGGGCTGGACATTCGGTGTTGATTTCTCCTTCTGTTTCTCTTTCGTCTTTTTCTTTCTATACCCCTCCCCCAGGACAGCATTAGGGCTGAACCCTCAGATCCTTGGAAAGTGGGTCTGGCAGGAGGGCTGTAATGCATATTGACCTCTTTACCAGGTGGTCAAATGTAAATAAAAGGTGTCCCTGCTAGGAGAACTCTCGAAATGGTGCCCTAGAAAACAAAAGGTTGTATTCTGATTGTCTGTATACTTGCCTTTATTTTAGCGAAAAGGATACTGGAGAGACAGGTTACTTTAGCTCCTTGGTGCTTGTTATTTAAATCAGAGCTTGCTGAGGAAGCTCAGAAGCTCTAAACATGGGAGCTCATTCAACATATTTTATTTATAACATGGGTGAAGTGCAGGGAGCAATCCAATTGGTGAAACTCTGACAGCTGACCATGCATTAAATGCCTATACATGCACAGTCAGTGTGATGTTGCCTGAAGCAGTATTCTGGGGCAGTGCAACACTAGTTATTTAGTAAGGAATGGTAAACTGAAACGCAGCCATATTGAACAGTGCCTAAGCGAGAGTGAGCGCTCGCACAGTAAGTGGGGATGTTGGACACTGTTCAGTCTATGCTGGTGGGTCACAGAGAAACACCGGCAGTCAAACATACATACAGTGAGAGAGAACAGAGAAGACACTATCACTTACACATTGCTCTGCATTTTCCTCTGCTTCTCTCGGTGTCTGTCTCGCACATCAGTCCCTGTCAGTAGCATAAGCACCATCCCCCCGTCCCCTCGATATGACACAGCTGTGTTTGTCTGTGTGTCCTGCTGTAGTCAGTATGTTTATATGCACCCAGTTAGTCAACAAACGCAGTATTGCCAGAACAGTTTATCCTGATAATGCATTCACAGGTTAACACTGGTTTTCCAGCAAACTGTATGTTTACATGCAGGTTTTGTTACTGGGTTATGCTCGAAAACATCCGGAAAAAAATTCTGCTGGTCACAAAAACTGCATATAAATGCAATGACTGTCTGAATCCCTTACGGGAGGGTTGACCTGTGTCCTGGACTGCTGCAGTGTGAGAGAGCAATGGAGAGAGGGAGAGGGAGAGGGAGAGGCAGAGCGGGTGCCAGGTGGTACGCCAGTGATTGGGACAAAGGTTGTAATCTTGGGGTTCCCCTGGTATCAGTGTTGCAGATGAGGCCATCTGCCCAATATCGCTACATCATCCAGTCCCGATCCTGAGTGCCACACTGAGTGGGAGAAAGAGAGAGAGAGAGAGAGAAAGAGAGACAGACAGAGATGAGAGGGAGCACACTGTGCTCCAAAGGTTGGTATCCTGAAGGTACATTCTGCATTCTGTCTCCCCCCCAACTACATAGAGAGTGCATCCCCTAAGCATGTGGCTATTCCTCAGCAAGAGTCACCAATGCCCTCCCACCAGCACCACACAAAGTGTCGCCCAAGAATGTCACTGTTTCCACCCAGATAAACCGTTCCATTCCCCCCACCACCCCCAACCCCCATGACACAAAGTTGCAGTGATGGTAGCTTGGTCCTTCTATACTGACTGTACTGAGCAGCTGTGACTGAAACTCAGTACACCGCCAGTTTAGCTACTGTGTCTGTGTTTGTTGGCAACCCCCTCCCGCACCCGAAACACCTCACAACAGTTTGCCAGTTAGAAGATTTGATCCCGCTCTCTCTCTGTCTGTCAGCATAAGTGACAGTATGACACCGTTTTGCAGAGTGTGCCTCTGTGAGAGAGCGAGAGAGAGAGAGAGGTCCATGCCAACAGCGGTACAGTGTTTCTTAATATTGGGACTTGTGTGGGTCTCTCTGATCGGTGGTGCCACAGCTCGGTGTGAGGCTTGTTGTCTCTGTGCCCCAGTCAGTGGTGATGCAGCACAATGTGCCTCTCTCTTTCTCTCTCTGTTAGTTGTTGCTGTCTCTGTCTCCTGAGCTCCAGTCCTTCCCTGCTAGAATACAGTAAACAAAAAAAAATCCAAACAGTTTTGTCTGCAAACAGCCAGGACAGTAAAGGGCTGCAGATAGCCATCAGGGAATGGAGGGTAATGAGTACCAATGCCCGTAGCTCCCTGAACTTATGGCCTTGATGGAAGAGGGATGCCTGGATATCATAGCAGTCACAGAAACATGGTACACAGAGAACCATGACTGGGATGTTAACATACCAGGGTACACAACCTACAGGAGAGACAGGAAGGGGTGAAGAGGGGGAGGAGTAGCTTTCTATGTAAGGGGAGGGATAAAAGCAACTGAACAAAAGAGTAAACGGGGAGGAGAGGAGGCACTGTGGGTCACCTGAGAGACTAGAAATGGCACCACTATCTGCACAGGGGTTGTATACAGACCCCGATGTCAGGAAGGGGGAATGGACAAGGATATGATAGAAGGCATCCTTAGGATGGCAGAGAAAGGGGAGATGCTGTTGATGGGGGACCTGAATATGCCAGATGTTAACTGGAGCACCTTTGCTGCAGCCACATCCAAGAGCAGGGCCATTCTCGAAGCCCTACAGGTGGCATGCCTCAGACAGCTAGTTTTGGAACCCACTCATGAGGGAGCAGTCTTAGACCTCATACTCTCAAATGGGGACAGCGAGAAGATCTCAGATCTAGAAGTGGGTAGCCATCTGGGAACAAGTGACCACCAAACAGTGTGGTTCATGATAAACTCAGCTACAGAGTCAAGCCATACAAAAGTGAGGGTACTGGACTTTAGGAGGGCTGACTTTGGCAAGATGGGAGAGTGCCTTAGAAAAGCACTAGCAAACAGGCTAGAAGGAGGGGTGGAGCAACAATGGAGAAACATCAAAACTGCCATCACAGAGGCAACAAGCCTTTGTGTGAAGCAAATAAACAAATTAAAATGAAAGAAAAAGCCACCATGGTTCTCAGAAGAGGTGGCGGGGAAGGTTAGGGAGAAAAAAATAGCATTTAGGAAGTATTAGGAAACACAGAAGGAGCAGGACAGAGAACTGTACTAACATACTAACATACTAACATACTATTTGCCAGCAGATTAGGCCTTATGGTCTATCAAGTCTGCTCGAACCTAGATCCTTAGTTGGGTGCCGAGACCCTCCCATCCCTTGTGCTCCAGAAACCCCTATCATCCATCCCCACCCCCCCGGGACAGGCCATCATCTGATACATCCACTTTCTGTGTCTGTCCCACCTCTCTTAAAGCTCTCCACTGTGGATCTCTGAACCAGCTCACCAGGCAGAGCATTCCAAGGGTCCACCACCCTCTCAGTGAAAACCTCCCTCTTTCCCCTCACCTCTTCCACCTTCCAACTTCAAACCATGCCTCTGGTGATGCCTCCCTGCTTTAGTCTAAAGATCCCCTCCATGTTTACTCTATTTATTCCTTGAGGTACTTGAAGACCTCAATCCATGTCCCCCTGTCTCTCCTCTCCTCCAATGAAAACAGGCAGAGCCCTCAAGTCTGTCCCGTAAGTCAAATCCCCAGCCCTCGTAGATCATCTTTGTTGCCCTCCTCTGTACCCTCTCCAGGAGCTGTATGTCCCTCTTCAAGTGTGGTCTCCAGTACTGTACACAGTACTCAAGGTGTGGTCTAACCAGCCCATTGTACAGCGGCAGAATCACTTCCTTGCTCCTAGAGGTGATCCCCTATGATGCATCCCAACATCCTGTTTGCCTTGCTAGCTGCTCTCCTGCACTGCTCAGTGTTATTCATACATGTATCCACCATGACCCCTAGGTCTTTTTCCCTATTGAGGCTTCCAGCACCTCCTCCCAGGGTGTACCTGTGTTTAGGGTCCCCGACCAAGATGCAACACCTTGCACTTGGTGATATTGAAATTTAATTTCCATGTGGAGCCAGCTTCCAGGGTGTCCAGGTCTCTTGCAGGGCCAACCTCCCTCTCTCCCTCAACTACTGCTCCCATCTTGGAGTCATCCATGAAGAGACTCATTTCACACCTATACCATCCCTGATGTCTGATATGTATGCAATAAACAGGATTGGACCCAGGACCGAGCCCTGTGGTACCCCACTACCAACCTCTGTAGGGTTCGAGAGCTCCCCACAGACCACTACTCTCTGAGTGCGTCCAGCTATCCAGTTTTCAATCCATCTGACCATCAAAGGGCCTACTCCTAACCCCATCAGTTTCTCCACCAGACCATTGTGGGACAGAGTCAAACGCCTTGCTGAAGTCCAAGAATAATACATCCACAGGCTTACCTCTGTCCAGTTCTGTTGTTACCCATTCATAGAACTCCACAAGGTTGGTTTGACATGATCTACCTGGCACAAACCCATGCTGCCGACTATCCAGACCTCCCACCTCCTCCGAGTAAACCCCCAATCGTTCCTTTAGTATACTCTCCATTAATTTTCCCACCACCGAGGTTAAACTGATGGGTCTATAGTTTCCTGGTACTTCCTTCGACCCCCCTTTATGGATTGGTACCACATGTGCCTCTCGCCAATCCCTAGGTACCCTCCCTGTCTCAAGTGACCTGTTGAAAAGCTCCGGCCAGGGTGCAGCCAGTATGTCCACCAATTCCCATAGTACTGGATGAATGCCATCCGCCCAGGAGATTTGTCTTTCTTTAGGGCCTTGAGGGCAAACCACACCCTTTTGGTGGGGATGGCATCATCCGTCCCCTCCACCTTACTGGTCTTTTTATCCTTATCCAGATGTGACACCTCTGGGGTACCTTTCCCTCCCTTTTGCTCCATTTCTGTTGCTCCTCTGATCCCACTCCTGCCGCTTCTATCCCTTTGTGCCTTGCTTTGTAGATATCCCATCCCCTCCCTAGTGAACACAGAGGCAAAGTACTGTAAATACCTCTGCCTGGTCCTCGCCTCTTCCACCCACCCTCCTTCTGATCTCAATCTGCTGAGATGGCCCTTAGTTTTTCTCCGCTCCCCAATGTACTGGAAGAACCCCTTTTCCCCTCCATGTATCCCCTGTGCCAGCCGTTGCTCTTTACTGGACTTAGCTCCCCTCACCATACGGGTGACTTTTCTAGATGCAAGCTGGTACATTTCCTTATCCCTATCCCTCTTGTTGTTTTATATTTTTGTAAGCCTTCTTTTCTCTGACTGCTACCTGGACCTCACTGGACCACCAGCATGGTTTATGTGACCTTGCTCCCTTCGTTTCAACTTAGCGCAGATCCTGACTGCCTCATGAAGTCCCGTTTATGACCTCCCATCTCCTTTCCACACTTGTTGTTGAGGTAATCCTCTCAAGTGATCCTTGAGAATATTTCCCATGCCCATAAAGTCTGCCCCCTGAAGTCCACTGCCAGTGTCCTAGATCTCACCCCACTCCCCAATGCTTATTTGAAACCAGACAGTATTGTGGTCACTCCCTGTCAGGGGTCCTGTACAACCATGTCCCTTACCAGATCCCCATCTGCCAGAACCACATCCAGGACATGCCCCTCCTTGTGGGCTCCATCACATGCTGTGTTAAGAACACATCCTGAAGCCATCCAGCAGCCTCTGCTCCTTGGCCACCTTAGAGGACATGGTTCCCCAGTTTGTACCTGGCATATTAAGGTCCCCCATCAACACCACTCCTTCCCCTTTTGGACCACACTGGGCAATGATGTTGTCCAGCAAACCATCCTCTAGAACATCACTCATCCCGGAGGGCCTATATGCTACTCCCAGCTTGACCTTATCTCCTGCTGGGGATCGTAAGGTGACCCATAAGGCCTCCACGTTTCCCTCTGCCTCTTCTACCATAGCAATTTCTATGTCATCTCTAATGAACACTCAACTCCACCCCTCTGCCCTCCTTTCTATCCTTCCTAAGCATAGTGTACCCCAGTACATTTAGGTCCCAGTCATGGTTTTGTTGGCCACGTTTCCGTGACTGCCGCCACATCCACCCCGAACAGCATGGCTCTGGAACTCTGGCAACTTGTTTCCCAAGCTCCTGGCATTTACTAACACTAACCCCACCCCTTATCCCTGATCCTTTTGTCGAACCCCACCAGATTCCTTATACTTCCATCCTCCTCCTGAAACCTCCACCTCCAGTCTGTTTCCCCTCCCCTTGGGCTTGAAGGCTACTCCCTCATCTGGAGGGAGGGCTCTGGTCAGCCCCTCCTTATCCCTTCCCCTTACAAGTTTAAACCCCACCTTTCTTGTATGTAGTCAGCCATCCCCTGTTTAAGGACTTCCTTCCCTAATGGGGCAAGATGAAACCTGTCCTTGGCATATAGTCCCTTATCCTCCCAAACTCCATTCCAGTTCCCTAACACCCCCAACCCATTCTCTTCACCACTTCCTGAGCCATTCATTTAACCTCTGTGAGTCTTCATTTTTTCTCCACTGAGGCCTTTGGTACTGGCAATATCTCCGAAAAGGAAATGTTGCATCCATTATCCGACAGACTCTGGCAAGTTCTTGAACCTTGCTTGGATTTCCATAATGCTATTTCCTCTAGATCATTAGTTCCCAAATGCACCAGGAATCCGTTTCTCCACAATCCCTAACCATTTCATACACCATGAACTTTGCTCTGTGCACTGTCAGCCCAGAGATACTCACTACTACACCTGGCTATGGCATCCATCCCCCTGTCCCTCCCAATGGATACCCTTAATCATCGAGTCTCCCAGTAACAGAACCTTAACACCGCCATCATCTTATGGTTACCTCCACTATGCCCTCTCAGCCCCCTCCCCACTTTATTCATGATCGCAATTTCATGGGAGTCTTCCTGCCTTATTAGAAGACCCCTTGTCACCCTCCCTTTCTGCCTCCTTGCTATTTGCCCACTTAACTCAAACCCCTCTGAATAGGTTGTCCCCTTTAACCCTCTCTTATCTGAACCATTTATCCTGGCCCTGATGGTTTCCCTTCCCCGCACCCTCATCCCCCCTTGTAATAGTACCCTGTCTCCAGAGGCTCTCTGTGGGTCCCCTTAGCTAGGGCCCATCCTTGTTACTGACCTTCCTGCTGAAGGGGCTCCTCTCCCACCTCCTTGTCTCCCAGTTCCTCTCCAATCATGCTCTCCTCCCTCATGTCTGGAATATGTTGCATCTCCCTATTTGCTTAAGATATATGTTTCCCTTCTCCCTCTGGGACTATGTCTATCCTTTCCATAGCTGTTCTGTGATGCCCTATGGGTATCTGTCCCTCCCCGGCCTCTGTATAGGTTTCCTCATTTCCACCAACCCCTTCCTCCCCCTCTAGGTTGCTTAGTAGCTCAAATTTATTGTGACACTCTTATGTCAGCCTTCATCAAGTAACCCGAGTTTCCCCTGACTGCATCTCTAAACTGCCCCTCTTCTTCCTCTCTTGCACTGTTCACCTTAGGAGCTCCCTTCCCACAGTCTGCTGTTTTAGGCTTCCGCACAACAGCCCCTCCTGACTCTTCCCTCCAGTCTCCTTGAATTCAAATTTTCACCCTAACGCTTTCCTTAGCATCAACTTCCCTATCTAAGGTCCTCTGTCCCTAATATCCCCCTTCTGCTTGCTAGCATAATGTCCTGTAATTTCAGAGCGCTGCTCAGCCTCCCTTAGCCCCACCCTTCTGCTGCCCATATCCACACCTTATCCTTGGACACCCCCAGCTCCCACAGCTACTCCTAACCACAATACACTCACTCCTGATACAAGATAGCTGTCTCAGGTGGGCAGCCTCCTCTCTCAGGCCCAATTTAGAATTATTGCCATCCCACAGCCTGTGCAGCCTACAACCTTCCAAGATGCCTGCCATGGTGGAGATATGGCCACCCTGATTATCCCCTCTGTTTATAATAGCACACCCCTTTTCTCAGTCCCTTTCCCTGGAGTACAGTTTCTCTCTATACTGACTGTAGTTATTTACAACCCAATTCAACCCCACCAACAAAGTTCCCAAGTCTCACAAACAGATACAGTCCAGTATGTGTTCAGTCCCACTAACAGTGTGTGTAAGCAGACTCCAGGTACCGTATGATGTCACAGGCCCACTAACTCCTGTTGCTTCAAATTTCAGTCCCAAACAGAAATACTCGCCCTTCAATCCCCAACCCCAGTGGCTTTTCAGTATTTAAGAAAGCCTACAAAACAGGGTGGTGGGAGTGCTCTTACCAAACACCAGGCAAACAACACATTTAAATTACCTTCTAATTTTCCTGCCAAACATCTATCCCAAACCTACAATATCAGAGCCCAAGTATCAGTTCAAATTCAAGGTAATAATTTTTAACACATAGAACTAATTTCACTAACAAACTATTCAAATATTTCAGTTTAAAACAAAATATAACTCCTGGCCTCTTTTCTACCAACCTGTTGCTTAAGCTCCCAAGTGAACAATGAAAGCCACAGTAATTCCTGTTTAAAGACAAGTTAATTGCAGCTAATGTCCCCTCCTCCAAACACCAGGCAAACAACACATTTAAATTACCTTCTAATTTTCCCTGCCAAACATCTATCCCCAAACCTACAATATCACAGCCCAGGTATCAGTTCAAATTCAAGGTAATAATTTTTAACACATAGAACTAATTTCACTAACAACTATTCAAATATTTCAGTTTAAAACAAAATATAACTCCTGGCCTCTTTTCTACCAACCTGTTGCTTAAGCTCCCAAGTGAACAATGAAAGCCACAGTAATTCCTGTTTAAAGACAAGTTAATTGCAGCTAATGTCCCTCCTCCAAACACCAGGCAAACAACACATTTAAATTACCTTCTAATTTTCCTGCCAAACATCTATCCCCAAACCTACAATATCACAGCCCAAGTATCAGTTCAAATTCAAGGTAATAATTTTTAACTACATAGAACTAATTTCACTAACAAACTATTCAAATATTTCAGTTTAAAACAAAATATAACTCCTGGCTCTTTTCTACACAACCTGTTGCTTAAGCTCCCAAGTGAACAATGAAAGCCACAGTAATTCCTGTTTAAAGACAAGTTAATTGCAGCTAATGTCCCTCCTCCAAACACACAGGCAAACAACACATTTAAATTACCTTCTAATTTTCCCTGCCAAACATCTATCCCCAAACCTACAATATCACAGCCCAAGTATCAGTTCAAATTCAAGGTAATAATTTTACACATAGAACTAATTTCACTAACAAACTATTCAAATATTTCAGTTTAAAACAAAATATAACTCCTGGCCTCTTTTCTACCAACCTGTTGCTGAAGCTCCCAAGTGAACAATGAAAGCCACAGTAATTCCTGTTTAAAGACAAGTTAATTGCAGCTAATGTCCTCCTCCAAACACCAGGCAAACAACATATTTAAATTACCTTCTAATTTTCCCTGCACAAACATCTATCCCCAAACCTACAATATCACAGCCCAAGTATCAGTTCAAATTCAAGGTAATAATTTTTAACACATAGAACTAATTTCACTAACAAACTATTCAAATATTTCAGTTTAAAACAAATATAACTCCTGGCCTCTTTTCTACCAACCTGTTGCTTAAGCTCCCAAGTGAACAATGAAAGCCACAGTAATTCCTGTTTAAAGACAAGTTAATTGCTGCTAATGTCCCTCCTCCCAAACACCAGGCAAACAACACATTTAAATTACCTTCTAATTTTCCCTGCCAAACATCTATCCCCAAACCTACAATATCACAGCCCAAGTCTCAGTTCAAATTCAAGGTAATAATTTTAACACATAGAACTAATTTCACTAACAAACTATTCAAATATTTCAGTTTAAAACAAATATAACTCCACAGCCTCTTTTCTACCAACCTGTTGTACATCCCATGAACAATAAAGCCACAGTAATTTCCTATTTAAAGACAAGTTAATTGCAGCTAATGTCCCTCCTCCAAACACCAAAGGCAAACAACACATTTAAATTACCTTCTAATTTTCCTGCCAAACATCTATCCCAAACCTACAATATCACAGCCCAAGTATCAGTTCAAATTCAAGGTAATAATTTTTAACACATAGAACTAATTTCACTAACAAACTATTCAAATATTTCAGTTTAAAACAAAATATAACTCCTGGCCTCTTTTCTAACCTATTTGCTTAAGCTCCCAAGTGAACAATACATACAGTAATTCCTGTTTAAAGACAAGTTAATTGCAGCTAATGTCCCTCCTCCAAACACCAGGCAAACAACACATTTAAATTACCTTCTAACTTTCCCTGCCAAACATCTATCCCCAAACCTACAATATCACAGCCCAAGTATCAGTTCAAATTCAAGGTAATAATTTTAACACATAGAACTAATTTCACTAACAAACTATTCAAATATTTCAGTTTAAAACAAAATATAACTCCTGGCCTCTTTTCTACCAACCTGTTGTTAGCTCCCAAGTGAACAATGAAAGCCACAGTAATTCCTGTTTAAAGACAAGTTAATTGCAGCTAATGTCCCTCCTCCAAACACCAGGCAAACAACACATTTAATTACCTTCTAATTTTCCCTGCCAAACATCTATCCCCAAACCTACAATATCACAGCCCAAGTATCAGTTCAAATTCAAGGTAATAATTTTTAACACATAGAACTAATTTCACTAACAAACTATTCAAATATTTCAGTTTAAAACAAAATATAACTCTGGCCTCTTTTCTACCAACCTGTTGCTTAAGCTCCCAAGTGAACAATGAAAGCCACAGTAATTCCTGTTTAAAGACAAGTTAATTGCAGCTAATGTCCCTCCTCCAAACACCAGGCAACAACACATTTAAATTACCTTCATTTTCCCTGCCAAACATCTATCCCAAACCTACAATATCACAAGCCCAAGTATCAGTTCAAATTCAAAGGTAATAATTTTAACACATAGAACTAATTTCACTAACAAACTATTCAAATATTTCAGTTTTAAAACAAAATATAACTCATGGCCTCTTTTCTACCAACCTGTTATAAGCTCCAAGTGAACAATAGAAAACCACAGTAATTCCCTGTTTAAAGACAAGTTAATTGCAGCTAATGTCCCCTCCTCAAACACCAGGCAAACAACACATTTAAATTACCTTCTAATTTTCCCTGCCAAACATCTATCCCCAAACCTACAATATCACAGCCCAAGTATCAGTTCAAATTCAAGGTAATAATTTTTAACACATAGAACTAATTTCACTAACAAACTATTCAAATATTTCAGTTTAAAACAAAATGTAACTCCTGGCCTCTTTTCTACCAACCTGTTGCTTAAGCTCCCAAGTGAACAATGAAAGCCACAGTAATTCCTGTTTAAAGACAAGTTAATTGCAGCTAATGTCCCCTCCTCCAAACACCAGGCAAACAACACATTTAAATTACCTTCTAATTTTCCCTGCCAAACATCTATCCCCAAACATACAATATCACAGCCCAAGTATCAGTTCAAATTCAAGGTAATAATTTTTAACACATAGGACTAATTTCACTAACAAACTATTCAAATATTTCAGTTTAAAACAAAATATAACTCCTGGCCTCTTTTCTACCAACCTGTTGCTTAAGCTCCCAAGTGAACAATGAAAGCCACAGTAATTCCTGTTAAAGACAAGTTAATTGCACTACTGTCCCCTCCTCCAAACACCAGGCAAACAACACATTTAAATTACCTCTAATTTTCCTGTAAGCATCTATCCACAAACCTACAATATCACAGCCCAAGTATCAGTTCAAATTCAAGGTAATAATTTTTAACACATAGAACTAATTTCACTAACAAACTATTCAAATATTTCAGTTTAAAACTAAAATATAACTCCTGGCCTCTTTTCTACCAACCTGTTGCTTAAGCTCCCAAGTGAACAATGAAAGCCACAGTAATTCCTGTTTAAAGACAAGTTAATTGCAGCTAATGTCCCCTCACTCAAACACCAGCAAAACAACCATTTAAATTACCTTCTAATTTTCCTGCCAAACATCTATCCCCAAACCTACAATATCACAGCCCAAGTATCAGTTCAAATTCAAGGTAATAATTTTAACACATAGAACTAATTTCACTAACAAACTATTCAAATATTTCAGTTTAAAACAAAATATAACTCCTGGCCTCTTTTCTACCAACCTGTTACTTAAGCTCCCAAGTGAACAATGAAAGCCACAGTAATTCCTGTTTAAAGACAAGTTAATTGCAGCTAATGTCCCTCCTCCAAACACCAGGTAAACAACACATTTAATTACCTTCTAATTTTCCCTGCCAAACATCTATCCCCAAACCTACAATATCACAGCCCAAGTATCAGTTCAAATTCAAAGTAATATTTTTTAACACATAGAACTAATTTCACTAACAAACTATTCAAATATTTCAGTTAAAAACAAAATGTAACTCCTAGCCTCTTTTCTACCAACCTGTTCTAAGCTCCCAAGTGAACAATGAAAGCCACAGTAATTTCTGTTTAAAGACAAGTTAATTGCAGCTAATGTCCCCTCCTCCAAACACCAGGCAAACAACACATTTAAATTACCTTCTAATTTTCCCTGCCAAACATCTATCCCCAAACCCACAATATCACAGCCCAAGTATCAGTTCAAATTCAAAGTAATATTTTTTAACACATAGAACTAATTTCACTAACAAACTATTCAAATATTTCAAAGTTTAAAACAAAATATAACTCCTGGCCTCTTTTCTACCAACCTGTTGCTAACTCCCAAATGAACAATGAAAGCCACAGTAATTCCTGTTTAAAGACAAGTTAATGCAGCTAATGTCCCTCCTCCAAACACCAGACAAACAACACATTTAAATTACCTTAATTTCCACCCAAACATCTATCCCCAAACCTACAATATCACAGCCCAAGTATCAGTTCAAATTCAAGGTAATAATTTTTAACACATAGAACTAATTTCACTAACAAACTATTCAAATATTTCAGTTTAAAACAAAATATAACTCTGGCCTCTTTTCTACCAACCTGTTGCTTAAGCTCCCAAGTGAACAATGAAAGCCACAGTAATTCCTGTTTAAAGAACAAGTTAATTGCAGCTAATGTCCCTCCTCCAAACACCAGGCAAACAACACATTTAAATTACCTTCTAATTTTCCCTGCCAAACATCTATCCCCAAACCTACAATATCACAGCCCAAGTATCAGTTCAAATTCAAGGTAATAGTTTTAACACATAGAACTAATTTCACTAACAAACTATTCAAATATTTCAGTTTAAAACAAATATAACTCCTGGCCTCTTTTCTACCAACCTGTTGCTTAAGCTCCCAAGTGAACAATGAAAGCCACAGTAATTCCTGTTTAAAGACAAGTTAATTGCAGCTAATGTCCCCTCCTCCAAACACCAGGGCAAACAACACATTTAAATTACCTTCTAATTTTCCTGCCAAACATCTATCCCCAAACCTACAATATCACAGCCCAAGTATCAGTTCAAATTCAAGGTAATAATTTTTAACACATAGAACTAATTTCACTAACAAACTATTCAAATATTTCAGTTTAAAACAAATATAACTCCTGGCCTCTTTTCTACCAACCTGTTGCTTAAGCTCCCAAGTGAACATTGAAAGCCACAGTAATTCCTGTTTAAAGACAAGTTAATTGCAGCTAATGTCCCTTCCTCCAAACACCAGGCAAACAACACATTTAAATTACCTTCTAATTTTCCCTGCCAAACATCTATCCCCAAACCTACAATATCATAGCCCAAGTATCAGTTCAAATTCAAAGTAATAATTTTTAACACATAGAACTAATTTCACTAACAAACTATTCAAATATTTCAGTTTAAAACAAAAATATAACTCCTAGCCTCTTTTCTACCAACCTGTTGCTTAAGCTCCCAAGTGCCAGTTAAGGCAGAAGGAAGCAGGGAGGGAAGTCAGAATAGCAAAGGCCCAAACTGAGGAAAAGATAGCCAACTCAGTTAAGAAGGGATAAAACCTTTTATAGGTACATCAGTAGCGTAGAAAAGACAAAGGAGGGATAGTGAGGCTGAATAGAAAGGACAGTGGGTGGGCAGAGAGGGACAGTGAAAAAGCAGGGGTACTGAATGAATACTTCTGCTCAGTATTTATAAAGATGAGGAGGGGGAGATGCCTAATCCAATTAACAGAAGCACTCTGGATAGGGGGTTCGATCCCAGTCCTTTCACAGAAGAAAGGGTTCTGAAAGAACTCCTAAAACTGAAGGTGGACAAAGCAATGGGGCCTGATGGAATTCACCACAGAATTCTAAAAGAATTAAGGGGAGAACTAGTGACACCACTAACTACCATTTTTAACAAATCATGGGAGGATGGTGTGGTACCTGAGGACTGGAGGAGGGGGATGTGATTCCCTTCACAAAAGTGGGAGCAAGACAGAGGCAGGAAACTACAGACCTGTCAGTTTGACCTCTGTGGTAGGAAAGTGATGGAATCACTTCTGAAGGAAAGAATTGTTGAGTACCTAGAGGAAAGTGGGGCACAATACCCAAGGCAGCATGGGTTCACAGTGGGAAGGTCATGTCAGACAAATCTAATTGACTTCTTTGACTGGGTGACCAAAGTAGTAGACCAGGGAGTGGCTGTGGACATGGCCTACCTAGACTTTAGCAAGGCATTTGACACAGTCCCACACAAAGATCAATAGTCAAGATTAACCAGCCTGGGAGTGGGTCCCAGGGTGGTAGCCTAGGTAAAACATTGGCTGACAACAGGACACAGAAGGTAATTGTAAATAGAGTCCACTCTGAAGAAAGAGGGGTTACTAATTGAATCTACGCAGGGTTCAGTACTAGGTCCAGTCCTTTAATGTCCTTATAAGTGACATTGCAGAGGGACTGGAAGGAAAAGTATGCCTCTTTGCAGATGATACAAAGATCGGATGAGACATACAGCTACATGATCAGCGGACACAGGCATGGTCGCCTAGTGCCCCACAGTGGAGCTGGTCAGGACACCCATGACAGGCACACACACACACACACAGACACACAAAGACACACACAGATAGGCACAATTCCTGGGACATGTACAGTATACTCACAGTGCTGTGATGGACTGCCATCTGTCTGAAAGGCCCCCCCCCCACGGAACTCCCTGATCAGCCATCCAGCCGATGCTGGCCACTAGCAGCTCCTCGCTGGGTGTGAAGTTCACACCTGTCTGCAGCCCACCCCCTGTCTCACCTAGGGAGGCCTCGATCTGTGCCACCTTCTCCTTCACTCTACTCTTCTCATCGTTGCTTCCTGCACTCCTGTGGTGTTCTATTGAACTTCACATGGACATTGACATGCCTTGCCACTGCCTCCCAGCCCTCATCCCTCTGCTGGCGGCTGCCAGTCAGAATGTCCTGCTGTATAAGGTAGGCCTATATAAATGCCCTGTCCTTGTCCAGTGTGAAATTTGGATGTCTCCATCCCGCAGCTGTGTCCTGTCCAGACATTGTGGTTTCTGTGGGTGACAACATGTAGCCATTAGCGCAGTACAGGCAACTATGAATGTGTGCCAGCACAGTAGCTGGCTGTTGCAGGGACACGGCACCCTGCATGAATACCTTTCAACCACCTGCCTTGCATATCAGGGACAAGGCTTAGAACATTCAGGGACAAGTGGCCAGTATCGGGACACAATGTTAACAATGGTAATATTAGCTAACGTGGACTGCCATATTATCTGGCTTTGTGTGCCAGGTACTCTCTGCTGGGGAGCTAGACTGTAACACATGTCTGGCATTCTGTTGTACTATGAATCCCTACTCATCAGCAACAGAATCCCCAACTGTAGATGGAACAGTGGAACTCTATGAGGCACACTCAGGGACGTGCCTGAAGAACAGGAACAGTTGAGAGGTATGCCTGTATTCCCTAAAATCCCCACTGTCATATTGTGCTGACAAGTTGAATATGGTAGAATGTAAACAGACCTGCATTCAAGGATGCAGTATCTGTTGGTCAGCTGAGCTCTGTGGAGGCACATTCAGAAGCATTTATAGCTCAGGGCATGCAAAGGAGAGTGGGGGCAGGTGCAATGAGATGCTAAACAGGTGAGATACCCCTGAATTTGGCAATGAGCTGATTTGGGAGCATTGTCTGTGAATTGCATAATTTCCCCCTGCTCATCTCAATCAGCAATGCGCAACTGATGTGTTGAGTGCATCCCCCTATGGCGCATTCCCCAAGCATGCACAGTTGAATTGGGGTATTTCCTGAATGCGGCGCAAGTGCCATGGTCCATCTCCACACACGCGCAATGCAGAATCAGTGGCATGCCAGGCTTAGCACTACCTGTCTGGTGGTTCTGACTGTGTGATCAATTACGGAAGCACATCCAGGTCCTCATGCACCATTGGTGCAGTACTGCATGACTCGTTGAGTGCGTGTATTGCACTTCAGTGTGACATGGCATCAGTGTGCACCTGCAGTGCATGACACAACACTGGCAGTGTGCATTTCAGCAGTGCACTGTGAGTGGCATTATTTGCCATTCACAATATGGTGGATACATGCGGAACGTGCAAACCTGCCCTATTCATGACCCCTGACCCTGGTCTCCCACCCACGCGGTGCACAGTGCGCATGCGCAATGATGTGTAATGGGTGGCAATCATGCATTGCAGCGCCGCAATACCATGTTGCACAGTGCGGTGCACGATGACCTACTGTATCTTGCATGTGGCGTGACTGGGCCATTGCACACCAGCAGCCTGTTCTGTGCACACCTGCCCAGAAGACACAGATAGGAACCATGCCATGTGCTCAGGCAGCAGGTCCTAGGGCCATGAACTGGGGGGAGGTTGAGCTGGTCAACCTTGTGGCACTGGTGATGCATGTGGAGGGACAGCTGTTTGGAACAGCTGACCTCATAAAGCCACGCTTAGCAGTGTGAGTGAGGGTGGCAGAACGCCTGGTGAGTAGGACTGGGGTGGAGCACACAGGGGAGCAATGCAGGCACTGCTATGGAGATATGCAGTGCCAGGACCCAGACAGGCTCCAGAGCCTCCGAGATCTGGCATGCATGGGTGCAGTGCCGTGCCCAGGTAAGTCACATCACCCTACAGATACACAGGCAAGCAGGGGCTTGTATCCGGGGGGGCTGGCACAATGCCCACCACACACACACATGTGTGTGGCATGCCATACCCCTGTGGCATGGGGTGGTGCAGGCATGGCCACCATGCATAGCTGTGTGCAGCATGGTGCACATTAGGCGGGTGCATGGACACTGTGGTGGATGCAGTGTGGTACAGCCATTGGCTTGGCACATGTCCAGCTGCACACACAGATGGTGGGTATGGGCTAGGGTGCTGTGTGTTGCTGCACGCTGACCAGGCACCTTCATTGGGGCACTGTGGGGGTCGATCCATCACTGCATGCTGGCACCAGTGTCGTTGCTGTGGGACATGGGGGTGGTACACAACTACCATCACCTCACGGTGCTCTTTGCTTGTGTTCCATTCACAGGGTCAGCAGACAGGCAGAGGGCTGCAGCAGCGGTGAAGGCCAGGCTCGCTAGAGCCAGTGGTGGAAGCCAGGGATAAGGTTGTGCAGGTGCAGGTGAGTGTCCTTCTTGCGCATCCTCTGTGTGTTTATGGGGGGGGTGCACACTGCAGGCCATTGACAGTCCCTTATACATGCCCGGGTGATGCATGTTGCACACACGCATGGGTGTGGCCATGGTGACCTGTGCTTGGGTTACAGTGCACATGGCCCCTGTGTGTCTGTCCACTTTGTGCAATCTGCCGTGGACCGTGGGCACACTGTGGTGCTCCAGTGGTGTGTGGATGGGGCCTGCATGCTTGTACAGCCTGCTGGGATCTGCACATGCTGTTTGGAACATGGCTACATGCCCCTCTGTGCCTACCTCCATGTGCACATGTGGGCCTTATGCTGCCTGAGTACCATTGCACGGTCACAGTGTAGCACTGTGTGCCAGTCTGTTGCTGGCATGCAGTGTGCCTGGCAGACTGTTGGCCACTGCTGTGATGGCTGCCTCCTGCACACTCGCGTGGTAGCCAGGTGGCGGGTGGTGTGGAACATGACACTTAGTACCTGTTGTCTCTGTCCCCACTGTAGGTCCACATAGAGTATAGCCGGGTGTGCCAGGGCAGTGGTGCAGCCAACTTGTTAGATGGCTGGTGGGGTTGCAGCTCCGGAGGGCGCTGAGGAGGACCATTCAACCACTGTACAGGTGGCAGGGGCAGCTCCTACAGGCAGTCACTTTGCTGGTCTGGGTGCTGAGTACCAGGGAATGGATGGGTGGCCACTGTGCTGCGGCCCATCCAGCATGGTAGGGCCAAGGACACTTGTACATAGCCCCTTTGTTGTTATACCCCCGCCCTTCATGCCCATCCCCATTGTTTGTAGCTGTCCCCTGCTCCCCACCTCCATACCATCACCCTCCTGTGTGCTGTTAGTTATGTTCCTGTTCTGATTCCCACACCACACCTTCCCTGTTCCTACTGATGTTTGTTATTGTACATAGTTTAATCTGTTCTCATTCTTTTGTCACTAAAGTGTTTAATACTGCTAATGGTGTCTGTGGTCATTCATTGTACCTTGTGCATCTGCACTGTTGTGCTTGCTGGTTTCCGCTGCACCTTTGTTCCCATTCACACATGTGCACCTGTGGTACTGTGCACACATGCATCCTGTCCCCCTTTCATGCCCGCTTCAGTGTGCCCCCTCCTTGTTTCCTCTGGCCTATTGGTGGACGTTGCTACGTGTTGCCTTTCACAGTGTCCCTATTCTGTGAGTGGTACCTGCTGGCTGCTTCTGTTATGCCGATCCCGTTGTGACGCTCTTTTTGTGGTCCACATTGCCTATGGGCATGTTCCATCTGTGCAGGGCATGGCCTTCGGCCTGTCTGCTATTGTGCCTGTCAACCTGTGTACACCTGTGTGGCATCTCCCTTGTCCACACTGCTGGGTTCCTGTGCACTGGGATGTGTACAGCACTCTCTGCCATGCTGCACAGTGCACCTCTGCTGCTGTGGCCCACCTTACCAGGCACCTCTGTGCATGGCATCTGTGCCTGTTGGGCCCCTGTGTGGGGTGTGTGTCTGGTGCTTCCAGGTGTCTCTGTGTGTGCTCTCTGTGCACCTCGTCTGCTGTGGCCACTCTCCGGCCCTTTGGCGCTCTGGCCAGTTCCTGCCGGTCTGTTCCCCTGCATCCTTTCTGCCACTGCAGTCTCCCCCTGTTGTTCCTGTGTCCCTTGCTGACTTGCTCCATATTCAGTGTTCTCCAGGGTGCTTCTGTGCATCCCTGTTGCTTTGGGACATCTCAGATTGCACCATGGCACTTCAGTGCGATTCACAGTGGATATGCGCACAGTGCATCTAGTAGCGCATCCTTCTGTGAATCCCACTGTTTGGGGATGGTACATCTCATTTACGCCCGGCATATCTCATTTGCACCCAGTACATCTGCTTTGTGAATCCTGCCCATAGTAAAAATGTGTAAAAGCAGGACCCCAGTACAGCAGTGCCCCCACTGAACTGCACATCTATGCTGCTGTATCCTGGGAAAAATACATTGTAAAACCTGGACCCCACTGAAAATATAACTTACCTTTCAGCTGGGCTATCCTGGGTAAATAGATTATAAAAACTGGTAAAAGCAGGGCCTCACAGAAAATGAAATAGTGTATCTTGGCTGTGCTATCCTGGGTAAACACAGTGTAAAAATCAGAGAAGCGGGATCCCAATGAAAACAAGATAGCTTCTGAGCTGTGCTGTCCTTGGTAAATACAGTACAAAAAGGCGTCAAAGCAGACACAACTGAAAATGAGATATTGCATCTCAGCTGGGTTATCCTGAGTAACTATATAGCAAAAACTGTGTAAAAACAGGACCCTACAGCAGAACCCCACTGAAAAGAAGATGTTGCATCTAAGATGTTCTGTCCTGGAAAAATACATTGTAAAAGCAGGAACATGCTAACAATGAGATATCGTTTCTCACCTCTACTTTCCTAAGTAAATGCAATATAAAAATGTGTAAAATCAGGACACCATTGTAAATGACATACTATATCTCATCTGGTCTATCTTGGGTAAATGTATAGTAAAAATGTGTTCAAGCAGGACCCAGTACTGTAGCATGCAAGCAAACATCTGGCATTGACAAATGCATGTTTAATATTAGTAGTGGTCTGTACCTGCACTGTTGCTGACCAATCAGGTTGCAGTATTTTTCCTACCCGTTTTATATCTCATTTTCTGTGGGATCCTGTCTATGCACAGTTTGACGGCTGGGAGCTACTACAGCACAGGGTGGTCCCATGACCTCTTCAATATCACATGGTGTGAAAATGTGTTCACAGCGGAGTCCAAATCCTCCTGTGTTTCCCAGTCCATTGCTCAAACTAGTAACCCGCACCACCTACTCTGATGTGTGGCGGCATTTTAATTAATGTCTGATCAGTACTTCTCAGGCCCTATACAACTCTAATGAAGTTACAGCTGATTCTGATTGCTCTCCATCTTGTACTTCTCTCCTAACAGCATGGCTCATATTTCGGCAGCTTCAAGACATCATTTCTCCAGGGGCTTTGTTCCCGAAAACAGGCTCAGCGGATTGGTTTCTAATAATTTTTTCATGTTCCTCCAGCGACCTCTCTCTCTCAATCTCTCTCAGTGGTTCTACTTACACTTCCCTATACTTGAGCAGTGCCAACGCATCCCTTATCTAAATCAGGTGTGCATTACCAAATCAATTCACAGTCGGTTAATATGACAGATTCTTGTACCCCCTAATAGAACTAAGTGGACAAAGTACTGAAATGTATATGCAAAATCTATTCCACTCCATTATCTTTCTTTTTTCTTTCTCTTTTTCAATTTATTTACACAGGATGGCCAAACAAAAATGGAACATCTCATTCTCAGTGTGTATGTGTGTTGGTGGTGTGGAGCCTTCTTCAGTCCTTATAAGTTTTTTCACACAAGAATACTTCTTGTCTCTTTGGTGAATTTATTTATTTATTTATTTTATGTATTAAACTCTAGGATTACAAATACCTTTGAGCAAGTACTGCTTGTTTACAAAGGTTCCACGTCAAAAGATGGAGGGTAAACATACATACAGAGGTCGACAAAGTTACACAGTCAAAAAACAACAAAAAAGGCTGAGGCTTAATTATTACAGTCATTCAAAAGAGCTAGAGTCAGCTAGATTGAGATAAATTTCAGGGTGAACTATTATACATGAGCTGATAGTTAGAGAGGTTAGGGTAGGTGGGGGTAGGCAGGCTGAAAGGCCATTGTCGAAGGGGAAGGGTGGGTGGTAGAAGTGCATAGGTGGAGGGAGTGGAAGGGACAGTTGTGCAAGAAGTGCCTTAGGGAAGGGGGGTGAGGTAGGGCTATCAGGGGAAGGGGAGGGGAGGGGGAGTAGAGAGAGGCAGGAGAAGGAGGGATGTTGGCAAAGGGAGGTTACTGACCAGATTTGACTAATGTGCAATGAGAGATGGACCCCTTAGGCAAAGTAGTTGCAGTGACTAGTTGAAGTGAGGTGTTGTCGGAGTTGTCTTTTAAAGGGGCCAAGAGCAACAGCTGTAAGTCTTTCTTTGTTGAGAGTATTGTACCACTGTGGAGCTCTGTGGGCAAAAGCCCTCTGACCCACTGTGGTCCGGCATCTGGGGACCTGAAAGATTTGTTGTTGCGTACTTCTAGTATGTTGGGTGCTGCGGTGGACAATAAGGAGCTTTTCAACACCTGGGGGGCATAGCCCCGAGGAGAACCTTTTTGGTTAATAGGCAAGTTTGATACTGGATCCTGCTGAGGAGTGGTAGCCACCCGGCCAGTGCGTACAGGTCACAGGTGTGTGTCAAACAGGCAGCCCCATTAGAAGCCTGCATGCTTTGTTGAGTGCCACCGATATTCTGTGGAGGGCAGTAGCAGAGGCAGAGCTGTAGATTGCTGGCCCGTAATCAATGAAGGAGGTGACAGTACTGTAGATAGCCAGCCTAAGGGTATCAGTGATTATGCAGTGTTTGTGCCTGTAAAGCAGGCCTATCCATATATTGGTGGCTTTAGCAACATATTCAATGTGCCGATGGTAGGAGAGGGAACTGTCCAAAGTGATGCCAAGGTATTTAAATTCAGGAACATGTTCAAGTATAGTCCCTGAGTGGTTCTTGATGGTGAGGGACAGAGATTTATGCTTGCTCCTAGCACTGCAGAAAGACATCACCTTTGTTTTGCTGTAGTTCAGGACCAGATTGTGTGAGCTGAACCATTCTTCTGTGCGCATGAAGTCACGCTACATTTGTTTCTCTAGGAGCTCCATGTCGGGATGACTGGTGAACAAGACTGCGCCATCGGCGTAGAGAAGTATTTTCTGGTGGCAGACACTGGGGAGGCCATTCAGGAAGAGACTAAAGAGTACTGGTCCCAGGATGGACCCCCTGTGGAACCCCTGAGAGGATAGTTTTTTCTTCCGAGGTGACACTGGCGATCCTAACCCTCTGGACCCTTCCCCCAACAGCTTCATCTGGTTCAAGGTCAGTTGGCATTCATCTGTATCCCCCTTCCCTGGGTCATGCCTGAAAATAGGCAGGATTTGTCTAGTGCATTTACCCGGTCAACAAAAACTAAATAAATAAATAAATAAACTTGCAAACCAGACCAGTGCATCTTTGGAGAGCCCAATTTTTGATAGCTGCCTGAGTAGGAGTGGGTGATTGATGGTATCAAAGGCTTTCGTAAGGTCAATGAACACTGCTCCCACACAGTTTCCTTGATCAAGAGTGGTGTGGATGAATCCCATGAATTCCAACAGTGCAGTGGTGGTGCTATGCCCTTTTCTAAAGCCATGCTGTTCAGGGCATCAGATGTCATATTTTTCCAGGTACTCAACTAGCTGGTCAGATGCAATGCGCTCCAGGACTTTTGACAATGGAG
Organism: Neoceratodus forsteri; assembly: GCA_016271365.2. Taxonomy (NCBI): domain Eukaryota; kingdom Metazoa; phylum Chordata; order Ceratodontiformes; family Ceratodontidae; genus Neoceratodus; species Neoceratodus forsteri. The sequence goes on along the minus strand of JADMNL010000024.1, from coordinate 416,987,424 downwards.
GAAGGATGGAGATAGGTCTGTATTTGGTGTGTAGTGATTTATCTCCACTTTTGTGTACAGGTGTGATGGTCGCCTGCTTCCAAAGTGATGGGAACTGGGACATTCTTAGTGATAGGTTGAAGATCTTGTCAGGGTACAAGGATTTCTTCAAGGACAAGCGCGATCAGCTTCAGGTTGAGGGAGTTGCCGCTGTAACCTGTGTTGCGGATGGCCTTCTGAATATAAGTTCTGGCTAAGTGTACTAGGATTTCTTTGAAGTAGAACTGTGGGGCAATGTGCAGATGTGAAACGATGTCAAGGTGGTTACTGGTGGAGGGGGCATCGAAGAAATCAGGTGGGAGGACACGATCCAGGTTAGAGAATGCATTATTGACGGTATTGGTGATTGTGTCAAGGTCTAGCGTTGGTGCTGTATTGATGTTAAACATGGTGGGTGGTGTCTTAGAATCCTTGCCTGTGAGGTCTTTCATGTTACTCCAGAATTTTTTCCCATCACCCCAGGAGTTGGAGAGTGCCTCCCTGAAGTAATTGCTTTTAGCACTCCATATTGCATGTGTGCAGTCATTTCTTGTGGATTTATATTTTTGAATATCCCCTTGTGTAGATGTTGCTTGGGCACAGTGCCAGAGATGGTCCCTTTGTTTGAGTCAAGTGATTTATACATATTAATGTGAAGATTAAGCATAAGGACTAATAATCTGGTGTCACCATACAGTAAATAGTCTCTAATGGTGGAAAATATTGTGAGGCTTGTTTTACTTTAAGATATTATTTTTTAACTCACTTTATGAAATGGCATTAACAAATCTAGAAATGTCATAGGCTGAAAGACATCACCTGACCATGCATTAAACCTCTATAAACACATGGCCAGGAGCCGAATCTCGTTTTCCTCCCCAAAAGTGACTTACTTAAGCATATGAGTAAACCCCTAAAAAGAAAGTAAAACAACAAACAAAAAAAACAGTACCAGCCATCTTGAAAATCTTAGCCTTTACTGCCATTGCATTTCAAAGTTATTTTTCAAACATTGTTCTAAATCTTTCACACAGACAAGTCCAAATCAACACTTAATACAGTTCCCAAAGGATCACTCACCCTTTAAATAAAATATGACAAGCTGCCCACATTTAAAATTAAACTCTCTGGCCTCCACCTAAAATGTGGCTGTTGTTTTTTGTTTTTTTTTCCAATCCCCCATTAACACAGCAAAACCACACTGTCTCACAGCATGAAATCCCTTCCTAGAAACCCGGTCCGTGTATTTCATTAATTTAATCCGGACTCATCAGCTGAGCAGCTCCAGAACGCAACTCGTCTTTTTCTTTTCCCTAGCTGCCATCATTTCATCAGTGATGACCATATCTGCTGCACAGAGCTAAGCGGAAAACAGAGAAGCAGATGGTGAGCTGACATGTCAGTGGTTGCATCAACACTGCTGTGAGCTTAGTGCTGTGAGGTGGCGGGTTATTGAGTCGCGTCTCTGCTGGAGTGGCACTGCTGTAAATAGAGTGCTGTGGTGGGGGTTACTGAGTCATGTCCCTGCCACCGAACAGGCAGACTGAAAACGAAGATATATGTGCTATTCAGGCCTGCTGCCTGTAGTAGCTGGGATGAGGGAGAGCCACAGAACTCCAGTTCATTACATGCAGTAATCTGGGGGGCAGGCAGGGAGGTGGCACAGCACTTTCAGCTCTTGAGGAGGCTTCAGCCGAGAGTGAAAATGGCTACTCCTGAGTAAGGGAGGAGGGGGCATGGCAGTTTGATACTTGTTGCAGCTTTGGCCACAAGTGAAAACAGCTTCTCCTGAACTCCCTGGCTCTATTTGTAGTGTGTGGGACCGAGACAGCAAATCCCTTGTCTTCGTGCTGGTGGAACCATGATTCTGACTGTAGATGGGGCACCTCACACAAGTGAAAACATTTGCTCCTGTGCTCCCTGGCCCCATTTGTATAGTCTGTGGAGCCAGAAGAGCAACTTCCGTAGTCGACTTCTGCCATGAGAGGAAAACAGCTGTTCCTCGCTCCCCGGACCCATTTGTATAGTCTGTGGAGCCAGGACAGCAACTCGTAGTGCGACTTCTGCCATGAGAGAAAACAGCTGTTCCTAGCTCCCGGCCCCATTTGTATAGTTTTGGGGTGGGGAGGCGACTGGTAGAGTGGCTCCATCTACAAGTCTGCTGGAGCCAGTGAAACAAGCCACCGTGTTCCTCGGGTCAGATGGTGGGGGGAATGAATAGGCATTTATGCTGGGATGACTGGGAGGGGTGAAGAACGAGAAGTCTAGGCTGCTCAGAAAGACTGCAGCATTTCCTAGTAACAAATAAAATCACAGAACAGAGATAAAAAGGAAGACAACGTTAAAAAATCAAAACAGCAGATGGCTACTCCTTAGTGTGGATGGATTTCCATACACAGCAAAAAGCTGTTGCGGGACAGTTCACAGGTCAAAAAAGTTGTAGTATAGTAGCTACGTCACTACTGTACAACAACAACTTTTATGTTCTACATCCGAGCATCTCAGTGCAGGACAGTGCAGTACAGAGCCCATATCATTCTGCGATGATTTTTTTTTAACCATGAAGCCTGCTAACTGCCAAAAACCAAAGATTTGCTCAGAATAACAAAAGGTGAGCTCCCAAGCCTGTGGGCAGCTGGAGGAGCGGCATAGCAAGTAGAAGCAGAAGCAGTACTGGCAGCTGGTGGGAACAGTTATGAACTTTTAAAAAAACAGCCAAAAAATAGACAGTTCTTCTCCATTATTCTAAATAGTAAAACCATATGCTATATTAAATAACAGATTGGAACTGTTTAGGTGGGGGAACACTCACATCTCGATTTCTAGGTGATGGAACTCTCCTATAGTAGTGAATGGAGAAAGATGACAGAGGTGGTGGAACTGTCATACAGTTTTTTAGGAGGTGGTGGAACAGAGTTCCCTGGGCTTCTTCCCAGCTTAACCCCTGGAACGGTCCACAGACAAGTCTGTGTTTCCATCTCGGAAGCTAATGACTTCATAAGGACCTCTTGAGCTTTGCTCTCGAGATGGATGATGTCATCAACCCCCTTGATGGAAACACAGCCATGTTGTGCACAGTTCCATATCCATTATTCTGTATGTGCTACCTATAAACAACAGCGCCACCTACTGTACAACATGACTTAGTGGACTATTTTACCACGTTAACAATAAAATCAACTTTAAACAGTTTAAATTTAATTAAATTCAAAAAAATTTTGCTGTTTTATTTATTGTTTTTTTTTTAATGTAAACTGTATCAAACAATGAGCCATTTTATAAGTGTGATAGCCACTCTAGGGTGTGTATTACAGGATTTTAATGCACTTTCCAGGAGATAAGGACACTTGGCCTGTGGCCTTGTGCCTCACTATGCCCAAGGGGCGTGCATTAAAATCCTGTAATGCACACCCTGACATGCCTTAATACTTTCTTATGTTGTTGTTTATGTATTGTTTATTATCAGTGGCCACTGTTCCCGATGGAGTGGCATTTGCCATGAAATGCAGATTTACAAAGGTGGAGGTAAAAATAAAATGGCCTTTTTTATATAGCTCTGGATGCAGCACTTGCGTCCATGTTTCAGAAGCATGCTGCATCCAAGCAAATGCGTCAGGATGCTTGCAGCTTATCTACAAACATCACAATGCATTTTCGACACTTGCTGCTTTTCCCAGCAAAAAAATGACGCATGCGCCTAATATAGACGCATGCATCATTTTAGGATGCAAGTCAGGGCAAACATGCCCAGAAGTTAAACCAACTTGTAGGAGGTCTTACTATCTGGATTGATTTCGGGTGCCTGCAGCCATAATATGGATGCGGCCATCTGACAATCCCGCCCAAAGTGTTTATCAACCACAGGAGTTAAGCCTTCTCTTCTGTTATTTGTGGACATCTATCTGCTCACAGAAGGGTTTCTTTGACTGAGAATATACTTTGCTAGTTAAGCTTTTGGCATCTTGGAACAGTTGCTTTGGTTAGGACATCATGGCTAGACTGACTGGGTAGTTTTGTCAATTTACATTTTGGGGGAGGGGAGGTGTCTTGTTACAAGAGGAGTGAGTATATGCTGTGAGTAGAGATGCAACAAAGTCTTACTTTGCTCGTGAAGTCCCGGCGAGGTTACAGACTTTGACTTCTCGAAGCACTTAGTGAAGTTGGCCATTTTATGGTGACTTCAACTTTGAAAAACTTTGCCGGCACTTGGCATGTAACTTCGCCTTAGGCATTGCTTTACAGCGAATTCAGGCGGTTTCCTCAGAAAGAGGCTGTAGGTCACATACAACAGTTCCTGCAGGTTGTATAATAAAGCTCTATGTACACGGAGTCCTTCAGTTTTCCTTTGCAGTCTGTGTGAGTGAGTGGAACGGTACAGATCTGGTGTTTTTTGAGTATTGGGACTTTAAAAGCAACCCTTTTCAGTGTTCTTTTTTGTATTTTCTACATCTTTGCTTTGCTCAGTAGTTGTTTAGGAAGGTTTTTCTTTTTTTTGAAATTCTAGATCTTTATTAGATTATATCCAGCACCCAAGATGTAACAGGAATAAGGATAAACAGGATTACATTGAAATCGAGAATCCAATAGTTGATAGCATGGGATCAGACTTGCACAGGGTCACATACTAGAAAAAAAACTACTAACATATCCAACCCCTACTATCCCACCCCACCCCTGGAGTGTGCCTTATAAAACAAAAATAAATTGACAAGAAGATATCAAAAATGAGACTACATCACCAATGAATAAGCAACAGCGTACAGTGATACATGCCAAAATAGGAAGGTTTTTCTGTGGTTTAGATCTTATTTCCTTTATATTTCTATACTTTTTCTACAACCTTTTATCTATATTTTTCTTTTACTTCTGTGTTTAGATGCTCTGAGTCTGTGAATTTTTTTTTTAGTTATTACTTATAATCTTTTCCCCATTTTTCTGCCTTTTCCAAGTTCACTTTCTCTGTGTTATGTTTACCTTTCATACCTCTTCTTTCAAATAAAAATGAGTGGAGATGGAGGGGAGAGTGGGAGGAAAGGGAGTCGGAGTGAGGAGAGGGAGGAGAGAGAGAAATGGTCATGCAGTCGACAGGTAGGACATGCCATCCCATCTGTCTGAAGAGGACACCTTCATGGGTGGCACCAAGCAGCACTGGTTGTTGGAAGAAGGGCCAGCAAGAAGCCTGTATCAGCAGTGGTTTCTTTGTCTGCAGGAGCGCCCCCACCCAAAGCGCAGCAGCAAATTGTAACCGCTGTTCCACCACCAGAAAAACCTGCAAGGGATAACCCCACTGTGCTCCACCTCCCTGTGGTACTATCACCACCACCACTGACTGATCCCTGTGAGTTGGACCCCTGAGACCATCCATCTCTGGCTCCACCCCAGCAGAAGCACAAATCCTTAGTTTGGGAATTTTTTTGATTTGGACCCCACTGACAACAGTGTTGCGATGTACAAACTGTGCCAGATAGTTGTTTGGCATGGTAAACAAAGCAGTCACTTGGGCACTGGTGGGCACCACACCTACCTTAGAGTAAGCTACCACTGTAAGTGGGAAGAATACAGTTGAGAGGGGTGGAGGAGGTGCTCCTAGTGGTCCTTCTGTGCCAAGGGTGGGTGGTGCAGCAAGCAAGGTTTACAGCTGCTGGAAGGGACATTGATGAGGGAAGTGTAACCTGTAGCTGGACTCAGCGGGCTATGGCTAAGAAGAGCCAGTGATGAAAGTGAACAGGAACACACAGGAACTCAGTTCCTGTATCTTTTTTGCAGCAAGAACGGAGTTCTTGTACTTCCTCCCACTAACACTGGAACTGAAATTCTTACACCAGCAACATAATGAGTTTCTGGCCCTGCGATCTGAAATCAGGGTTTCCATAATAACATCTGACTTGTACAACAGAGCTATTTTGCTTCAAATACTTCAGTATCTCTAACTGAGTCTACTAGTGTCTAAACAGACAGATGTGTCTTCACACAGCTATCCTTCAGATTAAAGACCTTCATTCTGCATTTCATATTTGCCAGAGCTTGAGTTCCTGTACTTCTTGTCTACCACTTGCTCCACTGGGAAGAGCACATGAGACCCCAGCTGCAGATCCAGCTCTTTCAAGATCTCAGTTAAGAGATGAAGTGGTGACACACCTCCACATCAAGACAGGGGACCACAGACACAGAGTTGTGTCCATGAGGGCCACACTCCAAACACTGCTGTCAAACCAGCAGACACTGCTTGAGGAAACAGAGGAACTCCATGATGGGGGTGCACCCTCTGTCCCACCCAGGCCATAGTAATGAATAAACGCCATCGGCTAGATTTTCAGCCATCCTGGGACTAAGTCCCACTTCTCAGTCACTGGTGCAGAAACAAATCTCCACACCTGCGGATATTCCCATTTTCAGTCCAAGCTCTGCACGGACAGCGGGCACAGCTGCGGAGGATGTTACATGTGGTCCAACCAGGCATAACATTTTGGTGCAACTGCACCCAAAAACAGCCACAAGCTACCATAAATCGTGAAGCCAGATGTAAAATGGTTGTTTCCTTGAAAATCTGGTGCATGTAGAAAAAACTGCAGCTCCACAAGTGAAGACCCATTTGCACCAGTTTTTTTCCTGCACCTGCGCCACTCTCTGGGGTTTTGAATATCTGGCCTGATATGTCTTGAATTCTCCTTTCCCCTATTTTTATGCTCATCGTGCGCACAAGCACAGATGAACAGGTTGATATGAGAGCTGCTAGAGAGAGGTGTGAGGGGTGCCAGCCCAATGGCCAGCGGTGCTGCAGGGGCCAATCTGTGGCCGGCAAATCAGCACGCAGTGTCCTGATGACACTGGTTTGCTGAGGGGGCTCATCTCAGCAAACATTTCAAAGGACAGAATGATGCTGCATGCGGCTCTGTCCTTTGAAATGCGAGCCCTTCAGCTGCGGCTTAGTGTGTCTTTCCTTGTTAAACAAGTTCCCCTTTCCCTGCTGCCGCTTAGTGTGTCTTTCCATGTTAAACGATTTCCTCTTTCCCTTTCCAATACCAGGATGCCCACTCCTGGTGTCGGATGCGCCCCAACCTGCTCTACATCCTAGCCGACATCGGGCCTAATACCCATGTCCTCATCCCCCACCACCACTATTGTGGCACACTGGAGCCCACCCAGTGTGCCTAAATTGATATTTATTTATTTTTTACCTGTAAATGAAGAAAACCTTCCTCGCGGTCTTTTATATTTTTTTTCACCTGTAAAACAAAACTGTCCTCGCTGTCTCCTCCTCCATCCCGACTCCTCCCGCCGCGCACTCCACCTACCCGCACCCCACCCATACCCCATACTTACCCTCCGAGGTTGGTGGACGCGATCTTCTGCAGAGCGGGATATGTCCGCACTCTTCAAAGCCGAACAGCAAACTGAAAGAATGAAAGGTGAGCCGTATAATGGGGGTCAATGGGGGTTTCAACTTAGGTTGGTGTCGCAGCCATTTTTAGGAATTTTGGCCCCAAATTCTGGGGACCCCACCTCGTAAACATGTTGCTGTCATTTCATTCCTCGGTCCCGAAAGGTGATCTCACGGTCACTACGCGGAATCACCTTCTGGCTGAGTAATGAAACGACAGTGCCACTGTTCATGAGGTGGGGTCCCAAAAAGCCCATGTTGCAAATTTGGTGAAAAAATTCAAAAAAATAACTGCATTACGAGTGTGCATTGAACAGTTTCCCCACATGCTCATAATTTCACCAAGTTTCAATGTTTTTATTCCAGATTTTCAACATTGCCATTTTTTCACACCTCCTTATGAACAGTGCAGCTGTCATTTTTACATCCTGCCTGAAATGTGTTTTCGCACCAGTTGCACAGAATGGCGCGGTTGCTGTGTAAAATCAACTTTCAGGATGAAGTAACAAAATCACAGTGCCACTCTTCATGAGAGGAGGTCCTGAAAAGCCCATGTTGAAAATTTGGTGAAAAAATTCCAAACAATGACTGCATTACGGGCGTGCGTTGCACAGTTTCTATGCACGCCCGGAACTTTGCCAATTTCTCATATTTTCACTCCAGATTTTCAACACTGCCATTTTTCCACACCTCCTCATGAACAGTACAGTTGTAATTTTTCACATCCTGCCCAAAATGTGTTTTGGCACCAGTGGCGCTGAATGGCGCAGTTGCTGAGTGAAATTACCTTTTGGGATTGAGTAACAAAATGATAGTGCCACTGTTTATGAGATGGTATCCCAAAAAGCCCATGTTGAAAATTTGAGTCAAAACTCTAACAAACATCTGGGCGTTAGGGTTTCCAACTGTACCCCCCCCACCTGTGAGACTGACAGGCATTGGGCATGTGTCTTGGGGTCATCAGCCATAATGCTCACACCATTCCACCCTCACCCCACCCTGCAGCCAGTGACAGGCATTGGGGTGAGCCTTGAGAATCTTTAGGCTGAGCGCTCACCCCATTCTCCTATACTGCACCCATCTCAGCTTATTTCATTATGGAATGGGGTGATCATTAGGGCCGAAGACCTCAAGGCACACTGCAATGCCTGTCAGTGTCTGCAGGGTGTGGATGGAATGGCGTGAGCATTATGGCCGACAACCCAAAAGGACACCCCAATGCCTGTCAGTCTCTGCAGGGTGGGGGTGGGGCGTTAGGGTTGGAAACCCTAATGCCTCATTAAGGGAGTAAATCAGGGAGGGAAGTTTGATGTCACCTACCTTGATTTCAGCAAAGCCTTTGACAATGTCCAGCATAGAAGGCTGATTAACAAGATGAGTAGTCTGGCAACAGGGCACAGACTGATAAACTGGGTTAGAAACTGACTGACGGACAGGAGGCAGAGGGTGGTGGTAATGGGATCCAATCTGGGGAGAGCGAGTGACCAGCGAGGTACCTCGGGGATAAGTCCTTGGACCAGTCCTGTTCAATGTCTTCATTACAGACATTGCGGAAGGGCTAGAAGGAAAGGTCTGTCTGCCTGTTTGCAGATGACACTGACATCTGTAACAGAGTGAATACTCCAGGAGGGGTGGAGAAAATGAGCAGGGACATGGGGAGTCATGAAAAATGGTTTGAGGAGTGGCAACTGAGATTCAATGCAAAGAAGCCCAAATACCTCTACCATCATCGGCAATGCCTTCCCCCAGAAGCCCTCCAAATTGCCATCTCCTCCTCTGTACTATTGGTGGTTGACTATGGCATTGTCATCTATGGGGCGGCTGACAACACCACCCTAAAAAGGGTAAAAGTATCACTCAACAAAGCCTGCCGCCTCTCGCTGGGCTGCCCCAGTACCACCCATACCTGCTCCTTCTATAACCAAACAAACTGGCTGGACTTTGATAGCAGACTACAATACCACACCTGACTATTAGCCAAAAAAATCTCCGCTGGGCTCATGGCCCCTTGCCTCTCCACTCTCCTGCAGCCAACTCCACATGCAAGGCTCACCAGGAGCTCCCTCAAACCATCTCATCAGGTGCCAAGGCAAAAAACCTCCCTGGGATAATGCTACTTCCTCTGTCATGCCCCAGCTTGGCTTAACTCACTCCCCGCACACATTGCTGAGGAACCCAAGCTTGGCCACTTTAAGTTCCTACTGCACTCCCACCTTCAATCCTCACACTCCTGTACCTGTCCCTAATTTCCTCCACCCATGACAATGACATTTGTCCTACCCTCTGGCCTTATTCCCCCTGGCCAAAATCTGGACATGTCTAGCCCTCCTCTTTCCCCTACTCTCGCTCTTGCCCGTCTTTCTGACAATGGACTACGTCCAACCTCTGACTTTCTCTCGACCTTCTGTTTCACTCTATCTACTTTTCCCACTACCCATTCCCTAGTCCCCCCGAGCCACCATACAATCCCTAATCTTGGCTCTTACCCATGGCCTGCCCTAAGCCCTGTCATCCCTCCCCCCAAATTTTTTCTCTATCTGAACTGAAGATTGTACCTAGCAATGCCTCTAATGCTATGATCCTAGACCATTATGTTGTGTATAATGAAACAGAGTAAGCTCACTATGTAGTCGCTTGGCAAATTCACCTTTCAGGCAGGATTTGTGTAATGACAGTCATATTGTTCATGAGGTGGGGTCATAAGAAGGTTATTCTGAAAATTTGGGGTCAAATATGGAAAAATGGCAAAGTTATGATCATTCATTGCAATTTTGCTACGCACCCTCGTAACTTTGTAATTTTTAAATATTTTGAAATCAGATGTTAAACTCAGCCTTCTTATTACCCCACCTCACATATGTCACAGCTATCATTTTTCAAATCCTGGCCAAAAACTGTTTTTGTACCTGTGGCACAGAATGGCGTTGCAGTTGTGCAGAATTACACTTTGGCAGGGATTGGAAAACTTTATGCATCGGGTACATGAGGCGAGGTAATAAGAAAGGCTACGCAGAAAATTTGATCAAAATGGCAAATTCTGTTTCGGAACTATGTATACAGTGTCTATTTTATCAGGTTTTACCTTATCACAGTGACAGCAGTTATGGAGATATCCCCAACAGCGACAGCCGCATTGCCGAGTGTCGGCAATGCAGTGTTGGGGATGCCTTAGTGTTTCCGTCGGGGGGGGGGCTCTGCCACATCCTCAGGTCTCTAGGATTCTAACTCCGAGTCAAAGTTGGACCGGGGCCGGGGGCGAAACACCCTGCAATGCAATCCCTGGCGTGCAGAGACCATCACAGCGACATGCGGATTTTGGCCAAATCTTGTCACTGTGATGGTCATCGCTGTCGGGGAGTTGCAGCGGCAACAGTATACCATTTTATCAATATATATGTAACCTCTAGGTGGCACTACTACCCCTGCCTGCATGACTATCTGCAGGTTGAGGGGCCTGAGCTCATGAAAAGGGTGATGATGTTTTCATGGGCATTGGTTATTGTGTAGCATGTTAATGGCTTGTGGAAGTTGTCAAGTATACATTTTTTTGTGTGTGACTGTCTTTTTTTGACATTGTGTTTTAATGAAGAAGAATCTGTAACAGTTGTGCATTTTTACAGACCATGGTTGATGGCAAATCACATAACATGAAATGTCAGAGAGACCAACCTTCAATTGCCATGTTCTTCGAGAAGAATCCTCATATAGATTCTGTACCTTCATCCACACAGATGATCCCAACTGAAGAAATACGTACTACAGTGTAGGAGGAACTAGACCAGGGTGTCAACAGTAATGTTAACAACATAGGAGACCAGCAGCCAAGTACAAGTTCAGCCCTTGCTAGTGTTGACAGCACAGTGTCTATACTGGAGATCCAAACAGTGCAGCCTCCCCGACCCCAATCACCATCTGTTGCAGAAACGGTGCCTAGAATTGAGATGACAACACTAGATATGGATCAGCCATACCAACCACCATCTGAGGAAATACCAAAGCAGGACTGTGGAAACAAAAAACTCTGATTCCAGGCATGATGATACAAGGAATTTTCATGGCTACACTACAGTCCCAAATTGAAAGCTGTGCTCTGCTTTACCTGCACAAAGTGTGATGGGGATGCTTGAGCTGTCAAAGAGGCAAGAACCAGTATTCACCACAGCAGGCTTCACCAGCTGGAGGAAGGCACAAAATAAGTTTATTGTTCATCAGAGCTCCGAAACACATCAGCGTGTCCTGTGGAAGATGATTCATGCATCCCATCATCTCAGTTGCCCAGCTGGAAGAGAGGTTCCATCAACAAGGGCTGACTGAATATTCAACTTTAGAACAGTTGCTTCTTGCTGCTGTAAAGAAGGGTGACGGGAGTGACCATGAGGTGGAGGAAAAGCTTGACTGCATTAAAAAATATCCAGAGCTGAGTGCCAGAATGTTGAAAGTTCAGCTTGAGATGTTTTCGCGGAGTAACACATGTACCTCTTTGAATGAGGCTGTAAGCCTATTTAAAGCACTAGCCCCAGATGTCCATGGCCTTTTTACTGAGTTAGAAAAGCTTCTGTGCCTACTGTTGGTAATACCAGTAAGCAGTTGTGAAGCAGAGCGCAGTTCTAGTGCACTTAGGCACCTAAAAACATGGCTGAGGTCTACAATGACCCAGTGTTGCCTGAAAAAAGTTGCTGTATGTCATGTTCACCAAAAGTGACTTGATGAGCTAAGTCTGGACACCATTGTATGTAAATTTGTTCATGTTCATGAAAGGCGCTGTGCTCTATTTGGACTTAAGCAATAAAAATGTTGCTATGAGCTGATGCACCAAAAATATAAATGTGTTTGAGCAAGTGCATGATATTCTTTGGTACTGCCTAGGGCCGCATATGAGCTTGCAGTCTCATGAAGAGAATTATCACACCTAAGACTGTAATCTTGTACCTCAGAGAGTTGTGCACACCTATACCGATATGCTTCATCAGCTGGTACTGTTAAAAATGCCTGCCAATTCACTGTCCAGTCCACTTTCTCAGTGTTTGACTTCTGCTCCTACAGTAAACATTGAGTGGATCACCATCCTTCTGCACAGTGAAGGCAGTATGTGTAGTCTCCCCTGTTGTGTTTTTTTTTTCCCACCTCATTAACCAACAACTGGGTCTTCCTGGACGGCCAAGCATTTAGCATCAGGACACACCAGAAAAACTGCTGTTCATGCCCTCATAAGGGCTGCACTTAGTATGGATAACAATATTAACAGGAAAGGCATACTAATGCCTCGAGCAAATCCACCTGACTTCCAGTGTCGGTCTACTCCTTTACCTGTGATCTGCAGAACCCCACAGGACAGTTCCCAGCAATTCTTCTCCAGTACTTTTCAGTGCCCTACTCCACAATGTGAATTGGCTGTCTGGCATTTTTCCGAATCTTGAACGAGCTATACACAGCTCCCTCAATACTGTCCTAACAAATGTTAACATCCCCCCTCACCCAAGGGTAATTTTCCTACACTGAATTCAAGTAACAGTTTAGGTGCAGCCCTGCCACTCTGAGTATTTGTTGTCGCTGGCTGTTCTCAGTCAGGTAGTGATCACGGTGCTGGCAGACCCACATCTCAGATCTCACAATGATCTGCTCAATGTCCCCCTTCATCATCAGTGATTTCACACTTTCAGGGGTACTACTGACCTCCTCCTCAACCATCTTTTCCTGCACAATATCATTCAACTCATCTCTACCTCCCAAAAGTGATTCTAAACCAATTAAGAATATTCTCATAAGCCAGTTTAAACGTGAAACAACAAATCAGTTTTATTAAGGGGACAACAACAAGAGTGGGGTGTGAATCTAGAATAATGATTACTTTACTTTTTTTTTTATTTATTATGCTTTTGCCCTTTGCTCTAAGGCTATCAGCCACCTTCGGCACTCACCCTACCCTCCTATTGCCACCGTCATCCACTGTCACCGATACTCCTAGCTTCCCCAGGGTGGGCTGCGGCACCGCTGTCTGCCCATCTATGACAGGGAAAGGTGCCAGCTACCCGGCATTGCCTCCCTGGCTTCCCCCCTCCAGGGCAGGATTCAGGGCTTGCAGCGACCCACGACACCGTAATTAAGTTGGCGGTGTGGAGGAATGGCAGAGAGCCATATAGGCCAGACGCAGATGCAGCATCATGAGTCAGGCTCGGGAATTTTGTGTGCTTTACGTGGGGGGCAGGGATGTGCAATGACATCTGATGTCTGTCCCTCCCCTCCAGCCACTGTTTCAATGCCGGTTACTGTGGTACCCCTGGCCTCCACTAGGGGTCTGTCAAGCACCGGATGTTCACCCTCCCCTCCCCTCCCCCAGGAGAAGGAGAGCAGTCCCTGGGATGCTCGATCCTTCCCCCCACGGCTGGCCCTCCGATGACTGGGTCCGCTCCTGAACCTGGTCGCCCGCCGTAAGCGAGTCCAACCGCCGCGCTTGGTGGGGCCGCTAATGTATTTTCACTTTACGATTTGATTCAGGTTACTCTGCATGCATGCACTCTGGTCCACTGTAAAGCAGTCTAACAATACTGGGTACCCAGAATGTTATGCTAGCTGGCCAGAATTGGTGCCCGGGGTGGGCGGCATTGCAGATGTTGTTGGGGCCCTTGACAGAAAAAAAAAAGGCAGTTAGACATGCAAAACCATGACCTTGGTTATTTGCATCCTCAGTCGGTTGGCCCAGTCCAATATAACCCTGTAACTCACAGATGAAATCAGATGATACCACAAAATGCTTTAAAGAAAAGTTGCAGGGAGCTACCCCAAGTTTACTCATAACACCAGTATGAGGAAGATTGTCTGGCAATATGAAGACCTGTTGTGGAGTACAGAAGAGCATGGGGAAGCTAGGCCTGAACGACTCACCTCTGCTTCACGGCCTTTCCTTCCAGGTGGCCGCAACCTGTGATTTCTTGCTGCGCAGGGGCTGAATCCCCAAGCTGGGCTCTCACAGAGAAAACAATCACTGGTGCAGGAATAGACGACTTGAGCCAGGTTTGGCATAGACCCAAGGCTGGATAAATACTTCTGGCAAAGTTCAGTTTGTTCGCTGGTGAAAATCTCCAGCTGGCAGACAGTTCGGTCACTGGCAAAGATGGACACCCTTCTGGCAATCAGGAGTCCCTCGACAGTAACCCTTGACCCACAATAAACATTCAGCACATTTAATGAAAACAGCGTTCACTTCTCAGCCTCTCGATTTGGTTTCAGGCCGGATTGCAATTGCTGTTGATTCACTGTGCAAACCTCTCAATCAGCAAAGGCAGTCTCTCACACAAATCTTGGGCGAACACTTCACAGGGCGCCTCTCAGTCCAGTATCTCGAGCTGCACTTCTCAGAGTCTCGGGCTAACTGGCACAGTTTAAGATTAGTTTCGGATTAGTCGATTACTGCTATCAAGCAGTACAATGTTGGAAACAAGAGCGGGAGGCAAGTCAGGCCTCTCCCTGCCAATTCTCCTCAGCTGCTTTCCTGGAGTTGTTTCACGATGGCTTGAGTTGCTCACTCTTTCAGCTCTAACAGCAACTGCTCATTTTTTCTAACAGTTCTTGAACTAGTCCATTTTTCCTGGATTTTGCTTGGCAAGGAAGCTGTCAATCACAGTTCTGGTACTCCCATTTTTTCAGTTTAGGTGCCAACCTGTAAAACTGCAAGAACTACAGCTTTTTCCTCACGAGACACCTGAGCTAAAGACCCTTGAGGTTCTCTGTGCCCCAAATGGTCCAATTTTCTGGCAGTCCAGGATCAAACATGGTGACTCCACATGGATGCATAAGCTGCAAAAAGCAGGTTAATCAAGCATTCTAGTTCAAATATAGCAACAAATTAGAAGAAAATATTCACAGTGCTAGTTAGAGCTCCCTCTGCTTTACTATCAACCGCAGAGTGGAGCAGATCAGGATGGTGCCTGGCCAGTCACGAGCTTTGAAGCGCCTGGACTCAACACAGAACATTTACTGTATACACACTGGCTATGGCCTTAAAGGGACAGTCACGGAGGCGCATCATGACACTCTCACGCAGATCAACAGAATTAAACAACAAATAACCATAGATTTATTATTCCTACAGGACGTCTGCCTGGCAGTGGGCATTGATGGAGCCCAGGGAGACACTTAAGGTAAGCCCTAAATTGGTGGTGGTGGTGGGTGGGGTTACAATAGTTAAAATCAAATAAAATAATTCAAAATGGCAAGAAAGGGTTAAAGTAATATGAAAAATAAATAATAATCAAAACTATTAACTACCTGCCAGAACCCTGGACAGACAATAGTATTTGAACAGTAGTGGAACACTGACAGCGAACAGAAAAGATGGGACTTCAGAAAAATGAATTGCCTGAGTAACAGTGAGAACTGAAAATGCACCGAAAGTTTCTTGAAACCAAAGCTGTTGCTGGCTGCAGACAAAAGCCTTCCCCTCTCCACCACACCCACACTCAGACACTAGTCCAGCACAGCAGCACCACACAGAGAAAGGGGAAAAAAATAACTAAACTGTAGGCAAACACATCCCAAATTATGTCTGCAGATGCAGAACATCAAGTAGAATTTTTTTTTTGTTTTGTTTTATGCAATGAACAGCAGTACAAATTGGCTCAAAACTGAGCTCTACAGTGTAGATCCCATCTCCTGAACATGCTTTCTAGAACTGCACACAGCACAGCTTTACTGGTCTGTTTCCTGCTGCAGTTTAACCATGAGATCTGCAGGTCACATGGCGCAGCAACAGCACTGAATGATTCAACCGTTTTGGAAAGACCCAATGAACTTCGCTGGCAAAGTTGAAAATTCGCAACTTCACGAAGTTGCCAGTACCTTGAAGTTTGACTTCACAAAGTGTGAATAACTTTGCAAATGTAACCCCTAGGTGGCAATATCCCAAAGGCTACTACCCCTGCCTGCTTGGCTAGTAGCAGGTTAAGGGGCCTGAGTTCTGAAACGGGTGCCTCCACCCGGAGGTCAGGGTTGGTAGTGGTCACGCTAACCTGGGCACAACCCTCCAGGACACTGTAAACCCCCCCCCCTTGCCTTACTAGTGGCCAGAACAATACACAATAATCACTTTCACAATACCCCTGCTACACCACACAAGTACCCGCACTGTTTGCACTTACCACCAGGGCTTTCCTCTGGCCTGGCCCTGGGCACCCCCTTTAAAACAAGGTTATACACAGCAAATAACAGCAGTACAGTACTCTTGCACAAACTGGAACCACAGTCAGGTTAAATGCAAAAAAGAGTTAGATCTGATTTATTTAAGGGGCTTGAGCAAAGGAGGCGTAATCAGGTTAATTTGCTAAAGACTCTATCAATCGAGCAGTTATGCATGCACTTCCAGGTCCATAAACAGTCACACTCTGGGTACCCAGATGGAGAATGAGTGGGCAAGCCAGGAACGTTGCAGCTGGTTGGGGCCCTGTGATGAAAGAAAACAACATGCACAACACACTATTTGTAATCCGGGCGGAGGGCTCAGATTGTGAAAAGAAAACAAGAAGACAATCAGATGACACACTTTTAGATTAGGCCGTTGTTGCAGGGAGCTTCCCTGATGATTACTCACGATACCCAAGACTGGAGACAGGCTGGACGAAAATCAAGACAGCAGGTGTTTAATCTGGAATGCCAGGAGAAGCAGGGCCCACACGATTCATCGAGGCATCATTCCTGTTCAAGCGTGGAGCAGGGGGCTGATCCCCAGGCAGGTCTTTCGTCGGTGGCTTTCTCTGTGCAGTGGGGTAGTCGGGCAGGGCCAGCATGGCATGGCATGGTCCAGGCCGAATGGAGATGCACGCGGATTCAGTCCGATTAGGCTGGATAAAGCTTCCAGCAAGCAGAACACAGTTCACACAGTGGGGAGCCAAAATCACGACACACTTTCAATACACAGCACATTTACATGTAAGGAAATTCTACTGTACCAGGCAAACCACTCTCCAGTCATGATTGCAAAGTGTCTACACCATGGGGGTGGATAGTGTGGGTTAGAACCCTGTATGGATGGCAGGTCCTGGATTCAAAAGCAGCTGGAAATCCTGACAGGCCAATCACATTCAGCAAATCTTCAGTCCTCTTCAGGTCAAAGCTTGGTCACAGTCCAGTGGCTTAAATAGTCCTCAGAACTCGGATTCAGTCCGAATAAACTCTGTTTTCCCTCTCAGGGACAGCAAGCAGACAGGCAGATCAAAACTCAGCCCTTTCACAGTTCTCCCATGCAAAACTACACAGAACTGCAGCTCAGAATCACTTGAGCTATTACTTCTTCACTTCTCAGCTCAAAACTGAAACTAGCTGCAGCAGCCTGGAAAATTCCCCAAGATCCAAAAGGTTCAGTTTGCTGATCCTCCTGTCAGTCACAACAATGGCTCCCACTTCAGGTGCAAAAAGGCACAAAAAGCCTAAAACTACAATTCCTATAGATTTTGACCCCAGACAGCTCCTGTAGTCCGGCTCCATTTTAGGGTCCACCAGTACTGATTGGTCCAATTCGCAATCCAGGACCAAGATAGTGGAGATAAACAAAACAGGTCTTGCTGCAAAGAAGGCAGGTTAGACAAACTACATTATCATTATCACTCTAAATGATTTTCAGCAAATAGTTACATCTTTCAACAGAGCTTCCTCTCAGATTACTTGTGACTTCAGTCCAGGCAGCTCTTAAAGAGACAGTGCACAGAGGCTATACAGGCTCTGACAATCACATTTAAACTGCTAAACGCGGGGCACAAGCCTGGCAGTGAGCATTTAGGCAAGCTCAAGAAAGACTTTTCGGGAACCCCCATTTGTAGGGGGGTTACACAAAGGTATGGTACTTCACGAAGTTATTGCGAATCAAAGTTTTCCAACTTCGCACACCTCTAGTAGTGAGTGCTTGTGAGTAGTGGTAGTGTTGTAAGTGAGGAATGTGCTGGCATGTATAGGAAGGGGGATTGACAACAGAAGGAAAGAGGTGTTACTGTCTGTCTATAGATCACTGGTGAGGCCCCACCTGGAGTACTGTTCCCATTCCCGGAGTCCTCACCTAAGGAAAGATAAGGGGAGGCTGGAGATAGTGCAAGGTAGGGTGACCAAAATGATTCAGGGCCGGCAGGGCAGATCTCACGTGGATCGGCTCAAGGGACCGAACATGTACTCGCTGGAGACCAGATGAGACAGGGGAAATATGACAGAGACCTTCAAGTTCCTGAAAGGAATGAATGAGGTAAATTGTGAGGAACTATTTAGCATAAGTAGTGGGTCAAGAGCACGAGGGCATGAGTGGAAACTGATGGGAGGGGTGGTTCAAGAAGGAAGTGAGAAAGTTTTATTTTGCAGAAAGATGGCGGAGCCATGGAGCTATCTGCCAGCTGATGTGGCAGGTGCCAAACTATCAATGGTTTCAAACACAACTGGGACAGAATGAAAGGCTTAGTGATTGCTCAGGGTAGTAGCAGGGTTCTATGTGATATTGGCGAAAAAGATTAGCGAGGACCATATCGGTGAAACCAAACACCGAACACAAAGAAACCCCACACAACCTTCATGACCATCACAATCGTGACTTCCCATCTCAGACACTATATGGAACATAGGGGCAAAGCCCCCTGGACCCCATGACTATTTATAACTAACTCTGAGGCCGCACAATACCTAGGCAGGGTCACGGTCCTGATGCTCACCGCTTTGCCACTGTAGCCCTTTTTGCAGGCACTCAAATTGAGTCACTGTTATTGAGTCACTCAATTTGAGTCACTCATATCACGGGCTACCATGGTAGGGGTAGAGCAGGGAGCATGGGGTGGGTAGTGTGGATTAGAACCCTGTATGGATAGCAGGTCCTGGGTTTGTTAGAGTTTTATGGGCAGACTGGATAGAGAAACAGCAAACAAAAAAACGCACCGAGAATGACTGCTGCTACATTAGGCAAAAGCCAAACGATACATTCAAAACAAATAAGCACCCAGTCCAGTCTTGATATAAGTATAATCAGAGGTGATGAACTTTGGCAGTTGCTAAGCGAAATGTAAGATGTTTGTCGGTTAGCCCCATAGACATTGAGGTGACTTTTTTTGCAGTTCTGCACTTTAAAATAAAAATCCTTTTTATACTAATATCAAGGTCGGACTGGGTGCTTATTTGTTTTGGATGTACAGACTTAGACCAATGTTTTTTTTTCTGCTGTCATTTTTTATATTTCTGTGAGCATCACAGGCACCCAATGGTTGTTGGGTAAAGGGTGAGTAGTGCAGATCACCCCTGGTGTGGTGCAATGGGCTAGTGTATCACCCCACCGCTACTGTTTCCAAGGACAGAAATAATTTCTTGGGAGGGGGGAAGAGTGTAGTAACCCCCTCCCGCCACTAGTGGGTGGTAAGCTAGTTACCAGAGTGCCAGACCCCGAGCCTACTCATTGGTAGTGACTCTGACTTAGTGAATCCAGCGGGCAGAGTTTAGTGACAGGGAAAGGGGTGTCAGTGCCTCAGAGTCATTTATATTGGTAATGCCCTGCAGTGAAAAGGACCACACCTCACAGCTGTTGAGGGATCCAGAGTCTGAGACCAACTCACCTTGGCACCCAGTCACCTAGTAGCCTGCTGCAGTAGGCCCAAGACAGCAGTGGAGGTCCCAGGGAAGGGACCTGGGCACCTTAAGTGTTGATTGCTGTTAACTCTGGGAGTACGTTGGGGACACACTGAGTGGGTGTGAGAACCCTGAGGAGCTTTCCCTCAAGTAGAGTCCCTGGCAGCCCTGCAGTACAGGAAGGGTCCCTCGAAAGAGGGACTGTCACATATTGAGGGAGGGTGGGGGCATTAGAGTCCTGTACTCAAAAGATGACAGCAGCAGATCTCCAGATGGAGTGAGATCTGGAGAGGAGAGGAGAGGAGAGGAGAGGAGATGAGAGAGGACAGAATTGCTGACTACAGTAAAAGACATTCCTACATTGTATGCAGGAGATTCTAAGCCAGGATGTGTACCAAAACTGCTGCCTCTGAGAGAGGGGATGGAGGGATTGCCAGCAGCTGCCAGTGGACAGACTGGAGTATGTGCTGCTGTGCTGTACCCAGCACACCTGTTGGTGAGTAAGGAGATGATGCAGCAAGGTGCCCAGCACAGGGGTGGCCTCAGAGGCTGGACTGTTAAGGAGCAGCTGCCCTAAGGAATAGGGGACCCTGGATTCCTGCTAGTGAACTGAACTCCAAGTGTGATGTCCCTATAGCAGTGATGCCTTCTGCACACTATCTGACTAGGCACAATAGTGCCACAGATGTGTATAGTGTAAAAAAAAATTAAAAAATAAGCTAATAAACATAGAGAGAGACTCATAAAGTTATGCTGAATAGAACAAGCTCTGAACCATGGTATAACCTCACCCACAGGTGTGTGAAAAGTGTAAAAGGAGGGGTTGTGTAGCTCCTATAGTGAGAGGGTGGGGCAACCTTTGCTAAGGGACCCTAAGTTCTTGACTCATGTCTGCGATCAGGATCAAACTAGTGTGCCCATTGCTAACCAGGACAGCATTTGGGGACTGTGTTCCCATGTGTGTAACTGAAAATATGTCAGTGAAGTATGACTACTGCTTCAGAGATCCAAGCTGAGCTCACCTCAAGCTTCGCAGAAAGTGCAGTGTGCGTATATTACAGGAGAACTCTCTAGCGAGCAGGGCACCATACCCCTAGACATATAGGGTCTCCCCTGGACCATGCCTTCCCCTGCTGGCACCAAGAGAAGGTTCTCAGATGATGTCAGCTTCAGCTGAGTAACACTCAGCATCAGCTGAGAAAACCCATAAACTGAAGGTGCACAATGCAGGTGAATTTTTACACTGTGCATATTTGTTTCTTGTGTTCTCTCTCTAAGTAAGCAGAGGCAGAACAGATAAGGACTGTGTTGAATTCAGTGGAGGTCAGAAGAGTTCATATCTCGGCAACTACAAGGGTAAACCACCTCCTGGGAGCAGTGGGCCCAAATGATGTGGCCCAGGACACTTTAAATAAAAAATGATTACAATGCAGAGATCATTTTTTTGTACTGCACTGTATTTACGTACTTTTTAAAAATTCACAGGTGAAATGCCATGTGTGGGGATGCTGTTGAGCACACCTACCAACAGGACATGTCTTCAAGTAGTTCTGCATCTTGGGGAACCTTTTTCACAAAAAATTGACTTAGCAGATTGATACCGAATTTAAGGATGGGACATTCGAACAAAGGAGGTTCTGGTGGTCCAAAATCTCAGGTGTCTTCAGAGCCATAGGCCTCAGAGCCAATACCTGAGCAACGGAGTACAGAACCACCCTGGAAAGCTCTACAGCTATTGATGCAAGCAATCAATTCTAAGATTGAAACTGTCTGCAGAGGATTGAAGAGTAAGACCTGAAAATTGAAGCCTCAAACAAAATGGCAGCTTCTGCGGAGTCGCAAGCCAGTACGGCCCTCTCTATGACAACTAAGCTAGTTCAGGAGTACACTCAGCTTCGCTATAAATTAGAGGCCTTGGAGAATGCCATCGGGCCTCCAATATTTGCATTGTATGGTTGCCAGAAGATAAGAATATCCAGATCTTTTAATGTTTTTAAAGGACTGGCTCCTGAGGAACTTCATTTGGAATGGGGTCTGCAGTTTAATTTCATGAGGGCCCTACAAAATTCCGCACCATCAGCTGAACCACAGCGGGACACTTCAAGAACAGTGTTATTAGTTACCGATGGCGTCATGATGAGAGATGCACTTTTGCAGGCGAAAAAACAGCAGATCAACTTAGCCATAACGGTCATGCCATTCACCTGTTCCCAGACTTATCTTACGCCACAAGGGTCAGGTGGAAAAAGTTTGATGGTGTGAGGGTTAAACTTAGAAGTCTAGGAGTAACCCATTCATTGTTGATGCCCGCCCACCTCCGTATTTCTTATGGCAGTCATACATATCAGTTCACGGACCCTGAGGAAGCTGGAAAATGGGTCCAACAGATTCAGAGGAAATTTGAGGCCACTAACAGGGAGAATGTGGTGGACACTGACTCTGATGTGGAGGACACTTGACTTGCTGAGATACTGCCCTTGAGATAGACTATCGTGTCCTCGTTTGAAGTTGAGTGCCATGCTGCTTTGTGTTCGTTTATCAGAAGGAATGCTGTCCCGAGACTTGCAGCTGATTAGTTATTTGAAATTATTGGGACTTGAATTCTTTCTCTACCTTTTCTGCATGGCTTGGTGGGCAGATATTCCTTCGTTTGTTTGCTACAGCGTTTTGGTGTATTCAAATATAATTTAGCGCTGTTTCCTGAATTGCACCTATATGTGGGAACATACCCATTTTTCGACCTTTATAATGTTTGGGATGGGGTCATATCGACAAACAATGCTGATTCTTACCAGATGATGGGACTTACTCAGTTTGAGCTGACCTCTACAGTCTTGTAGGGTGCAGCTATCTGTTTGCACCAGCTATATAGTAAATTTATATATGGTTTTCCCCCCATGTCCGTTACCTAAATGTGAGACTGTGAATTTCTGTTACATTGGATAGTTCCTATGTATTGCTGAGATGTCTGACATTTGTGTGTACTAACACTTGTATGTTGCTTTCTTTAAAAAGCAATAAACATGAAGTACAAATGAGTGGTGGTCCCGCTCCCTGGCTGTCCCACACCCGGTCCAATCATCCTCCTCCTCCTCCTCACAGACTAGTACACTTGCTAACCTGTGGCTGTTTGTATTGTATGGACTGTCCATCCACTTCCAAGACAGCCGACTCGTGATGAATGACCCAGCAGCGTAGGACAGTGGCCACCGTGGCACACCACTTTGACTTGATGGCTGAGTTCAAATGGAAATTGCCTCTGGTGCTCACACACTAGACACTACACCAAAAAATCAATTCTTTTTTTTTCTTTTCTTGTCGTTCTCACTCTGAGCCAACCGAGAAAGAGATTAGTCCTCCTTCTGAGCGATGAGCCGCAAGTGCAAACTGCTGCTGCTGCGAGCTACAAACTAAAGTAAATGGTGGCTGGCACCAAAACTACAGGTACTGCTGGATGTGTGCGCATGCACTGTTGTGGTGGGATAATCACATGATTCGTGGCGGCACATGCATATGATCATTTCAAGACATGTAGACATCATCACAAATGTATACAACCCGAACCAATGTACTGCAGTTCTTAGGGCACACACACTGCTCACTCGCTCGGCAGTGCCAGCATGGCTGGATTCTGCACGAAAAGACAAAGTGAGGGAGTAGTAGTAGTAGCGTGTAGCCTGGTTGGAACCGACAGTGCCAATGTGGAGTTACCCGCCCTCCATCCAGCCAGGTCTAGTACACATCAGAGGAAGAAAAACAAACGGAACTTGAAGGAGGACCCACCCAATACACAGGGCCCTATGCACAAGCATAGTTGGTGTTATGGTAAATCTGTCCCTGGCCACCTCAGGCTTCTGATTACACTGGACATTTTGAGCTTCAAACTCAAGGTGTGATGTAATCAGAACCCCTCTGTGTCAGCACAGGCTGGTTGTGCATTGTTGCCCAACCAGTAGTCTTTATGTGTATCCTTCCTTTCTAAATTCTGGTTTTCCTCTTTTCCTCCCTACCTTAGCTGTCTCCTATCCTATACACGAACATATGAAGAAGCCAGCAGAAGAAGGTCATTTGGTCTATCAAGTCTGCTGGTATTGCAGGGTCCACAGCTTGAGCTACTGTCCCTCCTCCTCCCCTCCCCACCTCCCATCCTCCCTACCCATGAGCCTTACCTTCCTCTATGCCTAACCCAGCCTCTCTAAAAGCTGCCCACTGTCTTCAATGAGATGACCTCTTCTGGCAGTGCATCTCAAGTGTCCACCACCCTCTGTGTGAAGAAGTGCTTCCCAACCTCCCTCCTAAACCTCCCACCCTCCAGCTTAAGACTGTGCCCCCTCATGCTATGGCTGCCACTCAGCTTAAAGAGACTCTCCTTATCAACCTTATTTATCCTTTTCAAGTACTTGAACATCCCAATCATGTTCCCTCTCTCTCCTGTCTTCCAGGGAGTACATGTTCAGTGCCCTCAACCTCTCCTCACATGCCTTACTCTGCTGACCAGCTATCATCTTTGTAGCCCTCCTCTGGACCTTCTCCAGCAGGTTAATGTCCTTTTTGAGGTGTGGGCACCAGTACTGAATTCCATATCTAGATGCGGCCTTACCAGTGACCTGTGCAAAGGCAGTATAACCTCTCCTCTACTACTGATCCCCTAGATATGCATCCCAACATCTTATTTGCCTTTGCTGCTGCTTTCTTGCACTGTGTGGAGTACTTCAGATCACTAGTTATCATCACCCCCAGGTCCTTCTCCTCCTGTGATGCAGATACTTGGACTCCACCCAGGTAGTACTCTGTCCTGGGATTCCTGGCTCCAATATGCATAACTTTGCATTTCTTGGCATTGAAGCCAAGCTGCCAGATCCTGGGCCACCTCCCTAGGTTTTCCAGATCTTCCTGTAGGTCCTGTATCCCTTCAGCTGTGTCCACTCTCCCACAGAGCTTGATGCAATCCGTGAATAGGCACATTTTGCCCGTAATGCCATCTCCAATGTCACTGATGAGACATTGAACAACACCAACCCAGCACCGAGCCTCGCGGGACCCCACTGGTTACCTCTCTGGTGCCAGATAATGCCCCCACAACCACCCTCTGGGTTATGTCCTCAGCCAGTTTTCCACCCATCAGGCCACCTTTTCCTGACCCCAGATCCAACAACTTCCTGATCAACCTTTGTGGGGCACAGAGTCAAAGGCCTTGCTGAAATCAAGATAGAGGATGTCTACCACTTGGCCAATGGCCCTGTCTACTGTCTTAGTGACACAGTCAAAGAAGTGAATCAGATTTGTTTGACATGATCCCCCATGAACCCATGCTGCTATCAACCTGGAGACCATGCCTCTAGATATTCTACCAACCTTTCCTTTAGTATGGTCTCCATGAGCTTGCCCACAGTGGAAGTCAGGCTGACTGGTCTGTAATTCCCTGGGTCATCCTTGGGACCACTTTTGTGGAGGGGCACTACATTTGCTGTTCTCCAGTCCTGCCGTACCATGCCTGACTCTGGTGAACTATTAAATAGGTCTGCCAGTGGCCCTGCCAGCTCCTCAGCCAGTTCCTTTAGTGCCCTTGGATGTACTCTGTCCGGGCCTGGTGATTTTTCTACCTTCAATGCCAGTAGCCCCTCCCTCACTCTATCCTCCTCTATTACTACATCTGTGTTCTCCCCCCCCCCCGCTCCTCTTTTCTACCCTGAAGGCACTGGTTCATCCTTCTCCCTGGTGAAGATGGAATAGAAGTATTCATTTAGTATCTCTGCTTTTCCCCCATTATCCTCCACCCACTCCACTCCTTTCTTAAGCTTAACAATCCCTTCCTTCTTGTCCCTTTTTTCACTTATATAGTGAAAGAAAGCCTTCTCCCCCTTCTTAATTCCTTTAGCTACCTGCACCTCCTTCTGTGCCTTTGCTTGCCGGACTTCCTTACTTGCCTCAGTAGCCAACCTTAGGTAATTTACCATATCCACCTCTCTCTTGGTCTTCCTGAATTTTCTATAGGCCAACCTCTTTTTCCTTACTGTCCGGGCAACCCCAGAACTGAACCAGCTGGGCACTTTGGCCCTTGTGTTCTTCACCCTTAGCCTAACGTACTCATCTGTGGCAACCAGTATTCCTTCCTTAGTGATGGACCACCTTTGATCCACCCACATATCACCCCCATATCTTCTCTGATGCCCACCAGATGGCTCCTTAGTATTTCACCCATTTTCCTGAAGTCCACCTCCAGAAGTCCAAGATTTTGGTCTTAGTCAGAATGCTTTCCTGCTCATATCCAACTGGAACTACACTGTGCAATGGTCACTTCCACCCAGTGGCTCCCAGATCATTATTTCCTGTGCATGCTCCCCATTTGTGAGCACCAGATCAAGAATTTCCTCTGCTCTTGTTAGTTCAGTGACGCCTGAGTCAGAACCCATCTTCTTCAACTATTCCTTCCACTCTGACTATTGCTGTTCTTCTGTTCCTGCCTGTTGAACTTATTCTGGACAAATTTGCATTCTCTTTCCCTCTCCATCAATTTGGAATAATCCTCATATTTCCTTCTGTCTCCCCCCATCTACATTTTGACTCTTCTCTTCATCTCATCTCTCCTCCTCCTCCTCTTGCCCTTACCCTTATCATACTCCTTCCAGTATCTGTCCTTCTACTCTTGCCCTTAACTTTCACAATCTGGTACTTATTTGGTGATGTTTTTATCCTTCGTGTTCATTTTAATTATGTTTTTTTTTGGGGGGGGGAGCAGATCCTGATTCCTCATTTATTTGAGTTTTTTGCCCTAGGGCTACAGTTAAGCTACAATCCATCATGTATATTATGCCAGTTTATTGACTGTACTTGTTTTCATAATTTGTGTATCTCATGTATTCCAGCACTGTGTTTTCCTTAATCATTGTTACTGTTTACCCCTTTGTCCCCTTTCCCCACCTGAAAAAAGATGCCCTGGTCAGTGTGCCTTCCCCAGTTATCAAAATTTCAAATAAATAAATAAACTAAGGAAAGTGCAAGGAGAGTCAAGGCACCACTGTACAAAGTATAGCCAACTGCACCATGACAAATGTGAAATCCCTTGGACAAAGAGGTGACCATGCATCTTAGCAAGAGGCTGTGTTTGGAGATCAGCTTGGCCAAGACCAGCCTGTTATTGTGTCAGGAGTTGGTGCAGGACCCCAAGAATGGAACTTTACTTGGCTTTGAAAGAGGGGCTGGAATACATCTTAGCTCTGATAGAGGGACTGGAACCCCATCATTGCTCTGAAAGAGGGTCAAAAGCCAACCCAGAGGCACTGAGGGTTGAGGCACTGGATGCCACACCTCGCTCCACTCTGGCAACCCGTGTTCAGAAACACGCAAGAGTTGCTGGGCGTTGGATGGGGAGGGAGACAATTGAGTGTCTGGAGGACTGCTCTCCTCTCCTGAGGAGGGAGGACTGCATGCTCTGCCAAATGATTGCCATCAGGTGGTGGCCTGGTGGTAGTGTGGGATGGGAGCAGCAAACGAAGGATGATGTTGCGGGATTCTGCAGCATGCATGTGCTTCCACACATGCACAGTGACGAGTGTGCCCCAGCATGGAGATGGGGAGAAACGGAGGAAACTGGTGGCAGGACAGGTGCATATGAAGCCTGCCCACTGATCCCTCACTCGCCACATCACCAGGACCCCGAGGCCGAAGACTGGATTTGTGCTTCGGGGTGGAGAAGGACAGCATTCCCTCTCCTAACCCCGTCATGGGGGGGGTCTGTGGGGAGTGTTCCAGCCCTTGGGTAAGCCCTGGGGAAATGCAGGATGGTGGGAATTGGTGGGGCAGAGCTGAGGGGAGCCTAGCCTGCCCTGGCCACAGGAAGATAAACAGCATATGGAAAAAAAGAAAGAGGGGCAAAATATATACTGTAATATAAACTGTAGCTCTGAAAGAGAAGCAGGAACTGAAAGACTTGGAAATAGGATGGATTGCCTGTAAAAACATAGCAAAATGACTCGTGGTCTGTGGATCTCACATATGAACGTGTTACATGTACAGTTTGTTATTCAATAAAAGATGGATGTGCTGAAAGATATTTGGCATTTGTAGTCCTTTGCACACAGCTGGCCTCACGTGCCACACTATACATAACCCAGGGGGAGCAAAGTGATCGCACTTTGAAGGTATGAAGGCGAACTCTGGGTGATTTGAATCAGTACACAAACATTAAATCAACATGACTCAAGCTTTAACTAAAAAGAAAAAAATATAATTTCCTACTTATAGCCCTAAGGGTTCCAGTATGTTATCCATTTTTAAAAGATGTTATCTTTAGAAAGGGTTAACGTTTGGTACCTTTAAGGATAGGAATTTACTTAGTTTTAAAATAAATACCTAAATTGGACATTTTATATTATTCACTTTGCAGATTGTGATGAGAATTTATGAGTCCCCCATAGCCAAGACAAACTGTGGTGAAACGTGGACCTTTATGTACAGAGTACCACACAGAGGGAATTCGTAAACAGGCCATCAGAAAGGTTAAAGTACCTGCAGAACTTTTAAAATGGGCTAAGGAAGTGTCTTAAAGTCACACAAGTCTGTAAGTGTCACTGATGGAAATTTTCTGTGCTGAGAATTGAATGTCTGTTCCATTCGATACTTGTTTGATTTATTTGTGTTACAACAGCCTTCCTGTCTGCCTTGCATTGCCCTGGGACATAGCTGTAACTGGGCCATGTAACCCAGTCTATTTCCCTGTTGAAAACATTTTAAATAAAGTTAGTGTGTGTGGGTGTGTGTGTGTGTGTGTGTGTGTGTGTGTGTGTGCATGTGTGCGTGCGTGCGTGCGTGTGTGTGTGTGTGTGTGTGTGTGTGCATTTGTGTAACACCTAGGTGGCGCTATCCCAAGGGATACAACCCCTGCCTGCGTGGCTGAGTGCAGGTTGAAGGGCCTGAGCTCGTGAAAAGGGTGCCTCCACTCGGAGCACGGGGTTATTGGTAGCGTGACTACCCTGGGTACAGTCCTCCAGGACACTGATACCCCTCTCTTTCCCCTCTAGTGGCCCAATCAAAACAGCAAGTACACAGTCACAGTTATTACAGTAATATAGTGTTACACCCACACTTGGTACACTTACCACCAGGGCAGGATCAGCTACGATGGCCCTGGAGACCCCCTGCAAAACAAGGCCTGTAACAGTAAGCAGCAAATTCACAATACTTTCAACACAGAAGTACACCACAACCAGTTTGGATGCAAAAAGATTTAGATCTGATTTATTAGGGGGATGTGAACAAGGAAGGGGCAGTAATCTAGAGGCTGATTTTAGATCTGATTGATTCAGGCTATAAGGCATGCACTCAAAGGTCCCTTTAAGAAAGTCACACACACACCCTGGGTACCCAGTTGGAACTACGGCTAGCCTGTAACGTTGCCCGGGGCAGGCCGATGTTGCAGCTGTTGTTGGAGCCCTCTGGGAGAAAGAAAACAACATGCACTTAAACCCTTAATTTGTAATCCGGAGCTGGAGGGCTCACTTCGTGAAAATCAAGGAAACCAATTAAATCAGATGACACATTTTGATTTGAGCTCTGTTGCAGGGAGCTACCCTGATATTAACTCATGGTACCCAGACCAGGTCGCAGGATGGATGAAATGGAGACCTCAGAATGAAGTGCTGGTTTGCCAGGAAAAGCAGGGCCTACACGATCCACCGTGGTGTCATTCCTGTTCGTTGGTGTTGAGCAGGGAGCCAAATCCGCAGGCGGATCTCTCGTCGATCGAAACTCTGCAGCATGAGCGGCGGTCAGGGCCGAGGTGTTGAGGCCCAGACCAGGTGGAAAATTCAGATATAGTTCGGTAATGTTGCTGGATGCAGCTTTCAGCAAGCATGTCACATTCAGTAAAGTGGGGAACCAAATCGCGTCCCACTGTCCACATTCAGCACACTTATAGCAAAGGCAGATAAATACCACACTTTGGATGACAGTCCGGTTGCAATTCACAGTGTCTCTGCGCCAACCGTATAGTCTGCTGCAGTCTCCAGTCCTGACAGGCCAATTGCGCCAAGGCAAATCTTCGGTCTACTTCAGGAGAAATTCAATTCGTCACAAATTAGGATTCCGGTCAAGCACAGCAAATTTGGATAAGGTCCAAGATATTAATGCAGACTTCTTCACTCAGAAAATGGTAGCAGGCAGACAAGACACAGCCTTCCCACTGATTTCCCGCGCTACTACGCAGAAGCAGTTGCTCGAATCTCTTGAGCTGTTCACTCTCTCAACTCCAGACTCACACTGACTGTCTGCTGCAAGTAGCACCGGGACTTCCTAGTGATCCGAAAGATTCAGTTTGTTGATTCATCTGTCTGTCACAGCAAGAGCTCCCCCTCCAGGTCCATTTAGGTGCCAAAATGCAAAAACTACAATTCCTATAGAAATTCCCTCCCATAAGACCCATGGGGGCAGGCTCCATTTTAGAGCCCCCAAAGGCACTGATTGATGCCAGCTGACAGTCCAGAACCAAGATGGTGGTGCAAAACAGAAATGTCCACGCTGTAAAGGGAGGCAGGTTAGACAAACTACATTATCATTAGTATTAGAACAGACAATCAGAAAACAATCACAGTTCTTAATAGAGCTCCCTCTATGAACTTAGCGATGGCAGAATGAAGCAAATATGCAGCCAGGTGGGACTCGAGCCTAGGAACTCTCGGCCCCACCCAGATTAATTATAAACTATGAAAATGATGTCTCTTGAAGAGACAGGCACAGAGGCTAACAGTGCACTCACATGCTGACACCTTTAAATCTGCAAAGACACAAAACGCCATCCTGGCAGTGGGCATTTAGGCACACCCAAGGAAGATTTTTGGGAACCCCATTTATAGGGGGGTTACATTTATATTTGCTTGTTTTTAATAGATCTTTGTAACTTTATGTGTATACGAATGTTGTGTTTATGTGCAGAGCTTCAAATAAGTGGATTTTAGACATATTTTATGTCCAGAAATGTGTGCAAAACGTCCAGAAATAGACAGCTTGGAGTAACTGACGTCCTTGTATAACAACCCTGTTAAGGGCTGATGTCTGTTTTTTCTACCGTGGATGTATTTTTCTTTTTTTTTTTTTTTTTTTATTTAACCCCTCACTTAACAAAGACACACTTTTGAAACTCAATTTGCATTGACTTCTATATAATTCAGGCATGATGTGAAGGGGTCAAATTGAACTACAATTATTTACAACCCTGCTAATCAGCTTCGGCATGGAGGAGTGTTGTTTTATCTATGTTCTGTGGCAGTCTCCAGCTCAGAGAGCTGAAAGATTTACAGCCAGCCGTGACACGGCTCCGTGCTGGCGGACCAGTGAGTGTATCAGTTTATTCCTACAAAAGAAGAGAAACGAGAAGCCTGTTTTTTAAACTTATATTTATTGATTATAACTTCAATTGATACAAGTCATTTCAGCAGGCAAGTGCATAGGCATAATGTACACATCATTATTACAGTTAGTGTTGGTCATACTTCTGATCATGTTACAGCACGTGGGGGTTATCAACAGCTGGTATTTTAGCTAAGATACATACCAAGATAGGCTATTACTGCCAAGAGCAGGAGATCCAACATCAAACTTAAGACACAGTGCACCCTTTGAATAGGTTTAAATCCCCTAATAAACTGCAATAGTAGGTTACTTTTAAACTTGAGCTGACTTCTGCAGATCCTGCTAACTGAAGTGTCATGTAAAATTCAGATTCATTACAGAACTTAGTAACTTTAATAAATTACACACTTTATAAACTGTTGTGGGCCATTTCTATTATATTCAAACTTTTATTTAATTTTGGTAACTGGGTAGGCCCACTGAGACCAGGGGTCCTTTTTTCAGGGGTGACCCCGGTTAATTACAGGTAACATAACGCATTACATATGCACATTACACATATCACACAGCACGTGAGACAGGCCATACAGAGGGATAAAGCAGATTATTAGTCGGTTATAACACATAGCTAACAATCAACAGTAACAGGGAGTCAGAGACAGGCTATACATTGTTATTTAAGTACAAACAGGTTCATGTCAGGAGGATCGATACCTTATCATTTGTAACAGGAACATTGCCTTAAACTCAGTAGGTGAGACTTGAGTTCTTTTTTAAGCTCTCAGGGAAGCAGAGGACTGGATACAGGAAGGAGTGAGTTCCACAGGAAAGGGATGAAGGCGGAGAAGGATCACGCCTCAGGAGATCCTGACTCTTGGCACCTGGAGCAGACTGTGTTCTGATGTTCAAAGCTGGCTGAGTATTCAAGCAGTTTAACACTACGATCCGATCTTGACTAACGAGAAGCCTGTTGACAAGAGCTGCCTATATCTGGCATGAATAAGAGATTGAGCAGCAGTTGTATAATTGGGCTGGCCTAGCACTGTATAGCCTGAAGGTTAGAGTAACAAACTGACCTGTGAATGAACTTGGTACATCTGGTAGACCTGGGTTTGATTCCCACAACCTCCACTTACATATTGTGACTCTCTGAGCAAGTCACATAATCTCCCAGTGCTCCCAGCTCACCCCTGAAAACAGGCACTTAGCCTAGTAGGCCTTACCTGGTTACCAAAATTTAAAAACCTTACCTGCTTCCTCCTAATCTAGGGATGTGCTGTGTTAGGGCTGTGGGTATGAAAGTTGGGCAGGTTTGCTTGGGTGGGGCAGGGGCTTGCACGTTGGTGCCGAGGCTGGCTGTGTTTGCTTGGGGGGGGACTGGATGTGCTGGTGCCAAGGGCATCAGCATTCACTTGGGTAGTGCAAGGGGGTTGGCAGTGTTGGCGCAAGGTGGGCTATCTGCTTGGATGGGGTGACTGGCCATGTAGGTGTTGGGTCCTTCAGTGTTCACTTGGATTTGTTGGGGATGCTGCACTGGTAGTGTTGGTTCCTGGGTTGGCTGTGTTTACTTCGGTGGGGTGGGATTGGCAATGTTGGCACTAGGGCTGTGTTCACTTGGGTGTTGGGTGGCAGGGGGGTAGACTGGTCATATTGTTGTTCAGGGCTGTTTATGTTGCAGCAGTGGCTGAGGGAGCTGGCTGTGATCATTTCGGGGGAGCAGCATACTTTGATGGAAGGGGACTCACTGGGGAATGGGGACTCATTAGCCATATTCTTTCAGAGAGAGAGTGTGTGTGTGTGTGTGTGAGAGAGAGCGTGTGTGCATGTGTGTGTGTCTGTATTTATGCTGGTAGGGTGGAGCAGTCTGTGTGTGGGTTTGGGGAGCAGGCTGTATCTATCTCGGTGGGGGATGGTGGCTATTGTAGGAGAAACCAGGGGTATGTGTGGGGGACTAGCTATGTTGGCAGTGGAAGGGACCAGGCTTATGTGTGGGGAGCTGACCATGTTGGGGGCAGGCATGTCACGGAAGATGGCCATGGGATGAGGGTGCCACACATGGGGACCTGACCATGTTGGTGCCTTAAACTGGTGGTGAAAGCTTATTTTGGCTTACAAAATATTACCAAAGCATGCCATACTTGGATGCACTTTGGTAAGTATGTTAATATATTTGTGTGGGGGGGAGGGGCAACAGGTTCAAAGGCTGCAAGATGGCTGGTGTGTCCAGGAGGCCCTTGCACTCTTAGGCAGCTCCACATACTGCGCTGTATTACAGAGGGTATGGGGGGGATATGTGTGTGTGTGTGTGTGTGTGTGTTGGTTTGTGTGTGTTGTGTGTGTGGTGCAAAGGACCGGACTGTTTAGGTGAGTTGGCTGTGAGGGTGGAGTGGACTGTGTGTGAGTTTGGGGAGCAGGCTGTGTGTGTCTTGGTCGGGGATGGTGGCCATTGTAGGATAAGCTGAGTGTATGTGTGGGGAACTGGCCATATTGATAGTGGAAGGGGCCAGGTATACATGTGGGGAGCTGATCATGTTGGTGGGAGCAGTTATGTCACAGGAACTGGCTATGGCATTAGGTGGTCCAGGTTGCAGACTTGGGTACCCGGCCATATTGGTGCCTTAAACTGGTGGTGAAAGGTCCTTTGTGGTGAATTCCCATTTAAGTGGGTGGTGATACTCCACAACATGCTGTTAATTAGCATGAGCAACAAACAAAACAAAATGAAGTTTGTTTGGCTTGATGTGTTGGTTGCATAACAGCATGCATGCATTGTATCTTGCTTGCCATCATCAACCTATAATAATACAACAAATGAGATCTGATATCAAAACATCTGCCAGCTTTAATAGGCAGGTGATATCTGTTTGTTAGTGATAGTGTATGATCTCTAGACTTTGAATGTAGCAAGCATCTGACTGCAAGCAACTTAACACAAGATTAATAGAGGTTACCTGGAACTGCAAGAACAATTCATAAAATAAACACATACTATGGCCGGCCCAGTGAAGCTGAGGGTTGAGGCATCCACCTTACCTCGCCCCATGCTGGTGACTCATGTTCGGGAGCAGACACGAGTCATTGAGAGTCGGTCAGGGCAGGAGAGGATTGAGCGTCCGGAGGACTGCTCTCCTCTCCTGGAGAAGGTGGGTTGTGGGCTCTGAGGGTTTAGTGGCTCCCAGTGGAGACTGGGGGATCTGCAGCCAAGGAGACATGTAGGTGGGGAGAGGTGTGGCAGGACGCTCTGAGTGTGGATGTGGGAGAGTGCCCGCCATGCACTGGGCTCCATGCATGCCCACACCTTGGGAAGAAAAAGCGGGAAAACAATGGCATCCAGACAGGCAAAGGCAGGACCCATGGCACAGTACCCACGCTCAATGCCGGCCCTTCCAACCAGCCTCTGGCTCTCACCCCCTCCAGCTAGATTATAGATAGAGCGCCAGTGGGGTAGTGGTCCCACCTCAGGGGGCTCAGAGCCTAGGGGTTGGACAGGTTGGAGTGAGGGGTAGAGAGCACTCCCGGGACATATGTCTGGTTGGAGGATCTCAGCAGAGTGGGAAAAAGTCAGAGTCTAGTGTCCATGCTGGAAAGAGGTCTAGGGCCAAAGAATGAGGGGGCATAAACAGAGTTAAAAAAATATATATAAATAAACACGTACTGTAAGTAAGTGATTTACTGTGCACATTTTCCTTTCCTAGACTCATTCAGAAATGTATTTCTGTGGATGTGCCATGGATGATGTTACAGTGAGGTATTCAGAAGGCCTATGTCTTCAAAAACTACAGGACTTAGAGTATTTTGACTTCTAAAACTGTGAACTCTGCCCTTGATTTCTTCATCTCCACCTTCAACACAGCCTGTGACTCATATGCCCCCTTAAAAAAGCGTAAAGTTAAAGCCCTCTTCAATCATTGGCTCCCCGCCGAACTAATCACACAACTAAAAAGAACAGGACCACCTCTGGCTCCTGGCTCAGGAGTCTGGCATGCAAACCAACATTCAGAACTGCAAACGTGCCCATAATTCCTGTACACGCTCAATCAGGCTTCACAAAAGCACCTACTACAAAGAAGCACTCACCAACACATGGGGAAATGGGAAAACATTCTGGAATAATATTAAAGAAGTATCCGGAAAACAACCCAAAAACCTCCCCAACCATGATACTCATGGATGGGACTATTACCCTCAGTCCTGCCACCATTGCCAATACTTTCAACACGGCCTTCACCAACCTCAGTAATGTTCCCCCCCCCGACTTCTTCAATGAAGATTACTCCCCCACTCAGCCTACCACCACTACACCCACTCCAACCCATCCCCCCTTCTACTTCAAAGCCATCAAAATGCACGAAGCTCGGAAATACATTGCAAATGCAATTTAAAAGAAGACATAGTGGGATACTCTTGACCTAAAGCTGCTGTCCCTCACTCTTGATGAAGTGATTAGTCCTCTTATCAAGATATTCAATCTCTCCCTCAGCCTCAGACAATTCCCAGACAAATGGAAATCTGCCACCGTTACTCCGGTCCATAAATCAGGTGACCGGACCAACCCTGGTAACTACCGACCAATCTCCATTCTGCCGCCACTATCCAAGGCCATCGAACACATAGTTACTGACCAGCTCACTGATTACCTGAACAAACACAACATCCTGTGCCCACAACAACATGGCTTCAGGAAAGGTCACAGCACTACAATGGCACTCCTAGAATTCACCAGAGCCAGCCACAGCTCTCTGGATAATGGGCATCTAACCGGGTCAGTCTTTATAGACCTAACCAAGGCCTTTGATACTGTTCACCACCACCTACTTCTGAAACATCTCACAAAAACAGGGCTCTCCCCTGATTCCTCAGCCTGGTTTAAAAGTTACCTCGAGAACAGATCACAGAGAGTGAAAATTGCAGGTGTCCTCTCCGAAGCATGACCTGTCCACTCTGGAGTCCCCCAGGGATCCATTCTGGGGCCCCTTCTTTTTAGTCTATTTTTAAAAAACCTCCCCCCCATCATGCCCGGAACGTCTCATCCTCTATGCTGATGATGCCATTATCCTTGCCAACCATAAGGACCCACTATCCCTACAGAATAAACTTCAGCTCGACTTCGCCTCCGTAGAGAACTGGTTCAGCAAACACAGACTCATCCTTAAAGGAAAACTACACCCAAAACTTGAAAAAATATATGCTGTGCAGAGTGTTTTAATTTGTATGTGAAGTTCTAGTGTTTCCTTCTCTCTGACTGGTATTAGGAGTTTTTCCTAAATTAGCCTGCTAGTTTTAGGGTAGTTTTACGACCCCTGCAGATCTCCATATCAAATAGCTTTATTGCATTTCTTTGTCCTACAATGCATCTTGTTTCATGTGATGGTGATGTGCAGAGCCCATAAATCCAGCAGAAAGCATTGCATTACAATCAGTTCACAACAATAGAGATGGCTATATTTTAAAATCTGTAGAATTCAGCTTGGTGACCACCTCATCCTAAGGTTTTACTGTCTGAAAAACTTTGCTGCTGGTAATTTTGTGCAGCATGTAAAGCTTCCAAGATATTTAGTTTGTTTGGCATGTGTGCTGAACGTTGGGTCTCTTACATCTCAGTCACATGAGACAAGATGCACTGTGGGAACAAGAAATACAATTATGCTATCAGGTATGAAGAGCCCCAGAGGTGGTAAAACTAGCATAAAGCTAGCAGGCTAATTTGGGAAAAACTCCTAATACCAGTCAGAGGGAAGGAAACACTAGAACTTCACATACAAATTAAAACACTCTTCGCAACATATATTTTTTCAAGTTTTGGGTGTAGTTTTCCTTTAACTATAAAAAAAACAGATACATGCTCTTCTGTAACCCTCACAACAAGAGCAGGCAACATCCACTAACCATTTCAAACCACTTTGGAGTAACCATTGAGGAGGTACACTCCTTTAAATATCTGGGGATCACTCTGGACAATAACCTGGCCTACAGAGCCCACATTGACTATGTAGCTAAGGAGGCTAACTTGTGACTGGGCCTCCTCTACAGACATAGGGCGCACCTTACCCCTGAAGCACTAAGAATCGCTGTCCAAAGCTCTGTAGTCTCTGTTATCGATTATGGTGTCATAATATATGGCTCTGCCACCTCAACAGCCCTCAGGCACATCTCAATGGCCCCAAATAAAGCCCGCTGCCTTCTAACTGGTGCCCACCGCCTAACCCATACCTGCACTTACGCCTATCTGGATAGCTACAACTATCAAACCATCTAAAATACCAAACCTGCATCATGGCCAAGAGGATAACCCTGGGTCTTGCTCCCCCAGGTGTCCTAGTCCTCCTCAGTCCAAATAGTAATCCCCGCCATACCAGGGGATCTAACCATCAACTCCTGCTGACCCCCCACTGCAGAACATCCATGGGACAACGCTCGTTTGCCTACAGAGCACAAAACTGGTTAAATAATCTCAACAAGGAAATCTCCTCCATCACCAAGCTTGGCCCTTTCACATCTAAGCTCCACCTCTCGCTCTCTGCCTCCAGTACCTGCCACTGCCACATCTGGCCAGCAACTCTAGCTACCCTCTCAATGCTGCCTAAATGCCCAACCTAGAGCTTAACTACCCCTGTCCTTGACTTCCCCTTCCCCACGTCCCTTTCATCCCCTACCTCCCCAACTCCCCCCCCTTGCACTTCTCTATGTTCTGCGACAATGCCCCTGGCTGCTCTCCCCATCCCACCCCTGTCTTAGAATGCTGTGGCAAACCCCATTGTTGCCCTTGACCTGTGTGTGCACCTATATTGTTTGCCTGTTCCTCTGGGAATTGTTTGTAAATTAATTTATCCTGTATACCTCCTCTTAATTACGGTATTTGCTGTATTATCTTCTTCTGTATAATGCTGTAGCAAACCTTTTCTTGCTCTTCACCTGTGTATACCAATACTGTTTGCCTCTTCCCCAAGAATTGTTTGTAAATGACTTTCTCCTGTCTATACCGCCTTCTGATTGCTTTATTTCCTGTATTATCTTGTACTACCTTGTTTCGTTGTACTGTCTTAAACTGACGTGGAACCTTCGTAAAAGAGCCTTGGCTCAAAGGTATTTGTAATCCTAGATATAAATAAATAAAAAAAATCAAATTTGTTGACTGGAATTATTTTGACTTCCAAAAGTTGACAACTGGAAGTACTTTGACTCCAATAAAACTGAAATGACTTCCAAATTTCAACCCATGGAAGGATTTGACTTCCAACCAAAAAAAATTACCTGAAGCCCTGTTTATGTGTACATGTGTGTGCTTTGTGTGGATATTTGTCAGTGTGTTTGTGTGGTTGCTGTTAATGTGAGTTTTACAGTAGCATGCATACAGATTATGTTCGGCTGGATGGCTATTGTTCATAGAAGGAAGCTGAACAGGGCACAAATGTAAAACTAATGTTTCCAAGTACAGTATTTTCCAGTGAAATCAAGTAACATAGAAGACAGTTTCTGTGAAATAATTACCAGTGGGAACTCCTGCCAGCAACATTATTCAGAGATTCCTGGTGAAGCAGCTGCTGCAATGCTCTGTGCATTGTTTTTGAGGCAGTTATTCAAAGTGTATTCAAATTCATTACTGTCTATGAAAATGACAGCTATGAGTCAGAAGAGGTAGAAATGAGGCATGGAAATGAAAGAGAGACCGGTAGATGAGGGGAGAGAGAGAGACAGAAATTAACCATGATAAAACAAATGATACTTTAGGTTTAAGAACTGACAGTCCAGTGGGCTGCAGTGTCACATTGTCATTGTTCTGGCACCCACATGCCTTGAATGTTCCAATCAGGACTTCAGTTCAGGACATACTACAGATATGACAACCTGAGACAACCACACACACACACACATCACACACACACACACACACACACACACACACACACCCCTAATTGTTTAAGTCATGTTATTGCACCTTTTTTATTGAATTTGCATCACTTTTGTTTTTAGCTGTACTTTCTTCATTTTTTAAACCCTATTTAGATTTCCTTCAATACAAGTTAGAGAGGAAGCCTCTGCAAGGGGGTGCTATGTAGGAGTATTTGGCATCCTCAGCACTTTTTTGGTTTAATAAAATAAGTGACTATTGAGACGGTGTGTGCGCCCTTTTCTTTTGTAGCCAGACTCAAGGCTGCAGCAGGTCTCCATCCATCTAGCAGTTCACTTTAAGATGAAAATGAAACCTTAAAGCAGGTAGGACTGGCAGGGGCAGCGGTGGGGGTGGGGGGGTGTAAGATCATCAGCAAGACACCATTGTTTTACCTAAGGCTGCAAGCAGGTATGTTAATCTGCTGACAAGTTTAGCCCTGTATTTACAAAGGAAAAAGGCTCACTCAGCGGAATGCTCATACAATACATATTTTGTTGCATGACTATACCAACACAAGTAGTCTCTAATGGGAGAAGAGCTGGAGATCAAGTAGGGTCTGCAGTAATACTGTAGGTAAGGAAAAACGGGCAGACTGGGTAGTCAGCGGTCCTAATCTGATGACAAATTCTGTGTTTCCATGTTTCTGTAGGCATTGCAGTACACTGCAAGAAAATATATATATTCATTTATATTTTTATTTAGTTTTTGTTGACCGCAGAATGCACTAGACAAATCCTGCCTATTTTCAGGCACGACCCGGGGAGGATACAGATGAATGACAACTGACCTTGAACCAGATTAAGCTGTTGGTGGTATTTTTTTTTAAGTGAATGAGGGAAATTTGGCCAGGACACCGGGGAAATTCACCTACTCATTTCGATAACTGCCATGGGATCTTTAACATCCACCTAAATTACCACCAATCCAGGCAGATGGGACCTCGGTTTTAACGTCTCATCTGAAAGACAGCACCTCAGAAGTGCAGCACCCCTCTCATGCTGCACTACAGTGTCAGTACTGGGATATTAACCCAAGTACCAGATGTGGGAACTGAACCCACAGCCCTCTGATCTCCTGGCCTCAGAGGCGAGTGTGCTACCTACTGA
Organism: Neoceratodus forsteri; assembly: GCA_016271365.2. Classification (NCBI taxonomy): domain Eukaryota; kingdom Metazoa; phylum Chordata; order Ceratodontiformes; family Ceratodontidae; genus Neoceratodus; species Neoceratodus forsteri. Next base: position 416,947,103 of record JADMNL010000024.1, on the reverse strand, counting down.
GCCACTGACACTGCATATGATTTATGGCATCTGGAATTGTTCTAAAGTGATTATTTTTTATCACCAAAATTGGGACAATTCTGTATCTGGAAAACACTGGCCCCGATTATTACAGCAGCTAAAAAGTCTCAAAATACTTGGCACGTTGGCTGATTAGAACTGCATCTTATGCTTCATACAAACTAGAAGTTGAGAAGAGGTTAAACTTTGTATCTCAAAAAGGGTTCCCATATTTTATTTTATTGTGATGTTTGAACGCATAAAACAAACATTCTGTACCAGGAAAAGAAAACTGGCCCATACTTGCTCATAGAACACAAAATACTTACAAGTACATTGATATTTCCTAAATCATTCCCCCATCATGAAGCAGCATATCAGTTATACCAGCTACTGTGCCTCCCCACCGTTCAGTACTTTTAAAGAATTACACCTTTTGCTGCTTTCCTCTCGGGAGCAACCTATACAAACTGAATAACTAAGAGGCCAAACGTTTAACAGCAGTGACCTAGCCAGATGTATTGGGGTTCAGTTAAACTGAACACAGCAAACTTAAATATGTATTTCCAGTTATTTTTGCAAATGTTTCCAAGATTGTTATAACAGGGTATCTTTAGTCTCCACCCTTTCTCTTTGCCTGTTTAGGCCTGGGTCATACCTGAAAAGGTCTCTCAGACCAGTGCACTTACGTCAGTAAACAAATAAATGCTTGTACAATGCACACACACACACACACACACACACACACACACACAGGATCTACTACAGAAAATTGACAGTCACTCGCCCAACATGCAATAGCCCAACACCTTTTGCCTGACAATCACTTGCCCAACAATAGAAATTTGCCCAGTGCGGAGGTGACTTTATGTTTCAGGGGCTTTGCCCCCCCCCGCAGCCTCCATACTTAAATATAATCACCTCAGCCGCAGGCAAATTTCTACTGTTGTGTAAGTGATTGTCGAGCAAACAGTGTCGGGTGGTTGTAAGTCAGGCGAGTGATTGCTGGCATTTCATAGGACTCCCCAGACAGACAGATACACACATACACACACATACACACACACAGGCAGACAGTACAGAGGCATACACAGACATGAGTACACATTGCACAGACACTCACATTCATGCAAAATGCACATATTGTATGCAGTACACAAGGGCCTGCACAAATGTACAGACCCACCTGCAGACACATTCATACACATAAATACATAAACACATGTACACATGTAACCCCCCTGCAAATGGGGGTTCATAAAAGACTTCCAGGAGCTTGCTTGAATGCTCCAAGCCTGAATGGTGTTTGGCATTTAAGCCATTTATCAGTGAGTGTTTTTAGAGCCTCTGGTACTGTCTTTAAGAGCTGTCTGCTTGCAGACATAATTAGTTTGTATGGGGGACTGTGGCCTTCTCTGAGTACCACTCGAGCTGCTGCCAATTCACTTAATTTTTGCAGTCACTAGGAGTGCAAAGGGAACCTATCTGAAAGATGTAACTGTTTGCCAGAAATTATTTAGAGTAATAATGAAATTACAGTTTGTCTAACCTGCTTTCTTTGCAGTCAGAACTGTGTCTGCTAGTTCCCCATTCTAGTTTTGAACTGCTGAACTGGACCAATCAGTGTGGGGTAAGTAGCTCTAAAATGGTGCCTTGGACGAATCAGAACTTGGACTCATAATCTGAGCCAGCCACAAGAGGATTGTATGGGCAGTGACTCTGGGAGATGTAGTTTAGACTTCAGTGCCTTTTGGACCAACAGCAGCAGTCTATTGTGAGTGACAGCCAATCCAGTCAAGAACTGGGAGGAACTCAAAGGAAGTGCCCGGTTTTGTCGGTTGGAGTTCAGTTGAGCTTTGGCAGTGAAGAAGGAAGGAGCCTGTGCTTTTTCAGTGTGCAGTTTTAGTCAAAAACGTGTAAGGCCCAGAGTTCGGCCTGCAGCTTGTGTAACAGCTTGTTAGGACCTGAATCTGGTCCTGTGAAAAGAATCAAAGGATCTCTGAAGAGTAGAAACCAGGCTTACCCTGTAGAAGACTGGAGGAATTGCTTGAAAATTGCACTCTGTCTGTCAGGAACTGAATCCATGTGTGTTCTCCCCAGATTAGCAGTAATTGCGATCGGGATACAGATGCAGCCTGCCTGGTATAGTGCTTTCTTTTATATGGATGTGTGAAGAGGTTTGTGTACCTCAAGTGAGCCCTGCTGGACATTGAAGGACCCTATCTTATTTGGAGGTCGTGAGTACTAATTCAGGGTCGCTCCTGTTGAATTGCACATTAAATCCAAATGGAATTACTGTACTGCTGACTGTTTAATTCTCCTTTTCTGTGTGTGAAAGGGCCCCTACCAGCTGCCACGGTTTGGACTAGCACTAGGGCTTGGGTACCTAGGGACAGTAACTGATAGGGATAGGCCTGTGCACAGAGCCATAGGTAGATTATTAGAGTGATAAGCTAATTAACCTGATTTCCCCTGTCCTTGTTATATTCCCTAAATAAATCAGAGCTGCTTGTTTCAGCAAAGTTATACTGCCTGAGGTATTTGTCTATGTTAAAGTACTGTACTGTGATTGTTGCACTGTATCTCATTTCAGAGGAGGTCCCAGTGCCAGGAGACCAGACCTGGGGGTAAGTGTATACTGTGAAGGTAATTCTGATATATTGTGTGGGCCACTAGTGGGAAGAAAGGGGGTTGCAGTGTCCCAGAGGGCTGTGACCAAGTTAGTTTAACTATTGCAAACCCTGACCTCTGGGTGGAGGCACCCTGCTATTGAATCCAGGCCCTCAACCTGTTAGGTGGCAGCAAATCAGGCAGGGGTAGTAGCCCTGGGAGAAGCGCCATCTAGGGGTTACACACACATATTCATACACAATGCACAGACACATGCATACACAATTCTCAGACATATACATACACATACACACAGTGCATGAACACACAAGCAGAAAACACATACATACACAGTACGCAAACATGCATGTAGACACACAAATGCATATACAGTACACAAACACATGCAGATACACATACATAAAAAGTATACAGACACAAATGCAGACACACATACATGCACAGTGCACAGACACATATGCACTCACATGCACACACAGCACACATGACTGTACAGTGCAGTCATAAACAGCCACACATGTAGACACACATACATACAATGCACTACACCTGCAAAACACTTACATACACAGTGCACAAACTCACCTGCAAAAACACGTACATACATAGTGCACAAACACACCTACAAAAACACGTACATACACAGCACACAAACACACCTACAAATATGTGTACATACACAGTGCACAAACACATGTGCAGACACACATACATACACAATGTACAGACACATGTAGGCACACACATGCATACACAGTGCACAAACACACATGCAGATACGCATACATAAAAAGTGTATAGACACAAATGCAGACACATACATCCATACACAGAGCACAAACCCACAAGCAGACACACATGGATACACTACACACATGACTACACAGTGCAGACACACATAGACACATATGTAGACACACATACATACACAGTGCAGAAACACACCCATAAAAATCATGTACATACACAGTGCACAGACACACACACACACACACATAAAAAGTGCACAGACACAGATGCAGACACACACATGCATACATGCTTTGCAAACACACATACATACACAGCGCACAGAAACAGATGCATACACAGTACACAAAGACACTTGCAGAAACACATTTATACACAGTGCTCACACAAATGCAGACATCTAATATTGCTTGTAACATTGTTAAACATTTGGAAAATTTCTGTTGCATTTGATGGTTTTTTTTATGTGCTGAAAACTTAAAAATTATAACTTAAAAAAACAAAAATGCAGACATGCGTACATAGTGCACAAACACATCTACAAAAACACATACATACACAGTGCACAAACACACATGCAGACATACATACATACATATATAAAAAGTGTATGGATACAAATGCAGACACACATGCACATGCATGCATACACAGTGCAGAAACCCACATGCAGACATACATGCATACACTGCACATGTCTACACAGTGCAGACACACATGTAGACACACAGACATACACAGTGCACAGACACAGATGCATACACAATGCACAAACACACATGCAGACATACATACATAAAAAGTGTATGGACACAAATGCAGATGCACACACACACACACACACACACACACACACACGCACACACACACATATGCATACACAGTGCGCAAACCCACAAGCAGACACACATGGATACACTGCACACATGACTACACAGTGTAGTCACACACAGACACATGCAGACACACAGACATACACAGTGCAGAAACACACATGTAAAAAAACATGTACATACACAATGTGCAAATACACATACATAAAAAGGCACAGACACAGATGCAGACATATTCATGCATACGCAGTGTTAAAACACACGTGCAGACACACATACACAGTGAACAGACACAGATGCAATCACAGTGCACAAACACTCTTGGAGAAACACATACATACACAGTGGTCACACAAATGCAGACATGCATACATACACACTGCACAAACACATGCAGAAATACATACATGCATACATACAGAGTTACACTTTTCTTAACGTAATTACTGTACTTCCAAAAGGTATCATTTTTAAACTGATAGGGCTAGAAACTTTTTTTAATGAAAGCCTGGAGTCAGTGCTACATGCTCCTATGTATTGAAATCCAGTGCTGTATGCATATAAAATGCATATTTTGAATCATATCTTTATACCTCTCTCTCTATCTGTCTGATAATAAATTACAGCGAAGTGTGATATACAAGGAAATAATACCATTGAGGGGTCGAACAAGCCATAAAGCCACGAGCCCAAAGAGCTAGTGTGCTTTTATGAGCTTGTTCAGCCCCTAGGTATTATTCTCCCTGTATACCAGACTTTACTGTCTTTTATTTTCTATAATATATTGGGTTGGACACTGTTTTTTGGGTGTTGTGGTGTTTTCTGTCTGTGGTAGTGCTTTTCTGTAGTGTAGGGATTTTCTGTAGTATAAAGGTATGCCTGGTAGTGTTTTCAATAGTGTTGTGGACTTTTCTGCTTAGTTTAGAAGCATTTGTGGGCTGGTAGTGATTCTGTAATCTCTGCAGTATTTCCATAGAGCAGGGCCTCCTATAAAAGGGGTGTGGCTTCATGATCGTATTTCCATGAGTGCGGAGGCCTCCTATAAAAGGGTGTGTGACTCCAGCAGTCGTATTTCCATAGTGCAGGGGCCTCCTATAAAAGGGGTGTGGCTCCAGCAGTCGTATTTCCATAGAGCAGGGGCCTCCTATAAAAGGGGTGTGGCTCCAGCAGTCGTATTTCCATAGAGCAGGGGCCTCCTATAAAAGGGTGTGTGACTCCAGCTGCAGTATTTCCATAGTGCAGGGGCCTCCTATAAAAGGGGTGTGACTCCAGCTGCAGTATTTCCATAGTCCAGGGGCCTCCTATAAAAGGGGTGTGACTCCAGCTGCAGTATTTCCATAGTGCAGGGGCCTCCTATTAAAGGGGGTGTGGCTCCAGCTGCAGTATTTCCATAGTGCAGGGGCCTCCTATAAAAGGGTGTGTGACTCCAGCTGCAGTATTTCCATAGAGCAGGGCCTCCTATAAAAGGGTGTGGCTTCAGCAGTCTTATTTCCATAGAGCAGAGGCCTCCTATAAAAGGGGTGTGGCTCCAGCAGTGCGTATTTCCATAGTGCAGGGCCTCCTATAAAAATGTGGCTCCAGCAGTCGTATTTCCATAGAGCAGGGGCCTCTATAAAAGGGTGTGGCTCCAGCTGCAGTATTTCCATAGTGCAGGGGCCTCCTATAAAAGGGTGTGTGACTCCAGCTGTAGTATTTCCATAGTGCGGGGCCTCCTATAAAAGGGGGTGTGGCTCCAGCAGTCGTATTTCCATAGAGCAGGGGCCTCCTATAAAGGGGGTGTGGCTCCAGCAGTCGTATTTCCATAGTGCAGGGGCCTCCTATAAAAGGAGGTGTGGCTCCAGCAGTCGTATTTCCATAGTGCAGGGGCCTCCTATAAAAGGGTGTGTGGCTCCAGCTGCAGTATTTCCATAGTGCAGGGGCCTCCTATAAGAGGGTGTGGCTCAGCAGTCTTGCCTCATTTCAGGATGGAAGTGACATGACATGCAGTTGGGAGTAGCATTTACAGTACAGTGGTGTGGTTGGAAGCAGCAGTTTGAGGCAGACGCAGCCTATAGTGATTCTAGAGCGGTGGCAGAAGAGGTAAGCTATTTACTGTCAGGATCGCTGTTGGGTTAGAAGAAGCAAGAAGAGCGGACCAGCAGAAGCAGCATGGAGGCCTGTGTAAAGAGAGACCTGCAGCATCGAGGAACCTGGTTGTTTGGTGAGTGAGGCTAGAAGGTGTTTGGTGTGTGATTTATTTTATTTAGGTTTTTGACTGGGAAAGGAGGACTAGGCAATTCTGCATAGTTTCAGTCTCATCCAGGCGGGGGGCAGGAGAAAGATACAATTGACAAACTGAATCAGATTTATCTGTTGGTGGTATTTTAGTAAATGGGAAATTTGGTCAGGACACCAGGAAGTCCCTACTCTTGGACAGAGGGTGCTGTTGGCATGTAGTCCAAGATGGCCAATCCTGGTATAGTGGAGAAGGATGGCGTGCTACAGGCTGGGGTTTATCCTTGTCCCCAGTCTGTATTCCCCAAGAGGATGCAGTGCCACATGGGCAAAACAGCAGCGGAGCTGGGGGGGCAGGGGTGGCAGGCACCCCCGGACCATTTTGCCTATCAGTTGCGCCCCCGCCATCCCTTGTCCTTTTTTTGTGTGAACTGCAGCACCCGCGGCATGCCTGGCACCCCTATGGAGGATTGTACTGTCACTTAAATGTGTCTAGTCAGTCCTGATCGGGAAAACCTTGTTCTTTATTAATTTTTTAAAAACGGGACTGACTAGACACTCCAGACTGGATGGATGAGGAGGAGAGTGAGAAACACAGCTGCGAGCAGCGCACAGTCAGATAATCCATCCGAGGAGCTCAGTTGCTAACTTTCTCCTGCAACTGTATACGTCTGTGTCATTCACTCTTTGGGACTGGGTCAGCCAATTATGAGGGAGTGTTACTGTGTCAGCTGGCTGCTTTTGCATTTGCCTCCTCCAGTCCTGACCTCCAGTCCAACTTTGCTCCCCGCCCCAGGCTTGACTCTGATTCATGCAGCAGTTAAGCTTAGCTGGCAGAGATTTGAAAACAGCAGCAAGTCAGTCAGAGAGAGGGTGCTCAGGCGGGAAAACCAAAAGGCGGCAAGGCACATGGGAAGCCGAATAGAAAGGGAACCACCACCAACTGACAACCGTCCAACCCTCACCCTCTCGAATCTCAAAGTGATCATATCAAATTGACTTCTGACCGTGTCTGCTGCTGCAGCACTGACTGTGAAGGACTGGTTCTATGGGTGCATGGCACCGTGCCACCACTATTACTGATTGGAGGATCCTCTAGTACGCTATAATTGAAATCTAGCTGCTACCGACTGGTGGCGGCGTGTCGTGGCGGCGATCTGGACCAATCATCCATATTTTTCTCACAGTCATCAGTCGTCCTTTTTGCCCATTGGAGTAGTCATCGAGAGTGCCACTATCTATAATACTGCCCCTGTTCCCCATAGGGCAGAAAGAGAGAACAGAGAAGCAAGGAGCAACAGGCTAAAAAAGAAAGCTGAAGAGCAGAACAGCTCCAGACCAGACCAGGCAGTTTACCTTCATCACCTCCTCACCCTAGAAGTAAGTACCTACCTACTTAAATACAAACACAGTCACAGTAGAAGCCCAGTGAGCCTGCCAAAATAAAACCAAAGTTACCGCTTGTCTTTTGTGTACTGTTTAATCTTATTAATGGATGTTACACTCTGTTTGTTTAATAACATTACTGTGATGGAGTCTCTGAGTGCACTGGATGGTTGAAGGTTCCTTTTTGGTTTCTGTCTGACCACCTCCCCAAGCCAAAACCCCATGATTAGGCTTTTATGCTCCCCCCAAAAATTATGTCTTTATGACACAGTGTGTTAAAATTTGCTGTGATGTACCACAGAATCCACAGGTACTCAGAAGATGATGGCAGATAAGGACTGTGTGGCCCACCTAGTCTGCCCCTTTTCCCTACCTAATGCATTACCATTACCTCACACCCTAGTTGGTGATGGTGTGGCTTACTCTCACTTCCCTATTCTAGAGTACTCTTATGTCTATCCCACGCATCCTTGAATTCTCCTAATGTTTTTGCTCCACCACCTCTGCGGGGATGCTGTTCCAAGCATCCACTACTCTTTCTGTAAAAACTTACTTCCTCTAGTTGTCCCTAACCCTACCCCTTCTAGCCTTATATCATGCCCCTGCCCCTGTTCTTGTACCCTTCTTTTCTGAAAAATACTACCCTTATGTGCCTTGTTGATACCCCTGAGGTACCAGAATGTCCCTATCGTATCCCCCCCCTCTCTCTCCTCTCCTCCAGGGAATGCACATTGAAGTCCTCCAGTCTTTCCTCATATGACTTTTGGTGCAGTCCTTGCACCATTTTTGTTGCCCTTCTCTGGACTGCCTCCGTTAGTTAGAGTATTAATGTAAACAACCCTGCGGAAATGCAGCATTATTTTTATTTCATATGCTCAGTGCAGCTTCATGATACTCCACAACATAGAAGTCATATTTTCAAATCATCACTTTCACTTGCTACTGTCTTGGAGCCCCCAAAATAACTGAATTGCCCCCCTAGCTCCCAAACCTGGCTCTGCCACTGGGGCAAAACTTTCTGAAAATATGGACACTGAGACAGCAGTTGGAAACTGAACCAGAAGATATAGCCCTGGCTGAACAACAGCTTGAATTGGAATTACAAAAATGAAAACCACACTTATTGCAGATGCTGGCTGAGCTGATGATGAGGAATGTTATAATGAAAGAAACTCCATCTTAAAGAAACACCTGGGTCCTGCACATCCTAGATCCAGAGCTGGAGCAGAGAAGGCTCAGACAGATGGTGCTGTGCTTGACAGTGCATCCAGCAGTGGTAATCAGCTGAGTAACACAATGGCTACAGAGGTTGCAGCTGGAAAGCAGGTATTGTCTGCCTTTAAACTTCCAGAATTCATATCCAGACCATACATGGCATGGATTGGTCCCCTGAAAAAGCTCTGAAAGGAGCAGGCCTTGAAACAAGCACCTTCCATTCTGGCAAATGGACTCTGGACCTGAACTGGACTCCACAGATGATTGAAAAAAACATAGCAGCTGCAAATTTGAAGCTCACGGCAAACCAGATTGTGGATTCTGGTCTCGAAAAGATGGACCCAGTGGTGCAGGCTAGCTTGGTATGGTCTGGTACTAGTCACTGTCCCCAAACTGCCCCAGTTTCATAGACTGCATTTGGGCAGATTTTGGCAGCAGTTTCCATTTCCTTTTCTGGATGTAATCTCCCAACTCTCCTTTTGGAGCAAGAAGAGTGTTTCGATTGGCCAGTTAGTGAGTGGTTCCTGAAGGAGGTTCAGACTTGCAACAGACTACGGAGTCACTTCCGAAATGAGAGACTGCTGTTTTTCTTCATCTATACAAATTGGAGATGACTCCGACTGACACTGCAGTTAGGCATAAGGTCATAATGTCGCGGTCAAAACCACGCACATCAACAATGTCACATGCAAAACAGCGTATGGCAAAATAACATTGGTGCAACACGCCAACCACCACAAACAAAGTGCACACCGGAGGAATATCTTAGTTTTTGAGAATAACTTCACCCCCCGCACCCCTCAACATGGTGGGCTTTGCCTCCCATGCCCCCTTGACTAATTATAATCAACTCCGGGGGGTTGTGGACTTCGAGTCGGATGGGAACCTCTTTTCTAAAAGCCGGAGCAGAGTGGGACCTGGGAGAACCGAACCAGCCCCAGGTCCCCAACACCACACAGAGACAGGTGCTCTAGCCACTCCACCACAGAAGCAGCTTATCCAGGCACTACTCTGGCAACATCCTTCACCTTCCCCACTGGCAGTCTACAGCAATGGGGGTAGCGGTTCTTACCGCATGCTGAAAAAAACCCTGTCGCCGTAGAACCATTAGCACTTCTTACATGCAGCAGTTACAGGTACAGCAATGCAGCTGCAGACTTCCATGACTGGGCAGTTGGTTATGCCCATAGAAAAACAGCAGGGGAGCAGTCTGATTGAGCAGGGGCAGCAAGTAGCTGCACCACATGTCTGATGAGTTGGAAAAATGGGGAATATGGACCTAGTATTGGCAGAAGAAATGCAAGTGACAGGAGGACAGCAGGAGCATCAGCAGAAGAGCTGGGTGCAGACTGCAGCACAAACTCAGGTACCAGAGGGAGTGAAATAGGGAGAGAGGATGGAGTACAAGTGCAGGTGAGGAAAGGCACTGGTACAGGGATAAGGGATACAGTTAGAGGGAGGATTCAATGTGTTTTCTAGGGTTCTAGTTTGGGTTTGAGTTCGGCAGGGTATAGTTGAAATTGGTTCAGATTCGATTTGATAAGTAGAAGTTTGGCTTCAGTTCAGTTCGGTTTGAGGTTTTTGTGTAATTTTTCAATCTGAGTTTGAGTTAAATGTCTCTCTACTGTCTCTATATGAGGTTCTCATCATCTCACATTGTCTGAGTTCAAGTTCGGTTGGGTTAATCTTTTTTGTTTCTTAGGGTTCAAGTTTGGTTTGGATAAGGCAGAAATCTAAAAGTTCAAGTTCAGTTCAGGTTTGGTTCACAGACAAACTCTCCCTCTAGATACAATGCCATTAATAAAGTCTGCTGCAGGTAGTAGTTCCAATAACCAACTCCAGCTCCCCAGTAACTTCTGACCCTCCTGGGGAGAGACATGCATTGAAGAATACAAGACAACAAGAGACTACAGCATCTAGCCCAACTGATTTAATTCTTTTATCCCCCCAAGAGGAGCAAATGAAGGAAGTTTTGCAGCCTTCCACTTCCAGAGGATCAGCACCCAGGGGTCCTCCTTCCAGGACAGTAGTCCCCCTTCCAGGGACTAATACCTCAGGGTCCAATGGGGAAATCTGGAGTAAAAATAATAATCCGGCCCTACATCAGCTTATGGTCCTTCCAATGCTGGTCTTTTTTTGGGACAGAACTGAACCTTCCCCACAAAAAATACAGTTCACCTCCACTATAGAGATGGGATGTCAGAACACCCGGATAGACTGCCTGTGGCCAGACAGTTAATTAAAAACTCAATGAGATTTTTTTGTATCTGAGCTATATGCCCTGATAAGAGAGCAATTTTGACTTAAGTTTCAAAATACTTCAGGTTTAGATCAGTTTGGGCTTAAATACAATCAAATAAAAATATTCTGTTATGGGTCTCATTTCTTGCTATTCCCTTACTAACCCAGCTGTCAAAACTGTCACAATCATGTTTCCAAAGGGTCTGCATGTGAGGATATTTATTATTGGTTGTGGTAGTGATCACGATGTACTGAGGACCCCAGAACCCCTGATGGATCTGAATTCATTTGGACTGGAGGTTCGAGTTAAACCAGTGAAGACTGAAAAGGTATTACTCACCTTCCAAACAATGTTTTATCTGCGGGAACCCAAGGCTTGCTATAAGTGTGAAGATAGAACACATTTATCCAGTGCTTGTGATCAGTTACATTGTAGATTTTGTGGGGAATTTGGTCACAATAGTATGAAGTGCAGAAACTGGTTTAAACGTAATCTCTGTGAAGAGAAAGTTCACTCCTTTCATAACTCTCCGTGGGCTGCACCAAACTACAATGATGGGTATGATCGGGGTACCCTTTTGAAAAAAAAGCACAGCAAGCTGATTCTTCAGCTGCACCCGCAGACAGAATGCAGGCACCCTCTGCCTCAAACCAAATTCACCCTGCAGTAATGGAGTGGCAAGCAGCTGACCCCCAGCTGCTCAGGAGATGAGCAGTGATGCACCTGCTTTTCCATCCCAGGAGGTTGCCCCACAACTATAAACAGTGCCCCAGGCACCTGAACCTGACAGGGATGCTGGAGTCCCCAGTACTGCTCTAGAAACAGTGGCTGTCCAGAGTCCAGAGATGGAAACAGCATGAATTCCCTGTCCAACAGGAGCAGTTCCTATGGCACCTGGAAGAAGCTCACGACTGGCACTAGATGGTGATCCGGTCTCTTTGTCCAATAAATTTGCAGTGTTGCAAGATAAAAGAAACCGGGGTGATTCTGATTTAGGAAAGGAAAATTCCGATGCATCTTCTTCCAGGTCCTCTCTTTCCTGATTAATATCAGACATAGAAATCTTCACTGTGAAAATGTGAAAGAAACAAGCAGCAGCAGAAGACAGCTAAGGGAGATGGAGTTACCTGATGGATTTTCTAATCATTGATCAATGGTTCAGTGAAAATTGCCTCCTTAAACATTCATAGTTTAAGGAAACAGCAGCGGAGGCAGCTAATTTTTTTCTTCATTACGAGAAGAGTTTACAAATATTTTTGCAGACCACTACTTATGATATGAGCAAGTGGAAAAGGGGGTGGTCTTGGAGACTATCCCTTTGATCCTTTAGGGAGAACGAGGTGGATGGTGTAGGAATGTAGTTTAAGGGGACACATTTTTCAATTGATAAAATTGGTTGATATTAGCCCAGGTAGAGCCTTACTGCTGGATATGAAATGGGTCGGGCATAGTCTAAGGTGTATCAATAAATATGCCCCACAGATGAAGGCAAGTTCGGTGCTACTTTTTGAGGCCATTCTTCCTTACCTTTTTACTGCTCAAACAATTTTATTAGGAGATGATTTCAACTGTGGGTTAGATACCACAATGAAGCCGTTAAAAGGAAAAAAAATGGTGATCACTGCTAGTCTGATTGATGGTTTTAGGAGCCAATCACAGTCTGGGAATGCCACATTTTTTTAAAAACAGTTAGCTACCAGAACAGATTATTGGTTCATTTCCTCCCATCTTATGATTAAAGAATGTAAGACAACACCAGCAGGATTTTCAGACCACCTGTTACTGTCTGGTTTGGTTGATTTTGGAAACAAACAGGATAAATATAGTAATAAATGGAGATTAAATTCATTGGTTTTGTTTGAGTCTAAGGTGAAGACATGTATGGGACAATATTTAATTCAATGCCATTATTTAATTTAATGTTTGAAATTTAATGCCAAGAAGTGTGCTGTGATGCACTTCGGGAGTAGGAACAGAAGAGTAGGGTACACCCTAGGTGGAGAGGAAATTAAAGTAGTAGAACAGGAGAGAGAGATCTGGGGATCATGGTCTCCTCAAACCTTAAGGTAGGAATCCAATGTAGCAGAGCAGCGGGAAAGGCCAATGGAATGTTGGCATGCATGGGCAGGGGCATTACTAGCAGAAAGAGAGAGGTAATAATGCCCCTTTACAAAGCCATGGTGAGGCGGAGCTGGAGTATGGGGTTCAACTCTGAAGGCCACATCTCCGCAAGGATATAGATGTGTTGGAGAGGGTTCAGAGAAGGGCAACCAAGATGCTGCAGGGTATGCAGGGAAAGTCATATGAGCAGAGGTGTAAGGAGCTGGATCTGTACATGACGGAGACAGAGAGAGAGAAAGGGAGACATGATTGAAACTTTTAAATATGTAAAGGGCTCAATACAGTGGGAGAAGCGTTTACTTAAGAGAGTAGGGGTCAAAACTAGAGGGCACAGCCTCAGACTGCAAGGAAAAGATACAGGGGAACAATGTGAGGCGTTTCTTCCGCGGAGGAGGGTGGTGGAGCCCTGGAACAGACTACAGACAGAGTGGTGGGGCTAAATTGGTGGAAGAATTCCAGAGGGCATGGGACAAGCATATGGGGCTGAGTATCGGGAGGGGTGGGGGCTGGCAAGGAGGGGAGGTGTAGGGGAAAAGGGCAAACTAGATGGGCTGGTATGGTCCTTTTCTGCCATCAAGCTTCAATGATTCTATGATATTTTGAACCAGGAAATCATTCCTGTGCTGTTATGATGATCCTTTAGAGTAGTGGGAGGAGATGAAAAATCATATCAAGATATGGTTTCAAGCTTTTGGTGGCAACAGCACAGGACAAAATACTTTGAGTATTTGGATCTGAGAAATCAACTGTGTAAAGTGTTAACAGCAGCTGCCATGGGTAAGGAGATTTTTCTGAGCAACTACAAATGAAATTACTTACTTACCGTAATTCTTGATCTTCTTGGACAAAGTCTCCACACTCATTCACACTAATGGGAACTACACGGGCGCTAGGACCCGTGGAAGCCAAAAATCTTCCAGGAGGGTTGGCCTTGGGATAGGATTGTACATGCGTGGCACCCATGAGACTAGCTTGCACCACCAAGGCTATCTCAGCGTCGACCCCCAACCGCCTCAATACCTTTTTGACCAAGAAGGTGTAGTGTAAACTAATGAAAGAAAACATAACCCTAACTTCCAGGCACGTGAAGGCCCGGATGACCCACGTGAGAAGGGTCAATTCAACAGTGTCTTCACAGCCTGAACAACAAGGAAGTGAAGACCAAAACAGAATGAGTGAGCTCGGGGGATGGTGGGTGGGCATGTGAATGAGTGGTGGAGACTTCGTCCAAGAAGATCAAGAATTATGGTAAGTACGTAATTTCCATATCTTCCTGCACTAAAAGTGTCCACCACTCATTCACACTAATTGGAAAGTACCAAGCTAAAAACCCCAGCAGGGTGGTAGGAGATAGAGCTTGCTCAGGACAGAACTCCAAAAGGACTGTCCTGATGAAGAAAGTTAACTGTCAGGCATGGACATGCAGAACATAGTGCTTCACCAAGGTATGCACTGAGCTCCAACTCGCCACCTTGCAGTAGTCTGCAACTGGTACATTATGAATCTCTGCCAGGAAAGCCGCACCCAGACCGGCAGATTGGTGAGAACCCAGCCTTCCAACCTCAACTGTGTCATGGATCAGTAGTGTCGAAGACATGCTACTAACCAAGCAGAAATACATCTCATGGCAACAGGCTGACCCAGCCAAGGCATGTGGAAAGATACAATAGTTGCTTGGATGCGTATAACTTCATTCTGTCGATGTAGAATCACAGAACCCTCCATTCAGAGAGATAAAGGAAGTGCTCGCCTTGATTCTGGAGTTAACAAAGTAAGTAGGGAGAAACAGAAACTTGACTAATGGTACCAGAGCCAGTGACAAGTTGTCTACTGGCTCAAGATAGTCAAAAAATGCGCTGGGTGAACCTTCTCTGCCGAAAATGCTGACCTGTGTTACACAGGATCCACTGGGCAACCCAAAATTTTACTTGGTGGGCAACCAAGGGTCCAGACAGAACTTTGCACCAGATGGTGAAGTGTAACCACTTGCCACGTAAGTCCTCCTGGTGGAAGGTCTAAGTGTGACTAAGAAGATTTCTACAATTGTCTGAAACCTAAACTTCCCCACTTTCATCTCCCCAGGGCCAGCAAGGAGATGAAAGGGCGCAAATGGATGGACCAAAGTCCATGTATCAGAGGTCCGCTCATAGAGAGTCATCTAGGAGGAACTTCTGACCGACTGTTTATCTCATAAATTATATCTGCTGAGGCCAGTCTGGGATGATGGGAATTATCCTGCTCCCATTTGCCTACATGGCAGTACCCTCTGAACTAAGGAAGAGGAGGAAAACATACAGGGCATCTTGTCTACTGCAGTGAATACATCCTGACAGAAAACACCAGGGTCTGGATTTCTGAAGCAGGATAGAGGCAGATTTGTGTTGAGAGGGACACAGAAAGGACCAGGTCCGCACTGCCTCACTCATTGAATAGCGACTGCACAATGACTAAACTGGCTTAGCGTGCTCAAGGCACCACCCTCATCTCACCATGGCCTTCCTGCACAGAGGGTGGGAGAGTTCCACCCTGCCTGTTGATGAAAACACAGTTTTGTCATCCATCCAAAGTGGAATCACTTTGTGGCAGAGGGCCTCCTTCAGGCCTTGGAAAGCGTAAAAGACAGCTCTCATCTCTAAGAAATTTATGAGAAAATGATGCTCCTCCTCCTCCTGGCTGAGTGTGGAGGTCTTGACAGTGAGCTCCCCAACTGATCAGGAGTGCAACCATAGTGATGATGATCCGGGATTTAGAGGGTAAGGGTAGACCTATCAGAAGCTAGGCCAACTGCGTCTACCATGTAAGTAATTTTGTCCGAGGTTCTGTCATTTATGTGGAGGATTGCGGATGCGTGGTCGGAGACCACTATTTGTTGTGGATGAAGGCATAAGTCCCAGCATCTGCTACATCGAAAAGGGCCCAGACAGAGTCACTTTCTGTAAAGTAGCAAGACATCTGAAGATATTGTTTCTTCCATTCTCTGGAAGGAAGAACTCTCACCCTGGAGGTATCCAGGAGGGCTCCTATGAAAAGGAGCTGTGGGGAAGGTGAATCTGGCACCTTCTCTGAATCAGAAAACCCCTCCTGGAAGAAAGCAACTGAAAAGCTGTGGCAACTGCTTCCTGAGACTCTAGCCCAAATGGGCTGACTTGGAACCAAGCATCCAGGAAGTGAAGACTTGAATACTGAGGTTGTAGTGAACTCCTCTCTGAACAGGTACTTGTTTAACCTTTCAGGGTTGAAAAATGGGCACATGCCACCTGTTATCTTGGAACCAAGCAAAGGAAGTTGGAACCTGTGTTCCAACTTGCCATGGAACACTTCTACTGCTCTGAGGTCCCATCTCTCTGAGGAAAGGAGTCTGACAGAGAGGCAAATAGACTGGACTGTTGCCTGGGTCTTGGGAAAATCTCTGTGAAAGTGGGAGAGAATCCCTCTCGGACAGTCCTGATGACCCATCGTCCACTGGATTGGACTTCCACTAGTTATAAACCAAATTAGATGCCCCCTGCCACACTTGAGGCGCCACCTCAGACAGCTGGGGTGGGACCTAGAGCTGGATCCAAGAGGATGGTAGGGGTTGCTTTTGGGCCCTGTGCCCTCTGCTGCAATTTTTTTTCTTGCAGTTGAGGAGTTGGTTCCTGACAAAGGCTTCCAGGCCTCTACCTTGAAAGGATTGTCTGTTATGAGAATGATGACAGTGCCATCCCTCTGAGGGGCAGCAGGAGTCTGGCGCTCTCAGAGCTCAATCTGAGGGCGAACCAATAAATATTGCCAAGGACATGTTAATCACCTGCCGCAATGGCAGCCACCCTAGGGAGCAGTGTCATAGGGGTCTATAAAAAGCTTTTAGCTGATTATTGGGCTATATGCCCCTAGCAATGGAGCGGTAGAGTCCGGGAGGCTCTCAACCATTGAATTTAGTGTGTTCCACAGGGTGTAACTGTACTGAGGACTGTATAAACTCCAGATGTAGAACTCTGCTTTGGTCCACAGATGAAGTCTGAAATGTTATAGTGGACCCCATGTCCCTGAGGGAAAAACTGAAAAGAAGATCTTCCATCACAGGCTCTGCTGATACAGAAGGCCTGCATTCTAGCCTCTAAAATGAATCATCTGCTGCGTCTCCGACAAAGTAAGACAGGGAGAGATTCATCCAGATTCACTTCTACCCCAGAAGAACCTCCAAAAGGCAGGTGCAGGCCAGAATCAAGAGAGCTGCTGCCACCCAGAATGGTGTTGAGGAGTTCGGCGCCATTCACGGCGCAGGCACCACCCGCAGCACTGGCACCACTTGCGGTGCCGGCACCACACATGGCATCAGGCATACTGGTCCTAGACCTGAATAAAAGAGGGGAAGAAGGAAAGCGGTACCCATGCTGACCCCTGCAGAGAGAAAAGGTGGGGGAGGCATGCAGGGCGACTGCGCTAGCACCAGAGGAGCACGCACATCCTGCCTGCCTGACTCGGCAATGGCCCAGTGGCTCCAAGGCCCAAAGGCCCCAGGATTGGGTCCACTGGCCAGATCAACTAGGAAGACGTCATACCCTCTGCTCTAAAAGAGCAGCCCAGAGGTGACGCTGCTCACCGGAGCCTCATCGAGGACAGAGACAGGGCCCAGTGTTGAAGATCATGATCGTTAAGAATGAAGCCACAGAGGACCCCACCGAAGACAGGTCAGTCCTTCCACTTGCCACCACCAATGATCCCTGTGCAGACATACCAGAGGGTGACCTCCAGTGGTACTGTTTTTTCTTCCACTGACAGGAGGAAGAAGAGCTTGAGGTTGAGCGGAGTCAGGTCCCTGATTGAAGTCGGGAACGGGCCTGCTGCTTTTGTGCTTCTGGCGGACTTTCCTCTCCCCCCCCGAGCACTGGACTGCCCGTGGTCGGACCCCCCTCCATAAAGGGTGGTGGACCGGACACAGTCCCACTGCCATCACAGCTTCCAAACTAAGTCTCCCTATCATCACTGCTATCGTCTAAGTTCGACCTCGTTGATGGCAGGCTGAGGATATCTTCTTCTTTTTCTCCTTCTTGTTAATCTTCTTCTCTCTCTCTTTTTTTTTTTAAATAAGAAAAGAACACTAAAAGTAGTAAATTAATCAAATACTGAACGGCTATAGCTGCTGTCGTATAGACGAAGACTTGACTCCTGGCAGGCAAGCAACATCATCATTGAAGTGCACTCGACGGCGGGAGAAAAGGAACTGAGGCAGTTGGAGGGTGGACACTGAGATAGCCTATACGGCGTGAGTTAGTCTCGCAGCACCACACATGCATGCTCCTATCCTGGCACCGGCCCTCCTGAACATTTTTGGCTCCCATGGGGTCCTAGCGCCTCCAGTGTAGTTCCCATTAGTGTGAATGAGTGGTGGAGACTTTTAGTCCAGGAAGATCAGTTGAAACTAGAGATGTGTAACTATCACTATGACAGAGCAACTAGTTAACATGCAGAATTAAAGTATGGTACTCAAAAGTCACCCATAGGAGACCCTTTTATTACATGCAGAGAACAGGTTAATCTTTGATTAAGGAATTAACAGATAGTTCAGGAAATGTGATTTCTGACCTTGCAGGGTTCTCTCTTTGACTGAGACTCATGTACAAGCTACCTTTGGTGTCTGTACATCTACCTCGATCCCAGTGAGTCACTTTCTGACCAAGTTTCCAGACCGGTATCAGGGAAGGAGTGTGAGGAACTATGTAAGCACATTACTAAAGAGGAAATCTTAGAGGTATTGTCAGGTCTAAAGAATGGGGCATCTCCAGGCAAACACAGCCTACTGAATGATTTTTATAAAAGCTTTTCATATTATATGGCAGAATTCTTGTTTGTGCCATTTAATAATATACTTTCAAAAATGATAGTGCCTTCCTCATTTATTGAAATAATTCTATTTGTTTAAAACAGGAGATAAGTAAGCAATACTACCCGATAGGGTGGGCATTATTGGGAAATACCGGACTGCCCAGGGGCGTAATGAGGCCTGACGCCACAGACGGAGGGCCTTATAGCCCCTGGAAGGTCCAGTATTTCCCAATAATGCTCACCCTGGAGGGTATTACTGTGCTTAGAAAATGGCTATCTTAGTAAATGTTAATCAAGTGGTAAAAGAAGAGAGAAAATGAGTGTAAAAATGAATAGAAGTAGTAGAAAAAAAACTTATTAAAAAAGTACTTCCAATAAAAGACGTTGCGTTCACCTAACAATAAGGACCAAAAGCCAATGGATACTTTAGTTCTTTCTTAGAACATATTCATTCACCCATCAATGCTGGACACACAGTGTAGCAACATTCTTCGTTTCGCTGTTAAGCTTCATCAGAGAATAATGACACTGGGGATGGATTTTCAAGGCCCTAGTCTGGCAAAGGGCACCTTGCACCAAGGGCAGCCAGAGCTATTTTCAAGGCAGCCTGCATCACTCCAGCAGGTTGCCTGTGCCAAAATAATGCTAGCGCCGGCCTTGCGCCATGAAAGTGGCTGTGGCATGGTGTTGGGGCTTGCAGCAGACCCAGACTGCCACAGCCCTCAAGTCCCGGTTTTCAAAGACCACCACAGGAACTAAGTGCCAAGTACCGTTAGAGCAGCAAAGAGCTGGTCTAATGGTATGAACATCTTCCTGGGAGGTCGGCCAGTATGTGCCACTGTGGGCCTGCCCAATCCATCCACAATAGTTGCACCCTGGTGATCTAGTGGTCCCTCCCTCCTCACCCTGACTGTCCATGTACTTAACCTTCCTGGTGATCTAGTGGTCTCCCCTCCGCCCCAACTGTCCATGTGCTTGACCTCCCTGGTGCTCTAGTGGCCCCCCACCCAGTACACTAGTGCCCACAACTCCGTACCCCCTCCAATCCAGTACCCAGATTTGTGACTGGCACAGCCCTCCACCGCCACCACAGCCAGCCGCCGAGTGAACTGTCAGTGTGCATACTATATACAGTACAGCACTGACAGTTCATTCAGCAGCTGGCCGTCTTGAACTTCGTATGAACTGAATCTTGGGTATGGATTAGAAGTACAAGGAGTTATGGGCACTATCCAGGCCACTAAACTTCAGAGATCAATCATGAACAGTCGGGATGGGGAGGGGGGTGCTCAGGTCACTGTAGTGCTGCTGATAGGCACATTGGGCATGGCATTGGGAGTGGGGCACCAGCATGGCCCATTAGAGGAGCAGCTACACACTGTCCTGCAGCACTTGCGGCATTCCTTGTGTGTGTGCCATCTATTTGATGCACCCATTCCATTGCTGCAAGCAGCGGGACTTAAGGCGCCAGGACCATGCCCTTATGAGATTCAGGCGCGGGTCCTGGATGCATCAATATTAAAAGCACAAGCTGCCATTGTAGCAGCTTACATTGGAGTTTAAAATCCAGCCCTGTGGGTCCAGCACTGGATGGATGAATAAATATGTTCTAAGAAAGAACTAAAGTGTTTGTTGGCTTTGGTCCTTATTGTTAGGGTGAGTGCAACGTTTTTTCTTGGAAGTACAGATTGATTGCTTGACTGCTATTTCATAGCACCTCCCAAATGCAACCCTTTTAGCTACATTGTTCGAAAAGCAGTCCGTATTTTAAGGCTGTTCCAGCTTCTGTTGCTGCTCCCCACAGAGCCATTCTGATTGATTGCCCCCAACACACACACACACATCCACCTGAACAAGAAAAGGAGTGTGTAGAAAAATTCCCCCCTAGCAGTCTCTGGGCATCCTTTTTAAGTTCTGTCTCCTTTCTGCAAGATTGTTTTTTTTTTTTTTTATTTGGTTGCAGTTGGAAGTTGCGTCTGGTAAGCGTGCAACCTTGTGTGACCCCAGTGAAAGTGGATAATGCATGCATCTGCCACGAGGGACAGCCCCAAGGTAAATGATTTGTTTATTTTAAATCAGCAGCTTGACTAACTGTGGGGGCACTGTACTGTGAGGGAGTTCCTCGGTACTGTTTTCAAAACCGTACTTCCCACCAAGAAGCTGATCAGACCGACAGCTTTATTTTCTTTCTGTTCAGCGTGGTAAGTAAGTAAGTAAAATGTTGATTATCACGCCCTTCCCAAGCTCAGGGCACTTTACAATAATTCAAATCACTTAAAACACGTTTCACAACAATAAATCCAACAGTCATACAGTACTCTCACTTATTATGTTCCAGCAAATGCTAGGGCAAAAGGAAAGTCTTTAGTTGTTTTTAAAACTTTCAACAGTTAGGCAATCTCAGTATCTGGCGAGGTGAGGAATTCCACAAGGTTGGTGCCATATAGGCAAAGATCTACTTCAGACATCTTTAGGCGTACCCTGGGAATCTCTAGCAATCCCTCATCAGAGAAGCCAAGAGAACAGTGCAGGACAGTAAGGCACCAAGAGCTCTTCAGGTAGTGAGGTCCCAAATCATGTAGGACCTTAAAGGTCAATAATGCGACCTTGAAGGTGATCCGCCACTGTATTGGCAGCCAGTGCAGATCACGCATCACATGTGTCATATAGCTTGATCTTGAAACTCCCATCAACAACCTGGCCATCAGCGTTCTGCACAAGCTGCAGCGGCAGATATCCACCCTGGCAGCCCTAGATGGAGGGCATTGCAGTAATCAGAACAGCTGGTGACAGCGTGGACCAAGATGAGAAGATCTTCTAGTGGAACCAAGTGTTTCACCGGGCAATGTTCCTCAGATGAAAAAGGCGAGTTGACTCGGCCGACACCTGCATCTTCATAGTCAGGCCTTCAGCAAAAATCATGCCAAGGTTACGCACTTGGCCAGAGGCAAGAAGCGGGGCCCCCCCAAGATATAAACCCGAGGGTTTTCCGGTCCCTCCAGGGTCCACAACCAACACCTCAGTTTTCCCTGGATTCAACCTAAGCCAACTAGCACTCATCCAATCCTGAATCTCCAGGAGGCAGTTATTAAACATCGTGATGGACTCAGACTCCTGATCAGGCATAAAAGACAGGTAGAGCTGAGAATCATCAGCATAACAATGCAAACTCAGCCTATACCATCGTATAATGTCCCAATGGAAGCATATACACCGCAAATAACATAGGAGACAGCACCAGACCCTGCAGGTACCCACAGGGCAGCCAATGAGGGCAAGGTGTAAAAATTCGGACACCACTCTCTGAGATCTGCCCTCCAGAAAAGATCGAAACCAGCTGTGGACTGCTGCCCTCAGACCACAGAAAAAACGCAGGTGGTCGAGCAGTACCCCATGATCCACGGTGTCAAATGCTGCTGAGAGATCCAGGAGAACCAAGATGGAACGTGTCCTCCGATCTCTTGCCATCAGGAGATCATTCAATACCCAAACAAGAGTCATCTCTGTACTATGCCTTTTTCTGAAGCCGGATTGGAGAGGGTCATAGATATTGTGGTTGGACAAATGATCTTCCAGTTGCAGAGCGACCACCTTCTCAATAACCTTCCCTACAAAGGGAAGGTTAGAGACTGGTCTGTAATTTGCTGGGCAGTCAGGGTCAAGAGAGGGCTTTTTCAACAGGAGGTGTACTACCGCCTCCTTTAAGGGGTCCGGAAAGATCCCTCTCTCTAATGACACCACCACTATCCCAGCCAGGACTGGGCCGATAACATCTACACACCCCACCACCAGGTGAGTAGGGCCAGGATCCAACTTACATTAGGTAGGTCGCAGAGTCTGGATGATCCTCACTATATCTATTACTGCTGGTAGTCTAAAGGTAGACCAGTACAACCTGGCATTAGTACCACCCGATTGATCAGTGCAATGTCCAATAGAAGGACATTGGTGGATCTCATCCCTGATGGTGGATACCTTGTCAGCGAAGAATTTCGCAAACCCCTCACACTGTACCTGTGATAACACTCTACCAGTCTGGAGACAGACTGGATTGCAAAGCCTGTCCACAGTCCAGAAGAGCTGGGATGGTCTATTCCTCGCTGCAGCAATTTTCCTGGACAGGAACTCTGCCTTCTTATGGGAAATTGCTGATTGGTAGAATTATAATCTTCTAACATTTCAAGTCTATCCACCTCAGTTGAGTTTTCCATCAGTGTCTTTCCAATCTTGTCCTTTCCTCTTCCACTCATGGACCTCCCCATCAAACCAGGGAGCCCTAAGTGAGAGTACAAGACGAACAAATTAGACAATGGCATCCAGGGCCTCAGTTACAGCCCTATTATAGCTAAGACCAAAGGTCCTGGATCCATGCTATCCCTTGGAAAATCCGAGAAGTCCAGCTCCATCATTAGGCCTTCTGAGGTAACCCCTCTTAAAGGACGGAACTGAACTAACTCCCTAGGGGCAGGCCTATTTTGGGGGGCCGCAAATCTAAACCTCAGGGCGTGATGGTCAGACCATCCAACTGGCTCCACCTCCACATCAGATACCTCCATCCCCAGGTGGAACACCAAGTCCAATGTATACCCCCCCTCATAGGTTGCAGAGGTAATTACCTGTGACAGGCCCATTGAATCCATCAATTGGAGGAGGTTTTGACCAAATGGCGAGAGTTCATCGTTGACCCAGGCATTGAAATCCCCAGAATTAACCATCTGGGAGATTCCAATACCATATCGAATGAAGTCCGCAACCTCCTTCAGGAACTCCCTCTCATCCCCTGGTGGATGGTAGATAAGAAGGTCCTGTAGCCTGCACCTGCTATTGCACTCAAAGGATTTGGTATCACCAACTGGCACTTCCCTGAGATCCAGATCTTGTCTAAAAGAGACCGCAACCCCCCCACCTCTCTGGTCCACTCTTGGGTGGTGAATCAGCATGAACCCAGCCAGAATCGCGGAGTCCAGCACAGGACCAGCATTTCCATCTAGCCAGGTCTCGGTGATGCAAGCCAAGTCGACTGAGGAAATAAGGTCCACAGTCACTGCAGTCTTATTCCTAATCGACCTGGCATTGCTTAACACTGCCCAAGAGGGACGGAAATCCAAGGGTGAAACCACTTCCTGCCTGACACACTCCAAGTCAGTGCCCTTGGGTATGGGAACTAGGCATGAAGGACCTCGCTCCAGTACCCATTTCGCCCCAGGGCGTCTCCTAGCCCTCACTGCCCGTATCCATTCTCTTCCTTCCCATCCCCCCCCAAGAGTTCCAGGATCCCCATATCTTTCTGCATTTTGATCTCATAATGCCGAGATTTCGACATCTAGCATAAACCTCCCCCATAAGTGGGGGTAGTTCAAAGGGACGGAGATCCCGAAGTCTTGAGGGGTAGTACTGCCTAACCATTTTACTTATACCCCCAACACATATTTTAAACCCTTTTATTCACCCTCATACAAACAAAACCCTCCCACCCCCAACTTAAACAACCCTAAAAAGAACAATAAATAAAATAAAATAAAGTACCCCCTTAAAATATTAGAACAAACAATTCAGAAATACTCTATCAAAAAGCAAAAAACTTATTCACAGAGTCCAGATTTGCAGTCCAGAATTGAAGTCCAATCAATTACTACAGCTATAGATTATGGTCCATTTGAGCTCTCACCTCCAATGGAAAATCAATTAAATAAATGATTTTAAACTGAATCATACGATGTTTATAAATGAATTCCTTGGAGCTCTCGCCTCCAATAGAGAAATTAGACCAAATAATAATTTCCTCTAAGCCAATCTCTCCCATTGGTTATAATAATAAACAGAAAACAAAACAAAAGTACTGTGGGAGTGCGGCCGGGAGAGTGTGGCTGTGAGAAAAAGCCTGTTTTGCCACTCTTCACAACCACAAAATAACCAGAATGTGTGTTTTTATTTTTAATTTTTTATTAAGAGGCAGCTGACACTGAAGTAAGGAGTGTTGGGGGAGACCAGTAGCTCTCGCTAAGCGAGAAAAACATGGTGGGGATTTCAAATTTAATTGGATGCTTTCAGCCAATGACAAAGCAGGCTGGATACCCCTGTACAAGGGTGTGTGGTGAGGTGGCACTTGGGCTGGTATTTGTTTTGCTGGGCATCTATTGAAAAATAAATGCCCAGCTAGGAGGTCATGTCAGCCAATCAGGATTGAGAATCCATTCTTGCCATTTTCTAAGACTGATATAAATAACTGGTGACCGATCACCTTATTAAATTCAGATTTTAAAATTCTAACCAAAATTTTGTAAAACCAATTAGTTCAAGTGACTTGCTGTTTAATCTTATATGTTCAGACGTGTTTCATCCCCATTAAAAACATTACAGATGCATTATATGTCATTAGATAATTAATTGAATACACTAGCTCTAACAATACATCTGGCTTTCTGCTTTCTCTAGACAAGATGGCAGCTTTGATAATAGAAACGTAGACTTTGATGGCAGATAAGGACTGCTTGGCCCACCTAGTCTGCCCATTTCCCTACCTAGAGGATAAGCTGCAGATCCTATTTAACCAACAGCCTATTTCTTCCTACCCCCCACAAAATTTGCCTTATGTCTGTCCCATGCATTCTTTAATTCTCCCACAGTTTTAGACCCCACAACCTCCTCAGGAAGGCTGTTCCATGAGTCCACCACCTTCTCTGTGAAAAAATACTTCCTCACATTGCCCTGAGCCGTCCCCTCTATCTTCAAATTGTGTCCCCTTGTTCTTGCACATCTCTTTTTCTGAAAGATGCTACCCTCTTGGACTTTGTTGATTCCACTGAGGTACTTAAACATTTCTATCATGTCCCCCTCTCCCTCCTTTCCTCAAGGGTATACATATTATGCTCCTTTAGTCTCTCCTCATATGGCTTCTCTTGCAGACCCTGCACCATTTTAGTTGCCCTCCTCTGAACTGCCTCCATCCTGTCTATGTCCTTGCGGAGATGGGGTCTCCAGAACTGGACGCAGTACTCCAGATGGGGTCTCACCAACTGTCTGTACAGGGGATAACAACTTCCTGTTTTCTGCTGGTGATACCTCTCCCTATACATCCCAGTATCCCCCCAGCCCTCCCTACTGCCTTCTCACATTGCTTGCCAACCTTAAGGTCACCTGATATGATTACCCCCAGGTCCCTTTCCATTTTTGTTGTTGTTACTACCTCCCCTATTGTGTAATCTTCCCCTGGGTTTTGTTTCCCAGGTGCATTACTTTGCACTTCTTTGCATTGAATCCAAGCTGCCATACTTCTGACCATTCCTCCAACCTTGCCAAGTCCCTTCTCATCCTTTCCACGCCTCCTTGTATATCAACCCTGTTGCAGATCTTTGTGTGATCTGCAAAGAGGCATACTTTTCCTTCCAGTCCCTCTGCGGTGTCACTTATAAAGACATTAAAAAGGACTGGACCCAGTACTGAACCGTGCGGTACCCCACTAGTAACCCCTCTTTCTTCAGAGTGGACTCCATTTACAATTACCTTCTGTTCCTGTTGTTCACCAATGTTTTGCAGGCTACCACCCTGGGTCCCACTCCCGGCTGGTTAATTTGACTACTAATCTTTGTGTGGGACTGTGTCAAATGCTCTAGCTAAAGTCTAGGTAGGCCATGTCCACAGCCCTCCCTGGTCTACTACTTTGGTCACCCAGTCAAAGAAATCAATTAGATTCATCTGACATGACCTTCCTGCTATGAACCCATGCTGCCTTGGGTCCTGTGCCCCACTGGCCTCTAGGTACTCAACAGTTCTTTCCTTCAAGTGATTCCATCACTTTCCTACCACAGAGGTCAAACTGACAGGTCTGTAGTTTCCGCTCTGTCTTGGTCCCACTTTGTGAAGGAAATCACATCCACCTTCTTCCAGTCCTCAGGTACCACACATCCTCCATGATTTGTTAAAAGGGTAGTCAGTGGTGTCACTAGTTCTTCTTAATTCTTTTAGAATTCTGGGGAATTCCATCTGGCCCCATTGCTTTGTCCACCTTTCAGTTTTAGGAGTTCTTTCAGAACCCTTTCTTCTTTGAAAGGACTGGGATCGACCCCCTATCCAGAGTGCTTCTGTTAATTGGATTGCACCTCCCCACTTCCTCTTTGTGAATACTGAACAGAAGTATTCATTCAGTATCCCTGCTTTTTCACTGTCACTCTCTGCCCACCCACCATCCATTCTATTCAGCCTCACTATCCCTCCCTTTGTCTTTCTACGCTCCCTGATATACCTATAAAAGGTTTTATCCCCCTTCTTAACTGAGATAGCTATCTTTTCCTCAGTTTGTGCCTTTGCTATTCTGACTACCCTCCATGCTTCCTTCTGCCTTAATTGGTACAGTTCTCTGTCCTGCTCCTTCTGTGTTTTCTTATACTTCCTAAATGCTATCTTTTTCTCCCTAACCTTCGCCGCCACCTCTTTTGAGAACCATAGTTGCTTTTTCTTTCATTTTGATTTGTTTATTTGCTTCACACAAATGCTTGTTGCCTCTGTGATAGCAGTTTTGATATTTCCCCATTGTTGCTCCACCCCTCCTTCTGGCCTGTTTGCTAGTGCTTTTCTAAGGCACTCTTCCATCTTGCCAAAGTCAGCCCTCCTGAAGTCCAGAACCCTCACTTTTGTATGGCTTGACTCTGTAGCTGAGTTTCTCAGAGTGTCTCATGAGTGTTCTCAGTGCTACAACTTTACTGACTACCTGTGGGTTTTGTTTATGTTTATTTAGTTATTGAAATGTTTCACCAAGAAGGCACATTGAACAACAAATTGCTCATCTCCCGGTGTGACCGGGGGGCAGGGGGGGACAACTAGATGAAGAATTAGACATACAGTTTACCATTTAACATATCTGAGAAATTGAACATTCAGTTACATTTGTAACAAGACATACAGTTAAAAAATATCATAAATAATCATACAATCGCATTTGTGACATAACATACAGTTAAATATATCACACTTGTGGAATATGCATTTAAATACAAGTGGCATATCTGAGGAACATAGTAAATAAATTTAATGTAACCTCGGAGCCAAATCCTTGCAGGAATGGATCACAGTTAAGAGGCAGATAATTTAGCAATTATTGAATGAATGAATGAATGAATGAATGAGGTGCAGCGAGGGGAAATCAAAGAGGGTAGAGGAGTAGACAGAGGAAACCAGCTGGGGGAAGGAGAGGATAACGATGGGGGAACATTACCAGAGCAAAGTGAGCAAAAAAAAAAAATCAGTTGCAGGGACACGTTAACACAGGGCTAGTGCAATCTTGAAGCACCTCAGTCAGAACAAAAAGTGCAAGTTACTAGCTCAAGTGAACTAATTCCTTGGTTTAAGTGCAGGGGGTAGAGAGGGGGGCAGGAGGGAGGTGGGGGTAAGGGATAGGGTAGGGAAGGATGAGTCATACCTGGAACTGGCCCCTTCAGAGTGCAGAGATCACTGCCAGTGATGAAATGAGGTGAGGACTTTGAATAAGGGGCAGGAGTAGACAAGGACAAGTTGGGTAGAGATAGTAGAGGGGATGGTAAAGGGAAGGAGGAGGAGGAGGGTTGGGGGAGAATTTGCCTAAGACTAGCCATCTTCAGGTTGCTGAGAACCCTGCCAGAGAGCAGAGTGAGGCAAGGACGAGTTAGGTAGAAAGGATGGAAGGGAACAGGGAGGGAAGGGTCATTTACCAGTGCTGGACCCCCCCCCCAGGATGCTGAGAACCCTGCCGGGGGCAGAACTAGGTGAGGACACATTGGGAAGAGAGAAAAAAAAAGGATGAAGGGAAAGGAGGGAAGAGGAGGGAAAGAAGAATCTTGCCTAAGACTAGGCCACTCCAGGATGCTGAGAACCCTGCCAGAGTGCAGAATCATGTGAGGACTAGTTGGGTAGAAAGGACAAAGATGGGGTGTGTGAAGGAAGAGTGATTGCTCAGTGCTGGGCCCCTCCAGGATGCAGAGAACCCTGCCAGGGGATAGAATTAGGAGGGCAAGTTGGGCAGAGGGAAATAGGGGGATAGAAGAGGAAAGGAAAAAAAGGAGGAAGGGAAGAAACTTACCTGAAAGTAGACTTCCCACCAGGGTGCTAAGAATCCCAACAGAAGGCAGATTTAGGCAAGGACAAGTTGGGTGAAAGGAGAGAGGGAAGGGGAGGGGTGGGGGAGGAGGAGGAGGCTTGCCCAGTGCTAGACCCCTTCAGGATGCTGAGAATCCTGTATCTTGGTTAAGATTACGCATTCCATAGCTTCTGGATCACCTTTCACAAAAAGTAATTTTGGGATCAATTCCAGTAAAGGTTCGGTAGTGGTGCCCCTTAAGTCCTCTTTTGCATATCTTTGCCTTAGATCTGGAGTGAAGAAAGAATCTATTAGACCTTAAGATAAAATGGATTGAGGCACTTTTGGGACAGGGCCCTATAAAAATGATGGTGTATGCAGACAATGTTTGTTTATTTATAGCAGACCCATCTGGACAGTTACCATTAGATTGTTTTTAATTATTTTTTTAAAGTTTCTGGCTCAAGACTAAACTCATGAAAAAGCATGAGGATTGCTTTGGGACCGAAAAAAAGAGCAAACGATATTAACTAATGAAGGGGAAATTGCAGAAGCTCTAAATAAATATTTTTTAAGTACATTTCAACCTAAGGATAAGGCCAGTACCCCAGAAAAATACCCCCTAACTGACTCACACAGTGAAATAACCTGTTCTGTGGTGATGGATAAAATACGTACGTTAAAAATAAATGAATCTATGGGACCGGATGGTATAAGTCCCAGGATGATAAAGGAGGTGGAATATGAATTAATGGGACCAATTACCAAACTGCTCAATGACTCCATTAAACAGGGAAAAGTGATACAGGAATGGTGGGCAGCACTGGCGACCCCAATTTTTAAGAAAGAGGATGGATCAAAAGTGGAGAACTATAGACTTATTAGCCTAACCTCCATTCTGGGGGAACTTATGGAGGGGTTAGTGAATGATCAAATATTTGAACATATAAAAAAACATGGGATGATTGATGTAATGCAACACGGATTTAGTGGTGGTAGGTCCTGTTTGACTAATCAATTATATTTCTATGAATCAGTGAGTGAGGCACTTGACAGGGGGATGGCAGTAGATGTAGTGTTTTTGGACTAGCGAAAGCTTTCGATTCATTAGATCACAGTATATTGATAAGGCAACTGGTAGCCTTGAAAATTCATCCAAATGTGGTATCATGGGTGGAATCCTGGTTGACTGAAAGGAGAGAGAGGGTCTGTATTTGTGAATATAGCTCCAGCTGGGGGGCAGTTATGAGTGGTGTGCCGCAGAGCTCGGTCCTGGGGCCCACACTGTTTAACTTGGTGGTGTCAACAATGCAAGTCTCAAATCATGTTTGGATGGCAAAATATGCTGACGATAGCAAAGTGGGGTCTGTTATTGACAGTACAAATGGGGGCCAGAAGTTTCAGGAAGCACTAGATAGTTTACAACAATGGGCTGTAGTACACAAATTGAGATACATCCTGAAGAAGTGTAGAGTTATGCACCTGGGACAACACAACCCACGGCACAAATATGTAATGAATGGGACATATCTTAAGGAACCTACTCAAGAAACAGATCTGGGGGTTACTATTACAAGGGACCTTTCTTTTGATACTCGTACTAAAAATAAGGTAAAACAATGTAATAGATTGTGGGGCTGCATAAGGAGGAACATAGCTAGTAGAAGTTCAGATGTTCTGATGCCACTGCATGACTCTGTTGTGAGACCACATATGGAGTTACTGTGGCCCCTTTTATGCACCCAAACATGGAGAGGACAGGCTCTCATGGAGGGGGTACAGAGGCGTGCAACAAAACAGGTTAGTTCGCTAAGATCTAGGGAGTATGGGGAAAGGCTGAGTAAACTGGGTCTGTACTCTATGTACTATAGGCTAATAAGAGGGGATTTATGCCTTGTTTATAGTGCATCTAGAGATGCATATAAATGGGAAATGATTGGCTTAGTTTCACAAGATAATAATAGAAGAACTAGGAGTCATGGATTGAAAATAAAGGGAATGGTTAATGGGACAACTAAACGGAGTAGATGGTTTTCCTGGAGGGTGGTGACTGTATGGAATGGGTTGCCAGAGGCAGTGGTGACTAGTGAGAGCATGAAAACCTTTAAACAAAGATTGGATGCGTATATGGGGAAAAGAAAATATGAGTACCACTAATCAGGTGGTAAGCTATTAAAGGGTCATGTAGACCTCCTAGCTTGTAATTATCTACGAATCTATGAACCCCCTTTCTTGACATTCAGTGGCTGGGATTACACTAAGTAAGGATCCAAGTAATATTTTAGGACTTAAACTTGGCAAAGGAGATATGGCCAAACTAAACTGGGAGGAGAAAATAGAAATCTATGGAAAAATGTAATTAGACGGAAATCGCGCAGACTGGCAAAAGGGAAACGGATCTTTACAATCTGGCAATTTCTATTGCCTGTTCTTTCGTATTTGCATTATGTTTTCCCACCACCACTCCAAATAGAAACACAAATTCTTAACGTCTTTTTCAGATGCTTTGAGGCAGCTGCCTCAGCCCTGTAAAACAAAAGGTGACTTATTTACCAAAAAAAAGAAAGGAGGATTCAGTATGGTGCACCTTATTAGTTTTCTTCATACAATTTTCATCAGTGGGACTAGTAAGATGAGTCTAAGCCCCTCGGGTACCTTGGCTACCTGTTGGGTAATGAGGGATATGGGAAATATGTATTTGTCTGGATAAATACCCCCCAATTTCTAAAGCTATGAATTTTCCTAATTATGTTATTCCAAGTTTGCAGAAACTGAGTGTCTAGACAGTGACCAGGCTGCAACTTCTTCAACCACATAGAAAACAACTTTACAGTAATATTTTGTTCTAGGTTTGTACACAGGGGCTTATTTTTAAGAGCTGTTCTCCATAAAAGGCCCTGCTAGTAATTACTCTACAAATGGACAAGACAGTGCCTCAAAAAAAGTGGGATGTTTTATGGCTTTGTTCCCATGGAAAGTTAAGGGTACGTGAAAATCATAAACATAAGGTGACTGAGCAAAGATCCTGTCCTTATCCAGAATGTGAAGTGAACACTGAAAACCTAGAGCATTTTCTATTGTCATGTACATTTGTCATAGTATTTTGGAAATTGCCAGCTAGGAGACAGAAACTTCTGTGGATGGAAAGACTCACCTATGAATGTCTAGTTTTAGGTGATTTTCCAGTACAATTACGGAAATATCATAGAAGCATAGAAGGGTGAGATTTTGTTTTCTAAGATTTAGAATAGACACTTTGTTAGGCGTTTAACAGATATATGTGTTTATTTCCTTCTTTCTCTCTTTTTTGGTAATAAGTGATTTTGTATGCTTTCCCCGTTGGTTTGCTGTTTTTTTGTTTTCTTTATTTTGTTTATACAGGTGTGTTTTGCTTCCTGTTGTATTTTGTTATGTTTCTTTAAATAAAAAAAATCCCCTACTGTTTTTGATAAGTGCCATGGTTTCTTAGGAGTACAACAGACGTTCATGCCACACTACAGTGTTAGTACTATGATTCCTGATGTGGGGCTAGAACCTACAACCTTTTAATCTTTCAGCCTCAAAATCAGGTGTGCAACCTGCTGAGCCACTGAATGAGTGACTGTAGTGCTAACTAGGGCAATTTTCTGTAATTGGATGTATTTGTTGAGTGTTTTGTGTCAGAAGCTGCAGTTGTGTGAGGTATGGGGGTTTTAGGGTAACTGTTATTTGTGTTACTGAGGTGGCTGTTCCATGGGTGTTCCATGTGTTAATAAGGTGACAGATGTGTAGTTAAGATGTTTGTTACTTGTGTTACTGTGTGTATATGTATGTATGTATAGATAGATCGATAGATAGATAGTATAGGGGTGTGATAGCACCCTATAATTAGGGTTGAGTAGCCTGTTTATGTTAAACCTCAAATTTTGCACATTAATATCTTTGGCCCTATTTGATGGACTGATCTGAAATTTTGAATGTGTTGTCTAAGAGGTAAAGTCTTGATGTGTCAAAATTCTTGTGGCAGCAGCTTGTGTGGTTCTGAGATCTGTATGTGTTATTTTTAGAAATAAATTCCTACGCTTAACATTGTTTTTTCACCTACAGCCTACGTGCAAAGGAATTATTGCCCCAAACTTGCAGGGGACTTGTGCCATGTCCCACGGTAGTGTTTTTAACAGGTCTGGTAAAAAAATATCAAAGGGTTCCAGAGTTATCAGGCTTTAAAGTTTAGTGTTTTCTGACTTCCACATACGCAGTAGGGGTTTTGAGATAACATTTTGTGGTCAAAGTAAAATTTTGATGCCACAAATGCCTGGTTTGCTTTCGTGCCACTTGTTTGGCACAGCACCAAACATTTTTTTTGTGCCGTGCCAGTCACCATCTTGCTGATTTGTTCCACAAATTGACAAATGTGGAAAACGCATAAAACTGCTGGGACTTTTAAAAATAAACATCAGAACCTATCTAGGGCTTCCTGGGGTTGATATCCACCACTTGCAGCTAGTGCAGAACGCGGCAGCATGTTTGTTGACTGGGGCATCTAGAAGATCTCACATTACCCCTGTGCTGCACGCTCTGCACTGGCTGCCAATACAGTGGCGGATCACCTTTAAGGTAGGTCTTTTGACCTACAAAGCCCTACATGGATTGGGTCCCGATTACTTGAAAGAGCTCCTGGTGCCTTACACCCCTCTGCACATTGGCTTCCTTTCGGCTGACCGAGGGGTTGCTGGAATTCAAGGGGTTAACTTGAAGTCATCTGGTGCTCATGCTGCTAGTTCGCGGCACCAGCCCTCTGGAATTCTCTGCCGTCCAGCTCCGGGAGTGCAGGGACGGTGGGGAGTTTAAGTAGGCACTAAAAACCTTTTTATGGGGAAAGGCGTTTCCTGTTTTATCCTGATTTTATATTATATGTATCTGAATATATGTTATGTTTTGTACTAATATTGTACAGCGCTTTGAAACACTGAAAGGTGCTTAATTAAATACATTTTATTATTATTATTATTATTATTATTAAACGGGAGCCAGTTAGCTAGATTCTGATGTTTATTTTTTCAAATGCTGCTGACAAATACATTTTCTGGGCACCCAAATTCCCGGGTGCCCAGCTTAGCTAGAGGAGCACTTCCCCAGCATTCTCTGTATAAGAACTCTGGGAATTTCTTGACTTCTGCAGTCGCAGCTGAAGTCATGCTGCCAGCTGAAGTGTTAGCTGTGAGTCACCCTTTTCCCTGGTGTCTAGTGGCACCACCCCAGCCTCAAATCGCAGTCCACATAAACACAAAACTTTATTCCCTGGTGTCTAGTGGCACCCCCCACCCTCCAATCACTGTCCCCTAATTCTCATTATACCATGAGCTCCAACAATGCTGCATTCCCATTAATTGACAGGGACAGTGGCGGAGCCAGGGAGTCATGTGACCCCTCACTTTTGTAGCTGAAGGGTCAGACATTGAATTGAACAGTGCCTCGGGCTGAGGTGTTCTGTACAATTCTGAACCCCACCTTTTTGGTACACTCCTCTGCCACTGCTTTTGACAGTGGGTAAATCCTATGCTAACCCACACAAAAAGTACCAGTCAGCATGGCAGCAGCAGCACAAAACAAGTTTTTAAGCAAAAAGCATCCTAAAACCTCCTTCTCTGCTGCAAAATTAAATAAGTAACTTCTTCTCATCACTACTCGCACCAGCCTCATCTTTCTCACTCACTAAATATCCTTGCTTTTACCCGGGGATCTCACTATGAGAATGAATTGCATATAGCTCCCTCCAGTGTCTCTGCCAGCACCACTACTCTCTGTGTTGCTCTCCCAGTGCCTCTGGCATTGTACCAGTTACTTTCTGCTGCAAATCCAACACCTGAACTGGTCGCTGGCCAGCCCTTTCACCAGCACTTACAGTCACACATGTTCTCATTCTCTCTCTCTCTCTCTCTCTGTCTCCCAGTGCCAGCTGCTCATTCTCACT
The DNA here is from genome assembly GCA_016271365.2 of Neoceratodus forsteri. NCBI lineage: Eukaryota > Metazoa > Chordata > Ceratodontiformes > Ceratodontidae > Neoceratodus > Neoceratodus forsteri. The sequence goes on along the minus strand of JADMNL010000024.1, from coordinate 416,911,902 downwards.
GTTTTTTTTCTTTATTTTATTTATTTATTTATTAAAGTCTTAGAATTACAAAACCTTTGAGCCAGAGGCTCATTTACAAAAGCTCCACGTCATATACAAACATTGGGACAAGTTAACAGGTAACATTGTACAAAGGTTGTGAGTGTATACCACAAATACATTGTTTACATACTAAGCATGATACAAAGGTTAGTAAGTATACAGAAAGTACAAGATGTGCATGTAGTATCTACTAAGTGCTAGCTTGGGGACATGTGGTACACTATGACAGAAGATTTTCAAACATGAGCTGTGGCGGTTTGAAAGGATGACCTTGTTATAAGGTGCTTAAGTGAAGGAAGAATTTGAGAGCAGAGGGATGTGGGCAGGAGAGGGAATGGCTACAGACTTAAGTGGGACAGTCACAGCTGTTGAGTTCAAGAAGTGCTGCCGAAGACTGGTTTTGAATAGCCCAATTTTTGAGCAAACTCGGAGGTTGGGAAGAAGGTTGTTTAGCCTGCTGGGAGCCCTGTACATGAAGGCCTGTTGGGCATGAGTAGTGCGGCAGAATGGGACCTGGAAGGTGTGGATGGATGTGCTTCTTGTACGATGTAGGTTTTGTGTTCTAATTAGGAGCTGGAGAAGTGAGGGGGGGCCAGCCCCAGACTAATCTTCTGTGCAAACAGACAGGTTTGATAGGAAATTCCGTCCTGGAGGTTCAACCAGTTTGTTGAGGCAGACAGATCACAAGTGTGCGTGTGTTTGTGTGCCCCTGTGACAAGTCAGCAGGCTTTGTTTAGAGCAACACTTAGCCTATGGAGTGTGGTGTTGGTGGTGGATCCATAAATAATAAGCCCAAAGTCAATAATCGAGAAGATGGAACTATTGACAGCTAGGCAGAGAGCTTCCGGGGACATGCTGCGTCTGTACCTGTATAGCAGCCCTAGCCTAATGCAGGCAGCTCTGAATAACAGGTTAACATGCTCACCGCAGATTAGGTAGCTATCAAGTGTGATACCCAGATATTTAAAACTATAAACTTGTTCGAGAGGTATGCTAAGATTGTTCAAGATCTTTAATTGGGCATTTTTGTGCTTACTGTGCAGGCTAGCAAAGAGCATCACCTTCGTTTTTTTGTAATTTATGATTAATTTATGTTCAGAGAACCAGGTCTCAGCTGCAGTAAAGCTGTGTTGCAGGCTGGTGACGAGGGTTGTTGGACAGGGCTGGTTGGTGAAAAGAACCGCATCGTCAGCATGTAACAGCAAGTTGGTGGGGCATAATAGTCCCGATCATAATAATAAAAAAGAAAAACTTTGACCAACCCTTTCACCCAGTCACAAGAATCTTACCCACACTCACAAGTAAACTGCTACTCACTCGAAGAATACCGTGCTGGTCAGTCAAACAAAGACACGCTACTTGCTCAAAAGTAAATCATGCTGTTCTCTGTCTCTCTCTTACCTGACTCTCTCTCTCTCTTTCACTCTCTCTCTCTCGTGCGCTCTCACTCTCTCTCTCTCTCTCACTTCCATACAAGAACTCACAAAATGTAATACAATAGAAAAAACTCTGACTGTTGGTGGGGGAGGGAGGGATTGCAGAAGACAACATACTTATTTCACAATAATCCTTACCCTAATGCTTTTGCTCACTGCTGGGGGAAGGGGGCTATTTCACCTAAGGAGGAAGGATATTTAAAGAAAATCAATAAAATGATTTATAAAGTCGTTGTATAATGCTTAAATTACATCCCTGGTGTTTAATGGCATCTCTCACCCTTCAATCGCCATTCCCCTTATTTTCATATTGTTAGCCCCCCACCCCAGCAGTGTGGGACACTGGGAAGTCCACCGCCAGTGTCCTGAAATATTTATTTACTGTTTCTTACCCTGTAAAAAAAGAAAACGGTCTCCCATCTTTCTTTTTTAACCTGAAAAAAAGAAAATGGTCCGTCGGCATCCCGCCATCTCCCTCCCCCATCCCGACCCTCCCACTGAGCACCCACCAGCCCACCCCACCTTACCTATCGTAACACTGGAGGTCATAGGATGTCATCTTCTGTGGACTGAGACATGTCTGCACTCTTCAAAGCTGAACCGTGACCTAAGGAATCAAGGTAAGTGCTGTATAATGTATTTCAGTGGCGTTTTGAACTTATGTTCATAACTTTGCCATTTTAGAATTTTTTTGCCAAATATTCAACATGGCCCTTTTGGGACTCCACCTCATGAACACTGGCACTGTCATTTCATTAATTATGCCCAGAAGGTGATTTCACGATCGCTGTGTGAAATCACCTTTTGGGACCAAATAGCAAAATTTCATTACCAGTGTTCATGAGGTGGGGTTCCCAAAAAGGTCATTTTGAAAATTTGGTGAAAAACTTCCTAAAAATGGCTGAGTTATATATGTTCATTGAAATTTTTCTATGTACTATAGTCATTTTTTCACACCACCTCATGAACAATACAGCTGCCATTTTTCACATCCTGTCAGAAATGTGTTTTTGCACCTGTGGCACAGAATGGCATTTTGGCATGGATCTGAGCATTTTCACCTATGGGGTTTATGAGGTGTGGTCATAAGAAGACTATGCTAAAAATCTGAGGTCACAATGTGAAAAAATGCCAAAGTTATGACCATTCATTGCAATTTCGCTACACCCGCTCGTAACTTTGGAAATTTTAAATATTTTGACACCAGATTTTCAGCATTGCTTTCTTATTACTCCACTTCATGTATGTCACAGTTGTCATTTTTCAAATCCTGCCCAAAAAGTGTTTTCATACTTGTGGCACAGAATGGCGTTGCAGTTGCACAGAATTACATTTTTGCTGGAATTCGAAAATTTTCTGTACTGGGTAAAGGAGGTGGGGGTAACACGATGGCTATGCTGACAATTTGGTCACTGTTGTCCTATAAATGGAAGGACCACAGGAAAATAAGGTATATGATTGTACTATCTCAAAAAGTAAGAAAATAAATTGCAAAAAACTGCCTTAATACTCTAGTTAGGGTTACAGCCACAAAGGTAGGGAAATGTGGCATTAGAGTTTCCAAACCTAACACCCCACCTCCACGTTGCGCATACCAACAGGTGTCGGAGTTGTGCTGTCCATTATGTATTTGCTATATAAACCACTCTATTGTAATACTTTAATTAGTGTTTTCCTATTGTAATATATGGATATCAAAAATAATACTATTGAAAGTCATATGATTTTTTCTCTGTAATACCATCAGTGAACTCCATCAATTGTATTACCACATCCCGTAATAGTATTGTTTGCTATTCATCAATAGTATTATGAAATCCCATAATACTATCGATGCATCTGCTAACACAGTAGCACAAGAACGCTCCTTCCTCACGCAGCACACACACTCTTCACAGCTGCCTGTGAGCTGGCTTTTACTGTAACCATCATGTACAGTAAAAACCGGTCATCGGCACAGCTGACAGAACTGGTCATCTGAAAATGGCTCAGCAACATGAAAACACAATGAATAAACAAAGCTGCCAGTTCTACGGCCCTGTGCGGCATTCTGCTCCCCCCAACATTCTCATAAACGTTGGCGCTCTCACATGTAGTCACACTGCAGCTGTTCTATATTGTTCCCCTCAGAGAGTGCCTTGTTCTGCCTGCCTTTTGCAAGCTTATTAATGCCAAGCTGTGGCACTTTATGTTAGCTGTGGTGCGGCTTTATATATCCTGCTCCTGTGATGCTGATGCTGCTGTCCTCTCCCAACCTGCATGTAATGCCCTCTTGGGCACTCTGATGCAGCCACAGTGGCAGTGACTTTACATTCTGGCAGCTCCTGCCACCTCCAGCTCGTGACTGAGAGCTTTACATTATTGCCAACTTTCTGCTCTCTACAGGCCCCCTCACTCGAAATCCTTCTCAGATCCATTTATTACAAAAAATAACAGGGGGCTGTGATTACATGGCTATAACACAATCTTGAGGTCCTGGAGACATGTTGGAACCCCTCAAGCTTCGCTCTTGAGGCTTGCATGTTCCCAGAACCTCTCAATGGTGTTATAGCCTTGTAATATAGTCCCTTATCTATTATTCTACTTTTATCTGAAATGCAACTTTCCTTCCATTGTAAACTCTCCATTTGACCCATTGTTTTCTGTGTCCTATTTCCAGAGTAAGTGGAATTAGATCGGTCAGCCCAATGGCATGAAGGGCTGAGGTGCTAGATGCTTTACCTCCTGCCACACCTGGTGGCCTCAGTTAGGAAGTGAGCTCAGGTCACCGGGGGTCAGCTGGGTGGGAGAGGATTGAGCGTCTGGAGGACTGCTGTCCTCTCCCGGGGAGGGGGAGGGTTCAGCTGTGCCACTCTTAGACTTCCACCACATGGAGGCATGATAGCAGGGCAGCTGGCATAGATCAGTAGGGGGATGTCTGGTGGCAGATGATGCATGGTGCCTGCATGCCTCTATATGCATGCACACCTGCGTCATAGCACGCCGCCAGACGGGGGGGCCATGAACATGGTAAAAAGGCCTGGAAGGTTGGAGTATGATACCAGATCCATCGCCCGACCCACACTGTTGCCTGGGCTGCTTCCTCTCTTCTCTGGATTGTGCTTCTGGAACAGGGAGAATGGACATCTCTTTCCTGGCCCTGCCATGAGGGGAAATACGTGGCTGAACTTGCAGGTGGGTCCCAGGGGAGGCAGACGCCAGTCAGGTGTGAGCAGGGGCAGAGAGCTATTAGAAACAGCTTGATTCACAGAAAGTTGAATTACATGACAAGTATCTATAGCAAGCCAATCCAAACATGGGAAAACTGTCATTTAAAGGGGGGAGGTGCCATCTTTGGGGTTCCAGTGTACCTGTGTTATGTCTCCCAGAGTAAAATCTCTTTATGTCAGCATAATTTTAACATGATCAGTAAAGACATAAACTTTTATAATGATCCTACTATTTTTTGCTCCTCCTCACGCCATGTTTACCCACAATGTCCACACCACCCAGAGCTCTGTTGTCGCAGTGACATGAGGAGGCACATAGGGGACTAGATCTCTGTGCTCTCAGCTCAGGCTCTGCAAGTTAATGGGATGCTGGGAAAGAAACAGTGAAGCACCTGAAATGCAAACGTCTCTCACAGTGTCCCCTTGTGTTTCTGAAGTATCATTGTTTGGTAGTATTTTTGACAAGGTTGTCCTCTTTGCAGTCACTAAGATGAAAAACTGTGGCAGTACTTACTTTCTGAGTTGCTTGCCTCCAAAGTTGAACTCCCCATCCAGTAGCGTTTCTTCCGGTCGGCGCCATTACGCGGTGTGTCTCTTGCTCTCATGTTGCAGAGTTCAACTTTTGACGCCCATAAGCCTTGCTGATTGTGTGTGCAAAATGTTTACAAGAATAATATTACAGAGACTAAATGACTGGCCAAGTAAGGAAAACATATTAAATATTTACCAAGCAAGATTTAGAAAAGGCCATTTTATGACGAATCAAATTTTTATATTACAACATATTTAAAAAAAATATTACACAAAGAAGAACATTCCTATTTACCTAGCTTTTGTGGATTTCAAGAGTGCTTTCAATGAAGTAAATAGAAATATTCTGTAGGGGAAATTATACAATGTGAATCACACCACACTCAGACTGATCATAAATTTATATTCTCAAAATTGGAGAACAGTAAGGTACAGTCTTCAGAGGAATTTAACACAAACCTTTCTCCCATCAAGGAGTCAAACAAGGATGTATTCGGCCCTTTACTTTATAATTTGTTCATTAATGATTTACCACTGTCCTTTTTGAAAGAGATTTCTCATTCTCCAACAATAAAGGATATTCCGATCCTGGTCCCCATATATGTGGACGATTTGGCTATTATATCCATGTCTTCATTTGGTTTAAGAAAGTATTTAAACATTTTACAGGAATACTGTATGCAAAATCAATTAACAATTAATACACAAAAAAACAAAGATTTTGGTGGTTGGTAAACACCCATCTAAATCAATATGGGACCAAGATAAGGAGCCTCTTGAAGAAGTAAAGACCCGTTGCTATCTAGAATATTATTTTTCAAACAACTTAAAAACTAATAAACATATCATACATATATCAAATAAACTGAGCCAGTCTAAGAATGCTGTCCTATGATTCAATATGAAATATGGAGGAAATCTGGTTACATCAATATTAAGAGCCGCCGATATGAAGATAAAGCCGATAGCACTCTATGTAGTAGAAGTCTGGTTAAATAAACAGCTAGATACTTTAGAACCTTATTTTACCTGTTTGTATAGAACAATATTACGAGCACCAAGAGCAACACCTGCTGAAGGGAACGAGCAAAATTGGGGAGAGTAAGACTTAAATATCTTGCCCTGGCAGCAAAAAACCTCATACTGGATTAAAGCCACAGCTGTTGAATCCTCAAGGCTGGTCAAAACGTAATGGAGGAGAAAATAGAATGGAAAATCAAAGGTTATACATCCTCATGGTTAACAGACCTCCTAGGTAGCTTAAGGAAACTGAAAATGGAACATTTACAGAGGAACTCCCTTAAAAATATCGATCTCCCATGGCTATATAAAACTAATAAAAAATAAACTAAAGATACTGTAATTTAATGAAGACATAAATAAAATAAGGACCCTAAGATTACATAAGTGGTATTCCCAGAACAAAATAAAGCACCTACTTGAACCTTACCTCCTCTTCATGCAAGATAAGAAAGATAGACAAATATTTACTAATTTAGGCTCAAATTATACCCATTGAAGGCTCTTAAATATATCTATTCCAAAAAGAAACCATCAAATCTAAATCTACACCATGATTATGGTCTAGGTGTCTTTGAATCATTAGCTCATATCACACTGTATTGCCCTAAATATGAACAGTTACGGCAGAGTCTGTTAAATCAATACTTTAACAATTTTAGTATACCTAAGGAAGAGATCCTCAGAATACTAATGAACCCTCCCACATATTTTATAGCTGAACATATGTTGGTTTTCTTAAAAAAAGATTTATTGGAAAATGACTTATGCTATTCATTAATGCACATTATAAAATGGGCAAAGAATTTCAAGCAATCTGATTGGTTGTTAGCCATGCATTAGATGTGTCTAATGCACAGCTAAAACTAGAACCCCCATTTAGAATACACAGGCCCATTTTATAAGTGCAATAAGCCACTCCGGGGATGTGCATTAAACAGTTCTAATGCATGGCTAGGGGACTGGATGCACTTGGCCTGTGGCCTCGTGCCTCACTACATCCCCCTAGCCGTACATTAGAACTGTCTAATGCACACCCCATCGTGTCTTATTGCTTACATATAAACACATACATTTGCTCTCCAGCTCTACCTATTTGAATTATATATTATTTCATCATGAGATAAGAGAGAGACAGATAAGGATCTACTTAACTTAGGTTAGAATTATACCCTTCTAAGGCACTGAACGATATACATTCTAAAAAGAAATTGCCAAATCAAGATCCCCACTGTGATAGTGGACTAGACGCTTTGGAATCCTTAGCTCATACTACATTGTATTGTTTAAAACAGAAATATCCATGGCAAAACTTGACAATTCAAGACTTACTAATTTTAGTATACTTAAGGGTAAGACTCTTTGGGCCCAATTCCAAAACATATGGCGCAACTTGCCAGCACTTGTGAGTTGTGAGATATGCCGATACGCCGGGGACCCTGAGCCAGATTCTAGAACAGGCAGGGTCCCAGGCGGCAATGTCCTGTGACTTGCGGCACCACAGGCAGTGCGCCAAAGGGAAGGCACACCACAACAGGGTGCTGCAAGCCATAGCAATGCCCTCTGACAGGGCGCAGGTCCCATCCTCCCTAGCCCCAAACGCACAGCCTCCCTCAAGGCCTGCACCCCCAAAACAATTGCCCTGCCTTGCAGGGTTATACAGGCACCCCCCACATACACACACACACAGCCCCGTGCCTGCTGCCAACATGTACTCGTGATTCCTGATAGTCCAGTGGCTCCCCACCCGGCAGTGCCAGTCCACCCCACCCCAACCCCAACCCGACACCTGTTACCAGTCGGTGACTGGCACAACCCACCTCTTGCCTCCATGGCCAGTCGCCGACTGAGCTCCCTTGGGCGCATACTACTACTAGACAGTGTATGCACTCCATCAGTTATTGAGTGCATACTGTATACAGTAGTACAAGCTCTGATGGAGCTCAGTCAGTGGCTGGCTGTGGAGAGTGAAGGTAAGGTTGTGCCAGTCAGATTGTTTCAATGTGGAACAATGAAGTGGGGGGACTTGTCACCGCCAGGTGAGGGGCCACTGAACTACCAGGGATTAATTGGCATGGCATGAATGCCAATAGCGTGAGTTGGAGATCGGGATCAAGGCTGCTTGGGGGTACATCGAGGAGTTGGGGATGACATATTCTGCCCTGTGGGACAATACTCGGGGATTGGGGGAATGACATGTTCTGCTCTGCAGGGCAATACTCGGGGATTGGGGTAGAATGACATGTTCTGCCCTGCTGGTCAATACTGGGGATTGGGCGTGGGGGTGCCAGCAGCCCACAGAGGGCTTTCCTGCCAATAGAGGACTGGTGGGGGCTTATGTGGGACCATGGGGGGTGGCTGCTGGGGCACCAGGCACAGAGGTGCACCCCTGGTGGATGTAGAGCACACTTAGACCAGTTAATAGCTGGTCTAACTGTACTTAGACCAATGTATTCCAGGGGTTGTCTTGGAATAGCACATTTGCTGTTCCAACAGCCACCCTCTAGGAATCGGGCATAACTGCTGCCATAAACCCCCTTGCGCCATGTCGCAGACGGTTTATGGTATAACCAGTGGCGTAGAACAACCTCGGCGCAGGCAGCCTGTGACTTGTTGCAGGCTGCCTTCTGGAATACCGATTGTCGTAATGCATGACGCAAAGTGCTATTTGTGTCATTTTGTTTGGCTCAAGTCACTTTACGACATGTGTAACTGTTCTGGAATCAGGCCCTTAGTATTCTGATGAACCCTTCCATAGACCACATTGGTAAAGTCATATTGGTTCCCATATAAAAAGATTTACTTGAAAATGACTTATTCTATTTATTGTGGAATTTATACATATAAATTTGATTCGCCAGTGAGAAATAACCCTGCAAGGCCCAATACAAGTAATTGCTATATACAGTTAGCATTAGTAGTATATTAGGGCTCATAAATTGTACAATATGTGGGCAATGTACTTCTTGATTACTTGCTCTTTGTAATTCACTGACTATCTGTTTAAAACTTATTCACTGGGACTTCTGTAAAGAAATTAACTTAGTCCTATGAACAAATTAATATGAACAAAACAAACTGTTTTAATATCTTCGCAAATATATTACTATTTGAGAATTAAGAATCACTCTCAAGGTTTTATTCTGCATTCTCTTTGTAAGATTTAATATTTTTAACAACTATTGTATACTAATTTATAATTCTGCATGTAAACTGTACCTGTAGAGAGTGAAAAACAGTCAAACAATAAACGCATTTTGAACCTTGAATCTCGAACCTAGTGTGTGCATGTGCTTAAACTGTGACTTTAAACAATCAGTTGTACTTACATTTGGCTGGCTTGGTCTACAGCCTTTTTACCCTGCCAGGCAGCCATGAATTCCATGTGTAAGGGACACCTCAGATTTGGACAGGCAGCACCAGGCCTTCTAAGGCTGGGTAGTCCTTGTATACAGGCCCCTTTTCAGTCTCAGGGCTCAGCCTTCCTGTTGGCTTGAGGAAACTCCAGGTTTTTGAATTCTACAAAGTTCACGGGCTCCCGGAAGTGCAGAGCACTTGGCTCCACGTTTCACTCTTTCCCTCTTGGCTGCAGTGCTTTGCAGTCAGGGGAGGGAATCTGTGTTTTATGAAGTAAGCTCCCTTGTTTGACAGAAATATATGTTTTTAATCCTGCTCCTTTTCAGAGTGAAGGTTGGTAGGATTGTTGTCTCAGGGCTCAGCATTTTCCTTGCTGGCCTAAGACTTTTGCATATCCAGCGGTCTGCCAGCTAGGAGTGCTAGGCATGAGCTCCATACATTCTTCCTCTCTTGTCCACCCAACACTCTGCTGTCATTAAGGTGGAGTGGGGAGGAAATATGTAAACAATAACCCATGACAGAGTGTGGGTTTATAGGCATTTAATGCACGCCGGGGGGGTGTTGTGAGGCATGAGGCCACATGCTGAGTGTCCTTGCAGCACCTCAGGTGTGCATTATATGCCTATAAACCTACACCCTGGAGTGGGTTATTGTACTTATAACATGAGTTATGTTTAAACAAGCAACAAACCCACAGAAACAGCTTCTGCCCCTTTTAAACAGCAAAAAAAAGTACTGTATCCTGCCACTTCCCAAAATAGCCCCAACAAAGATTGCATATCTCACTTCTGCTCTGCAAATACAAATGTCACAAATGCAGTACTGACAGGATCTGTGACATTTGTTGTGCTGAATATGCTGTGTTACACTTGCTACACTGCATACTTTCTGCCCTCCCCCAACAAACATTCAACACTGTTGGGACCCATACAGCTGACAACTGAATACACACACACACAGTCCAGCATGTGTCTCTCTGTCACTACTGCCGTTCATGGCTCACTCGGGGGGGGGGGCCAGCAACTGCTAGCACAGTGGGCAACACCATCGACACTGTCTGCCTCCCAACCCCCCCCATATGGCACAAGCTGGGGGGACATCTGGCCCAGGAATGGGAACGGAGGACTGCAGCATGGGGCATCTGAACACCTCAGGAGACAGTGTGAAGGAAAAAATAAATTCTAGAAACATAGACTCTGACGGCAGATAAGGACCACTTGGCCCACCTAGTCTGCCCATTTCCCTACCTACAGGATAAGCTGCAGATCCTAGTTAACCAATAGCCTGTTTCTTCCTACCCCCCACAAGAATTGCCTTATGTCTGTCCCATGCATTCTTGAATTCTCCCACAGTTTTAAACCCCACAACTTCCTCAGAAAGGCTGTTTCATGCATCCACCACCCTCTCTGTGAAAAAATACTTCCTCACATTGCCCCTGAGCTGTTCCCCCTCTATTTTCAAAGTGTGCCCCCTTGTTCTTGCACATTTCTTTTTCTGAAAGATGCTACCCTCTTGGACTTTGTTGATTCCACTAAGGTACTTAAAAGTTTCTATCATGTCCCTCCTTTTCCCTTCTTTCCTCAAGGGTATAAATATTAAGCTCCTTTAGTCTCTCCTTGTATGGCTTCTCTTGCAGACCCTGCACCATTTTAGCTGCCCTCCTCTGGACTGCCTCCATCCTGTCTATGTCCTTGCAGAGATGGGGTCTCCAGAACTGGATGCAGAACTCCAGATGTGGTCTCACCAACTGTCTATACAGAGGGATAACAACTTCCTGTGTTCCTGTGTTCTGCTGGTGATGCCTCTCCCTATACATCACAGTATCCCCCCAGCCCTCCCTACTGCCTTCTCACATTGCTTGCTAACCTTAAGGACATCTGATATGACTACCCCAGGTCCCTTTCCATTTTTGTTGTTGTTACTACCCCCCATTGTGTAATCTTCTCCTGGGTTTCTGTTTCCCAGGTGCATTATTTTGCACTTCTTTGCATTGAATCCAAGCTGCCATACTTCGGACCATTCCTCCAACCTTGCCAAGTCCTTCTCATCCTTTCCATGCCTCCTTGTGTATCAACCCTGCTGCAGATCTTTGTATCATCTGCAAAGAGGCATACTTTTCCTTCCAGTCCCTCAGCAATGTCACTTATAAAGACATTAAAAAGGACTGGACCTAGAACTGAACCCTGCAGTAGCCCACTAGTAACCCTTCTTTCTTCATAGTGGACTCCATTTACAATTACCTTCTGTGTCCTGTTGTCTAGCCAATGTTTTACACAGGATACCACCCTGGGACCCACTCCCAGGCTGGTTAATTTATTAATCTTTTGTGTGTGTGGGACTGTGTCAAATGCCTTGCTAAAGTCTAGGTGGGCCATGTCCACAGCCACTCCCTGGTCTACTACTTTGGTCACCCAGTCAAAGAAGTCAATTAGATTTGTCTGACATGACCATCCCACTGTGAACCCATGCTGCCTTGGGTATTGTGCCCCACTTTCCTCTAGGTACTCAACAATTCTTTCCTTCAGAAGTGATTCCATCACTTTCACTACCACAAAGGTCAAACTGACAGGTCTGTAGTTTCCTGCCTCTGTCTTGCTCCCACTTTTGTGAAGGGGAATCACATCCGCCTTCCTCCAGTCCTCAGGTACCACACCATCCTCCCATGATTTGTTAAAAATGGTAGTTAGTGGTGTCACTAGTTCTCCCCTTAATTCTTTTAGAATTCTGTGGTGAATTCCATCAGGCCCCATTGCTTTGTCCACCTTCAGTTTTAGGAGTTCTTTCAGAACCCTTTCTTCGGTGAAAGGACTGGGATCAACCCCCCTATCCAGAGTGCTTCTGTTAATTGGATTAGGCATCTCCCCCTCCTCATCTTTATAAATACTGAGCAGAAGTATTCATTCAGTACCCCTGCTTTTTCACTGTCCCTCTCTGCCCACCCACTGTCCTTTCTATTCAGCCTCACTATCCCTCCCTTTGTCTTTCTACGCTCACTGATGTACCTATAAAAGGTTTTATCCCCCTTCTTAACCGAGTTGGCTATCTTTTCCTCAGTTTGGGCCTTTGCTATTCTGACTTCCCTCCCTGCTTCCTTCTGCCTTAACTGGCACTTGGGAGCTTAAGCAACAGGTTGGTAGAAAAGAGGCTAGGAGTTATATTTTGTTTTAAACTGAAATATTTGAATAGTTTGTTAGTGAAATTAGTTCTATGTGTTAAAAATTATTACTTTGAATTTGAACTGATACTTGGGCTATGATATTGTAGGTTTGGGGATAGATGTTTGGCAGGGAAAATTAGAAGGTAATTTAAATGTGTTGTTTGCCTGGTGTTTGGAGGAAGGGACATTAGCTGCAATTAACTTGTCTTTAAACAGGAATTACTGTGGCTTTCAATGTTCACTTGGGAGCTTAAGCAACAGGTTGGTAGAAAAGAGGCCAGGAGTTATATTTTGTTTTAAACTGAAATATTTGAATAGTTTGTTAGTGAAATTAGTTCTATGTGTTAAAAATTATTACCTTGAATTTGAACTGATACTTGGGCTGTGATATTGTAGGTTTGGGGATAGATGTTTGGCAGAAAATTAGAAGGTAATTTAAATGTGTTGTTTGCCTGGTGTTTGGAGGAGGGGACATTAGCTGCAATTAACTTGTCTTTAAACAGGAATTACTGTATGCTTTATTGTTCACTTGGGAGCTTAAGCAACAGGTTGGTGAAAAGAGGCCAGAGTTATATTTTGTTTTAAACTGAAATATTTGAATAGTTTGTTAGTGAAATTAGTTCTATGTGTTAAAACTATTACCTTGAATTTGAACTGATACTTGGGCTGTGATATTGTAGGTTTGGGGATAGATGTTTGTGAGGAAAATTAGAAGGTAATTTAAATGTGTTGTTTGCACTAGTGTTTGGAGGAGGGGACATTAGCTGCATTACTTTGTCTTTAAACAGGAATTACTGTAGTATTTCATTGTTCACTTGGGAGCTTAAGCAACAGGTTGTAGAAAGAGGCCAGGAGTTATATTTTGTTTTAAACTGAAATATTTGAATAGTTTGTTAGTGAAATTAGTTCTATGTGTTAAAAATTATTACCTTGAATTTGAACTGATACTTGGGCTGTGATATTGTAGGTTTGGGATAGATGTTTGTGAGGAAAATTGAAGGTAATTTAAATGTGTTGTTTGCCTGGTGTTTGGAGGGGACATTAGCTGCAATTAACTTGTCTTTAAACAGGAATTACTGTGGCTTTCATTGTTCACTTGGGAGCTTAAGCAACAGGTTGGTAGAAAAGAGGCCAGGGTTATATTTTGTTTAAACTGAAATATTTGAATAGTTTGTTAGTGAAATTAGTTCTATGTGTTAAAAATATTACTTTGAATTTGAACTGATACTTAGCATAGATATTGTAGGTTTGGGGATAGATGTTTGGCAGGGAAAATTAGGTAATTTAAATGTGTTGTTTGCCTGGTGTTTGGAGGAGGGACATTAGCTGCAATTAACTTGTCTTTAAACAGAAATTACTGTGGCTTTCATTGTTCACTTGGGAGCTTAAGCAACAGGTTGGTAGAAAAGAGGCCAGGAGTTATATTTTGTTTTTAAACTGAAATATTTGAATAGTTTGTTAGTGAAATTAGTTCTATGTGTTAAAATTATTACCTTGAATTTGAACTGATACTTAGGCTGTGATATTGTAGGTTTGGGATAGATGTTTGGCAGGGAAAATTAGAAGGTAATTTAAATGTGTTGTTTGCCTGGTGTTTGGAGGAGGGACATTAGCTGCAATTAACTTGTCTTTAAACAGGAATTACTGTGGCTTTCATTGTTCACTTGGGAGCTTAAGCAACAGGTTGAGTAGAAAAGAGGCCAGGAGTTATATTTTTGTTTTAAACTGAAATATTTGAATAGTTTGTTAGTGAAATTAGTTCTATGTGTTAAAATTATTACCTTGAATTTGAACTGATACTTGGGCATGTGATATTGTAGGTTTGGGGATAGATGTTTGGCAGGGAAAATTAGAAGGTAATTTAAATGTGTTGTTTGCCTGGTGTTTGGTGAGGGACATTAGCTGCAATTAACTTGTCTTTAAACAGGAATTACTGTGGCTTTCATTGTTCACTTGGGAGCTTAAGCAACAGGTTGGTAGAAAAGAGGCCAGGAGTTATATTTTGTTTTAAACTGAAATATTTGAATAGTTTGTTAGTGAAATTAGTTCTATGTGTTAAAAATTATTACCTTGAATTTGAACTGATACTTGGGCTGTGATGTTGTAGGTTTGGGGATAGATGTCGTAGGAAAATAGAATGGTAATTTAAATGTGTTGTTTGCCTGGTGTTTGGAGGAGGGGACATTAGCTGCAATTAACTTGTCTTTAAACAGGAATTACTGTTTTCTTTGTTCACTTGGGAGCTTAACAACAGGTTGGTAGAAAAGGCCAGGAGTTACATTTTGTTTTAAACTGAAATATTTGAATAGTTTGTTAGTGAAATTAGTTCTATGTGTTAAAAATTATTACCTTGAATTTGAACTGATACTTGGGCTGTGATATGTGTATGTTTGGGGATAGATGTTTGGCAGGAAAAATTAGAAGGTAATTAAATGTGTTGTTTGCCTGTGTTTGGAGGAGGGACATTAGCTGCAATTAATTTGTCTTTAAACAGGAATTACTGTGGCTTTCATTGTTCACTTGGGAGCTTAAGCAACAGGTTGGTAGAAAGAGGCCAGGAGTTACATTTTGTTTTAAACTGAAATATTTGAATAGTTTGTTAGTGAAATTAGTTCTATGTGTTAAAAATTATTACCTTGAATTTGAACTGATACTTGGGCTGTGATATTGTAGGTTTGGGGATAGATGTTTGGCAGGGAAATTAGAAGGTAATTTAAATGTGTTGTTTGCCTGGTGTTTGAGGAGGGACATTAGCTGCAATTAACTTGTCTTTAAACAGGAATTACTGTGGCTTTCATTGTTCACTTTGGAGCTTAGCAACAGGTTGGTAGAAAAGAGGCCAGGAGTTATATTTGTTTTAAACTGAAATATTTGAATAGTTTGTTAGTGAAATTAGTTCTATGTGTTGCAAATTATTACCTTGAATTTGAACTGATACTTGGGCTGTGATATTGTAGGTTTGGGGATAGATGTCTTCAGGAAAATTAGAAGGTAATTTAAATGTGTTGTTTGCCTGGTGTTTGGAGTGAGGGCATTAGCTGCAATTAACTTGTCTTTAAACAGGAATTACTGTGCTTTCATTGTTCACTTGGGAGCTTAAGCAACAGGTTGGTAGAAAAGAGGCCAGGAGTTATATTTTGTTTTAAACTGAAATATTTGAATAGTTTGTTAGTGAAATTAGTTCTATGTGTTAAAATTATTACCTTGAATTTGAACTGATACTTGGGCTGTGATATTGTAGGTTTGGGGATAGATGTTGTGGTACTATAGAGTAATTTAAATGTGTTGTTTCCTGGTGTTTGGAGGAGGGACATTAGCTGCAATTAACTTGTCTTTAAACAGGAATTACTGTGGCTTTCATTGTTCACTTGGGAGCTTACAACAGGTTGGTAGAAAAGAGGCCAGGAGTTATATTTTGTTTTTAAACTGAAATATTTGAATAGTTTGTTAGTGAAATTAGTTCTATGTGTTAAAATTATTACCTTGAATTTGAACTGATACTTGGGCTGTGATATTGAGTTTGGGGATAGATGTTTGGCAGGGAAAGTTAGAAAGGTAATTTAAATGTGTTGTTGCCTGGTGTTTGGAGGGGACATTAGCTGCAATTAACTTGTCTTTAAACAGGAATTACTGTGGCTTCTTATTGTTCACTTGGGAGCTTAAGCAACAGGTTGGTAGAAAAGAGGCCGGAGTTATATTTTGTTTTAAACTGAAATATTTGAATAGTTTGTTAGTGAAATTAGTTCTATGTGTTAAAAATTATTACCTTGAATTTGAACTGATACTTGGGCTGTGATATTGTAGGTTTGGGGATAGATGTTTGGTAGGAAAATTAGAAGGTAATTTAAATGTGTTGTTTGCCTGGTGTTTGGAGGAGGGACATTAGCTGCAATTAACTTGTCTTTAAACAGGAATTACTGTGGCTTCATTGTTCATGGGAGCTTAGCAACAGGTTGGTAGAAAGAGTGCCGTGAGTTATATTTCTTTTGTTTTAAACTGAAATATTTGAATAGTTTGTTAGTGAAATTAGTTCTATGTGTTAAAAATTATTACCTTTGAATTTGAACTGATACTTGGCTGTGTGTGTAGGTTTGGGGATAGATGTTTGGCAGGGAAAATTGAAAGGTAATTTAAATGTTGTTTGCCTGGTGTTTGGAGTGAGGGGACATTAGGCTGCAATTAACTTGTCTTAAACAGGAATTACTGTGGCTTTCATTGTTCCTCACTTGGGAGCTACAACAGGTTGGTAGAAAGAGGCCAGGGTATATTTTGTTTTAAACTGAAATATTTGAATAGTTTGTTAGTGAAATTAGTTCTATGTTTAAAAATTATTACCTTGAATTTGAACTGATACTTGGCTGTGATATTGTAGGTTTGGGGGTTAGATGTTTGGTAGGGAAATTAGAAGGTAATTTAAATGTGTTGCTTGTTGTTTGGAGGAGGGACATTAGCTGCAATTAACTTGTTTCAAACAGGAATTACTGTGGCTTTCATTGTTCATTGGGAGCTTAAGCAACAGGTTGGTAGAAAAGAGGCCAGGAGTTATATTTTGTTTTAAACTGAAATATTTGAATAGTTTGTTAGTGAAATTAGTTCTATGTGTTAAAAATTATTACCTTGAATTTGAACTGATACTTGAGCTGTGGATATTGTAGGTTTGGGGATAGATGTTTGGCAGGAAAATTAGAAGGTAATTTAAATGTGTTGTTTGCTGGTGTTTGGAGTGAGGGACATTAGCTGCAATTAACTTGTCTTTAAACAGGAATTACTGTGGCTTTCATTGTTCACTTGGAGCTTAGCAACAGGTTGGTAGAAAAGAGGCCAGGAGTTATATTTTGTTTTAAACTGAAATATTTGAATAGTTTGTTAGTGAAATTAGTTCTATGTGTTAAAAATTATTACCTTGAATTTGAACTGTATACTTGGGCTGTGATATTGTAGGTTTTGGGGATAGATGTTTGGCAGGGAAAATTAGAAGGTAATTTAAATGTGTTGTTTGCCTGGTGTTTTGAGGAGGGGACATTAGCTGCAATTAACTTGTCTTTGGAACAGGAATTACTGTGGCTTTTTGTTCACTTGGGAGCTTAAGCAACAGGTTGGTAGAAAAGAGGCCAGGAGTTATTTTTTGTTTTAAACTGAAATATTTGAACAGTTTGTTAGTGAAATTAGTTCTATGTGTTAAAAATTACCTTTGAATTTGAACTGATACTTGAGCTGTGATATTGTAGGTTTGGGGATAGATGTTTGGCAGGGAAAATTAGAAGGTAATTTAAATGTGTTGTTTGGCTTGGTGTTGGAGGAGGGGGATTAGCTGCATTAACTTGTCTTTAAACAGGAATTACTGTGGCTTTCATTGTTCACTTGGGAGCTTATAAATGGTAGAAAAGAGGCCAGAGTTATATTTTGTTTTAAACTGAAATATTTGAATAGTTTGTTAGTGAAATTAGTCTATGTGTTAAAAATGTGACTGTGGACCTTATTTCTCAGTCGACTTGGCTTGCATCACCGAGACCTGGCTAGATGGAAATGCTGGTCCTGTGCTGGACTCCGCGATTCTGGCTGGGTTCATGCTGATTCACCACCCAAGAGTGGACCAGAGAGGTGGGGGGGTTGCGGTCT
This sequence comes from Neoceratodus forsteri, assembly GCA_016271365.2. Taxonomy (NCBI): domain Eukaryota; kingdom Metazoa; phylum Chordata; order Ceratodontiformes; family Ceratodontidae; genus Neoceratodus; species Neoceratodus forsteri. Next base: position 416,893,531 of record JADMNL010000024.1, on the reverse strand, counting down.
CTTTTAGACAAGATCTGGATCTCAGGGAAGTGCCAGTTGGTGATACCAAATCCTTTGAGTGCATAGCGGGTGCAGGTGCAGGCTACAGGACCCTTCTTATCTACCATCCACCAGGGGATGAGAGGGAGTTCCTGAAGGAGGTTGCGGACTTCATCGCTGATATGGTATTGGAATCTCCCAGATGGTTAATTCTGGGGGATTTCAATGCCTGGGTCAACGATGAACTCTCGCCATTTGGTCAAAACCTCCTCCAATTGATGGATTCAATGGGCCTGTCACAGGTAATTACCTCTGCAACCTATGAGGGGGGGTATACATTGGACTTGGTGTTCCACCTGGGGATGGAGGTATCTGATGTGGAGGTGGAGCCAGTTGGATGGTCTGACCATCACGCCCTGAGGTTTAGATTTGCGGCCCCCAAATAGGCCTGCCCTAGGGAGTTAGTTCAGTTCCGTCCCTTTAAGAGGGGTTACCTCAGAAGGCCTAATGATGGAGCTGGACTCGGATTTTCCAAGGATAGCATGGATCCAGGACCTTGGTCTTAGCTATAATAGGGCTGTAACTGAGGCCCTGGATGCCATTGTCTAATTTGTGTTCGTCTTGTACTCTCTACTTAGGGGCTCCCTGGTTTGATGGGGAGGTCCATGAGTGGAAGAGGAAAGGACGAAGATTGGAAAGACACTGGCGGAAAACTCAACTGGAGGTGGATAGACTTGAAATGTTAGAAGATTATAAATTCTACCAATCAGCAATTTCCCATAAGAAGGCAGAGTTCCTGTCCAGGAAAATTGCTGCAGCGAGGAATAGACCATCCCAGCTCTTCTGGACTGTGGACAGGCTGTGCAATCCAGTCTGTCTCCAGACTGGTAGAGTGTTATCACAGGTACAGTGTGAGGGGTTTGCGAAATTCTTCGCTGACAAGGTATCCACCATCAGGGATGAGATCCACCAATGTCCTTCTATTGGACATTGCACTGATCAATCGGGTGGTACTAATGCCAGGTTGTACTGGTCTACCTTTAGACTACCAGCAGTAATAGATATAGTGAGGATCATCCAGACTCCTGCGACCTACCTAATGTAGTTGGATCCTGGCCCTACTCACCTGGTGGTGGGGTGTGTAGATGTTATCGCCCAGTCCTGGCTGGGATAGTGGTGGTGTCATTAGAGAGAGGATCTTTCCGGACCCCTTAAAGGAGGCGTAGTACACCTCCTGTTGAAAAAGCCCTCTTGACCCTGACTGCCCAGCAAATTACAGACTAGTTCTAACCTTCCTTTGTAGGAAGGTTATTAGAAGGTGGTCGCTTCTGCAACTGAAAGATCATTTGTCCAACCACAATATCTATGACCCTCTCCAATCCGGCTTCAGAAAAGGCATAGTACAGAGATGACTCTTGTTTGGGTATTGAATGATCTCCTGATGGCAAGAGATCGGAGGACACGTTCCATCTTGGTTCTCCTGGATCTCTCAGCAGCATTTGACACCGTGGATCATGGGGTACTGCTCGACCACCTGCGTTTTTTCTGTGGTCTGAGGGCAGCAGTCCACAGCTGGTTTCGATCTTTTCTGGAGGGCAGATCTCAGAGAGTGGTGTCCGGAATTTACACCTTGGCCCCTCATTGGCTGCCCTGTGGGGTACCGCAGGGGTCGGTGCTGTCTCCTATGTTATTTGCGGTGTATATGCTTCCATTGGGGGACATTATACGATGGTATAGGCTGAGTTTGCATTGTTATGCTGATGATTCTCAGCTCTACCTGTCTTTTATGCCTGATCAGGAATCTGAGTCCATCACGATGTTTAATAACTGCCTCCTGGAGATTCAGGATTGGATGAGTGCTAGTTGGCTTAGGTTGAATCCAGGGAAAACTGAGGTGTTGGTTGTGGACCCTGGAGGGACCGGAAAACCCTCGGGTTTATATCTTGGGGGGGCCCCGCTTCTTGCCTCTGGCCAAGTGCGTAACCTTGGCATGATTTTTGCTGAAGGCCTGACTATGAAGATGCAGGTGTCGGCCGTAGTCAAATCTGCCTTTTTTCATCTGAGGAACATTGCCCGGGTGAAACACTTGGTTCCACTAGAAGATCTTCTCATCTTGGTCCACGCCGTTGTCACCAGCTGTTCTGATTACTGCAATGCCCTCCATCTAGGGCTGCCAGGGGTGGATATCTGCCGCTTGCAGCTTGTGCAGAACGCGATGGCCAGGTTGTTGATGGGAGTTTCAAGATCAAGCTATATGACACATGTGATGCGTGATCTGCACTGGCTGCCAATACAGTGGCGGATCACCTTCAAGGTCGCATTATTGACCTTTAAGGTCCTACATGATTTGGGACCTCACTACCTGAAAGAGCTCTTGGTGCCTTACTGTCCTGCCTGTTCTCTTCGCTTCTCTGATGAGGGATTGCTAGAGATTCCCAGGGTACGTCTAAAGATGTCTGGAAGTAGATCTTTTGCCTATATGGCACCAACCTTGTGGAATTCTCTACCTCGTCAGATACGAGATTGCCTAACTGTTGAAAGTTTTAAAAAACAACTAAAGACTTTCCTTTTTGCCCTAGCATTTGCTGGAACATAATAAGTGAGAGTACTGTATGACTGTTGGATTTATTGTTGTGAAACGTGTTTTTAAGTGATTTGAATTATTGTAAAAGTGCCCTGAGCTTGGGAAGGGCGCTTGATATAAATAACATTTTACTTACTTACTTACCACGCTGAACAGAAAGAAAAATAAAGCTGTCGGTCTGATCAGCTTCTTGGTGGGAAGTACGGTTTTGAAAACAGTACCGAGGAACTCCCTCACAGTACAGTGCCCCCACAGTTAGTCAAGCTGCTGATTTAAAATAAACAAATCATTTACCTTGGGGCTGTCCCTCGTGGCAGATGCATGCATTATCCACTTTCACTGGGGTCACACAAGGTTGCAGCTACCAGACGCAACTTCCAACTGTGATAAAAAAAAAAAAAAAAACAATCTTGCAGAAAGGAGACAGAACTTAAAAGGATGCCCAGAGACTGCTAGGGGGGAATTTTTCTACACACTCCTTTTCTTGTTCAGGTGGATGTGTGTGTGTGTGTTGGGGGCAATCAATCAGAATGGCTCTGTGGGGAGCAGCAACAGAAGCTGGAACAGCCTTAAAAATATGGACTGCTTTTCGAACAATGTAGCAAGAAAGGGTTGCATTTGGGAGGGGGTGCTATGAACATAGCAGTCAAGCAATCAATCTGTACTTCCAAGAAAAAAACGTTGCACTCACCCTAACAATAAGGACCAAAAGCCAACAAACACTTTAGTTCTTTCTTAGAACATATTTATTCATCCATCCAGTGCTGGACCCACAGGGCTGGATTTTCAAAACTCCAATGTAAGCTGCGACAATGGCAGCTTGTGCTTAATACTGATGCATCCAGGACCTGCGCCTGAATTTACAAGGGGCATGGTCCTGGCGCCTAAGTCCCGCTGCTTGCAGCAATGGAATGGGTGCATCAAATAGATGGCACACACACAAGGAATGCCGCAAGTGCTGCAGGACAGTGTGTGTAGCTGCTCCCTCGAATGGGCCATGCTGGTGCCCCACTCCCAATGCCATGCCCAATGTGCCTATCAGCAGCACTACAGTGACCTGACACCCCCCTCCCCATCCCGACTGTTCATGTAATTGACCTCCCTGGTGCTCTAGTGGCCCCCCAACCGGCACATAGTGCCCACAACCCTGTACCCCCCAATCCCTTACCCAAGATTCAGCAACCAGCACAGCCCTCCGCACGCCACCATGGCCAGCTGCTGAATGAAACTGTCAGTGCGTGTACTGTATAGTATGCACATGACAGTTCACTCGGCGGCTGGCTGTGGTGGCGTGTGGAGGGCTGTGCCAGTCACAAATCTGGGTACGGATTGGAGGGGCTACGGAGTTGTGGGCACTATGTACTGGGTGGGGGGCCACTAGAGCACCAGGGAGGTCAAGTACATGGACAGTTGGGGCGGGGAAGGGGAGACCACTAGATCACCAGGAAGGTTAAGTACATGGACAGTCAGGGTGAGGAGGGAGGGACCACTAGATCACCAGGGTGCAACTATTGTGGATGGATTGGGGCAGGCCACACAGTGGCACATACTGGCCGACCCTCCCAGGAGATGTCTAAGTACCATTAGACCAGCTCTTTGCTGCTCTAACGGTACCTGGCACTTAGTTCCTGTGGTGGTCTTTGAAAATCGGGACTTGAGGGCTGTGGCAGTCTGGGTCTGCTGCAAGCCCCCTAACACCATGCCACAGCCACTTTCATGGCGCAAGGCCGGCGCTAGCACACTTTGGCACAGGCAACCTGCTGAGTGATGCAGGCTGCCTTGGAAAATAGCTCTGGGCGCTGCCCTTGGTGCAAGGTGCCTCTTGCGTCAGACTAGGGCCTTTGAAAATCCATCCCACAGTGTCATTATTCTCTGATGAAGCCATAACAGCGAAACGTAAGAATTGCTGCTACACTGTGTGTCCAGCATTGGATGGGTGAATGAATATGTTCTAAGAAAGAACTAAAGTATCCATTGGCTTTTGGTCCTTATTGTTAGGGTGAACGCAACGTTTTTTATTGGAAGTACTTTTTTAATAAGTTTTTTTTCTACTACTTCTATTCATTTTTACACTCATTTTCTCTCTTCTTTTACCACTTGATTAACATTTACTAAGATAGCCATTTTCTAAACAGTAATACCCTCAGGGTGAGCATTATTGGGAAATCTGGACCTTCCAGGGGCTATAGGCCCTCCGTCCTGGCTGTCAGGCCTCATTACTCTTGGCAGTCCGGGTATTTCTAATAATGCCCACACCTATCGAGTAGTATTGCTTACTTATCTCCTGTTTTAAACAAATAGAATTATTTCAATAAATGAGGAAGGCACTATCATTTTGAAAGTATATTATTAAAGGCACAAACAAGAATTCTGCCATATAATATGAAAAGCTTTTATAAAATCATTCAGTAGGCTGTGTTTGCCTGGAGATGCCCCATTCTTTAGACCTGACAATACCTCTAAGATTTCCTCTTTAGTAATGTGCTTACATAGTTCCTCACACTCCTTCCCTGATACCGGGTCTGGAAACTTGGTCAGAAAGTGACTCACTGGGACCGAGGTAGATGTACAGACACCAAAGGTAGCTTGTACATGAGTCTCAGTCAAAGAGAGTAACCCTGCAAGGTCAGAAATCACATTTCCTGAACTATCTGTTAATTCCTTAATCAAAGATTAACCTGTTCTCTCTGCATGTAATAAAAGGGTCTCCTATGGGTGACTTTTGAGTACCATACTTTAATTCTGCATGTTAACTAGTTGCTCTGTCATAGTGATAGTTACACATCTCTAGTTTCAACTGATCTTCCTGGACTAAAAGTCTCCACCACTCATTCACACTAATGGGAACTACACTGGAGGCGCTAGGACCCCATGGGAGCCAAAAATGTTCAGGAGGGCCGGTGCCAGGATAGGAGCATGCATGTGTGGTGCTGCGAGACTAACTCACGCCGTATAGGCTATCTCAGTGTCCACCCTCCAACTGCCTCAGTTCCTTTCTCCCTACCGCCGAGTGCACTTCAATGATGATGTTGCTTGCCTGCCAGGAGTCAAGTCTTCGCTATCGACAGCTATAGCCGTCTCAGTATTTGATTAATTTACTACTTTTAGTGTTCTTTTCTTATTTAAAAAAAAAGAGAGAGAAGAAGATTAACAAGAAGGAGAAAGAAGAAGATATCCTCAGCCTGCCATCAACGAGGCCGAACTTAGACGATAGCAGTGATGATAGGGAGACTTAGTTTGGAAGCTGTGATGGCAGTGGGACTGTGTCCGTCCACCACCCTTTATGGAGGGGTCCGACCACGGGCAGTCCAGTGCTCGGGGGGGGAGAGGAAAGTCCGCCAGAAGCACAAAAGCAGCAGGCCCGTTCCCGACTTCAATCAGGGACCTGACTCCGCTCAACCTCAAGCTCTTCTTCCTCCTGTCAGTGGAAGAAAAAACAGTACCACTGGAGGTCACCCTCTGGTATGTCTGCACAGGGATCATTGGTGGTGGCAAGTGGAAGGACTGACCTGTCTTCGGTGGGGTCCTCTGTGGCTTCATTCTTAACGATCATGATCTTCAACACTGGGCCCTGTCTCTGTCCTCGATGAGGCTCCGGTGAGCAGCGTCACCTCTGGGCTGCTCTTTTAGAGCAGAGGGTATGACGTCTTCCTAGTTGATCTGGCCAGTGGACCCAATCCTGGGGCCTTTGGGCCTTGGAGCCACTGGGCCATTGCCGAGTCAGGCAGGCAGGATGTGCGCGGTGCCTTCTCTGGTGCCAGCGCCATCGACCCCGCATGCCTACCCCCCCCACCTTTTTCTCTGCAGGGGTCAGCATGGGTACCGCTTTCCTTCTTCCCCTCTTTTATTCAGGTCTAGGACCAGTATGCCTGATGCCATGTGTGGTGCCGGCACCGCAAGTGGTGCCAGTGCTGCGGGTGGTGCCTGCGCCGTGAATGGCGCCGAACTCCTCAACACCATTCTGGGTGGCAGCAGCTCTCTTGATTCTGGCCTGCACCTGCCTTTTGGAGGTTCTTCTGGGTAGAAGTGAATCTGGATGAATCTCTCCCTGTCTTACTTTGTCGGAGACGCAGCAGATGATTCATTTTAGAGGCTAGAATGCAGGCCTTCTGTATCAGCAGAGCCTGTGATGGAAGATCTTCTTTTCAGTTTTTCCCTCAGGGACATGGGGTCCACTATAACATTTCAGACTTCATCTGTGGACCAAAGCAGAGTTCTACATCTGGAGTTTATACAGTCCTCAGTACAGTTACACCCTGTGGAACACACTAAATTCAATGGTTGAGAGCCTCCCGGACTCTACCGCTCCATTGCTAGGGGCATATAGCCCAATAATCAGCTAAAAGCTTTTATAGACCCCTATGACACTGCCCCTAGGGTGGCTGCCATTGGCAGCAGGTGATTAACATGTCCTTGGCAATATTTATTGGTTCGGCCCTCAGATTGAGCTCTGGAGAGCGCTCAGACTCCTGCTGCCCCTCAGAGGGATGGCACTGTCATCATTCTCATAACAGACAATCCTTTCAAGGTAGAGGCCTGGAAGCCTTTGTCAGGAACCAACTCCTCAACTGCAAGAAAAAAAAAATTGCAGCAGAGGGCACAGGGCCCAAAAGCAACCCCTACCATCCTCTTGGATCCAGCCTAGGTCCCACCCCAGCTGTCTGAGGTGGACGCCTCTCGACGGTAGCAGGGGGCATCTAATTTGGTTTATAACTAGTGGAAGTCCAATCCAGTGGACGTATGGGTCATCAGGACTGTCCGAGAGGGATTCTCTCCCAATTTCACAGAGATTTTCCCAAGACCCAGGCAACAGTCCAGTCTATTTGCCTCTCTGTCAGACTCTCTTTCCTCAGAGAGATGGGACCTCAGAGCAGTAGAAGTTGTTCCATGGCAAGTTGGAACACAGGTTCCAACTTCCTTTGCTTGGTTCCAAGATAACAGGTGGCATGTGCCCATTTTTCAACCCTGAAAGGTTAAACAAGTACCTGTTCAGAGAGGAGTTCACTACAACCTCAGTATTCAAGTCTTCACTTCCTGGATGCTTGGTTCCAAGTCAGCCCATTTGGGCTAGAGTCTCAGGAAGCAGTTGCCACAGCTTTTCAGTTGCTTTCTTCCAGGAGGGGTTTTCTGATTCAGAGAAGGTGCCAGATTCACCTTCCCCACAGCTCCTTTTCATAGGAGCCCTCCTGGATACCTCCAGGGTGAGAGTTCTTCCTTCCAGAGAATGGAAGAAACAATATCTTCAGATGTCTTGCTACTTTACAGAAAGTGACTCTGTCTGGGCCCTTTCGATGTAGCAGATGCTGGGACTTATGCCTCATCCACAACAAATAGTGGTCTCCACCACGCATCCCAATCCCACATAAATGACAGAACCTCGACAAAATTACTTACATGGTAGACGCAGTTGGCCTAGCTTCTGATAGGTCTACCTCACCCTCTAACCCGGATCATCATCACTATGGTTGCACTCCTGATCAGTTGGGGAGCTCACTGTCAAGACCTCCACACTCAGCCAGGAGGAGGAGGAGCATCATTTTCTCATAAATTTCTTAGAGATGAGAGCTGTCTTTTACGCTTTCCAAGGCCTGAAGGAGGCCCTCTGCCACAAAGTGATTCCACTTTGGATGGATGACAAAACTGTGTTTTCATCAACAGGCAGGGTGGAACTCTCTCCTACCCTCTGTGCAGGAAGGCCATGGTGAGATGAGGGTGGTGCCTTGAGCACGTTGCGTCAGTTTAGTCATTGTGCAGTCGCTATTCAATGAGTGAGGCAGTGCGGACCTGGTCCTTTCTGTGTCCCCTCTCAACACAAATCTGCCTCTATCCTGCTTCAGAAATCCAGACCCTGGTGTTTTCTGTCAGGATGTATTCACTGCAGTAGACAAGATGCCCTGTATGTTTTCCTCCTCTTCCCTTAGTTCAGAGGGTACTGCTCAAGTTGTAGGCAAATGGGAGCAGGATAATTCTCATCATCCCAGACTGGCCTCAGCAGATATAATTTGCGTAGATAAACAGTCGGTCAGAAGTTCCTCCTAGATGACTCCCTCTATGAGCGGACCCTCTGATACATGGACTTTGGTCCATCCATCCTGCGCTCCTTTCATCTCCTTGCTGGGCTCCTGGGGAGATGAAAGTGGGGAAGTTTTAGGTTTCCAGACAATTGTAGAAATCTTCTTAGCCGCACTTAGACCTTCCACCAGGAGGACTTACGTGGCTAAGTGGTTACACTTCACCATCTGGTGTGCAAAGTTCTGTCTGGACCCTTTTGGTTGCCCACCAAGTAAAATTTTGGGTTGCCCAGTGGACCTGTGTAACACAGGTCAGCATTTCTCGGCAGAGAAGGTTCACCTCTGCGCATTTTTGGACTATCTTGAGCCAGTAGACAACTTGTCACTGGCTCTGGTACCATTAGTCAAGTTTTGCTTCTCCCTACTTACTTTGTTAACTCCAGAATCAAGGCGAGCACTTCCTTTATCTCTCTGAATGGAGGGTTCTGTGATTCTACATCGACAGAATGAAGTTATACGCATCCAAGCAACTATTGTATCTTTCCACATGCCTTGGCTGGGTCAGCCTGTTGCCATGAGATGTATTTCTGCTTGGTTAGTAGCATGTCTTCGACACTACTGATCCATGACACAGTTGAGGTTGGAAGGCTGGGTTCTCACCAATCTGCCGGTCTGGGTGCGGCTTTCCTGGCAGAGATTCATAATGTACCAGTTGCAGACTACTGCAAGGTGGCGAGTTGGAGCTCAGTGCATACCTTGGTGAAGCACTATGTTCTGCATGTCCATGCCTGACAGTTAACTTTCTTCATCAGGACAGTCCTTTTGGAGTTCTGTCCTGAGCAAGCTCTATCTCCTACCACCCTGCTGGGGATTTTAGCTTGGTACTTTCAATTAGTGTGAATGAGTGGTGACACTTTTGTGCAGGAAGATATGGAAATGTGACTTACCATAATTTTGATCTTCTTGGACAAGTCTCACCACTCATTCACATGCCCACCCACCATCCCCCGAGCTCACTCATTCTGTTTTGGTCTTCACTTCCTTGTTGTTCAGGCTGTGAAGACACTGTTGAATTGACCCTTCTCACGTGGGTCATCCGGGCCTTCACGTGCCTGGAAGTTAGGGTTATGTTTTCTTTCATTAGTTTACACTACACCTTCTTGGTCAAAAAGGTATTGAGGCGGTTGGGGGGTCGACGCTGAGATAGCCTCTATGGTGCAAGCTAGTCTCGCGGTGCCACGCATGTACAATCCTATCCCGGCGTCAACCCTCCTGAAGATTTTTGGCTTCCACGGGGTCCTAGCGCCTCCGGTGTAGTTCCCATTAGTGTGAATGAGTGGTGGAGACTTTGTCCAAGAAGATCAAGAATTACGGTAAGTAAGTAATTTCCATTTGTAGTTGCTCAGAAAAATCTCCTTTACCCATGGCAGCTGCTGTTAACACTTTACACAGTTGATTTCTCAGATCCAAATACTCAAAGTATTTTGTCCTGTGCTGTTGCCACCCAAAAGCTTGAAACCATATCTTGATATGATTTTTCATCTCCTCCCACTACTCTAAAGGATCATCATAACAGCACAGGAATGATTTCCTGGTTCAAAATATCATAGAATCATTGAAGCTTGATGGCAGAAAAGGACCATACCAGCCCATCTAGTTTGCCCTTTTTTCCCCCCTACACCTCCCCCTCCTTGCCAGCCCCCACCCTCCCCGATACTCAGCCCCATATGCTTGTCCCATGCCCTCTTGAATTCTTCCACCAATTTAGCCCCCCACCACTCTGTCTGTAGTCTGTTCCAGGGCTCCACCACCCTCCTCCGCGGAAGAAACGCCTCACATTGTTCCCCTGTATCTTTTCCTGCAGTCTGAGGCTGTGCCCTCTAGTTTTGACCCCCTACCTCTTAAGTAAACCTGCTTCTCCCACTGTATTGAGCCCTTTACATATTTAAAAGTTTCAATCATGTCTCCCTTTCTCTCCTTGTCTCCGCTATGTACAGATCCAGCTCCTTACACCTCTGCTCATATGACTTTCCTGCATACCCTGCAGCATCTTGGTTGCCCTTCTCTGAACCTCTCCAACACATCTATATCCTTATGGAGATGTGGCCTTCAGAGGTCAACCTCACACCCAGCTCCGCCTCACCATGGCTCTTTGTAAAGGGCATTATTACCTCTCTTTCTGCTAGTAATGCCCCTGCCCATGCATGCCAACATTCCATTGGCCTTTCCCTGCTGCTCTGCTACATTGGATTCCTACTCTTAAGGTTTGAGGAGACCATGATCCCCAGATCTCTCTCCTGTTCTACTACTTTAATTCCTCTCCACCTAGGGTGTACCCTACTCTTCTGTTCCTACTCCCAAGTGCATCACAGCACACTTCTTGGCATTAAATTTCAAACATTAAATTAAATAATGGCATTGAATTAAATATTGTCCCATACATGTCTTCACCTTAGACTCAAACAAAACCAATGAATTTAATCTCCATTTATTACTATATTTATCCTGTTTGTTTAAAATCAACCAAACCAGACAGTAACAGGTGGTCTGAAAATCCTGCTGGTGTTGTCTTACATTCTTTAATCATAAGATGGGAGGAAATGAACCAATAATCTGTTCTGGTAGCTAACTGTTTTTAAAAAAATGTGGCATTCCCAGACTGTGATTGGCTCCTAAAACCATCAATCAGACTAGCAGTGATCACCATTTTTTTTCCTTTTAACGGCTTCATTGTGGTATCTAACCCACAGTTGAAATCATCTCCTAATAAAATTGTTTGAGCAGTAAAAAGGTAAGGAAGAATGGCCTCAAAAAGTAGCAATCAACTTGCCTTCATCTGTGGGGCATATTTATTGATACACCTTAGACTATGCCCGACCCATTTCATATCCAGCAGTAAGGCTCTACCTGGGCTAATATCAACCAATTTTATCAATTGAAAAATGTGTCCCCTTAAACTACATTCCTACACCATCCACCTCGTTCTCCCTAAAGGATCAAAGGGATAGTCTCCAAGACCACCCCCTTTTCCACTTGCTCATATCATAAGTAGTGGTCTGCAAAAATATTTGTAAACTCTCTTCGGTAATGAAGAAAAAAAAATTAGCTGCCCTCCGCTGCTGTTTCCTTAAACTATGAATGTTTAAGGAGGCAATTTTCACTGAACCATTGATCAATGATTAGAAAATCCATCAGGTAACTCCATCTCCCTTAGCTGTCTTCTGCTGCTGCTTGTTTCTTTCACATTTTCACAGTGAAGATTTCTATGTCTGATATTAATCAGGAAAGAGAGGACCTGGAAGAAGATGCATCGGAATTTTCCTTTCCTAAATCAGAATCACCCCGGTTTCTTTTATCTTGCAACACTGCAAATTTATTGGACAAAGAGACCGGATCACCATCTAGTGCCAGTCGTGAGCTTCTTCCAGGTGCCATAGGAACTGCTCCTGTTGGACAGGGAATTCATGCTGTTTCCATCTCTGGACTCTGGACAGCCACTGTTTCTAGAGCAGTACTGGGGACTCCAGCATCCCTGTCAGGTTCAGGTGCCTGGGGCACTGTTTATAGTTGTGGGGCAACCTCCTGGGATGGAAAAGCAGGTGCATCACTGCTCATCTCCTGAGCAGCTGGGGGTCAGCTGCTTGCCACTCCATTACTGCAGGGTGAATTTGGTTTGAGGCAGAGGGTGCCTGCATTCTGTTCATGGTGCAGCTGAAGAATCAGCTTGCTGTGCTTTTCAAAAAGGGTACCCCGCATCATACCCATCATTGTAGTTTGGTGCAGCCCACGGAGAGTTATGAAAGGAGTGAACTTTCTCTTCACAGAGATTACGTTTAAACCAGTTTCTGCACTTCATACTATTGTGACCAAATTCCCCACAAAATCTACAATGTAACTGATCACAAGCACTGGATAAATGTGTTCTATCTTCACACTTATAGCAAGCCTTGGGTTCCCCGCATAAAAACATTGTTGGGAAGGTGAGTAATACCTTTTTCAGTCTTCACTGGTTTAACTCGGAACCTCCAGTCCAAATGAATTCCGTATCCATCAGGGGTTCTGGGGTCCTCAGTACATCGCATCACTACCACAACCAATAATAAATATCCTCCACATGCAGACCCTTTGGAAACATGATTGTGACAGTTTTGACAGCTGGGTTAGTAAGGGGAATAGCAAGAAATGAGACCCATAACAGAATATTTTTTATTTGATTGTATTTAAGCCCAAACTGATCTAAACCCTGAAGTATTTTGAAACTTAAGTCAAAATTGCCCTCTCTTATCAGGGCATATAGCTCAGATACAAAAAAATCTCATTGAGTTTTTAATTAACTGTCTGGCCACAGGCAGTCTATCCGGGTGTTCTGACATCCCATCTCTATAGTGGAGGTGAACTGTATTTTTTGTGGGGAAGGTTCAGTTCTGTCCCAAAAAAAGACCAGCATTGGAAGGACCATAAGCTGATGTAGGGCCGGATTATTATTTTTACTCCAGATTTCCCCATTGGACCCTGAGGTATTAGTCCCTGGAAGGGGACTACTGTCCTGGAAGGAGGACCCTGGGTGCTGATCCTCTGGAAGTGGAAGGCTGCAAAACTTCCTTCATTTGCTCCTCTTGGGGGGATAAAAGAATTAAATCAGTTGGGCTAGATGCTGTAGTCTCTTGTTGTCTTGTATTCTTCAATGCATGTCTCTCCCCAGGAGGGTCAGAAGTTACTGGGGAGCTGGAGTTGGTTATTGGAACTACTACCTGCAGCAGACTTTATTAATGGCATTGTATCTAGAGGGAGAGTTTGTCTGTGAACCAAACCTGAACTGAACTTGAACTTTTAGATTTCTGCCTTATCCAAACCAAACTTGAACCCTAAGAAACAAAAAAAAAGATTAACCCGAACCGAACTTGAACTCAGACAATGTGAGATGATGAGAACCCACATAGAGACAGTAGAGAGACATTTAACTCAAACTCAGATTGAAAAATTACACAAAAACCTCAAACCGAACTGAACTGAAGCCAAAACTTCTACTTATCAAATCGAACTGAACCAATTTCGAACTATACCCTGCCGAACTCAAACCCAAACTAGAACCCTAGAAAACACATTGAATCCTCCCTCTAACTGTATCCCTTATCCCTGTACCAGTGCCTTCCCTCACCTGCACTTGTACTCCATCCTCTCTCCCTATTTCACTCCCTCTGGTACCTGAGTTTGTGCTGCAGTCTGCACCCAGCTCTTCTGCTGATGCTCCTGCTGTCCTCCTGTCACTTGCATTTCTTCTGCCAATACTAGGTCCATATTCCCCATTTTTCCAACTCATCAGACATGTGGTGCAGCTACTTGCTGCCCCTGCTCAATCAGACTGCTCCCCTGCTGTTTTTCTATGGGCATAACCAACTGCCCAGTCATGGAAGTCTGCAGCTGCATTGCTGTACCTGTAACTGCTGCATGTAAGAAGTGCTAATGGTTCTACGGCGACAGGGTTTTTTTCAGCATGCGGTAAGAACCGCTACCCCCATTGCTGTAGACTGCCAGTGGGGAAGGTGAAGGATGTTGCCAGAGTAGTGCCTGGATAAGCTGCTTCTGTGGTGGAGTGGCTAGAGCACCTGTCTCTGGTGGTGTTGGGGACCTGGGGCTGTGGTTCAGTTCTCCCCAGGTCCCACTCTGCTCCGGCTTTTAGAAAAGAAGTTCCCATCCCACCTCAAGTCCACAACCCCGGGTTGATTATAATTAGTCAAGGGGCATGGGAGCAAAGCCCACCATGTTGAGGGTGCAGGGGTAAGTTATTCTCAAAACTAAGATATTCCTCCGGTGTGCACTTTGTTTGTGGTGGTTTGGCGTTTTGCACCAATGTTATTTGCCATACGCTGTTTTGCATGTGACATTGTTGATGTGCGTGGTTTTGACGCGACATTATGACCTTATGCCTAACTGCAGTGTCAGTCGGAGTCATCTCCAATTTGTATAGATGAAGAAAAACAGCAGTCTCTCATTTCGGAAGTGACTCCGTAGTCTGTTGCAAGTCTGAACCTCCTTCAGGAACCACTCACTAACTGGCCAATCGAAACACTCTTCTTGCTCCAAAAGGAGAGTTGGGAGATTACATCCAGAAAAGGAAATGGAAACTGCTGCCAAAATCTGCCCAAATGCAGTCTATGAAACTGGGGCAGTTTGGGGACAGTGACTAGTACCAGACCATACCAAGCTAGCCTGCACCACTGGGTCCATCTTTTCGAGACCAGAATCCACAATCTGGTTTGCCGTGAGCTTCAAATTTGCAGCTGCTATGTTTTTCAATCATCTGTGGAGTCAGTTCAGGTCCAGAGTCCATTTGCCAGAATGGAAGGTGCTTGTTTCAAGGCCTGCTCCTTTCAGAGCTTTTTCAGGGGACCAATCCATGCCATGTATGGTCTGGATATGAATTCTGGAAGTTTAAAGGCAGACAATACCTGCTTTCCAGCTGCAACCTCTGTAGCCATTGTGTTACTCAGCTGATTACCACTGCTGGATGCACTGTCAAGCACAGCACCATCTGTCTGAGCCTTCTCTGCTCCAGCTCTGGATCTAGGATGTGCAGGACCCAGGTGTTTCTTTAAGATGGAGTTTCTTTCATTATAACATTCCTCATCATCAGCTCAGCCAGCATCTGCAATAAGTGTGGTTTTCATTTTTGTAATTCCAATTCAAGCTGTTGTTCAGCCAGGCTATATCTTCTGGTTCAGTTTCAACTGCTGTCTCAGTGTCCATATTTTCAGAAAGTTTTGCCCAGTGGCAGAGCCAGGTTTGGGAGCTAGGGGGCAATTCAGTTATTTTGGGGCTCCAAGACAGTAGCAAGTGAAAGTGATGATTTGAAAATATGACTTCTATGTTGTGGAGTATCATGAAGCTGCACTGAGCATATGAAATAAAAATAATGCTGCATTTCCGAGGGTTGTTTACATTAATACTCTAACTAACGGAGGCAGTCCAGAGAAGGGCAACAAAAATGGTGCAAGGACTGCACCAAAAGTCATATGAGGAAAGACTGGAGGACTTCAATGTGCATTCCCTGGAGGAGAGGAGAGAGAGGGGGGGGATACGATAGGGACATTCTGGTACCTCAGGGGTATCAACAAGGCACATAAGGGTAGCATTTTTCAGAAAAGAAGGTGTACAAGAACAAGGGGGCAGGGGCATGATATAAGGCTAGAAGGGGGTAGGGTTAGGGACAACTAGAGGAAGTAAGTTTTTTTACAGAAAGAGTAGTGGATGCTTGGAACAGCATCCCCGCAGAGGTGGTGGAGCAAAAACATTAGGAGAATTCAAGGATGCGTGGGATAGACATAAGAGTACTCTAGAATAGGGAAGTGAGAGTAAGCCACACCATCACCAACTAGGGTGTGAGGTAATGGTAATGCATTAGGTAGGAAAGGGCAGACTAGGTGGGCCACACAGTCCTTATCTGCCATCATCTTCTGAGTACCTGTGGATTCTGTGGTACATCACAGCAAATTTTAACACACTGTGTCATAAAGACATACTTTTGGGGAGCATAAAAGCCTAATCATGGGGTTTTGGCTTGGGAGGTGGTCAGACAGAAACCAAAAGGAACCTTCAACCATCCAGTGCACTCAGAGACTCCATCACAGTAATGTTATTAAACAAACAGAGTGTAACATCCATTAATAAGATTAAACAGTACACAAAAGACAAGCGGTAACTTTGGTTTTATTTTTGGCAGGCTCACTGGGCTTCTACTGTGACTGTGTTTGTATTTAAGTAGGTAGGTACTACTTCTAGGGTGAGGAGGTGATGAAGGTAAACTGCCTGGTCTGGTCTGGAGCTGTTCTGCTCTTCAGCTTTCTTTTTTAGCCTGTTGCTCCTTGCTTCTCTGTTCTCTCTTTCTGCCCTATGGGGAACAGGGGCAGTATTATAGATAGTGGCACTCTCGATGACTACTCCAATGGGCAAAAAGGACGACTGATGACTGTGAGAAAAAATATGGATGATTGGGTCCAGATCGTCGCCACGACACGTCGTCACTCAGTCGGTAGCAGCTAGATTTCAATTATAGCGGTACTAGAGGATCCTCCAATCAGTAATAGTGGTGGCACGGTGCCATGCACCCATAGAACCAGTCCCTACCACAGTCAGCTGCTGCAGCAGCAGACACGGTCAGAAGTCAATTTGGATATGATCACTTTGAGATTCGAGAGGGTGAGGGTTGGACGGTTGTCAGTTGGTGGTGGTTCCCTTTCTATTCGGCTTCCCATGTGCCTTGCCGCCTCTTGGTTTTCCCGCTCTGAGCACCCTCTCTTCTGACTGACTTGCTGCTGTTTTCAAATCTCAAGCCAGCTAAGCGCAACTGCTGCATGAATCAGAGTCAAGCCCGGGGGGCGGGGGGGGAGCAAAGTTGGACTGGAGGTCAGGACTGGAGGAGGCAAATGCAAAAGCAGCCAGCTGACACAGTAACACTCCCTCATAATTGGCTGACCCAGTCCCAAAGAGTGAATGACACAGACGTATACAGTTGCAGGAGAAAGTTAGCAACTGAGCTCCTCGGATGGATTATCTGACTGTGCGCTGCTGCAGCTGTGTTTCTCCTCTTCCTCATCCATCCAGTCTGGAGTGTCTAGTCAGTCCCGTTTTAAAAATTAATAAAGAACAAGGTTTTCCCGATCAGGACTGACTAGACACATTTAAGTGACAGTACAATCCTCCATAGGGGTGCCAGGCATGCCGCGGGTGCTGCAGTTCACACAAAAAAAGGACAAGGGATGGCGGGGGCGCAACTGATAGGCAAAATGGTCCGGGGGTGCCTGCCACCCCTGCCCCCCCAGCTCCGCTGCTGTTTTGCCCATGTGGCACTGCATCCTCTTGGGGAATACAGACTGGGGACAAGGATAAACCCCAGCCTGTAGCACGCCATCCTTCTCCACTATACCAGGATTGGCCATCTTGACTACATGCCAACAGCACCCTCTGTCCAGAGTAGGGGACTTCCTGGTGTCCTGACCAAATTTCCCCATTTACTAAAATACCACCAACAGATAAATCTGATTCAGTTTGTCAATTGTATCTTCTCCTGCCCCCGCCGGATGAGACTGAAACTATGCAGAATTGCCCAGTCCTTCTTTCCCAGTCAAAAAACCTAAATAAAATAAATCACACACCAAACACCTCCTTCTAGCCTCACTCACCAAACAACCAGGTTCCTCGATGCTGCAGGTCTCTCTTTTACACAGGCCCTCCATGCTGCTTCTGCTGGTCCGCTCTCTTTGCTTCTTCTAACCCAACAGCGATCCTGACAGTAAATAGCTTACCTCTTCTGCCACCGCTCTAGAGATCACTATAGGCTGCGTTCTGCCTCAAACTGCTGCTTCCAACCACACCACTGTACTGTAAATGCCACTCCCAACTGCATGTCATGTCACTCTCCATCCTGAAATGAGGCAAGACTGCTGGAGCCACACCCCCTCTTATAGGAGGCCCCTGCACTATGGAAATACTGCAGCTGGAGCCACACACCCTTTTATAGGAGGCCCCTGCACTATGGAAATACGACTGCTGGAGCCACACTCCTTTATAGGAGGCCCCTGCACTATGGAAATACTACTGCTGGAGCCACACCCCTTTATAGGAGGCCCTGCCTATGGGAACACGACTGCTGGAGCCACACCCCCTTTTATAGGAGGCCCCTGCACTATGGAAATACTACAGCTGGAGTCACACACCCTTTTATAGGAGGCCCCTGCACTATGGAAATACTGCAGCTGGAGCCACACCCCTTTTATAGGAGGCCCCTGCTCTATGGAAATACGACTGCTGGAGCCACACTTCTTTTTATAGGAGGCCCCTGCACTATGGAAATACGACTGCTGGAGCCACACCCCCTTTTATAGGAGGCCTCTGCTCTATGGAAATAAGACTGCTGAAGCCACACCCCCTTTTATAGGAGGCCCCTGCTCTATGGAAATACTGCAGCTGGAGTCACACACCCTTTTATAGGAGGCCCCTGCACTATGGAAATACTGCAGCTGGAGCCACACCCCCTTTAATAGGAGGCCCCTGCACTATGGAAATACTGCAGCTGGAGTCACACCCTTTATAGGAGGCCCCTGACTATGGAAATACTGCAGCTGGAGTCACACCCCTTTTATAGGAGGCCCTGCACTATGGAAATACTGCAGCTGGAGTCACACACCCTTTTATAGGAGGCCCCTGCTCTATGGAAATACGACTGCTGGAGCCACACCCCTTTTATAGGAGGCCCCTGCTCTATGGAAATACGACTGCTGGAGCCACACCCCTTTTATAGGAGGCCCCTGCACTATGGAAATACGACTGCTGGAGTCACACACCCTTTTATAGGAGGCCTCTGCACTATGGAAATACGACTGCTGAAGCCACACCCCTTTTATAGGAGGCCCCTGCTCTATGGAAATACTGCAGAGATTACAGAATCACTACCAGCCCCACAAATGCTTCTAAACTAAGCAGAAAAGTCCACAACACTATTGAAAAACACTACCAGGCATACCTTTATACTACAGAAAATCCCTACACTACAGAAAAGCACTACCACAGACAGAAAACACCACAACACCCAAAAAACAGTGTCCAACCCAATATATTATAGAAAAATAAAAGACAGTAAAGTCTGGTATACGGGAGAAATAATACCATCTCGGGGCTGAACAAGCTCATAAAGCACACTAGCTCTTTGGGCTCGTGGCTTTATGGCTTGTTCGACCCCTCAATGGTATTATTTCCTTGTATATCACACTTCGCTGTAATTTATTATCAGACAGATAGAGAGAGAGGTATAAAGATATGATTCAAAATATGCATTTTATATGCATACAGCACTGGATTTCAATACATAGGAGCATGTAGCACTGACTCCAGGCTTTCATTAAAAAAAGTTTCTAGCCCTATCAGTTTAAAAATGATACCTTTTGGAAGTACAGTAATTACGTTAAGAAAAGTGTAACTCTGTATGTATGCATGTATGTATTTCTGCATGTGTTTGTGTAGTGTATGTATGCATGTCTGCATTTGTGTGACCACTGTGTATGTATGTCTTCCAAGAGTGTTTGTGCACTGTGATTGCATCTGTGTCTGTTCACTGTGTAGTGTGTCTGCACGTGGTTTTAACATCTGCGTATGCATGAATATGTCTGCATCTGTGTCTGTGCCTTTTATGTATGTGTATTTGCACATTGTGTATGTACATGTTTTTTTACATGTGTGTTTCTGCACTGTGTATGTCTGTGTGTCTGCATGTGTCTGTGTGTGACTACACTGTGTAGTCATGTGTGCAGTGTATCCATGTGTGTCTGCTTGTGGGTTTGCGCACTGTGTATGCATATGTGTGTGTGTGCGTGTGTGTGTGTGTGTGTGTGTGTGTGTGTGTGCATCTGCATTTGTGTCCATACACTTTTATGTATGTATGTCTGCATGTGTGTTTGTGCATTGTGTATGCATCTGTGTCTGTGCACTGTATGTCTGTGTGTCTACATGTGTTCTGCACTGTGTAGACATGTGCAGTGTATGCATGTATGTCTGCATGTGGGTTTCTGCACTGTGTATGCATGCATGTGCATGTGTGTCTGCATTTGTATCCATACACTTTTTATATATGTATGTATGTCTGCATGTGTTTGTGCACTGTGTATGTATGTGTTTTTGTAGATGTGTTTGTGCACTATGTACGCATGTCTGCATTTTTGTTTTTTTAAGTTATAATTTTTAAGTTTTCAGCACATAAAAAAAACCATCAAATGCAACAGAAATTTTCCAAATGTTTAACAATGTTACAAGCAATATTAGATGTCTGCATTTGTGTGAGCACTGTGTATAAATGTGTTTCTGCAAGTGTCTTTGTGTACTGTGTATGCATCTGTTTCTGTGCGCTGTGTATGTATGTGTGTTTGCAAAGCATGTATGCATGTGTGTGTCTGCATCTGTGTCTGTGCACTTTTTATGTGTGTGTGTGTGTGTGTCTTGCACTGTGTATGTACATGATTTTATGGGTGTGTTTCTGCACGTGTATGTATGTGTGTCTACATATGTGCCTATGTGTGTCTGCACTGTGTAGTCATGTGTGTAGTGTATCCATGTGTGTCTGCTTGTGGGTTTGTGCTCTGTGTATGGATGTATGTGTCTGCATTTGTGCTCTTTTTATGTGCGTATCTGCATGTGTGTTTGTGCACTGTGTATGCATGTGTGCCTACATGTGTCTGTACATTTGTGTATGTATGTGTGTCTGCACATGTGTTTGTGCACTGTGTATGTACACATATTTGTAGGTGTGTTTGTGTGCTGTGTATGTACGTGTTTTTGTAGGTGTGTTTGTGCACTATGTATGTACGTGTTTTTGCAGGTGAGTTTGTGCACTGTGTATGTAAGTGTTTTTGCAGGTGTGTATGCATTGTGTATGTATGTGTGTCTACATGTGTGGCTGTTTATGACTGCACTGTACAGTCATGTGTGCTGTGTGTGCATGTGAGTGCATATGTGTCTGTGCACTGTGCATGTATGTGTGTCTGCATTTGTGTCTGTATACTTTTTATGTATGTGTATCTGCATGTGTTTGTGTACTGTATATGCATTTGTGTGTCTACATGCATGTTTGCGTACTGTGTATGTATGTGTTTTCTGCTTGTGTGTTCATGCACTGTGTGTATGTGTATGTATATGTCTGAGAATTGTGTATGCATGTGTCTGTGCATTGTGTATGAATATGTGTGTGTAACCCCTAGATGGCGCTATCCCAGGGGCTACTACCCCTGCCTGATTTGCCACTAACAGGTTGAGGGGCCTGGATCCAATGGCGGGTGCCTCCACCCAGAGGTCAGGGTTTGCAATAGTTAAACTAACTTGGTCACAGCCCTCTGGGACACTGCAACCCCCTTTCTTCCCACTAGTGGCCCACACAATATATCAGAATTACCTTCACAGTATACACTTACCCCAGGTCTGGTCCTGGCACTGGGACCTCCTGCAGAAATGAGATACGGTGCAACAATCACAGTACAGTACTTTAACATAGACAAATACCTCAGGCAGTATAACTTTGCTGAAACAAGCAGCTCTGATTTATTTAGGGAATATAACAAGGACAGGGGAAATCAGGTTAATTAGCTTATCACTCTAATAATCTACCTATGGCTCTGTGCACAGGCCTATCCCTATCAGTTAATGTTCCTAGTACCCAAGCCCAGTAGGCTAGTCCAAACCGTGGCAGCTGGTAGGGCCCTTTCACACAGAGAAAGGAGAATTAAACAGTCAGCAGTACAGTAATTCCATTTGGATTTAATGTGGCAATTCAACAGGAGCGACCCTGAATTAGTACTCACGACCTCCAAATAAGATAGGGTCCTTCAATGTCCAGCAGGGCTCACTTGAGGTACACAAACCTCTTCACACATCCATATAAAAGAAAGCACTATACCAGGCAGGCTGCATCTGTATCCCGATCGCAATTACTGCTATTACTGGGGAGAACACACATGGATTCAGTTCCTGACAGACAGAGTGCAATTTTCAAGCAATTCCTCCAGTCTTCTACAGGGGTAAGCCTGGTTTCTACTCTTCAGAGATCCTTTGATTCTTTTCACAGGACCAGATTCAGGTCCTAACAAGCTGTTACACAAGCTGCAGACCGAACTCTGGGCCTTACACACTTTTTGACTAAAACTGCACACTGAAAAAGCACAGGCTCCTTCCTTCTTCACTGCCAAAGCTCAACTGAACTCCAACCGACAAAACCGGGCACTTCCTTGAGTTCCTCCCAGTTCTTGACTGGATTGGCTGTCACTCACAATAGACTGCTGCTGTTGGTCCAAAAGGCACTGAAGTCTAAACTACATCTCCCAGAGTCACTGCCCATACAATCCTCTTGTGGCTGGCTCAGATTATGAGTCCAAGTTCTGATTCGTCAAGGCACCATTTTAGAGCTAGCTTACCCCACACTGATTGGTCCAGTTCAGCAGTTCAAAACTAGAATGGGAACTAGCAGACACAGTTCTGACTGCAAAGAAAGCAGGTTAGACAAACTGTAATTTCATTATTACTCTAAATAATTTCTGGCAAACAGTTACATCTTTCAGATAGGTTCCCTTTGCACTCCTAGTGACTGCAAAATTAAGTGAATTGGCAGCAGCTCAGTGGTACTCAGAGAGAAGCACAGTCCCCCATACAAACTAATTATGTCTGCAAGCAGACAGCTCTTAAAGAGACAGTACCAGAGGCTCTAAAAACACTCACTGATAAATGGCTTAAATGCCAAACACCATTCAGGCTTGGAGCATTCAAGCAAGCTCCTGGAAGTCTTTTATGAACCCCCATTTGCAGGGGGGTTACATGTGTACATGTGTTTATGTATTTATGTGTATGAATGTGTCTGCAGGTGGGTCTGTACAT
The DNA here is from genome assembly GCA_016271365.2 of Neoceratodus forsteri. NCBI lineage: Eukaryota > Metazoa > Chordata > Ceratodontiformes > Ceratodontidae > Neoceratodus > Neoceratodus forsteri. Next base: position 416,870,551 of record JADMNL010000024.1, on the reverse strand, counting down.
TTGTGCAGGCCCTTGTGTACTGCATACAATATGTGCATTTTGCATGAATGTGAGTGTCTGTGCAATGTACTCATGTCTGTGTATGCCTCTGTACTGTCTGCCTGTGTGTGTGTATGTGTGTGTATGTGTGTATCTGTCTGTCTAGGGAGTCTGAGAATGCCAGCAATCACTCGCCTGACTACAACCACCCGACACTGTTTGCTCGACAATCACTTACACAACAGTAGAAATTTGCCTGCGGCTGAGGTGATTATATTTAAGTATGGAGGCTGCGGGGGGGGGCAAAGCCCCTGAAACATAAAGTCACCTCCGCACTGGGCAAATTTCTATTGTTGGGCAAGTGATTGTCAGGCAAAAGGTGTTGGGCTATTGCATGTTGGCAGTGACTGTCAATTTTCTTAGTAGATCCTGTGTGTGTGTGTGTGTGTGTGTGTGTGTGTGCATTGTACAAGCATTTATTTGTTTACTGACGAAGTGCACTGGTCTGAGAGACCTTTTCAGGTATGACCCAGGCCTAAACAGGCAAAGAGAAGGGTGGAGACTAAAGATACCCTGTTATAACAATCTTGGAAACATTTGCAAAAATAACTGGAAATACATATTTAAGTTTGCTGTGTTCAGTTTAACTGAACCCCAATACATCTTAGCTAGGTCACTGCTGTTAAACGTTTGGCCTCTTAGTTATTCAGTTTGTATAGGTTGCTCGAGAGAAAGCAGCAAAAGGTGTAATCTTTAAAAGTACTGAACGGTGGGGAGGCACAGTAGCTGGTATAACTGATATGCTGCTTCATGATGGGGGAATGATTTAGGAAATATCAATGTACTTGTAAGTATTTTGTGTTCTATGAGCAAGTATGGGCCAGTTTTCTTTTCCTGGTACAGAATGTTTGTTTTATGCGTTCAAACATCACAATAAAAATAAAATATGGGAACCCTTTTTGAGATACAAAGTTTAACCTCTTCTCAACTTCTAGTTTGTATGAAGCATAAGATGCAGTTCTAATCAGCCAACGTGCCAAGTATTTTGAGACTTTTTAGCTGCTGTAATAATCGGGGCCAGTGTTTTCCAGATACAGAATTGTCCCAATTTTGGTGATAAAAAATAATCACTTTAGAACAATTCCAGATGCCATAAATCATATGCAGTGTCAGTGGCTCAGTAGGTAGCACACTCGCCTCTGAGGCCAGGAGATCAGAGGGCTGTGGGTTCAGTTCCCACATCTGGTACTTGGGTTAATATCCCAGTACTGACACTGTAGTGCAGCATGAGAGGGGTGCTGCACTTCTGAGGTGCTGTCTTTCAGATGAGACGTTAAAACCGAGGTCCCATCTGCCTGGATTGGTGGTAATTTAGGTGGATGTTAAAGATCCCATGGCAGTTATCGAAATGAGTAGGTGAATTTCCCCGGTGTCCTGGCCAAATTTCCCTCATTCACTTAAAAAAAAAAATACCACCAACAGCTTAATCTGGTTCAAGGTCAGTTGTCATTCATCTGTATCCCCCTCCCCCGGGTCGTGCCTGAAAATAGGCAGGATTTGTCTAGTGCATTTACGCGGTCAACAAAAACTAAATAAAAATATAAATGAATATATATATTTTCTTGCAGTGTACTGCAATGCCTACAGAAACATGGAAACACAGAATTTGTCATCAGATTAGGACCGCTTGGACTACCCAGTCTGCCCGTTTTTCCTTACCTACAGTATTACTGCAGACCCTACTTGATCTCCAGCTCTTTCTCCCATTAGGAGACTACTTGTGTTGGTATAGTCATGCAACAAAATATGTATTGTATGAGCATTCCGCTGAGTGAGCCTTTTTTCCTTTGTAAATACAGGGCTAAACTTGTCAGCAGATTAACATACCTGCTTGCAGCCTTGGGTAAAACAATGGTGTCTTGCTGATGATCTTACACTCCCCCCCCAACCCCCACCGCTGCCCCTGCCAGTCCTACCTGCTTTAAGGTTTTCATTTTCATCCTTAAAGTGAACTGCTAGATGGATGGAGACCTGCTGCAGCCTTGAGTCTGGCTACAAAGAAAAAAGGCACACGCCTCAATAGTCACTTATTTTATTAAACCAAAAAGTGCTGAGGATGCCAAATACCCTACATACACCCCTTGCAGAGGCTTCCTCTCTAACTTGTATTGAAGGAAATCTAAATAGGGTTTAAAAAATGAAGAAAGTACAGCTAAAAACAAAAGTGATGCAAATTCAATAAAAAAGGTGCAATAACATGACTTAAACAATTAGGGGTGTGTGTGTGTGTGTGTGTGTGTGTGTGTGTGTGTGTGTGTGTGTGTGTGGTTGTCTCAGGTTGTCATATCTGTAGTATGTCCTGAACCTGAAGTCCTGATTGGAACATTCAAGGCATGTGGGTGCCAGAACAATGACAATGTGACACTGCAGCCCACTGGACTGTCAGTTCTTAAACCTAAAGTATCATTTGTTTTATCATGGTTAATTTCTGTCACTCTCTCTCTCTCCCCCTCATCTACCGGTCTCTCTTTCATTTCCATGCCCTCATTTCTACCTCTTCTGACTCATAGCTGTCATTTTCATAGACAGTAATGAATTTGAATACACTTTGAATAACTGCCTCAAAAACAATGCACAGAGCATTGCAGCAGCTGCTTCACCAGGAATCTCTGAATAATGTTGCTGGCAGGAGTTCCCACTGGTAATTATTTCACAGAAACTGTCTTCTATGTTACTTGATTTCACTGGAAAATACTGTACTTGGAAACATTAGTTTTACATTTGTGCCCTGTTCAGCTTCCTTCTATGAACAATAGCCATCCAGCCGAACATAATCTGTATGCATGCTACTGTAAAACTCACATTAACAGCAACCACACAAACACACTGACAAATATCCACACAAAAGCACACACATGTACACATAAACAGGGCTTCAGGTAATTTTTTTTGGTTGGAAGTCAAATCCTTCCATGGGTTGAAATTTGGAAGTCATTTCAGTTTTATTGGAGTCAAAGTACTTCCAGTTGTCAACTTTTGGAAGTCAAAATAATTCCAGTCAACAAATTTGATTTTTTTTATTTATTTATATCTAGGATTACAAATACCTTTGAGCCAAGGCTCTTTTACGAAGGTTCCACGTCAGTTTAAGACAGTACAACGAAACAAGGTAGTACAAGATAATACAGGAAATAAAGCAATCAGAAGGCGGTATAGACAGGAGAAAGTCATTTACAAACAATTCTTGGGGAAGAGGCAAACAGTATTGGTATACACAGGTGAAGAGCAAGAAAAGGGGTTTGCTACAGCATTACAAGGTAGTGCAAGATAATACAGCAAATACCGTAATTAAGAGGAGGTATACACAGGATAAATTAATTTACAAACAATTCCCAGAGGAACAGGCAAACAATATAGGTGCACACAGGTCAAGGGCAACAATGGGGTTTGCCACAGCATTCTAAGACAGGGGTGGGATGGGGAGAGCAGCCAGGGCATTGTCGCAGAACATAGAGAGTGAGGGGTTAGGGGAGGTAGGGGATGAAGGGACGGGGGAAGGGAAGTCAAGGACAGGGTAGTTAAGCTCTAGGTTGGGCATTTAGGCAGCATTGAGAGGGTAGCTAGAGTTGCTGTGGGCCATGTGCAGTGGTAGACTGGAGGCAGAGGCGAGAGGTGGAGCTTAGATGTGAAAGGGCCAAGCTTGGTGATGGAGGAGATTTCCTTGTTGAGATTATTTAACCAGTTTTGTGCTCTGTAGGCAAACGAGCGTTGTCCCATGGATGTTCTGCAGTGGGGGGTCAGCAGGAGTTGATGGTTAGATCCCCTGGTATGGCGGGGATTACTATTTGGACTGAGGAGGACTAGGACACCTGGGGGAGCAAGACCCAGGGTTATCCTCTTGGCCATGATGCAGGTTTGGTATTTTAGATGGTTTGATAGTTGTAGCTATCCAGATAGAGCGTAGAGGTCGCAGGTATGGGTTAGGCGGTGGGCACCAGTTAGAAGACGGCAGGCTTTATTTAGGGCCATTGAGATGTGCCTGAGGGCTGTTGAGGTGGCAGAGCCATATATTATGACACCATAATCGATAACAGAGACTACAGAGCTTTGGACAGCGATTCTTAGTGCTTCAGGGGTAAGGTGCGCCCTATGTCTGTAGAGGAGGCCCAGTCACAAGTTAGCCTCCTTAGCTACATAGTCAATGTGGGCTCAGTAGGCCAGGTTATTGTCCAGAGTGATCCCTGATATTTAAAGGAGGTACCTCCTCAATGGTTACTCCAAAGTGGTTTGAAATGGTTAGTGGATGTTGCCTGCTCTTTGTGAGGGTTACAGAAGAGCATGTATCTGTTTTTATAGTTAAAGGAAAACTACACCCAAAACTTGAAAAAATATATGTTGCATGAGTGTTTTTAATTTGTATGTGAAGTTCTAGTGTTTCCTTCCTCTGACTGGTATTAGGAGTTTTTCCCAAATTAGCCTGCTAGCTTTATGCTAGTTTTACCACCTCTGGGGCTCTTCATACCTGATAGCATAATTGTATTTCTTGTTCCCACAGTGCATCTTGTCTCATGTGACTGAGATGTAAGAGAGACCCAACGTTCAGCACACACATGCCAAACAAACTAAATATCTTGGAAGCTTTACATGCTGCACAAAAATTACCAGCAGCAAAGTTTTTCAGGACAGTAAAACCTTAGGATGAGGGTGGTCACCAAGCTGAATTCTACAGATTTTAAAATATAGCCATCTCTATTGTTGTGAACTGATTGTAATGCAATGCTTTCTGCTGGATTTATGGGCTCTGCTACATCACCATCACATGAAACAAGATGCATTGTAGGACAAAGAAATGCAATAAAGCTATTTGATATGGAGATCTGCAGGGTCGTGAAACTACCCTAAAACTAGCAGGCTAATTTAGAAAACTCCTAATACCAGTCAGAGAGAAGGAACACTAGAACTTCACATACAAATTAAAACACTCTGCACAGCATATATTTTTTCAAGTTTTGGAGTGTAGTTTTCCTTTAAGGATGAGTCTGTGTTTGCTGAACCAGTTCTCTCGGAGGCGAAGTCGAGCTGAAGTTTATTCTGTAGGGATAGTGGGTCCTTATGGTTGGCAAGGATAATGGCATCATCAGTATAGAGGATGAGACGCTCCGGGCATGATGGGGGAGGTTTTTTAAAATAGACTAAAAAGAAGGCCCAGAATGGATCCTGGGGGACTCCAGAGTGGACAGGTCATGCTTCGGAGAGGACACCTGCAATTTTCACTCTCTGTGATCTGTTCTCGAGGTAACTTTTAAACCAGGCTGAGGAATCAGGGGAGAGCCCTGTTTTTGTGAGATGTTTCAGAAGTAGGTGGTGGTGAACAGTATCAAAGGCCTTGGTTAGGTCTATAAAGACTGACCGGTTAGATGCCCATTATCCAGAGAGCTGTGGCTGGCTCTGGTGAATTCTAGGAGTGCCATTGTAGTGCTGTGACCTTTCCTAAGCCATGTTGTTGTGGGCACAGGATGTTGTGTTTGTTCAGGTAATCAGTGAGCTGGTCAGTAACTATGTGTTCGATGGCCTTGGATAGTGGCGGCAGAATGGAGATTGGTCGGTAGTTACCAGGGTTGGTCCGGTCACCTGATTTATGGACCGGAGTAACGGTGGCAGATTTCCATTTGTCTGGGAATTGTCTGAGGCTGAGGGAGAGATTGAATATCTTGATAAGAGGACTAATCACTTCATCAAGAGTGAGGGACAGCAGCTTTAGGTCAAGAGTATCCCCACTATGTCTTCTTTTAGAGATTGCATTTGCAATGTATTTCCGAGCTTCGTGCATTTTGATGGCTTTGAAGTAGAAGGGGATGGGTTGGAGTGGGTGTAGTGGTGGTAGGCTGAGTGGGGAGTAATCTTCATTGAAGAAGTCGGAGAACATTACTGAGGTTGGTGAAGGCCGTGTTGAAAGTATGCAATGGTGGCAGGACTGAGGGTAATAGTCCCATCCATGAGTATCATGGTTGGGGAGGTTTATGGTTATTTCGGATACTTCTTTAATATTGTTCCAGAATGTTTCCCATTTCCCCATGTTTTGGTGAGTGCTTCTTTGTAGTAAGTGCTTTTGTGAAGCCTGATTAGGCGTGTACAGGAATTATGGAGCACGTTGCAGTTCTGAATGTTGGTTTGCATGCCAGACTCCTGAGCCAGGCCAGAGGTGGTCCTGTTCTTTTTAGTTGTGTGATTAGTTGTAGGGAGCCAATGATTGAAGAGGCTTTAACTTCACGCTTTTTAAGGGGCATATGAGTCACAGGCTGTGTTGAAGGTGGAGATGAAGAAATCAAGGCAGAGTTCACAGTTTTAGAAGTCAAAATACTCTAAGTCCTGTAGTTTTTGAAGACATAGGCCTTCTGAATACCTCACTGTAACATCATCCATGGCACATCCACAGAAATACATTTCTGAATGAGTCTAGAAAGGAAAATGTGCAAGTAAATCACTTACTTACAGTACGTTTATTTATATATATTTTTTAACTCTGTTTATGCCCCTCATTCTTTGGCCCTAGACCTCTTTCCAGCATGGACACTAGACTCTGACTTTTTCCCACTCTGCTGAGATCCTCCAACCAGACATATGTCCCGGGAGTGCTCTCTACCCCTCACTCCAACCTGTCCAACCCCTAGGCTCTGAGCCCCCTGAGGTGGGACCACTACCCCACTGGCGCTCTATCTATAATCTAGCTGGAGGGGGGTGAGAGCCAGAGGCTGGTTGGAAGGGCCCGGCATTGAGCGTGGGTACTGTGCCATGGGTCCTGCCTTTGCCTGTCTGGATGCCATTGTTTTTCCGCTTTTTCTTCCCAAGGTGTGGGCATGCAATGGAGCCCAGTGCATGGCGGGCACTCTCCCACATCCACACTCAGAGCGTCCTGCCACACCTCTCCCCACCTACATGTCTCCTTGGCTGCAGATCCCCCAGTCTCCACTGGGAGCCACTAAACCCTCAGAGCCCACAACCCACCTTCTCCAGGAGAGGAGGCAGTCCTCCGGACGGCTCAATCCTCTCCTGCCCTGACTCGACTCTCAATGACTCGTGTCTGCTCCCGAACATGAGTCACCAGCATGGGGCGAGGTAAGGTGGATGCCTCAACCCTCAGCTTCACTGGGCCGGCCATAGTATGTGTTTATTTTATGAATTGTTCTTGCAGTTCCAGGTAACCTCTATTAATCTTGTGTTAAGTTGCTTGCAGTCAGATGCTTGCTACATTCAAAGTCTAGAGATCATACACTATCACTAACAAACAGATATCACCTGCCTATTAAAGCTGGCAGATGTTTTGATATCAGATCTCATTTGTTGTATTATTATAGGTTGATGATGGCAAGCAAGATACAATGCATGCATGCTGTTATGCAACCAACACATCAAGCCAAACAAACTTCATTTTGTTTTTGTTTGTTGCTCATGCTTAATTAACAGCATGTTGTGGAGTATCACCACCCACTTAAATGGGGAATTCACCACAAAAGGACCTTTCACCACCAGTTTAAGGCACCAATATGGCCGGGTACCCAAGTCTGCAACCTGGACCACCTAATGCCATAGCCAGTTCCTGTGACATAACTGCTCCCACCAACATGATCAGCTCCCCACATGTATACCTGGCCCCTTCCACTATCAATATGGCCAGTTCCCCACACATACACTCAGCTTATCCTACAATGGCCACCATCCCCGACCAAGACACACACAGCCTGCTCCCCAAACCCACACACAGTCCACTCCACCCTCACAGCCAACTCACCTAAACAGTCAGGTCCTTTTACCACACACAACACACAAACAAACACACACACACACACACACATTACGTTATCCTCACCTACTGTAATACAGCGCAGTATGTGGAGCTGCCTAAGAGCGCAAGTACCTCCTGGACACACCAGCCATCTTTGCAGCCTTTGAACATCGTTGCCCCTCCCCTCGCACACACAAATATATTAACATATTTTACCAAAGTGCATCCAAGTATGGCATGCTTTGCAATATTTTGTAAGCCAAAATAAGCTCACCACCAGTTTAAGGCACCAACATGGTCAGGTCCTCATGTGTGGCACCTCATCCCATGGCCATCTTCCGTGACATGCCTGCCTCAACATGGTCAGCTCCCCACACATAAGCCTGGTCCCTTCCACTGCCAACATAGCTAGTCCCCACATACCCCTGGTTTCTCCTACAATAGCCACCATCCCCACCGAGAATAGATACAGCCTGCTCCCCAAACCCACACACAGACTGCTCCACCCTACCAGCATAAACACAGACACACACACATGCACACACGCACACACACACACACACTCTCTCTCTGAAAGAATATGGCTAATGAGTCCCCATTCCCCAGTGAGTCCCCTTCCATCAAAGTACTGCTCCCTGAAATGATCACAGCCAGCTCCCTCAGCCACTGCTGCAACATAAACAGCCCTGAACAACAATATGACCAGTCTCACCCCTGCCACCCAACACCCAAGTGAACACAGCCCTAGTGCCAACATTGCCAATCCCACCCAATCAAGTAAACACAGCCAACCCAGGAACCAACACTACCAGTGCAGCATCCCCAACAAATCCAAGTGAACACTGAAGGACCCAACACCTACATGGCCAGTCACCCCATCCAAGCAGATAGCCCACCTTGTCCAACACTGCCAACCCCTTGCACTACAAGTGAATGCTGATGCCCTTGGCACCAGCACATCCAGTCCCCCCCCAAGCAAACACAGCCAGCCTCGGCACCAACGTGCAAGCCCCTGCCCCACCCAAGCAAACCTGCCCAACTTTCATACCCACAGCCCTAACACAGCACATCCCTAGATTAGGAGGAAGCAGGTAAGGTTTTTTAATTTTTTGGTAACCAGGTAAGGCCTACTAGGCGCAAGTGCCTGTTTTCAGGGGTGAGCTGGGAGCACTGGGGAGATTATGTGACTTGCTCAGAGTCACACAATATGTAAGTGGAGGTTGTGGGAATCAAACCCAGGTCTACCAGATGTACCAAGTTCATTCACAGGTCAGTTTGTTACTCTAACCTTCAGGCTATACAGTGCTAGGCCAGCCCAATTATACAACTGCTGCTCCAATCTCTTATTCATGCCAGATATAGGCAGCTCTTGTCAACAGGCTTCTCGTTAGTCAAGATCGGATCGTAGTGTTAAACTGCTTGAATACTCAGCCAGCTTTGAACATCAGAACACAGTCTGCTCCAGGTGCCAAGAGTCAGGATCTCCTGAGGGGCGTGATCCTTCTCCGCCTTCATCCCTTTCCTGTGGAACTCACTCCCTTCCTGTATCCAGTCCTCTGCTTCCCTGAGAGGCTTCAAAAAAGAACTCAAGTCTCACCTACTGAGTTTAAGGCAATGTTCCTGTTACAAATGATAAGGTATCGATCCTCCTGACATGAACCTGTTTGTACTTAAATAACAATGTATAGCCTGTCTCTGACTCCCTGTTACTGTTGATTGTTAGCTATGTGTTATAACCGACTAATAATCTGCTTTATCCCTCTGTATGGCCTGTCTCACGTGCTGTGTGATATGTGTAATGTGCATATGTAATCGTTATAGTTACCTGTAATTAACGGGGTCACCCCTGAAAAAGGACCCTGGTCTCAGTGGGCCTACCCAGTTACCAAAATTAAATAAAAGTTTGAATATAATAGAAATGGCCCACAACAGTTTATAAAGTGTGTAATTTATTAAAGTTACTAAGTTCTGTAATGAATCTGAATTTTACATGACACTTCAGTTAGCAGGATCTGCAGAAGTCAGCTCAAGTTTAAAAGTAACCTACTATTGCAGTTTATTAGGGGATTTAAACCTATTCAAAGGGTGCACTGTGTCTTAAGTTTGATGTTGGATCTCCCTGCTCTTGGCAGTAATAGCCTATCTTGGTATGTATCTTAGCTAAAATACCAGCTGTTGATAACCCCCACGTGCTGTAACATGATCAGAAGTATGACCAACACTAACTGTAATAATGATGTGTACATTATGCCTATGCACTTGCCTGCTGAAATGACTTGTATCAATTGAAGTTATAATCAATAAATATAAGTTTAAAAACAGGCTTCTCGTTTCTCTTCTTTGTAGGAATAAACTGATACACTCACTGGTCCGCCAGCACGGAGCCGTGTCACGGCTGGCTGTAAATCTTTCAGCTCTCTGAGCTGGAGACTGCCACAGAACATAGATAAAACAACACCTCCATGCCGAAGCTGATTAGCAGGGTTGTAATAATTGTAGTTCAATTTGACCCTTCACATCATGCCTGAATTATATAGAAGTCAATGCAAATTGAGTTTCAAAAGTGTGTCTTTGTTAAGTGAGGGTTAAATAAAAAAAAAAAAAAAAAAAATACATCCACGGTAAAAAACAGACATCAGCCCTTAACAGGGTTGTTATACAAGGACGTCAGTTACTCCAAGCTGTCTATTTCTGGACGTTTGCACACATTTCTGGACATAAAATATGTCTAAAATCCACTTATTTGAAGCTCTGCACATAAACACAACATTCGTATACACATAAAGTTACAAGATCTATTAAAACAAGCAAATATAAATGTAACCCCCCTATAAATGGGGTTCCCAAAAATCTTCCTTGGGTGTGCCTAAATGCCCACTGCCAGGATGGCGTTTTGTGTCTTTGCAGATTTAAAGGTGTCAGCATGTGAGTGCACTGTTAGCCTCTGTGCCTGTCTCTTCAAGAGACATCATTTTCATAGTTTATAATTAATCTGGGTGGGGGCCGAGAGTTCCTAGGCTCGAGTCCCACCTGGGCTGCAGCATATTTGCTTCATTCTGCCATCGCTAGTTACGCAGAGGGAGCTCTATTAAGAACTGTGATTGTTTTCTGATTGTCTGTTCTAATACTAATGATAATGTAGTTTGTCTAACCTGCCTCCCTTTACAGCGTGGACATTTCTGTTTTGCACCACCATCTTGGTTCTGGACTGTCAGCTGGCATCAATCAGTGCCTTTGGGGGCTCTAAAATGGAGCCTGCCCCCATGGGTCTTATGGGAGGGAATTTCTATAGGAATTGTAGTTTTTGCATTTTGGCACCTAAATGGACCTGGAGGGGGAGCTCTTGCTGTGACAGACAGATGAATCAACAAACTGAATCTTTCGGATCACTAGGAAGTCCCGGTGCTACTTGCAGCAGACAGTCAGTGTGAGTCTGGAGTTGAGAGAGTGAACAGCTCAAGAGATTCGAGCAACTGCTTCTGCGTAGTAGCGCGGGAAATCAGTGGGAAGGCTGTGTCTTGTCTGCCTGCTACCATTTTCTCGAGTGAAGAAGTCTGCATTAATATCTTGGACCTTATCCAAATTTGCTGTGCTTGTGACCGGAATCCTAATTTGTGACGAATTGAATTTCTCCTGAAGTAGACCGAAGATTTGCCTTGGCGCAATTGGCCTGTCAGGACTGGAGACTGCAGCAGACTATACGGTTGGCGCAGAGACACTGTGAATTGCAACCGGACTGTCATCCAAAGTGTGGTATTTATCTGCCTTTGCTATAAGTGTGCTGAATGTGGACAGTGGGATGCGATTTGGTTCCCCACTTTACTGAATGTGACATGCTTGCTGAAAGCTGCATCCAGCAACATTACCGAACTATATCTGAATTTTCCACCTGGTCTGGGCCTCAACACCTCGCCCTGACCGCGCTCATGCTGCAGAGTTTCGATCGACGAGAGATCCGCCAGATTTGGCCCCTGCTCACCACCAACGAACAGGAATGACACCACGGTGGATCTGTAGGCTCTGCTTTTCCTGGCAAACCAGCACTTCATTCTGAGGTTCCATTTCATCCCATCCTGCGACCTGGTCTGGGTACCATGAGTTAATATCAGGGTAGCTCCCTGCAGCAGAGCTCAAATCAAAATGTGTCATCTGATTTAATTGGTTTCCTTGATTTTCACGAAGTAGAACCCTCCAGCTCGGATTACAAATTAAGGGTTTAAGTGCATGTTGTTTCTTTCTCCCAGAGGCTCAACAACAGCTGCAACATCGGCCTGCCCGACAACGTTACAGGCTAGCCGTAGTTCCAACTGGGTACCCAGGGTGTGTGTGTGACTTTCTTAAAGGGACCTTTGAGTGCATGCCTTATAGCCTGAATCAATCAGATCTAAAATCAGCCTCTAGATTACTGCCCCTCCCTTGTTCACATCCCCCTAATAAATCAGATCTAAATCTTTTTGCATCCAAACTGGTTGTGGTGTACTTCTGTGTTGAAAGTATTGTGAATTTGCTGCTTACTGTTACAGGCCTTGTTTTGCAGGGGGTCTCCAGGGCCATCGTAGCTGATCCTGCCCTGGTGGTAAGTGTACCAAGTGTGGGTGTAACACTATATTACTGTAATAACTGTGACTGTGTACTTGCTGTTTTGATTGGGCCACTAGAGGGGAAAGAGAGGGGTATCAGTGTCCTGGAGGACTGTACCCAGGGTAGTCACGCTACCAATAACCCGTGCTCCAGTGGAGGCACCCTTTTCACGAGCTCAGGCCCTTCAACCTGCACTCAGCCACGGGCAGGGGTTGTATCCCTTGGGATAGCGCCACCTAGGTGTTACACAAATGCACACACACACACACACACACACACACACGCACTGCCGCACTACACATGCACACACACACACACACACACACACACACACACCCACACACACTAACTTTATTTAAAATGTTTTCAACAGGAAATAGACTGGGTTACATGGCCCAGTTACAGCTATGTCCGGGAATGCAAGGCAGACAGGAAGGCTGTTGTAACACAAATAAATCAAACAAGTATCGAATGGAACAGACATTCAATTCTCAGCACAGAAAATTTCCATCAGTGACACTTACAGACTTGTGTGACTTTAAGACACTTCCTTAGCCCATTTTAAAAGTTCTGCAGGTACTTTAACCTTTCTGATAGCCTGTTTACGATTCCTCTGTGTGGTACTCTGTACATAAAGGTCCACGTTTCACCACAGTTTGTCTTGGCTATGGGGACTCATAAATTCTCATCACAATCTGCAAAGTGAATAATATAAAATGTCCAATTTAGGTATTTATTTTAAAACTAAGTAAATTCCTATCCTTAAAGGTACAAACGTTAACCCTTTCTAAAGATAACATCTTTTAAAATGGATACATACTGGAACCCTTAGGGCTATAAGTAGAAATTATATTTTTCTTTTTAGTTAAAGCTTGAGTCATGTTGATTTAATGTTTGTGTACTGATTCAAATCACCCAGAGTTCGCCTTCATACCTTCAAAGTGCGATCACTTTGCTCCCCCTGGGTTATGTATAGTGTGGCACGTGAGGCCAGCTGTGTGCAAAGGACTACAAATGCCAAATATCTTTCAGCACATCCATCTTTTATTGAATAACAAACTGTACATGTAACACGTTCATATGTGAGATCCACAGACCACGAGTCATTTTGCTATGTTTTTACAGGCAATCCATCCTATTTCAAGTCTTTCAGTTCCTGCTTCTCTTTCAGAGCTACAGTTTATATTACAGTATATATTTTGCCCTCTTTCTTTTTTTCCATATGCTGTTTATCTTCCTGTGGCCAGGGCAGGCTAGGCTCCCTCAGCTCTGCCCACCAATTCCCCACCATCCTGCATTTCCCCAGGGCTTACCAAGGGCTGGAACCTCCCACAGACCCCCATGACGGGGAGTTAGGAGGGAATGCTGTCCTTCTCCACCCCGAAGCACAAAATCCAGTCTTCGGCCTCAGGGTCCTGGTGATGTGGCGAGTGAGGGATCAGTGGGCAGGCTTCATATGCACCTGTCCTGCCACCAGTTTCCTCCGTTTCTCCCCATCTCCATGCTGGGGCACACTCGTCACTGTGCATGTGTGGAAGCACATGCATGCTGCAGAATCCCGCAACATCATCCTTCGTTTGCTGCTCCCATCCCACACTACCACCAGGCCACCACCTGATGGCAATCATTTGGCAGAGCATGCAGTCCTCCCTCCTCAGGAGAGGAGAGCAGTCCTCAGACACTCAATTGTCTCCTCCCCATCCAACGCCCAGCAACTCTTGCGTGTTTCTGAACACGGGTTGCCAGAGTGGAGCGTGTGGCATCCAGTGCCTCAACCCTCAGTGCCTCTGGGTTGGCTTTTGACCCTCTTTCAGAGCAATGATGGGGTTCCAGTCCCTCTATCAGAGCTAAGATGTATTCCAGCCCCTCTTTCAAAGCCAAGTAAAGTTCCATTCTTGGGGTCCTGCACCAACTCCTGACACAATAACAGGCTGGTCTTGGCCAAGCTGATCTCCAAACACAGCCTCTTGCTAAGATGCATGGTCACCCTCTTTTGTCCAAGGGATTTCCACATTTGTCATGGTGCAGTTGGCTATACTTTGTACAGTGGTGCCTTGACTCTCCTTGCACTTTCCTTAGTTTATTTATTTATTTGAAATTTTGATAACTGGGGAAGGCACACTGACCAGGGCATCTTTTTTCAGGTGGGGAAAGGGGACAAAGGGGTAAACAGTAACAATGATTAAGGAAAACACAGTGCTGGAATACATGAGATACACAAATTATGAAAACAAGTACAGTCAATAAACTGCCATAATATACATGATGGATTGTAGCTTAACTGTAGCCCTAGGGCAAAAAACTCAAATAAATGAGGAATCAGGATCTGCTCCCCCCCCCAAAAAAAAACATAATTAAAATGAACACGAAGGATAAAAACATCACCAAATAAGTACCAGATTGTGAAAGTTAAGGGCAAGAGTAGAAGGACAGATACTGGAAGGAGTATGATAAGGGTAAGGGCAAGAGGAGGAGGAGGAGGGAGAGATAAAGTTATGAAGAGAAGAGTCAAAATGTAGATGGGGGGAGACAGAAGGAAATATGAGGATTATTCCAAATTGATGGGAGAGGGAAAGAGAATGCAAATTTGTCCAGAATAAGTTCAACAGGCAGGAACAGAAGAACAGCAATAGTCAGAGGAGTGGAAGGAATAGTTGGAAGAAGATGGGTTCCTGACTCAGGGCGTCACTGAACTAACAAGAGCAGAGGCAATTCTTGATCTGGTGCTCACAAATGGGGAGCATGCACAGGAAATAATGATCTGGGAGCCACTGGGTGGAAGTGACCATTGCACAGTGTAGTTCCAGTTGGATATGAGCAGGGAAAGCATTCTGACTAAGACCAAAATCTTGGACTTCTGGAGGGTGGACTTCAGGAAAATGGGTGAAATACTAAGGAGCCATCTGGTGGGCATCAGAGAAGATATGGGGGTGATATGTGGGTGGATCAAAGGTGGTCCATCACTAAGGAAGGAATACTGGTTGCCACAGATGAGTGCGTTAGGCTAAGGGTGAAGAACACAAGGGCCAAAGTGCCCAGCTGGTTCAGTTCTGGGGTTGCCCGGACAGTAAGGAAAAAGAGGTTGGCCTATAGAAAATTCAGGAAGACCAAGAGAGAGGTGGATATGGTAAATTACCTAAGGTTGGCTACTGAGGCAAGTAAGGAGTCCGGCAAGCAAAGGCACAGAAGGAGGTGCAGGTAGCTAAAGGAATTAAGAAGGGAATGCTTTCACTATATAAGTGAAAAAGGACAAGAAGGAAGGGATTGTTAAGCTTAAGAAAGGAGTGGAGTGGGTGGAGGATAATGGGGAAAAGCAGAGATACTAAATGAATACTTCTATTCCATCTTCACCAGGAGAAGGATGAACCAGTGCCTTCAGGGTAGAAAAGAGGAGGCGGGGGAGAACACAGATGTGTAATAGAGGAGGATAGAGTGAGGGAGGGCTACTGGCATTGAAGGTAGAAAATCACCAGGCCCGGACAGAGTACATCCAAGGGCACTAAAGAACTGGCTGAGGAGCTGGCAGGGCCACTGGCAGACCTATTTAATAGTTCACCAGAGTCAGGCATGAATGGCAGGACTGGAGAACAGCAAATGTAGTGCCCCTCCACAAAAGTGGTCCCAAGGATGACCCAGGGAATTACAGACCAGTCAGCCTGACTTCCACTGTGGGCAAGCTCATGGAGACCATACTAAAGGAAAGGTTGGTAGAATATCTAGAGGAGCATGGTCTCCAGGTTGATAGGCAGCATGGGTTCATGGGGGGGATCATGTCAAACAAATCTGATTCACTTCTTTGACTGTGTCACTAAGACAGTAGACAGGGGCCATTGGCCAAGTGGTAGACATCCTCTATCTTGATTTCAGCAAGGCCTTTGACTCTGTGCCCCACAAAAGGTTGATCAGGAAGTTGTTGGATCTCGGGGTCAGGGAAAAGGTGGCCTGATGGGTGGAAAACTGGCTGAGGGACATAACCCAGAGGGTGGTTGTGGGGGGAGCATTATCTGGCACCAGAGAGGTAACCAGTGGGGTCCCGCAGGGCTCGGTGCTGGGGCTGGTGTTGTTCAATGTCTTCATCAGTGACATTGGAGATGGCATTACGGGCAAAATGTGCCTATTCACGGATTGCATCAAGCTCTGTAGGAGAGTGGACACAGCTGAAGGGATACAGGACCTACAGGAAGATCTGGAAAACCTAGGGAGGTGGCCCAGGATCTGGCAGCTTGGCTTCAATGCCAAGAAATGCAAAGTTATGCATATTGGAGCCAGGAATCCCAGGACAGAGTACTACCTGGGTGGAGTCCAAGTATCTGCATCACAGGAGGAGAAGGACCTGGGGGTGATGATAACTAGTGATCTGAAGTACTCCACACAGTGCAAGAAAGCAGCAGCAAAGGCAAATAAGATGTTGGGATGCATATCTAGGGGGATCAGTAGTAGGAGAGAGGAGGTTATACTGCCTTTGCACAGGTCACTGGTAAGGCCGCATCTAGATATGGAATTCAGTACTGGTGCCCACACCTCAAAAAGGACATTAACCTGCTGGAGAAGGTCCAGAGGAGGGCTACAAAGATGATAGCTGGTCAGCAGAGTAAGGCATGTGAGGAGAGGTTGAGGGCACTGAACATGTACTCCCTGGAAGACAGGAGAGAGAGGGAACATGATTGGGATGTTCAAGTACTTGAAAAGGATAAATAAGGTTGATAAGGAGAGTCTCTTTAAGCTGAGTGGCAGCCATAGCATGAGGGGGCACAGTCTTAAGCTGGAGGGTGGGAGGTTTAGGAGGGAGGTCGGGAAGCACTTCTTCACACAGAGGGTGGTGGACACTTGAGATGCACTGCCAGAAGAGGTCATCTCATTGAAGACAGTGGGCAGCTTTAAGAGAGGCTGGGTTAGGCATAGAGGAAGGTAAGGCTCATGGGTAGGGAGGATGGGAGGTGGGGAGGGGAGGAGGAGGGACAGTAGCTCAAGCTGTGGACCCTGCAATACCAGCAGACTTGATAGACCAAATGACCTTCTTCTGCTGGCTTCATATGTTCGTGTATAGGATAGGAGACAGCTAAGGTAGGGAGGAAAAGAGAAAACCAGAATTTAGAAAGGAAGGATACACATAAAGACTACTGGTTGGGCAACAATGCACAACCAGCTGTGCTACACAGAGGGGTTCTGATTACATCACACCTTGAGTTTAAGCTCAAAATGCCCAGTGTAATCAGGAAGCCTGAGGTGGCCAGGACAGATTACCATAACACCAACTATGCTTGCATAGGCCCTGTGTATTGTGGTCCTCCTTCAAGTTCCGCTTGTTTTTCTTCCTCTGATGTGTACTAGACCTGGCTGGATGGAGGGCGGGTAACTCCACATTGGCACTGCTCGGTTCCAACCAGGCTACCGCTACTACTACTACTCCTCACTTTGTCTTTTGCAGAATCCAGCCATGCTGGCACTGCCGGCGAGTGAGCAGTGTGTGTGCCCTAAGAACTGCAGTACATTGGTTGGGTTGTATCCATTTGTGATGATGTCTACATGTCTTGAAATGATCATATGCATGTGCAGCCACGAATCATGTGATTATCCCACACAACAGTGCATGCGACACATCCAGCAGTACCTGTAGTTTTGGTGCCAGCCACCATTTACTTTAGTTTGTAGCTCGCAAGCAGCAGTTTGCACTTGCGGCTCATCGCCTCAGAAGGAGGACTAATCTCTTTCTCGGTTGGCTCAGAGTGAGAACGACAGAAAAGAAAAAAGAATTGATTTTTGGTGTAGTGTCTAGTGTGTGAGCACCAGAGGCAATTTCCATTTGAACTCAGCCATCAAGTCAAAGTGGTGTCCCACGGTGGCCACTGTCCTACGCTGCTGGGTCATTCATCACGCGAGTCGGCTGTCTTGGAAGTGGATGGACAGTCCATATAATACAAACAGCCACAGGTTAGCAAGTGTACTAGTCTGTGAGGAGGAGGAGGAGGATGATTGGACCGGGTGTGGGACAGCCAGGGAGCGGGACCACCACTCATTTGTACTTCATGTTTATTGCTTTTTAAAGAAAGCAACATACAAGTGTTAGTACACACAAATGTCAGACATCTCAGCAATACATAGGAACTATCCAATGTAACAGAAATTCACAGTCTCACATTTAGGTAACGGACATGGGGGGAAAACCATATATAAATTTACTATATAGCTGGTGCAAACAGATAGCTGCACCCTACAAGACTGTAGAGGTCAGCTCAAACTGAGTAAGTCCCATCATCTGGTAAGAATCAGCATTGTTTGTCGATATGACCCCATCCCAAACATTATAAGGTCGAAAATGGGTAGTGTTCCCACATAGGTGCAATTCAGGGAAACAGCGCTAAATTATATTTGAATACACCAAAACGCTGTAGCAAACAAACGAAGGAATATCTGCCCACCAAGCCATGCAGAAAAGGTAGAGAAAGAATTCAAGTCCCAATAATTTCAAATAACTAATCAGCTGCAAGTCTCAGGACAGCATTCCTTCTGATAAACGAACACAAAGCAGCATGGCACTCAACTTCAAACGAGGACACGATAGTCTATCTCAAGGGCAGTATCTCAGCAAGTCAAGTGTCCTCCACATCAGAGTCAGTGTCCACCACATTCTCCCTGTTAGTGGCCTCAAATTTCCTCTGAATCTGTTGGACCCATTTTCCAGCTTCCTCAGGGTCCGTGAACTGATATGTATGACTGCCATAAAAATACGAGGTGGGCGGGCATCAACAATGAATGGGTTACTCCTAGACTTCTAAGTTTAACCTCACACCATCAAACTTTTTCCACCTGACCCTTGTGGCGTAAGATAAGTCTGGGAACAGGTGAATGGCATGACCGTTATGGCTAAGTTGATCTGCTGTTTTTTCGCCTGCAAAAGTGCATCTCTCATCATGACGCCATCGGTAACTAATAACACTGTTCTTGAAGTGTCCCGCTGTGGTTCAGCTGATGGTGCGGAAATTCTGTAGGCCCTGCGGAAATTAACCGCAGACCCCGATTCCAAATGAAGTTCCCCAGGGAGCCAGTCCTTTAAAAACATTAAAAGATCTGGATATTCTTATCTTCTGGCAACCATACAATGCAAATATTGGAGGCCCGATGGCATTCTCCAAGGCCTCTAATTTATAGCGAAGCTGAGTGTACTCCGACTAAACAGATTTGTCATAGAGGGCCGTACTGGCTTGCGACTCCATGCAGAAGCTGCCATTTGTTTATGCTTCAATTTTCAGGTCTTACTCTTCAATCCTCTGCAGACAGTTTCAATCTTAGAATTGATTGCTTGCATCAATAGCTGTAGAAGCTTTCAGGGTGGTTCTGTACTCCGTTGCTCAGGTATTGGCTCTGAGGCCTATGGCTCTGAAGACACCTGAGATTTTGGACCACCAGAACCTCCTTTGTTCGAATGTCCCATCCTTAAATTCGGTATCAATCTGCTAAGTCAATTTTTTGTGAAAAAGGTTCCCCAAGATGCAGAACTACTTAGGAACATGTCCTGTTGGTAGGTGTGCTCAACAGCATCCCCACACATGGCATTTCACCTGTGAATTTTTAAAAAGTACGTAAATACAGTGCAGTACAAAAAAATGATCTCTGCATTGTAATCATTTTTTATTTAAAGTGTCCTGGGCCACATCATTTGGGCCCACTGCTCCCAGGAGGTGGTTTACCCTTGTAGTTGCCGAGATATGAACTCTTCTGACCTCCACTGAATTCAACACAGTCCTTATCTGTTCTGCCTCTGCTTACTTAGAGAGAGAACACAAGAAACAAATATGCACAGTGTAAAAATTCACCTGCATTGTGCACCTTCAGTTTATGGGTTTTCTCAGCTGATGCTGAGTGTTACTCAGCTGAAGCTGACATCATCTGAGAACCTTCTCTTGGTGCCAGCAGGAAGGCATGGTCAGGGGAGACCCTATATGTCTAGAGGGTATGGTGCCCTGCTCGCTAGAGTTCTCCTGTAATATCGCACACTGCACTTTCTGCAAGCTTGAGGTGAGCTCAGCTTGGATCTCTGAAGCAGTAGTCATACTTCACTGACATATTTTCAGTTACACACATGGGAACACAGTCCCCAAATGCTGTCCTGGTTAGCAATGGACACTAGTTTGATCCTGATCGCAGACATGAGTCAAGAACTTAGGGTCCTTAGCAAAGGTTGCCCCACCCTCTCACTATAGGAGCTACACAACCCCTCCTTTTACACTTTTCACACACCTGTGGGTGAGGTTATACCATGGTTCAGAGCTTGTTCTATTCAGCATAACTTTATGAGTCTCTCTCTATGTTTATTAGCTATTTTTTAATTTTTTTTTTACACTATACACATCTGTGGCACTATTGTGCCTAGTCAGATAGTGTGCAGAAGGCATCACTGCTATAGGGACATCACACTTGGAGTTCAGTTCACTAGCAGGAATCCAGGGTCCCCTATTCCTTAGGGCAGCTGCTCCTTAACAGTCCAGCCTCTGAGGCCACCCCTGTGCTGGGCACCTTGCTGCATCATCTCCTTACTCACCAACAGGTGTGCTGGGTACAGCACAGCAGCACATACTCCAGTCTGTCCACTGGCAGCTGCTGGCAATCCCTCCATCCCCTCTCTCAGAGGCAGCAGTTTTGGTACACATCCTGGCTTAGAATCTCCTGCATACAATGTAGGAATGTCTTTTACCTTAGTCAGCAATTCTGTCCTCTCTCATCTCCTCTCCTCTCCTCTCCTCTCCTCTCCAGATCTCACTCCATCTGGAGATCTGCTGGCTGCATCTTTTGAGTACAGGACTCTAAATGCCCCCACCCCTTCCCTCAATATGTGACAGTCCCTCTTTCGTGGGACCCTTCCTGTACTGCAGGGCTGCCAGGGACTCTACTTGAGGGAAAGCTCCTCAGGGTTCTCACACCCACTCAGTGTGTCCCCAACGTACTCCCAGAGTTAACAGCAATCAACACTTAAGGTGCCCAGGTCCCTTCCCTGGGACCTCCACTGCTGTCTTGGGCCTACTGCAGCAGGCTACTAGGTGACTGGGTGCCAAGGTGAGTTGGTCTCAGACTCTGGATCCCTCAACAGCTGTGAGGTGTGGTCCTTTTCACTGCAGGGCATTACCAATATAAATGACTCTGAGGCACTGACACCCCTTTCCCTGTCACTAAACTCTGCCCGCTGGATTCACTAAGTCAGAGTCACTACCAATGAGTAGGCTCGGGGTCTGGCACTCTGGTAACTAGCTTACCACCCACTAGTGGCGGGAGGGGGTTACTACACTCTTCCCCCCTCCCAAGAAATTATTTCTGTCCTTGGAAACAGTAGCGGTGGGGTGATACACTAGCCCATTGCACCACACCAGGGGTGATCTGCACTACTCACCCTTTACCCAACAACCATTGGGTGCCTGTGATGCTCACAGAAATATAAAAAATGACAGCAGAAAAAAAAACATTGGTCTAAGTCTGTACATCCAAAACAAATAAGCACCCAGTCCGACCTTGATATTAGTATAAAAAGGATTTTTATTTTAAAGTGCAGAACTGCAAAAAAGTCACCTCAATGTCTATGGGGCTAACCGACAAACATCTTACATTTCCATGAAATGCAAAGTTCATCACCTCTGATTATACTTATATCAAGACTGGACTGGTGCTTATTTGTTTTGAATGTATCGCTTGGCTTTTGCCTAATGTAGCAGCAGTCATTCTCGAATGCTTTTTGTTTGTTTTCTCTATCCAGTCTGCCCATAAAACTCTAACAAACCCAGGACCTGCTATCCATACAGGGTTCTAATCCACACTACCCACCCCATGCTCCTGCTCTACCCCTACCATGGTAGCCGTGATATAGGTGACTCAAATTGGTGACTCAATAACAGTGACTCAATTTGAGTGCCTGCAAAAAGGGCTACAGTGGCAAAGCGGTGAGCATCAGGACCGTGACCCTGCCTAGGTATTGTGCGGCCTCAGAGTTAGTTATAAATAGTCATGGGGTCCAGGGGGCTTTGCCCCTATGTTCCATATAGTGTCTGAGATGGGAAGTCACGATTGTGATGGTCATGAAGGTTGGTGTGGGGTTTCTTTGTGTTCGGTGTTTGGTTTCACCGATATGGTCCTCGCTAATCTTTTTTCGCCAATATCACATAGAACCCCTGCTACTACCCTGAGCAATCACTAAGCCTTTCATTCTGTCCCAGTTGTGTTTGAAACCATTGATAGTTTTGGCACCTGCCACATCAGCTGGCAGATAGCTCCATGGCTCCGCCATCTTTCTGCAAAATAAAACTTTCTCACTTCCTTCTTGAACCACCCCTCCCATCAGTTTCCACTCATGCCCTCGTGCTCTTGACCCACTACTTATGCTAAATAGTTCCTCACAATTTACCTCATTCATTCCTTTCAGGAACTTGAAGGTCTCTGTCACATTTCCCTGTCTCATCTGGTCTCCAGTTTAGTACATGTTCCGGTCCTTGAGCCGATCCACGTGAGATCTGCCCTGCCGCCCTGAATCATTTTGGTCACCCTACCTTGCACTATCTCCAGCCTCCCTTATCTTTCCTTAGGTGAGGACTCCGGGAATGGGAACAGTACTCCAGGTGGGGCCTCACCAGTGATCTATAGACAGACAGTAACACCTCTTTCCTTCTGTTGTCAATCCCCCTTCCTATACATGCCAGCACATTCCTCACTTACAACACTACCACTACTCACAAGCACTCACTACTAGAGGTGTGCGAAGTTGGAAAACTTTGATTCGCAATAACTTCGTGAAGTACCATACCTTTGTGTAACCCCCCTACAAATGGGGGTTCCCGAAAAGTCTTTCTTGAGCTTGCCTAAATGCTCACTGCCAGGCTTGTGCCCTGCGTTTTAGCAGTTTAAATGTGATTGTCAGAGCCTGTATAGCCTCTGTGCACTGTCTCTTTAAGAGCTGCCTGGACTGAAGTCACAAGTAATCTGAGAGGAAGCTCTGTTGAAAGATGTAACTATTTGCTGAAAATCATTTAGAGTGATAATGATAATGTAGTTTGTCTAACCTGCCTTCTTTGCAGCAAGACCTGTTTTGTTTATCTCCACTATCTTGGTCCTGGATTGCAATTGGACCAATCAGTACTAGTGGACCCTAAAATGGAGCGGACTACAGGAGCTGTCTGGGGTCAAAATCTATAGGAATTGTAGTTTAGGCTTTTGTGCCTTTTGCACCTGAAGTGGGAGCCATTGTTGTGACTGACAGGAGGATCAGCAAACTGAACCTTTTGGATCTTGGGGAATTTTCCAGGCTGCTGCAGCTAGTTTCAGTTTTGAGCTGAGAAGTGAAGAAGTAATAGCTCAAGTGATTCTGAGCTGCAGTTCTGTGTAGTTTTGCATGGGAGAACTGTGAAAGGGCTGAGTTTTGATCTGCCTGTCTGCTTGCTGTCCCTGAGAGGGAAAACAGAGTTTATTCGGACTGAATCCGAGTTCTGAGGACTATTTAAGCCACTGGACTGTGACCAAGCTTTGACCTGAAGAGGACTGAAGATTTGCTGAATGTGATTGGCCTGTCAGGATTTCCAGCTGCTTTTGAATCCAGGACCTGCCATCCACAGGGTTCTAACCACACTATCCACCCCATGGTGTAGACACTTTGCAATCATGACTGGAGAGTGGTTTGCCTGGTACAGTAGAATTTCCTTACATGTAAATGTGCTGTGTATTGAAAGTGTGTCGTGATTTTGGCTCCCCACTGTGTGAACTGTGTTCTGCTTGCTGGAAGCTTTATCCAGCCTAATCGGACTGAATCCGCGTGCATCTCCATTCGGCCTGGACCATGCCATGCCATGCTGGCCCTGCCAGACTACCCCACTGCACAGAGAAAGCCACCGACGAAAGACCTGCCTGGGGATCAGCCCCCTGCTCCACGCTTGAACAGGAATGATGCCTCGATGAATCGTGTGGGCCCTGCTTCTCCTGGCATTCCAGATTAAACACCTGCTGTCTTGATTTTCGTCCAGCCTGTCTCCAGTCTTGGGTATCGTGAGTAATCATCAGGGAAGCTCCCTGCAACAACGGCCTAATCTAAAAGTGTGTCATCTGATTGTCTTCTTGTTTTCTTTTCACAATCTGAGCCCTCCGGCTCCGGATTACAAATAGTGTGTGTTGTGCATGTTGTTTTCTTTCATCACAGGGCCCCAACCAGCTGCAACGTTCCTGGCTTGCCCACCATTCTCCATCTGGGTACCCAGAGTGTGTGACTGTTTATGGACCTGGAAGTGCATGCATAACTGCTCGATTGATAGAGTCTTTAAGCAAATTAACCTGATTACGCCCCTCCTTTGCTCAAGCCCCTTAAATAAATCAGATCTAACTCTTTTTTGCATTTAACCTGACTGTGGTTCCAGTTTGTGCAAGAGTACTGTACTGCTGTTATTTGCTGTGTATAACCTTGTTTTAAAGGAGGTTCCAGGGCCAGCCAGTAGGAAAGTCTGGTAAGTGCAAACAGCGCGGGTACTTGTGTGGTGTAGCAGGGTATTGTGAAAGTGATTATTGTGTATTGTTCTGGCCACTAGTAAGGCAAGGGGTTTACAGTGTCCTGGAGGTTGTGCCCAGGTTAGCGTGACCACTACCAACCTGACCTCCGGGTGGAGGCACCCGTTTCAGAACTCAGGCCCTTAACCTGCTACTAGCCAAGCAGGCGGGGTAGTACCTTTAAGGATATTGCCACCTAGGGTTACATTTGCAAAGTTATTCACACTTTGTGAAGTCAAACTTCAAGGTACTGGCAACCCTTGAAGTTGGTCACTTTCAACTTTGCCAGCGAAGTTCATTGGGTCTTTCCAAAACGGTTGAATCATTCAGTGCTGTTGCTGCGCCATGTGACCTGCAGATCTCATGGTTAAACTGCAGCAGGAAACAGACCAGTAAAGCTGTGCTGTGTGCAGTTCTAGAAAGCATGTTCAGGAGATGGATCACACTGTAGAGCTCAGTTTTGAGCCAATTTGTACTGCTGTTCATTGCATAAAACAAAACAAAAAAAAAATTCTACTTGATGTTCTGCATCTGCAGACATAATTTGGGATGTGTTTGCCTACAGTTTAGTTATTTTTTTCCCCTTTCTCTGTGTGGTGCTGCTGTGCTGGACTAGTGTCTGAGTGTGGGTGTGGTGGAGAGGGGAAGGCTTTTGTCTGCAGCCAGCAACAGCTTTGGTTTCAAGAAACTTTCGGTGCATTTTCAGTTCTCACTGTTACTCAGGCAATTCATTTTTCTGAAGTCCCATCTTTTCTGTTCGCTGTCAGTGTTCCACTACTGTTCAAATACTATTGTCTGTCCAGGGTTCTGGCAGGTAGTTAATAGTTTTGATTATTATTTATTTTTCATATTACTTTAACCCTTTCTTGCCATTTTGAATTATTTTATTTGATTTTAACTTTGTAACCCACCCACCACCACCACCAATTTAGGGCTTACCTTAAGTGTCTCCCTGGGCTCCATCAATGCCCACTGCCAGGCAGACGTCCTGTAGGAATAATAAATCTATGGTTATTTGTTGTTTAATTCTGTTGATCTGCGTGAGAGTGTCATGATGCGCCTCCGTGACTGTCCCTTTAAGGCCATAGCCAGTGTGTATACAGTAAATGTTCTGTGTTGAGTCCAGGCGCTTCAAAGCTCGTGACTGGCCAGGCACCATCCTGATCTGCTCCACTCTGCGGTTGATAGTAAAGCAGAGGGAGCTCTAACTAGCACTGTGAATATTTTCTTCTAATTTGTTGCTATATTTGAACTAGAATGCTTGATTAACCTGCTTTTTTGCAGCTTATGCATCCATGTGGGAGTCACCATGTTTGATCCTGGACTGCCAGAAAATTGGACCATTTGGGGCACAGAGAACCTCAAGGGGTCTTTAGCTCAGGTGTCTCGTAGGAAAAAGCTGTAGTTCTTGCAGTTTTACAGGTTGGCACCTAAACTGAAAAAATGGGAGTACCAGAACTGTGATTGACAGCTTCCCTTGCCAAGCAAAATCCAGGAAAAATGGACTAGTTCAAGAACTGTTAGAAAAAAATGAGCAGTTGCTGTTAGAGCTGAAAGAGTGAGCAACTCAAGCCATCGTGAAACAACTCCAGGAAAGCAGCTGAGGAGAATTGGCAGGGAGAGGCCTGACTTGCCTCCCCGCTACTGTTTCCAACATTGTACTGCTTGATAGCAGTAATCGGACTAATCCGAAACTAATCTTAAACTGTGCCAGTTAGCCCCGAGACTCTGAGAAGTGCAGCTCGAGATACTGGACTGAGAGGCGCTCCTGTGAAGTGTTCGGCCCAAGATTTGTGTGAGAGACTGCCTTTGCTGATTGAGAGGTTTGCACAGTGAATCAACAGCAATTGCAATCCGGCCTGAAACCAAATCGAGAGGCTGAGAAGTGAACGCTGTTTTCATTAAATGTGCTGAATGTTTATTGTGGGTCAAGGGTTACTGTCGAGGACTCCTGATTGCCAGAAGGGTGTCCATCTTTGCCAGTGACCGAACTGTCTGCCAGCTGGAGATTTTCACCAGCAACAAACTGAACTTTGCCAGAAGTATTTATCAACCCTGGGTCTATGCCAAACCTGGCTCAAGTCGTCTATTCCTGCACCAGTGATTGTTTTCTCTGTGAGAGCCCAGCTTGGGGATTCAGCCCCTGCGCAGCAAGAAATCACAGGTTGCGCCACCTGGAAGGAAAGGCCGTGAGCAGAGGGTGAGTCGCTCAGGCCCAGCTTCCCATGCTCTTCTGTACTCCACAACAGGTCTTCATATTGCCAGACAATCTTCCTCATACTGGTGTTATGAGTAAACTTGGGTAGCTCCTGCAACTTTTCTTTAAAGCATTTTGTGGTATCATCTGATTTCATCTGTGAGTTACAGGGTTATATTGGACTGGGCCAACGACTGAGGATGCAAATAACCAAGGTCATGGTTTTGCATGTCTAACTGCCTTTTTTTTTCTGTCAAGGGCCCCAACAACATCTGCAATGCCGCCCACCCCGGGCACCAATTCTGGCCAGCTAGCATAACATTCTGGGTACCCAGTATTTTAGACTGCTTTACAGTGGGACCAGAGTGCATGCATGCAGAGTAACCTGAATCAAATCGTAAAGTGAAAATACATTAGCGGCCCCACCAAGCGCAGCGGTTGGACTCGCTTACGGCAGCGACCGGTTCAGGAACGGACCCAGTCATCGGAGGGCCAGCCGGGGGGAAGGATCGAGCATCCCAGGGACTGCTCTCCTTCTCCTGGGGGAGGGGAGGAGGGTGAACATCCGTGCTTGACAGACCCCTAGTGGAGGCCAGGTACCACAGTAACCGGCATTGAAACAGTGGCTGGAGGAGGACAGACATCAGATGTCATGCACATCCCTGCCCCCACGTAAAGCACACAAAATTCGAGCCTGACTCATGATGCTGCATCTGCGTCTGGCCTATATGGCTCTCTGCCATTCCTCCACACCGCCAACTTAATTACGGTGTCGTGGGTCGCTGCAAGCCCTGAATCCTGCCCTGGAGGGGGGAAGCCAGGGAGGCAATGCCGGGTAGCTGGCACCTTTCCCTGTCATAGATGGGCAGACAGCGGTGCCGCAGCCCCACCCTGGGGGGAAGCCAGGGAGTATCGGTGACAGTGGATGACGGTGGCAATAGGAGGGTAGGGTGAGTGCCGGAAGGTGGCTGATAGCCTTAGAGCAAAGGGGCAAAAAGCATAATAAATAAAAAAAAAAAGTAAAGTAATCATTATTCTAGATTCACACCCCACTCTTGTTGTTGTCCCCTTAATAAAACTGATTTGCTGTTTCACGTTTAAACTGGCTTATGAGAATATTCTTAATTGGTTTAGAATCACTTTTGGGAGGTAGAGATGAGTTGAATGATATTGTGCAGGAAAAGATGGTTGAGGAGGAGGTCAGTAGTACCCCTGAAAGTGTGAAATCACTGATGATGAAGGGGGACATTGAGCAGATCATTGTGAGATCTGAGATGTGGGTCTGCCAGCACCGTGATCACTACCTGACTGAGAACAGCCAGCGACAACAAATACTCAGAGTGGCAGGGCTGCACCTAAACTGTTACTTGAATTCAGTGTAGGAAAATTACCCTTGGGTGAGGGGGGATGTTAACATTTGTTAGGACAGTATTGAGGGAGCTGTGTATAGCTCGTTCAAGATTCGGAAAAATGCCAGACAGCCAATTCACATTGTGGAGTAGGGCACTGAAAAGTACTGGAGAAGAATTGCTGGGAACTGTCCTGTGGGGTTCTGCAGATCACAGGTAAAGGAGTAGACCGACACTGGAAGTCAGGTGGATTTGCTCGAGGCATTAGTATGCCTTTCCTGTTAATATTGTTATCCATACTAAGTGCAGCCCTTATGAGGGCATGAACAGCAGTTTTTCTGGTGTGTCCTGATGCTAAATGCTTGGCCGTCCAGGAAGACCCAGTTGTTGGTTAATGAGGTGGGAAAAAAAAAACACAACAGGGGAGACTACACATACTGCCTTCACTGTGCAGAAGGATGGTGATCCACTCAATGTTTACTGTAGGAGCAGAAGTCAAACACTGAGAAAGTGGACTGGACAGTGAATTGGCAGGCATTTTTAACAGTACCAGCTGATGAAGCATATCGGTATAGGTGTGCACAACTCTCTGAGGTACAAGATTACAGTCTTAGGTGTGATAATTCTCTTCATGAGACTGCAAGCTCATATGCGGCCCTAGGCAGTACCAAAGAATATCATGCACTTGCTCAAACACATTTATATTTTTGGTGCATCAGCTCATAGCAACATTTTTATTGCTTAAGTCCAAATAGAGCACAGCGCCTTTCATGAACATGAACAAATTTACATACAATGGTGTCCAGACTTAGCTCATCAAGTCACTTTTGGTGAACATGACATACAGCAACTTTTTTCAGGCAACACTGGGTCATTGTAGACCTCAGCCATGTTTTTAGGTGCCTAAGTGCACTAGAACTGCGCTCTGCTTCACAACTGCTTACTGGTATTACCAACAGTAGGCACAGAAGCTTTTCTAACTCAGTAAAAAGGCCATGGACATCTGGGGCTAGTGCTTTAAATAGGCTTACAGCCTCATTCAAAGAGGTACATGTGTTACTCCGCGAAAACATCTCAAGCTGAACTTTCAACATTCTGGCACTCAGCTCTGGATATTTTTTAATGCAGTCAAGCTTTTCCTCCACCTCATGGTCACTCCCGTCACCCTTCTTTACAGCAGCAAGAAGCAACTGTTCTAAAGTTGAATATTCAGTCAGCCCTTGTTGATGGAACCTCTCTTCCAGCTGGGCAACTGAGATGATGGGATGCATGAATCATCTTCCACAGGACACGCTGATGTGTTTCGGAGCTCTGATGAACAATAAACTTATTTTGTGCCTTCCTCCAGCTGGTGAAGCCTGCTGTGGTGAATACTGGTTCTTGCCTCTTTGACAGCTCAAGCATCCCCATCACACTTTGTGCAGGTAAAGCAGAGCACAGCTTTCAATTTGGGACTGTAGTGTAGCCATGAAAATTCCTTGTATCATCATGCCTGGAATCAGAGTTTTTTGTTTCCACAGTCCTGCTTTGGTATTTCCTCAGATGGTGGTTGGTATGGCTGATCCATATCTAGTGTTGTCATCTCAATTCTAGGCACCGTTTCTGCAACAGATGGTGATTGGGGTCGGGGAGGCTGCACTGTTTGGATCTCCAGTATAGACACTGTGCTGTCAACACTAGCAAGGGCTGAACTTGTACTTGGCTGCTGGTCTCCTATGTTGTTAACATTACTGTTGACACCCTGGTCTAGTTCCTCCTACACTGTAGTACGTATTTCTTCAGTTGGGATCATCTGTGTGGATGAAGGTACAGAATCTATATGAGGATTCTTCTCGAAGAACATGGCAATTGAAGGTTGGTCTCTCTGACATTTCATGTTATGTGATTTGCCATCAACCATGGTCTGTAAAAATGCACAACTGTTACAGATTCTTCTTCATTAAAACACAATGTCAAAAAAAGACAGTCACACACAAAAAAATGTATACTTGACAACTTCCACAAGCCATTAACATGCTACACAATAACCAATGCCCATGAAAACATCATCACCCTTTTCATGAGCTCAGGCCCCTCAACCTGCAGATAGTCATGCAGGCAGGGGTAGTAGTGCCACCTAGAGGTTACATATATATTGATAAAATGGTATACTGTTGCCGCTGCAACTCCCCGACAGCGATGACCATCACAGTGACAAGATTTGGCCAAAATCCGCATGTCGCTGTGATGGTCTCTGCACGGCCAGGGATTGCATTGCAGGGTGTTTCGCCCCCGGCCCCGGTCCAACTTTTGACTCGGAGTTAGAATCCTAGAGACCTGAGGATGTGGCAGAGCCCCCCGACGGAAACACTAAGGCATCCCCAACACTGCATTGCCGACACTCGGCAATGCGGCTGTCGCTGTTGGGGATATCTCCATAACTGCTGTCACTGTGATAAGGTAAAACCTGATAAAATAGACACTGTATACATAGTTCCGAAACAGAATTTGCCATTTTGATCAAATTTTCTGCGTAGCCTTTCTTATTACCTCGCCTCATGTACCCGATGCATAAAGTTTTCCAATCCCTGCCAAAGTGTAATTCTGCACAACTGCAACGCCATTCTGTGCCACAGGTACAAAAACAGTTTTTGGCCAGGATTTGAAAAATGATAGCTGTGACATATGTGAGGTGGGGTAATAAGAAGGCTGAGTTTAACATCTGATTTCAAAATATTTAAAAATTACAAAGTTACGAGGGTGCGTAGCAAAATTGCAATGAATGATCATAACTTTGCCATTTTTCCATATTTGACCCCAAATTTTCAGAATAACCTTCTTATGACCCCACCTCATGAACAATATGACTGTCATTACACAAATCCTGCCTGAAAGGTGAATTTGCCAAGCGACTACATAGTGAGCTTACTCTGTTTCATTATACACAACATAATGGTCTAGGATCATAGCATTAGAGGCATTGCTAGGTACAATCTTCAGTTCAGATAGAGAAAAAATTTGGGGGGAGGGATGACAGGGCTTAGGGCAGGCCATGGGTAAGAGCCAAGATTAGGGATTGTATGGTGGCTCGGGGGGACTAGGGAATGGGTAGTGGGAAAAGTAGATAGAGTGAAACAGAAGGTCGAGAGAAAGTCAGAGGTTGGACGTAGTCCATTGTCAGAAAGACGGGCAAGAGCGAGAGTAGGGGAAAGAGGAGGGCTAGACATGTCCAGATTTTGGCCAGGGGGAATAAGGCCAGAGGGTAGGACAAATGTCATTGTCATGGGTGGAGGAAATTAGGGACAGGTACAGGAGTGTGAGGATTGAAGGTGGGAGTGCAGTAGGAACTTAAAGTGGCCAAGCTTGGGTTCCTCAGCAATGTGTGCGGGGAGTGAGTTAAGCCAAGCTGGGGCATGACAGAGGAAGTAGCATTATCCCAGGGAGGTTTTTTGCCTTGGCACCTGATGAGATGGTTTGAGGGAGCTCCTGGTGAGCCTTGCATGTGGAGTTGGCTGCAGGAGAGTGGAGAGGCAAGGGGCCATGAGCCCAGCGGAGATTTTTTTGGCTAATAGTCAGGTGTGGTATTGTAGTCTGCTATCAAAGTCCAGCCAGTTTGTTTGGTTATAGAAGGAGCAGGTATGGGTGGTACTGGGGCAGCCCAGCGAGAGGCGGCAGGCTTTGTTGAGTGATACTTTTACCCTTTTTAGGGTGGTGTTGTCAGCCGCCCCATAGATGACAATGCCATAGTCAACCACCAATAGTACAGAGGAGGAGATGGCAATTTGGAGGGCTTCTGGGGGAAGGCATTGCCGATGATGGTAGAGGTATTTGGGCTTCTTTGCATTGAATCTCAGTTGCCACTCCTCAAACCATTTTTCATGACTCCCCATGTCCCTGCTCATTTTCTCCACCCCTCCTGGAGTATTCACTCTGTTACAGATGTCAGTGTCATCTGCAAACAGGCAGACAGACCTTTCCTTCTAGCCCTTCCGCAATGTCTGTAATGAAGACATTGAACAGGACTGGTCCAAGGACTTATCCCCGAGGTACCTCGCTGGTCACTCGCTCTCCCCAGATTGGATCCCATTACCACCACCCTCTGCCTCCTGTCCGTCAGTCAGTTTCTAACCCAGTTTATCAGTCTGTGCCCTGTTGCCAGACTACTCATCTTGTTAATCAGCCTTCTATGCTGGACATTGTCAAAGGCTTTGCTGAAATCAAGGTAGGTGACATCAAACTTCCCTCCCTGATTTACTCCCTTAATGAGGCATTAGGGTTTCCAACCCTAACGCCCCACCCCCACCCTGCAGAGACTGACAGGCATTGGGGTGTCCTTTTGGGTTGTCGGCCATAATGCTCACGCCATTCCATCCACACCCTGCAGACACTGACAGGCATTGCAGTGTGCCTTGAGGTCTTCGGCCCTAATGATCACCCCATTCCATAATGAAATAAGCTGAGATGGGTGCAGTATAGGAGAATGGGGTGAGCGTTTGTGCCAAAGACTCCAAGGCTCACCCCAATGCCTGTCACTGGCTGCAGGGTGGGGTGAGGGTGGAATGGTGTGAGCATTATGGCTGATGACCCCAAGACACATGCCCAATGCCTGTCAGTCTCACAGGTGGGGGGGGTACAGTTGGAAACCCTAACGCCCAGATGTTTGTTGGTATTTTGACTCCAAATTTTCAACATGGGCTTTTTGGGATACCATCTCATAAACAGTGGCACTATCATTTTGTTACTCAATCCCAAAAGGTAATTTCACTCAGCAACTGCGCCATTCAGCGCCACTGGTGCCAAAACACATTTTGGGCAGGATGTGAAAAATTACAACTGTACTGTTCATGAGGAGGTGTGGAAAAATGGCAGTGTTGAAAATCTGGAGTGAAAATATGAGAAATTGGCAAAGTTCCGGGCGTGCATAGAAACTGTGCAACGCACGCCCGTAATGCAGTCATTGTTTGGAATTTTTTCACCAAATTTTCAACATGGGCTTTTCAGGACCTCCTCTCATGAAGAGTGGCACTGTGATTTTGTTACTTCATCCTGAAAGTTGATTTTACACAGCAACCGCACCATTCTGTGCAACTGGTGCGAAAACACATTTCAGGCAGGATGTAAAAATGACAGCTGCACTGTTCATAAGGAGGTGTGAAAAAATGGCAATGTTGAAAATCTGGAATAAAAACATTGAAACTTGGTGAAATTATGAGCATGTGGGGAAACTGTTCAATGCACACTCGTAATGCAGTTATTTTTTTGAATTTTTTCACCAAATTTGCAACATGGGCTTTTTGGGACCCCACCTCATGAACAGTGGCACTGTCGTTTCATTACTCAGCCAGAAGGTGATTCCGCGTAGTGACCGTGAGATCACCTTTCGGGACCGAGGAATGAAATGACAGCAACATGTTTACGAGGTGGGGTCCCCAGAATTTGGGGCCAAAATTCCTAAAAATGGCTGCGACACCAACCTAAGTTGAAACCCCCATTGACCCCCATTATACGGCTCACCTTTCATTCTTTCAGTTTGCTGTTCGGCTTTGAAGAGTGCGGACATATCCCGCTCTGCAGAAGATCGCGTCCACCAACCTCGGAGGGTAAGTATGGGGTATGGGTGGGGTGCGGGTAGGTGGAGTGCGCGGCGGGAGGAGTCGGGATGGAGGAGGAGACAGCGAGGACAGTTTTGTTTTACAGGTGAAAAAAAATATAAAAGACCGCGAGGAAGGTTTTCTTCATTTACAGGTAAAAAATAAATAAATATCAATTTAGGCACACTGGGTGGGCTCCAGTGTGCCACAATAGTGGTGGTGGGGGATGAGGACATGGGTATTAGGCCCGATGTCGGCTAGGATGTAGACGGGTTGGGGGGGGGACGCATCCGACACCAGGAGTGGGCATCCTGGTATTGGAAAGGGAAAGAGGAAATCGTTTAACATGGAAAGACACACTAAGCGGCAGCAGGGAAAGGGGAACTTGTTTAACAAGGAAAGACACACTAAGCCGCAGCTGAAGGGCTCGCATTTCAAAGGACAGAGCCGCATGCAGCATCGTTCTGTCCTTTGAAATGTTTGCTGAGATGAGCCCCCTCAGCAAACCAGTGTCATCAGGACACTGCGTGCTGATTTGCCGGCCACAGATTGGCCCCTGCAGCACCGCTGGCCATTGGGCTGGCACCCCTCACACCTCTCTCTAGCAGCTCTCATATCAACCTGTTCATCTGTGCTTGTGCGCACGATGAGCATAAAAATAGGGGAAAGGAGAATTCAAGACATATCAGGCCAGATATTCAAAACCCCAGAGAGTGGCGCAGGTGCAGGAAAAAAACTGGTACAAATGGGTCTTCACTTGTGGAGCTGCAGTTTTTTCTACATGCACCAGATTTTCAAGGAAACAACCATTTTACATCTGGCTTCACGATTTATGGTAGCTTGTGGCTGTTTTTGGGTGCAGTTGCACCAAAATGTTATGCCTGGTTGGACCACATGTAACATCCTCCGCAGCTGTGCCCGCTGTCCGTGCAGAGCTTGGACTGAAAATGGGAATATCCGCAGGTGTGGAGATTTGTTTCTGCACCAGTGACTGAGAAGTGGGACTTAGTCCCAGGATGGCTGAAAATCTAGCCGATGGCGTTTATTCATTACTATGGCCTGGGTGGGACAGAGGGTGCACCCCCATCATGGAGTTCCTCTGTTTCCTCAAGCAGTGTCTGCTGGTTTGACAGCAGTGTTTGGAGTGTGGCCCTCATGGACACAACTCTGTGTCTGTGGTCCCCTGTCTTGATGTGGAGGTGTGTCACCACTTCATCTCTTAACTGAGATCTTGAAAGAGCTGGATCTGCAGCTGGGGTCTCATGTGCTCTTCCCAGTGGAGCAAGTGGTAGACAAGAAGTACAGGAACTCAAGCTCTGGCAAATATGAAATGCAGAATGAAGGTCTTTAATCTGAAGGATAGCTGTGTGAAGACACATCTGTCTGTTTAGACACTAGTAGACTCAGTTAGAGATACTGAAGTATTTGAAGCAAAATAGCTCTGTTGTACAAGTCAGATGTTATTATGGAAACCCTGATTTCAGATCGCAGGGCCAGAAACTCATTATGTTGCTGGTGTAAGAATTTCAGTTCCAGTGTTAGTGGGAGGAAGTACAAGAACTCCGTTCTTGCTGCAAAAAAGATACAGGAACTGAGTTCCTGTGTGTTCCTGTTCACTTTCATCACTGGCTCTTCTTAGCCATAGCCCGCTGAGTCCAGCTACAGGTTACACTTCCCTCATCAATGTCCCTTCCAGCAGCTGTAAACCTTGCTTGCTGCACCACCCACCCTTGGCACAGAAGGACCACTAGGAGCACCTCCTCCACCCCTCTCAACTGTATTCTTCCCACTTACAGTGGTAGCTTACTCTAAGGTAGGTGTGGTGCCCACCAGTGCCCAAGTGACTGCTTTGTTTACCATGCCAAACAACTATCTGGCACAGTTTGTACATCGCAACACTGTTGTCAGTGGGGTCCAAATCAAAAAAATTCCCAAACTAAGGATTTGTGCTTCTGCTGGGGTGGAGCCAGAGATGGATGGTCTCAGGGGTCCAACTCACAGGGATCAGTCAGTGGTGGTGGTGATAGTACCACAGGGAGGTGGAGCACAGTGGGGTTATCCCTTGCAGGTTTTTCTGGTGGTGGAACAGCGGTTACAATTTGCTGCTGCGCTTTGGGTGGGGGCGCTCCTGCAGACAAAGAAACCACTGCTGATACAGGCTTCTTGCTGGCCCTTCTTCCAACAACCAGTGCTGCTTGGTGCCACCCATGAAGGTGTCCTCTTCAGACAGATGGGATGGCATGTCCTACCTGTCGACTGCATGACCATTTCTCTCTCTCCTCCCTCTCCTCACTCCGACTCCCTTTCCTCCCACTCTCCCCTCCATCTCCACTCATTTTTATTTGAAAGAAGAGGTATGAAAGGTAAACATAACACAGAGAAAGTGAACTTGGAAAAGGCAGAAAAATGGGGAAAAGATTATAAGTAATAACTAAAAAAAAAATTCACAGACTCAGAGCATCTAAACACAGAAGTAAAAGAAAAATATAGATAAAAGGTTGTAGAAAAAAGTATAGAAATATAAAGGAAATAAGATCTAAACCACAGAAAAACCTTCCTATTTTGGCATGTATCACTGTACGCTGTTGCTTATTCATTGGTGATGTAGTCTCATTTTTGATATCTTCTTGTCAATTTATTTTTGTTTTATAAGGCACACTCCAGGGGTGGGGTGGGATAGTAGGGGTTGGATATGTTAGTAGTTTTTTTTCTAGTATGTGACCCTGTGCAAGTCTGATCCCATGCTATCAACTATTGGATTCTCGATTTCAATGTAATCCTGTTTATCCTTATTCCTGTTACATCTTGGGTGCTGGATATAATCTAATAAAGATCTAGAATTTCAAAAAAAAGAAAAACCTTCCTAAACAACTACTGAGCAAAGCAAAGATGTAGAAAATACAAAAAGAACACTGAAAAGGGTTGCTTTTAAAGTCCCAATACTCAAAAAACACCAGATCTGTACCGTTCCACTCACTCACACAGACTGCAAAGGAAAACTGAAGGACTCCGTGTACATAGAGCTTTATTATACAACCTGCAGGAACTGTTGTATGTGACCTACAGCCTCTTTCTGAGGAAACCGCCTGAATTCGCTGTAAAGCAATGCCTAAGGCGAAGTTACATGCCAAGTGCCGGCAAAGTTTTTCAAAGTTGAAGTCACCATAAAATGGCCAACTTCACTAAGTGCTTCGAGAAGTCAAAGTCTGTAACCTCGCCGGGACTTCACGAGCAAAGTAAGACTTTGTTGCATCTCTACTCACAGCATATACTCACTCCTCTTGTAACAAGACACCTCCCCTTCCCCAAAATGTAAATTGACAAAACTACCCAGTCAGTCTAGCCATGATGTCCTAACCAAAGCAACTGTTCCAAGATGCCAAAAGCTTAACTAGCAAAGTATATTCTCAGTCAAAGAAACCCTTCTGTGAGCAGATAGATGTCCACAAATAACAGAAGAGAAGGCTTAACTCCTGTGGTTGATAAACACTTTGGGCGGGATTGTCAGATGGCCGCATCCATATTATGGCTGCAGGCACCCGAAATCAATCCAGATAGTAAGACCTCCTACAAGTTGGTTTAACTTCTGGGCATGTTTGCCCTGACTTGCATCCTAAAATGATGCATGCGTCTATATTAGGCGCATGCGTCATTTTTTTGCTGGGAAAAGCAGCAAGTGTCGAAAATGCATTGTGATGTTTGTAGATAAGCTGCAAGCATCCTGACGCATTTGCTTGGATGCAGCATGCTTCTGAA
The DNA here is from genome assembly GCA_016271365.2 of Neoceratodus forsteri. Taxonomy (NCBI): domain Eukaryota; kingdom Metazoa; phylum Chordata; order Ceratodontiformes; family Ceratodontidae; genus Neoceratodus; species Neoceratodus forsteri. The sequence continues at coordinate 416,832,829 of JADMNL010000024.1, read as the reverse complement.
ACATGGACGCAAGTGCTGCATCCAGAGCTATATAAAAAAGGCCATTTTATTTTTACCTCCACCTTTGTAAATCTGCATTTCATGGCAAATGCCACTCCATCGGGAACAGTGGCCACTGATAATAAACAATACATAAACAACAACATAAGAAAGTATTAAGGCATGTCAGGGTGTGCATTACAGGATTTTAATGCACGCCCCTTGGGCATAGTGAGGCACAAGGCCACAGGCCAAGTGTCCTTATCTCCTGGAAAGTGCATTAAAATCCTGTAATACACACCCTAGAGTGGCTATCACACTTATAAAATGGCTCATTGTTTGATACAGTTTACATTAAAAAAAAAACAATAAATAAAACAGCAAAATTTTTTTGAATTTAATTAAATTTAAACTGTTTAAAGTTGATTTTATTGTTAACGTGGTAAAATAGTCCACTAAGTCATGTTGTACAGTAGGTGGCGCTGTTGTTTATAGGTAGCACATACAGAATAATGGATATGGAACTGTGCACAACATGGCTGTGTTTCCATCAAGGGGGTTGATGACATCATCCATCTCGAGAGCAAAGCTCAAGAGGTCCTTATGAAGTCATTAGCTTCCGAGATGGAAACACAGACTTGTCTGTGGACCGTTCCAGGGGTTAAGCTGGGAAGAAGCCCAGGGAACTCTGTTCCACCACCTCCTAAAAAACTGTATGACAGTTCCACCACCTCTGTCATCTTTCTCCATTCACTACTATAGGAGAGTTCCATCACCTAGAAATCGAGATGTGAGTGTTCCCCCACCTAAACAGTTCCAATCTGTTATTTAATATAGCATATGGTTTTACTATTTAGAATAATGGAGAAGAACTGTCTATTTTTTGGCTGTTTTTTTAAAAGTTCATAACTGTTCCCACCAGCTGCCAGTACTGCTTCTGCTTCTACTTGCTATGCCGCTCCTCCAGCTGCCCACAGGCTTGGGAGCTCACCTTTTGTTATTCTGAGCAAATCTTTGGTTTTTGGCAGTTAGCAGGCTTCATGGTTAAAAAAAAATCATCGCAGAATGATATGGGCTCTGTACTGCACTGTCCTGCACTGAGATGCTCGGATGTAGAACATAAAAGTTGTTGTTGTACAGTAGTGACGTAGCTACTATACTACAACTTTTTTGACCTGTGAACTGTCCCGCAACAGCTTTTTGCTGTGTATGGAAATCCATCCACACTAAGGAGTAGCCATCTGCTGTTTTGATTTTTTAACGTTGTCTTCCTTTTTATCTCTGTTCTGTGATTTTATTTGTTACTAGGAAATGCTGCAGTCTTTCTGAGCAGCCTAGACTTCTCGTTCTTCACCCCTCCCAGTCATCCCAGCATAAATGCCTATTCATTCCCCCCACCATCTGACCCGAGGAACACGGTGGCTTGTTTCACTGGCTCCAGCAGACTTGTAGATGGAGCCACTCTACCAGTCGCTCCCCCCCACCCCAAAAACTATACAAATGGGGCCGGGGAGCGTAGGAACAGCTGTTTTCTCTCATGGCAGAAGTCGCACTACGAGTTGCTGTCCTGGCTCCACAGACTATACAAATGGGTCCGGGGAGCGCAGGAACAGCTGTTTTCCTCTCATGGCAGAAGTCGCACTACGAGTTGCTCTTCTGGCTCCACAGACTATACAAATGGGGCCAGGGAGCACAGGAGCAAATGTTTTCACTTGTGTGAGGTGCCCCATCTACAGTCAGAATCATGGTTCCACCAGCACGAAGACAAGGGATTTGCTGTCTCGGTCCCACACACTACAAATAGAGCCAGGGAGTTCAGGAGAAGCTGTTTTCACTTGTGGCCAAAGCTGCAACAAGTATCAAACTGCCATGCCCCCTCCTCCCTTACTCAGGAGTAGCCATTTTCACTCTCGGCTGAAGCCTCCTCAAGAGCTGAAAGTGCTGTGCCACCTCCCTGCCTGCCCCCCAGATTACTGCATGTAATGAACTGGAGTTCTGTGGCTCTCCCTCATCCCAGCTACTACAGGCAGCAGGCCTGAATAGCACATATATCTTCGTTTTCAGTCTGCCTGTTCGGTGGCAGGGACATGACTCAGTAACCCCCACCACAGCACTCTATTTACAGCAGTGCCACTCCAGCAGAGACGCGACTCAATAACCCGCCACCTCACAGCACTAAGCTCACAGCAGTGTTGATGCAACCACTGACATGTCAGCTCACCATCTGCTTCTCTGTTTTCCGCTTAGCTCTGTGCAGCAGATATGGTCATCACTGATGAAATGATGGCAGCTAGGGAAAAGAAAAAGACGAGTTGCGTTCTGGAGCTGCTCAGCTGATGAGTCCGGATTAAATTAATGAAATACACGGACCGGGTTTCTAGGAAGGGATTTCATGCTGTGAGACAGTGTGGTTTTGCTGTGTTAATGGGGGATTGGAAAAAAAAACAAAAAACAACAGCCACATTTTAGGTGGAGGCCAGAGAGTTTAATTTTAAATGTGGGCAGCTTGTCATATTTTATTTAAAGGGTGAGTGATCCTTTGGGAACTGTATTAAGTGTTGATTTGGACTTGTCTGTGTGAAAGATTTAGAACAATGTTTGAAAAATAACTTTGAAATGCAATGGCAGTAAAGGCTAAGATTTTCAAGATGGCTGGTACTGTTTTTTTTGTTTGTTGTTTTACTTTCTTTTTAGGGGTTTACTCATATGCTTAAGTAAGTCACTTTTGGGGAGGAAAACGAGATTCGGCTCCTGGCCATGTGTTTATAGAGGTTTAATGCATGGTCAGGTGATGTCTTTCAGCCTATGACATTTCTAGATTTGTTAATGCCATTTCATAAAGTGAGTTAAAAAATAATATCTTAAAGTAAAACAAGCCTCACAATATTTTCCACCATTAGAGACTATTTACTGTATGGTGACACCAGATTATTAGTCCTTATGCTTAATCTTCACATTAATATGTATAAATCACTTGACTCAAACAAAGGGACCATCTCTGGCACTGTGCCCAAGCAACATCTACACAAGGGGATATTCAAAAATATAAATCCACAAGAAATGACTGCACACATGCAATATGGAGTGCTAAAAGCAATTACTTCAGGGAGGCACTCTCCAACTCCTGGGGTGATGGGAAAAAATTCTGGAGTAACATGAAAGACCTCACAGGCAAGGATTCTAAGACACCACCCACCATGTTTAACATCAATACAGCACCAACGCTAGACCTTGACACAATCACCAATACCGTCAATAATGCATTCTCTAACCTGGATCGTGTCCTCCCACCTGATTTCTTCGATGCCCCCTCCACCAGTAACCACCTTGACATCGTTTCACATCTGCACATTGCCCCACAGTTCTACTTCAAAGAAATCCTAGTACACTTAGCCAGAACTTATATTCAGAAGGCCATCCGCAACACAGGTTACAGCGGCAACTCCCTCAACCTGAAGCTGATCGCGCTTGTCCTTGAAGAAATCCTTGTACCCCTGACAAAGATCTTCAACCTATCACTAAGAATGTCCCAGTTCCCATCACTTTGGAAGCAGGCGACCATCACACCTGTACACAAAAGTGGAGATAAATCACTACACACCAAATACAGACCTATCTCCATCCTTCCTCCATTGTCAAAAGTCCTGGAGCGCATTGCATCTGACCAGCTAGTTGAGTACCTGGAAAAATATGACATCTGATGCCCTGAACAGCATGGCTTTAGAAAAGGGCATAGCACCACCACTGCACTGTTGGAATTCATGGGATTCATCCACACCACTCTTGATCAAGGAAACTGTGTGGGAGCAGTGTTCATTGACCTTACGAAAGCCTTTGATACCATCAATCACCCACTCCTACTCAGGCAGCTATCAAAAATTGGGCTCTCCAAAGATGCACTGGTCTGGTTTGCAAGTTTATTTATTTATTTATTTAGTTTTTGTTGACCGGGTAAATGCACTAGACAAATCCTGCCTATTTTCAGGCATGACCCAGGGAAGGGGGATACAGATGAATGCCAACTGACCTTGAACCAGATGAAGCTGTTGGGGGAAGGGTCCAGAGGGTTAGGATCGCCAGTGTCACCTCGGAAGAAAAAACTATCCTCTCAGGGGTTCCACAGGGGGTCCATCCTGGGACCAGTACTCTTTAGTCTCTTCCTGAATGGCCTCCCCAGTGTCTGCCACCAGAAAATACTTCTCTACGCCGATGGCGCAGTCTTGTTCACCAGTCATCCCGACATGGAGCTCCTAGAGAAACAAATGTAGCGTGACTTCATGCGCACAGAAGAATGGTTCAGCTCACACAATCTGGTCCTGAACTACAGCAAAACAAAGGTGATGTCTTTCTGCAGTGCTAGGAGCAAGCATAAATCTCTGTCCCTCACCATCAAGAACCACTCAGGGACTATACTTGAACATGTTCCTGAATTTAAATACCTTGGCATCACTTTGGACAGTTCCCTCTCCTACCATCGGCACATTGAATATGTTGCTAAAGCCACCAATATATGGATAGGCCTGCTTTACAGGCACAAACACTGCATAATCACTGATACCCTTAGGCTGGCTATCTACAGTACTGTCACCTCCTTCATTGATTACGGGCCAGCAATCTACAGCTCTGCCTCTGCTACTGCCCTCCACAGAATATCGGTGGCACTCAACAAAGCATGCAGGCTTCTAATGGGGCTGCCTGTTTGACACACACCTGTGACCTGTACGCACTGGCCGGGTGGCTACCACTCCTCAGCAGGATCCAGTATCAAACTTGCCTATTAACCAAAAAGGTTCTCCTCGGGGCTATGCCCCCCAGGTGTTGAAAAGCTCCTTATTGTCCACCGCAGCACCCAACATACTAGAAGTACGCAACAACAAATCTTTCAGGTCCCCAGATGCCGGACCACAGTGGGTCAGAGGGCTTTTGCCCACAGAGCTCCACAGTGGTACAATACTCTCAACAAAGAAAGACTTACAGCTGTTGCTCTTGGCCCCTTTAAAAGACAACTCCGACAACACCTCACTTCAACTAGTCACTGCAACTACTTTGCCTAAGGGGTCCATCTCTCATTGCACATTAGTCAAATCTGGTCAGTAACCTCCCTTTGCCAACATCCCTCCTTCTCCTGCCTCTCTCTACTCCCCCTCCCCTCCCCTTCCCCTGATAGCCCTACCTCACCCCCCCTTCCCTAAGGCACTTCTTGCACAACTGTCCCTTCCACTCCCTCCACCTATGCACTTCTACCACCCACCCTTCCCCTTCGACAATGGCCTTTCAGCCTGCCTACCCCACCTACCCTAACCTCTCTAACTATCAGCTCATGTATAATAGTTCACCCTGAAATTTATCTCAATCTAGCTGACTCTAGCTCTTTTGAATGACTGTAATAATTAAGCCTCAGCCTTTTTTGTTGTTTTTTGACTGTGTAACTTTGTCGACCTCTGTATGTATGTTTACCCTCCATCTTTTGACGTGGAACCTTTGTAAACAAGCAGTACTTGCTCAAAGGTATTTGTAATCCTAGAGTTTAATACATAAAATAAATAAATAAATAAATTCACCAAAGAGACAAGAAGTATTCTTGTGTGAAAAAACTTATAAGGACTGAAGAAGGCTCCACACCACCAACACACATACACACTGAGAATGAGATGTTCCATTTTTGTTTGGCCATCCTGTGTAAATAAATTGAAAAAGAGAAAGAAAAAAGAAAGATAATGGAGTGGAATAGATTTTGCATATACATTTCAGTACTTTGTCCACTTAGTTCTATTAGGGGGTACAAGAATCTGTCATATTAACCGACTGTGAATTGATTTGGTAATGCACACCTGATTTAGATAAGGGATGCGTTGGCACTGCTCAAGTATAGGGAAGTGTAAGTAGAACCACTGAGAGAGATTGAGAGAGAGAGGTCGCTGGAGGAACATGAAAAAATTATTAGAAACCAATCCGCTGAGCCTGTTTTCGGGAACAAAGCCCCTGGAGAAATGATGTCTTGAAGCTGCCGAAATATGAGCCATGCTGTTAGGAGAGAAGTACAAGATGGAGAGCAATCAGAATCAGCTGTAACTTCATTAGAGTTGTATAGGGCCTGAGAAGTACTGATCAGACATTAATTAAAATGCCGCCACACATCAGAGTAGGTGGTGCGGGTTACTAGTTTGAGCAATGGACTGGGAAACACAGGAGGATTTGGACTCCGCTGTGAACACATTTTCACACCATGTGATATTGAAGAGGTCATGGGACCACCCTGTGCTGTAGTAGCTCCCAGCCGTCAAACTGTGCATAGACAGGATCCCACAGAAAATGAGATATAAAACGGGTAGGAAAAATACTGCAACCTGATTGGTCAGCAACAGTGCAGGTACAGACCACTACTAATATTAAACATGCATTTGTCAATGCCAGATGTTTGCTTGCATGCTACAGTACTGGGTCCTGCTTGAACACATTTTTACTATACATTTACCCAAGATAGACCAGATGAGATATAGTATGTCATTTACAATGGTGTCCTGATTTTACACATTTTTATATTGCATTTACTTAGGAAAGTAGAGGTGAGAAACGATATCTCATTGTTAGCATGTTCCTGCTTTTACAATGTATTTTTCCAGGACAGAACATCTTAGATGCAACATCTTCTTTTCAGTGGGGTTCTGCTGTAGGGTCCTGTTTTTACACAGTTTTTGCTATATAGTTACTCAGGATAACCCAGCTGAGATGCAATATCTCATTTTCAGTTGTGTCTGCTTTGACGCCTTTTTGTACTGTATTTACCAAGGACAGCACAGCTCAGAAGCTATCTTGTTTTCATTGGGATCCCGCTTCTCTGATTTTTACACTGTGTTTACCCAGGATAGCACAGCCAAGATACACTATTTCATTTTCTGTGAGGCCCTGCTTTTACCAGTTTTTATAATCTATTTACCCAGGATAGCCCAGCTGAAAGGTAAGTTATATTTTCAGTGGGGTCCAGGTTTTACAATGTATTTTTCCCAGGATACAGCAGCATAGATGTGCAGTTCAGTGGGGGCACTGCTGTACTGGGGTCCTGCTTTTACACATTTTTACTATGGGCAGGATTCACAAAGCAGATGTACTGGGTGCAAATGAGATATGCCGGGCGTAAATGAGATGTACCATCCCCAAACAGTGGGATTCACAGAAGGATGCGCTACTAGATGCACTGTGCGCATATCCACTGTGAATCGCACTGAAGTGCCATGGTGCAATCTGAGATGTCCCAAAGCAACAGGGATGCACAGAAGCACCCTGGAGAACACTGAATATGGAGCAAGTCAGCAAGGGACACAGGAACAACAGGGGGAGACTGCAGTGGCAGAAAGGATGCAGGGGAACAGACCGGCAGGAACTGGCCAGAGCGCCAAAGGGCCGGAGAGTGGCCACAGCAGACGAGGTGCACAGAGAGCACACACAGAGACACCTGGAAGCACCAGACACACACCCCACACAGGGGCCCAACAGGCACAGATGCCATGCACAGAGGTGCCTGGTAAGGTGGGCCACAGCAGCAGAGGTGCACTGTGCAGCATGGCAGAGAGTGCTGTACACATCCCAGTGCACAGGAACCCAGCAGTGTGGACAAGGGAGATGCCACACAGGTGTACACAGGTTGACAGGCACAATAGCAGACAGGCCGAAGGCCATGCCCTGCACAGATGGAACATGCCCATAGGCAATGTGGACCACAAAAAGAGCGTCACAACGGGATCGGCATAACAGAAGCAGCCAGCAGGTACCACTCACAGAATAGGGACACTGTGAAAGGCAACACGTAGCAACGTCCACCAATAGGCCAGAGGAAACAAGGAGGGGGCACACTGAAGCGGGCATGAAAGGGGGACAGGATGCATGTGTGCACAGTACCACAGGTGCACATGTGTGAATGGGAACAAAGGTGCAGCGGAAACCAGCAAGCACAACAGTGCAGATGCACAAGGTACAATGAATGACCACAGACACCATTAGCAGTATTAAACACTTTAGTGACAAAAGAATGAGAACAGATTAAACTATGTACAATAACAAACATCAGTAGGAACAGGGAAGGTGTGGTGTGGGAATCAGAACAGGAACATAACTAACAGCACACAGGAGGGTGATGGTATGGAGGTGGGGAGCAGGGGACAGCTACAAACAATGGGGATGGGCATGAAGGGCGGGGGTATAACAACAAAGGGGCTATGTACAAGTGTCCTTGGCCCTACCATGCTGGATGGGCCGCAGCACAGTGGCCACCCATCCATTCCCTGGTACTCAGCACCCAGACCAGCAAAGTGACTGCCTGTAGGAGCTGCCCCTGCCACCTGTACAGTGGTTGAATGGTCCTCCTCAGCGCCCTCCGGAGCTGCAACCCCACCAGCCATCTAACAAGTTGGCTGCACCACTGCCCTGGCACACCCGGCTATACTCTATGTGGACCTACAGTGGGGACAGAGACAACAGGTACTAAGTGTCATGTTCCACACCACCCGCCACCTGGCTACCACGCGAGTGTGCAGGAGGCAGCCATCACAGCAGTGGCCAACAGTCTGCCAGGCACACTGCATGCCAGCAACAGACTGGCACACAGTGCTACACTGTGACCGTGCAATGGTACTCAGGCAGCATAAGGCCCACATGTGCACATGGAGGTAGGCACAGAGGGGCATGTAGCCATGTTCCAAACAGCATGTGCAGATCCCAGCAGGCTGTACAAGCATGCAGGCCCCATCCACACACCACTGGAGCACCACAGTGTGCCCACGGTCCACGGCAGATTGCACAAAGTGGACAGACACACAGGGGCCATGTGCACTGTAACCCAAGCACAGGTCACCATGGCCACACCCATGCGTGTGTGCAACATGCATCACCCGGGCATGTATAAGGGACTGTCAATGGCCTGCAGTGTGCACCCCCCCCATAAACACACAGAGGATGCGCAAGAAGGACACTCACCTGCACCTGCACAACCTTATCCCTGGCTTCCACCACTGGCTCTAGCGAGCCTGGCCTTCACCGCTGCTGCAGCCCTCTGCCTGTCTGCTGACCCTGTGAATGGAACACAAGCAAAGAGCACCGTGAGGTGATGGTAGTTGTGTACCACCCCCATGTCCCACAGCAACGACACTGGTGCCAGCATGCAGTGATGGATCGACCCCCACAGTGCCCCAATGAAGGTGCCTGGTCAGCGTGCAGCAACACACAGCACCCTAGCCCATACCCACCATCTGTGTGTGCAGCTGGACATGTGCCAAGCCAATGGCTGTACCACACTGCATCCACCACAGTGTCCATGCACCCGCCTAATGTGCACCATGCTGCACACAGCTATGCATGGTGGCCATGCCTGCACCACCCCATGCCACAGGGGTATGGCATGCCACACACATGTGTGTGTGTGGTGGGCATTGTGCCAGCCCCCCCGGATACAAGCCCCTGCTTGCCTGTGTATCTGTAGGGTGATGTGACTTACCTGGGCACGGCACTGCACCCATGCATGCCAGATCTCGGAGGCTCTGGAGCCTGTCTGGGTCCTGGCACTGCATATCTCCATAGCAGTGCCTGCATTGCTCCCCTGTGTGCTCCACCCCAGTCCTACTCACCAGGCGTTCTGCCACCCTCACTCACACTGCTAAGCGTGGCTTTATGAGGTCAGCTGTTCCAAACAGCTGTCCCTCCACATGCATCACCAGTGCCACAAGGTTGACCAGCTCAACCTCCCCCCAGTTCATGGCCCTAGGACCTGCTGCCTGAGCACATGGCATGGTTCCTATCTGTGTCTTCTGGGCAGGTGTGCACAGAACAGGCTGCTGGTGTGCAATGGCCCAGTCACGCCACATGCAAGATACAGTAGGTCATCGTGCACCGCACTGTGCAACATGGTATTGCGGCGCTGCAATGCATGATTGCCACCCATTACACATCATTGCGCATGCGCACTGTGCACCGCGTGGGTGGGAGACCAGGGTCAGGGGTCATGAATAGGGCAGGTTTGCACGTTCCGCATGTATCCACCATATTGTGAATGGCAAATAATGCCACTCACAGTGCACTGCTGAAATGCACACTGCCAGTGTTGTGTCATGCACTGCAGGTGCACACTGATGCCATGTCACACTGAAGTGCAATACACGCACTCAACGAGTCATGCAGTACTGCACCAATGGTGCATGAGGACCTGGATGTGCTTCCGTAATTGATCACACAGTCAGAACCACCAGACAGGTAGTGCTAAGCCTGGCATGCCACTGATTCTGCATTGCGCGTGTGTGGAGATGGACCATGGCACTTGCGCCGCATTCAGGAAATACCCCAATTCAACTGTGCATGCTTGGGGAATGCGCCATAGGGGGATGCACTCAACACATCAGTTGCGCATTGCTGATTGAGATGAGCAGGGGGAAATTATGCAATTCACAGACAATGCTCCCAAATCAGCTCATTGCCAAATTCAGGGGTATCTCACCTGTTTAGCATCTCATTGCACCTGCCCCCACTCTCCTTTGCATGCCCTGAGCTATAAATGCTTCTGAATGTGCCTCCACAGAGCTCAGCTGACCAACAGATACTGCATCCTTGAATGCAGGTCTGTTTACATTCTACCATATTCAACTTGTCAGCACAATATGACAGTGGGGATTTTAGGGAATACAGGCATACCTCTCAACTGTTCCTGTTCTTCAGGCACGTCCCTGAGTGTGCCTCATAGAGTTCCACTGTTCCATCTACAGTTGGGGATTCTGTTGCTGATGAGTAGGGATTCATAGTACAACAGAATGCCAGACATGTGTTACAGTCTAGCTCCCCAGCAGAGAGTACCTGGCACACAAAGCCAGATAATATGGCAGTCCACGTTAGCTAATATTACCATTGTTAACATTGTGTCCCGATACTGGCCACTTGTCCCTGAATGTTCTAAGCCTTGTCCCTGATATGCAAGGCAGGTGGTTGAAAGGTATTCATGCAGGGTGCCGTGTCCCTGCAACAGCCAGCTACTGTGCTGGCACACATTCATAGTTGCCTGTACTGCGCTAATGGCTACATGTTGTCACCCACAGAAACCACAATGTCTGGACAGGACACAGCTGCGGGATGGAGACATCCAAATTTCACACTGGACAAGGACAGGGCATTTATATAGGCCTACCTTATACAGCAGGACATTCTGACTGGCAGCCGCCAGCAGAGGGATGAGGGCTGGGAGGCAGTGGCAAGGCATGTCAATGTCCATGTGAAGTTCAATAGAACACCACAGGAGTGCAGGAAGCAACGATGAGAAGAGTAGAGTGAAGGAGAAGGTGGCACAGATCGAGGCCTCCCTAGGTGAGACAGGGGGTGGGCTGCAGACAGGTGTGAACTTCACACCCAGCGAGGAGCTGCTAGTGGCCAGCATCGGCTGGATGGCTGATCAGGGAGTTCCGTGGGGGGGGGGCCTTTCAGACAGATGGCAGTCCATCACAGCACTGTGAGTATACTGTACATGTCCCAGGAATTGTGCCTATCTGTGTGTGTCTTTGTGTGTCTGTGTGTGTGTGTGTGTGCCTGTCATGGGTGTCCTGACCAGCTCCACTGTGGGGCACTAGGCGACCATGCCTGTGTGCGCTGATCATGTAGCTGTATGTCTCATCCATCTACTGTGTGTCGCAGATGCAAGACATGCCACCCATGTGCAGCCCGGGGCGGGAAGGGCGACCATGGTGTTGTGCTGGTGGTCATCTGGGGTGATATCCCTGCAGGTGGTGTCCAAAGTGTTGGGCCACTCGCACACATGTCCATGCATGCCTGTACAGGCACCAGTGCATGCCTGCATTCACCAGTGCTTGGCCGCATCAGTGGCCCCATGGCTGACTGTCACCTGCATGACATGTTAGCCACACTTACGGCGCACGTGCATGTCCCCCTGTACGTGCCTGTCTGAACCCAACAGTCACACATGTCAGTAACCATGTTTCCCTTCTTTCTTTTACAGATCCATCACACCTCATGGGTGCTGCTGTGGTGGCCGGTCCGCACGATGGGCTGGCAGGGGAGGATGCCGGGCCATCACACCGGGCTGTAACTGGGGCTGTGGATTATGCCATGCAGAACCCTTCTAACCCCCATCACAGCCCCAGCCACAGTACTGGTCGTAGCAGGGCCATCTAACCCCTCCATGACTGGTGCCATGGCTGGAGGCCAGGACCGATCATGGCTGGTCAGCATTCTGGGTTTGGCTAATGACAACCCAGTAGAAAGAGTGGACATCACAGATGCCCTGCTGGTGCTGGCATCCAGTATGCAGGGGGCGTTTGATGATGATGATCCAGATGCCACACAAATCTGGGGGACATGGGCGACAGCAGACCAGCTGAAGCACAGGTGCATGCACGGGTAGCACCATGCAGCATCGGCTGTCCTGTGACCCCTGGTGCACCCGCAGAGACTACACAACTGCCCATGGTGGCTGGTACTGCTGTGAGGACAGGGACTGCCGGCACTGTTCAGCAGGGTGCTGTGGTGCAGCAGTGGGTGGCAGGGGACCTGGATGCACAGTGGTTGCCTGAGCCCAGTCCACGCCAATTCAGTGGACTGCTGTGGTGCATCTGCCTACAGTGGATGCAGCACAGCAGGCCAGCACCCCACCTGCCTGTTGGCGCCGTCTACATGACGCATCCCCTGCTGACAAGGTTGAGGGCTACACATGCCTCCTGCGGGACACCATGGAAGGACAGTCATCCCTATGAGTGGAGCTCAGGAGCATTCAGGTGTAGCTGGCCGTGAAACATGAGTCGTCGGCTGCATGCCCAGATGTTGGCAGAGGCTCGCCTACTGCGGGTGGGCACAACTGCAGCTCTGGAGCATATTGCACTCGCTACCGAGGTGGCACATGCAAACAGTGCACCATGTGGCTGACGGGCCACCAGCCGCACAACTAGGAGTTCTTCATGCACCCCCAGGTCACAGCATCAGGTGAACCCATTGCTGCTGACACCATCACCACGCACGGCCATCCCCAGCAACCCCAGATCTCACCTGGATCTCAGAGACAACACACTAGTGAGCACACATTCACGGTCTCACTGCAGTACCCCTCCAGGGTGGTGCAGCCTGTGGTGCTGACACAGCATCCACCAGGCATGGGCGTGGCCACCCACATGTCCATGGCGACCATAGTGCCTCCCACTGACACCTCGGTTGACAGCCCACATGGCCTCTGTTGCCTGCACCCATAGCGGCCCACACACCAAGCTGACTGTGCCTCGGGTGGCATGGATGGCATGCACCTGCCCCCCCGTACGACATGTGTGGGTCACCTGTGCATTGCACCATGCATGGCCAGGGGTGCCGTTGTTGTGATGTGTGGCATGGGCATGATGAGTGCAGACCTGTGTCTGCCGTGCATGTGTGCTGGTGGCTATACACTGAACCATGCCATCCTCAGCACCTACACCGTGTCCCCCATGGCCGTGTGTGTGTGCAGAGCTGTCACCCCTCATGGGTGCATTACACAACAGCTGTGTTGTCATTGTCTGCCCTGTGGTGTGGTTGTGGGTGTGTGGGTGGGTGGGTGTGTATGAGTGTGTGTGGACGTGGATGTATCAGTGTGTGTGTGGGTGTATCGGTGTGTGTGCGTGTGGGTGTATGGGTGTGTGTGGGTTTGGGGGGGGCTGCCATGTTTGTCCCATCTGTGTTGCTCACCTGTGGTCCCCAAAGTGCTCTTTCATGATGGTGTCCCTGTGCCGCTGGGACCTGGTGACCAGTGATGGTCCACCATGGGGCCCTGGCTCCACTGCATCCTCTTCCTCTATGAAACTGTTGCCCTCCTCAGCCTGGACAGCTATTCCACAGTCAATGGCCATGTTGTGCAGCATACAACAGGCCAGGAATATGCCACAGGCCTTCTCTGGGCTATATTGTAGGGCACTACCTGACCTAGCCAGGCACCTAAAGTGCATCCTCAGCATGCTGAAGACATGCACGATGATGGCGCGTGTGGCGATGTGTGCCTCATTGTAGCACTCCTCTGCTTCTGTGCCAGGTCAGCGGAAGGGTGTGAGGAGCCAGGGTCAGAGGTGGTATGCCACATCACCTGTGGTGGGCAATAGCAATCCGTTAGAACCCTGCATACATGTGCATTGTGTACCACAGCCCCCCCTTCCACCATGGCCCATTGGTGTGGCTGCTGCCTGTCCACCCTGTCTCTGTGGCGCCCCTCCGGTGTGTCTCCCTCCCCCACAGTGGGCTGGCAGTGTCCTGCACTCACCAACGCCTGCATGCCCTGGCTTCCCTCAGCTACCCTGTACCTGCCCATGCATGCTGCCACAGCTGCCCACATGTGTCCCATCCAGCACTGCCTGCCCTCTAGTGCCCAGCAGTCACTCATGCCTGGCTGCGTGTAGTGCATTCCACCCTGCCATTTGTGCCTGCTGTTGTGCATCACCTTGCCTCCCATGCTGCGCTGAAATGCTGCACTGTCCCCCATGCCACGTGCACAGTGTCCCCAGTGTGCCCACCTCCAATGTTCCACCTGTGCACCTCCCCAGCACAGTCCCTGCTGTGGCCCATGCTCACCTGCTCTCCCTCCTGTCATCTGTTGTGCCATGGTGTCCTGTTCGTGGGCTTGTATGCATGCCCCACTCACCCACTAGGTGGCCACTAGTTATGTCCCCACTCTCAAACTGGTGGCACAGGGTGGATTGGTGCCATATGAAGGCATTGTGTGTACTCCTAGGGTGTGTGGTGCAGACATTGCTGATGCGCCCTGTGGCATTGCACACCACCTGGCAGTTGATGGAGTCGAACCCCTTGCAGTTCATGTACGGCATGGCCTCTTCACAAGGTGGTGCACGGATTGTCACATGGGTGCAGTCAATGGTCCCTATGATGCCTGGCATGCATGCCACCCTGTGGAACTACTGCATGGCTTCTGTCTGCTCTGCCTGGGTGCTTGAGAAGTGGCTGACTTCTGAAGCATGTGGGAGCAGTGTGGTAAGGAACTGTGTGAAGAGACAGGACGTGGACAGCTGGGATATGCCAGTGGTGTCTCCAGCTGACCTCTGAAGGGTTCCCATGGTGAGCAGGCACATTGCTGTTGTCACCTTGGTCTCCACTGAAATGGTGTGACCTCTTCCAGTGGGGGCCTGCCTTTCACCATGGCACAGCTCACAGAGCTGTCTCAGAGTAGCCCTGCTCAGGCGGTATCAGTCGACTGTTTCTGTGTTCGTCAGTTGTTCGAACATCAGTCTGGCACGATACTGCCGTGGGGCAGGCCGCCTATGGTGCCTTCTGCCACCACATTTTTGGTTTGCCTGTCTCCTCATCCCCACTGTCATTCCCACCATCAGGAACAGTGCACCCACCATCCATCTCTGTGGCCTGTGTTCTATTGCTGCTATCCCGTAGTCTGCCTGCTGGGGGCTTGCACTTAAGTCTACTTCTTTCAAACTGATCTTCTTATGACGCATTTGGTGGATGCGCTGTGAAGGCGCTGTGTTTGAACATTCATTTTGCTTTGTGAATGGCTTTGCGCTGTGTATGCAGCTACACGTCCCCTCCAGTTGCGCCGCATATCATTATTTTCACCCTCCAGCACATTCAGTGCGATATAGCACATCTGGTATACGCTGGGGCATCTCTGCCCTTTGTGGAAGGTGCCATGGCACATTTTTGTGTTGCGCCAGCACATCTCATTTGCACCCAGCGTATCTGCCTTGTGAATCCTGCCCTGTATGTTTACCCAGGATAGACCAACTGAGATTCAATATCTCATTTTCAGTGGTGTCCTGCTTTTACACATTTTAGATTGCATTCACCAAGGACAGGCCAGCTGAGAGGCAATATCTAATTTTCAGTGGGCTCTCAGTTTTGACCCCAAATTTCCAGCAGTCTTTTTATGACCTGATATCATGCTCAAGATAGGCGAAATGTTTAAAATTCCATTTGAAAGGTGATTTCCCAGTGCAACTGCAAAAACGTATTTCCAAGTGGGTTTGAAAAATGACACCTGTCGTGTTCGTGAGGTGGGGTAACACAAAGAATATGTTTTTTTAACATATTTTTTCTCCCACTGCCAGCAGGGCTTGGTGATGGTTATACCAACCATCCATGCTCTGTCCCCCCTCCAGCTGTCAGGGTTCACGCTGCATGGCAGTGGTGGCTGGTTACCATTTTTTTTGGTTTTAGGTTCCTTTGTCCTGAAACTCTGCCCCCAAAGATGCCGGCACAAAGGATGTAAGTCCAGGATGTAGACATGCTGGTGCATGTCTCAGCCAAGTGTCTAATGGTGTCCTTCCCTCCCCACACTATGAGTTGCGTGCCGCCACTCGTGCATCCAGAGGCGGTGGTAATGGTGCAATATGAGAGCCCTCCCCCCCTGCACTCAGACCTCCTCCCCCGGATGGCCCCCAGTAACCCAGGCTCATTCCCGAACCCAGGTCTCTGGTGTTGCGGGTGGTAGCACCATTGTTGTGCCAATGGGCCAGCTAACACAAGGGATATGCTGAAGATTAGGGGCCAAAATCTGCAAAAATAAGGTTATGAGTAAATGTTGGAACAATTTAATGTTTCTTCATAACTTAGTTGTTCTTTCACATTTTGACACTTTAGTCTTTTTATGACATACCGTCAGCACAATGAAACTATCACAGCGAAGACCGTTACAACGACAAATATCGCCAGGTCACTCTAATGATTCTGCTGTACACTGGCACTGTTTCTCCTGGTGTTTCACCCCCACCCTGAAACAACTCTGACTTGGAGTTTGTTATTTAAAGAAGGGGGTGTGGGGGGTTAAGCCCCCTTAAAAATGCTTTAATCCTGACGGCACAATGCCAACTGTTGGCATTGAGCCTGTCGCTCTGCTGGATGTTGACAACTATGTTGTTGCTGCGGCATGGTAGATTCCGTGTCATGATCAAGACAGGTGCATTGTTTTAAATCCTGCCCAAAATGTGATTTCACACAGGGACTGTGAAAACCTATTTCAAAGGGGACTTGAAAAATTACACCTGCCATGTTCATCAGGTGGTGTAACAAGAGGGCCATATGCACATTTGAGGCCTAAATCTGCAAAAAATCACAATTTCCTCATAACGTTTTTATTTTTTTACATTTTGATCCCAAATTTTCAACAGCTTCTTTTTATGACCTCACCTTATGATTACGGTAGGTGGAATTTTTTAAAATCCTGTTCGAAAAGCGACTTTACGGAGCAAATACGAAAACATATTTCAGAGGAGATTTGAAAAATGAAAAAATGACACCTGTCATGTTCATGACGTGGTATAACAAACAGGCTGTGTTGAAAACTGGGAGCCCAAATCTGCACGCATCTTAATGTCATGAGTAAACATTGAAAAGTTCAACATTTCTTCATAACTTCATTGTTTGTAACATTCTGACATCAGATTTTCAACACAGTCTTTTTATGACCCCCCTCCTTCTGAACATGACAAGTGTTATTTATAAAATACTGCCTGAAACATCATTTTGCACCACAAGTGCGAAAATACATTTTGACCAATATTTGAAAAACGACACCTGTCATGTTCATGAGGTGGCATGAAAAAATAGCTATCTTGAAAATTTGGGGTCAAAATATTGAAAATTACCAAAGTTATGAGCAAGTATTGAAAAATGTCAATATACCTTCATAACTTTTTTAAATATTTTGACCTCGGATCTTCAACTTAGGACCATGCCTCATGAACCTGGTAGGTGAACATGTTTTCATCCCACCTGAAAGATGGTTTTGTGGAGCAACTGTGAAAACACCTTTTGGGCCTGATTTGAAAAACTTAGCCTAACTTGTTCATGAGGTGGGGTCCCAAAAACGTCATGTTGAAATTTTGGGGGGAAAATATTAAAAAATTACCAAGTCATGAATACAAGTACAAAATAAATATGGGATATGCAGCGGTTCAGTGTGTGATAATGCATTTATCTTGTACAGTTTCCAGTGACCTCAAGTAATCCCGAATGAGAGTTATGAGAGGTCACTGGAAACTGTACAAGTTAAATGCATTATCACACACTGAACCGCTGCATATTCTATTTATGCAACAGGTTTAGATGTTGTGTGAACATTTTGATTTTGGTAGGTGTAAATAATTTGTCTAAAAAGGGAAAAGAAAATTGAATTATATGCTGTTTTTTACTAATTATAAAAAAATAAAATTGTATCTATAAATGAAACACCACTCATTTTGTAGATATTTTTGTGCTGAACATTTTTCGTGCTCACAGTACCATGCTATCATTTTTTGTTTGAAAGTTATTCATATTTATTTGTCGAAAAAGTAAACAAAAAATGTAATTTTCTTCTGTTTTCTTGCTAATCATGCACAATATACAAGGTTTATATAAATGAAACATTATTCATTTTGTAGATAATTTTGTGCTGAACAATTTTTGTACTCACAGTACCATGTTATCTTTTTTCATTTTTAAGTTATTCACATTTAAATATGGTTAGTACTGCTTCTGAGGCCGAACATTCTAAATGAATTCTGAAGAGAACTGTGTAGATAAATGAGCTACTATGGTAATAAATAAGGGATATGCAGTGGTTCAGTGTGTGATAATGCATTTATCTTGTACAGTTTCCAGTGACCTCAAGTAACCTCACGAGTGCCGAAGGCACAGTGAGAGATCTGAGGTCACTAAATGGCAAAATAAATGCATTATCACACACTGAACTGCTGCATATTCCATTTATGCAACAGGTTTAGATGTTGTGTGAACATTTTGATTTTGGTAGGTGTAAATAATTTGTCAAAAAAGGGAAAAGAAAATTGAATTTTATGCTGTTTTTTGCGAATTATAAAAAAACAAAATTGTATCTATAAATGAAACACCACTCATTTTGTAGATATTTTTGAGCTGAACATTTTTCGTGCTCATAGTACCATGCTATCATTTTTTGTTTTAAAGTTATTTATATTTGTTTGTCAAAAAAGTGAACAAAAAATTACATTTTCTTCTGTTTTCTTGCTAATCATATACAATATACAGGGTTTATATAAATGAAACAGTATTCATTTTGTAGATAATTTTGTGCTGAACAATTTTCGTGCTCACAGTACCAGGTTATCTTTTTTCGTTTTTAAGTTATTGACATTTAAATATGGTTAGTACAGCTTCTGTGGCCAAACATTCTAAATGAATTCTGAAGAGAACTGTGTAAATAAATGAGCTAGTGATGTAGTTACTGTGTGAATAAATGGGTGATGATGTAGTTACTATGTGGATAAATAAATTTATTACCATAGTAGCGAAGATAAATGGTTTTATTCTACAGTTTTTATCCTGACCCCTGTTGCATAAATTGAAATACATTGACAGCACAATACCTGATTTTTTTCAGTTCCTGGTCCAGTATTGAAGAGTGAAGACGTTCCTCTGGTCCAAAGAGGATTATGGCATTGGAACCCCCCAGTAGGTATGTAAAAGTGGGGGGTTGTGGAGAGGTGGGTGCTGTGTGTGGGGGGTCAGGTAATGGCAGCACTGGTAGCAACAGCAGCAGACATTGATGGAACATTTTCTTTTTTACATTATGTAAAATAAAGGAAAAAAGCCTATGAGGGGTGGTGTTCTTATTTCAGGTGTTTGAAAGGGTCATGGG
The DNA here is from genome assembly GCA_016271365.2 of Neoceratodus forsteri. Lineage (NCBI taxonomy): Eukaryota > Metazoa > Chordata > Ceratodontiformes > Ceratodontidae > Neoceratodus > Neoceratodus forsteri. The sequence goes on along the minus strand of JADMNL010000024.1, from coordinate 416,813,235 downwards.
AAGTGACAGGGAGGTGGGCGGGATATTTGGCAGGGAGAGGAAGTTGGTTTTCACAGAGGGGACATCAGAAGACAATCAGGAGGTGGGCAGGAAACTTGGGTATCCTGTAATATGGGCAACTCAAATTGAGCAATTCAATAACAGTGACTCAATTTAAGCGCATGCAACATGAGCGACAGTGGCAGAACAGCAAGACTGTGAAAACAGCAAGGTGCAGCAACAGTGATGCAAAGGGCAACATGTGCTGCACTGCTGCGAATAATGTGCGGTCTCTAAGATGGTTCTGTTTAGTGAGGGGTGGATGCGGGGGGGGGAGAGAGAAGCATATCCTGATGTGTAAGGAATCATGCTGCAGGTGGTGTGTTACTGGTGTCAACGGGGCTTAGTGATGTGATAGAACAGGTTGTTGGGGATCACTTACGGGCGGACTGTGTGAGGCAGTTGGCAATTAGGAGCCGTGCAGGTGTGTGTCATTTATTACTTGTGAGGAGGTTATTTTGGTGCATTGCAGTAAAGTGCTAAGTTGCTTTCTTCTGGTTAGCTGTTCTGATTGGTTTCCATTGCTATTTTTTCATGCAGGAGTCACTATGTTGACACACACTGATAATGACTTGGGCGGTATTTGACTTCAGCATTTTTTCTTTGCCCATATGTTTTTCACTGCTTTAGATTCATCCTTATCACATAGAACCAGAAACTCGGCAGTGGGAGGGATTTACTTTTAACCAATGGGCACCAGGGGACAAGGGGGGAGCAGGTTACTTGGCAGTGGGAGCTTCTTTTCTCAGATGGGGTACCAGAAGACAATCAGGAACTGGGCAGAATGAGAAGGAGTTGTTTTTCATGGATGGGGCACTGGAGACCATCAGGAGGTGGGTGGGACAGGCGGCAGTGGGAGGGAGTTGCTTTTCATGCACGGGGCACCGGAGGACAATTGTGAGGTGTGCTGGATACTTGGCAGTGGGAAGAGCTGCTTTTTTATGGACTATGCATAGTGAAGAACTGGGAGGTGGGTGGGATGCGTGGCAATGGGAGGAAGTTCTTTTGTGAGTCTCTGTCTGCGGTAGTCGGAATGGGAGCTTGGAGCTGCTCATGAGGCCACGCAGCTGCTTGCTATGGAGCTTAATTCAGAGGAAAACATCAAGGCTGTCTCATAGGCGCACTCTAGTCCTTTCAACTACGAGAAGTTTCTGCCCCACAAGTATTGACCAGTGCCATGTTCTTTGTAACTAAATGCTTACTGTGCATGCAAACCTAAAACGAGACAGACGAGGATGGAGAAAACAAGTGACCACTAAGGAGCTTGGTTTAATAGGTGAGGCAAGGATAAAGGCAGACTGGATAGATCAATTGCCCTTTCTTCTGCTGCCAATTTCTGCATTTCTAAGTTCTGCTAGCCAGGATGTACACTATAAAACAAAAAAATCATTGTGACAGGTTTTTAAAGTTTTACAGTTTTAATTGGCTGCCTTTTTCATTTTCTTACAGAGACTCAGCCACCACATAGCGCCTTTTCATAGCTGCTGCCTTCCTCTCTCACTTATAGTACGCAAAATATACAGAACATTAAACAAAATTAACTACATATCAAAATAAACACTTGTGTTGTATATGGGATGATGGGGGGGGTTGGCAAGCTCTGGCAGTACAGCCACGGAGCCAACACAATCCTGTCACCCTCTAGTGACACCAGTTTGCAATAGGACTATTTCACATACATTTTCAGACCCTAGTAAGCTGTTACAAGTACAATAGGACATGACAGGGTGTTGGTAGTTGTGATGCAACCACACTTCCAGGGGCTGAAGGCCCTCAGTCTGCAGCTTTGTGCCTTACTATGCCCTTAGGCATTCAGTGGTGACACACCCTGTTGTGTCTTATTGCTACAGTCTCGGTTGGGCTATTCTGGGCAAACTAATTGTACATACATACAAACATATGAAGAAGACAGCAGAAGAAGGCTATTTGGTCTATCAAGTCTGCCCACACTGCAGAGCCACAGCTTGAGCTAATATCCCTGCCCTCCCTCCTGACTCCTCCCATCCTCCCTACCAATGATCCTTATTTTCCCCCCATGCCTAGCCCAGCCTTACTTAAAGCTGCCCACTGACTTCAATGAGATGACCTCTTCCGGCAGTGCATTCCAAGTGTCCGCCACCCTCTCTGTGAAGAAGTGCTTCCTGACCTCCTTCCTAAACCTCCCACCCTCCAGCTTAAGACTGTGCCCCCTAGTGTTATGGTTGTCACTCAGCTTAGAGACTCTCCTTATCAACCTTATTAATCCTCCTCTCTCCTACGGATCCCCCTAGATATGCATCCCAGCATCTTGTTGCCTTTGCTGCTACTTTCTTGCACTGCGTGGAAAAAGTGTTGAAGAAAAAGAAGAATTATCATTTATACAGTGCTTTTCATATGTATTGTATCCCAAAGCACTTTACAAGCAATTAGAGACTGGGATTAAAGTGACTGTAAATGTATAGTGGCAGCAATTTCACACATCAGCACCCACATACAGCCTTGGACATTTGCATGAACCCGAACCAGAACCAGTTTTATGAAAAGGGGGAATGTTGGCCAGGACATTTAAAGAAAATCTTTTACTCTTCCAAAATGTGCCTTGAGTTCTTTTACTTTCACCTGAACACCTTCAGAGGTGGGCAAAAGGGACCTCAGTTTAACTTCTCATCCAAAGAATGGCACACCCTGACAGTACAGTATCCCCCAGTACTGCACTCAGGCGCCAGCATTTATGGTATGAGCTCAATCCTGGTGTAGGACTAGAACCCATGACTTTCTGGCCAAGACTCAGGCCCCATCCACACTGCACCACTCAGACCCCATAACGGACAGAAACTGTTACAACTGGGGAGCGGTACAGTGTGTCCACACTGCAGCGGTGACCGGTACGAGAACGGTACCGCCAGTCCACACCTCGGGAACCGGGCGACCATTACCGCAGCACCCAATCCCACAATGCAGCTTGCACTGCACTACAGGCCCTGCAGGGCGGTTACACGCCTGACCCACACTACCGCCGTAACGCTACTGAGGCGGGATCGTTTATAACTGCTGTTGAAAACCACTCGATATGTGGTTTCAACCACGGTTACAAAAACGCCTTCTGTAATGTAACAGGTGTAAACGCAAACCATTGCGGTAATGGTTTGGGCACTCTGTAACGTTACAGAGGCGTAGCGTGGACAGGGCCTCAGATGTGCTACCAGCTGAGCAGCACTGACACTGTCCCACAATTATGATATATTGGCTCAGATTTACAGTGAAATGATCAGTCTTTGGATCGGGGGAGTGTCTATAGGGCACTTATTTTGTCTATTTAAAGAGGTAGCCCCACATGAGACTGTAGAATCATATCCCACTGCAGTCACTGGTTAACTGTGTTACCTTCAATAAGTCACCTGACCGCCACACCTTACAGCCACTACTCTCCGCTGTAAAACTGGGAAGAAACAGAGCCTCACTAAAACAAGATACTGCATCTCAGTTTAGCTATCCTGAGAAAACAAACCATACCAAAAATGCTTTTAGTTTTTATTTAAAGTTTGGTAACTGGGTAAAATGCATTGAGGCACATGGCCCCTTTACCAGCGTGACCCATTAAATAATCCATAAATGTATATTTATAAGACATTATATACAAAACTGATGCAACGGTCACCTTTTAAAGCAGCAGTATTTATTAGTCTGTGAACAATGCCATCACATATTTTTCAATAATCTATTTCTGACATAATTAGATTCATCATCAGTACATTTTCGTTTATCATTAATTTTTAAAACAGCTTTTATTAGTAAATTTATAATTATTATAATTAATAACTTAAGTCATTAAAGATGACACCCACAAGCAATTTTAAAAAATCCCTTCCCCTGGGGTTACTTTCTGACTTTACACACTGGAGGAGGGAGCAAGCACACATTTCTGATAGTAAGCGGCACAGCACCACACCAGAATGTTTCATTTATTCTTAGTGGACATGGTCAGATAGCAGTTACTGTAGACACTTCAAAACACTATATTTCAGTTCTGGAATGAAATGCAGGTTATTAGGAATTGTAGCTGCAAAATGTTCAATAAAAAGTTTAACTGCAAAAAAAAAAGCAATTAAATACAATGAAATGAAAAATGGGTACATTGATGCTTTTGCTAGAAAAATAATACTACTAAAAGTGTATGGTGATTTTTCCCACTAACAAATACTGCTGATTTACATCCCCTTCCCCTTTTATTATCCCCAGTGCCCCCCACCCTTAGCAACATCACAGCAGTGCACATTGGTTGTTACGGGTAAAGGCAAATCAAATCCCCTGTGTGAACAGACCTCTCAGTGAAAAAACCCACAATTTTTATACACAGCTCAGCTTGCAACACATATACCGCTGCATATTCCTATCACCTTAAATCATTATGCACGTTAATGGAGGGCTGCACAGAACCTGCAAGTCGTTAGTCCCAGTAGAAGCGTTTTTTATGTTTGATTGCACGAGGCAAATGAAATGTGCTGGTGTAGCTTTTGTGAAGAAAAGCAGATCCTGGAGGCGTGTCAGACTGTGAACTGAGGTGGCTCTTTATCAGCCCGCAGCCAATGGGGTTTGATCAGGCAGATGACGCAGGTTTCCCGCTGGAAAGCACACTTTTCACGGGACTCTTACTGCTCCATTGAGTGTGCGGGCGGGGTCTGCCATTTTTACGATGCCGACGCAGTCAATGCCTCATCTGACTTTCTTTCTCTCTCCTCCACCCACAACACCACTTCCTCAGTGCGGAGCTCTGGCTCCGTGGGCATGCGTAGGGCCCACGACAGAACACAGAAACGTAGACAATGACAGCGGAGAAAGACTACTGGTCCATCCAGTCTACCCATAAATCCTAAGAAACCTGGTCCCTGTTGTCCATACCAGGTTCTAACTCACACTATTCACTCCCACGCTCCCCACCCTACTGTGATCACCCTGAGCAACGCAACCACAAAGCCCTCCATTCTGTTCCAGCCATGTTTGAAACCACTGGTAGTTTTGGCGCCTACCACATCAGTTGACAGATTATTTCACGTCTCCACCACCCATTCTGTAAAATGAAACTTTCTGACTTCCCTCTTGAATCTTCCCCATCAATTTCCAATCATACCCTCCCACAATGTTCTTGATCTGCTACTCATGCTAAATAGTTCCTTGCAGTTTACCTCATTCATTCCTTTCAGGAACTTGAAGGTCTCTGTCATATCTCCCCTCTGTCATCTGGCCTCCAGCGAGTACATGTTCAATGCCTTGAGACAATCCTCGTAAGATCTGCCCTGCTGGCCCTGAATAATTTTGTTCACCCTATATTGCACTGTCTCTAGCCTGTCCTTATCTTTCCTTAGACGAGGACTCCAGAACCGGGCACAGTACTCCAGGTGGGGCCTCACCAGTGATCTATAGAGAGGAAGTAATGTCTTCTTTCTGCTGTCAGTACCCCTTCCTATACATCCCTGCATCCTATTTGCTTTACTCTAGGCCTTGTTACACTGGTTTGATTGTTGTAGGGAGCCACTGATGATGACCCTGAGGTCTCTTTCCTGAGAGGTTATGCACAGTTTTAAACCCCCCCCCCTACACTCAGTACTCTGTCCTCGGGTTCTTGTTTCCTATGTGCATTACCTTGCACTGTTTGGCATTGAATTTCAATTGCCAAACCTTTGACCACCTCTCTAGCTTGATGCTGAGAAGGTGTCTGGGTTTGTTTATTCTTTTGTTTCAGCCCTGCTGCCTATTCTAGAGTCAGGAATCACTGTTTCAGTTGCCCTATGGTACTTTTGCATTGGGTCCCAGCTCCACTGCCTGTCCTGGAGTTCGGGATCAAAGTTGTGTTACTGACGCATGGCCTGGCTGATGAGCGGCATTCCTATTGCAGTGTGCATGCATGTGCAAATGATGGCATTCCAGGTCAGCCCACTGGTACAGTGGTGGGGCTACTGCTCATGATGGTGCCAACCCAGGTTCAGGAAAGAGCCTGGGTCATCAGAGGGCTGGCCAGGGGATGATGGTTGTGCATCTCAGTGGATATTCACCTCTTCAGGGGTGGGATGGTGTCCAGACTCAGCTGCAGCACTTCAATGTGGGTAAACCCAGGTGATAGTGCAAGCCAGAGCCATGGGATCGAGGGAGAGGGACATAGACGCTCTGACACATGTTACTGCATCAGCCAATGGCCTCCCGATGTCTGTCAGTTGGGGAACTGAAAAGGTGAAACACCCTCGCCCATGAAGGATGCAGCCTGTTGCAGGTCCTGCACCTCCGACTGGGCTCCCATTCTAGGACTTAATCTCAACTCTGTCGGGGGTAGTTGGGGCTGACCCCTGGCAGCAATTCCCAAGAAAGATCATTCATGGGGGAACCTGGAGCTGTGGTAAGTCTCAGAGAAGGTGGATGATGGGGTTGGGTGGTGCAGCGGGTTGATGTGAGCCAGTCTAGTACAGAGGGGGCATAAAGTATACTAAATAAAAATAATGCATTCCCGCGAAAGAGGGCAATTTTTGCTCCCGACCACAGTGCTGTCACTGAGGTATGGGAGTACAGCTGCAATGCCAAATAAAACTGGCACAATCTTTTGTCCAGGTCCCATCCCCCAGAGTTGAGCTCCAGGTCCAGGATCATGGGACAAACAAACCACCGCTGACACATTGCTTTGGCAGAGAACCATGGCTCCTGCCAGAGCCCCTTGCAGCAGTACCACTTTGCTCTGTCAGTCTCAGAATTCGCATCCTGGACAAAAGGAGGGCGAAGATATGACAGAAAGGCCAGAGGAAGCATCTGAGGGCCTGAAAGCCACACAGGTAAGCTGTCACCCCCACCTCCACCCCCCAGTGTTTTTGTTTTGTTTTAACTTTTTATGCTCCCTTATCCTGGTTGGCCCTGCTCTCACTGACCCTCCCCAGCCCTGTCACCTGCCTTCTCCCTGGACTTCCCAGGTGAATCAGTAAATCATCAATCATTATTTCTTGAAGGTCAGTCATGACAGATCCTTGTTAATCATCAATGTGCAGGTGCAGGGTCTGCAAGAGAAGCAGTATGAGGAGAGACTAAAGGAGCTTAATATGTATACCCTTGAGGAAAGGAGGGAGAGGGGGGACATGATAGAAACTTTTAAGTACCTCAGTGGAATCAACAAAGTCCAAGAGGGTAGCATCTTTCGGAAAAAGAGACGTGCAAGAACAAGGGGACACAATTTAAAGATAGAGGGGAGCGGTTCAGGGGCAAAGTGAGGAAGTATTATTTCACAGAGAGGGTAGTGGATGCATGGAACAGTCTTCCTGAGGAGGTTGTGGGGTCTAAAACTGTGGGAGAATTCAAGAATGCATGGGACAGACATAAGGCAATTCTTGTGGGGGGGGTAGGAAGAAATAGGCTATTGGTTAGCTAGGATCTGCGGCTTATCCTGTAGGTAGGGAAATGGGCAGACTAGATGGGCCAAGCGGTCCTTACCTGCCGTCAAAGTCTATGTTTCTATGTTTCTAATGTTACCATAGGACCATCTATGGAGAACATGATCCAAGATTATCATCTAGATCACTGCGAGCTCATCATCGAACACGTAACTTTCAAATCACCAGCTGATGATTACCAATTCTTTTTGTAAGCTTAAACAGCATGATGGTTTTTGATGATCTGTGTATGATCAAGTGATAATCACTAATGATTATATTAGTTCCATACTGTAAGATTTTTAAGTTACATGAGCAACATTTAACAAAGTTTTCTTTGTAACCGATATGAACATATGAATGTCAAATATCAGCAGAAGCAAATTAATTATAACGTAAATCATATTAAGTCAGGTTCTGATCCCTTTAGGAAGAGTACATGCGAAGTTAGGTATAATTCATTTGCATATCTCATTTCCATATTTCAAAAACACAGTTTACTGACCGAAACAATGGTAATTTCTATTTTTAAAACAGTTTTGCCTTGATAGTATTGTCACAAACACACTCCACAGGTTAGGCCCTCTGCTCCCACAATGCCAACCTCAGAGTGCAATAGTGTGAACAGGTAACAGACATGGTAACCCTCCTGTCTGCTTTGGGTCTGGATGACCTTTAGCCTCGAGTTCTGGAGGGATTCAAACTGTGAACCTTATGCTAGCATATCCAATGTACAGTCTCAGATATGTACCCTCTTCAGGACTGCAGTACAATCTTTCACCAGGGGCACCCAACCAGGTATCCAAAATGAACCCTCAAAACTCTATAAGAGACTTCAGGTATATTCTTACCTTATTATACAAGCTCAGTACACAATCAAGCTTTTTAACAGCTGTCAGACTTAATCACCTATACATCACATGCAAAAAGAAACTGAGAAGACACCCAGACAGTATTTAAAAGAAATGGTTATTTACTAAAAATATGATAAAAATGTAAAATTAAACACAAAATAATATATCATACAGCATACAATCATGTAAAATAACCAGGAAGTTACAGACAAAACACTCCTATCACAAAGACTTAATTTCTTTCTAAGTATTACCTTTCTAAGTGCATTTAAGTTAGAGAGAACTTTCTGTCTCAGAGCCCAAGATGATATGACCCATATCCCCCAGATACAGGGTTCATTTCACTCTATCTCCCCACCCCCTTTTGGTAAGTCAGCTAGCTCCTCCTTTTAGAATTAATTCTAACATAATTTCTACCAGGAGGTATTTTTAATTAATGGTAACATCAGAAAAAAAACATTTCCTAAATATGACATCCTTAATCAAACATTTCTCTTTGAACTTAACAATCCTACCATTTGCCACTATTTCTCGTCTGCATGTTAAATTTTGAGAGGAACTTGCCAAATTACTCTTCATCTTGTTACATCATAAACTTTATGTTTGGTTCAACTTCAAAAGCCTGGGCATGTCATAAAAAGGTAATAAAATGCTCTTCAGTAAGGAAGTCAGTTAATTAACTGGTTCCCCTGGTCAGTTTAATTACATCCTGTAGTTCCAGCTTCTGATCTTTAATGTTACAGGCCAAGTGTGCTAACTTGTGTGAGACAATTTCATACACAGACCAGTTATTTATAATGTAAATATCATACAGGTAACCAGAAGCAGGGGCAGAGCATCACAAGTATCAGTCTGTAGACAGTTAGGAAAGGTTCTGAGCACAAACCAGGTATTTATAGGAACTCACCACAGCCTTTAAAGGAACCACAAAATGGAGCTATATAAAGCAGTTTGGGCCTTCATAACACCAGTAAGAAGTGAGGTGTCAGAGTAAGTATAATTGAAACCAGTGTGTGCGTAGAACATGTGTCCTAACTGATAATTCCAGTAAAGATGCCTAAAAGGAAGACAAGAAAGATTCTGAAAGTATTGAAAAAAGATAACCTCTTTTTAGATTTATTGCACTAATCTTGAACATGGGTAATCCTGAAAAAATGATGCTGATATGAGATCATCCTTAATCACAATCACCATTCCTATAGCATCATGGTTTATGATTGGCAGCCATTTAACATTCATGTTTAATCATTGTTTGTCATGATCACAATGATGTTTTTGTTTTTTTTATTTAGCTTTTTGGTCCCCGTCGCCTCCTCCTGCCAACTGGCAATGGGGACACAACATTTTTTTACAGATTTTCTCCCCTAACCCCCCTCAGGCCCTGGCACACAGCCGTGTGAGCATGTGGAGGCACGAGTCACACCCTGTGGTGACAGTTCAGCCCCTTCCACCTCCCAATTTTTTGCCACCCTCCCTCTCTGCCTACGCTACCCACTGGACCCGGTGGGAGCGGAACTACGGGGGGGGGGCACCAACCCAACCTTAACCACCCTCAGGAGAGGAGAGCTGCCCACTGGCATGCTCAATCCTGCTCCCCCCCCCACGCCAGCACTCTGATGACCCGAGGTCATTCCCGAACCCGGGTCGCCAGTGTAGCGTGAGGTAAGGCACCCAGCACCTCAACCCTCTGCACCACCGGCCTGGCAAGCAATGATGGTTTTTGAAAGTTGAACATAAAGGATTGTATATGAGGAATCATACACAACAAGGCAGTTGTACAATCGAGAGGTTTCCATGGTAATTGGAGATGTCTCGAGCACAGCTTGAGAGGTCCGTTACCACGGAAACCCCAGAATAATCCAACTGAGATCATGTAACTGCCTTGCTTGTATATGATTCCTCACACACAATCTTTTATAGTGTATGGGCAATCATACTTTTACTCCTTTGTCCAATAAAAAGTGAAAAAATAACTTACAAGGGCATGGTTCCTTAAGCGCCTTTCACTTCCTGGCCAGATCTCTCCGACACGACCTGCTTCATCACGCATGCGCGACTGCATTCTATGTTGTTTTGCTGTACTAGTGACATACTTAGTGCAGCACAACAACATCGTGACACACCGAGTGAAGTAGAACAATGCTGATCTGAGAATGGATTTCCACGCAGAACAGTGTTCTACCATACACTATATATAGGATAGTGCATGGGGAACAGTTGACAACAAGGCTATTCTTTCACTGAGTTGGCACTGTGACAACGGATTACCTCAAGATTACAGCTCAAGAGGTAATCCATTGTCATAGTGCCAATGAGGTGAAAGATGCCCTGTTGTCAACTGTTCCCCATGCACTTTTCTTTATAGTGCATGGTGGAACATCGTTCTTTTTGGAAAAAAAATCACTACAGCATGTTTCTGCTTCAAAACATTTTTACTGGGTTACTAGAAGCAAAAAAGAACTTTACATTTTGAACGTGTTCACGCTTGACATTTTAACTGTTTAAGAACTTTACATTTTGAACATTTTAACGCTAAACATTAGTACTGCCACTGACACTGCTGCTTTCACTATGTGTCCTGTCTATGGAGTGAGCCCTAACTGTCAAGTGCTGTTCGAGGACACAGTGTGTGACGTTCACAGTGCAGTAGAAGAAATTGTTCTGCTGCACTGCGAACGTCACTAGTGTGTGACTACAAGGTTTCGACAACGATGGATTTCGATGGAGAATGCATTCCACCATACACTACCCATTCATTTCAAAGGCTTTTTCTTCAAGTCATTCATTTCAATGTTTTGTAAGTTAAAATGTTGTTTTTTAAAAAATATATATTTTGCCATGTGCAGGTGAAAATGATGGCACTCTAAAAAACGGAGCTCCGATGCCACTCTGCCACCCTGAATAAAATATTTGAATTTTAAAGTTAATAACCAGTTCAGCCATGACTGGCTTATTTCAGCAAACTTCATGGGTCTGAAAAATTAAAAACTAAGCTGATTATCACACTTTTTCATCGCAAATCGCGTTTGAAAATACCGTGCCCCTATCTATGATGGCTCCCGGGAATGGCTGTGTCAGTACAGGGCATGAAGGCTGTCACAATGGGACTCCCCCACCTTTGCCTTCATCCGATCACCAGACAAGAAATCAGCTGCAGGTAAAAGTGATGAACTGGACAAAGAGGGGAAAACTGACATGATATTTATAAAGGACATATTATTATCAATAAAAGATGACATTGACGGTTTAAAGATAAGCGAGTCTACCACAAATAAAAAAATTGCTGATGTTAACAGGAGAATGGACGCTTTTGAGGAACATCTAGGTTTCATAGAGGAATCTATTACTAAGACAAAGGATTTTATTGAGGGAGAAGCAAGACAACTAACTCGTGTAACGGAGAAAAAAGATGATTTAGAATATAGGCGGAGACGAAATAACCTAAGATTTGTTGGTATCCTTGAAGGTCTGGAAGGGTCAGATACTGTACGATTTCTACAAAATTTCATTCCTGAACTTTTAAATTACCAATGGGGGTGGCCATTAGGAATTGAGAGAGCACACAGAACCCTCTCAGCAAAACCAAAGGTGGGTCAAAGACCAAGGCCCATTATTGTGAATTTGTTATGTTTCTCCATTAAGGAAGAAATCCTTAAAGTAGCCAGGGAAAGGAAAGGAAAGTACTGAGCTGGAACAAGGAACATGTTTATATCATTCAGGATTTTTCCTCTGACATTGTGGAAAAGTGGAAACTTTTTGCTCCTGTCAGGGCTGCTTTACAGATGCTGAAAGTTAAGTATTTTGTTAAATATCCAGCTACACTGGTGTTGCAGAATGGGGGGTTGGGGTGGTGCACAGTTTCCAGTCAGTTGATAAAGCCTGGCAGTTTATTTATAGACACTGGCCTGAGATTAAACATAAAAACTCTGCGACTAGAGCGCAACCTGATCAATTGCCTCTAACCCGTTCACCTAGCTGGAGACACTCACAATTTTCCTCCGAGGTACTCTCTAAGGCACATGACCAGACTCTGCAGTACTCCAGCAATCCTACAAATGATCCACAAAATACAACTACTACTACCTCTCTTCCAAATAATCCCAAACCTTTGCCTAAGACCTTGACATGGTCATCTAAAGCCTACAGGAAAGCCATCCCGATCTCCAAGATTAGGTTCTGCTCCTTGGAAGCTGCAAGTAAAAATACAAACAACACTGCACAACTCCCCAAAGTGATTTTTCCACCAACAGAAACAGATGTTGTACAGCTGTCGCCCACTACCTCCCAATCTTATCATACTGAGAAGGATTTTGTGGATTTTCTAGACAGCTCCTACCTACAAGAGTCCTAACTACAGTTTGCGATCATCTGCTGTCCTTTTTTCTTGCACCAAACAGCGTTTTGCATGATCTGCTGCTCGCAGATCACAGTCTGTGGTGAATTCCATCTCTTTACAGCACACCAGTTATGAAGGATTTTTCATCTTGTTTGTTGGACCCTTCCTATATGACCTTTAGCCAATCCTTCAATGGAATGCGTTTTTAGTTCCTGCTGTCTTCTCCTATTACACTGTCTGTTCTTAAATAAAAAGGATCTGCTTTTAAGTCATTACAGTGCTTGTGCTTGAACTCTGCTAAGAAAAGTCTTCTCTATTATTATGGAAGATGTACCAAGAAGTTTTTATATCTGATTAACATTTTGAAAAAAAGAGCCATTAATCTACTTATCTATGTATTAAATCTGTTTTCTTTTTTCTAGGTGATTAGGGAGATTGAAGGACATCTAGTGGTTAAATAGTGTGTCTGCTACATGAAAAAATTGATTATTTTATGTTCTGTGATTTTTTTTTTTTTTTTTAGAATATTGCTCAATTGTTGTGGGAGGCATACTTTGACTTTTGGAATGAAGTCATGTGACTGCTCAGGGACCAGTGGAGATTTCCTTCCCCCTCTCGTCTGGAGAATTGTTCATGACCACCAGGGTAAGTCTGATTTGCTGGCTTTTGCACTCTGTTTCATAGGTGTCATTCTGGTCGGGGGGGGGAGGGATGCTCACTTATCTCTGGTCAAACTTTAAGATGGGGTTGGAATGTTTATATTTATAATGTTCATATTGTCATCTCAGTTCTTAGATTACATTAATCTAAACTGAACGGCAAGCTTCTGCTTGCCAATTTTATATTTGGTTCCAATTTATTGATGGCAGTTCTGAAACTCTAAATGCGGTCTGTAGACTCCTAGTGAAAGGCGGCCCAGAAGTATGCCCCTGACATATTGCTTCAGGGAGGTTAGGAATAATCTTCTTTAAGGTGCTCCACTGGGGTGATATTTTTCTTGCTTTCACAGTATTGGTTTGAAGTTGACATGATGGGTATGCTGGAGCTAGTGAGGGCAGGCTGAACGCTTGTGCCTATCTTTTGGGATCACTACTGGCAATAAAATAATTTTACTTAGATGTGATCTGAGAACTGAGAAAAGAAGCTAATGTTAATTAAAGCACTAACTGAGGCAGAGGGGAATTAAAGAGGTAATGCTGTCATACCCAGTTTAAAATCCCTTGGGTTTATTATCAAATCAAACTTTGCGAATGTGTTTTGACCTGGGACCCGGGGTGCATCACTCTCATTTGTCTTTAAGGAATCACACCTGTGAATGGATGTTGAGGACAGTAAAGCAGGGTTTCCTATGATCAGTTAAGAGAAGTCATGGTTGTGTCAGTTGTTAGTTTTTAACAGTTGAGGGTCTCAGTTTTTTACAAATGCAATGTTACTTAGAAAAACTTTGAACTTAAATTCTAAATAAGGAAATATGAGTTACAGGTTATATATAAGCTGATTCTGTTTACACTTTATCCAGTTTGAGTGATGTGGCTATGAGTCTCTTTTTTTCTGTGCGGGGTAGCTGTTCCACATAGAAGATTGATTAATAAGCTGGGTAGGCTCAGGGTGGGTCAGATGTTGGTCAACTGGGTGGCAAACTGGTTGATGGGCAGAAAACAGAGAGTGGTGGTAAATGGTATACAGTCAGAAGAGATGCAAGTCACAAATGGGGTACCTCAGGGATCAGTCCTGGGGCCAGTTCTCTTCAATATCTTCATCAATGACATTGCAGATGGACTGGAGGGTAAGGTTTGTCTGTTTGCAGATGACACCAAGATCTGCAACAGAGTAGATGATCCAGATGGGGTGGGCAGAATGAGAAGAGATCTGGATAAACTAGCAAAATGGTCAGAAGAGTGGCAACTGGGGTTTAACGCAAAGAAGTGCAAGATCATGCACATAGGGAAGAGAAACCCTGAAGCCACCTATAGGCTGGGAGGGGAGTTGCTGGCAGTCACAAGGGAAGAAAGAGACTTGGGCGTCATCATCACCGATGACCTGAAATCATCCAAGTAGACCACTAAAGCAGTAGGTAAGGCTAGAGGGATATTAGGGTGTATTAGTAGGGGTATCACAAGTCGGAAGAGGTAGGTAATAATCCCTCTTTACAAGACACTGGTTAGGCCCCATCTGGAGTACTGCATGCAGTACTGGAAGCCACACCTTCACAAGGACATTAACCAAATTGAGGCAGTCCAGAGAAGGGCAACCAAAATGGTGAGGGGACTGCATCAGAAAACATATGAGGACAGATTAACTGAACTCAATATGTACACCCTAGAGCAAAGGAAGGAGAGAGGTGATATGATTGAAACATTCAAACACCTTAAGGGCATTAACAAGGTGAAAGAGTCTAACATGTTTTAATATAAGAAAAATAGCAGGACAAGAGGACACAGGATGAGATTAGAGGGAGGCTGATTAAGGGGTAATGTGAGAAAGTTCTTTTTCACAGAAAGGGTGGTGGAGGCATGGAATGGCCTGCCTCAGGAAGTGGTGGATATGTATACAGTGCAGGGCTTCAAACAGGCATGGGATAGGCATAAGGGAGCAATACAGATGAGTATGAACAGATAGGCCATTGACAGAGTAAAGGCCAATGGTGCATTCATAAGTTAGAAAAAGAAATGGGCAGACTGGATGGGCCTTGCGGTCCTTATCTGCCGTCAACTTCTATGTTTCTATGTTTCAGGAGGTGGCATCTCAGTCCTAAGTCTAGGGAGTAGCACCTGTCCTCTCTGGGCTGTGTCTCCGAAGACCCAATACCTGTAGAGACTTCATCGGGATGGTGGGAGTCTGTTTACAGTTCCCACTCAAGGTGTCTGGCCTCATGGCATCCACTCATATATCTGTGTCCTTGACATGGTCCTAATAAACAGAACTGGTGGAGCAAAGTGTACTCCTTGTCCAGAATGCCAGGCAGTACGTATTCCATATTTATACCACCCCTTAGGTACAAGAGCAAGTAAAGTGTGTAGAGAAGCTATTTACGTCATTGACCATACTACTCAGGAGGGTATGTTGGTGATGTAACTTAGACTTTATGTGGCTTTACTTATGAGCACCAGTCTCTTAATTGACCAGGTTTGCATTTATATCCTGAATGACTGTGAGCTTTGTAAACAAATTTACCAGGATTAGTCACAAAAAACAAATGCTGTCTAAATGTGTCCACCAGCGTGGCATTATCTATAATATAAGGAAATGTACAAAAAATATGCTTGCAGCCACCCTGGCAGGGCCTTGATACCCAATGCCCTTCGGAGTATCTCTGTGCCATGCTGCAGCTGCCAGTGGGGTCATTCTGATAACTGAACATGACTTAGGGCTCAGTTACAGAAGGTTCCCAACTTGTTCGCATGGGCAGAGTGCCTGGAAAAGCCATGAAGTTCCCTCTATGCACAGGAAGCGCACCAGTGGGGTACTTCTTGGCATCCACAATGAAAGACGTGTTCCTCCTCTGCACCCAATCCCTGTCTGTGGACATGGCTGCATTGATAGGACAGGAGCAGGACAGGGATTGCGGGCAGGCATACACCCGATTTCCAACCTAATTGATGTGGTGCAGAGGGTCAGTGGAGGTGGCAGCTGCTATGTCTCCCTATGGGCATCACTAGTGGCTATGCATACCCTTCTACTCATCCACAGCTGATGATTCCAGGCCAGATCAGTCCTTCCTCCTCCAAACCTCTGGCCTAGAAGCCTCCATAGTGGGCTGGGAGCATCACCAGCGCCGGCCGATGTATTTAACTAAATATCTATCACCCAGTGTGGGTATGGCAGTCCTGTAGGACAGTCGCATCCCAGTATGCCCTACTACGTGTGCTGGCAAGGTCCCAATTGTGGACTAGATGCTAGCTGTCTTCCCTCTTCTGCCCACCCCTGCTTCCCCCTGCCCCAGTTTATGAGTTGAACACTGGCGCCAGGGTTTGAAGAAGCTGCCTGGTGTGGACAGGCATTGGTGGCACAGGACTGCAGCCAGGATACACTTGTTTTGAGCATAACCTGATCACCTATGTGGATCAGGCTCTGACATTTAGGCCTTTTCCTTGCTATCTACAAGGTACCTGTGCATGTTAACAGTACTGTACTGTACAGTTTTATCAAGTGCTAAAGGCCTGTGTGCACAGCCCCTGTAAATAAATGTGTTTGTCTGATTTAACACTAAAGTCTAAGCACAAAAAACAGCAAAAGGGAACACACACTGACTTAAAACAACAAAAACACTATTTTTTTCAGACTCACCAGGATGCCAAACACCCCCCTGATGAAGCCTCTGTTAGGAGGAACTACGTGGGGATGTTCTGTGTCCTGGAGAGTGTGGAATAAAATATTTTTTTGTTTGTTTGTTTGCTTTTCCCAGTTTTCAAATTAAGTCAGTGTGTGTACCCTGTTGTTTTTGTGTGTCTTTCGGCTGTGGCTGAAAAGGGTTTGTACCTTTGGCTGCAGTGGCATGCACTGGTTTTTGTACTTGGACTAAAGTCAAAGCACCCTGTTTCCTGAAGTTTAATGCTTAATCCTGGGCAGTGATGGTAATTTACTAAATGTCAGTTTGCTGAAAACGAATAGTAGATAGTGAGAAACTAATAGTATATAGTGCAGCTGTACCACTCATCCTGTTGCAAAAAATGCCCAGCTGCTGCTGTAATGGGCACAGCTGCTGGTACTCCCTGCCAGCTCAGTGACCATGAGGACTTACCCTGCCAAGACTGTTAATGTATTCGCATTTGCTCAGTTGTCCCTGAGCTTTAGAGTGTCCTGGAGCACTCTGCAATCCCCCCCCATGTGGAGGCACTGAGTCATGTAACAGAATTAATTGACCAGTGTCATAGAACACCAAAAGTAGAGGCCAGCCCCCTTGGAGTAAAGGGTTATGCCCCCTGAGGGCCTCAGTATGGCACCACAGACCACTTGATACCCCTTCAACAGGCACCGCATTCTGTATAAATCAGACAGACAATGGCCCGACTCAGAATATACTATTTATCATCACTTATTATTGGCAGGACTTCCATATCTCACTTGTAGTTCTGCTATTTGTGGGTTAATGTCCTGCCCCTTCACTCTTGAAGATAAATAACACATTCTGAGTCAGGACATTGGATATTCCAGCGTGGGTATTGTGGGAAATCCATGCCCACCCCAGGTGTGTTGTGAGGCACTAGGCACAGCTTCCCCACAATGCCCATGCTGCAACAGCTTATTGCACCTATAAAATGGTCTTTTTCTGAAAATTTAAGAAAAAAACCGAACACGTGAACATCACAGTAAAAATGTGCTCATGTTGCTATGCTATGGTTGTTTTGCTTATATTTGCTTATCATTTTAGAATGTAAGTGCATTATAATGTATGGTAGAACACTGTTAACCTTAGGAAATCATCATTTCATAAGGTTGTTAACCTATCGATGTGACATAGAATTGTTGTTAACTTATCAATGCTACGTCACATCGATAGGTTAACAACAGCGATCGGTCTGCGCATGTGCGCACCTTTTTTTTTTACACAGGAACCGACGGATTAACGCAGTGGTTAGGGAAGAACTGAAGGCCGCGGCGGTGACTGTTTTCAAAAGTAAGCAGCCGTTTTACTTTTTACGTGGGACCATACACTATAAAAAATAATGTATGGTCCCTCTATCGGCAACCGGTCACTGTTAACCGTCTCCAGGTTGCCATGGCGATGTAAACCTCTCAAGCTTTGCTCTCGAGGTTTATACGGTAGCCCTGGCAACCTCTCGACAGTTAACAGACCGGTTACCGATAGAGGACCATACATTATCCTCTATGTTACCCTGAAATAAAAGTGTGTGAATACCTTATTTTGAGTATTTGGCCGAGTATAAATATTAGGGTATTCATATTTGTTATTTGGCTGGGTGGAGGGGTAAGGGAAAAAACAATGAAATTAGACTGTATCCCCATATCTGGTGACCAGGGCTAATCTTCTTACCACCCTCCCACCCCATTCCAATCTTTTCCCACCCACCTCCTCCTTTCCTGGTACCCCAGAGACAGAAATAACTCAGCAGAGAGACAGCAACTTTGAAACTGTCAGCTCCTGGCACTATGCCAGTAGCTGACAACATCTTTTAAACTGCACCCCCCTCTGTAGCCCAAGCCCCCCCAATTCATAGTACCACCAACCTTTTCTTTATTGCAGCCCCTTTACCTTGATTTCGGGGTGGGGAGCTACTGCCACCATCCTTATCCTGATTCATGGCTTGTCAGTTGCCCCCCCCCCGCTGTGTGCCCCCAGCCCATTCTCTCTAATGCCGCCAAAGATTTCTCCCTCACTAGTACAATTCACTCCAGCAAGTGGGCAGTGTGTGATAATGATAGGGAGCTTGGGGGAGCAGAGCAGTACCCCTTGTTCCATTAACCTGTACTGTTAGAGAAAGAGAGAGACAGAGAGAGAGAGAAAGACATTTTTGGCAGCATTAGAGAGAGCGGACTGGGGCACACGGGGGGGGTGACTGACTAGCCGGGAATCGGGATAAGGATGATGGTACTAGCCACCCTCAAAATCAAGGTGTGTGTGGGGGGGTTAATGGCTGCAATAAAGAAATGGCTGGTGCTATGACGAGGGGGGGGACTCAGGCTAGGGAGAGGGTGTAGTTTAAAAGATACTGTCAGCACTTGGCATAGTGCCAGGAGGCAAACATTTAAAAGCTTCTGGGTGTCAGCTTGAAAAAATTTATTTTTATTACTCTAGCAATCTCTGGGGCACTGGGTGTGGGGAATGGGTAGGAAAAAAGGTTTCAGAATGAATGCCAAATACTAGGAATAGTGAGCCCACTATTCACTTTTTGCTTCCAAATGATGAATAGCTCATTATTCATGGTGTTCGAGAAATACTGTTCAGTAGTCACACATCCCTACCACGAAGTCTAGAGAGCTCTTTGATTATTACTCTTTGCATTGCTAATATTACTCTTTCCGTTGCTACAGTACAGAAGTTTGTTTCTAGAACTGGCCGTATGTGGGAGATCGATGCTGAGTCATGTGATGTGTGCCAACCAATTACAGACAACAATTCCTTCAGCCCATTTTATAAAGGCTTATAACTGTTCAGTGCTAATGTCAGCCTAGTGCTGGGTGACATTTTTTATTGCACTTGCAAATCTGGGTAAAAAAATTCAGATTTTGCATTTGCGCAATTTTTCATGTAACTGCACCAAAATCTGGCATAATTTCGCCAACCCTTTGGTATCTACAAAGCAACATTTTTCCAAAATTGTCCATTTTTAAAAATGGGCAATTTCATCCAAATTGCCCTTTTTAAGCACACCGTTCTAATTTGAGAAACTGGGCAAAATAACATGAAATTGGCACAATTTTATGAAAAGTGTGCAAAACAGATTTTTCTAATGTCAGCTGACACTAGTCAGCACTGAACCAGTATAAGATTTGACATAAGCACTGAACATAAGGCTGTAAGCTTCACTTCTTGCTTCAACCCACCCGAGGTGGGCGTCACCCCACCATAACGCACCCATGTCATGCCTTTTCCCCTTAAATACCATACAAAGGAGAATACCAGGGCAGGCCATTACAATGATCCAGGGGTATGAGGGGGAGGTCCTTTCCTGTTCTCAACGTTGGTGGCTCCCTAGTCAGACCGTTCTTCTGTTGCCTCTTCCTTTAACCCCTACTTTACTTTCTGTGCCCTTCTCTCTCACCCCATCCTCACATTCCCCCTTCTCTTCTTTCCCCCTGCCTTCCTCCATCTCATTTTCCTTCTCTGCTGCCACTCCCTCAGCTTCTCTTAGGGCTCTGCTTGCCCTTAATCCTCACAAAAGAGGTAGTCCTAATGGTCTCAGTCCTAAGCGTCTGATTGCCTTGCCTGCTACTGTACTATTCAGCCTCTCTTTTTCCTCTGCTGCTGTCCCTGAAACCTAGAAGCAGGCTAGTGTCATCCCTCTCCCTAAAAGTGGTGCACTTTAACTGTGGCAGGCAAAACACACTAAAATCCAAACTGTTGCTGAACAATTAAACTGTAAAGTGTTGAAAAGGTGCCCCTATTTGAAATGCACATACAAAGGTGGCTGGGTGGTCTCCACGAATCTTCTGCCTGGGCCTATCAGAGTGCCAAGGTCCCACCCAGGGCTTCTCCCTCAGTTAGGAGGCAGTATAGTGCAGTGGTTAAAGGCACTGAGCTGCAAACCTGAAGACCTGGGTTTGAATTCCACAGCCCCCACTTGCATACTGTGTGACCCTGAGCAAGTCATTTAACTTCCTTGTGCTGCCAGGTCACACCTGGCAACAAGCTTCGGCGTAGTGTGCCTTTCCTGGTTAAACAATTTCTCCTTTACCTTAATGAAAATAAAGTGGTGCACACATATCATGCCTGGAGTAAATATTATCCTAATTCATTGGAGTAGCATCTTCATGAGCACAAACAACCCTGTGTAGCGCCTTTGCAGACTTCATTGGGGGGTTGTACATTCATCATATGCTTTTATACATGTAATATTAGCATATTTAAATATTCATAAGCATTCCTTCATGACAACCACATTGAATGTAATAGTATTTCCTCAGATCCCATTTAATTATGAGAACATTCACTTACATTTCCTCGTAGCGCATGATGACTTACAGATGAGTTGATTTAATCCTAAGTGTCACATAAAAAAACTTGTGAAAGTAAATTAAAAAACAATAGAATTAAAATCCAGAGCAGAACTGATATTGCACCTTGTATTCTTATATTCATCAACTCTCAACCCTCAGACATGTGGGGGGGCTCAGTCCCTGGCACAATCACAATTTTCCCAGTTGCGAGGCCAAAGCCTTGATGGTTATTCATTGTTTTGTAGCTTCACAGATATCTCTGGTGTCTGATGAGGGTACAGACGAGATGGTGGGATGTGCTTCTGTCTGAACAGCAGGTTTCCCCCAAGGTCATCTGGTATTCACTCACCAGTCTTGGTTCTCTCATACAGTTAGTCTAGGGCTGCAGGTGCAGGGGGCCCAGGGACCTTGAGGCTGACAGTGGCCTTGCCGTTCAGTCTGTTGGTCTTTGAAGGAGCTCGTCCCCAGAGGGGAAAGTCACAGGTGGGGCAGGAAAACCCCCAGTGCCAATCCTCACCTTCAGGCTGTCAGTTTTGATAAAAACTGTTGTTTTCTTCACAATAGAGTCAGTAGCTGGGATCCCAGACTTCTTTAGTCTGCCAGACCTGCAGTGCTTTTCAAACAGTGGCTAACCAACTCACAGATCCTAACTCTCTGTCAGACTGGCACGACTGGCTGAGCCCGGTTTGTTTACTTCCATTCCCTTTTGTGTTTATTGAACTTGACACCCTATTGGTCTAAAACTCCCCAGGCTAGCTGAGCTCTGGAATGCCAACTCAGACATGCCAAACAGCATGCATGTGGAGTGTGTAGTGTTACAGACAGATGACTGGCCCATATTCTCAGGCTGGAGATCTGTGACCCCTGACCCATTTTCTAACAGTCTTTGTGGAGCCAGAGGCTTGGAACTGCGTGGGCATCACCCAGTGGGCCTGATTCTCAAAGCCCTTAGATTAATGCAAGGCACCTGCGTCAAACATAAATGATGCAACTGTCACCTTGCATCAAAATATGCGCCCTGAGCTATTCTCAAAATGCAGCCTGCGTCAAGCACAGGCTGCATACACCAAAGGGGGCTTGTGCTAGCCTTGTGACACAAAATGAGCAGCAGCATGGTGCAGGCTGCCATATTCTCTCATTTGGTATTCTCAAAACCTGCCCAGAGAGGTCTAAATACCATTAGACCAGCCAAGGGCTGGTCTAACGGTACCTAGAAATCCTCTGGGAGGGTGCACCCATATGCAGCCCCCTCCAGCCTGATCCCTTTTGTATGTAATTAATAATATCCCTGGTACTCTAGTTGCCCCCCAGCCCCAATCTCCTGTTATAATAATTAAAATCTCCCTGGTTATCTAGTGCCTCCCCCAAGCCCCGATCTCCTATTATAATATTTAGAATATCCCTGGTGGTCTAGTGGACTGCCCCATCCCCAGTCCACCATTAAAAGAAATTCTGAAATTCCTGGTGGTCTAGTTGACCCCCCCACCCCACAGTGCCCTACCACCCCACTTCCCCCAATCTGTAATCAGCTGGCAACTGGACATCCAACCTCTCACCACCAAAGCCAACTGCTGACTGAGCTCTGAATGACCATATACTGTATATTGTACACGCTCAATGATTGACAGCTGTCACTCACTGAGCGCATGCAGTATACGGTACACCCTCATTCAGAGCTCAGTCAGTGGCTGGCCATGGTGGTGAGCAGTGGGCTGTGCCAGTCACCAGCTGGGTTATGGGATGGGGAGGGAGCAGGGTAGTAGGGACTGCGAGGTGGGGGTTCCACTAGACTACCAGGACTCTCGGAATTTCTTTTAATGGCAGATCGGGGCTCGGGCAGTCTGCTAGACTACGAGGGATATTCTAAATATTATAACAGGAGAGCGGGGCTTGGGGGGCCACTAGACTACCAGGGATATGTTACTTATTATAATTGGAGATCGGGTCTTGGGGGAGCACTAAACTACCAGGGATATTTTAATTATTATAACGGGAGATCAGGACTTGGAGGGGACCACTACACTACCAGGGATATTTTAACAGGAGTTCGGGGCTGGGGCAGTCCACTAGACCACCAGGGATATTATCATTTATTTTAGTGGGGGATCAGGGCTGGGGCTGTCTGTTAAACCACAAGGGACTGCTCAGGGACATTGTTTCATGGCCTCCCACAGCTTGCAGCAACCTGTCTAGGTGCGTCCTCTGTTTGGCGCACTGCTAAGGTTACCGTAAGCCATGGGACTTTGCTGCTGGGACCCTGCCCAATAAAGAATTGAGTGCAGGGTCCATGGCGCACTGGCAATTAGTGCAAGCTGCCTTTGGTGCAGCTTGCACTGAGTTCTGAGAATCGGCCCAGTATGTTTACATTCTGCATTTCTTTATTTGCTTTATACCTATCCTGGCTCTGCTGAGTGCCATGAGACTAGGATGGCTTTTAATTTTTGTGACAGCAAGCCCATAAAGGTAAGCCCCAGTTTGGTGGTGGTGGGGGGGGCTTACACATCATAATTAGAAATCATTCAAAACACCTTTATAAACTGATGGAGTGCTATGATCAAATGGAGCACCCCTTACCCTCTTACATGAGATATTCTTACTCTGTAAAGAGTGTTGCACGTACAGGTGCCCTGGAGATAGGGACATTAAGGGGAGGATATTTTACATTTTAATATAATAATGATCACCCTCAATCAATAATATATTAATTCTTCTGAGGAGACCATGGTTGTAGGAGTGATATCATTTACATTCTTGTGGTATCACAACCATTCATCTTCAGTTTACAGTTCTCATACCCCGGGAATGTGCATGACGCCACTCTTACAACAGCAAGACTGGTCTCCTAGGATGTATTAACATACATTAGTTGGCTTCAGTGGTGATGGTGTACATTCGGAACATACAAAATGAAGCTGTAGTGTTAAAAAGGGACTGTAATTGTCTCAGTGGCCTTACCCGGTTACCAAAATTCAAATAAATAAAATGTTGGGTTCTGGTGATAGAGGCATACTACTTGCTTTTCATTCCTGGGTTACACATTTTACCAGAACCAATCAGTAACATTATACCCTTAACATGTATGGTTGGGTATAGTTTATTCTTTAAATTATATTCATCAATTATGCAATCATAATAACTGGGGGGTGTCTTCTCCCATAGGAAAACCCAGTTATAATTCACTGCTTTATATACAATAAAACATGGAGTGATGTGTGTAACAAGAATTTTACACACACACACACGGGTGTTGGATGCTATATAAACCCTGAGAGCAAAGCTCAAGGGGTTTATTTAAATATCCAACACTGAGGGTGTGTGTAAAATTCAAGGTTTACACACCACCCCATGTTTTATTGTATATAATTGCTGGGGATCATTTTTTCACCACAGCAGTTATGTAAAATAAAAGTACCTCGCTGTTCAGCCATGGTCCAGTCTGCTGTCAGTGCGGTCCATGGTCTGAGGCGGTTGAAACCTCGCCTTCATTTCTTTTTGCTTTTAAAATTCAAGCACGCAACAGGCAGGGTTCAAAAACTATTAAATGTAACAGCCCAGTCTGTTTGTTTTTGAAAGATTTACTTACCACCGATACTAGAGCCAGTGGCGGTGTATTCTTCAGTGGGACGGAGAATAGGAAAACAGACAGCTGGCACATGAGCAGAGCAATGGACACCCAGCACATGTCCGCTATTATAAACACTCCTTTATAACAGCAAATTACAAACTAGGGTTCCCTAGGGGAAAAAACACTCCTCATTTATTATAACCAGCTTGTTACATCAGCGAAAATGTGCTGGGTATCCCTCTCTCCACATATGCCTACACTGCCTCCCTTATTCACACACTATACTTCAGAGCAACCACACTATTGAACAGTGCAACAGGAACCACTGGCCATACTGTTTTCTAAAATGTCAGGGTAGTGTTTTCAAGGTGAGAAAACACTGCCCAGCAATTATATAAAACAAAACATGGAGCGGTGTGTAAAACTTGAATTTTACACACACACACTAAGTGTGGGATGCTTTTATAAACCCCTTGAGGTTTATGTAACATCCCATCCCCATGTGTGTAAAATTCTCGTTATACACACCTCCCCTTGTATTATTCTATATATATAATATATATTACCTTTATTGTGTAAGTTATTATAAACTCATTGACAAAAAATTGTAAATTATAAGAATGGAATTCTGCTGATGTTATAAAACATGAGAGCAAAACCCCTTGACTGGAATTACCCCCTTACAGGTTCACTGCAGCTATGTAATTTATTCATTATAGATTGGGGGCACTCTTGACCAATCAGAGAGCTTGCTTCCCATTTGCATGAAACGCTCTAATTTTGTAAAGAGTGCCTCACACACAAGTGCCTTACTAATGGGTATGTTCTTGGGTGGGATTTTTACAGTTTTTTATACCCTGAGCTGTCTGTTTTTCTACTAATAACCTTACTTGGTTTCAATTGATGAATTACTGCTCAAAGCCCTTCTTTACAGAGCTTCCATATTAAATAAGTACAATCAAAGTGACAAAAAAGGTTTAAAAACTTACTATTTACAATATACAACTTACTTACAAACCTGAAAAATGAACTTTTTGATACTATAGTTAAATTAACACAATGACTATAGTTCATATCTTTATGATGGCATAAAATATTTCCCTTGTTAAAACATGCATTGGATCCCATGGGTCAAAATTTTATTTTAGCACTCCTTAAATAGTTTACTTATTTGTTGCATTAAATGCAAATTATTTCTGCTAAAAACAGAATTGCAAAACCAGCAGCAATGCGCTATCACATGTGCTAGCTGCCACTCGAATGTGTGTTTCTCTGAAGCTATTGCAGACCTCATGGTCCTGGCAGTGACTCTAGGGTGAAAAGAACAGGTAGAAAATAGTTAGTACTTCAAGGAAGCATAAGAATATCAGAAATTGTTCACTTCGTTTCTTGAGAAATGCTGCTAACGCAAATGTTGTATTTAACCCTGGAAATGCTGTGGCCCTCAAGTTATACATCTAAAATCCTTCTCATTTTAGGATCTTGTTATCATGGTCATCGCCGTGGGATTCAGTGTAACTTTATCAATAGCCCTGAACCCAAATTTATGCTCCTGTGGGTTCTGGGCAATCTTTACATGATAAACTGTTACACATATGATGTCACCTTTATCAATTGCTCTACAGGGCTCTCTTACTCATACCTTTAGACTTCTTTTTTGTTTTATCTACATAGAAAGCACTGCAGGGGCATTATGTCAGATAAATCACCCCCATGCTGTCACAGGTGGTAAACTGGAGGATCTCAAATTCTTTGTCTGACTTGAGGGTGTAGAATTTGTTTCCCTGTATGATACATTTACAATGGCTGCATTTTTTTTGCACTGGAAGAAGCCATTCAGATCCTTTTCCATACACGTTTTTGGTTACACGAGAATAATTTTGGATTTATAACTTGAGGGCCACAGCATTTCCAGGGTTAAATACAGCATCCTAGTTAGCATAATTTCTCAAGACATTACATTAACAATGTCTGGTGTCCCTATGATTCCTTGAAGTATTAATTATATTCTGTTCTGTTCTTTGTACCCCAGAGTCACTGCAAGGACCAGGAAGTCTGCACCGGATTCACAGAAACACACACCTGAGTGGCAGCAGCTTGCTACCACATGTGATAGTACACCGCTGCTGGTTTTGCGATTGTTTTGTAGCAGAAATGATTTGCATTTAATGTGACAAATAAGTCAACTATTTAAGGAATGGTAAAATCAAATTTCGAACCGAGGGATCCAATGTATGTTTTAACAAGGGAGATATTTATTGCTATCATAAAGATATCAACTATAGTCATTACGTTTATTTAACTATAGTATCAAAAAGTTTGTTTTTCAGGCTTGTAAACAAGTTGTATGTTGTAAATAGTAAGTTTGTTAACCTTTTTTTTTGGCACTTTGGTTGCATTTATTTAATATGGAAGTCATGTAATCAGGAATGGCTTTAAATAGCAATTCACCAATTGAAACCAAGTGAGGTTATGATGCCATATCTAAGCACTATTATTTAATTGCCACCATTTCAGTATTACGTTGCCTTTGACACAAGATCTTTGTACAGATCTGAAACACATTAGGTAGCTTTCTGGAGTCTTTTGTTTGTTTGTTTTCCTGCACTTTATCAATAAAATGAAGCACTTTGGATTATAAGTGAAGCTAGAGCGGTGGCAGCAGTTTTTATGTTGGCTCACACGTGCGCGCCACCCAACATATTGCAGTAGTAGCAGACTTCGAGGTGCAGTCACTGTGGACAAATGCAGGGCACGCATCAGTAGGTGCATCCCTCATTCCCCAATAAGCCAGCATATAGGCGTTGACACTAACAACATGTAAAGTGACCACCAGATCTAAGGAAAGTGCCATTGCAATGAGAGCAAAGCTCTCATGCAGTGGCACAATAACCCACCTTCCGACATCCCTTTTCTGGTGAAGCACTTCCATAAACATGGCGGCACTGACTGCCACCGCACAGAGTGCCGACTTCAGGGGTACCCAATCCCCCTGTCGGCAATGCCCTGACCCACTTCATTTGCTGATGGGGAGCCCACCCCCTGTCAGCATAATGCCCCCATCCCATTTGAAGTGTGTGCTGAGGGGTGCCCAGTCCCCCTCAGCATCATGAACCCCTCCGTCTTTCTTTGCTGACGGGGATCCCAATCCCCGTCGGCTTCAGCCCACCTTCCCAGTTTAATTTGCCTAGTGGGGCCCACTCCCCATTTGCATAATGTCCCCCCTTTGTTGTGTGCTGAGGGGTTGCCCAATCCCCTTGGCTTGCCCCCTTGGTATGTGCCAGCGGGGTGACTAATCCTCGCTGGCAACAGCGCCCCAAACATTCTCAGGTGGCATGCTGGGAGCCCAACCCAGCATGACAAATGCCCTGTAAAAAAAAAAAAGTCCCATAATGTTTTTTTTTTTAAACCTGTAAAACACTCCCTCGCTGGGTTCAGTCCTGCTCCTTCCTCAACCCGGCCCCACCCTCTGCATACCCACCTACCGACACCCCTCACCCCATACTTACCCTCAGATCCCAGCATTACGATCTTCGGTGGAGCGGGAACACGTCTGCACTCTTCAAAGCCTACCGCGAACTGAAGAAATGCCGATAAGCTGTATAATGGCACAAATAGGGTTTTTTACAACTTTGGTGCATATGTCTGCCATTTTTGGGAATTTTGGCACCAAATTTTCAACATGGGGTTATTGGGACCCCTCCTCATGAATTCAGTCACTGTCACGGCATTATTCAGTCCCGAAAGTTGATTTTGTGGTCACGGAGTGGAATCACCTTTTGGGACCGATTAACGAAATGACAGTGCCACTGTTCATGAGGGGGGCTCTCAAAAAGCCTATGTTGCAAATTTGGTGGAAAATCAAAAAAATGGCTGTTTCATGAGCGTGCATTGCACAGTTTCCACGCATGCTCGTAATTTCGTGAATTTGTAATATTTTCACTCCAGATTTTCAACATTGCCATTTTCCCCACACTTCCTTATGATTAGTCCCCCACCTTGTAGAAGGCGTAGCCCTCGAGGTCCAGGGAGTGGACGGGCTCCGAGCCGCCAGCGGGTCGGCAGCGCCTGTGCAGCCGACCAAGGGTTCCAGGAGGCCAGGAGAAGCAGGCAGAAAGAAGGCGCAGCCCTCGAGGTCCAGGGAGCGGAGGGGCTCCGAGCCGCCAGCAGGTCGGCGGCACCTGTGCAGCCGACCAAGGGTTCAGGAGGCCGGGAGAAGCAGGCAGAAAGAAGGCGAGCCTCGAGGTCCAGGGGATGGAGGCTCCGAGCCGCCAGCGGGTCGGGCGCGCCTGTGCAGCCGACTCAAGGTTTCCAGGAGGCCGGGAGAAGCAGGCAGAAAGAAGGCGCAGCCCTCGAGGTCCAGGGAGTGGAGGGGCTCCGAGCCGCCAGCGGTCGGCGGCACCTGTGCAGCTGACCAAGGTTTCCAGGAGGCCGGAGAAGCAGGCAGAAAGAAGGCGCAGCCCTCGAGGTCCAGGGAGCGGAGGGGCTCCGAGCCACCAGCGGGTCGGCGGCGTGCCTGTGCAGCCGACCAAGGGTTCCAGGAGGCCGGGAGAAGCAGGCAGAAAGAAGGCACAGCCCTCGAGGTCCAGGGAGCAGAGGGGCTCCAGCCGCCAGCGGTCGGCAGCGCCTGTGCAGCCGACCAAGGGTTCAGGAGGCCGGGAAGCAGGCAGAAAGAAGGCACAGCCTCGAGGTCCAGGGAGGCGGAGGGCTCCGGAGCCGCCAGCGGGTCGGCGCGCCTGTGCAGCCGACCAAGGGTTCTAGGAGGCCAGGAGAAGCAGGCAGAAAGAAGGCGCGGCCCTCGAGGTCCAGGGAGCGGAGGGGCTCCGAGCCGCCAGCGGGTCGGCGGCGCCTGTGCAGCCGACCAAGGGTTCCAGGAGGCCGGGAGAAGCAGGCAGAAAGGTACGGGCAAAGCCGCAAACCAATCAGAAAGCGACCGCAGTCTGTGCCTTGCTTCCGATTGGTGCGCCTTCCCCATAGACTTAAACTGGGGTTTGCTGCACTATTCTGGCCGGGATTTCTGCTTTTCTTTAAATTATTTTGAATTCCTCATAAAAAGTGCTGTTTTCTCTTACTTTGTGCCTGATTTATGGGCTGTTTTTCTGTATTTTAAAATAAGTGTTACAGTCTTTTGAAATGCTGTGTGGGCTAGACGCTTAGGCGCCTACCCCCCATACCCTCCCAGTCTATTGTTGTGCAAATCTTAAGTTTTAGCACCTTATTGCAGATTACTGCAATAAAGGTACCTTGCTGACTGCCTTCTCCTCTGTCCCCCACCTTGTAGAAGGCGCAGCCCTCGAGGTCCAGGGAGCAGAGGGGCTCCGAGCCGCCAGCGGGTCAGCGGCGCCTGTGCATCTGACCAAGGGTTCCAGGAGGCCGGGAGAAGCAGGCAGAAAGGTACGGGCAAAGCCGCAAAATTTTTGCCCGCCTCCTCTTTTTGGTTGATTCCTTTATTCACTTTCTCCCGCCATTTCTTAATCCATGCCCACATCCCTTTCCCTTCCTCCCTTAACCCATACCTAACCTCCACAATGCTACTTTGCTTCCTTTTGCTCCTGAGCCTCGCATCTCACCCAATCCCTTATGATATTAATGTTATGCCCAGTGTCAAGATAAATAACTCAGTTAATACGACCTGCCCACTTCTGCCATCCACAATGGCCAACCACGGATTCCTTATTCACCCCGAACCACGTTTACAATGCAACCTCTGGGATATCCCACATAAGGCCACCCTAACAATCCAGCACAGCCCTGGCACTCACTTGTATCATGGCTTTTATTAACCCACTATGCCTGTCCATTAAATTATTATGCTATGATAAAATTCGCACCTATATACCAGGACCATCACTCATCTCACAGCAGGCACCCAGGATTGAGGAAATGCTCTGACCACTCACTATTCCTGTCCCTTGGTGCCTCCTTAAATTAATCTTCTACCTTCTGATCTGTTTTGGTACCATTGAAATAAATCCTCCGCCCATTGAAAGTTTATTTTCCCTGCTGATCTATCCTCTATAAATGGCCTAAGCTTCTACACTTCAATGCCTGCAGCCTCTTAAAAAAATTATCCGTAATACAGGCCTGGGTGGCACATACCCTGCCTGACTTTCTGGTCATCTCTGAATCTTGGCTCAGACCTTCGACCAAAGACAGTGTTGTAAACCTTACCAACTATCAGCTCTTCAGAGCAGATTGCCCTTCCAGGGGTGGTGGGGTGGCCATATACATTAAGGACACCATCTCTGCTACCTGCCTCATCAACACATCCGAACCAAAGGAATTTGAATGTTTGTCAATCAAAATATCCCTTCCTAACTTGTCTTCATTTAAATTGATTGGCTGCTATAGGCCCCCTCAGCAGGCCTCAAATTACTATCTCACCTGGGGTCAATAACCAATCTAGGCCCTGAAGATACCATCATCCTTGGTGATTTGAATTTAAACTGGCTATCTAATGCATCTGCTCCATTGGTAACCTTTGTGACACCTATGGCTTTACAGCTAATTAAAGACCCAACCAGGGTTAACCTAAAAATTCTAGCAACAGCTCACTCCTGGATATTATGTTGGTAAACAAGCCTCACTTATATACGCATGCAAGAGTACTACCGAATGATGTAAGTGACCATTGTCCCATAGCTGGCATAAGATCTTCACTCAAACCACCTCAACCCTGCTGAATTTGTCCTCAAAGGTCAAAAGAAGTTCAACATACCAGGATACCTCCATGACCTGAGTAACACAATATATTGGCAAGATTTCTACCTTACAACCTCAGTGGAAACAGCTCTCCAGATCCTAAAGGACATTATCACTAATGCTCTCAATATTCATGCACCATTCACCAATATCAGAACTAAAGCAAGGTCCTGCCCCTGGTTCACCACTGATCTTAAAACAGCCTTGCTAGCCAGAGACAAACTGTGGAAAAAGGCAAGAAAAACTAAGGATTCCAGAGACTGGCTAAATTTCAGAAAAGCAAAAACTCATGTACAACACAAATAAGATCTGCCAAAGCTGCCTATTATAGAGCTGAATTGGATGCCTCCTATAATAACCAACCAGGCTCTGGGGAACTATAAAAAGGTATCTTGGGCCAAAACTCTACTCCTGCCTTAACCTGCAAACTGCTACTAAATAACACAGAAATTACGGACAAACAAGATATCCTAAATACCTTCAATGACCACTTCACCACAGCTGGACTAGCATTTGACTCTTCACCTGCAAATCTCCTGAGATCTTCCTTGAACCTTCAATCCACCGTGGGTCAAAGGCTACATCAACCTTCTCCTTCAACCCAATATCCTTGAAAGAAGTGGAAGATCTCCTCCAATTTAGATACTTCAAAAGTGCAGGTACAGACTCTGGACCCCTACTTCCTTAAGATTGCATCTCAAGTCTTATCTGCCCCTCACTCATCTCTTCAATCTTTCCTCACCACTGGATCCATTCCCTCCACTTGGAAAACAGCTCAAGTAGTTCCTTTACTCAAATCTGGTGATCCCATGGACCTCAATAATTACAGGCCCATTTCCATCCTATCAGTTCTATCCAAGATGCTCAAAAGTTAGTAAACTCACAATTAAGGGACTACCTGGATAACAATAACCTCCTAAATACAGCACAATCAGGATTTAGATCAAGGCATAGCACCATTTCGGCCCTAGCCAAAGTAATCAACGACTGGCAGATTGCTATGGATAAGAAGAACAGTACCTGTGCTGTGTTCCTGGATTTGAGCAAAGCATTTGACACAGTGGATCATGAATCATTAATCACCTCCTTGGCTCACTAGGGTTGGATTCCCTTCACTCAATTGGTTCAAGTGCTATCTATCAGATAGATCACAACTGGTAAAAATGGAATCTACCTATCCACCTTAAAACCACTGTTAAGAGGTGTACCGCAAGGCTCTATTCTTGGCCCCATCCTCTTTGCCATCTATATTAATTAATATTGATGCTAACCTCACTCAATCCAACATCCATCTGTTTGCTGATGATACTGTATTATATGTTAGCAATCCTTCATTAACTAAAGCCTGTGAACTGCTACAATCTGAATTTTCCATCCTACAACACAACCTACTGGATAAAAACTACTTCTAAATGCCAAAAACAAAAGCTATGTTCTTTACCTCAAGGTTGCTCTGCCACTACCCACCATCCACCACCCTACAACTAACCACCTTACTTGGAGAGAAGCTGGATTGTTGATAACTTCAAATACCTTGGAGTCTGGATTGATAACAAGCTTGACTATTCTGTCCATATTGGGGAGCTACTAAAGAAACTGAGACAAAGGCTTGGTTTATTTTTAGAATAAAGCACTACCTCAACAGAGACTCCAAAAAGATTAATCCAGGCTTCATTCCTATCCCTCATTGACTATGCTGACTTTCTGTATGGACATTGTTCTCCCCTCTTAAATAAACTGGACACCCTATACCACAGGTCCATCAGATTCATTACTGACCTTCCTTCAGCACCCATCATTGCTCCCTTTATAAGGCAGTTAACTGGACATCATTACAACACAGAAGAAATAGGAATGCTGCAATTTGGATATTCAAAGCCTTATCAGGCAAGCTACCTACCTATATCTCAAACTGTTTTACTCAAATTACTTCTAGGCCA
The DNA here is from genome assembly GCA_016271365.2 of Neoceratodus forsteri. Taxonomy (NCBI): domain Eukaryota; kingdom Metazoa; phylum Chordata; order Ceratodontiformes; family Ceratodontidae; genus Neoceratodus; species Neoceratodus forsteri. Next base: position 416,779,798 of record JADMNL010000024.1, on the reverse strand, counting down.
TACAACCTAAGGATCAGCAAAATTATCATTCTTAAGGTCCCCAATGTCTGCACCAGTTTGGGAGGCTGCTATCAGCTACTCACTAGCAATTGTTTGGAATTCACTCCAAAAACCATGAAGCTAAATAACCTCCTACCCTTAATATCCTTCAAAGATTATTCACCACCCCTATTCCCAGATCTCTGCAACTGCTTCCACAAGGCCTAAAACCCCCTGCTACCTACCCCCGTGTTCCTATATGCTGATAAAACTCCCTGCTTCCAGTCCCAAGATTCACCCTCAAAATGCCTGCTAGGTCCTATAATCTACATATTACTCCTGATGTGCCCATTACCTTCTGTCTCACAGATTAAAAGTTTTAATGTGCCTTGTACATATGTATATTGTTATATATTAGCACTTATGTCATTGTATTACTGTTTATGTTACCCCTGTCATTGTATTACTGTTTATGCTACCCTTGTCAATGTAATAACACTTGCACTTCTTGACCACTCAGGTCCATCTTGTAAATGAGCTATGCTCAATGATGTTCGCCTGATTAAATAAAGATTTTGATTGATTGATTGATTGAATAGTACAGCTGTCATTTTACATATCCTGGCCAAAATGTGTTTTCGCACTTCTGGCGCAGAATAGCATGGTCTCTGTGGGTAATACATTTTAGGGACAGATTAACAAAATGACAGTGACACTGTTCATGAGCAGAGGTCCTAAAATGCCTATGTTGAAAATTTGGTGACGAAAGTCCATAAAATGACTGTGTTACGAGCATCGTTTATCCGGTTTCCACGCCTTGTAACTTCACAAATTTGCAATATTTTCATGCCACATTTTCAACACTGGCATTTTTCACACCTCATATGAACAGTACAACTGTCATTTTCACATCCTGCCCAAAAGTGTTTTCAGACCTGTGATGCATAATGGCAGGTCGCGTAGCAAAATCACCTTTCAGCTAACAAACTCATAGTGCCACTGTTCATGAGGTGGAGTCACAAAAGACCATGTTGAGAATTTGGAGGAAATACAACACTACCACAGCTGCTAGGGGTTTCAACTGTAACACCTCACCATGTAGAGACTGACAGGCATCAGGGGTGTGACTTGGGATCATCAGCTGTAATGCTTCATATTCCACCCCCTGCAGCCAGTGACAGGCCCGAGGAGTGCCTTGGAGCGTTCGGCCCCAAAGTTCACCCCATTCTCCTATACTGCACCCACCTCAGCATATTTTCTTATGGCATGGGGTAAGTATAAGGCGCAAAGACACCAAAGCACACCACAAGACTTGTCAGTGTCTACAGGGTACGGTGAGGTAAAATGGCATGAGCGTTATAGCTGACAACCCAAAGGCACACCCCAACACCTGTCAATCTCTGCAGGGTGGGGGTGGGGTTGGCATCAGTTCAGTACTTCACTGCCATTCCTATTATGCATCTCTAACTCCTGCACTACCAATGTCAATGCCAGCAAGACAACATTCAGCATTGACAAATACTTGTTATTATTATTCCCCTAAAAGGTTGGCATCTCTAGGCTTTCAGTCAGATGGGGAATACTGGTGGTGCCAAGAAAATCAAGTGCGTCTTCTGCATATGTTGTGGTCCTGCCCATATATTAAAGAAATCTGGACAAAGATACATAAGGCTGGATTCACAAAGCTTTCTGAAGGTGCAAAACCTTCCCTAAGTCCCCAAAACTGCCGTAGCTATGGAAACAAAGGGGAATTTGCACTGGGTGCTATTCACAAAACCCTCCACAGCTGCAGAAAACAACACTAAGAACTGTGGAAAAAAGTGCAGCTGCGGAAGTTCCTGAGGGGAAAAAAGGTGTGAGATATGTAAGGCACAGCCCCTGAAAGGCTATTCACAACCAATTTTTTTCCATAGCTGCGGAAAAAATGTTACACACAGAGGAATGAGGTGCAACTCTTCCTCAGCAAACTGCAGTAGTGCCCCAGCAATTGGAATCAATTAAGGTGGAGGTGAGGCACAAGTAATAGCATCCCAGATAGTATAACTATGGCTGCTGTAACAGCAACAAAAGCACATATTGCCATGATATGGCAACAGGCAACAACCGCCAGACACAGTGCAGCCCATGACGGAGCCCCACAGGCAGTAGAGCCTGGCCAGTCTGCAGTGAGTGCTATCCCTGCAGGCAACAGAAACACCCCAGGGAGGGAGGACCAGCAGTGACAGTTGGCCACTGTGGTGCCATGGTGTTGCTGATACCTGTGGTGCTGCAGTGGTCCCAGTTGAGAGACTGGTTGCTGGTCTCTTTGTGGGTGCTTTCAGCTTCATTCTATGGCAGCCCTGTTAAATTCTGCTCTTCCAGCTAATTAAGTTCACTGTTGCTGTGCCTTCTAAGCTATTTCTGCACCTGCGGATCTGCAGTTGCGGATTTTCAGCACGTGCGCAATTTCCGCAGCTGCTGAAATTCCACAGCTAAAGGAATTTTATGAAATCCCACACCTGTTCAAAATTTCTTAATGAATATTACGCAACTGCGTTTCCGCAGTGCTGAAGGCTTTTTTCCTGTAGCTGCGGGATTTTTGGCTTTCTTTGTGAATCCTGCCCATAGAGTTTGTGAATCGGTTCTGGGGGTTCCCACTCCATTTACCCCTAATTTCTTTATACTGGGGATGATGGGCGATTCTAAACCTATAAGTAAAGCTCAATGTACTATTGCTTGGTTAGCAGCACTAACTCTTAAAATAGTTTTATTATCTCATTGGAAGTCCCCAGATCCCCCAAGTTTTATAGAATGTGCTAATAAAATGAGTGAAGTAATCCACAATGAAAGATTGGCCTTACTAACCTCTGGTAACATTGAACTATTTCATAAAACATGAGGTCCCTTTCTGAATCACGTTTGTACTTTTAGAAACTAGGGAACGGGAAAAGCTATTTATCCAATGTTTATCTGTCTACATCAATTTTTAATGCAAGTCCTTTTGTTTTTGAGTAAGACCCTTTTATTATTCCTTTTCTAGCCAATGAATGTTTTTATTGCTGTGCATGTATCTGTATGTTGTCTTTCGTGACCTGACAATAAGCCTGATACTTCTCAAAGAAGTTTAATTGTATACTGTAATTTTCTTTGGAAATTCAATAAAATCTTTAAAGCAAAATATATATATATATAAAAAACCTACTTTTTTCTGTCAAGAGCTTTTTGCCTCCACCCTCATGAGCCCTATGGGTGTCAACTTTTAAATCCCTCAAAATGGGTGTTTGTGGTAAATTCTGATGTATGCCACAAACACCTAATTCAAGGAATTTGAAAGTTAATATCCATAGGGTTAGGTGATAAGAATAATCCTTCAGTTTGCTATACAAGCAGTCTTGAGGTAGTTTCATAGAATCATAAAAGCTTGAGAGCAGAAAAGGACCATACCAGCCCATCTAGTCTGCCCTTTTTCCCCTCACACCTCCCCCTGCCGCCCCCACCTCCCCGACACTCAGCACCACATGCTTTTGTCCCATGCTCGCTGAATTCTTCCACCGATTTAGCCCCCACCACGCTATCTGGTAGTCTGTTCCAGGGCTCCACCACCCTCTCTGTGAAGAAATGCCCTCTCACATTGCCCTTGTATCTTTTTCCTTGCAATCTTATTCAGTAGAAGGCACCCAGCTGTAGAGGAGGATGGGTTACATGGGTCGCCATCTTCATTGCACCCACAGAAGTCTACAGGAGAAGAATTGGGTGATGGGAGAAGGTGGGAGGATGGTGCTGCCCAGGTGTGGAGATGGAGGGGAACATATTTGTTTTATAGAAAATGAGTGCTAATGACAGTGGCTTGATGTAGATGTGGGCTGGTTGTGCTGGTCATCCATCGGAGGAGTTTTTTTAAATATCATTCAAAATTTCATCTTGTGGGTGCTGGGGGGGAAGGGGACTTGGGATTCTCGGAGAGGGTGGGGGAATGAGGTTGTGTATTTTAAAGGACAGACTGTGGAGGACAGTTGTGGTGGCTGTTTATTTTGCTTTTTTCTTTTGACCAATAATATTTTCCAAATAGGAACAGTGCATGAACAGTGCCACTCTTTGTTATTCGGATCTGAATAATAATTAGTGCGTATTTATGGTATATGGCAAATACTATTGTTACTCACACACCCCTAGTTCCAGTTAGGGAAATTGCAATAAGAAATATTTTTTCAGTACTTGCATTAAGAGAATATTAAGTTTTTATCTGGTTGATCATGCCAGCTGCACCAGCTACTGACAGCGCTTAGATTTCCATGGGTACCCTGCGGCTGAGCATCAAACGATGTGCACGACAGGCTCACTTTTGAGGACAATCCATGGAACATACAGTAATGAACAAATGTTCACATAAAGTAATGAGAAAGGGCAATTTTGTGCTGCACATGCTGGTACCAACCCAAGATCAATACTGGCATTTTCGGAGTGAAATTCCACCTCCCTCCCTCCCTCCCTCCCCAGTCCCTAATCGTCATGCATCTAATTATAAAAAATTCCTTCTGATCCTCTCTCTGCCTTCACCATACCCCAACCTGCATCCCAGCAATGCTGCAGATAGTGGAAAGCATCCACTCTGGGAAAGAAAACAGGGACATAGGGCCCGATTCCAAGACAAGCTACGCCGGTGTAAGGCAGGATAAGCCAATCCCCATGACGTATCCCGCGACATGCGCCATGCGTTATGTCCAGTGCAATTCCAGGAGGCCACCTATGCCATGGCGTCTGCTGGCTGCGACAATCATAAGATATGACCGCAGTTACACTGCAGCCTGCAACACCTGGTGCAACTGCATGGTTGCAACAACAACTTAGCCCAATTCCAGGAGTGCCGCTGTCGCAACCTGCAGTTGCTATTCCAGGACATGCACTGGCGTAGGTATCCTCCGACAGCTTGGAGCTGTCTTAAGTGGCAGCCACACAACGCCGCAGCAATGGCACCATGCTGTCCCCCACATGCACACCCCCACCCCCAAACCCCCAATCGTGAGGGACTCCCGGGGTCTGTTTCAGAGGCGCCCACCCGGACGCCTGTGCCATCTGTCTTGGCACCCCCATGCCCCCTGATGTCTGCTGTGGTGGTCCAGAGGGGGACCACTTGTCACTCACCACAAGTTGCGACATGCAGCTAGCTGCTATACGCCATGCATGGGCCGCCACCACACGCATGGCGTATCTCGCATGTCGCAAGTGCTGGGACCCTGCCACTTCTGGAATGTGGTTTAGGTCCCTGGTGTTGTGGCGACCGGCATAACTCGCAACTGCGTGCAAGTTATGCCAGCTGTCCTGGAATCAGCCCCATAGTTTGGCTATCCAACACTGCAGTGACTCAGTGAACCAGAAACAGATCTGCTTTCAGCACACCTACTGTATGCTGCTCCATCAGCCACAGAGCAGCCACTGTGCACCACTCATAGCAGGGGTGGTGAAAGGTTAGAATAAATGTGACTAAAGATTAGACAATGAACTAATTACGTGGAGGATAAGTTGGAATCAAAATTTACAATTAGGTATTTAAAATATGAAACCCATCCATATAGTCCATACATATATACATAATACATACATACATTGCATACATACACACACATGCATGCATACACATACATAAATACACACACATGCATGCATACACACACATTCATACATACATACGCATAAATACATATGTACATAAATCATACATACAGAACGTACATACAATATACACATACATAGAAACCTAGACAATGACAGCAGAAAAAGACCAAAAGTCCATCCAATCTGCCCGAGTTCCCTATTTATCCCTGGGGGCCTGCTGTTCTCCAAGGTCCTAGCCTCCTGACCCCACCCCACCCTCCATTCTCCTCCCCCAATTCCCTGATGCCCTGAGCAACCACTATACCCTTCAGTCTCTCCCAACCATGCTTAAACCCACTCTTTTTTTTTTGCACCCACCACCTGGGCTGGCAGCCTGTTCCATGGCTCCACCACCCTTTCCATAAAATAATATTTCCTCACATCCTTCCTGAACCTCCCTCCTGTTAGCTTACACTCATGACCGTGACCACAATTCAAGTTAAATAGTTCCCTGCAGTTCACCCTGTTAACTCTTTCTAGGAATTTGAAGGTCTCTAGCATATCGTCCCCCTCTATCTACTGGTCTCCAGCGAGTACATGTTCAGTGCCTTGAGGCACTATGCCCTGCTAGCCGGAATCGTTTTTGTTTCCCTGTGCTGCACTGTCTCGAGCCTATCCTTATCCTTCCTGAGGAGGAGACCCCAGAATTCTATGCAGTACTCCAGGTGTGGCCTCACTAAGGATCAATATGAGAGAAGTGTCACCTCTCTTTTTCTGCTATCAATAGCCCTCCTGATACATCCAAGCATCCTATTTGCCTTGCTATAAGCCTTGTTGTACTGATTCAATTGCTTTAAGGAGTCACTGATGATAACTCCAAGGTCTTGTTCCTCAGTCACATTACTGAGTCTCACCCCTTCCATCCAGTACTGTGTCCTGGGGTTCTTGTTGCCTCGGTTTATCACCTTGCACTTTTCGGTGTTAAATTTCAACTGTCAAACCCTTGACAACCCCTCCAGCTTTTGCAAGTCTCTCTGCATTTCCATTATTCCCTTATCACTATCCAGCCTCCCATAGAACTTAGTGTCATTTGCAAAGAGACATAGCCTTCCCAGGATCCCCTCACCAATGTTGCTGATAAATGTGTCAAAGAGGACCAGACCCAGGACAGATCCCTCTGGAACCCCACTCGTGACCTCCCTGTCTTCTGATTTCACCAAATTGGGAGTTGGGGCAACAGGTTTTCTAATATAAACAACTGAAAAATGCCAAATTCCATTCTTACCCTAGTTTTTCCATTTTCTCTGAAAAACGGTGGCCCTACTGTTGGTGCTGGGTTAGTAAGCTGAAAGCTGCTGCAGTGAGAACCACCTACTGTGGAATGGCAGAAAGAGTAATTCTAATTTTCTTTTGATTATAGAAATGCTGAAATTTAGACAATTCACTATCCTGTTTTGTTAGATTATTTTTCCTTCATGCCTTAAGTGGCTGAGATATGTGCCACCTGTGAGTATGAAAGGGCGTACTGCAAACATGTATGTGGAGGGGCTCTCATAACAGGTCAGTGCAAGGATAGATTTTATTGTAAGTTAAGCAGAGTGCCTTAGTTAGAATTTCTCTTCTCTAATAAAGGAATGTACTTACATACAGTACATACAAACAGGCCTAGAGTACGTACATGCGTGCACGCATGCATACACATACTTGGAAGGCTATAGCCTGTAGTTCAAGGGGGCAGTGCAACTGGCCACACAAACACCCATTTGGCCTATTTAAGGGCTGCTCTCCTCATTCCAAACACAAGCATTTTTCCTTGCAGCCAGAGGCTCTGTCGGTCTGTCTTCTCTCCTGGGGACTGCAGGGCTCCAGATCAGATTTTTTGGGATGAGTTCCTGTACTCCTCATTTTGAAAGTGAGGTGAGTAAAACCGAATTCAGATGCATACAAATGCCTGGACAGAGTGGAGTGAGGAGTACATTTTTAAAAACGATGTAGTTCTAGATAAGAATTGATCAGGTGCCAACAATGCTCCAGATAATGCTGGTAGGTAGGAGTAATTTACTCACCAGTTTTAAAATATAGTGAGTAAAAAAAAACTGGGATGCATACAAGTGCTGTACATCTGGAAAAAACTGCTCCTTTTGAATCACCAGTTATGTTATGAAGCACTATTCTTTGGAGTGTGGAGTATTTACAAAGGTTGGGTGAGTACTGGTACTCATTAAAAACATTTTCTGAAGAATATTTCCTAAAACGAGGCGAGTAAAACAGGTTATACTCCCCTTATCTGGAGCCCTGCTTACAAGCTATGGTTAATTGCAGTTGGATGCTGCTCAATTACTTTTGCAGCCCCACTGCATTACTCCTCACTTCTATGTTTGTGTTATTTAGGCTCATTCATTGCTACCCCCACCTTTACCAAACTTTACTGATACCAAACCCTCAGCTGTTTCTGATGATAACCTAATCCTGCTTTCATGGCTGACATGTATTTAACATGTATTTAACTTATTTCATTAGCTGCTTGGTGTTATGGTGTCATGTTTTCTGATGGCGGGGGACTGAGGAATCACATCGGGTGTTGTGACTCCAGGCAGCGGGAGCAGCTTTTAACTTCTTACATGTTTTATTGGACACTGACTTGCCCCAGCCTTCTGTTGCTGCTCCACACAGCCTTTATGGCATTCCGCAACCAGCTATTCCAGGCAACTCTCTACCTTAGGGCAGCTGGCTCCGCCCAGACTTCTACCGTCGTTTCCCTGCTATTCTGCACCTGATTTACACAGCCATCCCACCCTTCCTGTCCCTTGCAGTCCTCCCAGCCTTCCTGTCCCTTGCACTACCAGTATTACTCATATACCAGCCGTCATGGCACTAATGCAATCAGCTTGCAAGTCCGTTCATTCAAGGACCTCTCCCCTTTCAATACTGGCATCCCCTTCCAGGTCTGAGAGTATATCATGTTTACTTGCTTTGAACCGCACCTCCTACTGTACTGGCTTTGCAGCCTCCTCCTACCTAACCAGCTTTACAGCCTCCTTCTCTCCAGCTGTCAGCCCCGGGCTTCGCCTGGCCCTGCCATACTCTTATTCGTAATATACTATCCAATTCACTCCCAATTTGACTTTCTAATGGACTTGGTCGGCATGCATTCCTGTGGTTGACAACTGCTATTTGCCTTACCTAGACCCACGCAAGGGTCCATATTGCTCAGCCTGACCTATGTACAGGTCTCATCCAGTCAAGACCCATAAGAGGGTCCACAGTGCTCAGTCTGACCTATGTACAGGTCTCCCCATGTCTGCTATCATCCATTATGACCCACGTATGGGTCTCATGCTCCTTACCATGTGCAGGTCTCATGCTCATTACAACTCACTTTTCCACATTTTGGAGACATGCCGACCATATCCATTATTCCAGGACTCCAGGCTAGCCCTGTGGCCGATGGTCTCTCTCTTTCTCTCTCTCTCTCTCTCTCCACCTTGAAGTCTGCATCTTCAGCATGTGGAGCTTGGGGTGGGGTCCTTCTCACCTGGCCCATAGTTGGGAAGGTCCTCACTCCAGGAGGACCTTCAGTCATCAACTGTACCAACGGCACCTCTTGATGTTGCATGTAAGACTTCAGCGGCGAAGGGGTGGGGCTCTCACGGGAAGGGCCCTTTAGCTACCCAAGCTGGTTCGGAGGCACCCTTTCATGCTATTTTCTCATATGACCACCTCTGGTTCACCTGGTTTGTTCATAGATTGGTAGGCCAGCTGAGGGCCTCAGAGGTTGTTACTCTCCTCCTTCCGCCTTGGTCGACTCTTGTTGTAGAGTGTGCTTGCAACCCTCCATGGCATTCCCATTAGGGGATAGAGTGAGTGTGTTCCCCAAAATTGCAGGTCCTTGGATTGATCTACTAAATTGCAGTAGTAGAGCCATCACTAATTAAAACTGTCCCAAAGGAGGGAAGGTGACCTAGGCCTCAGGTCCCCAGAGAGTTCCTCCTCAAAGAGGGTTTTTCCTCTCCTCCGTGCCAATGGTCATACTAGATAGGCATCCTTGCAGTCCCTAAGTCACTTAGGTAGGTTTCCCACTTAGGTAGGTTTCCGCTGTTGGTTGGAGTTGGGTGTATGTCCCGTAATTGTCCCGTCTCCCCCTTTGGCTGTTCTCTCTCTCTCCTTAGGAAGCCAAGCCTCCACGCCTTACAGTCAGAACTCCGAGTGGGTCACTATTCACCTGTCATTTCCTGCCTACTTTACTCGAATAATATGACCAGCTGACCTATGCTACCAGCTGAACCCCATTATCAACCAACTTATGTACAGGTCTTCATTGACCCATGCTACCAACTGGACCCATACTACCAACCGACATACGTACAGGTCCTTGACCCCGATATGTGTTCACTACCTTGTATGTTTTGCTTGACACTCTTTTTGGGCTTCTTCCTAAGGTACCTTTAGCCAAGGGAATCACTCCCGTGGCACCTGAAGGGGTGGAACCTTCCCCTAGGGTTCCTTGCCTTCGTACCCCTACAGGGTGGTATATCCCACAGATAGAGAGGCGATAAGGCAAAGTTTATCTATGTTAAACAAGCACTAAACCAGCTGCACAGGCACATTGAAATATAACATACATACTGTACACACATACATAAATGCACACACATTCACACATACATACACACGTACATGCATACATGCACATTCATATACACGTGTAACCCTGGTACCATGTCTACGAGAGGGCTACTACCCCTGCCTTGCTGGCCAGACCAAGGTTGAGGGGCTTGGGTTCCTATTTCGCTGTTATCAGGGGTTCTTTCCCAAGACAGAACTATATAGTGCAGTGCCTCCACCCAGAGTACATTTTAAGTGGGTCTGAAATTTAACAGTACAACCCCCTGGGATGCTATACCAACCTACCGCTCCATACAGTCACCCCAACACATGGATAACATAAGCCAAAACCCCCCAGTTTTAACCCTTTGCATTTTTTTGACTTCAACTAATAATATGCTCACTAAAAACATACTCACGAGTCAGAATTTTTTTCCAAAAAACAGCTAACACCATTTATTTACAGAGGGAAGGTTAGGAATGGGGTAGATGGAAATAGAGGTTAAACCTTTTCATTTTTGCATTTAGAGATTATCAGTTTGTTTTCATTTAGAACCACCATATCCCCCTTTTAAATTTCAAGACATTTTCAGTACGTGCAGCACCAATCCTCTAACTAACTGCTGCAGATACACCCCATTGCACTACCCAACTGGTACCAGTTCCCAATTCACGTGACCTCCCAAACTCTCTCTGTCCCTGGGTACCCAGCACTACAGTTGCAGGGCTGCGGTGCAGCTGGTCAGCTGGCGTTGGTGCGCTTGATGTAAACTCAAACTTCTCTTTCTCTTTCTCTGTGATCTTTTTAACATTACTTTCTACGCCAGTGGGCACAACTTGAACATAACTATTTACACACCTAGGTGCAGGACAACCCCTGCACTTACTCACGGTTCCGCTGATAGTCTCTGATGGCACTGTGACTGCACCTATGGGAAAGACGGAACAGCAGAACTTGGAGACTTGGATTTGAAGAGAGTGGAGATGTGGAGCAGGCACTCTGCTGTTGGGTCTTCCTACTTGCTTGGAGGTCTTACAGCTAGTCACTTTCACCTGTTTAAAGGCCAGATGCAGAGCACAATGCAGGGCTTTCCAGGCCACAAAAAAAAAGCCAGACCCACGAGTAACCCCATGGTCTGGCTCCCCTATGAATCTAGATTGCCCTAGCACTCAGGCATGCACCCATGGCTCTCTGTGGTCCAGTCAACCCCACTAAGTAGGGGTTGGCTGTTTCCTTACCTGGCTGCTGGTTGAAAGTGATCAGATTCTCAGTCTCTTGTGTTTCAGGTTCAGGTGGCAATTTTCAATATTTGGAAGTTTAGCCACATATGGCTAAGAAAAACATCCTTCAGCCACACTATCGTCATGACGGTTATGGCCCTTTGCATGCAGAACTCAGTCCCTGGACTCTCAATGAGTGCACAGTCCCAGTAAAACTGTTTCATTCACCTTGGGCCCCTTCGTGGACCCTGACCCTTGCACTGACCAAACACCATTTCACTCGACCAGTCTCTTGAGCCAGTCAATTCCATTTTTTTTCCCCTCACGGTGCAGGTGCTAATAAACCAGAAAAGGCTCTCTCCTCCTCTTGAAGACTACTTGGTTTTACTGGTCAAGCCTCTGACATGTCAGGGAGACTCCCACACCAGGTTTCCTTACACTGAAAGCAGTCCTTTTTCCGTTAATCTGTTTTCTAAAAACCATAACCCCGGGCCATAACCATTTCCTTAAGCCTTTTATCCTTGTACCTTTCATCCTGGCTTCTCACCGTTCATGTGCAGTAATAGACAACTGTTTCACTCCAGAACCTTTGATCAAAACCTTCACCGCTGTGGTGCAGCTTCTTCCCACAGCAGCCTTTAGCAGGACCTTGCAGGACTCTCTCTGCTGCATTGCACACCAAAACTCTTTAACCACATTCCTCATTACATGGGGAAAGGCAGACCCATAGGCCCTGGGGGAGAGATAGCTGGCAACCCCCAAGCAGGCCTTTCCCCAGCCTTGCAGCCCCATTTTCTGCATAGGGGCTGGAACCCCTCTCCCTCTGGAAGGACTCCCACGGAACTGACTCTGGGACCAAAAGTGTTTCACTTTTTGGGAGCTCTCTGCAGTTCCTCATTGGCTAATGCCACTGTCCTCTTAGAAAATCAATATGCATTAACCTCGATACCTGATTGGCTGTGTGAAAGGGCGCCAAATATTTCCCCAGCTTTTCCCCCATATGTCCATTCAGAGTCCCACAAGTCCTCCTGGCAAATTTTGGTACTCCAGTTGGATGTACAGAGGTCACTTGGTTGCAAACATGGCTGCTGTGCAAACAGTTTATCTGCAGTCCATTCTTGCCACCAAATTAAACATCCTACAGCAGCCAAACCTAGTGCTTTTATTAACCAATATCCCCACCAATATGGAGCAGCCCCTCTGCCCTTTCACACCATCTCCCACTTTAACATTTTTGTTCAGTCCCCAGCCTGTCGCTGCTGCCGTTTCAGACTGTCCCCAGGCAGCCCATACATAATCCCACTGCAGTCCAGACAGTGCCCTACTTTTTCTGTTCTGCTGCAGCCAGAATAAATATTTTTATCACAATTTAGCCCCACTGTTTGTTATCAGCTCCTGTGCCCTTTCAAATCACTGTTCCATTTAGTATTTGAATTGATTCCCCTGCTTGTTGCTAGCACAGTTTTACACTGCCCCAGGCGCTAGGCAGGCTCCCATTCAAAATTCCTAATGCCTCATTAATATTCATGAGGCAGGATCAGTGCAGATAGGCGCTCTTTAATAAAAACACCCCAAGGTTCTTCTGCCCTGTTTAGGTCTCCGGTCCCCGCTTAGCTTAAGAGGGGGACAGGGACTTTCTAAACGCCTCCGTTTGACTGCAGCAATGGCCTAAACCAGAATGCGCCACTGCGCATGCGTGGACCTCCCAAAATGCACAGAAGTGCAAAACACCGTGGCCGCTTGATGCTTCAGCTCCTCCAGCCTCGTCCACTGCAAAACTAATGCGGGGCACCACAGGGACTCAGGTCAGCAGCGAGGTGAGGAGGGGGAAAAGTCGAGAGAAACAGGTAAGCCCCCAACAGAGGGGTTACACATGCATGCCTACATACACACATGCATGCATATTACACACACACACATACATTCATACCCATATATGCATACATACAAACATGCATACATGCTACACACATACATTCATACCCATATATGCATACATACACACATGTATGGACACACACACACACATTTAAGGAGGAAAGAAAACCATTGATCCATCAAGTTTTTCCACACTCTCAGTGTGAATGCTGTATCACTCATTTTTCCTATAGAATACTTGTCAAGTCTGAACAGGCAGGCTGTTACCATATTTCTTTACTATCACCTGCTCTTGAAGTTTATTCCAAGTGTCCACCACATGCTCTGTGAAACAATTCTTCCTGACTTTTCTCATGAATCTTTTGCCATTTAATGACATTTTGTGTCCCATTGTCCTTTCATCCTTGTGTATCCTGAAGGGCTGTGTTTGATCTGACCAGGTTATCCTTTTCAGAAGTTTGAAACCATGATCACGTCCCCTCTGATTCTTCTTTTCTTTTCATGTTAAACAGCCCAAATTCCGGCAGCAAGTTGTGATAGCCAAATATTTTCCAAATCATCAAGCGCCTTGGTCGCTCATCTCTATACTTTTTCAGTCATTTATTTTATTTATTTGTGAAATCAGTTTACAACCTTTGAGCCAGAGGCTCGTTTCCAAAGGTACCTCATCACATTAAAGACATACATAGAGTTTTAGGTTACATAGCACAGGTTTGCTAAAAATAGGCGTTCATCAGAGGCACCACATCACATTGAGGTCAGACAAAATACATTTAGGTTACAGGGTACAAGTAATTGAGAACAGGTGTTACACAAGTTGGTGTCAAAAATTGAGCAATCTAATAGGCATACCATGAAATAGCTGGTACTGGCCAGGTTAGACATAGGTACGGTGTACCGGGAAGAGGTGGTGGGGAGGGCTAGGTGGAGAGCCGCCCGGTGGGTGTTGTCATAAGAAGTCGAGGTGGAGGCTGCCTTCAGAGACAGGAGCAGCTACGAGTGTTGAAGAGTTGGTTTTGAAGGGTGGTTTTGAACTTGGAGATGGTGGTGGCACTGGTGATGGGGGCAGGGAGAGAGTTAAACCAGGATGGGGCTCTGTAGCAGAAGGACTTCTGGCCACGGCTGGTTCTTGATCTGGGGACCATTAGAGTGGTCTTGTTGGATGACCGTGTTGCAATAGTGGGTGGGATCCGGTGGATGGATGCCATCACCCCAGGAGGGGAGAGCCTGAGTAGGGTTTTTTTTTGTGAGGAGGCAGGTTTGATATCGGAGCCGTTCATCCAGGGTAAGGAGTTTAGCCTCGTCATACAGCTGACAGGTGTGTGTGAGCCTGGGGGCACCAGTAATCAATCTGCAGGCTTTATTCAGGGTTAAGTGAATTTTTTTGAGTGCAGTCGTGTCGGCAGCACCATAGACTGATGAACCATGATCTACAAGGGACCATCTGAGCCGTGGCTCTGTGAGCGGGCGCATTTGGGGAGGCAGATTCTATGGCTGAAGAGGATGCACATGTGTTAGTGGCAGATGTTAGGGCATCAATGTGGTTGTGAAATGTGAGGGCTGAGTCGAAGGTAACCCCAAGGTATTTGTAGGAGCAGACTTGTTCCAGTGGCTGTTTGGTACTAGGAAGGATATAGAGGGGGTGGTTGCTACTTTGTTTTGGGGTGGGAAAAGAGCATAGCTTGTTTTTTTAGATTGATGACGAGTCTGCGCCTCTTAAACCAGGCTTTGGCATTATTGAAAGACTGCTGTAGGGTGTCCTGAAGGGAGACGGATTGATGGTGGGTGGCAGAAAGGACAGTGTCATCTGCATACAGGAGAATTTTGCCAGGGCATGCACTGGGCAGGGTGTTCAGATAGAGTGAGAAGAGAAGGGGGCCCAGGATGGAGCCTTGGGGGACCCCAGAGTGAATGGGATGGGTATCAGAGAGTATCCCATTGATTTTAACACACTGTGATCGAATGGCTAGATAGCTCGTGCACCATGCTAGGGGGCTAGCCGAGAGACCAGTGTGGCAGAGAGCATTCAGCAGAAGAGGTTGGGAGATGGTGTCGAAAGCCTTTGAGAGGTCGATGAACACTGCACCAGCTAGGGAGCTGGTATCCAGGGAGGAGTGTAGGAAGTTGGAGAATTCAATTAGTGCAGTGCTGGTACTGACCAGCATAGAAGCCATGTTGCTCTGGGCATAAGTTGTTATGCTTAGCCAGATATTCAGTGATTTGAATGGCCACCACTTTCTCCAGGGCTTTAGGGGGAGGATGGAGATGGGCGGTAGTTGTTGGTCGACGACCTGTCGCCTTTATGAATGGGCGATTATGGTTGTTTTCCAAGCCATGGGAAATTGTCCCAGGCAGAGTGATCGTTAATTAGGCTGGTGAGTGGCGAACTTCATCTAGCACCAGCCTGAGGATACTGGGGTCCAGTGAGTCACTGCCGGGACTGTTGCTATTCAAAGCTTTGATTAGATGGGTCTGGCTTCCCGGGCAGAAATCTTGCGCAGGTGGAAGCTGGGGTGCTGGAGGACAGGGGGAGATTGGTTGGGGGGAGGGTCAAAGAAATTACTAGGAAAGACTGAGCTAAGGTCAGTGAAAGTGGTGTTGAGCCAGTTAGCTATGGTGGCAGGCTTGGTGGAGGTAGTGCCATTGCTAGTGAGCTGGGATGGGGCAGGGGAGCATGATTTTCCATTTAGTTGTTTAATATTATCCCAGAAAGTCCGGGCCAAACCCCAGGAGGAGGTAAGGGTGGCCTGGTAATGGTCGGCCTTGGCTTTTCGGACGGCCCAAGAGCACTTATTCCGGGCTGCATTGTAAGCCTGCCTATCAGACAGCAGACCCGTTTCAGTGGCAAGGTGCCAGAGGTTATCACGATTTCTTAGTAATTGTAGAAGGGCAGGGCTAACCCAGGGTGCATTCTGCTTTTTGGATCGGATTTTGGTGAAGGGTGCAAAGAGATCACAGGCCATGTTGAAGGTGTGTGAGAAGAAGGCAAGGGCAGCGTCAATGTCGGTTGCACGATGAATGGGGGACCAGATTATCTGGGTGAGGAATAGTTTAAGTTTTTGCAGCCCACCTCCGGAGGGTGGTCTGGGCTTTGGGTTTGGGATTGGGGCCCGCCCAATGAAATAGGATAGGGGAGTGGTCACTTAGGGAATCTGGTAGGACCTGGATGTTTTGGATTTTTTGGGGTCGGTTGGTGATAATTACATCCAGAAGGGTGCTGGTTCTCTCTTAGAGTTTATTCTAGTGGGCTGGGTGACGAAGTTGCGCCAGGTCTTGGGTGGCAAATGAGTCTCTGATCGGAAGAGGAGGTGCTGAGCCAATTTACTGTAGGTCCCCAACTAGGATTGTTCCGCCTTAAGTGGGAGGGAGGCCAGATAGTCAGTTAAAGATTCCAGGGCCGGTGCTGGTTCTTTGGGGAACGTAGGCTTCTCGGTGAGATAGAGAGGGCCCTAGAGGGGTCCGGGGTGAGTTTGAGGGTAAGAGCCTGGGCCCCATTTACAAGGGCAGGGGTGGGAGTGTGTGTCCAAGCATTGTGTCCCTAGTGTAGATTGCACAGCCCCCTCGCTTGTTTTACTCGGGTCCTCCGGTATAAGATATAGCCTGGGAGGGAGACAAATGAGTCAGGGGTGGATTTGGACAGCCAGGTTTCAACCAGGGCTATGATGTCTGGTTGATGAGCCATGGCCCAGCACTGTAGGGCGCCAAATTTTTTCAGCAGGCTGCATATATTCATGGAGGCTATTTGGAGACCAGCGGCCGAGTAGGTGGGTGGGAGGGCAGGGCCTGGGTTGGGATGTGTGTTCCCTGTCAGGAGCAGAAGGAGGAGAACTGCTCTGGTCAGAGGGTGGCAGAAGGAGTTTACGGGGAGCGATAGGAAGAGAAAGGGGTTTTCGAGCACAGGGGTGGGTAGGCAGCACAGGCAGAGAAGGCTTGAGGATCAGATGCCCAAGGGAGCAGGGGTGAGGAAAGGTAATGTCTGGATGGGGGTGAGGTGGAGGAGAGCATATGGGTGTGTGGAGAAGGAGAGAGTGGGAGGAGCGGTGGTATAGGAGGAGGGGAGGGCAGGAGGGTAGGTAGGAGCACTAGAGTAGTGAGGCTGAGGGACAATAGGGTTGGTGGAAGGCAAAAGGAGGAGGAGGAGAAGAGAGAGGCAGGTGGGCAGGAGGTGCACATGCACAATTGGTACGAGTGAGAGAGCTGAAGTGAAGAAAGATGGGGGAACTAGGATGATAGAGGGGGAGATAGTAGTGAGAGGTCACCTCTAAGTGTAGTTGCCATTTTGGTACAGTGGCAGAGCTGGTGCTTGAGATGCACAGGGCACTAGGTTCAAGACTTAACCAGGGTAGCAAGAAGGACCCCAGACAGTGGCTGTAGCAGCAGCGAGCTGGGCTCAAGGTCTGCAGAAACAATCAGACAACAATATAGCAGTGTCTGAGGGTTAGAGGGTTTTTTTAGAGTTTGAAATCCTGCACAAATAATAGATAGGTGTGCTAGCTGAGTGGTAGAACTGCTGACTAAAACAGTGAGGGTACAGGGTTCAAAGGCAGCAAGAGAGAAGTAGTAAAACTTTATATTTTGGCAGGTTGGGGGGGGTAAGAGACTAAAAGTCCTAGAAAGTAGGAATAAAATAGCTAGGCAAAGTGGTTAAGTGGTAGAGCTGTTGACTCTGATGGCAAGGGTACTGGGTTTGAGTACAACTTAGGGACAGAGTGTAGAAAGTTTTTTAATTCAGAGAAGGAGGGAGGAAGGGTTAAGAGTTTGAAAGTAGAGGAAGATGTCATGTCATGTCATTATCCTTCCTCAGGTATGGGGACCAGAACATCGCACTGTATTCAAAGTAGAGCCAGACCAGGAGTTGGTATAGGGGCATTATAACATCTCACAATCCTGTTTACAAAGTTTCTCTTTCTTTATCATTTATGTTTATATTGAGGCATTTGAAATATATAGTGCAAAGTACAACATATGGCAATCCCCTATCCCAGCCAGAGCAAACACAAATGCTGCTAGGATTACAGGCCAAAATGACTTACAGAGATTAAGCATGTACTGCATATAAGAAAGCTTGTTACACTCCAGAATGCCAAACTAGAAGTGCACGTGCCCCCAGAAGAGACATCAAAAAGGTTAGAACAATCTACCAAAGTAAAATATCTACCCCAATAACGAACTCAGCAAAACCCATAACAAAGTGAGCATTAGAAGAAAAACAAGAACTATATAATAGTGTATGTTAGAATGCTGTATTCGCTGAAAAACTAGCTTTCCCTAGTTTTGTTGTACCATTGATGTGACGTCACGATGTTGTTGTACCATCGTGAGTACGTCACATCGATGGTACAACAACATCGAACGTCTATGCATATGCACAGTTAGCAAGGCTCGGGACCTCAGGGAAATGGCCACGGCGGTGAGTCAGAGACTAAGACAGAGGGCATAATACAGAGAAAGTAATGGCATATGCTAAATGTATTGTCCCGATGTTGATTTTCTGGTACCCATACACTATAAAAGACAGTATATGCGCAACAGTGAACAATAACAGTGCTGTTCACTTCTCGAGGTGTCATGACACCCTCAAACCTCTCGAACTTCACTCTCAAGGTTTCAATGGTTATCATGACAACCTCTCGAAGTGAACAACACTGTTGTTGTTCGCTGTTGCCCATACGCTATCCTTTATATTCAGTATGCAAATATAGCATGCCACGTAGACTAGAAACCAAAAAAAAATAACCTAAGAGGTAACATATAAAAGAGAACAGAAAGAAATAAAATGCTTGTGTTGAGAGAAACCACATTAAAGAACCAGCCACATGAAGAAGGGGCTTAATCCAGGGAGAAGCATAATATACTGTACCAAGAGGCTTGACAGAAGCATAGACTCTCAAGGAAACTAAGCCATGGGCTCAGATACAGAATAGGGAGATACAGTGGTGAGCACAAGCCCCATGATGCCTCCAGGCCTCGTGCTCCCCTAAACTAAGAAGGGGACAGGAAGGAGCACCAAACCTCTTCAAACTGGTGACTCCTACCAGCTGCAGTATATGATAACCACTCATAACTTGCAAATTTAAACATGTTATCTATCCAGTCACTAACATTGGGGGCCTCTTGTGTCTGTCATTGGTGGAGCAGAAGACTCTTGGCTTCAGTAATAGCCACCACAAACCAGGCACATTGTGATTTATGTAATGCAGGTAAATTAGAAGTATTCCCAAGGACTATTGGGTTTTCTCATTCTGAGCTAGAATCTGGGACCACCAGGTTTGAAGCTTAGGACACTGCCACAAGATATGGAGTAGCATACCCTCTTGCTGGCCACAATGCCAACACACTGGTTGTGTGCCCATGTCTTCATCATTGAGAATGTAGCCTAAAAGTTTTCTCACCTCTTATGTAACTGATCTATAGCAGATGTCTAAAATGTGTAGCAATTGGCGGTAAATTACCCCCAACCTGGGAGGGGACCCCTTCAACTTGTCACATCCTGATAGGCACATAGCATCATCCTTTAGCCCTCTGACTACCAGTTGAAGCTGGTTGCCTACAAAAGAAGCCAAAATATGGTGAATTTGAAAATATTTCCATGGTGAGTGGGCAGCAGAGAAGTCTGCTTCCAAAGATCTGAAAATGTCTGAAAATATCAAGTTGTTGAGGAGAAAACCTCCAACTCAGAGCAACCCCCCTTCACCCAGTCTGACCAAGCAAAAGAGGCCCCCCAATATGAAGTGAGGGTGATGCCATAAAGGTCATAGCTTGAGGGAGACATCCCACATCTTACCTAGCACCTTCCGAAATTTCCTCCAGACATACAGGGCATAATGCTTAGTGGGCACCCTATGAACTATCTTGGTTATATCTCAAAATATCAATTCTCGGTGGCAGTCCCCTGCTATATACTTCTCCAAACCCACCCATCGAACCACACATTTAATCTTCTCTGCACATAACCATTGCCAGATATGATGGAGACCCACTGCCAAATGATAGCCCTTGAACCAGGGTGATCGGCAGCCCCCTTTGGTTCAAGTAGCTACCATATGTAAAACAGACAACCTGGCTTCACTCCATTCCCTCAAAAAGATGCTAACCAGTGCCACCAGCTGCTTCCAAATAGAATGGTAAGTATCTGATGAGATACAAAATAGTAGGGAGGACCATTATCCATAGCATTTGTACTTTGCTCCACAGGGAGAGAGAGAAAGAGATAAAGATGTTGCCTTCTGGCTATGTTTTCCGTAAGTTTTTTGATCAGAGGGTCAAAATTTGGCAAATGCCAATCGGCATAGGTGGGGGAAATCAAAACACCGAAACACTTAATAGGTTGTTTGGTCCAATGGAAGCCTGTGCTGGCCAGCATAAAGTCTGAGCATTTAACATTAAAAGGCAGGAATTCAGTCTTAACCCAGTTATTCTTCAACCCAGATAATTCAGAAAAGTGACCTAAAAGGGCTTCAAGAGCTGGAATAGTGAAAGTGGGGTTGTGAACAGTGAGGAGAATATCATCGGTGAAAAGCATTGGCTTGTAACGCTCACCCCCCCCCCAGCTCCAAGCCTTGGATGTTTCCCTGCTCCCAAAGCCTCTACACCAAGGTCCCAATGGCCAGAATAAACAATGCAAGAGATAGGGGGCAACCTTGGCATGTACCTCTGCCTAAACAAAACAAAAGGGAGAGCCAGCCATTACTGAGACTGGCCACTTGCAGTTCTGCATAGATAATACAAACCCATTGAACAAATTCTTCCCCAAGACCAAACTTACAGAGGATGTGGAAGAGATAAGGCCATTCAACTGAATTGAGTGCCTTCTCCATATCCAGTCCTACAGTGTCCAAACTGGATGCTGCAGCCCAAATCAAGCCCATCAGTCACTTGATGTAGTCTGCCCATCTCTACCTGCCACAAACTCTTTTTGGTCTGGGTGGACTAGAAGTGGCAGAACCTTACTGAACTGGTTAGCAAGAATCTTTGCCAGTATTTTGTAGTCCATATTTAACAAAGAGATGGGGCATTGGCACAGATCCTTCCCCTTTGCCAGGACCGAGATGGTGGTATCATTCATGGAGGGCAGATGAGCTCCTTCTACCGAAGCAGCTTACAGCATGAGGTTAGCAAGGGACTCACCAGTTCACCTATCACCTTATAGAGATCCACCAAAAAAAGTTACGTCCCGGAGCCTTCCCATTCAGAAGTGCACCAATGGCATCCCGAATCTCCTGAGGGCTAATAGGGCTTTCAAGACTTTTCCTCCGAAGATCAGTTAATGTGGGCAGCGTAACAGAAGCCAAAAAATCCTGGATTGCCTTTTCATGGTCTTCCTGAACCCTTAATTTGAAGGAGTAAAGGCCCTCTTAGTAGACTCTAAATGCTGAGTTCACACTCTTGGGATCCAACAAAATGTTCACCCCATCTTGATCCCAAGGATTTTGGCCTCCGTAGACATCTGCTTCAAGTGGTAGACAAGAAGGAGACCTGCCTTCTCCTCCCCCCTCCCAATACGTCTGTCCGGTTCGGTAAAGCCCGAATTCAGACTGTTGTGTGCTAAGCACATTTAGTTATATTGGACCATCTGCATACTTTGCAGCAAAGTTGGAGATGTACCACCATCCTTATGCTAGAGTCTAAGTCCTTTAAACAATGCTCTGATTCCTCCATTTCCTTCATCCTATTCTTTTTTTTTAGTCGGAGCATAAGCAATAATGCTGCTGCAAAGGTATGCTTTCAGACCCTCCCAGACCCATTTAGAAGCAACATTGTTGGAGTTATTATTAGACAAATATAACTGAACCTCCTGCTGCAGCAAATCCTTAAAGTTGGGATCTCCCATAAGACTGGCATTGAACTGCCACCTCTTTGCTTCTGTGTCCACCCCTGTCTTAAGAAAGGTAGTGGTAACCGGGGAATGGTCCAATATAACGATGGGTTCAAGCAACATACTAAGAAAATACAAAATCACACATGCCCCTACAATGCAAAGCATCATGGGCTGCATATGCAAATCACCACAGAATGTTATGCTGCTCCAACTTTAAGCAGAATTGCATGGTGCCGAAAAGCCTCTCACACAGTTTGCAAAGGGTGCTAACAGAAGACATAGACACGCGTTTCGTCCTACCAGGACTCATCAGTATGCCTCGTCTGTTTGACACCCCAGTAGAATGGACCAGCTACCCCTAAGGCAGTGTGCCTGGGATATATTGTGGTGAACCCATTAAAATAAAAAACTATTTAAAAGACAAAGAACCTCTGTGTGTAAACACTGAGGCAAGAGTTACCCCAAAGGGCATTTGGCTGGGAAGCCAAGTTTCAATAAAATACAAAATCACACATGCCCCCACAATGCAAAAAGCATCATGGGCTGCATATACAAATCACCACAGAATGTTATGCTGGTCCAACTTTAAGCAGAATTGCATGGTGCGAAAGGCCTCTCACACAGTTTGCAAAGGGTGCTAACAGAAGGCGGCGGGCACGTGTTCCGTCCTACCAGGACTCATCAGTATGCCTCGTCTGTTTGACACCCCAGTGGCATGGACCAGCTACCCCCTAAGGCAGTGTGCCTGGGATATATTGTGGTGAACCCATTAAAATAAAAAACTATTTAAAAGACAAAGAACCTCTGTGCGTAAACACTGAGGCAAGGGTTACCCCAAAGGGCATTTGGCTGGGAAGCCAAGTTTCAAGAAAATACAAAATCACACATGCCCCCACAATGCAAAGCATCATGGGCTGCATATGCAAATCACCACAGAATGTTATGCTGGTCCAACTTTAAGCAGAATTGCATGGTGCGAAGGCCCTCTCACACAGTTTGCAAAGGGTGCTAACAGAAGACATAGACACGTGTTTACGTCC
Source organism: Neoceratodus forsteri (assembly GCA_016271365.2). NCBI lineage: Eukaryota > Metazoa > Chordata > Ceratodontiformes > Ceratodontidae > Neoceratodus > Neoceratodus forsteri. Next base: position 416,756,686 of record JADMNL010000024.1, on the reverse strand, counting down.
TACCAGGACTCATCAGTATGCCTCGTCTGTTTGACACCCAGTGGAATGGACCAGCACCCTGGTCCATTCCACTGGGTGTCAAACAGATGAGGCATACTGATGAGTCCTGGTAGGAATGAGAAACCGTGTCTATGTCTTCTGTTAGCACCCTTTGCAAACTGTGTGAGAGGCCTTTTGGCACCATGCAATTCTGCTTAAAGTTGGACCAGCATAACATTCTGTGGTGATTTGCATATGCAGCCCATGATGCTTTGCATTGTGGGGGCATGTGTGATTTTGTATTTTCTTGAAACTTGGCTTCCCAGCCAAATGCCCTTTGGGGTAACCCTTGCCTCAGTGTTTACGCACAGAGGTTCTTTGTACTAAGAAAACCTTTGACAATAGTAGAGGAAGCTAATAATCAATCAATCTGACTGTAGGTGCAATGCTGTGGGGAGAAAAAGGTGTAGTCCTGGGCAGAGGGGTGCCCAAGACACTAGACATCTAGTAAGCCACTATCCGTCATTAATTGCTGTAATGCCTGGGGCATCCAATCTGTCAGGACTGCCACTGTGATTGCACAAGGGATCCACTACTTCATTCCTATCACTCCCCCAATATAACTTTTTTGTATCCAGATCCAAAAGAGCTTGAGATAGCAAGTGGAAAAAGGCAGGGTCGATTTTATTAGGTCCATAAACTGAGCCCAATACCATTGGAGTGCTGTCCAAGCAGCCATGACCAACACCCATCGGCGATTGTGGAGTGTGTCGGACCACAATCGCCCACCCATCTTCCTTGCTTATCCTTCTGAACTAAGTCTGGGACCCAGTTAACCCCTCTATGGCAAAGGACAGCTGCACCCCTCCTTTTGGAGAAATAGGAAGCAGCAAAAATCAGGCCTCCTCACGGCTTGACCAGCATTTCCAGTTCAGGCTATAAGAGGTGGGTTTCCTGAAGGGAAAGGATCTGGCCTCCCAGGTGCACTAATACCCTTCTTCACTTAATCGGACTATTGAAACCATGAACATTCCAAGAAATCAGCCAAAGTACCATACAAAGATCCTAGCGCCCCACTAGCCTCTGTGGGCAGCCGCTCCCAAGAACCATCACCAGCATACAAGCCAAGAGGGCTAACTCCTAGAAACAAAACTGAATAACAAAGCATGCAACAAAAGCCCAGAACATTGTGGGCACCTGAACAACATACATCAGGAAAAGTAGGACACAAGTCATGCAATAAAAATGTGGCACATCGAGAGGCTACTTGGCCCAGATAGAGAATAAACAACAAATAGTACCATCCCCACCACCCCCCTCCCAAAATCTAAACACGGTACCCTCTGATGATGTATAGTATATGGAAGTACAAAAATAAAAAGGAGGTGTCACCTCATGGGATGCATGTAAGAGCGACAAGTCCCCCCCAAGAGATACTGTTAATCCCGTTGTGGCAGACCATCCTTATTGCACATGAGGGACCCTAACCCCAACATGGGTTAAGACACTGGTACCAATCTCCCAACAGGGAGATAAAGAAACTCCCAGGCCTGTCAATAACAACCACAAGCCATACTGCTCACTGGGGAAAAAGTGGCAAACCTGATGTAAAACAGCCTACCATAACTCGTGTTCTATCTGAGCAGCCATACCATCCCAATGCAGAGGGGCTGTCCTGCTGCCTATAGGAGGTACAAGTAAAAAATGAATATGCACCCATGCTATGGAGGAACCCAGGGTTGAAAGGTGTCACCACTCAAACAATTGCTGTGAATTATCAAAGAAAAAGAAATCGAGAACTTGTGGAGCCCAGTATAGAAATAACAGGGGGCTGCCCACCCCTCCCTCCTGTCCCGCATCAAGGGCACCCACTAAAGATGAACAGCATACCTCCTTACTGTAGCACAAAATCACCACACCACAATGCAGAGAACAGATTAACTAAATAAAAAAGAGAAGATGGCAAGTGGTGAAAATGTCACATCCAAGTGACAGCAAATAGGGGGAGCGAGACTAGGAGAAGGAAAAATTGCAGAGGCGACTACGCTTAGAGGGGCCACCGGAGGATGCAAAAGGGAGTGAGCACCCTCACATGGACACCTCCCTCCAATACACTGGCCATATGAAAAGCTGCCCAGGTTCAAGTCCCATGAGATGCCTTACCTTACTGCAGCCGGTAAGTGTTCTGTCAGAGGGCAAATACATCAGAAACATTTTCAAACTTAAATAAAAAACAAATTGGTATTAAGTCTGACCACAACATCCAAACAAAAAAAGGGCATACTGGCCATAGTCCCTTTGCACTAACAAAGTGCCAAAGAACTAGAGTCAGAACAGGGATTTAAGCCAAGAATCCAAAGAAGGCCGAATCAGTCCCCCATCCCATTTTCAAATTCCATGTCTGATTCATCCAAAACAGAGGTTATATGAGGAGATAAGCTGGAAGGCATTGAAATGCTGGATCTGGGCCTTGAAATGCCAATGCTGTGCTGGGGCTTCAGGTTAAGATGACCTTTGGTGGTTGAAATGTCGGCAGCAGTAGTTTACCCCGAGGCTGATAAAATGAATTGCTGAGCTGCTGTTGGGCATGTAAAAATTCTGTTTGTTGCCCAGCAGTGATCCAAAAGATAACCAGTGGACCCAAGGAAACAGAAACATAGATTTTGATGGCAGATAAGGACCACTTGGCCCACCCAGTCTGATCATTTCCCTACCTATTGGATAAGCTGTAGATCCTAGTTAACCAACAGCCTACTTCCTCCTACCCCCCACTATAATTCCCTTATGTCAGTCCCATGCATTCTTGAATTCCCCCACTGTTCTTGACCCCATGACCTCCTCAGGAAGGCTGTTCCATGTGTCCACCACCCTCTCTGTGAAAAAATACTTCCTCATGTTGCCCCTGAGCCATCCCCCCCCCCCCATCATCAAACTGTGCCCTCTTGTTCTTGCATATCTCTTTTTCTGAAAGATGCTACCCTCTTGGACTTTGTTGATTCCCTTGAGGTACTTTAAAGTTTATATCATGTTCCCCCTCTCCCTCCTTTCCTTGAGGGTATACATATTAAGTTTCTTTAGTCTCTCTTCATATGGCTTCTCTTGCAGACCCTGCACAATTTTAGTTGCCCTCCTCTGGACTGTCTCCATCCTGTCTATGTCCTTGCAGAGATGGGGTCTCCAGAACTGCATGCAGTACTCCAGATGGGGTCTCACCAACTGTCTGTACAGAGGGATGACAACTTCCTTTTTTTCTACTGGTGATGTCTCTCTCTATGCATGCCAGTATCCCCCCAGCCCTCCTCACTGCCTTCTCACTTTGCCTGCCTACCTTTGTTTAGGTTGTCCAATATGACTACCCACAGGTCCCTTTCCATTTTTGTTGAGTCTGTTTACTATTATCCTCTGCGTCCTGTTGTCCAGACAATTTTTTACCCAGGCTTCCACAGTGGGACCCACTCCTAGGCTGGCTAATTTGTTTATTAATCTTTTGTGTGGGACTGTGTCAAATGCCTTGCTAAAGTCTAGGTAGGCCATGTCCACAGTCCCTCCCTGGTCTACTACTTTGGTCACCCAGTCAAAGAACTCTATTAGATTCGTCTGACATGACCTTCCCATCGTGAATCCATGCTGTCTTGGGTCCTATGCCCCGCTGGCCTCTAGGTACTCAATAATTCTTTCTTTCAGAACTGATTCCATAATTTTCCCTACCACTGAGGTCAAACTAACAGGTCTGTAGTTTCCTGCCTCTGCTTTGCTCCCACTTTTGTGAAGGGGAATCACATCTGCCTTCCTCCAGTCCTCAGGTACCACACCATCCTCCCATGATTTGTTACAAAGGGTAATCAGTGGTGTCACTAGTTCTCCCCTTAGTTCTTTTACAGTTCTGGGGTGAATCCCATCAGGCCCCATCGCCTTGTCCACCTTGCGTTTTAGGAGTTCTTTCAGGACCCTTTCTTCTGTGAATGGACTGGTATCGACCCCCCTATCCAGAGTGCTTCTATTGTTTGGTTTAGATACGTCCCCCGCCTCTTCTTTTGTGAATACCGAACAAAAGTATTTGTTCAGTATCTCTGCCTTTTCACTGTCAGCCTCTGCCCTCCCCCTTCCCTTTATTAAGTTTCACTATCCCTTCCTTGGTCTTTCTTCACTCACTAATGTACCTATAAAAGATTTTATCCCCGGTCTTAACTGAGTTGGCTATCTTTTCCTTGGTTTGGGCCTTTGCTATTCTGACTGCCTTCCCCACTTCCTTCTGCTTTAACAGATACAGTTCTCTGTCCTGCTCCTTCTATGATTCCTTATACTTTCTGAATGCTATCTATTTCTCCCTAACCTTCCCTCCCACCTTTTTTGAGAACCATAGTGTTTTTTCCTTCGTTTTGTTTGGTTTATTTGCTTCACACAAAGGCTTGTGGCCTCTATGATGACAGTTTTGATTTTTCACCATTGTTCCTCCACTCCTCCTTCCTGTTCTTTTGCTAGTGCATTCCTTAGGCACTCTCCCATTCTGCCAGAGTCAGCCCTCCAAAAGTCCAGTACCCTTGCTTTGTATGGCTTGACTCTATGGCAGTGTTTAATGTGAGCCACACTGTCTCGTGGTCGCTCGTTCCCAGATGGCTACCCACTTCTAAATCTGAGATCCTCTCACTGTACCAAGGAGCACTTAGTGCCTCTCTCACGAGCAAGGTCTCAGACCCAGTCGAAGGTCTTATGTTTGTTCAGGACCCTCTTGGAGAAATCAGGGTGAATCAAGATCCTGTACCCTAGCCATGAGAGCTCTTTAAGACCTCTTGCTCTGGCAAGGATCCGCACATGGTCCTGGTACCTCAGTAAATGGAAAATCACCAGCCGCGGGTGACCATGTTAATTATCTGGCAGTGGGCTTGACAGCATCCTGTGGGCCCTGTCAGTTTCAAAAGAGGAATCCCAGAGGCAGTTCAATAACTGGGGAAGCAGCTAATTGGGCAGATCAGACACTTCAATCTGCTCCTGAAGACCGAAGAAACAGATATTATTCCTGCGATTCCTAGTCCCTTGGTTGTTGAGCTTGTCTCATAAGGCCCGAACCTCCTGTTCCACCAGTGCTAGGAACCACTCCACTGGGTAAGCTTAGTCTTCCAGTGTGCCAATCCTGGTTTCTGCTGCCACAGCCTGAGCACCAAGAGAGTTTATGGACGCTTTAACTTCAGATAAAACATCTGTGTTTTGGGCAAACTGGTCTTTAATGCTGCCCATAAATGGTTTTATTTCAAATAGCTGCCAAGTAATTAGACCAGAGTCCAACTCATTTACATGCCAAGGGTCGGCCATCTTGAGTGCGAGCTTTGTCAGGCTGCTGGGCAATGCTGATAATTTATACTTTTTTGAAGAGCTAGTGTCAGCAGATACCTCAGCTTCCATGAAGTTAAGGATATTAGCTGCCTCAGAGAGGGAGATGTTAGCTCTAGAATGAGATTCAGAGGTGTAGAATGGAGTTAATATGTTAGATAGAGGGGGGCGGTTCCGGGGCAATGTGAGGAAGTATTTTTTCACAGAGAGGATAGTGGATGCATGGAACAGTCTTCCTGAGGAGGTTGTGGGGTCTAAAACTGTGGGAGAATTCAAGAATGCATGGGACAGACATAAGGCAATTCTTGTGGGGGGTAGGAAGAAATTGGCTGTTGGTTAACTAGGATCTGCGGCCTATCCTGTAGGTAGGGAAATGGGCAGACTAGGTGGGCCAAGCGGTCCTTATCTGCCATCAAAGTCTATGTTTCTATGTTAATAGTATTGTCTTGGATGGAACCTCTGTAGCCAGGCTGCAGTCAGCTTAGCTACATCACGTGGCCCCCCTACAAAGTTTCTCTTGATGTATACCCTGAACTTGCTTCCCATGTTAGCTACTGGCTCACACTTTTGCTCCCATTTTAGGCTGCTGCTAACCACTGCTCCCATTCCTGCTGGCTTTCAGTAATCTCTCTGCCATTTCGGTACAAATTTAGCCTCCTTGTTCATCTTTACAAGATGCCTCACCTTGAATTTCTCAATTGAGATTTAGGAATTAAACCTCTCTCCCACCCCCCTAAATGGCAATGCTTCCAAATTATGGTATTCCTATTAAAAATGTACGTCTGAAGCTGTGCCTGTGAGCCACATGACAAGTCATCTGCCTTGTTGCTTAAACAGATTGCGTTGAAGAGATGCTACACTGGACACTGGAGAGTGTAATCAAGAGAAATTGTGATGGCTTGATTAGAATCTCTGTCAACAGGTCTCTTTGTTACTGCAGTTTTTTTTTTGTCACAGCAACACTGGTAAAACTCCACAGGAGGTAAATTAATGAAAAATGGTCATTTAACCCCCTTCCACACAACCTCACTTCCTGTGCTCATTGCTTTCGTTGCTTAGTGACATTGGCTTCAGATTGCTTTTTCATCTTTCAGGGTTATGGGAATAGACTTGGTCAAGAAGACAGTCTGCCATTTAGGGCTATGCACTGTACTACAGCCCACTACTTAGTCGAGCCTCATTACACTGCAGAGCTCCTTGCAGAACTCTCTTTAAACTGTAAGCCTGTATTGTCTTATAGAGCACATACCTCCGTTCACCTGAATAGACTGAGACAACAATGAGCTTTGGAGAAAATGGCCAAAGCCATGTATTTATTAACCAATTGTCAATATGTACATTATAACCAGCATGATCTGCATAGCTAAGTAGCCTTGGTAGGTAATTATCAATCCATTAGATCTGATAAACCTATTAGTGCTCAACCCACCCCTCTCCACGGTGGGGGGGGACGCCTTACCACCAATCACACGACCCCGTGAGGGCAACACTTCCAGGGCATAAGGGATAGCACTCTTGACTGGCTGTAGCCTAATCCTCCCCCACCAGAACCTGTCATGGGCAGTTGCCCGAGGAGGATGCCATTCCAACTGCCCTCCCCTTTTTTTTTTATCCACTCATCCCCCTTTGGGCCACTTGCCCCCGAAGACCTGCACCCCTCTCATCTCCGCTGCCCGACCGCATATTGCAGTCACCACAGTGTACCCCGACGTAACCCTTCATCAGGTGGGTCCTCCTCTTCCGATGAGAAAGGGCCTGGCGGCCTAGGCATTGTATCTGGGTGCTGCTGCGGTCTGTCGTAGTGGAGTCCGAGGAGACACTTGGTCTGGGGTGGCCATCATCCTGGTGGGTGGAGACACCATGTTTCTGTGTTTCCTCCTGCTTTCCCCAGCTTGCGCTACCTCTGTGCTTCCCCTAGTCTCCACCGGGGGCTGCTACAGAGCGATGCCTTTCCCTAGCCCACCCCGGGAGAAGAGAGATGTCCTCCGGATGCTCGATCCAGCTCCTACCCCTGCCGACCTGCCAGTGCCTGAGTCCTTTTCCGAACCTAGGTCACCGGTGTGACAAGAGGTAAGGTGCCAGCACCTCAACCCTCTGCGTCACTGGGCTGGCTAACTGCCATCCCTTTTGAAGAGAGGGAACTTCAGCCTTCTGGCCCTGCCCTCCTGTTGGCCTCAGGGAGATCTGGCTGCTCAAGACTCATCATGATCCATTGTTACCCTCTCCGTACAGCCTTCCAAGACTACCATGCTAACACTTACATTTTCACATGACTGTGACGCCCTATTCTACCTAATCTGTGTCCAACTCTCTCTCTGCCCCCCCCCCCTTGCTGGAGAAGGTGAAAAAATGGAAAACCCTGTGGGGAACAAATGGGAAATTCCTTCTTGACCTCTAAGGTGATCTCCCTTATTGGGACAGCAATTTCCCTATCCCCCCAAGCCCCCCCCCCACGTTTATGAGGGTGAGGTTCGGGTGGGTTCCAACCTGAGGTGAGGAGAATAAGGAGGAATCCTTCCTGTGCAGCCCCTCTTATGGGCTTTGCTCCTCCCCCTTGGCTGCAACCCCTTCCCCCTGGAAATGCCTACCTCCTGCCCCTCCATCCCTAGTGGGTGGCCCCTACTTAACCTACCTGCCCATCCAGGTGTCCTCCAGCTGTGCCCACCAAGCAAAGTCCTGCCTCCTGTGATGCCTTGTAGGCTCCATCATTGTCTTATAGAACACATACTGCCACAGGGTGAGCATTACCCTGCTCACCCCCCACAAGCACGTCACGCTAATGCTTTCTCCACCGCTCTTTGTATGTCTATTAAAAACCTGCCTAGCCCTTCTTCTGACAAATGCACCCCATCCTTTCGATAAAGGCCTGGACTCTTGATTACCAGGTCTGGGTGTCTCATGACTGACCCCCCCCCCCAACAGGGTCCATAAATGGTCGCATGGATGAATTGTGGAATGGGTGCACCTTTTCTATTGCTCTGGGATTGCGTGCATGTCGCTATTGCTGCCGTCGAACCAACTAATGTGCACTTGCTGCCACCTCTCTTTTAACCATGCCAAGTCCATCTTCATGCTGTGCTTTAGCTCCAGTGCTGTCATGGTTCCGGAAGCGTTTCCTGCTAGATGGAACACCAGTATCTTGGGTGTCTCCCGCCGCTGGGTTTTGGCTTGTAACTTTGGAAGAAGCTCATACCATCTCATCCCCCATTGTCACAGTCAATGCACCTCTGCACTCCCATGGGCTAGAAGCAGGTTTTCTCCCCCATGAGACTGCCTGTCCCAGACAGCCGCCCAGTGTATAAATGAGTAGCCACAAATCCAGATCTGTGCTCTCCGGACTGTATCACTTCTTCAAGACAAAGCAACACATTATAATGTATGAGGTCTAATGTAGCTTCCAAACGCCTGCAACCTTCAGTGCCCTAATGCCTGTATCTGACCATCTGTCAGCCCTTCTGCCCTTGCGTGTGATGCTGCCCCAATCCAAAAGGAGTGGGTATTAAATTGCTGTGCATTATGCCCCAACTGACACAAGGTCCTCAGCAGAACATGCCTAAATTGGTATGTCATCAGTGGTTTTCCATCCTTGTGTCTAAAGAAAGCCCCTCCCTCTTTAGGCTGCTTGGTTATGTAATCCTGCACCCACGCTTGAATATCCCACTGCACTCCCAGGCGTGCCTTCAAGCTACACCAATACCCTCGGGTGCCCCGATCAGTTTTCCTTTTCTGCAATTGCACAAAGACTACAGACCATGTCTTCATCTACCAATGCCAATGGCAGCCCTGCTGCCTTAGTTGGCTGTACGAGTTCAGACACCCGAAACGTCTCACAGAACGCAACCAAGTAGGCTGTCCTAAACAGGTGTGACTCAGTTGAAGACAAACATACCTTTGGGAGTTCATCCCATATTTTTTTAAGCCGTAGAGGGCTAATGCGGTGTCGGCCATTCAGGCTCTTGGCGTCGACCGCGCCCACCCCTGCAACATTTTTCAAAAGGGAAAAACATTTGTGGTATCTGCATACCGCCTGACTTTCAGAAACCAGGCTATGCCTGCCAAGTGTTGCTCTACTGTGGCCAGCATAGCCCCTTTGCATTTTTTATGCAGGACATATGAGCACAGCTGGCCCACTGAGATTGGTCATGCCCTTATCCACCCTTGCTACTGCTGCTCCCCAAGAAGCTGTCTAGCCCCCTCTGGTACGCTGCCTGCATCCTGGATGCTAGTGAATTCCTAAGCACATGGCAGGCACAGCCTGGTTTCTGAAAGACGGGCTGTACAGATACCACAAAGGCTTTTCCCATTTGAAGATCTGGAATACTGTGTATAGTTCTGGAGGCTGCATCTTTGAAAGGACATAGACAGGGTGGAGGCAGTTCAAAGAAGGGTGACAAAGATGGTGCAGGGCTTACACCAGAAGACATATAAGGAGAGATTAAAAGACATATATATATATATATATATATATATATACACACACACACACACACACACACTGGAAGAGAGGAGGGAACGAGGGGACATGATAGAAATCTTCAAGTATCTTAAGGCCATAAACAAGGTGCAAGGGGCGATATCTTTCAATATAGGAAAGGTACAAGAACGAGGGGGCATGGTATGACATTGGAGAGGGCAGGATAAGGGGAAATGTGAGAAAGCTTTTTTCATGGAAAGGGTGGTGGATGCATGAAATAGCCTGCCCCAGGAGGTGGTGGGAGTGAGCACAGTAGGGTTTTTTAAACATGCATAGATAGGCATAGGGGAAACCTGAAGGTGGGAAGTGGAGGCTAAAAGCGGATGACCAGATAGGGTTAGTGGCCGCAAATTAAGGTAGGGGATATGGGCAGACTAGATGGGCTTGGAAGTCCTTATCTGCTGCAGAAAAAAAGATAGGCGTATCGTAATGCTTCTATGTTGCTACTGCACTGACCCCAGCACTACTGATTACATATCATTGTTTTGAAAAAAACAGCTTACCTTCACCGTGCAAACTGTTTTATTGTGAAAATCAAGTGCTCAACGTTTCACAGTTCACATAAAGTGCAAACAGAAATAAATATTTACATCGGTGGACAGTCCCGTGAAACTAGCCACACATAAAACAAACAACACTCAGAGCTCTGTGGAAGCCTTTTGGCGAAACGTCAGCTGAATCAGTACATATGTGCACGTTGCTGCTGGCAAGCATCTGCCGTGGAGAGCACTCATGAAGTGCCGGAGTGTTGTTTGTTTTATGTGTGGCTAGTTTTGAGCGACTGTCTGCCAATGTAATTATTTATTTCTGTTTGAACTTGTACTTTATGTGAAATGCGAAACGTTGAGCACTTGATTTTCACAATAAAACAATTTGCACAGTGAAGGTAAGCTGTCTTTTTCACAAAAAATGATATGCAATCAGTAGTGCTGGGGTCAGTGCAGTAGCAACATAGAAATACTACGATATTCCTACCTTTTTTTCTGCGTTCATGTAAATTTAGCTACTGGCACCAAACTGGACAGTTAAAACATTTAAAATGTAGTGAGCACCACAATCTGTTTTTGTTATGGTTCTTATCTGCTGACAGTTTCTATGTTTCTACAAGCAAGTCCCAGGCTTCTACATTATCAAATCCCATAGGTATTCTGGGACTTCCCTGGGATATCTGTCCGCTGCTGGTGCTAGTTCTCGAAACCTCTTCCACTGTGAATGAAAAACAGCATCAGCAATACCGTTATCAATACCTGGTACGTGCACAGCTTTAAAATGAATATTCTATAGTAAACACTTCAGTATGAAGACCCGCATGAGGTTGCCCATCGGGCCCTTGCCACCTATTTGCCTAATTATGGCATGAACAACCCCAGTGTTGTCAGTCCTAAAGGCAATCATCTTATCTTTGAGATGCTCCCCTCAGACCACCAGGGCCACCACTATTGGAAAAAACTCCAACACCATAATCTGCCTCAGCATGTCCAACTCTCCTCAAACTGCTGGCCACTGGCTGGTGCACAACTTGCCTTGGAAATAGGTCCTGAATCCCTGACCCCCAGAGGCATCTGTAAAGAGCTCTAACTCCTGGCCGGACACTGGGACTGGACACAGGGCCACTCCATTGATGCACCACAAGAATGCTTGCCAAATGCCCAAATTGTCCTTCATAGCCACTGTAACATGGATTCTGTGATGTGGCTTCAAACTTCCAGCCCCCACTCCTGCCAACCACCTCATGAAAATCCTGCGCATGGGGAGGACCCAGCAAGCAAAGTTCAGATGGCCAACCAACTGTTGGAGCTCCCACAAAGTGACTTTATGGGCTTTGGCCAATGATTCCAACTGGATCCTCAGGACTGCCAGCTTTTCTTGGAGTAGCTGAAATACCTGTGCCCCTGTGTCAATTTTGATACCCAGGAATGAAAGCCCTGTACACGGACCTTCTGTCTCGTTGTGTGCCAATGGGACACCCAGCTCAGAGCATACCTCCTGGAAGTCCTCTATAAGCTGGGCACAGTGCCTTGTGCTGGCCTTCCTCACAAACAGAAAGTCATCCAGGTAGTGCACCATGTGGTTAAGCTGAGCTTTCTGAATCATCATCCAATGCAGGGATGTGCTGAACTGCTCAAAGACAGCGCACGCAACTGCACACCCCATGGGTGTGCAATTGTTGGGAAAGTATTGTGCTTCAAATTTCATGCCCAATAGTTTTTTGTCAGCTGGGTGAACTGGCAATAAACAAAAGGCTGACTCTATGTTGGCCTTCCTAAGAGGGCACCCAGGCCTGCCTGCCACACCACTTTGACCACCCTGTCAATCGATATGTATGACATTGCTGTATGCACTGGGTCAACATAGTGGTTGACAGAGTCCCCTTCCAGGTGTGACAGATGATTTATCATCCAAAACTCACCTGGCACCTTCTTGGGGACCAAGCCAATCGATGACACCCTAAGTCATGGGCTTGGGGTTGTGGCAAAGGGGGCCACTGATCCTTCCTGCTTCTAATTCTTTCTGTAGCTTTTTGCACACAACCTCCAGTCATTCCCTGGCAGATTTCAGGTTGTCTGCTTCATATGCCCTCTGTGGCCCTTCATATGAGATGTGAAACCCCACCCTGAACCCTTCTGCTAAAGAGCAAGTGGCTGCTCTATTCAGGTAGCTATTCAGCCACCCTTCAATACTTTCCACCTTCATGGGTGTGCCTTGGCCTCTCCTTTCCGAAAGGGGCGAAAAGTACCTGCTTTTCCTTGCCCTGTCCCTGTACCTTTGCCACACTGCTGGTCGGGATGCAGTTTTCAACAAGTCATGCACTCGTGTCTATACTTGCATCGCTCAGTTCTGCATGACCCTAGGTTACAGTTAAAGCAATGCCCACTACCCCCTTCCCCTTTCCCGCTACTCCCACCATAATACCCCTTCTTAAGTGAGGAGGGCCACCGGACTGGAAAACTGCTATCGGTGTGTTGTACCCCCTCCCCAAGTCTATGGTCCACAATAACGGTAGGTCCAGCATCACCCGTGACCTCCCGGTATCATTCTGTTTCCTCCCCCAGTATTCTTCATCATATTCTAACTCCCCTCCCAACTTATTAGCATGCATTGCCATTATCCTACTGATGTACAACCACAGCCCCTCAGCTTTTCCTGGGCTGCCTTGGCTAAGCATTCCCACATTTATCGCGAAGCTTGCTACCCAGTTCTCCCACGTGCAACAAATAGTCACCTTGCGCTTCTGCTCGACCCCATCGTCGTGTTCCATCTCACCTTTTTTTTTCTTCAGCTCCTTGGGCCAATTGAGCTGGGAAAAAATGTCCACATATTCCCCGTTCACAATTTGTTGTCTTACCTTATCTGATAAGTTCAACCCCAAGAGTTCACCCAGTGACAAAAAACTCACTGCCCCTTGTTGCCTTGAGGTCTGAGTTTGGTGTCATTGCCACTGCCCTGCTACCTCCTCCTCCTTGTGCCCCTGTGGGAGCTGGGGCCATCAGCCCTGTGGGAGCTGGGGCCATCTCCCCAGTACTTGCCCAGGCATGCCCTTGCTCAGCTAATAAAGTTATCAAGCGGTCAAGCTTTTTTTTTTATATACTTTTTCTCCCTAGGGCCACCAGTCTGCCTTACCTCTACACGTCTGGCATCCTCTGGGTATTCAGGACGCCATTTCCTGGGACTAGTCTCCGGCTCTACATTCAGGTCCGCAGCTACCTCCGTGGCTTAACCCCCCCGGCAGGGTGGAGGGGAGCTCTTCCCCAAGCTCAACCCCCCCAGATCAGGATCCAGTAATGATACTCACCCTCAGTGCCGATTGTGTCCCCTCTGGAGATGGCCATCATGCCACCGCGACTAGTGCCCCTAATTTCACTTTTTTTTCTCCCCAACGGCTGAGGCGTGCAATGATGCCTAAGGATCTGAGCGCGCGCACATCCGCACGTACACCAAGCCGAGCATCTGCCCCAGCACGTTCCCTCCATGTCCCTGCCAGTGCTCTACAGCCACCCCCAGGTGCTGCCAGAGGCCGCTAGAGCACCGATGTGAACCCGCCCCCTCCCCAGAGAAGGAGAGCAGTCCTATAGACGCTCCATCCTTCTCCTCCCCTGCTGACCCCCGACGACCCAGGCTTGTTCCCGAACCCAGGTTGCCGGCCTAGCGCAAGGTGTGGCATCCAGCGCCTCAACCCTCAGTGCCACCGGGCCAAGCGGTCAAGCTTTTACTCTACCCATGACTGACTCGTGCCGCAGACTGTTGTCTGTGACCCTGTTACCCCTTGCCCGGGTGGCACCAGTATCCTGGGTAGGTTTTCAGGCTCCACAAGAAACTGCGTACTCTGCCCAGCCTACATCAGCTGCTGGGGTTGCCAAGGTCCTGCTGGCCAAGAGGGGGTTATTGCCTGTGCCATAGCTGGCTGCACCTGCCCAGCCTTCTCTGGCACCCCTAAGCTCACAGGCATCTGCCTGGTAATACCCATTGTTGGGTTCTCGGATGCACTGGGCCTGGTGTTACCTTTTCTCCTAATTCCCAGGAGCCTGTCCCCTGGCCCTACTGGTCCCCTGTTTCTGCCCTGCTTCTGGGGCTGCCTCAGTTTTGCCAGAGCAGCACCTATCTGTCTTAGCAGAGCCTGCAATTCCTCTGCCGATAACCACTTTAAATCAGGCATAGCTAGTGGCTGATCCGGGGCCAGATATCCTTGCTTGCCCCTCCTGGTGCATGCTTTCTTGGGTGGTGGTGGAAGAACTGGCTCATCCTGTGGTGTGTGCATTGGCCTATCAGGCACCTGGACTGGTTCCCCTGGCTCCTCCCGCGGGGGTACAGGCTCCACAGGCTGCGGCTGGGTGACCATTTTTGGCAGCCCCTTCCCAGGCGACACTATTTCCTCCAGCTGCTTCTTAGGGACAGGCTCCACTGGGCCGCCAGGCTCAGGTTGGGGTGCCAGTTCAGTTGGCCCTGGCACCTCCCTTTGCCTTGGTTCCTGAACAGAGCATCCCACCATGCTTTGCCCTTCCCCTGCACGAGAGCTGCCAGCTACTTCTCCAGTTCGATGCTCATCTTCATCATCTGCTCTGAAATCACAAACACAACCACTGTCACACTACCCTTGTTGCCGCTTAAGCCTCGGCTACCACCACAACTAAGGGTCACTGACCGTGGACAATGCGTTAGTATCCAGCAGTTTGTCTTTCCTGCCTGCAAGCTGCCTGTCTTTGTCATCCTGACTCACAAATAAGGGAGCTAAATTATTATTTTTTTTTTTTTAACCTTAAAAGGTATGTGGGTTACTGCATCATCTGATGTGGGGCTAGAACGTGTAACCCTCTACCTCTAAAGGCCAACAGACCTTGCTGACCCCTGTCCCTGTGCTCTTCAAGACCTACATAGACCCTGTTACTCTTCTTGGCTAATGGGGAGGGGGGGGCATACCAGCCTGGAACTGCCCTAATCAGACCTTAACTGGCTGGCCTAGGATCAGGGCCCCTGGTGTTCTGCGGCAGAATTTTCTGATTTCTGTGGCAGGGCTCCTTGACTTCTGCAGCAGCATTTTCTGATTTCTGCAGCATGATTTATTCATTTCTCTGGCAGAATGCAGTCCTGTCATTGGCTAACTATGATGTGATGTCATCGATGACATCATATGCTGAACATAGAGGAGGGGCTTCAGGATAAATGAGGTGGGAAAGAAAGCCTGACACTATGGAAAAACAGTATATTTATATGAAAATTCACCGAAAACAATGAATTCTGCGGCACTATATATATTCTGCGGCATGATGCAAATTCTGCGGAAAATTCCGCAACCGCAGAACCGCAGAATTCCAGGGGCCTTGCCTAGGATATGTGCCTTGCATAGGTTCACCACTATGCCCATCAGGGTTGTAAACCAACCTAGGGCAGCCTAGGGCCCCCATCCCCCCCCCCAACTTAACAATATCTGAATAACTGCTCTAGATGGGAGCACCCAAGTCTGCCTGGAATCCCAGTCTTCTGTTCTACCAGCTAAGACGTAAGAGGTTAACCACTTCCCTCCTGCATTTAGCCAGCTCTTTAACGCAAAACATTTCCTATACTTTTTCTTTTTTAGGAGTTGAATACTTTGCTCTAAATCCCCTGCCTTTTGCCTTTACTCTGTCCCCCTACAACAGACAGACTCTTGACCAGACCTTGCTGCAAACCGAGGCCTATTATTTTGTTTTTTTTATCATTCCTTTAGCAGCCAACTCTCTTGAAAACTCGTAGGCAACATGCTTCCAATTGGGTCAAAGTACTTCTGAACTAAAGCTTTTGGCCGGGAAGGATACATTAAGCTGAGGCTTGTTACCAAGTGATACCTGGGGGCACAGGGGAGTTACATGACTTGCTCACAATTGCACAGTATGCAAGTGAGGCTATGGGATTCAAACTCAGTTCTCCAGGTTTGCAGCTCTGTGCTTTTAACCACTGCACTATATCACTACCCTTTCTTTTTTTTAATTTTAATGCAGCCAGTTTGGGGGAAACCTCGGTCCAAACTGTAAAAGAATGTGTTAGCTTAGAATCAAAGTCACAGCCAGGCAGCTTTCAGCTTCAGAGCCAAGTATGCACCCACTAGGATACAGTCTGTATCACGCTAGACTCCGGGGGGGGGACCATATGGTTTAGGTGTCCAATCGCTGATCGGTGTTCATGCCTGATCCCCCCCCGCCCACCAACCTATTGGCCTGCTCCTCCACCTGATAATTGCACGACTGTGCACCCAGGGGATGTTTTTTTGGGGGCACTTCTGTTATTTAATTATTTATTTATGTTATCTGGGGGCACTCGGGGAAGACAGCCGCAGTTCGCCACCCTTGCTGGATCGGCATATGCCACGAGGTGCTCCAGGCATGCTGCAATACATTCAATTGGCCCAACTCCTGGGAAGCCAGAAGCCAGACCGGACTTGCACAGATCACTGAGCAAAACCAGGCATACGCCAAAGTCTTCTGCCTCAAACTAACAGACCCCTGGATGATTTCGGGACAGAGAAAACAATACAGAAGGGCCCACCTGACTCCAGCTTGGAGACCTCTGCGCTCACTCCGATCTCAGGTAAGCCATCCGGGGCCAGGAAGGAACCCAGCTTGCAACCTGACTCCTTGGAGGCATTTCTTGCTTTTTTTTTAAACGCCCAGTGAACTGCAGTGGGAAGGCAATAGCGGACCTTCCAGGGGATTACCATGTTGTACTTACTTTAACAACCCCCATATAATCCCCCACACACCCAGACCACCATGTGGCACCTCCTCCCCCAACCCCAGCTAACCTGGCCCCGAACCGCAAAGGGGGTCTAAATCAGCCATACAGCAGTGGGCTGGGACCCTCAGATCCCCAGGGACTGGAGCCTAATCCCTAGCTAGCCTCCACAGTCTTTAGCCTAAGTACCTCTGAGGCAGGTGATAAACCCACTGAGCCAACACCACTGTTTTAACCTGAAGGCCATGGCTTACCTCTGTCCCTGGGGATCCTGGCTTTTGTCCTGGCTTCTTCCACATCTTGTTCTTCCAACTTGAGGTGAGGAGAATAGGGAGGAATCCCTCCTGTGCAGCCCCTCTTATGGGCTTTGCTCCTCCCCCTGTCTGCAACCCCCCCCCCCGAACACCTACCTTCTGCTCCTGCACCCCTAGTGGGCAGCCCCTACCTAGCTTACCTGCCTATCCAGGTGTCCTCCAGCTGGGCCCACCAGACAAAGTCCCACCTCCTGTGATGCCTTGTAGGTACCTTCATTTTCTGTAGAGACTACAAGGTCGATTTATACTGCCTGATCTGCACTGTTGCAAGAGGTACAGATGACTTACAATGCTGCAGGTTAGACACTGTAAACACCATGGGGCATTGCAGGTGACAACGATGAGCTCTGATGTGGTGCAAAGTGATTGGTGTTTTCCTGGCTTCCTGTACCAATGTAGCCAATTTTTGCTGGCATGTAAACATGCTACTCTGTCTGCATCAGTACAGCCCCACTACACACAGCAACACCACTGCTGCTTCCCGTAACCTGTATGTGGCAACCTGCCTTAACCTGTGGACCCCCCCGCATACGGGTGCTCCTTTCCTTTAGTCTCCCTGTTGCCCTAAATCTCCTTTTTGTTTGTCTTTCATCTGTCCAGATAAGCCCACCAAGTGCCACAAGTTTGGTTGCTTTCTAGATGCATTTGAACAGTTCATTAGAAAGAAAAGTTGGAGATTATCATATGCTAGAATACACTCAAGACCGTTCTCACTACGCCCAACTGCAGAGTCAACCTCCCTTATACCCACACTTTTGGGCTTTCATCTAGGGCTGGGAGAACTCGGTGAAGTTCTGACCCTTATTAAATAAGTACCGGAACACGATGGAGTTCTGATTTGTTTTGATTAGTTCTGATTGGTTGACAAATATTTGAAGAAATGTGAAAAAATGCATATAAGTGGCCAAAGTCAGTCACATTTGACACAGAGGCCCAAAGGAAAAAAATGTAATGAATTATTTGCATATAAATAAATGTAAAACTGCCAAATAAAAAAGCAATCACTCGCTACTAGCCCCTTCATGGCTGGCCTATAATGGTGGCATGTCCAGCTCAGTGAATTCCTGTAACACTGGTTGCTTTTTAATCTAAGCGTTATGTACTGTACTGTTTGTTTGCTGTGATGTATTGCTCTCTTGACGAGGTGCCTTTGTAAATGAGTCTATGACTCAAAGGTCTGTAAACCGATGATCTAATAAAGTAAAAATAAATAACATAAAATGAGTGTGCTGGCAGAGACAGAGAGAGAAATGGAGAGAGAGAGAGAGAGACACAGAGAGATGCAAATACCTATATCATAGCACCACAAAGCGCTGCAGGCACTGCCAGGCAGCTAAGACTTTTTATTATTAATGGTGCTGTGTGGGTATTATTTTGATGGATGTTCCAGTCAGAGCCGAACAGGCCAAAGAAATGTATATGAATGATCAAATGAGCAGCATGAAGAGAGCCCACGCACCCTACCCTACCCATGTGAATGATGCAACTGCTTTGCATGCCCTGGTGTACTGTGGTATATGACACACTACCTGGTCCAAGAGGTGGTAATGTTTTCTAGTATTACAACTACTTCTACTGAATCTGATCAACACGCTGAATCCTTAAAGAAGAAAAACGAAAGACAAAGTGATCACCACCACCCAGGCAGGCAGCCAGTCGCACATCACATCAGTCAAGTGCAGTGCAGTCATAAAAAAAGTTTGCCACTACCACCTGAAGACCTGATGACACACAACACAATTACACCCTTTCTAATTCTACAACTGCTGCCAGCCACTGCTATGTAATTTAAGTATCAAAAATAAAATATAGTAATATGATAATCTCAGCCCAGTTACTGTAAGTGAGATGTAACCAGGCTAGCATACCACGCACACACAAACAATAAAGAAATTATATGAAGTTTCAATTTAGTAGCATTTTTTCTGTGACGTAATCGCAGTCAAATATGGGGGACATGAGAAATATACAAAGAGTATTCAGTTTCTGGGTTTCAGGCACCTGCTAAGCCATGCACTGTACGAAAATTAAAACAGTACAGTCAGGATCAGTTGCTGAGGGCACAAAGTGACATGTAGTAATAGTAAGGAATGGAGTAAGGACAAAAAAGTGATAAGCAGTAGTTGTGACTCATGAGGACGAAAAGTGATGGTAGCAGCCCTTCAGTTAAGTCTATTTTAGACGTATTTTACATCCAAAAATAGCATCACAACATCCAAAAATGTACTCTCTGGAGTCATTGACGTCCAGTAACATTTTCATTGCTTAAGACTGACATCCATTTTTTATTGTGTGGACATCACGTCTTTAATTTCTGTTTTTTCAGTCCTGTGGATGGGTTGCCAGCAGGCAGCAGTTGTCATGGAAACCTTTTTTTTTATCTTTCAAAATTCTGGTGCTGCCAGCCTGCCCCCCCAACTCCCAACTGCGTTCATTTTGCACATGCACAGTGCCACATACTGTTTTGGTGCCTTTAGTCGGGGTGCGGAGAGAATGGCTGCGCCATAGCATGCAGCTTACAGTGAGGTGGGACAGGATCATTAGGAATTCAAGTGGAGAGCGAGTTTTACAGTTACAGTCTTCGGATGCCCAGTACTTGTCTGAGAGAGACCACGTTGGCGTTGCTGGAGTGGGAGAGGACAGAGCATGGCCTGCTGCATGTTCTGGACGAGAATGGTGCAGCGGCATCATCTGGAAGAGGGAGCAAGGTACAATCGAGAGCCAGTACTGGCTGAAAGCAAACCTTGATGCTGGCTGGCTGGTTGGGTCAGGGTATGTAACTGTGAGTCCAGTTCCCGTTAAAGCGCCAGACCAGTTGAAGTTGCACTTGCAGCAGGGCAGAGGAGTGTTCATTCATTGGAGAAGGATAAAAAAGTTTTTTTTTTTTATTTTGCACATTTTTAGCCACCACCTCAGAGTGTGACTGTCCAATGATATCTACAGTGACGTACAGAGTTGCTGTTCTGAGGCAGTCACTCACAGAACATTACTATCTAGCTGGGGCTGGCTGTGTTCGTATGTGTGAGCAAGAGAGGATTGTTGGAGAAAGATCTGGAGAAAGGGACAGGACATTGTCTGTACAGTTCGGTGCTGATGATGACTGAGTCACTTAGTTGTCTGGATTCCTGAAGA
Source organism: Neoceratodus forsteri (assembly GCA_016271365.2). Taxonomy (NCBI): domain Eukaryota; kingdom Metazoa; phylum Chordata; order Ceratodontiformes; family Ceratodontidae; genus Neoceratodus; species Neoceratodus forsteri. The sequence continues at coordinate 416,736,256 of JADMNL010000024.1, read as the reverse complement.
AGTTGTTGTTTTGGGTCCTTACACTACCTGAAAGGGTCTGAATTTACTTTAAGCATTTTAGATGGGGGATCAGGTCAATGAGGGAAGTCCGAGTCTACCAGGAGGACAGCTTGCATTTGATTTCAGTATTAGAGATTTGGGGGGGAGGGGCAGGGGGTGCTAAACTACCAGGGCAGACTTCTCTGGTGAATATAAGTAGGATGTGTTATATGGTAGCAAATCAACAGCTATCATTTCTGAAATTTCTTTGGTTATTGTAACAGCAATGGCGAGTTGAGGCATATTTGGCTTTACGCTCATATGTTTCTGAGATGGTAAGCTGTCTCCTTGAAGGAGGAGGGCTTTTGAACACATGATCACTTTCAGTAACAGTAGGAGGAGTCCTTCGAATGGGAGGAAGTGGTGGAGGTGTTTCAGTAGTGCTGCGAGGGCTGCCACTGCTTTCGTCTATGGGAGTTACCTCTAAGTGTAGTGAGCTGTCACTGTCACTTTCTCTTCGAGACTCACAACTGGAGTTCTCAGTAAAGCTATGACATCTGTCTAGGTGCCTTTCCAGTGCTGAAGTTCCCATTGCTCCTTTCTTTTTACCCCTGCTGACTGGCCATTTACAAATAGTGCATGTTGCTACCGGCTCATTGGAAGCACTACTGGAGAAGTATGACCAAACAAAATATATTATTTTAGTTTTTTTCCCAGGAAGCCACTCAGTCACCTTTTCAGGGTCCCCCCCCCCTCTGATTTTTCTTGCGCCTGTTCCTCTTGTGGTTTATTCCCACTGCCCCCCTCCACAACCAAAACATTTCTGCCTGTTCCTTCCTTATCTGCAATTTCCATCCCCTTCAGTAAACCTTGTGCTGCCTGATCATTCTCTTCGTCTTTATTATTACCCTCGTCGGGTTTAACGTCAGAAGAATCGGATGAGGGACTGGCAGTAGCATAGTATGCAATTGCTCCACATCGTTGAGTGCCTCTGTAGGTGGTACCCACCAAGCCTTTAGTTGTTTTAACTACATACTGTAACTTTTTTTTTCAACTACATAACTTTATTGTTATTTGGGACTGAGGATGATCCGAGACATTCACCTTTTTTGGATTCAAGTATTTGCTTGGAAGACAAAACCTTAGATGTGAAAAAAAAATCACTTTTTGGGGTTTGATTTTGTTTTCCCTTTCAGGCTGATTGCTGTCTTTTGCAGTGCCACTGCCTACCTGAGTAATAGAATGCACCTCATCAACACTTTGACCCATTTTTTGTTAGTATGCGAACCTGTATAGAAAGATGCCTGTAACTAACGTGATATCCTTCTGATGACTCCTACCCACAGGCCAGGGACAAATTTACTGTTGTGACTAAAGATCTATTTTGCCAGCCTGCTGCCCTTGCCCTGTACACACAACCACATTGAAACCAGGAAAAAAAACGTGGGATTTCTGGGACTGTTACATTTCTCGTGGGCCCCCCCTGCAGTTTCTTTCTCTCTTTCTCCCCTCTGGATGAAATTGTGAGTGAACATTAACAAGTGATTGTGATTCATAATTGGATGGCACAAGTCACACTGAAGCCAGGAAAAAACATTTTATTTGGGATTTTCTGTAACTGTAAAATTTCTCTTGGGCTCCCAGTAGTCTCTCCCTCTCTCCTCTGAATCTGGAATGGCACAAGTCAAAGATTTTGGCAGCCTGCCCTTGCTCATGTACACAGCTACACCGTCTGAGGCCAAGAAAAGAAAAGAAAACTTTAATTTGGGATTTTCTGTAACTGTAACATTTCTCTTGGGCCTCCAGTAGTCTCTCCCTCTCTCCACTTGATCTTCTGCAATGGCACAAGTCAAGGATTTTGCCAGCCTGCCCTTGCTCATGTATACAGTCACACTGCCAGGGTGCCTGCCTTTTGCTTCCCCACCCTGCAGCCACCCAGGCCACCACTATCTCCCCAGTCCCTCTGGATTCCTCCTTTTTCCAGTCCCGTCACCTTCCCCGACAATCAGTTCCTTCCCCCCCAACCCAGTAAGTCTCCTTTCTCTCTCCTAGTTTCTCTTCCCTCCCCTCCAAAAATGTATATATTTTTTTATATTTGTGTTTTTTTTTCTTTTTGACAACTTCTTCTGGCTGCTGTCTGCTGCAGTGAGTGAGCGAGGTGCTCCTCCAACCGTCCTCCTCTCATCTGGTCCGCATTGTGCACTCAGCACAGTTATATACCGATGTGCAAATAAATAAATAAATATACGAGAGCATCATGTGACCATCTGTTCCCTGACTGGATGCCGCCAACCACCTGTACATGGAGCAAGCAAGCTGACTGCATCCCCATGGCAACAATATACAAAATGGCACAAATGGCACTTCCACTGACCCGGAACTGGACTTCTGTGGTGAAGTCCATATTTATCCGGGTCTGTGGATTGCAGGTTCAATCCGGGGGTCCAGATCTCCCAGCCCTACTTTCATCCCTAGTGACCCTGACCCCGGAATGCAGAAATGTGGCTAAAATGCAGGAAGTCTTCCTGCAATGAAGCACTCTGTCGGTATGAAAATGTGACCCAGCAATGTTGTACAGGGAGTAGCAGCTGAGCGGTGCAGATGACCGTGCATGAGCAGGGTACATATAAACACGCTTTGTGTTTCAAATCTTGGTCCAAATTCTATTATCATTCTATCTTAACTAGTCTTCTAGTAAACCAGTAGATGTTTGTGATTTACACAGTGGTGGTTCAGGGCCATTTTTGAACTGTATCATGTAGTTTATGTCCTTGTTAAGTGTCTGTTGTCACACTTCATCTCTCTTCTATTATAGGTTGTTGGGATTTACTGGGATACAAATGACACCATAGAATTCTAAAATGGCACACCCACCAGCGTGTAAGTCAGAACCACCCATTCAGGTGACACAAAGGCCATAGATACCTACAGACATAGAATTTGTCGGCATATAAGGACCACCTGACCCATCTAGTCTGCCCATTTTTCCTTCCTTTTACTTATGCTGCAGCCTGTAGATGATCTCTGGTTTTCCCACCTTTCCCTGTTTCTTATATTCCCTTGTATCTGTCCCATGCATTTTTTAACTCTTCCACTGCTTTTGCCCCCATCACCCTGGCAGGAGACTATTCCAAACATCCACCACCCTTTCTGTACAGAAATACTTCCTCACAATACCCCAGATTCTACCTCCCTCCAATTTCATATCATGTTCCCTAGTTCTTGTCCATCCTCTTTTCTGAAAGATGCTACCCCCTGTACCTTATCTATCCCCTTAAGGTATTTGAATGTCTGTCTTGTTTCCCTCCTTTCTTTCCTCATCTCTAGAGAATACATATTGAAATCTTTTAGCCTCTCCTCATATGATTTCTGGGGCAATCCCTATACCATTTTTGTAGCCCTTCATTGGACTGTCTCCACTTTGTCTATGTCCTTCCTGAGATAAGGCCTCAAACTGGACAGTGTACTCCAGATGAGGTGTAATGATTTGTATAGTGGCAACACCACCTCCCTTTTTCTGCTGGTGATGCCTCTTCCTATGCACCCCAACATCTCGCTGGCCCTTCTTACTGCCTTCTCACACTGTTCAGCCACCTTTAGGTCCTCAAGATATAATCACTCCAGGATCCCTCTCCTGTTTGTGGCCAACAGTACCTCCCCACATTGAGTACTCCTCCCTCGTGTTCCCGTGTCCTAAGTGTATAATTTTGCACTTTTTTACATTGAACCTCGGCTACCATACATTTGACCAATCCTCCAGCTTGCCCTGGTCCCTTCTCATTTTTTCCACTCCCCCTCAGCGTTTCAACCCTATTGCAGATCTTTGTGTCATCTGCAAAGAGACACACCTTCATCTCCAGCCCATATGCAATGTCACTTATGAAGCTCTGTGGGCTATGCATGAAACAGCTGTATAGTGACACGCAGTGCAGTAGACCACAGGTGGCCTAAAGCAGGCCCCACCATCTTTGGTTAACTGACACATGTCTAGACTTAGGGTTCCCCCCCATTTTTCCTTTTGGCCCCAAATTTGCAAGATGGCCGAACCACCACCCCGCCTCACAACCACACAAGTGGCAACCTGAAAACCTGACCTGAAATATGATTTTTTGAGGGTGCCCCCTAAAACATTTTGAGGCAGATTTAACAAGGTGCCACTTATGTAGTCAGGAGGCAGGATGGCGACTCAACCACCCTGTAAATCTAAGGTCAATATGATTAAAAATGGCCATGTTATGGCCAAAAGAAAACAAACATTTCTTTTTTCTTTATTTCAGGTAGAGGAATGCATTAAGGGACACTGAGTAGACACAATGTGGAACTAAATGTAGGTGCCATTGAGAGGATGGCATGAACACTAAAGAGTGGGCAAGAAAGGATTTCATTCATGTACTGGGCAGTTGGGCAAGAGAGGGGTGCTGATGGTGGATATTAGGCACCTAATGCCTGTCTAAATGAACAACTATTTTGACAATTGGGAGGGAGGGAAGGAGGGAGAAAGGGAGGAAGGAGAGATTGATGAAGAGGTTCAGCACCTTCAGCTGATCTTTAGTATTACATATAAGGTGGCTAGGAGGGAGGGGTACCTGTGTCAGGAGTGGATACCCAGCACTGGTAATAATTAGGAACTGGGTGATAGGTGTGTGTGTGTGTGTGTGTGTGGAGGGAGGGGGTTCACTAGCGACACAGTTGAGAACCCGGTGCCAGTGCAAACGTAAGACACATTGACAATCGGGAGGGGGAGGGCAGCGGGATTAAGCACCTACTGCTGGCCATAAAATTAATCAGCTGTTTCAGGTGGGAGGTGGGGATACTGATGGCAGGATTGGGCACCAGCCACCAGTAAAGTGAATCTGCCAGCTCAGGAGGGCTGTTACTTGAAACCAATAGTAAGCAAAATGACTCATGTGTACATTGCAATACCATCCACCGTGTTGGGTATTATTGCTTACATGTATTACTCATGCTAATACATATGTTAAATGATGATATTTTTAAATGTGTGGACCACAGCATGCTAAAACAAGCAAATACAGACTTTTTTCCACACAGCATATTCCATCCCGATCCAGTCTTCTCCCGTGTCAATCTCCTTGCCACTGCCCACTATACACCGTCATTAAATAGAGAATAATGGATGGGGAAGTGTGTGATATGAGAATTTAATGCACACCTGAGGTGTGGGATGCTACATAAACCCGAGCCGGGTTAATAAACATCCACACGGTGTGAATAAATCAATTTCATTTCAAACATTTCCACATCTTTTATTTTTTATAATTGCTGTTTACCAATTTTTTTGCAGCCTGACTTCTGTCACACATGTACACATACTGCAGGCTTACTTCTGTCACACACACACACACACACACACACACACACACACACACACACACACACACACACACAGTCTCTCCCTGTCCGTCTCTTTCCAGAATTGGCCGTTTGATTTTGCTGTTTATTTTTTGTACTAAATTTACAGTTTTCTGCGAGGACCGTGCCAGTCATCCCAGGACCCGTTCCTGATTGCGCCCGATAGCCTGTGTACGAAGCGAACGAAGTGCAGAAACAACCAGATAAATATTTTTTATTTTACCCTGTTAGGTAGGATCAACCAGATAGACTGGGGAACATGGTAGAAAATTACAAAGGGCGACAAGTCTGTTTGTGGCAGCTCTCGGTAACGGAAAGATGGAGCCGCCATGTTTTCAGAACTGTTCGGACCGCCCACCTAGAAAACGGGAGCCAATGAGGGAGCTGTGAATTTTGATGAACACAGCGCGTGAATGCCGTAATAACCAGCGGGTTATTACGGCAAATATCAACCTGCTTTGTCAATAGAAAAAATTGCTGGCCAGTAATTATTGCCCCATATTCCCGATCCTCCAGCACCTGCCTTATGTTTAAAAAATACCTGGTGGTCTACTGGGAGAACAGATAGCCACGAAGATCCCTGCTTCTAATGCTGCTGCAACTGGAGCTCATGATGACCCCCCAGTCACATCCGCCACATCCCAACTTTAGCACAACCATCTCCCAACTGCACAATTAACCTGTTGTGCCAGTTAATTTTCAAAAATACCTGGTGATCTAGAGGGAGAGAAAAGAACCCAAAGTAAGATAGTTTAATATTTATACAATTCTATAGCATCCATATAATCAATATTTAAAAATGTAAAAATATTTAAAAATGTGTAAAATACTGTTAGTAATTGTCAGAAGATTATGTTTGCTCTGTAACAGAATAAATGTATTTCTAGTTTTAATCACTCCCCAATGTTTCACCCTTTTCTCAAATCCCTATTGACAAAGGCGGGGGGGGGGGAGACAAAGATAGAATTGTAACATAATTGAAAACAGATTTTGAAAAACGGCTTCTACAGAATAAATGACTTACAGGTCCAGCACAGTTCTCCCTTAACACCTTTTTATTTCTTCCGACTTACAGGGTATACTGCACTAACCAATGTTTTCCAGTCAAATGATGAAGTTCAGTCTGCCAAGTCTGACTCAGTACAGTCTAAGGTGTCACCTCTGCTGTTCCAGTCCCCTTTGATCTGATTTCTCTTAAGGTGCTGTCAGGCCAGTTACTAGGTAAACAAGATTTGGCTTGTGCCAACAAAGCTGGTCTTGTTATAGCAGTATAGTTATATGTGGCAAGACTGATTTGTTTATTATCTCCACCTGAAGCCATCTGAGGCCCATCGCTCTCCCATCCAGACCTCATCATGGCCATCTAGTTAGTTGGTATAGCAGAATAAATTGCTTAACAGCTCCGCTAGGGTTGCTCGGATATCATTATAACAAGACATCTCATTTTCCAACCCAGATTTAGAATTTTTGCATATAGCTGCCAAAAATCCTAAATCCTAATTATTAGAATTCCATATCTGATTTGGATAGTGAAACCTGATATCCATCCCAGAATCCAGTATTTCCCTGTTAACAAATTGCTTTAACCCCTCCACCCTGTCAATGTCAGTGTCAGTGGCTCAGTAGGTAGCGCACTCCCCTCTGAGACCGGGAAATCAGAGGGCTGTGGGTTCAGTTCCTACATCTGGCACTTGGGTTAATATTCCAGTACTGACACTGCAGTGCAGCATGAGGGGGATGCTGCACTTCTGAGGTGCCGTCTTTCGGATGAGATGTTAAAACTAGGTCCCATCTTCCTGGATTGGTAGTAATTCAGGTGGATGTTAAAGATCCCATGGCACGTATCGAAAAGAGTAGGGGAATTTTTTATTAGAAAACAGACCATACATCAGAAAAAAAACACAAATAGCCATCCGGAAAAAAAAGATAAGGAAAACACAGTTAATTCAGGTAGACAAGCATCTTTAGGTGTTTTTTTTTTTTTAAATACAAAACTAAAACTCTACCATAATCTGTAGTTAATCAAAGAAAAATATAATATCAAAGAAATTCAAGTAAGCCAGTCAATATGTTTCCAAAAGCTTACAAATACGTGGCGATCCAATGATTTTTGCTCCAAAATCCATTGTTTAACTAAAGCTTGTTCAATACATTTTAGTACAACAACATTAGGAAGAATAGTGTGTTGCAAAGAAAACTGACATCTGGCTTGCCATAGATAATATTTAATACAGACGAAAATCAAAGTAAGTGTACTTGAATGGTACCTCCCTAAAAAAACAGAATAATCCCCTAAAATAAGACTCTGGTATGAAATGCGGCATACAATACCCCATTGCCACCGCAAGGCCAAATCTGACCTAAATGTGACATAACAGAAAAAAATGTTCCTGAGTTTCTACTTGATCAGTACATTCAGGTCTAATGCATAGTCTGTCAGTAATGGGTTTATGCTTCAAGTTTCCCCGGACCCCCAATTTGCCATGGCAGTTGAGCCATTGGCTATCCCACATTTGGGGCGGCACCCTGTGATCCATTAAAAGGTGTAGAGCCCGAGGAAGCTTAGTAGGAACACAAAAAGGGAAATCTTTTTGAACATAGAAAACATTACCCATAAGTTCAGCATAAAATTCTTTCCGGGAAACCTCATGTAATTGAGCTTTACCCAATTTCAATTCCCTGAGTTTCCGCACTGCCGAATCTGCATACGACAGCGCAGCACATTTAGTATTTTGTTTTGGTATACCCTCACCCTCCCATTGGGTCAAAAATGGGTAAAATAAAAGCTGGGTCCATGCAGACCATGGGTGGTCCTGAGGCAGGATTTTCTCTTGAAATGAGGCTATCATAAAGAAGGAGTTAAAAAAAACTAAAGGATTTATCATCCCCAAACCCCCTTGAGAGACTTTTAAATATGTGAAAGCCCGTTTGATGGGATTTAACTGGCTGCCCCATACCATCTGAAAAAAACAACTATACAGTCTGGTTTCCAAAGAAATTGGGACTGGAAAAACCGAGCAAACATGTAAAAAGACTGGTAATAAAAATTTCTTTATCACCAACACCCTTTTTTTTTTTGAAAAAACCCCAGGCTTTCCATAGCTGTACCTTATTTTCTCCAACAGCTAGGTACTTTTCCCAATTCAAATGAGCCAGGTCCCCACCCCCAAAATGGAGTCCTAAAATTTTAAGGGAATCAGTAACCAATATGCCTCCAATATCACTAACTGCTGGGGTCCTGCCTACAGCCATGCACCCACATTTATCATAATTTAACATAGTTCCATTTAACTCCAAGAAATGTTCAATTACCCTTATCGCCTCAACCCCTGATTGTACATCTGCTACCACTAAACATAAATCATCCGCATATGCCGAGATTTTTTGGGCCGGTATGGTATAAGATGGAGTCAAACCCTGAATAGTTCTATTATTTTCAATTTCTCTTAAAAGGGGATCTAACACAAAGGAGTATAACAGTGGGCTAATAGGACATCCCTGTCTAACACCCTGTGTCAACTCAATCTCTTTTCCTAAAAGATTATTAATTAATGGGCAAGAATGCGCCTGAGAGTATAATATGCCGATATATTGAAGAAAGGGTCGGGGATCACATACTTTTCTAAAACTTGAAATAGAAAAGAATGAGAAACTTTATCAAATGCTTTGGACTGATCAAGAGCTAAAATGAAACCCGATAATTTATCTTGAGCACCAAATTCACAAACGTCTCTAAGAAATTTTAAATTTTGCTGACTAGAACGATGGGGAATACAGCAAGTTTGCACCGGGTGGAGCACCCCTTGTGCAACAATTTGGAGCCTCTTACACAGCAAAGTAGAAAGGATCTTATAGTCTGTGTTCAGTAGACTAATCGGTCTCCAATTACCCAAATCCGTAACATCCCCTTTTTTATGTATAAAAGTTAGAGGTGCGAGATTAAATTTTGTATTCATGAAGCCAAATTGTAAAATATCATTATAAACTTCAGCTAAAATGACACTCATTTCCTCTTTAAAGGTTTTATAAAATTCGTTTGTAAGCCCATCTATCCCTGGTGAAACCCCTGTTCGAAGTGTGTTAATGACTGCTAGAACTTCTGAAGGGGAAATAGGTTCTTGCAATGTATCTGCTTCCGATTGGGAGATTTGGGGAACTGGGAAATGAAGAATATCTTCCCATAAGGCTGTTGGAGTAAACCTAGTACTGAAAACTGAAGATGCATGTTGTTCCACAATATCTAACATTTCTGCTAATGATGTCTTCATCTGGCCTTTAGAATTGCGAAGAACAGTCGTAAGTTTATTATCCAGTTTTTGTTTACATGCGATATATGGATCTTTAGATGGTTGTTGCTGTGTACCAAATTTTAATTCTGCATACATAGACACTGCCCTCTCATATTGATATTGTTTCATCTTTTTCTGTATAACCCCTAATTGCAGTTGTACCTCTAAGTCCGCCACCCGAGGATGAGACAGTAATTTATAATATTGATTCCTATAATCTAAATATTGTAAATATTCGGATGAACCTTTTCTTCTACCGTAAGAGATAAAAAAAATCCTTAATAGCTAGTTTGGTATCCACCCACCAGGACACCCAATCATCATAAAAATCAGCAACAGATTTTCTAAGATTTAGAGAATAACGAAGTTGGGCTAGGAAAAGGGCATCATTCAATAGCCGTGAATTTAACTTCCATTGTCTATTGATAGCGGGGAAAATAGTGGGAATTTGATGAAGTCCTACAACACAATAGAGAAAATTGTGGTCAGAAAAATCACAATGTTGTACAGAGCAATCTTGGGTTATTAAATGCTGAGAAAGAAAAAGGTAATCAATCCTAGTTTGAAAGGAAGCCCTTCTATAGGTAAATCCATCTGATGCATGGAGCCCCCTATAGGCATCCCTTATATTTGCCACGGCTACTGTTTGAGAGAGTGTACGTGAGTCACAGTAAGTTTTCTGCTGCACATTATTCTTTATACGGACATCAAGACTACAATTCATATCACCTCCCCAAACCACATGCTTGGAAGTGAATAGATAGGGTTTGATCTGTTGAAACAAATCAATCCTCACAGTTTTTATTTGGGGTGCATAGGTATTAATTAATCTGAGACAAAACCCGTGAAAAAAACAGTTCAGAAGTAAGGCTCTACCTGGCAAAATGTCCACCAGCCTCGTTACTTGCACTGAGGGATGAGAAAAAAGAATTCCTATCCCATCTGCTGTATTTGAACCAAAGGACCAAAAAGAAGGTCCCCCCCAGCAGGATTTTTTAACTTGAGCCACCTCAGCCAAGGAAGATAAGTGTGTTTCCTGCACAAATATGATATCGGCCTGTAAATCTCAGCACTGCTGGAAACAAATTAAACGTCTCTTGTAGTTTTTTATACTACAGCAGTTAATCGATATCATCTTTAAGCAGGCCATTAAGATTAAAATGCTGAACTTCAAGGTTTATCTTGCTTTCTTTTTTTCCCTTTCTTTTTTTTTACTTCCGAAAGGTCCTTTCCACCCTCCTCTTCCACCTTCATCTCTGAACTTCCGTCAGGTTTTGCTATATCTGGGCCTGAATCCCCATCCATTTCTGCTAAGATATGAAAGGAATTCTGAGTAGGGCAAGCCCCCACCACCACTTTATGGCGACTACTTGCCCAAGTAACCCTTCTAGGGGTTTGAAAATCAGAGTCCTGAGAAGCTACGACCAATAGGCCCTCAGGAGGGGTTTGCGAAACTGGCAGGATGGATCCCTGACTAAGAGGAGGATCCTCAGAGGAAACCACTACCTGGTCTTGAGTAAAGGATTCCGGTCACCTAGTTACTTCAACTGTAGGTTGCTGCTGATCAGGGAACAGATCCTGAGCCATGTCCCTTCCAGGCTGGTTTATAGAGTCTGTGTCTTTGTGTGAGGGAGTAAGTATCCGAGGCCTGTATCTGCCTTGGGCCTGGTTTATTAACTCCTCCTTATTTGGGCCTCCCTGCCTATTCTGGCCTGCCCACGGGCATTGGTGATATGCATGACCTGCTTCATCGCATAAATTACATTTAAAAACATTCCGACAAACTTCACTATCATGATCTAATTCCCCACAAAGTGCGCATTTAACTTTATCACATGCACTACTTAAATGATGGTGACTACCACAATGATAGCAGGCCTTAGGTTGACCAGGGTAGAAACAAACCTCCCTGTCTTTCCCCAAAAAGAAGCTATTTGGGACATGTATAACGTCATTATTTATAATATGTAATTTAACTTTAAAATGCCAGGCCTCAGTCCAGATCCCTTCTGTATCCATTATGAGTTCAGGGGGCCCAAAACTGTACATTTATTTTCCAACCAGTATTGGATATCCCCCACATTCACCCCCTCATTTCTAAACATGATGTTGATAGTTTGGAATAAGGGTTTAGTAATCGGTATTGCCCAGAAAGGTAACCATAAGGGCAAGGATTTACAACACTCATATTTTTGCCAAAATTTATCTAATCCTGAAAAATGTTTAAAACTGACATCAAACGTGTCTTCCCCCCGAATGTTAATCAAGGCATAAATATCAGTAGGCAAAAATTGCATTGAGTCCATCAACAATTTTCTTGCAACGTACACCCTGTCAGGGTGTTCGGGTAACCCTCCTCTATACCTGAGCCGAACCGCATTTCTTCTCGGGGCCTGTTCTAACTTGTTATTTTTAAACAAGTCTGAGAAACGTGGGCCCCTTCTTGAATTCTGACCCCTAGGTGACTGTAGGGGAGAGTGCAGTCTCTGACCTTCAGACGAGGGGGCAGTCTCTGATTCAATCTCCGGACCTATTGTATCAGTATTGGCCATAAAAGACAAAGTCTGACCTGCAGAAGAAGTTTTGCTGTGATCCTGTGAAACTGTCTGTGATGCCCCCGGTCCATCCGGTGAAAAAGTAAGCCAATTTGGGTCCGGGACCCACCGACCATCTGGTTGCCTTATCCAACCTGCCTGAGACAAGGCAGACTCCTTAGACCATTCTGTGGTCGTTTCGACAGCCGACCGCTCGTCACTAGAGCTTCTCGCCGCTTCCGATAACGCTGACACTTCCGCATTCCCTGTATCAGCTGTAATGATGATGGTATGTACGTCAGCCGCCTCGTCATTCACCCTCCCAGCTGATTCTGTGCAGCTTGCATCCTCAGGCATAATGCGTGCGGAATCCTCCAAAACTCCAGCCTTCTCCACTTCCAAGTCCGCATGCATAGGCTCCGACGGGAACGTAGACGAAAAATGCCTCCCAACTGCATGCTCAATCGCCTGCAGATCTCCAGAGGTCTCCGGTACTGACAAAGTTGAACCAGGCAAAGCCCGACTTTCAGACACATTCAAAGTGTCCTGCAGAGCTTCAATCTGCACGTCCTGCTCCGTCTCACTCCAAACACTGTCTGCCATAATCTCAGTACGACAAACGCCCTCTGCTGTCCCCAACAGAGTAGGGGAATTTCCCCGGTGTCCTGACCAGAATTTCCCTCATTCACTAAAAATACCACCAACAGCTTAATCTGGTTCAAGGTCAGTTGGCATTCATCTGTATCCCCCTTCCCCGGGCTGTGCCTGAAAATAGGCAGGATTTGTCTAGCGCACTTACCCAGTCAACAAAAACTAAATAAAAAAAATAAAATGTCCTCCTGAACTCTACATTAGATAGCCTCCCCCAACCTATACCTAACCCTATAGCTAACATTCAACCTCCCTTATATACGTTTCTTTATTTGGATGAATATTCGGGAAGCCCATCATTCGTGGTAGTCAGGAATTAATATTCAGTACTCACACACCCTTACTAGTGTCCCTTCTTATGTTACTAGTGAGGGCAGTGGGGCACCTCTTTATATTGCTACAAAAGACTTGCAGCCCTCAGCTGTCCTTCCATGGCTCCTAAACAACCGTGGTAATCCAGTGTGTTGGCTATCTCCCAGATATTTTTTGCTTCACAAGAGAGGCCATGGAATGCAGTGCAAATCTTAGTCCATGTACACAGCTTCTCATTGTGCTGCTGTCATGGGTAATGTTGTCGGGTGATCTAAATCTCTCCTTTTATGATATACAGTAATAACATTGAACTTGTTCTTTTTTTAAATGGGATGCAGCACAAATCTAAATTGAAGATAGAGAGAGATGGCAAACCATAATCGGATCACCTCTATGAAAAAAGGTTATCACTCTACAACCCCTTACGGTGTTCAGGGCATTGAATTAAATAATTTCACATTCAGAAGAATGAGCCTGTACACATACACACATGCATACTAGCATTCACCCAAATAGACGCTTGCAAACGGACATGCACACACCCATATACATTGCACACACACATGCATACACACACACATGCAAGCACTTATATACAGACAAACACACACACACACACACACCCCTGCATGTGTGCACAAACACATACACACTCACACATACAGCCATGCTCACGTACATGTAGACATGCACTTACCCTCGCAGGCATGAACATTCCCATACATTTCATGATTTTATGAATGGATTAGTTTTACATGAGGCTGAAACAAAACGAAAGCTGTGCACTTTAGTCCCATCTACCGCACCAATGGTTAGATCCTAGAAGGTGCCAGCTCAACTCCCATCTCATTGCAGGGTTCTCAACCAGTCACCCTGGCTTTGTGTATGAAGAAGATCCTTGTCAATTCTAAAAAAACACACCTATTTTATTACTGTCATAAGTCAACCGAAAATTGTGTTCAGAGAACTGCATTTTTTAACATAGCTGTGTCTCCATTCACTCTTAAACAGACACTCTTATTTCTTAGCTGCAAACAAGCAGCTGGGCAGGATGTGAAATTTGTAAAGTACAGAGGGACCCCTTTATCCAAGGGATAATTCTGATATATAACTCAAGCACAGAGGGACCCCTTTATCCAGTGGATAATTCTGATATATAATTCAAGTATAGAGGGACCTCGTTATCCAAGGGATAATTCTAATATATAACTCAAGTACAGAGGGGTCTCTTTATCCAGGGGATAATTCTGAAATATAATCCAAGTACAGAGGGACCTCGTTATCCAAGGGATAATTCTGAAATATAACTCAAGCCCAGAGGAGCCTCTTTATCCAGGGGATAATTCTGAAATATAATCCAAGTACAGAGGGACCTCGTTATCCAGGGGATAATTCTGATATATAACTCAAGCACAGAGGGACCCCTTTACTCTGGGGATAATTCTGATATATAATTCAAGTACAGTCTGAGCTGGATGTCATTGTCCACCTAGGGACAAATGACTTGGCTCAACATGAGCTTACAGCAGTGCAGAAGGACTTTGCAGAACTGGGGAGAGGCCTAAGACAAGTAGCACACACAGTATCCTTCTCAGAGGTGCTGCCTGTAAATGGCATGAGTGAGGCAAGGGTACTTTGCACCATGCAGTTTAATGAGTGGTTGAAAAAATGGTGTGGAGCACAGGGTTTGGCTTCATTGGGGACTGGGGTTCCACCTGGAGGACACCAGCCTATACTAGCAGGATGGTCTGCATCTGTCCAGGAAGGAACAAGTCTTTTGAGTAATCGGTTTAAATGCTTCATTGGCAAGCTTTTAAACTAGTCAAGGGGGCAGGCACTGATAAGCAGCATAAAAATCCCAGCCTCTCCCTACAAAACAGGGTACTAAATGGGAAAAAGACCAAGGTAGAAAGGTCAGTGGGGGATGCTGCAACAGAAAGTAAAGCCATCAAAAAATGGAGAGCAATGAGTACCAATGCCCATGGTCTGAGTAACAAGCTTCCTGAATTAGTGGCCTTGATGGAGGAGGAAGCTCTGGATATCGTGCAGATCACAGAAACATGGTACACACAAAACCATGACTGGGATGTAAACATACCAGGATACACTATCTACAGGAGGGACAGGGAGGTAAAAAGAGGAGGAGGTAGCTCTTTACATAAGGGAAGGAATCAAAGCAACAGAACAAAAGGGTAAACAGGGAGGAGAAGAAGCACTGTGGGTAAATTTGGGGACACGCAATGGCACCACAATCCGCACTAGGTTGTATACAAACCCTTCTCAGGGGAGGAAATGGACAAGGAAATGATAGAAAGTATACTTAGTATGGCAGAAAAGGGAGATATTGCTGATGGGTGATCTGAATATGCCAGATGTTAACTGGAGTGCAGTTGCAGCCACTTCTAAGTGGGGTTATTCTAGATGCCCTACAGGGAGCATGCCTTAGACAACTAGTATTGGAGCCCACTCAAGAGGGAACAATCTTAGACCTGGTTCTCTCAAATGGAGATGAGGAGAGGATCACAGATGTAGAAGTGGGTAGCCATCTGGGAACTAGCGACCATCGAACAGTATGGTTCACAATAAACACAGCAATAGAGTCAAGCCATACAAAGACAAAGGTACTGGATTTTAGGAGGGCTGACTTTGTCAAAATGGGTGAGTGCCTAAGGAATGCACTAGCAAATTGGCAGGAAGGAGGGTGGAAGAACAATGGGGAATAATAAAACTGCCATCACAGAGGTAACAAGCCTTTGTGTAAAGCAAATAAACAAAGCGAAGCAGGTAAGAAACCACTATGGTTCTCAAAGAGTAGCAGTGAAGGTTCAAGAGAAAAAAAGCATTCAGGAAGTACAAGGAATCACAGAAGGAGCAGGACAGAGAACTGTATCAGTTAAAGCAAAGGAAGCTGGGAAGGCAGTCAGAACAGCAAAGGCCCAAACCGAGGAAAAGATAGCCAACTCAGTTAAGAAGGGGATAAAACCTTTTATAGGTACATCAGGAGGCAGTAAGACCAAGGAGGGATAGTGAGGCTTAGTAAGGGGAGGAGGGTGGGCAGAGGGTGACTGTGAAAGGCAGAGATACTAAACAAATACTTTTGCTCAGTATTTACAAAGGAAGAGGGGGAAGTACCTAAAACAAACAGTAGAAACACTCTGGATACAGAAGTTGATACCAGCCCATTTACAGAAGAAAGGGTTCTGAAAGAACTCTTAAAACTGAAGGTGGACAAAGCAATGGGGCCTGATGGGATTCATCCCAGAATTCTAAAAGAACTAAGGGTAGAACTAGTGACACCACTGACTACCCTCTTTAACAAATCATGGGAGGATGGGGTGGTACCCGAGGACTGGAGGAGGGCAGATGTAATTCCCCTTCACAAAAGTGGAGCAAGGCAGAAGCAGGAAACTACAGACCTGTTAGTTTAACCTCAGTGGTAGGGAAAATGATGGAATCACTTCTGAAGGAAAGAATTGTTGAGTATCTAGAGGCCAGAGGGCACAGGACCCAAGGCAGCATGGATTCACAGCGGAAGGTCATGCCAGACAAATCTGATAGATTTCTTTGACTGGGTGACCAAAGTAGTTGATCAGGAGGGGCTGTGGACATGGCCTACCAAGACTTTAGCAAGGCATTTGACACAGTCCACACAAAGATTAATATACAAGTTAGCCAGCCTGGGAGTGGGTCCCAAGATGACAGCCTGGGTAAAGAATTGGCTGGAGAATAGGACACAGAGAGTAATAGTAAATGGAGTCCACTCTGAAAAAAGGGGGTTAGTAGTGGGGTACCGCAGGGTTCAGCATTAGGACCGGTCCTCTTCAATGTCTTTATAAGCGACATTGCAGAGGGACTGGAAGGAAAAGTATGTCTCTTTGCAGATGACACAAAGATCTGCAACAGAGTTGATGCACAAGGTGGAGTGGAAAGGATGAGAAGGGACTTGGCAAGGTTAGAGGAATGGTCAAATGTATGGCAGCTTAGATTCAATGCTAAAGAAGTGCAGGTAATGCACCTGGGAAACAAAAACCAGGGTAGAGTACACAATGGGGGTGAGATACTAACAACAACAAAATGGAAAGGGACCTGGGGTAGTCATATCAGATGACCTAAAGGTGGGAAAGCAATGTGAGAGGGCAGCAAGGAGGGCTGGGGGATACTTGAATGCATAGGAAGAGGCATCACCAGTAGAAAACAGGAAGTTATTATTCCTCTGTACAGACAGCTAGTGAGACCCCATCTGGAGTACTGCATGCAGTTCTGGAGACCCAATCTCCGCAAAGACATAGACAGGATGGAAGCTGTCCAGAGGAGGGCAACTAAAATGGTGCAGGGTCTGCACCAGAAGATATATGAAGAGAGACTTAAGGAGCTTAATATGTATAGCCTCGAGGAAAGGAGGGAGGGGGAGACATGATAGAAACTTTCAAGTACCTCAAGGGAATCAACAACGTCCAAGAGGGTAGCATCTTTCAAAAAGAGGTGTGCAAGAACAAGGGCACAATTTGAAGATAGAAGAGGCGGCTCAGAGGTAATTTAAGAAGTATTTTTTCACAGAGGGTTGTGGATGTATGGAATGGCCTTCCAGAGGAGGTTGTGGAGTCAAAAACAGTGGTGGAATTCAAGCATGCATGGGACAGTCATAAGGCAATTCTAGGGGGTTGGGGTAGGAAGAAGTAGGCTGCTGGTTAACTAGGACCTGCAGCTTATCCATCAGGTAGGGAAATGGGCAGACTGGGTGGGCCAAGTGGTCCTTATCTGCCGTCAAATTCTATGTTTCTATGTTTCTATGTTACAGAGGGACCCCTTCATCAAGAGGCCATTTAGATATACAACTCAAGTACAGAGGGGTCCCTTTATCCAAGGAGCCATTCTGATATAGGGAAAAGGAAAATTGTTTGACCAGGAAAGGTACACTGAGCTGAAGCTTGTTTCCAGGTGCAACCTGGGAGCACAAGGAAGTTAAGTAACTTGCTCAGGGTCACACAGTATGCAAGTGGGGGCTGTGAGATTCAAACCCAGCTCTTCATGTTTGCAGCTCAGAGCCCTAAACATCTGTGCTATACTGCTTCAAAACATTTGCCCACATTCAGTGGGGCTATAGGATTCAAACCCAGGTCTCCAGGCTCATAGAGCAAAGCCTTACCCACTACACTACATTGCCTCCAAAATATTTAACCAGGAAAGGCACACTAAGCCAGAGCTTGTTTCCAGGTGCTCAGGATCACACAGTATACAAGTGGGGGTTGATAAGATTCAGACCCAGGTCTTCTGGTTTGCAGCTCTGTGCCCTTAACCACTACACTATACTGTCTGCACTGTCTGATATATAACACAAGTACAGTGGGACTGCTTTATCCAAGGGACCATTTAGGTAATAACTCAATTACAGAGGGGCCCCTTTGTCCAAAGCATTGTTCTGTTATATAACTCAAATACAGAGGGACCCTTTTATCCAAGGGACCATTCTGATATATAACACAAGTACAGAGGGACCTCTTCATCCAAGGGACCATTTAGATAATAACTCAATTACAGAGGAGCCCTTTTGTTCAAGACATTGTTCTGATATATAACTCAAATACAGAGGGACCCTTTCATCCAAGGGACCATTCTGATATATAATTCAGGTACAGAGGGGTCCCTTTGTCCATGGACCATTTTGATATATAACTCAAGTATAGAGGGGCTCCTTTGTCCATGGACCATTCTGGTGTATAACTCAAGAGCAGAGGGACCCCTTT
Organism: Neoceratodus forsteri; assembly: GCA_016271365.2. Classification (NCBI taxonomy): domain Eukaryota; kingdom Metazoa; phylum Chordata; order Ceratodontiformes; family Ceratodontidae; genus Neoceratodus; species Neoceratodus forsteri. The sequence continues at coordinate 416,717,374 of JADMNL010000024.1, read as the reverse complement.
ATCCAAGGGACCATTCTGATATAGAACACAAGTACAGAGGGGCCATTTTTTCCCCAAGGGACCATTTAGATATATAATTCAATTACAGAGAGGCCTCCTTGTCCAAGGAACCATTTAGGTATATAACTCAAGTACAGAGGGGCCCCTTTATCCAAGGGACCACTCTGATATATAACTCAAGTACAGAGGGGTCCCTTTATCCAAGAGACTATTCTGATATATAAATCAAGTACAGAGGGGCCCCTTTATCCAAGGACCATTTAGATATATAACTCAAGTTCAGAAGATCCCCTTTATCCAAGAAACATTTTGATATATAACTCAAGTAAAGAGGGGCCCCTTTATCTAAAGAATGATTCTGATATATAACTGAAGTACAGAGGAGCCTCTTTATCCAAGGGACCATTCTGATATATGAATCAAGTACAGATGGGCCCGTTTATCCAAGGGACCGTTTAGATATATAACTCAAGTACAGAGGGGCCCCTTTATCTAAGGGACCTTTCTGATATATAAATCAAGTACAGATACAGCCCTTTATCCAAGGGACTGCATATAACTCAAGTACGGGGCCCCTCTATCCAAGGAACCATTCTGATATATAACTCAAGTGATCCTTTTATCACCTCTAAAAACTTTTAAAGTAGAACTGCATTGAACCTGTAAGTCACACTTTCCTACAGAAGCTGTATTTGAAATAGTTGTCCACATTTTTTAATTGATTGGTCTTGACTGGCCTTTTAGTCAAAACCAGTGGGTGTTTCTGATTAATTGACTGGTGGTAAGTGCCATTTTAGAACTGTATGATGTAGTTTATGTCCCCTCCAGCAGTAGTGTTGTACAGCAGGACACAGCTGCATTATGGTAAAAATGGAAGGCTAAGCGTGGACATAAACTACATCATAGAGCTCTAAAATGGTATTTTGTGAACCAGAAACACCCACTTGATTTACTAACGGGCTAGTACAGATGGAACATGAGTGAAATGTGAATGGGTATTTAAAAACTTCTACAAAAAATGTAGGGAACTGCAGGCTAACTGCAGCTCTGCCTTAAAGAAAAACTTGACACCTTTGTCCTCCTAGAGGTAAATGATCCTCTCAGATCTCAGAAGCTAAGCAGGCTTGGACCCGATCTGAAGTTGGATGGGAGGCCTTCTATGAATGCCAACTGCTGCTGCAAGTGATGCTTGGAGCCCTGCAGGGGGATGGGAGGTGCCACCTTTTGGATATGTTGTCAAAAAGAGGCAGTGTTTTCCTCTTTTGTGATTGTTCAAATGGACATTAAAGATCCCGTGGCATTTTTCTAAAAGCCATGGAACTTCTCCATGTCTAGGCCAAATTTTCTCTTCCTCCCTATTTACTAATCCAACAACAGACTAACCTGGTTTAATGCCAATTATAGGATGGGGATAAAAAAAATCCTGTAACTTGATTGGTCAGCTGAGGTCAAGGCACCTAGAATTCTGTGATTCTGCAGCTGTGGAATTTTCCATAGAATCTGCATCATGCCTCAAAATACACATAGTGCTGCAGAATTCATTGTTCATGGTGAATTTTCTTTTAAATATGCAATTTAACATAGTGCCTGACTTCCTTCCCCATCTCATTTATCCTGAAAACCCTCCTCTGTGTTCAGCATGTGATGTCATCAGTGATATCACATCATATTTTAGCCAATGGCAGGACTGCAGTCTACTACAGAAATGATTAAATCATGCTGCAGAATTAAAGAAATGCTGCCGCAGAAGCCTAGGAGCCGTGCTGCAGAAATCAGGACAAGGTGCTGCAGAGCACTAAGGGCGCTGGCTGAGGTGTTTACCAGCGGGAAAATTCTGCAATAACCCATGGCTGATGAAGGGTATTTAGCTGAAACAAAACTAAACTTAATTAAACGCATTTTTAAATTTACTTTACTCATCTGTCTGTTGTATAATCTCAATAAGACACTCCAGGATGTAGATAATTGAGGGATTACCCACTTCTCATGTGGTTACGTCATTCAACTGTGCCTCATGGCTCACCAAACATGGCATGGGGAAATACAGATGTTCTTCCTCTTAGGGGTTGGAGGCTGCCTAGCTCACAGTGAGCACTGCCACCTGGGTGTGCATAGGCAGAGGTGCAGCTCAGAGCAGTAAAGAGGAAGAGAAGGACACTTGCCAGCTTCGCACAATGCCACCCAGTTGCATTTGTGAATTGGAGCCCTTGCAAGCAAACAGTTTCTGGGGCAGGCTTAAGAGGAGAAAACTCCCTGCAGTCACATGACTGACACCTGGCACACTCAGGCACAGTACTAGTACAGATTCCGACTACCTAGAGCCTAATCTCCTGAAGCTGGCTGCTCCTTTTATTGCAGCCCCATTGGCTAAAATCTTTACACTGTCTCTCTGCCATGGTCATATTCCGGACATACAGTGCTCCCTTGCTATAACAAATGAGTCAGGAGCCAAGTCCTTCATTCATTATAGCAGTGTGTTCATTATATCGAGGAAGCATGTAAAAAAAAAAATACATTACCAGCAAGTAAAACACCAGTTTGATTTAGTAAATTCACTTTTATTCATTATTGAGTTTAGTTGTAATTAATTTAAAAAGTAAAACAATAATTAAATGCAGGTTCATTCGTAACTGTTACCTGACGGTATCATAAAACCAGTAATCTTAGATTGATTACATTTTTTGGCCGCAATGTTTCTCATATGCAATATTATGTTTCTCGGCTGCAATACCTTAATTGGATCACTGTCCTGTGACTGCAAATAGTGCAGCCCAGCTTCCATCCCCCGTATCGCCACTGCATAACTGGGTACTGTGACTTCTTCCGTGTCTTCATCCTCAGAGCGATTGTCACTCTGCTCAACTTGCTTCACCGCACTGACTATCTCAGAGTCTGCAATCGACTCTGACGTCTGCACTTCATCATCGATGGACAGCCAGTCATCAATGGCTGTGGGATCTGGTGTGTCCAGCAAGCTCAACTCTGTTGCAAGAGCAGCTATCTCAGGTGTGTCATCTTCAGCATCTTCTTGGGTGTTTTCAGGGTCGAAAAGCTTTTCTCCGAATGCTGTCCCCAGTGTGGCTTGCCAGCAGTGGGTAACGGTAGAGTGTGTAACTTTTCCCCACGCTTCTCCCGCAATTGTTACCACGTGTCTTAGGTTCAGGTTTTTTAAGAATGAACACACTTCAGTACCCTCAGCAACCAAATCAGTAAGCAGTCGCTTACGATAATGTTTTTTAAATGTTGCGATAATGCCACCATCTAGTGGCTGAATTTTAGAGGTTGTATTCTTTGGAAGGAAAAGCGCTTTTGTTCTTCCATCTCTTGACTTCATTTCTGATTCTGGGGGGTGAGCTGGGCACTGATCCAGCAACAGGAGTGCTTTGCCAGGGAGATTTTGTTGTCGTAAATGACTTCGGACCGATGGTCCAAATGACTCCGCAAACCACTTGCGGAAGATGTCCGAAGTCATCCAAGCATTTCGACTATGCGCATAGGTCACAGGCAGGGATGCCATCGAGACATGATGGAAACATCTTGGGCTGGCATACTTCCCTATACACAAGGGCAGCAGTTTGTGAGTTCCTGTTGCATTCATACAGAACATGTAGGTTACCCTGTCCTTTGCAACCTTGAACCCCTTGGATGCGTTGATTTCATTCTTACTAGCCAGTGTCACGTCAGGGAGGCAGCTCCAGAACAGGCCAGTCTCATCGCAGTTGTACACCTGTTCTGGAGTGTACCCACCCTTGACCAAAATGTCTTGCAACTTTGGTAGAAATGCCTGGACTGCTGCGTCGTCACAAGACCTTGCCTCCCCTGTAATGCACACATGGTGAATTCCATGCCTTCACTGGAATTACCATAGCCAGCCTGACAATGATTTGAAATTGTACTCCTTGCCGTGAATATCTTTGGTGAACTGCTCTGCCTTGCTCTTCACAATAGAGCCGAACAATGGTACCCCATGACTGTGCTGCTGCTCAAACCAAAGCTGGGTTGCTTGGTCAATTTCACCCTCGTCAGGATGCCTTAACTTTTTTCGAGCTATCCCCGGGTCCCCGAGCACTCATCAGCAAACGCTCAGAGAGCATTCTCCTGCTTCTACCAAGAACATATGGTGGATTTTGAATAACCACTCTCAAAAGACAACTTAGTCAAGCTTTCACCACCTTTCAGGCGGTCTAGAATTGCCAGCTTATTTTTGACTGTGTAGCAGGATCACTTCATTTTGCATGCCATACAGCTGCAGGGTGCCGGTGCTGTTTTATAGGCAGTGTGTAATTGATAATTGCAAGTTAATTGCTGACGTGCCTATCAATTAGAGAAACTGGATCGGGAGCCATCACCCTGATTCGTAATAAGTGGGATTTCTCTGTAGCAAGGTTCGTTATAGCGAGGGAGCACTGTATGGTAATTGGAAAAAGTCACCCCAGTCTTTAAGAAAGGTGACAAGAAGGACATAGCTAATTATAGGCCCATAGCCATTCTCTCAGTACTAAACAAAATACTCGAGAAATTAGTGGCTATACAGGTCACCAAGTTCCTCTCTAAATATACCCTCCTATCACCTGCTCAATATGGTTTCCACAAGGGTCATAGCACCTCTACTGCTCTGATGCAATTTACAAATGATGCCCTTACTGCTACGGATCACGGTCTCATGACTGGTGCAGTGTTCATTGACCTCTCAAAGGCATTTGATCTTGTAGATCACCCTCTTCTGCTTGATTGCCTTAGCTTCACTGGCTTCTCGGAGCAAGCCACAAACTGGTTCCAGAGCTACTTAAGCAATAGAAGACAACAGGTAAAATTTAACTCTGCAGTGTCAGACTCTGTGCCTATCAATGTTGGTGTTCCTCAAGGCTCAATCTTGGGGCCTCTTCTCGTCTCCATTTTTATAAATTACATATCTTCTAACACCCCTTATTGCTCAAACAATCTTGTATGCAGATTATCTGGTGCTCTACACCTCCTCTGCAAACATAGAAGAAATAAATAGTCGACTAACATCTGCATTTCTCATAATGCTAAAATGGATCCACAACAAAAGGCTAGTCCTAAACATAAGTAAAACTCAGGGCAATCTCTTCAGATCTGCAACCAAACTTAGAACAAACTGCATCCTTTTCAACATCTCCTGTGCAAATGGCTCCCCCCTTACGAAAGTAACCTCATTCAAGTATTTCGGTGTCCTGCTCGATGAAACTCTCAACTTTGAGCAACACATCATCGACACCTGCAAGTCAGTAAACTCCAAACTCGGAATAGCTTACAGGACTAGTCGGATGCTTACCCCCTCAGCTAGACTGGCTATTTCTAGGGGTATCCTACTTCCATCCTTGCGTATGGTGCTGTCATCTACATAAATGCTTCTAAAACCACCCTAAGTAAGTGGGATACAATGTACAATAGTATATGTCATTATGCCTCGGCTTCCCCACGGTTGAAGCACCATTGCTTGCTATATGCAGACTTTAGATGGCCTTCTCCATCTGCCAATTGACTCCTTGCCCTTGTTACTCTGCTGGACAACATCATCAGAACTAATCTACCTACCTCTCTTGCAGCCATGCTGGTGCCTCTGTCCCCCACATATGGTCTCCGCTTTACTGGACTCTCTCTACTATACACCCCTAGGTACAGAACCCTAAAAGGAACCTCAGCTTTCTCTTGCCTGGCGCCAAAATATTGGAATTCCCTACCTCTTGATGTTTGCTCTGCACCTAGTCATATTGCTTTTAAAAAGATGCATCACACTCTCCTCGTCAAACATGCCCTATGTTCCTATTTTAAACCCTATAGGTTGCTTGATATCCCCTTCCTCAGCTCTCAAAATGTTTTAATATTGCTCTGACCCCTTGTTACTGTTATATGTAGCACTTACCATGGATTATGTGTTAAAACTCTACTGCACTATGATTGTATGCTTATTATGTTTTGTACTATTGCGTATTTTTCTGCCATTGTCTCTGTCATATTAGCAATACTGTTTACGTCACAGAACATCATGTAGATTTTTCCTTGTATGGTTGATTACCTCTGAACTATACCTGTTATTTGTTTTGTCTGCCAATTTTGTATTGTAACTTCCAGGGTCATGTCTGAAAACAGTCATATTGTGTGGCTACAGCACCTTACCCAGTAAACAAAAACTAAATAAAAAGGAAGACAGCGATCTTGCAAAGCATGTGAGGAGTGCTGGATCAAGTCCAAGGATGCTTAGATCAAAGGGTAGTAGGCTGGTTACAAGTCTAGTGATTTGGACATATAAACAGCCACCTGATGAGATTACTGGAAAGCCTCTTTCCAGAGGCTTAGTAACAAAAACAAAACAATTATATATTGAATGCCGACAGGTTCCTCAGCATTTTTAGTGTCATCATCGAGGACTCGGTTCATATGGAAATTACATCAAGCAGTCTAGCCAAGAGGTTTAAAGCATCAAGCTGTGAACCGGGAGATCCAGCAGACTTGGGTTTATATAGAAATGTTAAAAATGATGGCAAAGAAAAAGGCAAATGGTCCATCCAGTCTTCCTGAGTTCCCTATTTAGCCCTAGGTTTGAAACCCACAACCACCGCATGCTGGGACTGTGCCCGGTTCACTTCCTGGTAAAAAATGAAAAAATCACAAATTAAAACCCAAACATGCATACTGTGTGGCCCTGAGCAAGTTGGTCACTGGTTGTCCTGGTCGCAAATTTACCCTTCCCTCGTGGACCAAATCTGTGTACGTTTCTGCCTACTCTTGCCTGCCCAAGGATATCCCCGCAAAGGCTGCATATCAGAACTGAGGGCTTCATCCGCTACAAGTCCATGCCCCCTATGCAGCCACATAGAGCATGTGAACAGAGTGCTATGCATGGAATGTGTGAACATAATGGTGGTTGCACATCCACAATAGCACACATGCGGTGTGGGCAAGAGAGATGCAGACACATCAGCACAGCAGAGATGCGCAGCCCAGGACGTGCGCATGATATGTGCTACACACATGTGCCAGAGGCATATGCCTATCCACAGTGCTAGACAGGTAGCTGCATGTGCGGCGAGCAGTGCCAGCATGTAGGCCTGCGGGAAGGCTGACAAAGTTGTATCCACGGTAATAAATGGTGGTGTGTACAGCATGCAGAGTCAGCATCCCAGCTGACTGCACAGCATACAGTTGCCTGCGGAAGCACAATGGTTCCAGCGTACTGTGTATGCTGGGTACATAACATACACAAAGTACGCAGACTTTGGTATACCCAGGACCCTGCCCCCCTCCCCCCAAAAAATGGCATGGACACCAAGGACTGCTGTTCATCGAATTGCACATATTTATTGACTAAACACAGTGTTGTCATGGCCCCTTGAACTGGTCTACTGAAGTGTTATGTCTGCCTTGGATGTCACATACTATAATCCAGGTCCTGCATGGCTGTTTATCCAGCACCCCTGGACACAGCCATCGTCCATCATCCGCGATGGCAAGCTGGTCAGGCTAACCATGCTTTAGCAGAATGATGAGACCAAGAACCCACTTTAAAATGATGGAATGAAGACAGAAAGAGAGTAAAAAATGGAATAATTTTAAATGATTTGCAGGCTCTCTTGAGCTGCATTTGGGGGCGTGCACTGGTACTATGGCTGTTGACGTCTCAGCTGCACCAGTACTAGAACTATACTCGCAAGTATGGACTAACATAAAATGACTCTGTATACCCAAGTGTTACACTAAGCACTGGTGCTGGCCTGGTAGCTGTGTTACCCAGGTTTCAGTGGTACACTTGTTAACTATTACCAGACTTATATTTAACCCCACCAACAGGCCATGGTGTGCTAGCACAATTATTGAAACCTGAGTCCCCAAATAGAAAATTCTTGAAAACCAAACAAGGTTACTGTAGTTACTGTGGTCCAAACAGGGAAAATTCAAAGGACCCAGCCAGCAATGCCAGCACTCATCTGACCCATGGATTCCACAGCTCAGTTGAGGCGGGAACCAGTACACAACAGCAGGTTGGGCAGCATTCAGGATAAGAACCCAGCTGCCTGAAGATGGGTGCTTCAGACTTACTCTCAGATGATTCGCATCAGCACAGCAGAGCACTACGCATCAGCTTAATGATTTCCGAGGAGCCCAGACCTAGGCAGTGACCCCCATCGGTCAGCTCCCTTCTGGAGAAAGAGTACCACTATACTAAGGGCATGTGCCCTGTGACTCCCTGTTCTCTAATTCACACCACTTGCTAAGGGCTAACAGGCCATCTACCTGGCTCCACATAGCCTGGCTTAGATACAGGTCTTTGTCTCTGATTTCACAGCTCTGCAGAAGTGGATCTCTCAGAATTTCTCACACAACAGCTTCAATCTGCAGAAATGCCACAGGCACAGACTCTCTGGGGCTTTATTCAGCAAGCACCCATCTTGCACAGTTTCACAACAGCTCAATGTTTGGAAGGAGTGAAGAGGAGGATTCCTAGGATTAGGCCTGGCTATGCCACCAGCTCTCTTCTAGCAGCAGCAGGTCTGCTCACTTCACCATCTCTCTCAGACTGCCATGAGCTCCCAAATACCCTGGAAACATCTCTCACAGAAAAGACTCACTATTCCAACACTGACCTGCCCGGGCAGTATTGCCTGACAGGTTCAGTATCCAGATAGTGAGCATCCCAGCAGTAGGAAACCCGACGGACACTTACAGGGGTAAGGTAGCAGATGCAATGGCTTGCTACCTTACTCCTGCTGGTTGAATTCAAATACTGGAGGAATCGGGTGGCTGGCCGAGCTGCCCCAGTGGTGTTGCAAACTAAATCACTGGCAGCTTGGCCAGAGTGCTCTGGGAGGCATGGGTTCTATCCCACACTGCATCCTGTAGATTTTAAAAGTTTATACCCCCTTAACTAATTTTTTGTAACTCCGAGGTCCTCTCACACTCGGAGTTAGTTATTTTAGTTATGGGGAGTGTGGGGGGCAGAGTCCCCCACATGGGGGGGTTCAGGGGCGAAGGCCCCCCGAATTGCATTTTGTATTTTGCAATGAGATGCCTGAAATTTTATTTTCGGGCATTTGATTGATTCTGGAGCATGGATTTCAGGCCAGTGGGGTCAGTATCCCGAGACTCAGGATACTGAGTTTAGGGATACCATAGTATATCCTGTCAGCCAGGGCTGTCAGAGGTGCCTAACATAATTTTTCTCCCACAGTCTCTTGGTGCTGCAGCTGGGCTTTCTTTTTTCTTTTTCCACCCCCATCCCAACTGGCCTCCTTCACACTGGTCCTCCCAGCCCCGTCACCCCAGTTTCTCCCAGGATTTACAACCTGCATCCCCCATAGCTTGCCCTCCATGGCAGGGGGTTGGGAGTTCCTCAACCCACCAGACCAGACCCAGATTCTGGGAGGTGCCTGAGTCACTGGGTACAAGGGCTGTGGAGGCTGGTGGTCATCGTGCATGACTGGGGTTTTCTGTGTTTCTCCCTGAGAGACATGATGTGCGCTGACATCTGCCATGTCTCCCCACTGCTGTAGCTCAGGCTGCATCTACCCTGGCCTCCACCAGGGGTCAGGTGAGCCCTGAGCTCTTGCCCACCCTCCCCTCCACCTCCAGAGGAGGAGGGTGGTCCTGTGGATGCTCAGTCTTCCTCCCCCCCCCGGCTGGTCCTTTGACACCTTGGGCTCATTTCCAAACCCAGGTCATCGGCATCATGAGCGGTAGTGCTACCACTGCGCCAGTGGGCTGGCAATTAAGTGGGCTTTCTCACCCTCTGAATGGGCTGGTGGTGAAGTCAAAGGTTGTAAACATGGTCATGGCCAGGTTGTGAAAGAGCTTTGTGCTCCCAAGTCTTAACTCTCGTTGTTTTATCCTCTCCAATATGTATGGTGGCCCTGGGTTTTATTTCAGCTCTCCTGGGTTGTTATCTGGTTGGGCTGTGGCAGTGGTAGAGCAGTGGGTCTGCATGTCATGTCTGCCAGCAGGGTCTGGAACAGATGCACTGAGGAGGAGCCCTTGGCAACTTATTCTCCCACTCTGAAGAGACAGCAAGATTGTGGCATAGCGCCGAGGCACTGAAGATGCAATGTAGCAGTCCAAATAACTGCTGATTACCACTGTCAGGATTGGGGGACTAGGACAGAAGAATGTGGCCACAGCCAATGAGAAGGAGCACAGGAGGTACCAAAGATGTATGCAGACCACAGCTGTCTCTTACTGTGCCACACACATGGGCAAGCAGAGAGCTGGCAGCAACATCTGAGAGGATGACAGGCAAGTAGTCCAGGTATACCCCCTCCCAAAGAAACAACTGCAGAAACAGGTTTGGGAGGAGATTTGAAAAATGACACCTGCCATGTTTATGTGGCAGGGTAAAAAAAATAACTATTGAAAATGTGAGTTCAAAATAACAAAAAAAATCCAACCTAATGAGCAAACATTGACAAATTTCAGTGTTTCTTTTAACTTTGTTGTTTTTTTTTTTTGGGTGATTTTGATCCCAAATTTTCAGTATAGCTTTTTTATTAGGGAAGGGAAGGGCGGGACAGGGTAGTAAAGTGTCTACAAAGTACTTTTCTTATGACAAAGCTTATTACTAAGCTGCTAAGGACAACATAACTCTGGTATTGTTTGCATCAATCCTACCTGTACCAGCTTGTTTGTATCTATGTCTTAAGTTACTGTTATACTTATGTGTTGTACTGTTATACTGTGTATTTTCGTTTGTCTTACTGTGACAAGGTACCTTTGTAAATGAGCCTATGGCTCAAAGGTTTTCCAAACTGCTGTTTAAATAAAATAAAAAAATAAATAAAATTACCCCACCCTTTGAACATGACAGGTATCATTAGTAAAATCCTGCCCAAAACGTCATTTTGCTGCATGAGTGTGAAAACATATTTTTGGTGGGATTTGAAAAATGACGCCTGTCAGGTTCATAAAGTGGCATAAAAAATGGCTTTGGTGAAAATATGGGGTCAAAATCTCAACAAACAAATTTATGAGTAAACATTGGAAAATGTCCTTCATGCTTCCATACCAGCAACCTGGGTTTGGAAGCGAGCCCAGGTCCATATGGGTTGGGTGGCCAGGCTGGGGATTGCTTTCAAAAGGAATGCAAACCAGCTGGGGAGGGAGACAGCCCAGCTCTGGTGCAACAGCATCCCTTCACAGTGAGCTCACTCCTTCACGAGGGGTGGCACAAGTCCAGTGTGCGCTGCTGTGTCTGAGGCCGACAGAGGCTATGTTGAATGTCTGGGGTGCAGGGAGGGATCAAACCAGAGGAGAAAACTGAAAAACCCTATGTGCTTTGGCCACTGAGTGAGATGGTCCCCGCAGTCCTCAGGCTTCACACTGTGCAAATCCCCACTGGCAACAAAGGCAGTGGCAGCTGGGGCTGGGGACTGGCAGGGACCTGAAGAAAGCACAGCTGGCACAGCTATATACACTGAAAAACAAAGTTGGAAAATGTCAACGTTTTTTCATAACTTTGTTTTGTTTTTTTTTGTGATTTTTGGCCCCAAATGTTCAACATAGGTTTTTAATTTATAGGAAGGGGTTTGGATTTTACAATTTAAAGCAGATCACAGCTAACAGAATGGAAGCTAGGCAGCAAGGAATTCATGGGAAGAGTTTAAAAACTGATGAACTACAACACCAACCTACTGTAGGTGTATTCCTTGTCTCCTCAGCAGGGAAGCCTCATCACTACAGAGATCGAGAGGAGGGTCACTTGAGGAGTACGGACCAGCTGAGTGGCAGCAGAAAGTCCTGCCTGGGGGAGAGCCCACTGGGAAGATAAAGGCAGTCACTCCTAACATGTCCCATTCACGTTTGTGTCCCGGAGCATAAGTGGAACAGAGCAGGAGTATGACAGGATTGGCATCCTGGGCAGTGTTGTGTGGGATGGGAGGAAAAGCCCTAGCTAGAGTAATCATACATATGGTAAAGGTTAAGTGAAAAGGGAAGTGACTATCACCCATGGTGTGGGAATAGAAGTAACACCCTATCTAGGGTAAGTGTTAAAAGTTGGTATAAGAAACCAAAAGGGGAAAACTTAAAAGACCCTATCTAGAGTCAAGATACAAAGCGGTTAAGTAAAATAAAAAGGGGAATTGTAAAAAAAGCCTGTCTAGGGTAAGAGTACGGACACACTAAAGGGATAGTCTGAATACGGGAAGGAGGGAAAAGTACAGTTAAACCAGGAGGGGGATATTCATAGAGAAAATATAAGGGCAAGGGAAAGAGGGAGGGAAGCAAGTACTTAAGAGGAAAAACAGTCATCAGGCATGGGAGTGGTGCAGTGTAATGGTTGTGGAGCTGCAGTCTTCAGAAGCACCTTCTAGAGACTGAGGTGTTGTCCCCATATGCAGGCACCTCTCTGAGCTGAGAGCAGAGCTTGCTGAACTCAGGGCCAAACTGGCATGAGTACAGGTATAGCTTGCCTCATCCAGGGGCCACCAACATTGCCGCTGCACCCTCAAAGGAAGCCAGGAAAGAGGCAGAGTGGTTGGACCTTGGTGGGCTTCGGCAGGTTGGGGGGAAGGGGAACACTTCTCATACCTTACCCCTGCATAATTCTTTCACCATGCTAGCAGATTGGGAAAGCCAGAAGGAGGTACCCGAGGTAGTGGGAAGGGAGGAGGGGATCCTCAGTTGAGGAGGTCCCAATTTGGGAGGGAGAAGCCCTCAGCCAAGACGGAGCAGATGCTGGTGGGGGACTCCATAGTGAGGGAGATAGAGCTGGGAGCAAGGGAAGGGAAGGGAGGGACAGGGTAGTAAAGTGTCCACGAAGTACTTCAACAAAGAAGACTGGAGGACAGCTCACAGAGGTCGCCATGGAAGAGGGGGTAGGGAAGGAACTTGATGTCATTGTCCAGCTGGGGACTAATAACTTGGCAAGGGATGCAACAGGAGTGGGGCCGAATAGGTTTAAGGAGCTGGGGAGGGGTCTGAAGCAGGTAGCCTGCATGGTGGCTTTCACTGAGATGCTACCTGTATATGGCCAGGGGAAGCCTAGGGAACACTGCACCAGGGTCATCAATGAGTGGTTGAAGGCATGGTGCAAGAAGGAGGGTTTTGCTACATCAGAGACTGGGGTCTTAGAGGCCTATACAAAGGAGATGGCCTCCATCCATCCAGGAGGGGAATGTCAGTCCTGGGTGGAAGAGTTAGATGCTACTTTGATATGCTTTTAATCTAGCCAAGGGGAAGGTAGAAAAACTGAGGGAGTCAGAGACTGCCTCCCCCCACACAGAATAAAACAGCAGAGAAGAAAAGCTCAGGGGTAATGAATGCCCCCGGGGTAGAGGAATATAAGGAAAAGGGGGAGGGCAGGACAGGTGGGTGAGGAAGAGGAACTAAAGTTGAGAGAGGGGTTAAGGAGGGTAGGCAGAGGATTAGTGAAAAAAAAGGAAGGACAGGACCTGGGAAATGAGAGGAGCCAAAAATGGAAACAGGAAGGGAAGACAGAACAGGGGGAGTGAGGGACAAAAAGAGTGGAGAGTCATGCGTGCCAACACAAGGAACCTAGGAAATAAAATTCCTGACCTTGAAGAAATCATTGTGGAGGTAGGCCTGGATCTGGTGGTCATAATTAAGTCATGGTGCACTGACAACTACAGCTGGAAAGTAGCCATACCATGCTATACCATGTCTCCCCATATACGCTATCCATTCACTCCAAGATGAGACACTATTAGTAGAGATCCGTGTTTTTCTTAAATAATAAATAACAAGAAATTCAAGGTATAAAAAGAAATAAAATGAAAACCACATGAAAAAAAGGTAAAAAATTACTTTTTTTTTTTTTGCAAAAACTAAATAAATGCTTGCAGTAGTTGTTGTTTAGGCTCCGTTGTTACCACAGAGGTGGTCCGCAAGGAAGTGGCAGTGGAGCTGCCTGATTCACAAAACATTTCAAGACCATAGCATAATGCTGCTTAATACAATGTAGTGTACTAGAACTGTGATTGTTTTGATGTATTTTATGAATGTAAATGTGATAACAAGAAATAAAACTACACTTTCAATGAATAAAAAGAAATAACAAGAAATTCCAGAAAAATACAAATAAAAATGATAAAAAATAAAAAGAATTTCACGGGGCTCTAACTATTATAACCCATTTTGACAATATTAATCTTTTAAGTCCTAATGTACCTGGCAACACCCAGTACTGCTTACTATGATATATATCTTCTAAGAGTGTTGTATCCTCCAATATATAAAACCCTCCTCAGCTGGTACCCAGGACACAGCCAGACCCTTGCCCTGTCGCTGGAGAAGGTATTTGTCAGTTAAGGGCACCTGGGGCATCAACATTTTCTCCCAAACTGGAACTGAGACTAGAACTCCTAATAACTGCCTTACAACATCTAATAATTGACTAGTACTACAACTGCACTCTGTTGTTATACTGACTGTAGCTCCTCCCACACCAGTTACACTCACAGAGAAGGATGCTACGGTCTCACTGTCCCTGACCATAACTGGGAAGAGTAGCCTTCCACTACTGTCAGGAGGGGATTGTTACAGATGTAATAATGATGTGCTGGGAGTCAGTGTGTTATAGCCTTGTATCAGGGTCAGGGTTATACTCAGGTATCCCTTGAAGGGGAGCAGTCAGGTGATTTATATGATATCATACCTGTGCTGATTCAGTGTTGACTTTAGGGATTCTATGGTATTAAATCATCCTCAATACAATAACTGTAAAGTGTAATAACTGTGTAGAATAGAATTGCAGTTATTGAAACATCACAGTACAGTGCTTTCTCTGTCTGGGATGCTCAGTGACCATGACAATCACAGGTAGGAACATCTAATGGCAGACAGTTTTGTTCTGGTTTGTGTGGGGGACACCTTTGGCAACCCAAGCTTGGGGGAATAATAGGGCTCAGGGTCAGAGGCCAAATATCTGTGGCACAATACCACAGTATATTGTCATCACTGTATTAGGGGAATGATACACAATATCAGTATAACCCCATCCTGTGCCCTGATATACATGGGTCACACAACAGCAGGACTCAGAATAGGACATTTATCTTTATGAGTGAGGGGGCAGGACCACAGCTCATAAGTGGCAGAGTCACAAGTGAGTTTTGAAAGTCCTTTTCCCTTACAAGTGATAAATTCAAATTCTGAGTGAGGCCATAGTGTGTCTAATTTACACAATGTATTTTACATTGTAGAACTTTCAGATTAGTTCTCTCAATGAAGATTTAATGGTTGCGGTTTGATTTCACTGCTCTGTTTTGACAGCAGCAGTGGTCACTGTCGTTGAAGCTGTTATCCTCTTGGTTAAGAGCTCCTTTGTGTCCAGCCTAAAATGAGGATAAATGGTGATGGCTCGAGAATGGTGATAAATGATTTATCATCATTATAGATCTTCAAGCCATAGAAATAAGTTATATATCTGTAAAGTTTCATTCTCACCTACAATGTATAAACAGTCATACTTGTATATTATAACATCCCTAGTTGGTGTACATTGTGGTTATTAGAACCCAAAATGGCTATAAAAGGTTCTTGTTTCCAACTATATTGTTAACTAAATTATTTGCATACCATGCAAGGTAATGAGACGCTAATTACAAGTGAAACTTGCCTGTTATGGACACAGCATGTTTTAGGACATCAATATATTAAGGACATTTCTTATGTTCCAAAATATAAATAGAATAATATATAGGGGACTGGGTATTATTTATTTATTTTTTGCTTATCGGGTAGGTGCACTAGCCAAAAAATGACTATTTTCAGGTACAACCCGGGAGAGTACAGAGACAAACTTCAAATGATTCATTTTGGTACATAATTCCTCAGGATAAATTTTGGTACATAATTCACGTTATATGTAGATATTTAAGGCATCAACAGCAGTAAAAGAACTAGACTGGAGGCAGTAAGAACAACTAACAGCATTTAAGTTGTACATGTGACACTACATTTGAGGCAAATATAAAATGACTGAACAATGTTTAAAATAAAAGATTACTGCTAGGAGAGCAAAATGTGGCCCAGCATAAATAGGTATAGGTAGAAACTAAAGTGAAAGGGGAGGGAGTAGGAAGAACAAGAGTGGGGGGTGTAGGTTGGGGTACAGAATAAGTACAAGTTACCCAGAAAAGTAGAGTAGGGAAATGGTAGATGAAATTCCAGAAATTAGAAAATTGAGAAGAAGTGTTGCATGTTGGCATTGAACCCAGGAGACCTGAGATGGAGTGGAGGAGTTAGAGTGAGGGGCTAGGGTGGCTTGAAACAGGAGCATTTATGGAGGGAGATGAGATAGTGGCATAGTTCTTTCTTAAAAGAGATGTGGGATGCTGCTTGGCATAGGGTTAGCGGGAGCGAGTTCCAGAAATTGGGTGCATGACAGGCAAAGGCATTGATACTTTTTGTGGCACAGTGTCTTGGGATGTGAACAGGAGCATTGTCCACTGAGTGTAGGCCATAGTTGGTAGACTGGTATAGAAAGAGACACGCCAGGGGTTTTGGTATACGGGATCTGATAATGTTGTCTGTGATGGACCCAAGCGCGTATGACCTTAATGCTTGGGGTGGAAACCATCCTAGATCAGCATAGAGAAGACAGTGATGTTTAAGCCGGAGGGAGGAGGATGCATAGCAGCAGATGTTATTATAGGTAACATCCCAATTGCATAGACTCGAGTTGCTGGCAGATGCATACGTAGCAACCGCATAGGTGAGAGAGGGAAGTAATATCCCACGGGCAATGGCAAGCCTAGCAGAGGTGATGAGCACATAATTGGTACGGTAGGCAATCCCACGCTTGGAGTTTACCTGCTTACAGGTAGTTTGGATGTGTAGTTTGAAGCTCAGCGATGGGTTAAGAGTGACGCCCAGATATTTGAAGGAATTTACCACCTCAACAGATGTGCCATCAAGGGTGGAGACATTGAAGAGTGTTTGTAAGTGTTTGAATTTGAGACTGGAGCCAAATAACATTGCTTGGGTCTTAGATTTATTTAGAAAAAGTTTGTGATTGATGAGCCACTGTTGAATAAGCTGAAAGTCATTGGTGAGCCAACGGTTTATGTCCTCAATACTTTTGGAGCTAGCATATAGCACAATGTCGTCAGCATATAACAGGGACGAAGTACTAAGGAGGTTTGAGGTGATGTTATTAATGAAAATCGAGAAGAGCAGGGGTCCTAGGATAGACCCTTGAGGTACACCAATGTTAATTGTGACCTTGTCGGAAAGGGTGGCATGGTATTTCACGAATTGTGACCTGTCCGTCAGATAGCTATCAAACCAGTTTACAACATTGGGCAAGAAACCTAGGGAGTTTAGAGTAGCAGTGAGGATGGAGTGGTCAACAAGATCAAACGCCTTAGTCATATCAATGAAAATTGTTCCAGTGAGCCTGCCAGAGTCCATGGCCACTAGGATGTCAGACGTGAGTTTGAGCAGGGCAGTGGTGGTGCTGTGTCTCTTGCAGAAATCATGTTGAGCATCACTTAAGAGGTCGTGTTTCAGAAGGAAATCAGTTGTTTGGGTGGCAACGAGTTTCTCAAGGACTTTACTGAGAGCCAATAGGATGGCAATGGGTCTGATTCTGGCAGTCTTCCAGATTTCAGGGACAGAGCTTTGACAGAGAGAGAGAATAAAGATCTTGGCTAGGGGAGCTGCTATGTGAATGGCAGCTAGTTTTAGGAGCTTAGGTTCCAAGTTATCCCAACCCAATGGCTGCATACTCTGAGATGTTTCGTAGCAGTTTGAGAACCTCACATTTTGAGACAGCCTTGAAATGAGAAGTAGGCCCAGTGGGGTTAGTTGGAGTGATGTGATTAGATGGGGTGGGGAAAGTGGATGTGTACTGTTTAAGGTCAGCAAATTGTGTGTTAAAAAGTTTGCAATGGTGAGGGGATTGTTACAATGGACTCCTTTTAGGGACATGTCAGTAGGTGTAGGGGTCTGATTGGATCCCAGGGAGAACTTAATATGGGACCAGAATTTTTTTGGGTCTCCCTGGAAGTTTATTAACAGGTCCTTACAGTAAGAGCTTTTAGCATATTTGATTTCTTCCTTACATGAGTTTCTCAGTGTTCTATATGTATTAAAATCTATAGGAAGACCAGATTTCTTGTAGCTAAACCAGCTTTTGTCCCTCTGACGTATTTTAGAGAGTAGATCAGATTTTAACCAGTGGATCTGCCTATTTCTTACCCGTTGGGTAACAAGATGACAGTGTTTATCTTGTAAAGCTAGGAATTTGGTCAAGAAGAGATTTAGGGCAGACTGCGCATCAGATGAGCTATAGAGAGAGGACCAGTCAGTGCATGCAACATCAGCCAAGAAGGCCTGCGGATCAAAGTTCACGTAATTGCAGAAAGTAATGAAGCGGGGCTTCATAAGTTCAGGTCTGCCCTTACCCCAGATACAGTAGGTGGGGGCATGGTCAGTGATGGCATCAGGTAGAACGCCTGCATCAACTATGTTCTCAGGGTGGTTAGCCATGACCCAGTCCAGCAGGGTGCTGGTATTAGAGTGAGGAGCAGTTCTGGTGGGTAAGGAGATAAGCTGGTGCAGATTGAAACTTTGCAGTCTGGGCAGGGATGTCGTTTGAGTGTTTCCCAACCAGTTGATATTAATGTCTCCTAGCAAAGGAACTTCATTATTCCCTGAGTGAAGAGCAGTTTGGTCCAGTAGCTCATCCAGTCCTTTTAGGCCACAAGTGGGGGAATTGTAAGCACAGATAATGTGCAACTTCTTTGTGCCAAGTGTAACAGGCTGCATTTGTAGAGGCCTATTTCTTCTGATTTAAAACCTATTTGGTATGATTTAACTGGAGCTGTTTCTTTGAATTGGAGACCCATATCTTCTAATTTCAAGCCTATTTTGATGTGTTGTTGGTAAAGCTGTTTGAATTGAAGTCCTGTTTCTTTTGGTAGCAAACCTATTTTGGGGGCTTTGAGTAGAATTGTGATTCATTTTTGCTGGCTTCACTAGCTGCAAAGTTTAGTGCAGAGTGGGGGAAGGGTGCTAATGGTCTGACCAGGGGCCTCAGCTACCTGATTGTTTCTGGAAGACTTGGGCTGGTCCTACCCCCAACCCTCACCCCACCCGCCCCTGGTCCATTTTTCCTTTATACCAGGGGTTCTGACATCACTTCCTCATACAAGTAAAGGATATGCACCTGTCATAGCAGATGCAGAGCGTCCAGGAAAGGAACAGCAGCAAGTGAAGAGGAGACTGCTATCTCAGTGGAAGGGAAGTAACTGCAAATCTAGGAGCTTTCATTGTTACTTCTTTGCATTGCTATTGCATTGGGGAAAGGAGGAGTAGGAGTTTGAGGAAGGTTGTGCAATAGCCACTTAAAGTCTCTTTTTGAGTGTGGATAGGAAGGATAGGAATACAAAAAGCAGTTGCTCAATCTGTCTAAATGTGTTCAACAAAGTGGGTAAGGGAAATTAAGAAAATAATGATTTGCACTGATAGAAGGGGGAGAGGGGAGACTTGGGGGAGTGTTTGGTATCCTGCATCTGGAAGGGTGGGGGGTCGCTGGTGGGCAACGATAGCAATGGGTAGGTTGGTAGGCTGCAACAACTGCAGTGCACCAATCTTTCTAAAATTGCCTGGAGTGTGGGAGGATGTTTAGTGTGCAACCACACAGAGAAACTTAGAAAGGAGATTGAGGGTCTGCAGGAGGAACTAAGACAGGCAAGGCAGATTGGGGGTGGGTTTAGCCCAATACTGGAGGGAGGAAGAAGGGGAGATGAGGGAGGGTGATTTAAGCCAACAGTGGTGAGGAGAGGACCAGAAGAAGGGAAGCAGAGACAAAGGGGCCCAGGCCAGGAAGAACGATTGCCGGGGAAACCAGGTCAGGAGACAAAAGACAAATGGAAGGAGCAGATAGGGACTTGTGAGGGGAGGCGAAGAAGTGGCAAAAGTCATGGAGTGGAAAGGAGAGAACAGGATACTATGAAGAGAGAGGGAGCGGGCAGTTGTGAAGGGTCTTCAGAAAATGGTTTTGCACTGCTAGAGAGGAAGAAGGTGGAGGAGGGAAATGATGAAATTAGAGGAGTAATTAATAAATGCCTGGACCAAACTGGAGCGGGGGGATGTTCTGCTGGGGAATTGCAACAGGAGCAAAAGGGAGAAATAATGTGCAGGAGGAAGAAGAGGAGCTGGAAATGAGAGAGGGAGATGAATGGAAGCGAGCAGGGAGTAAGAGTGGTGGAATCTTAGTGCTGGGGGACTCAATACTAAGAGGAGTCAGGTGGGGTAGCAAAGCATTTGGGTGGAGGCCATGCCAGGAATGACAGCGGAAAGGGTGGGACAATCTGTTCTGAAATATGCTAGAAGGGGTAGGGACAAGTCTCATTTAATTATACATCTTGGGACGAACAACCTGGCTGACAAGACAGTAGATATAGTCCAGAGGAGGTTTGAGGAACTAGCACAATTACGTGAGGGGGCAGGAAGATCAGTAACTTTTTCAGAGATACTTCCAGTGCCCAAGGCAAGCACAACAAGAAAGCTGAGAATAGTGGAATTTAATGGATGGCTAAGAACCTGGTGTTGTGCTAAAGGGTATGGGCTATTGGGGGGGTGGGGAGAGACCTGGGAGGACAGTAATCTCCATGCCAAGGACAGACCACACTTGAGTGAGGAGGGAAAGAAAGTGTTGAAACAGAGGATGGAGGAGTACATAGAGGAAGTTGGGAATTTAAACTAGGAGCGGAGGGTGGCAATTGGGCAAGAGATATGCAGAGACCACAGGTTGGGAAACCATATGAGCTTACCCCCCATAACAGTGACAAAGGACAAATGGCAAGTACTATTGGTGATGCTAGTAAAGGAGGGCAGGATGGGGGGGGTGGAAGGTGGTTACCCTTAATGTTAGGAGCCTTGGGAGGAAAACTGCAGTTACAGGTGCTCATGGCAGAGGGAGAGGTGGACATTGCAGCCATCACAGAAACATGGGCCACCCGATACAATGACTGGGACCTGTCTGTACCAGGGTACAGGTTATTTAGTAGGGACAGGGTAATTGGGAAAGGAGGGGGTGTGGCACTATATGTGACGGAAGGAGTGAAGTGTGTAAGGGAGGAAGGGGAGGAGGGTAGTACGGAGTCACTTTGGATGCAAATCCAGGATTCCAAGAATAGGATTCTTAGAATGGGAGTGGTGTACAGGCCACCATCTCAGACTGAGGAGTTAGACAGGGAACTAGCGGGACAGATCAGGAGGACCTGCGAGAAGGGTAGTGTGGTGATTGTGGGGGAATTCAACATGCCAGGAGTGGAGCCCCAACAACCAGGAACAGAAGGGAGCAGGTACTGCTGGATGCCTTCCAGGACAGCTTCCTGCTGCAAATGGTCAGTGAACCAACCAGGTTAGGGAATACCCTTGACCTTGTACTGGCAATTGGGGACTTTGTGAGAGAACTTACAGTGGAGGAACCGCTGTCAGAGAGTGACCACCACTCAGTATGGCTCACATTGGATATGGGAAAGGAAGGAGTGGAATCTGGCACGAGAGTGCTGGACTTCAGGAGGGCCAACTTTGGGAGGATGGGGGAAGTGGTAAAAGGGTACCTGGCCAGAATTCAATCTAGTATGGACATTAACCAGAGGTGGGAGCTCATAAAGCTGGGGATAGTGGAGGCAACCAAAACCTGCTGCAAGGCCCAGAGCACGAAGACTAGGGCCAAGAAACCAAGCTGGTTGAGCAAGGAGGTCATGGAAAAGGCAAGGAGGAAAAGAGCTGCCTTTAGGAAGTACAAGAAAACAGGGAGGGGGGGAGGACAGGGAGGAGTACTTGACATAATCGAAGGAGGTGACAAGGGCAGTGAGGCAAAACATCTACGGAACGCAGGCTGGCACAAGGCATTAAGAAGGGGGAGAAGGACTTCTTTAAGTATATCAGGGAGAAAAGGAGCTGTAAGGACCCCATAGTAAGGATTAGAAAGGAGGGGGGTTGGGTGGAAGCAGGATGTGATAAGGCAGAAGCACTAAATGAGTACTTCTGCTCAGTATTTACTAAAGAGAAGAGGGGGGTGACATCCAAGGAGGGTGAAATAGCAGAAACAGGGAGAGAAGGGGTGACAGATGGGGACATCATGGAGGGCAGAGTTCGGGAGGGTTTGAAAGCACTGAGGGTAGACAAGGCACCAGGACCAAATGGCATCCACCCCAGGGTACTGAAGGAGCTGGCAGGGGTCCTTGCAGGACCTTTGGCAGACCTATTTAATGCCTCACTACATTCGGGGTGTGTACCTCAGGACTGGAGGATGGCTCATGTGGTGCCCCTCCACAAGAGTGGCCCCAAGGATGAACCGGGAAACTACAGACTGGTGAGCCTCACATCCATCGTGGGTAAGGTAATGGAGACTATCCTGAAGGAGAGGCTGGTGGCCCTCCTAGAGGCCAAAGGACTACAGGACAGCAGACAGCATGGCTTCATATGGGGCAGATCCTGCCAAACCAACCTGGTGGAGTTCTATGACTGGGTAATTAGGCAACTGGACAGGGGCCATGCAGTGGATGTCCTGTATCTGGACTTCAGTAAGGCATTCTACTTGGTACCGCATGGGAGGCTGGGAAGTAAGTTAGAATGCACAGGAGTGGATGCAAAACTGGTGAGATGGGTAGGGAACTGGCTTCAGGGAAGGCAACAGAGGGTGGTGGTGGGTGGGGAGCTCTCACACCCAAGGGTAGTGATGAGCGGTGTTCCACAGGGCTTGGTGTTGGGACCAGTGTTGTTTGGGCTATTCATTGCAGACATATCATGGGACATCAAGAGCACGATCAGTCTGTTTGCTGATGATACCAAGGTAGGAGCGGTGGTGGATGACCTAGGGGGATGGCAGGGGCTGCAGGATGATCTGGCAAAGCTTAAAACCTGGTCAGACACCTGGCAACTGGGGTTTAATGCCAAAAAGTGCAAGGTGCTGCATTTTGGGATGAAGAACCCAAGGAGGAGTTACCAGCTGGTGGGAGTGCAGCTAGCCCAGACAGAGGAGGAGAAGGATCTGGGGTGCTCATTACAGGGTCAATGAACAACTCAGCACAATGTAGGAAAGCAGCTGCAAAGGCCAACAAAATGCTGGGTTGTATTGCAAGGGGTATATCCTCGATGAGGGAGGAGGTGATCCTGCCACTGTATAGGTCATTAGTTAGACCGCACCTGGAGTACTGCTTGCAGTACTGGTGCCCGTATCTGAAAAGGGACATTAAGTTACTGGAGGGGGTGCAGCGCAGGGCGACAAAGATGATCAAGGGACTGGGGGACTTATCATACGAGAGGAGGCTGAGGGAGTTGAAAATGTACTCACTGGAGGAGACGAGAGGAGAGGAGGGACAGAGGGGACATATTTGAAACCTTTAAGTACATGAAAGGAATAAACAAGACAGGTACAGAGTGGCTGTTCAAAGTAAGGGAGGGGAGGGACACCAGGGGCCAATATATGAGACTGGAGGGAGGAAGGTTCAGGAGGGAGATGAGGAGACACTTTTTTACAGAGAGGGTGGTGGCTGGGTGGAATGCATTACCTGCAGAAGTGGTATCCAGTAGAACAGTGGACTGCTTCAAAAGGGGATGGGACAGGACAAGGGGGAGGGTTAATGAAGGGGAAAGGTGGAAGGGAGGGGCAGCTACAGAATAAGGGGTGCTAGCTGCACATTTGAGCAGACTTGATATACCTCTAGGCTTTTATCTGCTGGAAAGTTTCGTATGTTTGTATGTTCATATAGGAGGACATGAAGAGCCTCGCAGTGGTTTAAGGGAGACAAGTTGATGACTGAGAGATGAAGGAGTGCCTTGAAATAGATGGCTGTACCTCCCCACCTTTTGGGTGCGGCTCTATCATTCCTCAGTAGACTATAGGATGGTAGAGAGCACAGTGAGTCAGGGGTGGATGGTTTTAGCCAGGTTTCAGTAAGGCAAAGGATGTCAGGATTATAGAGGGTGGTCCAGGATTCAAGTTCTGCAAAATGATGCTCAAGACTCCTAATATTGTGGTGGGCTATAAGTAGAAAATAAGTAGACTATGAGTAGGCTATAAGTAGGCTATAAGTAAGCTATAAGTAGGCTATAAGTAGGCCCTTAGCATTAGTAATAAGAGTGGCTGAGAGAGTTGAGGGCCCAGGGTTTGGCTGTATATCCCCAGAGAGCAGAATGGTCAGTAAGAGGAGGTACCAGAGCTTACGATGCAGGAAGGGTGATAGGGCACGGGTTTGCAAGGGCACAATTGTAGGCAAAGGTTACCAATTGGATCCAGGCCCTGTTTAGTAGTAGTGGTGTTGGGTCACAATGTAGTGAAGGCCCCACTAGGAGATTTGAAAATATAAAAACGTTAGGGTCGAAAATGTGGGACAGCAGCTCCAGCATGGGGGACCGCTAGGACTGATAGGTGTAATAAAGGAACCGTAGATATAAGTAGAAGCATTAACAATAGTTTGCACATTTTTAGGCCACTAAGTAAGAGATCAGTGTAGAAAGAGACTACTGAGGATAAAGTAATAGGAGGGAGAGAGGTGACTGTAAGATGTCTATTATTCCTAGGGATTGGCTGTCTGACTGTAAATAAGGTGTCTGAGGCAAGCAGACTTGAGGACAACAGGGCAGATCCCAGGTAACTAGAACAGACTGCCAAGTCAGCAAAGTGATGTTAAATGCAACTGTAATTACTTTAGGGAGATAATTATACACAAGGGCCTGGATATTCAAACTGCGCTCAAAACTGGCGCAACAATGAAATTGGCCCATAAACCAGTTGTAAATCTCTTGCAACAGAGTGCGATATTCAAACATGGAGCAGAGCAAATTGCACAAGCAACCAACGCCTGAATATCGCATATACGCGCCATCGCGAACCAGGAAGGAGAAGCTGAGCCAAAATGCTGGCGCTATGGCGAACCATGGAAGCTCAGCTGAGCATTCCAGAGCTGCCATAGCGCGCACAGCCCCCCCAGAGCAATGGAACTGCACATCCAGGGAGGCAGGCTGGGGCCCACCGCCAGCCATGCACACATGGGCACAGGAACACACTGCAGAACCCACACCACACCGCACACCCCAAGCACAGCATCACTGGGGTGGGACGGATGATCCACGTGCCCATGGGGACAAGCCAACAAAGCATAGCAGAGCCCTGACACCCCAGCACAACCACTGGCAGGCAGAGAGTGCCACACACAGGGGTTGACAACCACAGTGCACATCAGCCCCGGTATGCACAGCGCACCCTGCACTGTGACCCCAAGACACCACCCATGTGCAGTGACTGGCACTTCAGAAACCATACAGTCCCCAGCACTCATCAGCCCCGTGGCAACACAGAAGCCTACAAGCCAGACACACACCCTGTGCACCCAGCAGTGGGTGGCAGCAGACGGCAAGACCAACTGAAAGGCACTGCCATGCTGGAGATACCTCCCATGCACACACATGCACACACACACACACATACCCAGGACCATACCAGCCCAGATGGCATGTACACCCTGCAACTGAGCACCCATAGCCAGCTGCAAATCAGAGACCAACACAGTATTCATATCAAAATAGAAATGTATATTTAAAGGACTAATTACAAAACCAAGTGAAACTATGTACAAGTGGGGGGACAGGTAAAAGGCAGGGGTGTTCAAGGGGAGGGAATAACAACTTGGAGAGGAAGGCAGGGTGATAGGGATGGGAGAAGTGGGAAGGGAATGGGCTATGGCCCCAGCTGGCTGCTGGTCCTCCCCTGCTGGCGCCCCTCCTGGCCTCCCTGCCGCTCACCATGGCGCTGTATGGCCTGCAGGATCACCTGGTTCTGATCTGCAACCTGGCTGAGGTGTCGAAGATACTGTGACATCCTCCTGAGTACCTCGAGGCCTAGGAAAATGGGAACACAGTCAATGGCTGAGACTGACCACAACCCTGAACACCACCCAACCTGCAAGCCATATAACCCAATGTCCCGCCTGTGATGGCATGCACCCTCCCACAGTGAACATGCACATGGCCATCACAAACAATGCACCAGCTATGCACCACCTGCACACACACTGCCCACGTCAATCACAGTACAAACTAGGCTGGCAAGTGATGTGCGCAATGAGTGCGATGCCAGTTACACAGCTATGTGCCCAGTGCATGCCTGGACCACCAGTGATGCATACACAGACGTGCCGTGATACTGCACTGTGATGCAGGTCACCTGTGTCATGCCTACATACATGGATACATAGACAGTGTCGGCAGATAAGGGCCTATGGGACATCCAGTCTGTCCATTTGACCTTGTACGTTCACTCTGTTGTCCTATAAGTCCGTTCCCCCTTACCCCTGACTTCCAGAATTCCTTTATGGCTAACCCATGCATTCATAAATCCCGTGACCAAGTCAGCCCCCACCACTTCCTCTGGCAGGGTGTTTCACTTGTCCACCACCCATTCTGTGAAGAAATACTTTCTCATGTTTCCTCTGAATTGTCCCCCCTCCAACTTCATCCCATGCCCTCTAGTCCTGGAACATCCTTTACGCTTACAAATATTGTTTTCCTGCACTCTGTTCCCCCTGTAAGATACTTGTATGTCCCCATCATATCCCCACCCTCCCTCCCTCCAGGAGTACATGTTCAGTTCCGTCAACCTGTCTGCATAGGACTTGTGATGCAATCCATGCACCATCCATGTCGCCTCCTCTGAACCCTCTCTCCAGTCCATAGTCCATTCACGTAGGTATGGTCTCCGGAACTGTACACTGTACCCAGTGTGAGACTCACTAGTGTTTGTATAGTGGAATTATGACCTCCCCTTTGGTTGTGTCCCACATGGCTGGTGGTCTTGCGCCCCCAGCATGCAATAGCATCCATGAAGTAATGATACTCACACTCCTCCAGCAGCTGGGTCTGACGCTGCTGCTGCTGCTGCTGCTGCTGCTGCTGCTGCTGCTGCTGTGGGCACAACACCCCCTGGCACCAGGGCCCTGGCATGGCCCACGTCACCCTGGTCCTGTGTCCTCACAATCCGGCCTGTGGGAGACATATGTTGAGACAAACATCAGTGTGACTCAAAAGCAGAGTGCCCCTGCCCCCAGTGAGATGCCTGCCCACACAGCCATAACCATCCATCGCACAGCTGCACACATGACACACCTATGCACAGCCACCCAAGCACACACACACCCCTACAGAGAATATAGGTGCATAGATGGTACACTCACCTGGCCTAGGCACCACGCCCCACCTGGCATGTGAACGCAGCCATTCAACAGTTCCGGCCCCCTCCGGCGGAGGTCACTGTACCGGTGCCAGCACTGCTCAGCAGACCAGCCCCGGCCAGTGACCTCCACCAGGTCAGTGGCCACTTGCTGCCACACATGGGTCCTAGGCATGGTGAGGGGGGCCTCACCATACAGTGCCTCACAGTGGGGCTCCACCAGGGCCACCAGGTTGGCCACTTCAAGCTGGCTCCAGGACACCGCCCTCCTCCTAGCCATAGCTTGCTTTACAACCAGGCAATATGGCCCACTGCACATGGCCTTTATGGAGTTATTCGCGTAGACCAGCACAGGCTCCAATCGGCTGTTCGAACAGCGCCCGTCACTTCATGGCGCTGTCACCAGACAGCGCAATGAGAGTTATACACATGGCATGCCAACAGCGCCAGGGGTCAGAGGGCATACACAAGGTCACGGCAGCGCGGGCTACGCACAGCGCCATGGGGCGTATGGGCATCCTGGCGACTGCCAGCTGAGCACCAGTGCCACAGTGGACTATCGCGCAGTAGTGCCACAGCGCCATATAGTGCCCAGTGCTGTAGCGCCACTGGCACAATGGTGGCCATGGCCTGAATAGCCTATCGCGCTCAGCCGTCTGCAGCACGATGAGCGCGCATCAAGCTGTCTGGGCATGTGCAATGCAGTGTAGCGCAGCCACAAACATCGCCATTGGCTCAGCCGGACCTTCCGTGTGCGCTAGAATTACCGTCTGGCGATATTCAGCCGACATATGCAAATCATTCGATCAGCCATTCAAAGCGCGGTGGCGCGATTAGCATGTCATTAAAGTAGCGCCACACCTCATTTGCATGTGTTGCGCTATAAAATCGACAGTGGGTTGTGCTGGCCAGATTTGGTTGCTGCAGGTGAGAGGTGAGTTACATGCTGTGTGATGCTCAGGACAATGCTCATGGGCAGGGTGCTGGAGGATGATAAAGGCTGAGGGGCTGAGCATGAAAAGGGCACTTAGAAAGGACAAGGGCACCCTTTCTATCAGTATCTGCCATGCGGAGAGGAAGCGGAGAGCTTCTGCACCCGGACGGCAGCTATGCTCATGGGGAAATGTTGTCGACTGCACAGTGACAGGTGTCACTTCCACCATACAGATCACCATGACTGACCAGAGCCAAGCTGAGGGTGTGGGCCGGCGGGCGTAGGAGGGAGCGAACTTCACCACGGCGAGACAGAGGCCCTCTTCCAGGCCTACCTGGAGGATGAGCCACTATTGAGTGGACGGAGGGCACCCTCAGGGAGGCGTGCAGCTGCATGGGAGGGAGTGGCGGGCGTCAACCTGCAGAAGCCACCAGCGCTCCGTTCAGGAAGGAGAAGGGACTGACCGCAGGAGGCTGAAGGAGAAGGTGGCAGCCTTCAGGGTGGCGCGATGCTGGCACTGGTGGGGCCCACCAGTGGTGTTGCAACTGATCCCTACAGAGGAGACACTGGTGGCGGCCATGCAGCTGAGTGCCATCTGGGCGTACCAGGTGGAGGATTCCAGACAGGTGGAAGCCCATCACTGCACGGTATGACATGGTGATGTTGTTGGGGGGCTGTTGTTCACATGCACTCACATGTACTCTCTTTCTGTTACAGATCCTGTTAGTCTGCAGGAAGGCGGTGGTGGTGGTGGGTCCAGACAGTGAGGCAGACCTGCTGGGCGTGGAGGAGGGACCATCCACCTCCGCCACCAGCCTGCAGGCACTGCAGCAGCATGCAGGCTGGGCCAACAACTCCCGGCGTCAGTGATCAGGTGCAGGGGTGCACAGCCTGTGTCACAGCAGTCTGGCATGCAGGTATGCCAGCATGCTGTGCCTATGGCAGTGCACGCACCTGCACCATTGATGATAGCAGGCCTGCAATGGGCAGTGATAGGTGTGTGTCCACAGCGGACACATGGCAGGCCAGCACGTGCCCCTGGGCCTTCCTGGTTCACACCTGTGTACCAGCATGCTGGCACAGTCCCAGGCTGTGCCTGTCAGCACAGTGGGGCAGCACGGTGGCTGTGCAGGTGTCTGGCACTGTTGTCATGCGGAGGTGGAACAGGTGGACCTGGGGGCTCAGCAGTTGGAGGCGGCAGCACGGTTGCACCACCAGGTCTGGGGGTACAGTGTCAAGCAGTGGCACATGTCCACCTGCTGATCCGCCCATACTGGTCACAGCGAACAGCGCCCACCCTCAAAGGGGTGCTGTGCACCAGGACCGTCCACACCCTGGGGTCACGATGCCATTGGGGCACAGTATCCTGCAGGCCGCGACACCCGCCTGCTGCAGGACTCGGTACAGCTGCAGGGGCGGGTTACAAGGTCTGTGGAGGCACTGTCTGTGTCTGTGGAGCGGCATAGCAGGGGTGTGCTCGGGACTGAGCCGAGCTGGTCACTTACTGCGACGGATGTGACCGCTGCCATTGACAGGCGACCCAGGCAGTGGTCTCTGTCGCGGCGGCATTGGCCACTGTCAGGTGCCCTGTACCACACACCCACACGGTCGCTCTTCCTCCCATTCCCAGTAAATGCGACACCAGGCCTGTCGGCTGGGTTCTGCTGTGGGCATCCCGAGCAACCCTGGTGCAAGTTTGTTTGGCAGGATGCAGACCCCTGTGCGGGCAAGGTCGGCGTTGGCGCACTGGGACCCCTGGTGGTGCACCAGCGCCACCCGATGTAGCCTGCTCAGCCTGCCAGTGCTGCTGGGCCGCAGGCGAACCTCCCGCATCCGTGGTGGCCATGGGACAGTGCTACCTGACTGAGCTGTCTCCCAGTGCAGGCCCTGTCTGGTGCTGCCCTGTGTGCAATGTGTGTCATGGTGGGCAGTGCACTGCTGGGTGCTCTGCTCACCAAGCTGACACACGGACCACCTGCACACTCTCCCAACTGCTGTTCACAGGTGCGTGTGCATGATGATGCCTGCATTGCACTGTACACCAAGGTGCAAGGGTGCCCAGGTCCTGACACATGTACATGGACAGTCCAGGTGGTGGGGGTGGTTGGTGGTGCTGTGTGGTGGCAATGTCATTTCCGCAGTGCTGTGCTGCTGCCCATGTATGCTGCCTGGTGTGTGTGTGTCCATATGAGTGCTCACCCCTCTCTGATGGTGTGTTGGTATGCCTGGAACCTTCAACTCCCCTGACCTTCATGCACGGTGTGTTCCCCTGTGTGCCTGTGGTTTGCGCATGGACAGTGTTGCCTGCACATGTCCCTTGACTT
Source organism: Neoceratodus forsteri (assembly GCA_016271365.2). Taxonomy (NCBI): domain Eukaryota; kingdom Metazoa; phylum Chordata; order Ceratodontiformes; family Ceratodontidae; genus Neoceratodus; species Neoceratodus forsteri. Next base: position 416,686,959 of record JADMNL010000024.1, on the reverse strand, counting down.
ACCTGTGTTGGGGAGTAGTGCTCTTCTGCAATGGTGTCCCGTGCAGCTGGGCCTGCGGGTCAGTCGGGGTCCCTCCGTCCTAGGGGAGGCTGCTCATCACCCACATCACCGGCGCCACTGGTGTTCCCATCGCTGTCCCCCTCTTGGACCTGTACGGCTATCCCATGGTCTTTGGCCATGTTGTGCAGGATGCAACAGGCCAGGAATATCCCACAGGCCTTTTGGGGGCTGTACTGTAGGGCTCCGCCGGAGGTGTCCAGGCATCGGAAGCGTGCCTTGAGCATCCCAAACACCCGCTCTATGATGTTACGTGTTGCGGCATGTGCCTCATTGAAACCGAGCTGCGCTGGGGTCGTGGGCGCCGGTATGGTGTGAGCAGCCAGGGGACGGAGTGGGTATCCGCAGTCACCTGTGTGGAGATAGTGGAGATCAGTGTCATGTCAGGTCCATATTGCCCATATCCTTGTGTGCCACTACCATGGCACCTGTGTCATTCCCACCCTTGCACAGAGTTTGCATTCCATACATGTACTCACCCACTAGATGACCCGTGGGGATGTTTCCCACTCGAATCGATGGCACAGTGCAGACTGTGCCATATGAAGGCATCATGTGTCTGCCAGGGTGTGTGGCACAGACATTGATAATGCGCCCAGTGGCATCACACACCACCTGGCAGTTGACACTGGAAAAGCCCTTTCGGTTCCGATAAGCATGGCGTCGGCGGCCAGGTGGCATGCAAATGGCCACATGGGTGCAGTCTATGGCCCCTAGGATGCCAGGCATATGTGCTACCCTGTGGAACTCCTGCATGTTTGTTATGCGCTCTGCGGCGGTGCTGGGGAAATGGATGTACTCCGCAGCATGAGGCAGCAGTGCGTGTGAGGTGGGTGAGGATCGTGACATGGCCGACTGTGTAATGCCTGTGGTGTCCCTGTCGGCCTCTGGAAGGTGCCCGTGGTGAGCAGGCACATGCAGGCTGTCACCTTGGTCTCCACGGACAGAGCATGACTCCGTCGTGAGGGTGCCTGCATCACATCACTGCACAGCTCGTAGGCCGTCTCAGTATTGCCCTGTTCAGGCGGTGCCGGCCACAATCTCGATGTCTGTGTACAGCTCGAAGCTGATGCGGACGCGATACCACCTGTCGGGGCATACCGCCGACGGGCCCTCCGCAGCCACGTCCCCTGCAGCATGGTGTCTCACCCTCATTACAGCTTCCATGTGAAGCTGACACTGTCCATCTCCTGGCTTCTGCCCCCGGCTGCTGTTCCTGTGTTACCCCTGCTCCCACTGCTGCTTCCACTGCACGGGCACCCCCCACTGGCCTCTCTGTCCTCCTGGACCCACTGTCCCTCTCTGCCCTTCCAGCTCCTGTCTCTCTCTCTCTCTGTCTCTCTCCCCCAGTTTGCGGCCTGCTAGGGTTCTTGCGCCGCTTCCTTGAGCCTTTTTATTTTGGCTCAAATCCGGTACTGCGCAACTTCCGGCTGAGCCACTCTTGCGCATTGCGCAAGTGTTCGGATATCGCATTGCGCACTTTATGCATGGACCCGCCCCCTTCAGTTGCGCATGCCTTCATTTCCATTGCGCTGTTGCTCAGCATGTTTTCGGTGGCGCAACTGGCCCCTTCTGAATATTGCAGAATGGCGCATTTTTGGAGTTGCGCACGCGCAACCCTGTTGCGCATGGCGCAACCCTTTTGAAAATCTGGGCCAAGGTGAAATAAGTCCAGGAAGTAGTCGAGGAGAGCTACCCTTCACGATCAGGGTCCGACCTATCTGAAAGAACTTCTGGTGCCTTACTGCCCCGGCCGATCGCTCCGCTTGGCTGACGAGGGGTTGTTAGAGATTCCAAGAGTGAGTTTAAAATCTTCTGGTAGTAGAGCATTTTCTTTTGCTGCACCCACTCTTTGGAATTCTCTACCACGCTGGTTAAGGGAGTGCACCTCCGTGGAGGTATTTAAGAAAAATTTAAAAAGTTACCTGTGGCATATGGCCTACTTGGAAGATTAATGAAATCTGATTGTAAATATTGTGTTTTGATTATATAGAAGATTTTATTGCTTGTTTTTAACATGTGATGTTGTTATGAAATTATTTTATTTATATTATATATAATAATTGGTATTGTCTGTTGTGGTTTTTGACATGTACAGCGCCTTGATATTCTGAAAGGTGCTTTAAAAATAAAGTTATTATTATTATTATTATTATTATTATATAGAGCACAATGAGCAGTAGTACAGTAAATAAAGAGGTTACGTGTAGCTAACAGTGCTGAGAAGGGACAGGGTCGGGAACAGGGAGAAGAGATACTACTAGAAGGGTGCCGAGTGCTCTTAAAACACGAGAGGGGAGAGCCTGGAGATGTGAGTAGTTTCAGGCAATGTTGACCTCGTTGCATAAAAGTGGGCAGGGGAGAGAGAACTGAGAGGGCCAATAGAGTTAGAGCAAGGCGATGTAGGCGGGGCAAGAAGTGTATTTAATAGGAGGCCGGGGGGAGGGGGCCGGAGAGAAACAAGGTAGGAAATGTTCTAAACACTGAAAATTGTCCAAAGAAACGCTAGAAAGTAAGTGGGCTTGCAGGCGCACCAATCAGGAGGTAAGCACTACCCGCCGGGCCAATCAGGAGGGGGAAAGGATGGGAGTCAAGTGCAGGACAGACTGTAGGGAGGCTAGGATAGAGAGGGAGCAAGCTTTAACTGCTCAAAACAGGTTTAAAGGATTGCCGCAGGGATGGAGGGGTTTGAAAAAAGAGTGAGGAACCAAGAAAGGCTTCAGGAAGCAGTCAAACAGTAACACGGGGCAGCAATAAATTGTCTCTGACTGCAGTTAACACTAGACAGAATCAAATAACCAGCAGCAATTTGATTTAAAGCAGCAGAACTAGGGGAAAAAACTGCGCTTTTTTGACAGTTTATTCCCTGTGCTCTGCTGATCATATTCCTGGTACTCTTTCCTGCCGGCACTGTACTATCACGGAGTAATTTTCTCAGTAATCCTCTGATTTTGTTTACACTTCTGCCAGCAAGCGTGTTGCACTGGAACCCCCTCTCCTGCCAACAGCACATGTGTATAACTTGTAGGGACATCGGGAATGGTCAGCAGAGGGTCCCACTGCTGTAGTCAAAAGACGTGATGTGACCTTGAGTGGGGATCCGGACCTTGGGACCAGGAGGGTGGCCGGGAGCCTGCAGAATCAGTGCTGGTGGTGGCGGAGGCACCCCTTGGGTCTGAGAGCACTGCTTGGGGCACAGAGAAAGCCTTAAGTAGGGATCTGGACCTCGGGACCAGGAGGGCGGCCAGGAGCCTGCAGAATCAGCGTTGGTGGTGGTGGAGGCACCACTGGGGTCCGAGAGCGCTGCTCAGGGCACAGAGAAAGCTTTGAGTGGGGATCCAGACCTTGGGACCAGGAGGGTGGCCGGGAGCCTGTAGAATCAGTGCTGGTGGCGGAGGAGGCACCTCTGGGGTCTGACAGCGCCGCTCAGGGTACAGAGAAAGCCTTGAGTGGGGATCCAGACCTTGGGACCAGGAGGGTGACTGGGAGCCTGTAGAATTAGCGCTGGTGGTGGAGGAGGCACTGCCATAGTCCGAGAACGCTGCTCAGGGCACAGAGAAAGCCTTGAGTGGGGATCTGGACATGGAGATCAGGAGGGTGGCCAGGAGCCTGCAGAATCAGCGCTGGTGGCAGCAGAGGTGCCGCCGGGGTCTGAGAGTGCCACTTGGGGCACTGAGAAAGTCTTGAGTGGGGATCTGGACCTCGGGACCAGGAGGGCAGTCAGGAGTCTGCAGAATCAGCACTGGTGGCAGCGGAGGCACTGCCGGGGTCCGAGAGTGCTGCTCGAGGCACAGAGAAAGCCTTGAGTGGGGATCCGGACCTCAGGACCAGGAGGGCGGCCAGGAGCCTGCAGAATCAGCACTGGAAGTGGCGGAGGTGCTGCCAGGGTCTGAGAGTGCCGATCAGGGCACAGAGAAAGCCAGGCTATAATACCATAAAGAGGTTCCGGGGGCATGTGAACCGCAAGAGTAAGGCTTGAGAGGTTCCAACATGCTCCCAGAAGCTTGAGATGGTATTATAGTCAAGAAATCACACTCCCCTATTTGTCATTTTTTGTAATATATGGATCTGAGTCGGTTTCTCTCCTCATTTTGATTTTTTTCTCCATTTTGTGTCATTTTGCTAGAGTTGCAATTTTGTTAGCTGAAGAGCCAGCCAGTGTTTACTGTACGACAGTTACAGTAAAAGCCAGCTCGTGCTCGGGTGATGCACTGCATGTGGTGCTACTTCAGTGTTCTTTTTCATAATACCACCATTGCAGCTGCATCAGTAGTATTATGAGATATCGTAATACTATCACGGGGTCTCCAACGATGGTATTACGGGAAAGTTATTGTGCAAGTTTCAATAGTATTATTTTTAATATCCATAAATTACAATTTCTTAAGTAATGTGCAATCTGCATATTAAGGACAAATTGATATTAAGGGCAGATTGTTAGGTCCAGAAAGGGTCCTTAATTATGCAATAGAGCATGAGAGGGTGTGCATTACTGCAGGATAATGGAATGTCTCCTAAAGTGAGGCACGGGTCAATGCCAAGTGCCTCACACACCCAAGAAGTGCAATTATCCCTCAGTTAACATGCCCTGGAGTGCCTTATTGCAATTATAAAATGGCTCCATTGATTTTTATTTAAAAATTGAGTGATGAGGTTCAGAAAGTTAAGAATTTTTAACCTGTGCTGCTGTGCTGGAATAACACAATAACGCAGGCTCATGTGATCACACCTGACCAATACCAGGCCTTGGTTTCACTTATCCATTTTTATCATAGACAAGTTCCACTCATGCTAACATGCGTATTTGCTTTTTGCACCACTTTCAATGTTTCTAAAGGGAAAATATTTCTTTTTGGTTCTAAATCTCAGAACCATCGAGGTTCTATTACTGGGTTCTTTGTTTTCTTTTTTTTTTTTTTTAAGCACTGGTTTTGCTCATCACTACTCTGCAGTCTTGTGTAGAGAAAGACCTGCGTTCACATGGCTGCATACAGTGGACGAGGTACACTGCTGTGCAAGAGGCCAGTCTTTTTGCACATGTCACTTTGTAAATTATTAATGCCTTTCACCATTCTGATGTCAGAGTTGCTTTCAGGGTTGCAGTGCAGAACAACTGTCACTTAATATGTATGATAATGGCATGTGGGCCTTTATTTATTTGTTTTTTCGAGGCGATGCCATAACGCTGCGCCATCCCTGCTCTGTAAATGAAAAGGCTATCTTGAATTGTTTACACGGTGGGCACATTATCACCTTTATGGTTTAATTATCTTTTTATAGCACTGCCAGATCCAATGAAGGACTTAAAAGTTGGTTGCGTTGCAGACAGATGGAGGAAAGGCGTTTGAGACATAAGGAGGGATAAAGAGATTAAAAACTACCTAATAAAATGAATGGATAATTGTTAAGGAGATTAAATGCTGGAAATGAAGAACTCTGCAGTTTGTAGGTGACCTACACTGCAGGACTCAGAAGTAACTTTATACGGTAGCAGAAAAAAAGGAAAGGAAAGGAGATAACTCGACTTTGGAGAGGGGGGGAGGAGGGAGCAGTATCGTGTTGCACAGGTTTTCCACCTGAAACTTTGTAGTAGGAGCCACTAGGAACAGCAGGTAGAATTCAGAGCAATAGGGCTCTTAAAAGGATTGGAAGGACTAATCTCTGGAGGTGAAGGGGGACAAAGGGATCAATGGAGACACTTATGTCTTGAAAGCTTATTCACTGGATTTCAACATTTCAGAAGTGGTCTCATAAAGGTCTATTGTTTGGTATTTAAAAAAAAAATCTTGGTAGCTTAAGCAAAAGTACCCAATTGGCCACAGAGAACTGGGAGGCTATTGAAATCTCTAAGAGCTTGTAATCCTGGATGTGCCCAATTAAATTGGGTGCAGCAACAAAGCAAAACACTTATTCCTCTGTGTCAATGAAACATGCAATGTGGGCTGCTCTGCAACTCTGACTGCACAAGGGCACCGAAATAAGTTTATGTTCCAAACTAAATGGTTACAAGCAAGGAACCCTGCTGAGCATCAGGCAGGATTTGGAAGTAAAGTGGCACACGGGGGGCTGTACAGAAGCAGTGTGACATCACTGGATGTGAGATTGAGGCGCTGAGCCCTAGGAGTTTAATCCAGAGCTCATTGTGGCATGACAACGTGCCTCTGTTTGTGTAGAGAGCTTTGTCTGTAGCCTCTGGACTAGAGAACACTCTACATGATACTGAGGTTTTTAGAGCTCATTTCTTAGAATTAAAAAAAAAAAAAAATACACAGGAAAAAAAAGATGCCAACTAACGGAATACATCAAGCCTTAAAAATTCAATTTGGCTTAATCAACAGTGAAAACAGATACCTGACGGCAGAAGCATTCGGCTTCAAGGTAAATGCCTCTCGCGCCAAGTCTGAAGAGGAAGCAGATATGGACCCTGCAGCAGGATGAAGAGGAGAGCTCCGTTGTTTTCTTTAAAAGCCACTTGGGCAGGTACCTCTCCGCTGACAAGGATGGCAAGGTGACGTGCGAAGCTGAGCAGCCGGATGGGGACTGCAGGTTTATGATCACACCTCAGTCAGATGGGAGGTGGGCCCTCCAGTCGGAGCCCCACAAGCGCTTCTTTGGAGGAACCGAAGACAAGCTTTCTTGTTTTTCCCAGCTCATCACCGAGTCAGAGCTCTGGGCCATTCATCTAGCCATACATCCTCAGGCCAACCTTCTGAGTGTCAGCAGGCGACGATATGCGCACCTCAGTGCTCAGGAGGATGAGATCTCCATTGACAGCAATATCCCCTGGGGTGTTGATGCCCTGATCACTTTGATTTTCCAGGACAAAAAGTATTGCCTGAAGACCTGTGATAACAGGTACTTAAGGAACGATGGGAAGCTGGTAAAGGAGCCGGAACAGGGAA